>OZ035874.1:51827437-53058565 GCA_964034865.1 Eristalis intricaria
GGGCGTAGGTCTCTACACCGGAATACTCCAAGCTTTTTCCAAACGGGAATACTCTTTGGCGGTGCCGGGCAATAACGTCGAGTTATTCCGGCGTTATTTCGCTCGGCATTATTTCACGGCACCCTCTTTGGCCAGTGTCAGGGACTCGAAAGAGGATGCGCTCCTATTTGTGAAAGGTCCTTAATTCCCCTCCCTCCCCCTTTTTTAGGAGTCAACGCACCAACCCACTAGCCCACTGCGGCCACTTGGTAGATGCATAAGTGTTATTAAAAGTACCATCAACTTCTCTTACTAATTGGTCTACATCCATGGACACTCGATGATGAAGGGTATTTAAGTCGAACTTGAGTTCTACTTCCATTAGTTGTTCTTGTGACAGCGATCAAGTAACGTCGATGCAGAACTTTGGAGCTTAGGAGGCAGTGTGCAGCTGTACAGCTGGACTTTCTTCTCGAGGCTACCAAGAATCTTCTCGTCGCCCACTTTGATTAGTGTTCACACTTCTACGTCATACAGAAGGACTGGGACTATAAAGGTCATGTATAGAGATATCTCTGTTCTTCGAGAGGAGGATTTATTCCTCAACTGCCTTCCAAGCCACAGCGATTGGCAAGATTCAATAATTTCGAAATTAGGCCCGAGCCTAAACCATTGCTGGAATCCATCGTTGACGGTTCTTGGCTTGCTGTTTCCAGTCATCAAGACCGAGCGGCCACCTATCCGCTATTACTTGGTCCTTACACAGGACATTCGGACTTCTTCTCCATCTCGAACCAGGAGGCTCGGATTCGAAGACCCTCTTAGCTGGAACATTGGTCGCCATGCGCTCGATATGCACGAGCCAGTGCAGTCTACGGATTTTTGCTTCCCGGACTGCGTTCACTATTGTGTCATCTCCTCCATTCCTTCCTCGCAGATAGAACCTTATATCCGCAGTAGAGTTTTTCTTTCGAAGGCACCGCGAAGGCTTCCGCTCTGCAGTTTTACTTAGTGTCCAGCTTTCAGCTCCATATAGCAGGACATGCAAAATGAGAGTTTTGTAGAGCATGATTTTGGTCCTTCTAGTCAGGAGTTTTGAGAAAACGAAGTAGCATCCATTGTCAAGGGCGTTTCTACGTCCGATCTCCACTGTGATGTCGTTTGTGGAGTTCACGTTTGCCCCAAGGTAGATAAACTCCTTACTACCTCGAAATTGTAGCTGTCGAAGTAATATATTGTCCTAGTTGGTGTGTGCTGGATCGTTTCTTGGTGGACAGCATATCCTTTTTTTTATTCTCATTGACCTCAAGTCCAGTTCGCTTCGCCTCTTCTTCAATTTCCGTAAATGCTTCCACGCGCGACTATGTCGATATCATCTGCGCATGCCAACAATTGGACTGACTTGTAGAAGATAGTGCCTTCCGTGCTTACAGCTGCCCTCAGCACTATCTTCTCCTGTCCCAGTTTGAAGAAATCACACGACAGTGCATCTTCTTGCCGAAATCCGGGTTCAAATCTTCGAGCCGAACTGGGCGGTGCATAGCTTATGTGTTAGCGTAGTGCGACAATTTTCTCGGGATACCGAATACGGCCATCTCATCAAATAGTTCCTTGCGATGAATGCTGTCGTATAATATGGGTGGCGCGACAGTCCGAGGTGTGCCTGGCCCTAGCTTCTCAGCAACCACGTGTGTTGTGCGTGCTATTGTTCTTTCACGAGTGGAAGGGACCTACAGCCTAATGCCGACTCCGAACGGCGAAGTTGAGAAGCTTTTTCTAGACAGGAATACTCTTTGAGCGTTGTCAGTGAGTCGAAAGAGGTGGAGCCGTCAATTATGAAATGTGGTAAGTTCGGGTATCGAACCTGGCACAGTCTGCGTAGGAGTCGACGCACTAACCCACTACGCCACGGCGACCACGAATGCTGTCGCATGCGGCTTTAAAATCGGTGAAGAGATGGTGTGTATCGAGCTGGAACTCGGTAGTCTTTTCTAGCATTTGCCTTAGTGTGAAGATTTGGTCTATAGTCGATTTGCCGGGCCAGAAGCCGCACTGTTACGTGCCGATTAGTGTTTTGAACCAAAAGGGCTTTAGACGTTCACAGAGTACTCTGGACAGGGTCTTGCAGGCGACGTTGAGCAGGGATATACCTCTGTAGTTATTGCAAGAGATAGGATTGGCTTTCTTGTGTTTGGGGCATATTTCAAAATAAGCTGTAGCAACTCAATCCCACATACGGATGACAAGGCAACTGACGAAGTCAGAATCTCGCCTATCTTGGCAGCCTATATGCTTTTGGTCTCAAGACGGACGAAGTGCAGACACTGGAGTTAGGAGAGGTTCTAGTGGCGGACCGTGGATAGTGATACCATCAAACTCTTAAGTAGATCGGTAGGGGGGCTGCTAGTGAATTCAACATCACACTTAGACCAAGCATATGTCGCTGTCGGACTACTACCACTGTTTGAGCACTTCAGTGAGAGTGCCGTTAATGCTTTCACTCGGATTCGAACCGGGGACCCGACTAACCAAAGGCGTGCACTTGGCAATTGGCTACAAACCAATTTGATTGATTGACTGACTCAACAGGTTCAAATTTGTGTTCCTACACGCAGTGTGAGCTGACTCAACCTACACGCATATCCAACTTATGCAGAAATCAAATCACATCTCTGTCAGTTTTTACTCAAACAATTCACCAAATTGTCGTTGTTCACCAATGTATATCTTGATGAGATAGTTATTTGTTTTAGCTTTCACCTTATCTGGGTGCCGTGACATTATGAAATTACAGGAGATTGCAAAGCCGATGTATGTAAGAAAATAATGGCAACACTTATCGCATGTGATTATATCAATTATTCTATTACCTAATTATGAACATAGCTCTAGCTCTCTCTAACTCTCTCTTGATGGGTAATGAGTAAGGACAGTTCGATCTCAGCAGCTTAAATAAATGTAACAAGACACTGAATACGAGTTTTTATCTCTTTGTTTCGTTGCTGTCACATGCAATCGCTGGATGTGACACCCGATTAACATCTGCTATTCATGCCTCACGCTATGGCTAAGTATATCTAGTAAAACCATTTATTCCATTAATCGTATACGATCGGAGGGCTCCCAAGCCGAGTAGGCCAACAATTCTGATTCATATCTGCGTTACAGTGGCTGTGGTACACGAGGCGAACACACATGCGCCGGGCATGGAGCTACAGCAAGGGCTCTATGGCCATAAAGCTGAATAAAAAGAGATCAACAGCTTAAGTCGCAAGTAGGTGCAGAAACGACTTTCGCTGGAGCTGCAGAGATGAGGAAAAAGTAGAATCTATCCAACATCTGCTGGGCGAATGCACACCCCTTAAAAGGAAAATAGAGAAGATCCTGACCAAGGACTTCTTTGCAGAAAATCTCCTAAGCTCTTGAAATTAATCCGGATGGTGATTCGATTAGTTGAAGTAAGTCTCATGGTATTATCTATGAAGGGCACAGTGGACCCACATGCTGATCTAAGTGAGCCATGACCATGAGGCTGTAAGTGCTCACAAATCTACCTACCTATGGTATGCCCTTGTATGATTGGCAAACACGCCTTCAAGGTGAGTCTTCTTCACAGTGGCTTCTGCAGAAGTTGTAGACATAAGTCTGGTCTTCCACTTCTACTGCTACTGGATGAACATGCTGTTCTTTAGAAGCTTACTTCCTGGAGTAAGATAGGTAGGTAAAGCCAGTCATCACAAACGCTACCCTGATTGCTCAATACCAGTGCGAGTTCAGGCCAGGAAATGCGCTATTGACCAAATATTCACATTACGGCAGATCATGGAAAAACATCCCAAAAGATGCAGATCAACACACGACAGCTTAGATAGAGACGATCTCTACAGCGCCTTTTCATACTTGAGAGGGTCGTGGCGAACTCAGCCGACAACACAAGAGGCACGTTCTTCCAGAAATCCGTACAACGCGTACGCGGCTGACATTTCCAAGATCGGCAGAATACAACGAGCCGTCTATGATCCGTTTGTTAGTATTGAAACGTGAAACGAGCTCAACAACGGCAAAACAAAGAAGCTCCTGACATTGGATTACAACTCAATCCGTGTGCTCGTCGGAGTGATCACAGGACACTGCCCCATCGGAGCAATCCGACATCTGCTTTGCCACTACCCAGCCCTCCAGAACCGGCGCCTAGCTTCGCTGGGCCAAAGTTTCTTCGCAGAGACCGCGAACCTACCAAATGCGCATATATCGGATATTGTAAGATTTGTAAAGAGGACAGGGTAGTTCAAGACAGGGTGACACAGGATAGGCTTATTCAGAATGTGTACTCCACAGATGAAGGGATTCACAATTGGCCCTAAGGCTTCCGAGTAGAAGTCATGTTCCACCATCACACTCCCCTTCATTAACCTAACCTAACCTTTGAGACGGAAGCAGCTAAAATGGATTTAGCGGAGAACGAGGGCAAAACGAAGTGTATGCTGTCATCGAGGAAGGACATGCGTCACCGACGTCTTAGACAGAGCGTTACAATGGGCAGCTATATATCAAGGACTTCGTCTACCTCGGCTTCGCAGGAAATAGTACGAACAACATAAGTACCAAGATCAAACGCAGAGGAACTCTTGCCAACCGCTGTTTTCTTGGCCTCAAAACGCGTGTAGTCGAGTTGTCTTTCGAAGAACCAAGCTACCAAGAACAAACATCCCTATTCTGTCATGTCCAAAGGGGATGAAGAAGCCCTTGGTCTTTTCGGAAGAAAAGTTGTGCGCTGATAGTACAACGACTTGGCTAGACTAGCCAGGCATTTACGGATTCAATGCCTAAGTCCATGGACGACACTGCTTCGCCACCTAGAGTAAAAGAAGTAGAACACACCCTTCAACTGTCAATCCCTTGCACCAGCCCAATAATGAGTCAGAGCGAAAAAAAAACACTACCCGATCCCATTGAATCTCTAGGACACCACTTAGAGAAGAGATTCTAGTCAAAAATCTCATCGAGGCGTACCGAAAAAGCCATATAGGCATATTCCCCAGTCAAGCATCCCTCTCGCTGTTTTGCATGAGTCTCTCGGATTTACGAGCGATATCCCACTCGTCTGTCGACTCTCGGGGACGTCCTCCAAATCTGTTTCATAAATTCATAAAGTCCGCCACAATTCGGCAAGCGAGGTGGAATACGAAATCGTTAAAAACCACTTGAAATGGAAACGTTTTCAGCTCGAGACCTTTCCGATGGCCCCTCCGTCGCGCATCACGCGGTTGAAAGGAGGAGAGTGAAGCTCTTTACGAACATTATGCAAATCCGTCTATCAGATGAGTTGTTGTTTTATCTGAATTTCATATATTCAGAGAGACGAACAAAAAATATCGTAAATAATGGCCGTGGTCACGGTATATCCCCAGAGGAGGGTCTGCAACTTGGCGTGAGTCACCAGACGATTGATTTCTCTTGGAGATTCGTTATTCCGTCTTGGAAGATCTCGTCTATCGGGGAGGTCTCTTGCCGTTTGTGTTTTATTTTTGAGCGCTGATTACCGGTGCCATTGTGGTTTGCCTGCGGACACACTTGACGTCTGCGCGGAGACGAAATGAAATTTGTAATCAGCCATTAAGTCGCAGATCTCTCGGGGATTCCCTGAGGAGAACAGGTAACAAATCTATTCAACGTCTTCGGCAACGTCTTCAAGTCAAGAGACTGATTATGTGCATTGTTTAGATGAGTGTGGGTGTGTTCGGCACCAGGTGGAGTGTTTTTTTTTTCGTTTGTGAATAGGTTAGAGATTTCTGAAGAACTCGTGGAGTGGTGTGGAGGTCCGTGGATTAGACGGGCTGGTCATGTGATGCTTTGAGAGAGTGCTACACGTGACATGGTTTTCTGTGAGGGCTTGTATTATTAACATATTAGTCGGACAATGATACGTAACCTGCCTGTCTACGCTTGTGATGCTGTTCCTCTTTAATTTCTCTAAACGGTTTCTCTAGAGCCTAGGCCACTATCAGTGTCGTGAAACACGCCACAGAGTTCCTGGTCCTATGAACCAAGGAAATGTATTCGTTGTTTGTTCTTCTTGGGGTGACTTTACAGTCTGAGTTGATGCCTCACGAGAGAGCGGAATCACCTGTCAACCAATCTGCTTTCAAGTTCGTTGAACTTTTGTGCAGAACCGAACCTCTAGCCATTCTATACCGCATTGATTCCCCGTATTGAATGGAGTCTTTCCCGGCCGTAGCCTTGACATTTCAAGATGTGTTTGAATACATGAGGTAGGGCCATTGTTCACTGTACAGAGTTGCTTCTTTGCCTTCATTCGTCGTCAACATCAACTGGATAACAAATCAGTGCCGCCCAAGGGCCCCCTCATCGTCATATATCACACTCGAGGTGAACATTTCAGTATTTCACCACACTAGATCCTCAAAAAAGCTACAGCTTCCCTCGATGCAAAGTTAACACATTTGCTGAGCCTTCAAGAAGAATTTCATCCAAATTAAAGTGACTACTTCACTTCACAACAAATGAATTTCCTAGAAAAAATAAAGAGGTATAGGTACATTCCAAAGGCAGTAATTGAACGTTGAATACACTGCAAGGTTACCAATTACTAGATAAAGCAATACATTTGCTTCATTTTGACCAAAACGCTCCTAATATCCAACGACAATCACAAACAAGTTCCACTTAAATCTATCCACCACCAAGTAGTGCCACGCCTTCAGACAGGTGATTAAGCCAGTTTGTCAATACGAGCAAAGTATACTACCGGTAATCGATAAAACGGAAGTTTGACTTTGAAGTGGAGCTGCATTGAAATGCTGCCTCAACCAGCAAACGCTTAAGTCTTCAAAAAACCCCAAATAGAATGTTTAGACAACCATCGCTACGTGAGCTAATAAACGATGGCATACTTCTGGGCATAAGAGCTTCAGCTGTTTCTTAAAGTAGACAACAAAGTTCATGAACGACTGTCTGAATTTAAATCAATTGCATACTCGTTAGCTGCAGATTTTATTAGAAAACGCCAAGCAAATATCAGCAATTGGTTTGAATAAAGGCTGAATCGCTACAGGGTGTTCGCACTACACTCTTTCACAAGCGTTGCTTCGCATTTTAGCGACTATACGAGAATGTTGTTTCCGAACGTGCCAGCCTCAGGTTTCCTTATCGAATCGATAGACAGTGAGCGTTTGACAAGTAAAATGTTCTGAAATTTCCAAGAAACAATATGAGAGTACTATTTATTAATTCACTTCTTTCACAAATAGTCGCATTACTTTTGTTTGAGGATTTTGAAATATGCCCCTGCTAGACAGGAGCAACAAAAACTAGTACCGTGAACAATTAAAATGACAACGAAGAGAATGTCGGCAACAGAATCTTAGGAGCTTCAACCATTCAACCTTTTTATTTTGTGACCACTTTCAGGATCCGTTTTAGACTCTGTTTAGGTGTTTCTTTTGTTTTGTGGGTCGCCGTGGAGTAGTGGGTTAATGCGTCGACTCCTAAGCAGAGGCTTCCCGGTTAGATTCCTCTTTCGAGTCGCTGACAATGCTCAAGGAGTATCCCTGTCTAGAAAAATGCTTCCAACTTTGTCGTTTGGACTTGGCATAAGACTGTAGGTCCCTTGGATCGATAGTACGCACAATGCTAGTGGTTGCTGTAGAAGCTAGGCCCTAATCCTTTTCGGGCCGTATTGCAACTCACATTATTATTATTAGATGTATTTATTGAGCTTCCAGCACAATTCCATTTCGTATAAAAAAGTTAAAAATACAAAATGAATGAATGGATTTATTTCATTCTTTAATGGTTATATGTACGAAAAAGCCTCAATATGCGTACAGTGAAGGATTCCCAAACCTTGTATGTAAGCAAATTTTTTACGTTGTTAAATGATTGGGTCGCCATGGCGTAGTGGGTAAGTGCGTCGATTCCTACGCAGAGGGTGCCAGTTGTTGTATGTTTCATTGATAATTCATGGCGCCACCTCTTTCGAGTCACTGACAATGCTCAAAGAGTATTCCTGTCTAAAAAAGCTTCCTCAACTTCGCCGTTCGGAGTCGGCATTAAACTGTAGGTCCCTTCCACTCGTGAAAGAACAATAGCACGCACAACACGAGTGGTTGCTGAGAAGCTAGGCCCAGGTCCGCCTCGGACTGTCGCGCCACCCATATTATTATTATTATTAAATTGCGATTGCGAGTGACGATTTTCAATCGAAAATAGATACACACTGGCTGTCGATCGTCGCTTTGTTGTTTTGGTGTTGTCACTGTCGATTGCGATTGATACTTGTCGATTTTCTTTTCAAATGTTGGCGTTCACAAACGTCTGGTCAATGATTTTCGTTCGAAAGAAAATCATAAAATAAACACTGTTTTCATCGTCCATATGCAAATTAACTTTTATTGTTGTAGCTTTATAACATTTTTATTCTAATTTCAATTTCGAACAAAGATAGTTTGAAACAAAATAACAAAGAAACAAAACAACGAATCAAATATGTCCGAAAATGTATAAATTCATATGAGTATTACATGATTTGTCTCGATACGCACATGAGTACTTGATCCCATTGCACCGGCAAAGGCCACATATCTCCATTTAATCTATGGGACCTCACAAGCTCTCTATCAATCTAATATTGGTGTACGTCCATCGTCTGTGTAGGCACGAATTAATAGATTTGGTATCCTCTACTGTCAGACGAATGTGTCATATGCACGTTTTTAATTCAGAATAAAACGATTCTCAGTCGATTGAGTTACACAATCCAAATATAGATTCCAATCGATAGATTTGACGACCATCGACTTAATCGACAATCGACACTCGCAACCGAGGTCTCTGTGTCTACCTGGATTAGTAAAAACTAAGAGGATGAGGTTATCGAAATATTCATTCGAAACGAACATTTTTTCGATTTCATACGAATCCGAAGATTTTTGCTTTGACCTACCATTCCGAACAGATTATTGGAACATTTCATTGATAACATGTAACGCAACTCACGTTGCGTAGCCATGCGTTCAGTTTCGTTTTCTGGCAAACATTCGTGTCAACCAAACGTTAAATTTGTCCGATAGTCTCCGAAAAGAATTTATCTCAGGGCATTGTACGACTAATACTAACACGAATTTATACTTCCGATAGGCTATGCGATGCGGAAAAGTTTTCGTTCCGAACATTGACCCCGCTAGTGCAGATTATCGAACATGTCGAATATTTTAGAAAGAGATGTGCGTTGTGAGATTGGTACATAGGGATTTTCTTCCCAATTGAAAGGTTCTTGTGTCAACTGTCATTTGAAAAAATTAAACGGCGGATAAATTGCGATACCATTTCAACGCAGTACGTCAACGCTTCCCTCCGTAACATGAAGTCGGCAGTAACAACGCTTTATTGTGTTTATAATGATATCAAATTTATATGTGCAGATATAAAAGGGAACGGTTTTCTGTTTGAGGGTTTTGATATTTGTCCTTGATCGAGAACAGGCTGGTGTCATAAAATTGGTCTTTAGTGCCATGTTAATGACAGCAGCTGATATAAATTAAACACGATTTCTGTTTCGTTTCTCTCTATGAGGGATTTTATTTATTAAAATTAAATTGCTGACGTTGCTCAGCCCGAAGTCAACTAAAAACTAAACTTATTCTACTTATTCTAATCGTTCCACGGTCCCACGGTGGTGTCGGATTCCTTCGCTGCGTCTGGCATGCTCGGCTTAAAACGCTGAGCTAGTGTCTGGCTGTTCACATACTTTGCAACTTTGTGTGTGAACACACTTTGCGTGTTAACTTATACAAATGATTTCTTGGATGATTTGGCAGTGGCCATGTCAACAAGGCCACGTTTTTGTATTGTGACCTCATTTAGTGTCCGATTTAGACTCTGGAATATTTCTTCAGCTTACGTCACAATTTAAATTCGTATATAAATAAATGAAAAATACAAAAGAAGTTAACGGTAATATATAGGAAAATGCCAGAATGTAAACGATTCCCAAGCATACAGGCCAATTATAGATCTTGGAAGAATAAGAATAAAAAAATACTAATAACTGCCTTGGATCCAATTGGCGCACCATGATCAACTATCGTTTAGCTTCGTGGAAGGAAATTTAACTCAACAGCGGCTTGCAGTTCCTTAGCGCACACTTTCCTATACTGACTAGCGATCATTCTACCAACCCGTACATTATCGCCGTGGAGTGTCTACTGGCATCATTCGGTTCGAAGGGGTTAAGCCGGTTCACTCTAGGACAAGGAAATATAGGAATCAACTTAATAATCTTTTTTTTCAGCACAGTTCAAGTTTGGTTGCACAAAACATCATAAGGATAGAAATTCTTGTACTAGAATTCGACGTATGTGCAAGTGGAGAAAGATCCTCATCTTTTCCACTTGGAAACGACTTAGGTACCCTGGACATCGATGTTATTTACTTCCGTGTTCAAACCGAACAGAAATCTCGTGATTTACACAAAAAATCCAGAGGCTGATTTTCAGATTTTATATTTCCGACATTGTTGATATTGCAACGCCACTTCTATAATAATAATAATATGGGTGGCGCGACAGTCCGATACGGACCTGGGCCTAGCTTCTCAGCAACTACCCGTGTTGTGCGTGCTGTGCGAGCGGATGGGGCCTACAGTTTAATGCCGATTCCGATCGGCGAATTTGAGAAGCTTTTTCTAGACAGTGTAGCAAGCTAAGAAATAGTTCTTTCAATAAAAATAACACCACCCTTTCCGTCTGCTGTCTACTTTTCGAATGAATGGTTTACAATATTGTTCTCACTATGAGTGTATCGTACCGGCAGTTGTTTTTTAGAGTTAAGGTTTTTACTTGAATTTTGCAATGTTTGGCTACAACAGGAATACTCTTTGAGCAATGTCAGTGACTCGAAAGAGGTGGAGCTGTGAATTATGAAAGGTTGTAAATTCAGTTATCGAACCTGGCACCCTCTGCGTAGGAGTCGACGCAATAACCCACTACGCCACGGCGACACGCGGCACTTCTAATTTCGTTGAATTACCTTACATCACGAGTATGGCACGTGATCATTCTCGGTACGATCAGTGATCTTTGAAATCGGACCAATGTCATTGATTATATACAGCAAAACTCAAATTTGACAGATCCGGCCCATACAAGCTGCTTTAATTTCCGCATGCCAAATTTATTTAAGATTCCTCAATTCTGATCCACTCTGCAACCTTTCGAGCAGATTTTAGATCTTTCCTTAAAGCCTGACTTTGCTGCAAACAATTTCAATGACAGATGCGGTCATCTTCAAGCCAGATATCAACGAATGACTCCGGATCCGTACGCCAGCCTCAGATTAAGATCCAAAAAATCTTATATTAAACTCCTTATGTCACGTCACTTCTGACATTGTTTAGTTAACAAAAAGTTCAACAGATCTCATCTTCCCCACTAATTTGAAATGGATCCGTGTCTCCTTCTTCAAAAACTCAAATTTGTATTCCATGCCAATGGTTGTGATTACACTGAAGCTCACATATATATGTTGCTGTTAAGGATTTACAACAGACGAAATTGAGAAAGAGATACTGCACTCGCTTTAGACGACGAGACAACTGAGAGTCACTCACCTGTTCCAATTACTCGTTTTCTCATCTTTGCATTTCAATTCCGCTTGGCTCCTCTTACAAATTGTTGATCCGTGGCGCTTCTATCATGCGCATCCAATTCTTGAAGCACCCACACAACTTGTAAAATATTTGCGTGACAGGCGACCGTTAAAATTAAAAAATCCGACATCAACTTGGCATCGCACATGCTTTGGGGGCATCAATAAACTATGCAGAAACTACAGCCCCACAATTTCCACGACACAAATTGCGGTGATCAAATAGTTTTCCGGGAGAGCTACTAGATTGGATTGAAAAATAGAGTAGTAGAATTGCTTTCAGCTTCCGATGTGGCAAATCGGATAAATTATTGTCGCCCACACACTCTGACTAAGCACCATCAGCAATTCATTTTGATTTACTAAATTGAACTGTTAAAATAGGCGTCTCTCTGCAACTCGCCCAAAATGTATCATTTTTTGTCGGTTTTTCGGAAGAATGCGGGCGGCTGGGACTGTTGACAGGTAAAGGGTTTTCCAATAGGGACTTGACAGCTTGGAATTTAATTTGTGAACACACTCTTTCACTTATCATCAAACTGTCACTGTCACGAGCAACGTCTGCAAATTATGCAAATTTTCTACCGAAATTAAGAGTGCTTTAGTTTGTGAAAAATATGAAAAGACTTCATTTCAATATAGCGAGGGAGATAAGATCTGTTGAACTTGCATGATTTTCGTCGTGTACGCAAAGGGGACACAACAATTTATGACTTTGTTGAATCGTAGTACGAGGCTAGTGTACGGATCGGGAGTCATTCGTTGGTATCCGGTTTGAAGATGACCGCATCTGTCATTGAAATTGTTTGCAGCAAAGTCAGGCTTTAAGAAAAGGTCTAAAGCTCATTTTTGGCTCAATGGGTTCGCCAGTAAGCAAAATATGCGTTATTGGTCGGGTGTAAATCCAAATATGCTTCATGAATCACCACTTTATCCCAAAAACAACTGTTTATTGCTGTTTACATGACGGCGGCTTTAT
The DNA here is from genome assembly GCA_964034865.1 of Eristalis intricaria. Taxonomy (NCBI): domain Eukaryota; kingdom Metazoa; phylum Arthropoda; class Insecta; order Diptera; family Syrphidae; genus Eristalis; species Eristalis intricaria. The sequence goes on from OZ035874.1 coordinate 51,840,063, forward strand.
TGGGCCATATTTTTTCGCCGACGATAACGATCGTCACGTTACTGTGAATGGTCAGCGTTGTAGCGCCATGATGACCAATTATTTTTGGTCCGAATTGGAAGGCATGGATTTCAAATGACCTCAAATTTAGATATGCAGATATAAAACGAAACAGTTTCCACTTTTTCCGACTATATTCTGTTCGAGGGTTTTTGATATTTGTCCTTGATCGAGAGGGCTGGTGACATGAAATTGGCACTAAAGAGCATGTTAGCGACAGCAGCTGATATACAAACCATTTCTTGGACGATTTGTCGGTGAATGATGCCACCCCATCTCAACAAGACCACGTTTTTGTATTGTGACTTCTTTCAGGGTCCGATTTAGACTCTGATATGATGTTTCTTCAGCTGGACGACATGTGGTTCCAACAGGGTGGTGCTACAAGCCACACAGCACACGTTGAAGAGTAAGTGTGGAGATCGTGTTATCTCAAGAAATGGGCCAGTCGATTGGACGCCTCGTTCGTGTGATTTAACGCCGCTTGACTATTTTCTGTCGAGCTACGTTAAGTCATTGGTTTATGCCAACAAGCCAACGACGTTGGAAGAAGTCAGAGCCAACATTGAACGCTGCCGTTTCGGCCGATATGTGTGTCCGAGTCGTTGAAAATTGAGTCCAACGAGTAGATCGCTGCAAACGTGCCCGCAGTGGCCATAATAACGAAGTCGAGTTCCATTCATAAATGCTTTGATTGTACTTCAAGCCGATAATAAAGTTTTTGAAATATTTCAAATGGCTTGCGTTTTATTTAAAGAAAGGCATGAAGTCCTTATTGAAAATCTTTGCAGACCATGGTGAAAGGATAATAAGGTGTGCTGGACACCTATACAGAGGCGCTGCGTGACGTCATCGCGGGAATTTGTATTTCAACTGAAACTAAAGACGGACACAAATAGAAAATGTTCGCACGTCTTAAAAGTGAAAACGGATTACTTTTCCAAATAGCTTCTACAACTTGTTGTTCAGTGAGAACATTATGGCATTTTCCTATAAAATATCATTGATAAATAATAATAAAATAAATAAATAATAAAAAATAAAATAAATACAGCGGACTCCCCCTAAGTCGAATTGTCACGAGATACCATAATCGTTTCGAGTTAAAGAGAGTGTGACGTAGGGAGAGGTTTTTGTATGGGAAATTGGGGGAAATGTAAGTAAAATATGGCGAAAAAGTTTGATTTAGAGAGAGTTTCGACTTAGGGAGAGTTCGAGTTATGGAGAGTCCACTGTAATAATAAAATAAATTCATTTCACGTTTCAATTTCTGTTTTTCATAAATCATTTGGTTTTTTACGAAATTGAATTGTGATCTAAGCTTAAGCAGCACATCTGTCCAATGTCATAAACGGACCCTGAGTGACGTCACAAAACAAAGAAATGGCAGTTTTGACAAGTTGTCCAGCACACCTAATTATCCTTCCACAATGTATGCAGACGAAGAATGATCGTAAAAAACCGGAAGCGAAGTAATATACAACTCAATGCTTGGATCCATGAACACGAGTCCGACATCAAGCATCAGTCGCACAAAATAAACAAACCCAACAGAAGTTGTTTGCCCAAGCAAATGTTCGCCTCTCGATCTTCGCAAAAATCGAACAAGTCGCCGCTATAACAAGTGGGTCCACAAGTGTCTCATTGGGTCTGTGTCCCATTCTTAACCCGCAGTCTTTGGAAAAACGAGGAAACACAGTCGCCAAATGGTGATCGTCTATTACTCGATGGAGCACTTGCACGTTTTCAGATATCCCGAAAAATTCGTACTTTCGCATTCCATAAAAATCTATAAATACAAATTTAAACCAAGTCCGACGGACTTCTTCCTCTTGAACTGTCTTGACGTTGCCCCCGTAAACGGAAGTAAAATTCAAGCAACCGTCAAATCATCTTGCGCTTCTCAAAGTGATTTATTATTTTCTGTCATAAATGAATGGAATCGGAACAGCGTTTGAAAGATGCTTTGAAGAACTCTTTGCTGATGCGATTCGTTGTGTTCTTAACGTCCATCACTGAGAAAGAATACAGTCCTTCACAAGTCAAGACTCAAGATCCGAAGTTATCGCCATCAACAGCTGTCAAATTCTATCAACTCTCAATCATCTGTCAGAAATTGACAGTTAGAACCTCACGTGCTCAAAAAACCATTGACTTATATTTTATGTTTCTTATTCTCATCGCGGCTTCACTTAATTTATGGTAAAGAACCCGTAAAGACACTCAAAAGTGTTTATTTGTTTGAAATCTCATTAACTATGGATTCGGTGATCATTTGCCGCCGTCACATGGCCTTTGATTTACGGCCTCCTGGCTGTGACACTAATAAAAAAAATCTTCTAATAAAACACAGGAATAAATAATAACCAAGACACGTTGTGCCACACAAGCCATGCATGTGACAGGTGAAATGTCACAACTGTCAGTGGTATACTTACGAATTGTCTGGCGAATTGTCCAGCCACTGCAGTATGTCCTGCACTTTGGGATCGTCCATGTTTGCCATTTTTTCCACAGACGAACGTCACTCTTGACGGGACGCACAACGCGACTGTTTACTGCCAATTTTCGAAATTTTTTTCAAAACAAACAAACAACGGACAATGACGGCGATATGGAATTCACAAAAGATCACCTCACAGCACACATATAGCACAACCACATCGACCCTCAGACTTTATTCATATTTCAGTCGACTTTTCTTCTTCTTGGTTTTCCCTCTCTTTTCCTTTCACTTCTCCGCTCTTTTTTGACAGGTGCCGAAATAGACGTTTGACACTTTCAAATAACTTTCATTGATTATTTTTTTTCCGACCGATGGATTGCATCCGGTATGCTCACTGAACCTTCCCCGACACGATGGAAGACGTTGAACAAAGCGATTATGGTGGATTATCGAAAGCAAATGACATTTAGCAGTTGCGGCACTGGCACTATCCCGAGTTTTGACAGAAAAACGAGGTTAAGGTCAACCAATTATTTTTTTTTTCTCTTATTTATAAGTATCGTCGCAGCGGCACAGACACGATCCTGTTGATGTACAATGATCGCGACGATAATGATTTGGCTTTTGGCTGAGAAACGAGAAAACGTTTCTCCAACTGGCCCCGTCTCGAGGAAAATAAATAAAAACCAAGCGAAGACAATCGCGGACTCTTTGGAAAAAAAAGCACGGCAGATATAATTTTAGACGCTCCGCCGATTTTCCTTTACACTCGTGTCGTTTGTGTTCTTTTTGCCGTTGTCTGTGGGAACTTTTTTGGAGCAGAGCTGTGTACTCGTATAGATACGAAACTGATCGTATCTGCAGCCTGTTGGTGTGGATTTTTATTGAGGAAAATATTGTTTCTGAAACACCTCCGCCGTTGCTAGACGAGCACTGAGAGAACGAGGCGGAAAGCCGACGCTCGGTGAGGTTGTAAAGGCGTGCTTTTCGGGGGGTTATTTTAAATTTATCAATAATGGAGACTGGTAATAACGTGTTGTCATGTCGGGACATTAGAAAGAATCTGGTCAAGGCGGTCGCTGGACGGCAGCTATGATCGGGGGACTGGCTCTTCTTTTGTTTATTTCTCGGCGGGGGGAGGGACATTGGGGAGGATTTGTGAGAAAATTCCTCGTGGGCGATAAATGAATTATTTAGTCAGTTTCTGTGTAAGCTCTCGCTGCATACTACGAGCATTTGTGCACCGGCTACGAGTGCTTCTCAGCAGCCAGGTGAATGAAACCGAGTGTTCAAGATCGTGACGTTCTAGATCGACTGTAGAACGTCATGATCTTTAGGCTAACACACGGTTTCATTCACCTGGTTGCTGACAAGTGCCCGTAGCTGTGAGGAAATATTATGAGCATCTTCCACAAGAGTCAGAGGATGAGTCTAGTTGACTTCATGTTCCCAAGGCATGCCACAGCGAAATAGATGAACGACGTTGTTTAAGAGATCTTTCCGTGAGACTGTGAAATTTCCCACTCCAATTCACAGCAAACAAAGTGGCTTAGTCCACGAAGTCCTTAGAGAACAATAGATTTGATTACATGACCAAAGAACCATTCTCTGACAATCTAGATGCGTAAAGTCTCTTTGTTGTCATTATCCCCGAAACCATCATTTTGGTCGAGGATGTAGCCAATTAACATCGCCTTTAACGCTTTAAACTTTCGATAAGAGTTTAAGGAAACACTTTGCTGATGGCGATGATGTCATCGCCACATCCTCGGCCTGACCTTAAGGAAACCACGTCGCACATTTACCAGGGAAAACTTTTGTCGTAAAAAATGTTGTTCAACAGTTTCACGTTTTATCGACGATTAGAGATTTCGTTTTTATGACTTTCCTTGGGAATGGGTAAAGTAAACACATTTTATTTGAAGAAAGTATCCACAATATTGAACAGACTTGCAAACTTTTTCCACGGTAATCCAAAACATTTTCCACGTAAATCAAGCTATTCGTATAATGCTCAGGTTAATTAATCTCTTCCTCATTTTTTTTATATTTTTTTCTGAAGCAAGGGGCGGAGCTTATGCCAACTCAGATCACTGACGGTTGGGAGCATGCTTTATCCAGTCTTTCGTCCACGATCACTTGGATTTTACAGCGGATGCTCAACGACTGGATGGCGCAGTGGGTAGAATGCCTGCCCCTGGTTAGCGGGCTCCCCGGTTCGAATCCCTGTGGAAGCAAAGTTAATACGCTTTTATCTGGTTCAGTCACCATTTGCTTTGCAATCAAATAAAGGGCACTATCACTGGAGTAGTCAATCAGTGGTAGTAGTCTGACTAGGGGTATCCCAATGGACCAATGCGGATGAATGCACTAGCAGCCCGCCTACCTAACGTAACCTGACCTACAGAGGATGCTCAAACTGGCTCCCGTTGACTACATCCGCATTCTTGTACAGACGGTACAACTCGCGATTATGTATTCCTCGCCATGCATTTCCGACACACAATTATTCTTCTAAACTCTGCTGTTCTTAGCATCTAGCGGCTCCAAATAAAAAATACAGATTTTATAGAGACTCCTTTTTGTGCTATGAAGCAGAAGCATCTTGGACTTATGCTTAGACAAACCGAAGTAAGGCCATGTTTCACCAAACGAAATCGCGAGGTTTCGTCAAATTCCTTCAAACCTTCCAGTTTTTATCATGCATTTTCGTGGTTTCGAAACCTAACGCTTTCGGAAAGTTGAAACCCGTTTTAGTTCGTCCGTCCATGAGAGGTTGCCAAACCGAATAAGTCTACAGCGTGAACTTCGTTTTTGGTAGTTTCTGGTACTCATTTTTTCATTTCCTCTCCCTCACTCTTTTCTCCTGTTCTCAACAATTCCTGATCGAAACCTAATGATATTTGAAAACATTTCACATTTTTTCATTGGGGTTTCAACAAAAGCTTATCCAAACCTCGTTCATCAAGCTCATCAAACCCCTTCGGTTCGGTGGGGCATTGCGTAGCATATAATCGGTTGCCATGTCTGGTGTCATCTGCGGTTCACGTCTAGAGAGAGAATGGGTCGAAAGATCAACATACTTCTGGTCTGATTTAAAGGGAACCCTGAGGAATGGTCCTCGAAGACGGGATCCGAAGTCATTAAGAATACTTACCTTCTTAAAATGCTGGCGACTCATGGAGGGTCAGAACTTGATTAATCGCTGTCAGTCCTGGGCACGGTGCATCCAGTCATCAAGACCAAGCTGTTTTCGATCGGTTTGCTTTTTCTTCTCGAAGAGAATAAACTAAGACGAACTGGACAAGTCAGCAGTCTATGCATTTTGGCCATCCCAGCTGTCTCCACATCATGGTACAGCGCGTAGTGTCCGCGGTTGTCTCCATTCCCCGCAGACGGGCTTATAATATAGACACAATTTATACCACAACACTTTATATGTTCGAGATTTGGTTCAAACACGCTATACAAGCCACGCATTGCTCGAACCTGTGAAAGAGATGGGTCATGGGTCAGCTGAAGGCCAACATTCGAAATGCTGGAATAAACAGAGTCATCAAAGATTGGACGCATTGTCAGCGAAGCCGACGAGGCCATTTGAATGATTTGCTTGATTGTGCCTTCGAAATAGGTTAGGTTAGGTCAGACAAAGTGGCCCAATGTATTACCATGCGGATCTGTTAATGCTTATTCCAACCAGTTCAGTTACCCTTAATGCGGCGCAGAGGGGCTACGGCAACCAGGCGCACGCTAACGAACATATTCTTTGAGGTTGACTTAAGGAGCTGACACTTTCCCTTTCCACTCTCGAGCGCCCTTTCCTTTTGAACGAGCCACCGCATAAAAGAGCAAGGGGACGAAGAAACATCCCTCCGTGGGAACTGCATTCCTCGCAGAACTATGAATGGGTTCAATTGGGAAACGAGGGCCCTACACGGGACGATGATGATGACGGGCACTTGTGTTCAGGTGCAGGCCCTTCATTCGGAAAATTCCTGCGGATGTGGGGAGACGGAGTTTTCACAAAAAAATGCTTATTCCAACCAGTTAATGATTTTAGTACAGTTTGACTGCCTCTTATGCTACTTGCTTCAGCCAAGTTGTTAAAGACTCGCAGGCGGGAGGAGATAGCAATGCATTACATACTAAATGTTCCGTACTCTCTTCCTCCTCCTCGTTTCTGCAGATTCTTTAGAAGCCGTTGCTTTGCTATAACGCCGATGAGAGCTCAAAAACTCGACCTACACATTCTGATCAAGCTAAGCTATCGCTTAGGGTCGAGCGTTAGCCTGGGTTGTTTGGTAATGAGGCATCCTGTGCCAGTTGATCACCTATGATTTTATTGAGCAAGTGTTCCCAGCGAGCGACATGAATGGTGGATCACCATCCGAAAGAGTACAGAGTTTGTATCCTTTCTAGAGAGAATATCCCGCTACAGTGTCCACATAAGTTGGCCATCTCGCTGGGAGAGAGATGGGTAAAGTTGAAGGTGACTGAATTCAAAGATTTGATCGTTGCTTGGCTGTCCGATCAGCTGACGATATCTGTACTTGTTATTACATTATTTTGTAGACAGGGCAGAGCTTCCTTGATGCTTATAGTTTGAGACGCCGAATCCTTAAAATAGACGCCAGCACCCACACATGCATCCATCTTCGATCCATCTGTGACGATCTGCAGAGGACAATTCCAGATTCTGGTTTTCAGACTCCCAATAGGATCGGAGTCGGCATAAAACTGTAGATCCCTTCCCATTCCTAAGAGAACAATTGTATACACAACACGAGTGATTGCTGTAGAAGCTATGCCCTCGCCCTTCACGTTGGTGTAGCGCCACCAAAATTATTATTATTATTGGGTATAAATCCACATCTGCTGATATTTGAGTTTCCAGACAGAAATTCTTTCGACTTATGCAGCGATTTCAGCCGGAACACCGTACTAGGTGCTGTCTGTCTAAGGATTACGTCTACCGGTAAGAGATTGAGGAGTATGTAGGTCAGAGCTGCGTAGGGGGTTGCCCTTGCTATTTCACCGATACATCCGCACGCCCTCCTCTGCACCCTGTCAAGCGGTTTGAAGTTAATATTCTGTTCGAGCACAGTCCACCAAATCGCGACATCATTCTGGGGGTCTGACTACTGATGCACTCAGCCAGTGGACCATTCGGGTTTGTGGCCTCCTTAAAGCTATAGACCGCCGTGGATGACTCGTTCTTGTAAACTAATCATTCAGCTTACCTTCGTGTCCACAACAATGCCCAAGAATAGGTTCAAAATAAGGCCACAATGATTTTATACCTCACTCCGTTGTTTTTTTGTTCAAATTCCCTATTTTTCTTATCTAGACACCCTGTATGTAGGACCTGAGTTGACGGAAGTCTACTGGAAACGACTGTATGTCTAATAACACAAAATGTTGATGTCGTTGGGTCAGAGCGAGTTTTCTAATCAAAAGCTGATTGTGATAATGTTCTGCCCACAAGGAAGAAGTCCTTAGCGATGTCACAATTCATTTTGTGGCTGGCGTAAGATTCGAGTGTCGCCGCCGCAAATCTCGTCGTATCAAGTCTCGTGTATCGTTCCGTATGTCTTTCCACATGTTCCACAAAATTTTCCCATATTTTTTTATGAGTCCTTGAAGTGTTTCGGGCTTATTTTGAAACAACTCTTCCACCCTTTTTTGAACCAACACATAGTCTGACCACCATACTAGCGTAGAGAAGTCAGGACTGTTGTGCAAAAGATTCCACGTTTGAATCTAATTCGCCTCACCCTTCATTGTGCATCTTCACCTTCTTAGAGCTCTTCAGTCCGAGGTAAAACAGCCCCACCCAACATATCCTCTCTCCAGCCGTCCTGATCTTTCGCCAGCTGTCTCCAGTATCGCACGCCAAGCCTTTTGAGGTCCTCCTCGAAATGTGTGCGCTACTTGTACGTGGCCGTCCTCTGCTGCGTTGTCCCACAGATTCAGATTCAAAGTCAAAGATTCTCCGGGCCGGAGCTAAGTTGTGCATAGGCTCTACATGGCCTAGCCCTCTTAGTAGGCACCCAGCTAGACTCTTGTCAGTGTACTGCACATACAGTTCGTAGTTGAATCTTCTCCTCCGAAAACCACCAACGCCAAGATAGCGAACAACATTTTTCTCTCGAAAAGACCAAGAGCCTCTTCATCCGCTTTGGATATAGTCCGTGCCTCTGCGCCGTAGAGCAGGACGAGGATGATCAAAGTTCTATAGAGAGTCCAGTGAGTCTTCCAAGAGAGGGCTCTGATACTCAATTACCTCTTGAGCCCAAGGATAGCGTCGCGGCAGTTTCCAAGACTTACTGTTTAGCTGACTACGATGACGTGTATTTGTTCAACTTCGGGAAAAAAACACTGAATCCTTTTACGAATTGGTTGCTGTAGAAACAAGGGAGTCTCCCACGTAATAAAGAATCCGCGTCGATTTAGAATCTCAAGGCGGCACTGTCTTATTCACGCCATGCCGTAAGAAGTCCTCTCCCAAGTTGCCCAACGACAGCATGCATCCTCAACCAAAGCATATTCAACAATGAGCATCAGTTTATTTTCGGGAAATAACTTATCTTAACTTTATTGCCTTAAATATGTATCTTTGGATAACAAATTCTAATCAAAACTTAAGCGAAATATACACATTCTCCTAGAAGGCATCGTTCGGTTAGTGCCACTCGTACATGATGTGCGCCACCATCAGGTACACCGTGATCACAGTCACTTGTCCAATCATCATGGGGAACACAACCCTGCAATAAAAATGTCACGTCACCGCTCCCTCCTCTCATGACGGAAATAAATCGATCTTACTTTAAATATCTCGTAAAGGACACCTTGTAGCCGTGCTGTTCGGCGATGCCAGCCGACAGGACATTCGCCGACGATCCGTAGAGGGTTCCGTTTCCTGAAAGAGAGCACAGAATCAGTGACTCACTGAAAGGTCATGATTCACGTCAAGGGCATACCTCCCAAACATGACCCGAACACAAGAGCCCACACGAGTGGTTGCAGTGGAAGACCCAGACTCTCCTTGGCCACCAAGGACACAACTACCTTCACCATCATAGCCGCCACGGGAATGCTGTCGAGGATAGCCGAGGCCAGTGCCGAAATCCAGAGAATAAAGAATATAGCCGTGGCGAGACGATTCTCCTTCGCCACGAAGAGGATGATGTTCTCCGTCTGTGTGCCGATCCAAGTGAAGAGACCCAGCCTCTCGACGCATTCCATGATGATGAACATTGCTGCGAAGAAGAGCAACGTGGACCATTCGATTCGTGTCATCATGGCGTCCATGTCGTCCCGATTGGCGATGATCATCAGGAGGGCCACCCCCAACAAGGCCACCCATCCAAGAGGCAGGGTCTTCAGACTTGGCATGGACTGCACGAAGAACATCACGATAACAAAGAACAACGTGATGCTCGACAGCACCAGGAGCTTCTTCTGCTTGATTGGGTACTGCAAGCGACAAAAATGAATAGCTCGTGAAAGAGATTGAATGTGGTTGGCCTTACCGCTGCTTTGAGCTCGTCCAGGGTGTGCTTGTACGCATCCGTAGATCCCAGGCCCGCCTCCTTCTTCTTCAGCTTGTGCTTCAGAATCTTCACCTTCTTGAGCAGTGTCTCCCGCACCAAATCGACGTCCTTGGAGTAGGTTGACAGCGAATAGGCCGCCCTCTGCCAGACTTTGATTTCCCGTCGAAGATCCTTCAATGCCTTGGGTTCGTTGAGTCGCAGCGTTTTCACGTCCCAGAATATCAGACGCATGTAGAGGCAGCTCTGAATGACGGTAAAGATAACCCCCGGCAATGTGTGGGCGACGAAGTTGAAGAACGTCACTCCGTTTTTCGCGATGAAGTGGTTGGAGCAGATGATGATGCTGATCGGATCGCCGATGGGTGTGAGCGCGCCCCCCATGTTCGAGTGCGCAATGATGCCCAATATCACTGGAACCGGGTCGAGTTCCATCACTTCGCAGAGCCTGGGAAAATCAAATAGAGACAGAGCTTTCGAGTGGTGGTTTCGGTCGACTTACCTGACGGCTACTGGCGTCATAAGCAAGACCGTGGTCATATTGTCCAGAACGGATGACACAAGGCACGTTATTATGCAGAGGCTGTATATCAGTGGCCAGATCTTGCCACCGGAAATCTGAAAGGACCAATTAAATCGATATAATAGAGACGAGGATAGGATTTTTTTACAGGGTTCGAGCAATTCATTTGACTGGATAAGGGACATAGGACATAGGGATATTCGGACCGTTCCTTCAGTGCTCAAAAATGTGTGCCACATCAAAAATTTAATTTGTTCTCTAATTTAAGATTTTGTTAGAATTGTCAGGCTTTCATGATTGGTAATGATAGATCAGATCGGGATGAAAATTCAAAAACCACAAAATAATAGAAGAAGCCAAAGTAGTGGAAAAAGGTGTCAAAATGATTGACGGGCTTAATCGAATGATTTTAAGAATCGAGATGTTTTAATAATCGAATGATCACTCGAGATGGGCGCATTCGAATGATTACTCGAGTGATAATTGATCTCAAAATCATTCGAACGACTACTAACTACTAACACATAATTCAATAAATGTCTCACTGCAGCGCGAGAGCAAGTCACAAATGTAGTTCTCGTCGAGGAATACTAGTCGGGCAACAAAACCGGAATGAAAGAACTTATTATCAACAAGTATTAGATTCTCCACTTATCAGTTCATTAATACAAAAATAAAATAATTCGAAATCCTTCCAATGATTTGATGAGGGACATTTCTCGAGTTCTCTTGTATAAGTAGTTAGGTTAGGTTAGGTTGTAGGTGGCTATAAGGCTAAAGTAGGCCCGTTATACCGCCACGTTAGTTAACAGGTTGGCGTGGTTACTAGGACAGTCAATCAGTTTTGTCAGTAAATTCCAGTATTGAGTTGACCTGAGGTCACTAAGATAGGTGCCCATTATGGCCTTCCTGCTCGAGGCTAGTGCGGAGCATGTTCAGAGAAGATGTTGTACACTCTTCACCTCTTCTTCATCTACGCAAATACTACAGAAGTCATTCGAGAGAAGTCCGAGTCTCGTTAGGTCATGTAGACCTAATAGACAGAGTCCGGTGGCGTTAGTAGTTACTTAGTGGTCATTCGAATGATTTTGATAATCGAGATGTTGCCCATGTACGCTCATCTCTATTCAAAATGTCTATGAATCTTGTGCGAAACCATTCCTTTGCAGTTGTTGACAGTGAAAAAGTTGCCAACATTGGACTGTTGCGCCACGCTAGGTATATCAATTTAAGTCGATAAAACGCGATGGAAAACCGTAACAACTCCACTCTTATATATGATTATAATATATATATATATATATATATAACAGAAAATAAAATGCTAATGTCCTTCAAATGGACATTTGAAATAAAAGCAGCCTTGACGCAACTTTGAAACTACGCAAGTCCTTGTGGCGGCCGTGACGTTGTCTGTCTATGCGTCCTTTCATACCAGTCTGAACCTCGCTGTCTAATAATGAAAATAATTTTCACGGCCCCACATTTTTCGAGCCACTGACTAAGATCAAGGAATAATATCTGTCTAGAAAAAGCTTCTCAAACTTAGCCGTTTGGAGTCGGCTTAAAACTGTAGGTCCATTCCACTCGTGACAGAACAATAGGACGCACAACACGAGTAGTTGTTGTAGAAGCTAGCCCCTGGCCCTCTATAGGCTGTAGAGCCACCTATATTATTAGTCCATGAAAGGTATTGGTGTACCCAAACATACAGTCAGTCGCGTTTGAATTTCATTTTTGATGAGAACGTAAATTTCTTAATGCTGTATCCTCAAATTTACGACTGATTGTATAGTATAAGGCTTTAAATAGTTCGTACATAAATATCGCAGAGGTCATAGACCAATTCTTAATAATCTCCGACCTTATATTCTCCGTGATCAATTAAGACTGTGATTTGAGATCGGGGCAGTCTAATAACTCTCGTCCAAAACGAATAACATTCAAATGTTCACATGGCATATGACATACATCACTTGATCAAAAGAATAGACTTAAACGTCTCAATAAAAGCCGTCGTAAAGTGATTTATGCTTGTATTTTTCAAAAGCTTTTCTTCACAGATAACATGTAACTGGCTTCATGGCGTCTAGTGTTGGAACTTAAACTTTAGCTGTGTTTTTTTGCGCTTAATTTTAAAGTGCACAAAAAAACGATCATTGGCGCTTAATGATTCATCACAAAATCTTGGCAGCACCGACGACATTTATAACATTTGCTAAGCATTCAAGGGTGTAGTCGTGGAAGGTGATTTTTGATCTTTGATGGTCACAATCTTCGTTTTGTGACTGTGTACTTTAAGCCACGTACGTGACCATCACTTAAAAGGCAAAAACACTTAATAATTAAAAAATAAAAAAATGTTCATCAAATGAAAAGAATCGATTACGAAACATAAACGGAATGTATAGCAGAGACTCTGTATATACCAAAAATTGCATACTTATGGATGCCAACAAAATTAAAAATGATCTAATACATCAACCAAACCTGCAGGTGTAAGCCACATACAGCAACCTAAACAATGAATGAATGAATTCAGGAATGAACACACAGAAAATAATGATTGGACGCATTGTTTTTATCCGCGCTTATTCCTTAAGCGGCGATAGATATGATGAGTAAGTTAAGCGAATATAGGACTCGTTGTTAGTGTATTTTACATGCAAATTGAAATTTAGGCGTATATACGCTTGCAAAAAAACCCTGCTTTTGTTGTCCAAATAACACTGACGGCAATATGCCAAACCAAAAGTTTGTATCTGTAGGACCAACTAGAACAGCAAATCTCAACATAAATTTACATAATCTCCATACGCCTGCTGTGCAAACACCATTTAGCTTTACTTCTGTAGACAGTGCAGATATAGTCAAAAGCTTTTTATCTATAAGGTCCAGTCCAATTGGAGTCGATGAAATTCATCCAGTTTTTATTAAAGCCAATTTACAGTTGGTCCTACCATATGTGACTCATGTCATAAACACTATCCTTACAACAGGAGTGTTTCCACATCAGTGGAAAATGGCCAAGGTAATACCATTGCCGAAAAACTCAATTGGGGATGAATTTCCGCCAATTTCCATTCTGCCATTCCTTTCCAAAGTATGTGAGCGCATAATGCAACTTGATGAGTATCCTTCTCACAATAAAATGTTAACCCATGTGCAATCTGGCTTTCGAGCAAAACACAGTTCTACAACTGCTTTACTTAAAGTAGTTGAAGATATTCGTTCTAGCTTAGATAAAGATGAAGTAACTTTTCTGATACTTCTAGATTTCTCTAAGGCTTTCGACACTGTCGACCACGCATTGCTTTGTAAAAAAACTAGAACACTGCTTTGGGTTTTCTCCATCTGCTGTTAAATTGATATCATCCTACTTAAGCAACCGAAAACAAGCTGTTTTTGTTAATAATGTCTTATCTGATTTTCTTAATTTAACTCGAGGGGTACCTCAAGGATAAATTCTGGGTCCTTTGTTATTCTCTCTCTATATAAACGAAATTCCAGATCTAGTTACACATTCATCAACACACATTTATGCCGATGATGTCCAAATTTATCGAAGCTGCAAGTTGGGTCTCATTGAAAATTTTTGCCCTGAAACTAATCAGGATCTTAATCACATATTTGACTGGTCTTTGGAAAATGGATTGACACTCAACCCCAATAAATCCAAATGCATAGTTATATCAAGAACGAACTTGGATCTGTCATATTTCCCGCAAATCACTTCAAACAACTTCCCCGTTGATTTTGTGGAAACATAAAGGAATTTGGGTGTTATATTTAACAGATTTTTAACATGGAACGACCATATCGACACCATTGTAGGGAAGGCTTACGGCGTTTTGAGAACTCTGTGGACAGCTCAACCAGTTACACCACTGGATACACGAATCATATTGGTAAAATCATTATTAATTCCAATCCTTGCGCATGGGTGTGAATTATATGGGAATTGTGAAATGCGAAAATTACAAGTTGCATTCAACAGTTCCATTCGATACATATATGGGCTAAGAAGATATGACCATGTGTCACATCTCTCAGTAAAAGTTGTAGGTATGCCTTTTGAAAAATATCTTAAATTTCACACTCTGATCTTTCTCTTCAATATCCTTAAAACACGACAACCTGCCTACCTCTTCAGTAACTTACAATTCCCTGCTTCAAATAGATCCACATATCTCATTATACCGAGATTCAATTTCTTAATATCCGAAAGACAGTTCTTTATCAATGCCATCCGTCTTTGGAATTCACTACCTAGCCCTATAAGAGGACTAAGCGATACACACAAGTTTAAAAAAGAATTACAGCTTTTTCTTTCATGTCAAAAGAACTGATTATTGGTTTTCGTACTTATATTGAATTATTTTGCATTTTTCTTTTTTTGTTCTCATTGCATTCTTGGTTTGTTCCTTTTCATAGCCTTCGTAATCATATCCTACTTTTTCTTTAATTGTTCTATTCATTTAAATTATTGTTTTAATTATTTATCGTTAACTCATTCTGTAATAACTAAACCAAATTGTAACTAAGTATGCACTGTAACTAACTATTACAAAGTTATAAGATTCATTCTTACTGTATAGCTTTAATAATTTTAACTAAACTAAACTTAGAATTTTATGAGTGTGGTAGATTCCGAAGAAACAGAGTGGTAGAATTGAAAAAATCTTGGCAGATTTGTTTTTATAAAGTAAAGAACAGATGAGGTGAATTTGTTTAACTATGATTTATTGTTAAATGTTTGCGACCACTTGCATCAAAGAACTGACAATAATCCACTGTTGATTCCACAAATTGTATTCACAGCCAAGCTGCCATCAAAGCGGTTGCCGACTACACAACCCACTCCAAACTTGTAGAGGCTTTATTGGATGGCCGACTCAATATAACCCTCATCTGGGTTCCTGGTCACAGTGACATGCCAGGAAATGAGAAGGGTGATGAACTGGCGAGGCAAGGTTTTACTCTTCAAAGCTTGCTGGCAGAGGAAGTTCCTGTTCCATTTCAAGTAGTCAAGGCAAATATCTATAAGCACTTGCTTCAAATTGCCAACCATAGGTAGATCAATCCAACCAACTGTGCCACATCAAGAAGAATATGGCGTAAGTATAATCGATCCAGAACCAACGATGTCTTACGGCGCAACCGACTCTACATCGCAAGGAAATCGCTACGAAAAAATAGTAGGTTCCCATACAACTCACATTGTCACAGATGCAACAACTCTGATGAGACGGAAACCACTTGGAACATACAAACACATTGCAAGACATGCTGTGAACAGCATTTTGCTCAACTATCCATCAAGCCGGATAGAGACGATCCCGAATACGGTATGTGTTTTGTTTGGGATTGATGGTGAGGGGGAGTTTTTCAAATACTCTGTTAACGCTCTCACAAATGAAATGATACAGTTCTCTGTCATTCCTTAGTGTTCACATTTTTCCCTGGCCTCGCCCTTTCAAGTACTGCCATTATCATCTCGTCTCAGCTTACGTTCTTACATCCTAAGCGACCGAATGGAACACATCAAATTCGATAAGCCAGCTATGATCCAGAATTAGATTTCCAGAATGGACCTTGTACGCTACGAAATTATATTCAAAAGGTAAATGTTCTTTCAGGCAATAATAAAGTTGTCCGCATTCAAATTCATTTTATGTGTTTTTTTTTTTCTTAAATTAAAAACAAAAACAGTTCTCACTGAATCACCCATTGTGTGATTTGTCTATAAATCTTCAAAAGCCAAGGCAATTATCCCAAATAGTGTGCATTTTCTGACATCGTATTTTTTTTAAGAAACGCGATCATTTATCTGTTAAATTAACTCGAAAATTCATTTGTTTTCCTCGCAGTCAGGGATTTTCGTTGTAACATTCCTTTTAAATGGCACTAAACATTTTATTAATTTGACATTGAACAGGTCTGTGTCATTCACTGAATTCAAGCGTGAAAGGAAAGTGATGTAGAATCGAACAAATCAGCTATAATTGATTTCGCCTTTCTCTGCAAGCCATTAGCAGTTCTGATCTTTTAAGAAATGTGGGTCAATGATTCCACCAGCCTATCAACAAAACCAAATGTGTTCAGTGCTGCCAGAATTTTGAAATGCACACTTCCACGGGGGAGAAGTAAAACTTATCATATAATTCAACATTTGGCACTTAAAGAATAGTGCTAACTCAAAATTTGCAACTATAACTTACTGGGAAGTACGAAAGAACGTGGTTTGAACAGATTTCTTACTATTACAAGTAATAAACATTGATTTCCACTGAATACTACTTGCGAACTACAAGGTATTATGCACAATGTATGCGTCTTCATAAAGTGTTCATTATAATTTCTCTCTCTAGATTCTTCCAACTTTATTTTCCTAGCTAACCGCATGTGTGAGCCGTCGCTGAACAGTGCTTGATTAAGCTTGATTCGGAGATCGTTGTGAAAAAAGGTTTGTTCATGTTCGTTCGAAGCTCCCAAAGCAAGTGTGGCGTGCATGTAGCACCGCAGTACAAAATATAAATCCAAACGAGACTAAAAGAAATTAAAAAATCACATCACAGAAGGAAGTATAGATGTAAGACACGTTGTGTGACGCTTGTAGTGTGGTCAATTTAGTGTCCACTGATCAAACACTGGATGGGTTCGGTTACATGAACTATCTCACGGGCAGCCTGGGTGAAAAGGTTTACAGCCAAAGTTCAGGTTCTAAATGACTTTACTTCCTAACCATGCTCCACTTATACCCCGGTTATTTTTACTATTAGAGATATAATGGAGGTTTCGCTAACTAACTTAGAAATGTGGACAAAAAGAGCTGGCTTAGATGATAACGGAACTAAAACAGAACTCGTACTTTTCGCAAGAAGACACAACACATCTGTAATAATCCCAACTACATTAAAGAACATGGAATTAAATTTCAGTGAAGCCTATAAGTAATAATAGACACTAATCTAAGCTGGAAAACAAATATTCAGGACCGTATAAAGAAGGCGACAGTAGCTATTATACCTGCAAGAGGGTCCTAGGCCCTGAATGGGGACTGATACCGGATGTATACAACAGTTGTTAGACCACGGCATCCTTATTTGATGGACGCCACTAAGAAACAAACCTAATCTTTTAAAGCCAGATAGTAATATACAGACATCTGGGTTGGTTCCCAGATAATTCGATCGAAGATGGCTCTGAAATACCTAGGGGTTATGCTCGACAACCGGCTTAACTTTAAAACTCACGTCGAGTACTGCAGCAAAAAAGCAACAAGGGTGCAGGCAGCACTCTCAGGAATGCTGCCCAAGATCGGAGGACATGGATACGAGAGAAGGATCCTGCTTACCACAGTGGTACGCTGAATCCTTCGAGGAGGGGGCGCTGGCGAACACGGAAGCAGCAAGGAAGCTCTCGACATCATACAGGCTCTGCGTGAAAAGAGCAATTTCGTACAATTTCGTACGAAGCAGCCTGCGTCATTGCGGGTATGGTCCCGATCGACATTCTCGCCACCGAAATGCAAAAGATCTACCTACAGAGATCTGCAAATCACTCGGAGAATAGCGCAAGAGGTCTAAAAACGGAAGAAAGGGCAACATCAATGGCACTGTGGCAAACCAGGTGGGACACCACAGCCAAAGGCAGATGGACACATAAATTTATGCCCAGAATAGAAGCCTGGACAACGAGAGCTCACGGGAACTGCAACTACCACCTCACGCAGTTCTTGTCGGGCCATGGGGGTTACCGAAAATACCTCCACAGATTCGGTCACGACAGCACACCCACTTGTCCAGAACGCGCGCGCGAAGATGAAGACGCAGAGCACGTAATATTCCATTGCAGACGCTTTGCCGTGGCGAGAGGAAGTCTATCAACTCCCGAGCTCCTAGTTAGCCATATGATGGAGTCAGCTGACAAATGGCTGGTGACATGTTCCTTTATTACAAGGGTGCAGATCGAGCTAAGAAGGCTGGAAAGAGAAACAAAGGCCGAATTGGCAAATATAGATCACATAGCGTGATATGCTAACCAGCCCCGCGAAGTAATACCTAACGGCAGTTCCGCGGGGAGAGTGGTAGAAGTGTGCAGAGGTGTGGTTTAGGACGTAGGCGCGAGAAAAGGGAGAATAATATCCCGTGAATCGTTCATGCTGGTAACACGGGTTACCAGTATCTTGAAGAAGATTCCACATCCATTGGCGCAAACCATAAAAAAAAGACATCTGTGTGTATTTGCATAACGGGAGCACTTCATACTACACTGTCAGCCGCCATGGAAACAATGCTACAAGTGCTTTCCATGGACATTTACTGGAAACTAACAGGTCTAAGGCAAGTTAAGAGAATACAACCGTGGGAGCAAGACTCACAGTCTAGGACACATAGAAATAGTCAAGAATGCAAAGATCCAGACAAATTACATTGCGAACTTCTATGACTTCGAAATTGGGGATGAAACAGTTATCCCAGAGAGAAGACTGTGCTTAGGTTAGGTTAGGTAGGCGGACTGCTATTCATTCACCAGCACACTTAGACCATATTGGTCCATTGTTATACCCATAGTAAGACTACTAGTCAGACTAGTGCCGTTAATTTGAACCCAACCGTAAATGGTGACTGGACCAGATTTGCTTGATAAAAGCGTATTAACTTAGCTTTCTCTGGGACTCGAACCGGGGACCCCGCCGACCAGGGGCAGGCGCTCTACCAACTGCGCCATCGAGTCTTTCGTCTTTGTCAGACTTAGTCAGGAGTTCTGCCACTCTGGAAGTATACAAGGACGGATCCAAAACTGAAGAAGGCGCATGACTTGCGCGATTTCTCGGTTTTGTAGGAAATCTCATGCTCCCTGTCCCTTCGATTTCCTAACCACTGTAGTGTTCCAAGCAGAAGTAAAACCTATCCAAGAGGCTGTCCGCTTACTGTCAATGAACCCGAAGGACGAAAAGACTTCTATGGCCATCAAGGTTCTGGAAACACCATCAATTAAATCAAAGATGTTAAAACATTGTCGTCTATATCTCAGGGGTATAGTGGTTATATGCAACCTTGGGATATTCCATGCAACGAAATAGCCCACGAGGTAGCTAGAACTGGGGTGGGTTTGCCATTGACAAACAATCAGGACACCCCCTTGCCCGCACTTGAAGTAATAAACACATAATTATTTGTAGATGCCACCAATACCACCAATTGAAGGTGGATGGATTTAGAAACTTGCAGGACTACATGGCTAAAATCCAAATAACAAGAACAAGAACAATCCTAAACCTAAACAGACAGGAAATCAGCAGTGTAGTGGGCATTACTACCGGTCATTGCTTATTCAACACTCTCGCCAGAAGAATGGGATACACCCACAACGACTTCTGCAGGAGCTGTATAGACGAGGAAGAAGAAGAAACTACGCTTCACTACTCCGGCACTTGTCCAGTACTTGCAACGACAAGGAAAAACATGCTTCAATAGCCTCCAAGAAATGTCAGACATGAAAATTCTAGACTTGGCTGCAACCCAACAAAGGAGTGGATTAATTGCCACCAGTAGGTCCATTAGTATGTCATCAATAGGCATTTCTCAGTTGCTTAATTAATACTTGGCAAGAGCTGAACCGACGACCAGACGGATCTACGTGGGTCACAACTGCTATAGTTGTGACAGCCACAAGAAACTAACCTAACACATATCCCTTATTGGGTTCATCTCCCGGTTTGGTTTTAATTTAAAAGGTATAGTAACCAGCCAAGAACCATGGCATCTCTGATTTTGAAAGCTCCCAAACTCACCTCAAAAGTTAAGACAGCCAAGTAGTCAAAGACTCCAGTCTCGGTTAGAAAGGCCACAAGTATCATCATCGCAAAGATCAGCGTTAGCATTTCCATGTCCATCCACACGAGGACCTCCTCCATAGTTGGCCGATCGCCCAGAATGGCCAGCACCGCTATGGCCATACTCGAGCAAATCATAGCAGTGAACGCCTTATGGAGCACCTATAAACATACAAAATACAGAACTCCCCTTCTCATCACACAACCACTTTGACGTACCTCGGACACGAGCATCGCGTAAAATATGAACAGAATCGCGGCGGCTAGAGCAACTCCCTTGCCGACGTTCACGATGAGTGGATCATAGACGATTTGCATTGGAAAGCCGGACAGGGATCCATTGGTGAACATCTTCAATCGAATACGGACCTCGGTTTCGTCCTCCAACTCGGCGATCAGTCCCGGTGGCAGTATGAACGTTCTGTTCTTCGAGTGGATTTTCGCATCCTCCAGCTCGTCGTCGGACACAGTTGACACAATCCACGGCTCCATGAAGTCCTGTAAGTGAAGGAAAACTGAATAGAATCCGCCAATCAAGTGTGTGTTGCTGACACCGACCTCGGCAACTTCGGTGTCATTCCAACTCAACCGGCGAACTACTTGCAACTGAACGGTCAGGAAGTCGGTGGTGAAGTTCTTTTTCTCCGTGAAGGCACCGAGTAGAGTGAGCCTGAAGTTGCCCGCTGGGTTCTGGGGGAGAAAGTAAACTACACGCAGGCAGCGGCTGGGTTAGTTCCGTCTTTGAATCGGCCAAGGCTCGGCTACTTACGTCTGTCCTCATATTCAGGTACGATGAGCCGCTTCTTGAGGAGATGCTGTTCGTCGGTGCAGATTAGCGTAAGCGTGACCCCGATCCAAACCACGATCAGGAAAATATCTTTGGCGTAGGCTTGGATATGTTGCTTAGTCTTGTTGGGTGCATTGGAAGGATGATCGATGGACTGGGGGTCCTCGCAATCGGAACTGTAAGTAAACGGAATGAGTTTTGGTTCAGCTTTGGCTGACTTGGGCAAACCTCTTGGGGTCGAAGGAACACTTTTCACCATCAGCTTTCGGCTTGAAGATCTTCATGTTGATGAACTCGGAGCCCTCGTTGCTATCTTCAAGAGTTGATTCAATCTCGTCGGAAATCGAACACTGATCGCCATTTGGAGTTGTGCCTAGAATCAGAGAGGGAAGCTGGTTAATGGCGTGCATGGGGAATGGTTATGGATTCGAGGTGATTTTAGGAGCGCTTCGATGGACTCTGTTGAGATGGGGGATTATTCATTGTGTGGCACCACAGGCTGTGTACATTGCCATCGATGGTCTTTGGTATCATCAGCTGGCACGATCTTTTGACGCGCATCACGTGAGTTGAGGCGTGTGGAACTTTGTACTTGGTCTGGTTCATATTGAGGAGGTACCATTTCTATGGTCGCGCAATGAACCGTGCAGACCTTATTTACACCGAAGTTCTAAAAACCTCAATGATTGGTGAATAGTTGATGAAAGACCATAAATCAGCTCTCGATCACCCCATATCGGGAACTTTCTCCCCCATAAGGAATACAGTGGACTCCCCCTAAGTCGAATTGTCACGGGATGACATAATTTGTTCGAGTTAGGGGGAGTTTGACTTAGAGAGAGTTTTTTGTAAGGCAAATTGAGGGAAATGTGTGTAAAATATGTCGAAAAAGTTCGAGTTAGAGAGAGTTTCGACTTAGGGGGAGTTCGACTTAGGGATAGTCCACTGTATTCGCTTTCAAAGCGTCAAGAGTTCGCCGATTCAGTGCATAATAACGACCTTTTGAATCACAAAAGGAACTCCAACGCCGACAAATTACACAATCTTAGTGGCCAGTTCACTTCAGAGAAAGATAAGCCGTCCAGGAAATTTAAATAAATAATAGTAAATCGAAAAAATGTACCAAACTTATACTAAAAGAATTTACAGTGACGGTTACACCTCCTCGTCCTTTTCGGGGATGAATGGAGCAATGACATCCCTAGACCATGCAGTTACTTTTTGTGGATGCAATGGTCTCCCGATATATACAATGGACTCCCCTTTATTGGGACAGATATTTGTTGGGACAGCCGCTTAACTGGGACAGGTAAGAAAGAACTAAAACCTACACCGCCATTCTCCTCGTTCTTTCCTCACATCGTATTATTGGGACAAAAGCCTAATTGGGACACAGAAAATTCGCCCGAAGTGTTCCAATAAAGCGGAATCCACTATGTATGTACAAGTAGATTTCGTGTGAGAAAATGTTGTGCGAAAAAACATTGAAACGCCTATTTTCAAGCACCAAATTAACGCATTTCGTGGTTAGTTAGTTTTAATTATTGAGCAAGGTGATCTTTTTAAGGGTATTTTAATTGATTACATTATTGGAAGAAGTTGACCTAATACGTAAGCAAATTTGGCAGAGCGGACAGCAATACGTTCCGATTTTGTAATAGGGATTCGTGCGTCTTTCGGAATGTCCAGTGTGCTCTCGTCCTGTGATTCTTTGATTGGATCAGAAGTCCAACGTGTTCCGAAATCAATACAGAAGTAAATTAAGAATTAAAACAAGCTCTTACCGTAAGGGCGAGAATAGTAATAATAATTTGGGTGGCGGTACTGCACTTAGAGGGACCACTTGAGGAACCACTTGTGTTGTGCGTGCTATTGATCTTTCACTTGTGGACACAGTAAAAACGCTCTCTAATACATCATAAGCGACTCCCTACCGGAGGCTGGATGGTGTTCACGTTGAACTTTCGGAATGCGTTCAGATGCATAGAGTGATGCCGGAGCAATGGTGAATATTTTGCTCATCAGTATAAATGATTCTTCTCCGACCATATTCCACGTACTAGCGAAGCTTTCACCATTCATTGAGTCATGATTTGAGGTTAACACAGAGGAGGTTAAAATGTTTAAAGCGGAAACCTCTGATGAATGTCACTTGTCAAATAACAGTCAAGTTGTCTACCACAGCATTTGCTAGCATACCATAGCAAGTTTTCACAGAACTCGATCCATATCGTAAAATGGCAAGCTTTAAGGCTGAATCACAAACACGCTTGATAGGCGTTGTTACGCGTTTTATCGAGCTTACGAGAAGTATGGTCAAAAAGTGGCAGCCTCAGTTTTCCATATCAAAATGAACGCACGCGAAATGGCTTAAGATATAATTTTCAAGAAAAATATGTAATTACTGTAAACAAAAATTAATGACCTGCGAAACTAATCGTCTCAGTTTGCCAACAATTTTGAAAATTGTTTCACAAATGTCAGAAAGCCCGAGTGACTGGCTAGAAGGAGCGCCCGACTTCTACCTCTCTTGCCCCTTAAGATTTTTGACGACTTTTGCTTATAACGTGTTTTTAAACCAAATTGACCAATCAGAGAATGGCATTCATGTTATTTCGTGAATAACCGTCAAAAATTCATGAATATCTGTCAAAAAAGCACTCAAATTCGACGACGGACTAGAGGGCAATCAGCTGTGAAGTCGCTATCTCTGTAATACTTCATTTCTGCAACTAGCTCTACCTAGGAATTTCTGCTCGCGCTTTCGATATTACAGTCTACGGTCTAATGCCTGAAACACAATAGTACGTTTGCGCTGGCGTTGACTTTCAACGCACACAATTCAATGGCCATGCACAAAACACAGCGTCGACCTGCTGCGTTAGTGAAAAATGAGAGAGATGAGAGGGTCGTAATAAAACGTAAAACGTAAGCCCATCGCACGTCATTATTCAACATGTTGGCTATTTTTGATGCTGTGAGGGATTCTTTCTCCCAAATTGAGACTATTTTGTGTTAACTGTCATTTGAGAAATGAAAACAGCTGATTAAAATAATTTAACGACAAAAGTCATTTCAAATGAGTGTATGCAGAAAGGCGGAAATGTTATTCATCTGGTAGATGAGTAGATAACAGCTAATAAATTGAGTATTTATTACAAGGCAGTGCGTCATCACACTCTCTCCGTAACATGAAGTCGGCTGGCGCAGCGCACAATTGTGTTTCTGGCATAATTACGGTGAAACATCAACGAGTGACCTCCCCATTTCGACTTTAACATGTGATTTACATGTATTGTGAGGACAGCCACGGTATAAAGAAATCAAAAACTCGTATTCAGTATTTTGTTACATTTATTTAAGCGTATGTATGTTACACCACGGCGGCTGAGATCGAAGTGACCTCATTACCGATGAAGATAGAGAGCTAGAGCTATGCACATATTTACGTCATAAAATAATTGATATAATTATATACGATAAGTGTTGCCATTATTTTCTTATAGTATCTTACTGAAAATGACAAGGCCCGAACGCCTGAACGCCTGAACGCGCTGCTGCGATATGGGTATTAGACTAAGCTGAGTAGTGAACTTTCAAAGTAAACGGACGTGTTTTCTCAAAACTTTTTATTAGGAATTCACATACACTTAAAGTATTGGCAAACCAAAAATAACAGCAGGCTCATAGATATACCGAAGTTGGTAGATGCAATAAGTGCAAAGGTACGATTCGTAGAGAAAAAGCCATCAGATGTGAAGAGTGTATACTAAGGTATTTTATTCTCAGGCTAAGTATTCTGGCATCGACGAAAGCAGCAGCGCAGTAATAGGAAGTGCGAATTATATCCATTTTTAATCCGTTATTAATCCGGACATACGATGATTGATTCGGTATTAAGGCAAGCGTCAACAGGAACTCCAGTTTTTTGAGTCTGTACAAGGACGAAGTCGAGAATTCACTATGCAGAAATGAAAACAAAATTAAGACTCTCTTACAAGCAATAGAGACCCGACATGGAGAAAGGCTGGAGGAAATGAAAATCGCTCAGGAAATATGCGAAATAAGCAGTGGAGAAATTTCGAAAATATCTAGCGTCACAAAGAACTTCACCGACGACAGTGATAAAATAAGATAGAGTAATACACCTATTTTGAGTGAAATTAAAAATATAGCAAACGGTCAACTAAATAAACCAGAAACTAAAATGTCATATGCTGAAAGTGTCAAAAACATAAACACTGAAAAAGTGCAGCCAAAAAGAAGAAATTTGTAGGAAGTGCCATGGAAACCACAAAACGAATGACAGGAAAAAAATAATTGCAAGTGCAAAAGATGTAAAAGAACGAATGAAAAACTAGGATTTGGACGAAGGATAGGACGAAATCTTTGACAGACAATGTCTGGTCTGTGTACCAAGCAAAAAAATAACTGGAAGTAGAAACCAATAAAGCTGGGTATTAGCAACCAAAATAAGTTAAGGGGTACGTACTACACAAATGTTCGAGACATCATAAATAAGTTTGAACACTTTTAAATCTCAGCAAAAAAAATCAATCCGGGCTTCATGGCGCTCCGGACTTCTAACACACCTTAGTGACGACAATGATCAAACAGAAATAACATTAAAAGGGTATTACAACATTTCGTGTTTATCAAATTCAACAATGACAGGAGGAGTAACTATTTACATAAAAAATAGGTATTGTAAAAATATACGATTAGAACGAGCATATCAAATCCGGACCACAGGAAGGGTCATCGAAAGAAGCAAACCCAATGACATTCTCACTTTCAAGATATTTTCATCCTTACATGAGAAGATCCTTACTCTCAGCCAGACGAAGCCACAAAGACCCCATTCCATGGAATGATAAAACGCACTTGAGAACGAAAAAAAGCTTTCAGAGAATGACAACCACATCGACAAACAAACGATCGCCATACCAAGAATAATGTGCTAAAGAGCAATGCTCGCAATGAACCGTCTTAGAAGTTCTTTGATCAGGACCTTGATCTGCTTCCAATGTGTCTCATAAATCAACCAATCATGGCAACAAAGACTTCAAGGAGCAAGGTTCTGATAACGACTCAAGCCATAAAAGATTGGCACCTCACTTCAAAGTCATCCCACGAGCAATGCCAGACATCAAGCATCCCAACCATCTGCGTGGGTCGAAGCACCAAGTTAATTCGTAAATTTCCAACGTCCCCCTATCCACATGGAGCTAAAGCAAATTATAACATTCCTCACTCATCGAAACCATCCGACAGATTCACTCTCCACCATCCCGAAGTGTATCGCGATGCTGGTTGATGGCGCAAATGATTTTCAACAGAAGCCAAGAGGCCCCCCCACAGCCATAACCTCACAATACTGAAATTAGCGCCAAATCGAGAACGTGTGTCGAAGTCATTGTCTGCATTACAAAGCTTCATATCGCCTAAATCGTCCGACTAATTCGAGCGAGACCCACACGAGAGATTCAATGAAATCCCAGCCAATTGGACAGCTTTCCGCACCGTCTCCAGATGTGAACGATTAAAAATACATTTCACACGAATTGTTTTCTTCTCGAAATAGCCGTGCGGCCCTCACGCCCCTGCGCGCGGCCCCTTTGGACGCAGGTCGAGACACATTTCGGCGTCTGGATGTCCTGAGAGACGTGAAAAATCTCATAAATTGCTCGTTGAGGCAAACAGCCGCAAATTCGCCCCAAACACTGCTGCGAGCATTGTGTGCACAACATGCCTGAACAAATTGAATTTCGCCATGTGTGTGCACTGCCAGCCGGGCTGTCGGGGGAGAATCCGCTACACGTGGATCGACAAAGACAAAATCAAGGCCACTGATGCTGTCAATACACGTCAATGATTGAATTACAGCGGTAATTCAAGTTGGGGTGAAATATTCTGCCGAACCCAAGACAGTGGTCGGCTCAGACAGAAGGGATGCGAGCGACGAGATAAGATTCGGCTGACGGGCGGAGGCGTTGTCACTTGTTTGCGTGGCGAATTGAATGGAAATGCCCACGTCTTCCTTGTCACTTTGCGCCATGAGGCGAATTAAATTTGCAAACGTTCATTGAAAGTGGTTGGAAATGGGTCCTGACAGGTTGTCGCTGTCTGTTCACAAATTCTAGCGGGGGTATTGGCAGATGCTCAGTTGGGGGTTGCAGGGACGAACATATTGAACAGTAAACAAAAGACAACATCAATTTGGACTGAATTTTCGAACCACGGGAGTGCTGGTGATGGAATTCAAAGGAAGCACTCTCTCTAGAGCGTTGCGAGAGTGTCTCGTATATAAATGTGGAATTGGGGCAGTGACGTTTGTGGCGCTTCCCGTAAGGTGTTCACTGACTGCAATCCCTATCACAGGACCAAACAGGACCGGCCCGGCGATGAGCGACCCTGTGCAAACCATGCGGTTGGCTCGTTTGGCACCCCCTTTTTAATTATTTGTAGCATAGGGTCACGGGTGGTTGTCCATTTTCACCTTTTCGTCCTGTAATATAAGAACCGTTAGACATTTTTCGAATGTGACGGCGCCGATACAAGCAGAAACGTTCTGAATACCTTGCAAAAAATTTAATAAAATTACGTAAGTTTCTGGCGAAGAAAAGAAGCCGACTGTCTAACGCAGGAAAGTACTTCTCGATGTCTTCGCTTTATAGCTCTCCATCTAGAAGTATGTCTTCACAGAAAACAAAAATGTGCACAATGCCGTCGAACACTCCAGAAACAAATAGGTATGGAACATTGGATACTATTTGGTGCAAAAAGGACATTCCGTGACTCCAATGTCCAAATGTTATATGTTTAAAGTCATTCTTTGATGTAATAACAATACAAATTGTTATTTGCCTTTTCGTATCTAATACGCGAAAATAAACAACCGGCCGTTAAAAAAATCGCTTCAAATAATTTTATAGCACCATAGCCCATCATTTTTATAGCACCACAGACAACATTCTTTAACGCCAAAGTCGATGGCTGTGGCGAATGGAAATTTGTCTTTACTAAATACGTCGACAACAATCAGCTGTCAAAACAAACCTTAAGACAGTATTCACAGTTTATTTGATTCTTTATTGTAGCTAAAAAGTACATTTATCTTAAAACTACATTGCCTTACTACTGAAAACTTATTATAAATTGCAACTAAATATGTTAATAAATTACTTAGGATCTTAGAAGGAAAAACTACCGAAAAACCTTCATTAAGAGAACACACTGAAATTTGGCATGTTTAAATATGAGGGAAGTCAAGGCACCATAACCTTTTTTGCAGTAGCAGCGCTCTGGTGGTCAAGGAGAATACTTTTCACCCTACCAGTACTCTTCTAGAAGTATATTAAGTCTTCTAGAAGTATATTAAGTTAAGTATATAGTACCAAAAACATTATGTTGGTTTTTTGACATCACTCAAATGACCACCTTATCGACTTCGTTGACAGTGCTTCAAGCAGTCGCTCCAATTTTTGATGACTCGGTCTAATATGCGGTGCCTTATTTTGCTTTTTAGCGTAGACTTGATCTAGCCCCAGAGATATATAGCACATAGCTTGTATAGCACAAGCGACGAAACACTCAAAGTTGTGAAGAAGAAATTTGGCAACTGAGACATCTCACGGCGAGCCCTACAACTCGAATGGATATATCAATGTTATCAAGCTCTGATCAGAGAAAAACGGCCAACTTCGCTACCCGAGACCATTGCTGTCACGTTCTCGCCTTCGGAAGAAATAAAGCCGACGATGGCATCATGCCAAAAACAGCACCAAACACTCAATCGCTGTGGATCAATTAAATATTGTTGGAAAGCTTGAGGAACGCCCAATAACTGCAATTTTGCTAATTGACATAGCGGCTGAGTGCAAAAGCTTAGCCTTGCCTGAAAAGATGATCTTTCGTCCAACTAGTGGTTCAACACAATCCTATACGGCTTGATGCCCAAATTTAGGTTGACTCTCTGGCGAAGTCCATTTCAGGATTCATCGGCGGTGAGGGTCTCCTCGGAATTTCAATATTTTTTTAAATATTTCGAAACGAAGCTTGATGAAAGGGCAAACTTTGGCGAAAAAAAAAGAATTGATGGATGGATACCGTGACGGTGGAAACTTTGACAGTTGCTGGGTTCTCATTGACCACTAGTCACCCTTTTTTATGTTTTTTCTGACCACAGAGAAACTCTACGTTGCAATAACAAGGACTATTTACTCTTTTCCAATAGAAACCGTACCATAGAAAAGCTTAGAGCTTTATTGCCGCATGACTCTCTAACGTTGTTCCATCTGCGTATCCAGTTGCTACGGTTTCCAATACCTTGGGAGTATTGTCTCGACCTATGGCGGACCGAACTGGATGGAATCAACTGCATAGGCAACGCAAAATCTGTGCTTGCTATCCACAGTTTGGCGAAGTAATGCAATTAGCTTCGACTGTTCCGTTCCAATGTTGAATCCGTGCTACTTTATGGATGTTGTACTTGGAGGGTGACCACCACCAGGAAGCTGCAAACGTGTGTGCATACACTACATGTCAAGGATATTCTGGCCAAGGCGTATCTCTAACAAACAGCTTTATCGTGAACCTACAGGGACAACCGGGCGATGACGAAAGTGGCAGTGGATTGGTCACACTCTCCGAAAGGGTAACAGGTCCATACCTACCCAAGCTATGTAATGGAACCTGCTTACACAAGATGTCAGGGTGTGTGGCGGTCCTAGGAGTAAGTGGCGCAGAACAGTTGAGAAGAAAGCACTGCAACTGGGAAAAAGTTCGGGAGAGCGGAGGCACAATTCCCGAAACCGCACTCGATGGTGCGTGAGAGGCTTTTAGGACCCACAAGGGGATACAGGAGATAAGTAAGTAAGTAGCCAGTTCCTTAGGTAAGAGGTGATACAAGGGTGATGGCTTGAATGACAAATGCAATGTTTTTATTTTGCAATCCTTGTCAAACAAGCACATTAGCCGTGGACTCATTTCCTGTTATACTCAACCAAAGAGTGCCCAAAACATTTTGTCTCCCATATAGTTTACGAACACGCATCCCATAGTCAATTGAACGTCCCCAAAGCTTGCGTCATGCAAATGTTTATCTCAAAGCAATAAGTAGATATGCTTGGCCGCAGATGAGCGGCGCCTTAGACGAGTGACCTTGGTCTTGTTCGGTCTTGGACGACAAGCCCGAAGGCTGAATTGAACAAGGTTAATGGTGTGTTTTTATTGGATTGTCAAACAAAACGACAGCACTCACAACATCAGCATACTTCTCAGAACGACAGACTGCCTTCGCACTTTTCAAAATCATCCACATGCCGCCACGCCGGCCCGACAATTGATTCCCCCCATAAAATTGTCCAACAATTTAGTGTCTGAAACTAAATAGTCATCCAATCAAAATGTCCCAACATAGCCACCAGCGAAGAGTTCATCAATTCCGCGGTCTAAACTCAGACTTATGCTGATCAATTATTTAAAATTGACGTTCCACCCACACAGGCCCACGCTCACGCAACTTTATGCATGCACACGAGTGACTACGAGCGAACACACATGTGCATGGCAGTTATGGCGTCCTTCCTGATTGACCAAAGCCGGCGCGCACTCTTGCTCTGGGCATAGTTCTGAAAGCGAGCAAAATGCAAAACGACTCTTAATTATCGAAAATCACGAGATTTGATCTTACAAAGTGCCATAGATCTGTCATTAAGTGACGTGCTTATGCGGCTGTTCGCCTAAGTGCCGACTAGTTTGTGGCGTTTGGCCGGTCGGGGTAATTAAGGGGCTCGTGCTTGGATTGTGAATTCAGCAATCAATCGACACATTTCGACAAATGCCATTGATAAGCAATCGATTCGTCGTCACAGCGGTGTTTATTACTTGGCAGTGCATGTATGCTCAATGGAAATTGAAGTGGTTGTCGGATTTTGGGTGGCAGCGAATGACTTGCGAATGCTAATGGAAGTGCTCGGGCTGGAGTGAGTTTCTGTTCGTATTCTGATGAACACGAGCGGAGGGATGGCTTTTTTGGGTGGTATCACAGCAAAGTGTCAATTGTTGTGAACTTTGCATATGATGGCTGCCGAAAAGAAAACTTGAGTCAACCAGCGAAGGCTGTGATTTAAAGTTTTAAAGCTATGTTCCTACCGAACCGAAATCGGCAGATTTCTTCAAATTTGTCCAAACCTCTTTGATTTCGTTGAAACCTCGCGCATTCAACGAGATCTAGTTAGGTTAGGTAGTGGGGCTGCTAGTGAATTCATCCATACATAGTCAGACTTCTACCACTGATTGACTACGCCAGTGATAGTGCCTTTAGTTTGATCCCAACGGCAAATGGTGACTGGACCAGATTTGAAAACCAGTTAAAAGTGTATTAGCTTTACTTTCACTGGGATTCGAACCGGAGGCCCCACTAACCAGGGGCAGGTGCTCTACCAACTGCGCCATCAAGTCGTTAGAGGACCTAGTTAAAAACCCCTTAAGATCATCCTTCCATGAGAGGTTGTCAAATGTGACAGTCATTCAGCGTGAACTTCAGTCTATTTTCCTCATTTTGTTCATTTTTCTCTCCCTCTTTTCTGGTGTTGTCATTCAACACTGCCCGTCACCTCACAATTGACAGCTTTTGGGTGGTGAGTGAGCATTTTGGAGGTAACACTCCATTTGGTGTGAGTAAAAATCAATGGAAAACGAAAACCTATTTTGAAAGTTGACTGTTGCCTCCATTTTGATGTGAATAAAGATGGAAAGTATTGAGTGAGCACTTGAAGAAGTTGAGTGTGCATTCAAAATAACATCAAGAGAGAAACAAGTTAAGAAAAAAAAAATGGAAAATACTCAAGTAAAAGGTATACTTTGGATTTCAATGGATTTCATAAATTGTTTACAATTTTATCGTGTTTGATGGAAGAAAACCCAAACTCCAGATATTTTGCATTGGCAGCTATGGAAGAAAACAATTCATCCACAGATTTTCTTTTGCACATGAATTCCAATGTCCTCGCCAACTCCAACTTGGTATTCCGGGTCACCAAAGTATCGAAGGAATGTTTTCATCTTTTCAATTCTTGGTATGGCACGCCGACGGGTTTCTTCAGGAATATTGGAAAGGAACTGATTAGGTACTTAACCATGTCATATCATGAAACTTGAATTTATACATGTTGTTGAAATTATCCCCTTTGCGCCGAAATGTAGTGAATTATGCCTGAAACACAACAATAGTGCGCTTGCGCTGGCGTAGTCTTTCAATGCACACAATTCAATGGACATGAACAAAAAACTGCGGTGATCTGCGTTATTGAAGAATTAAACATAAAATCTAAGTACAACGCACGTCATTATCGAACATGTCGGACAATTTTTGGCAGAGGGGTGTGATGTGAAATAGACTTTTAGAAATGTTCCGCCATATTGAGAGTTTTTATTTAATTATTATCGTTTATTAATTGTTTCTTTGAATTATTTTAAATGTGTGGTTCACATATTGTACAAATAGCTAATTTAAGTGTCTTTTGTATGCAATTATAAAAAAATTAAGGTGAAATTCAGTATTTTATACAAATTAAAGTAAAAATGAGTTGAATGTCACTTCTTTAGACAGATGCAATAAAAATCTACATAAGGGGGTACTTGCAAAATAAAAAAAGAAATAAAACTAAAATAAATATACAATTTAAAGAAAGAGGAAAACTATTCTAACGCAAAGAAACTGATACATTAAGTTGAACATGATTTAATTTGAATGTACCATTTTAACATGCTAAGAAAAACATAATTATTAGATCAGTAGATTTTAAGTCAGAGAGTTCAAAAGAAAAAGGAAAAAGTTAATTTCTTCCAAGCTGGTTTTTTTTTTGGTTTTTGTATCAACTGACATTTTAGAAAAGTATACTTCTGTGGCAATATTGTAAAAACAGGAAGTATATGTCCAAAAAATATAAATTCTAAGAATTCCTTCCTAAGGGCTAACGGCGAAAAGAAATAATGAGAAATGACAAAAGAAGAGTTTACTCGTGATATAGGAGTACTAAAGGAAAGACGTTTTTCTTTAAATAAAATAAATTTGTGATCTTTTAATTGTTTTGGTTTTTGAGTACTACAGCTCCTTGTTTTGAACGTTTGTTTGTTTAAAAAAATATTCCATATACCTTGCATCCAACTTTACTAATCTTTGCGGCCACCCTTAAATTTGAAGAAATCTAGTTTTCAAACATCAACTTGAGATAAACAAGAACCTACATTTTTATTCACACCAAGTAGAGTGTTTCCCTTAAACCTTCGTCGCACACATTTTCTACAGCCTTCCAACGAACACATGGTGCCTGGCCAGACCCCTATCGATTTACACACATTTAAATGGAGATATGTGCCACTTAGAAACCAATTTTTCTAAGATGCTGGTATGTTTTATGTATTTCTTACAACACTGACGATTTTTGCATGTTTTTTGGTGTGATGCTCAAGTGGAGAAAAGTATTCCATCAAATGCATCGAAGTCAGTGCTCGACAAATCATTCTCCATTCTTGGACTGGATTCTGTATTTTGTTCATTTCGATTTGTTTCGCTGAGGATAACGAAAGTAATATTAGACTAAATGCATTACTTGCGTAAAAAATAAGTAGAGTTGTCAAGATGCGGGTTAATCCATTTATTTACATACAAAATATAATTAATAGATATTTAAGTATAATCGATAACTTATCATAAATCATATCAGTAAATAACGCTTAAAAATTAAATGTGCCTGGACAGACCCGGGTGAGGGTTAACGAAAACTATTCATTCATAAGTGATCACTCGGTGTGTTCCATTAGTTTTTATTCACATCACCCAATGACTTTTGAAAACACTTCAAACTCGGTGGAACGGCTAATGCGGCTTTCAGAAAAAAAAAGTTCATCGAAAACCCGCGGTTTCAATTCGGTGGGAACATAGCATCAAGCACCAAATGAAGAAACAAGAGAATTGTTTTTGATAAGACATTTATTCACCAACTTGACCCAGATTCCTCTTTCACAAGTGGACAATTTCACAGGTGTACTATTGAGTGAAAAATTTCACAATTCCATTTTCCGTAGAGCAAAGCAAACAGTTATCAATGTTTTCTTCACTCGGAGAAAACTCTCTGAAATTGAACTGGCCTCACTGGAAGAAGACTTTATTGACAAGGATTCTATATCGTATTCAAATTGAATTTATTTATTTGTCCAATACTCGATTGAAAATTTGTGGCCATAGAAGCACAGAAATCGAATGTGGATGTGTTCATCAGTGCGATGTCAAGGACTACAATTAAATCACTTAACTATTTTTAGACTAACGTGATATCGATTGCTCCTGAAAATAAAATTAAATCAATCAACACACTCATTGGTAAGTCTTAAAAAACCTCCTCATTTAAATACTTAAGCATTTCGGAACTACCCTTAAAATTTGAAGCGTATAGGAATACTTCAACCCTGATTTCTTTTGCAGAGCTCATTACAATCACGCCGCGAATGATTAACCAACTTAGAGAACGGACTGGGTGCGTGGTGGTCGTCGTAAATTCTGTGTGTACAGCTTGGAAAGGAATTTGAAGAGAAACACATTCAATGGCATTGTGGCCAATATTCCAATGTCGTCATGACAACGAAGTGAAATCAACAACACGAAGAATGCAGGCAATCTCACTCTCAGAGCATGAAACTGTACAAGAATTAGTCATTCCAACAACCTTCACAAATACCGTAACAGTAATGTCATAAGCAAACGGTGTTCATAGATGACTCAAGAGTTAAGAGCGATGCATCAATGAACCGAAGAATGTCAATGATCCGGATGAGGAAGCCCTACAATTGGCTTAATGCCTAACTGGATAATGCACGATGAGGGTGGATGGTGGGCGGTTCAATGGAGTAGGGACAGCGGCAAATTGAATCATGTAACGTACCCTAGGCCTTGTGACAATCTTCAATTCATTTAATGCAGGACTGTGTGTATATTTGGCGATTAGATTTATTCGATTTTGTTGGGTTATCCTAATGTTAGGCTATGGGAGGAGCGTTGAATGAGGACGTAATGTGGTGAATGTGTTGTCTTAAAACTAAAGGCGGGAGAGTGTGGTTTTTAAGTTAAAGTTCTTATTGAAATGTTTCATTAATAAACTCTCATAAACACAAATTGGGCGCCGTGGCGTAGTGAGTAAGTGCGTCGACTCCTACGCAGAGTGTGCCAGGTTCGATACCCGAATTTACCACCTATCATAATTCACGCTCCACCTCTTTCGAGTCACTGACAATGCTCAAAGTGTATTCCTAGAGTCTAGAAAAAGATTCTCAACTTCGCCTTTTGGAGTCGGCATTAAACTGTAGGTCCCTTCCACGCGTGAAAAAACAATAGCACGCACAACACACGTGGTTGCTGAGAACTAGGCCCAGGTCCACCTCGGACTGTCGCGCCACCCATATTATATATATACAAACACAAATTATTGGCCGCCGGCTTGCTTAACACTTAACACGTAGTCACCACTGGCTATGAACCATGCCCGTGTCATGAACGTGATGTGGACAAATTTAGAGGAGGCACATAAATCCATGTCCACAAAGAGATCGCATGAGCTCTGTTCAAAAGTTGGATATTAGATTTGACGTTTTCGTATACGTGAAAGATTTTTTTGAATTAAGTGGTGAGAAATGAGAGGAAAATAGAGTAAAAGAAGTGAATAACATTTTTTGGCACACTTTTTAGTGCGATCTACTTCTTTGATTGGACCTTGGTTGCCAGCTTCATAAACTTGACTCTCTCGCTGCCAACGTTGAAGTGAAGCGACATGGCATATACTAAGACATGCCATGTCAAAAATAGAACACTGAAAAGAAGTGCAAAAAAATGGGTGGTGAATTGATGCAACACTTCGAGTGAACTCTCATGAGTGAAGTGTTTTCGTTAACACTCAATTCGGTGTGAATAAAAATGTTCCTCACAGAAGGTTCATTCCCTCAAAATGACGTTTGAGAACTAGAGTCCTTGAAATTTAAGGGTGGGAGCAAAGTTTTGTAAGGTTGGATGCAAATTATATGCAACAATGTTTTTAAACAAACAAACGTTCAGAACAAAGAACTTTAATTCATGGTGTTTCGGGGACAAAGGTGCTAGTTTCAAGAACCTGTATAGATTCCAGTTTCATAACATGGAATAATTAAGTACCTCATCAGGCCAATCCTCCTCTCCGATATTTCTGAAGAAACCCGTCGTCGTGCCATACCAAGAATTGAGAGAAAATATTCCTTCGATACATTGGTGACCCGGGATTCCAAGTTGGAGTGTCTGAGGACATTGGGATTTATGTGCAAATGCAGATCTATGGACGAATTATTTTAACCACAGCTTCCAACGCACCATGTCTAGTGCTCAGGTCTTCTTCCATCAAACAGGGATAAAATTGTAAACA
This sequence comes from Eristalis intricaria, assembly GCA_964034865.1. NCBI lineage: Eukaryota > Metazoa > Arthropoda > Insecta > Diptera > Syrphidae > Eristalis > Eristalis intricaria. Next base: position 51,876,701 of record OZ035874.1, read on the forward strand.
TTTTATGAAATCGTCTCCTTCCATTCGGGATTTCTTTGTTTTGAAGGTGATTTTTCACTTAATTCGTCAGAGTATTCCTCTTTCCCTTGTGTGAGTGGAGAGTTTTGCTTTTTAAACTTAATTAAATTTACTTTTATTCACACCAAAGGGGGTGTTCTCCCCAAAATGCTGATAAAACATCCACGTTCAATTTTTATTCACACCACCCAATGTCTATAATTTTTGACAAGTCTATACCCCAGTCCTCCCCTTGACCTGTTTTGACGATATTCCGCATTCCCTTTAACATAGACTACCAACTTATTAGCATGACTATTTGGAAAACAATCCATTATCTTATCGTATCACCTTATCAGCTCTTATCATTAATAGTCTCAACCATAAGCTGAATGGATACGATATTGTTTTTTAGTGCAAATCACCACATTTGATACATGAAACTGTCATGGCTTAGCAGATGGTAGGAGGACGACTCACACTCATGGACAGGGATCGAATTACCGCATCCGTAAACGGATCTTCCATTATACGACCAAACATTACATTACTCGTCATCCGAAAGAACGTATTGGGATCACGTCACACGAATGCTGCCGGAACGAAATTATTACTTGTAGGAAATATTTCAATAGAGTCGGTCGTAGTCAATTTAATAGTTAAACATCGAGTGTGTATAACTTATGAAATTATTAATGCAAATATAAGGATTGAAACAAGCAACGCATTCTATTTGAGTTTGTAACAACTAAATCCGGAGAGACTTGGCAGCACTGAAAGGACGTCTCACAAAGTGTTCCTCACGAACAGGAGACGACGGCATTATCGTTCGATCGTCCAGAGCGAACAGTAGTTATTTCAAAGCAATAAATATAATGAGTCATAACTGAGTTTCTTTTAAAAGACTTTAATTATCGTCGAAAGTTCCTCTGATTCAGAAGATTGTCCAAGTCTAGTCGAAAGCAATTAAGAGATAAATTAACTCTTTGGAGCTACCAAGAATAGCTAAATAATACAATTTTCAATGCTCAAGTATAACACTCCTATTTTCAGATTCATTAAACGATTTTGCTTGAGTAAGGAAACATTGAAACGTGTTCTCTCTAGCTTTCCCAAAGTCCAAATTTGTCTACTGCAGTACCTCCAGTCCTCCAACTAGCATCGACCCTTTCGCTGTTCGCAAGCGGAGGGTTCAAGACTCTGTCGCCAGCCACTATTTAATTTAAATGGCTTTGAGAACGATCTCCACATAATAATAATGATAAAAAATACCAGGAGTTAATTACTAACTGGACTACATTTTTTTGCATAAATCTTACTTACTTATCAGGTTGGCGACCCCTGCAGGGTCCGAGCTTGAGCAATAGTTGCTTTCCATTGTTAACGGTCCTGAGCACGCTGCTTTCAGACATCAAGACCAAGCTGTCTTGCATCCGCGATTACTTGGTCTTTATACCGGAGATTCGGTCTTCCTCTCCTTCTCGAACCAGGAGGCTCGGACTCGAAGACCCTCTTAGGTGGAGCATTGTTGTCCATGCGGTCGATGTGGACTAGCCAGTTCAGTCGACGGAAATGTCTGCCTTCTTTGTAGTCCACCCACATCCTGGGACAGCTCGTATTGTTCGCGGTTGTGTCTTCTTCTTCATTCGCCTTCCTCGCAGATGGTACCATATATCCGACGTAGAATGTTTCTTTCGATGGCACCAAGAATCAGCTCCGCAGTTTTGCTTATCTCAATGTATTGATGAAACTCTACTCAACTACAGAGACTACTACAATTATTTTTGGGCGACATTTATTTTGTTTCAGTTTGTTTACGTAATTTTATTATAATTACGAAACCCTTAATCACATGTTTTATTGTTTAAAAACTCCCAATTTCATATTGAAGTCAAATATGTTTCAAGTCAGCTGATCTAATGACGGTTCGATTAGTTTCATTTTACGTACACGATAACGTGTGGTATGATCATTCACCTGTCCTCGAATCCCTTATACACGAGTTTCGACAACGATTTACACGTTCACTGATGCGATGATTTGAATCCTGATTTCGATTAGTGTGAACTTTAATGATTGTCCAAACTCCCTTAAAAGTGTTCGTCCATGTGCAGTGACGTTGTTGGTCTGTTCGTCGACTTTATCGCTGACTTGGTTCGATTCCCTTTACGTCCAAACTAATTTTCACAGCGCCACCTCTTTCGAGTCACTGACAATGCTCAAAGAGTAAAGAAAAAGAAAGAGCTTCTCAAACTTGGCCGTTCGGAGTCCGCATAAAACTGTAGATCCCTTCAACTCGTAGAAGAAAAATAGCACTCACAACACGAGTGGTTGCTGTAGAAGCTACGTAGGCCCTAGCCCTCTACGGGCTGTAGCTCCACCCACGTGTCGGTAAATGTATTTGTAGTGCACCACCGTTCATACGTTTGCCCAACATTTTTGAATGTGCATGTGAAACTTGTAATGTGTAAAGCAAATAATACTGATTATCGAATGATTAAGAGTTGATCATGAGAAGGTTCCGATAAATCTGAATAGAACATTTACTAGAGCTAGGTGAATCGTTCAAATCCAAGGAACGAATAATTCAACTATTCGTTAAAAAAAGATTCGGTCATTTCAATCGATCGTTCATTTCAATCATCGGTCATTCAAAGATAGAGGCCGATATGTTCCATTCGTTTAATGCTACAGACAGCACAAAATGGTTTAAACAAAAAAATTTATTGTATTGGTGATCGAAACCACTAATATGCTACAAGATTGTTTGTATGCCCATTCACCAAAAATGTTCTCGGTCATACAAGGAATTTTACACCACATAAATAAAGAAGAAGAACTAAACGTAGTATAATTTGAATATGTATGCATGCGGACTCGAACAGTATATTCTAATGTGTGCATGCCCACCATCGGCCCTCTCTTGAACAAATGGATATGGAGGGAATGGAATTGCGAATCAAGTACACTACTGCTAGTCTACATCGAACGAATGAAAGGACGACGAAAGGAGATCATCTCGCTCATTCCGATCGGAACAATAGGAACGAACGAAGCAATTAAATAAGAACGATAGCATCAAATGATCGACCGAAACGAATACAACGAACGGAACAAAAAATATTGAATGGTTTCGTTGTTCACATCGTCTCGGTCATTCATTACATTTCGAAAAGAAAATACATGGAGGACATTTGGACTGAAATGTTAAAATTAGCCGAAATCTTGGCGTTGGCCATGTGAAAGAAAGTAGCCTGCAATCACTTTCCAGCACTCCGGGGGTTTCTAAAAACATTGCCAACTTGTTAAATTTTGTTCCGTAAAGTCTTGACATTCAGAATTCTATGAATGCATTTAAAACTTACATTTGCATGAAAATCACCATCACGTTGCACGTAAAGAGCGTAAAGAGCTAAACAAGTATTTTTCCATGTGAAACACAATACATCAAGTCGCAGTCGAATGAGCAGAACAATAGGTTTCGAATGACGGTAAACAATTGTTTTCTTTGCACATCAATTAATCTTGCTAATATCACGACTGGTCGACGGTTAAATGCCCATAAAGTCTGGTTACAACTTCCCGAGGAGCCTTTAACATCGTCACGCACAACTGTTTCTGGATAATTAAAGATAGACTGATCAGTCAATGATACCCACTTATGTCACGTGTTCTTGGAATTGATGAAATCTTAATAGCTGCTGACTGTTGATTGTTTTGTTCAGGTTGGAGTCGGATTGAAGTTGAATCACTGCTTCAAGGATGGAATCGGATGGAATGAGGGCAAGTGCGAGGGAGTCGCATTACAGTGAAGAAAATCTAAATAAATCAAATTTTTAATAATCTTCTCTTTCCCATTCTTGTAAACTGTGTATGAGGGGGGGAAGCATGATGTTTGCACTTCTGTGATTATGTTATCAAACGTGTTTATTTATTTATTTCATTGAATCTTTGTCTTAAATCGAAGTAACAACAATTCGATTAACTGAACATTTTGATTTTTGAGAAAATTTTGAGCAACCATTGCTGCTGTATACATTCGGATTTCTGTCTGTCTTGTCTGACATGCTCTTCAGCTGCACTGTTAAAACAAATTAGTAGGATTGATCTCAGGAATGTTTAAGGAATCTTATTTTTTCTAATGCCCAGCTGATGGGCCACCAAGTAAACCAGCCCCAAACCATTATCCCGCTGCCTCGCTGCGGCCGTGTTTCATAGTTTACTTTAACTGATGCTATTGGATCCGCTCTCTTTGCCATTAGATAGACTTTTACAAATAACACTTTTCCAGTCACCTAGTGTGCTATTTCCAGAATTTCAAGTTTTATTGAACACAACCATAGAAGTTATGAAAAATTCCGGACAGTTTTTCTTCCCACTGTAGATGCAGTCGTGGATCATAATGGGAATTGGAATGTAATCTATACAATCGCAGGGTATGTTGGCCTTTATGCACGTCGCATGCATATCTGGTGATACAAAATTGAAAGGGCCCTCTGCTAATAACAAGGAATTATTATTGCTTTAACGTAAATAGAACAAGAATGATTCTGAGGACAGGCAATTCTGTCTTTAGGAATTTGAACTGGTCACTTTGCTTCCTCGATAGTGACGTGGATGCCGCTGCTGATATGATCACAAATATTCTTCTGCTGGGCATGAGAACCTTCATTCCTCACAGAGTGAAGAGTATCAAGGCCAAAGCAAACGCATGGTATGACTCGAGCTGTAAAGAGCCTATTAGGATGAGAGAGTTGAATTTCCGGACATACAAAGCCAACCTTACTGAGGAAAACCTGAAGAAGCTTAAACGGGCCAGAAATGACTGCAATGCAACTATCAGACGTGTGAAATTCTCTTATGAGCAAAAGTTGAGGCAAAAAGTGCTACAATGTCCCAAGGGTAGCAACAAACGTAAAGAATTCCGCCTCGTCTTCAATTCCCACGCTCATTTACAATGACATTCCAGCTGTCTGCTCTTTAGACAAAGCTAATCTGCTTGTGGCTCATTTTGCAGCTAGCTCAACACTGCCAGATTCCAATTCGTCTCCACCTGTACTTGAGAGCGTTGATTTCACCATGGGACAAATCCACTTCCGCACTCGTATAGTTGCAAGAGTACTGAAAGATCTCGACGTGCACAAATCCGCTGGCCCGGATGGTATTCCCCCTATACTTCTGAAGAGGTGTTCTTCTGTACTGGCAAAACCACTGCGTAAGCTTTTTCATCTATCCTACTCTTTAGGTCTCCTTCCGAGCAGATGGAAAACAGCATTTGTCCAGCCAGTCCCTAAAAAGGGCGAATCTTCGTCACCCACCTCGTACCGACCCATAGCACTTACGTCCCTTCTTTCTAAGGTCATGGAAACGCTGATAAATCGTCAGCTTATGAAATATCTTGAATCGCGGAAGCTTCTTAATGACCGACAATATGGTTTCCGCAGCGACAGATCCACTGGTGATCTGATAGCTTATCTCACCGAAAAGTGGAACCAATCTTTGCACAATTCAGGCGAAAGCAAGATCGTTGCGCTTGATATTTCCAAGGCTCAGTTCTATCTCCGACACTCTTTCCCATTTTTATAAATGATCTCTTGTCTGCTACTTCTAATCCAATCCATTCCTTCGCTGATGACAGCACCCTTAGCTTTTCATATTCGTTCTAAGACCACCGACCCCGCCCTTCGGCCGTAGAATTGGAACGGCAGCGTATGTTAAGCACATTGAATTCCGATCTTGACAGCATAATTAACTGGGGAAAAAACAATAGACTGGAATTCAATGCTTCAAAAACTCATTGCTGTCTGCTGTCACTCAAGCGAACCCTTGGTAATCAGCCATTATCCATGAATGGCGCTTGTGTCGACGAAACCGGAAAACTTTCCATTCTTGGTATGTGTATCAACACAACACTTAGTTGGAGCGATCACATATTTGAGGTCGCCAAAAATGCTGCGAAATGTATAGTTTTTCTTAATCTATGCAAGAAATATTTCACCCCTTCTGATTTGGCTTTAATTTATAAGGCGTACATCCGCCCCAAGCTTGAGTATAACGCTCATATCTGGTCTGGTGCCCCCAAGACCAAACTGCACCTACTTGATAGAATCCAAAAGCGAGCGATAAAACTTATAGGAGACAACAATATCGCAGAGTCATTAGACTCGCTCGAACATCGACGTACCGTCTCTTCTTTGCCCATGTTTTATTGTTATTTCAACAAACGATGCTAAAACGAGCTAGCCAACTGCATTCCTCCTCTCCATGAATTCACCCGCAATACTCGTCTCGCCAGGAATGCCCATCAGTATACCCTTAAGCCTACTTTCGGACGCACAGTTAAATTCAGAGACTCGTTCTTCAGCCGCACTGCACGAATATGGAATGCTCTTCCCAATCTTATATTTCCCAAAGACTACAACCCGCAAATATTTATGACCAATGTGCACAGGTACCTCCTCTCCCTTTCTCCCTCTATACCTTCGGGCCGTGCTGTGTCTTGACCCCGGACACATAAGGGTATTAGCAATCCCTTGAGCACGCGCAAATTATAAAAAAAAAAAAGAAACTTACTCAGAGTTCATAATAACTACTGAATTTCTCGAGTAGACACTCAGTCGGTGACTGGGCACTTTGGCTCCTACGCTGGGTGGCTAAGTTAAATTCTGTCTCATTATTCTCGTTTCACCCCTTTCAAGTCACTGACAATGATCAACGAGTGTTAAGGCCTAGAAAAAGCTTCTCAAACATCTCAGTTCGGAGTCGGCATAAAACTGCAGGTCCTTTCCAGTCGTGAGAGAACAATAGCATGCACAACACGAATGGTTGCTGAGAAGCTGGGCCCTAGCCCTATTCGAGCTGAACCGCCACCCATAGCTGTGTGTTGATATTCTATTTACTCAATAAATAGTGCATTCAATACACGAAATATATATGCCATATTTATTTTGATTTTCCTTTCCGCAATACGATCACTATGCACTTCATCTCGAATGCGCTTTTTTCCTAAGAATCTCACTCTTCCCTTGTCCCTTGAAATTGATGGATTTCCATGATTTTTGACAGTTAATCACGAAATTATACAAATATCATTCACTGACTGCTCCGTTTGGTCCGTAAAATGTTCTCTGTCAAGAAAGTTAAGGGACTCATGAAGACTTCGTGTTCCTCTACAAGAATTGAATTACATTTGACGACAAGGCAGAAAACATCAATAAATGACACTGGTAAACAAGATCACACATTTTTCTGATACATGAGGTTTTTCAACTGTTTCTTACTAATTCTAGGTCGCAGATTTTAAATCTAGCTTAGATTTTTTTCTCCAACGGCTCTAGTTTTTGAGATATAGGTTATCTCCAAATTTTTGTACTAGTTGTACTCAACTTTCATAAACTTTAAAAAGTCTATGTTTTTTACAATGTGCACGTCAAAGAAAATCTGTTAAAACGATCGCATTTATTTCTCTGCCATCTGTGGTGAGTATACATTCAGTAATTGCAGACTAAGTCTGCAGCAGTTTATAAAACGGGTGTATTATGATATTCTTCGGACATCCCCCACAAGTACTGAGTGCCTTCTTCACTTGACGTGAATAAGAGAATACCCCATTAAATCCTTCAAATCATCAGGATGATTATTATTTTTGCGTGCTGGATATAGACGCAAACCTAAGCATTGGGTTAGAAAAGATTAGGCTTCCAGGCCACGTGCAAATTTCCCGGGACAAAAGAACCACAAGTGCCTAGGGATCGCATAGTATTGCCTTTGCATGTCAAACTAGGGTTAAGAAACAATTTGTCAATGCTCTGTACTAGAATAGTGATTGTTTCAAATACACCTCTAGGACGTTCCACAATCTTAGTACAAAGAAACCGAAAGCCGGAATTGTTGATGGGTCAAATATAAAAAGCTTGATAATGGATATAAAATGATACTGAAAATATACCTGGAATGAATTTGTTTGGATTGCACAAAATTGCCTGCCACACAAAAGGGATGAAGACTATGTGGAGTAAATTGAAGAGATGTTGTCGCTCTTTCGGCGTTTTGGTTGTGATATGAGCATCAAGATCCACTTCAAACTCCTGGAAATCATGCTGATTTGAATGAGGAACAACAGATCAACGATTCCATAAAGATATTCGGACAATGGAGGAGTGGAGCATGTTGTTGGAGCATTAAAACAGCCCCTGCGAACCATGTCAAGAAAGAAAATAGAATACCAGAACATTTTAACTTAAATCTCGTCCTCATTGTATTAGTTACCCTGTAATAATTGATCTTAGCTGGAAAACTTTGTAAAAATGTCCCTTCAAATCTCAATAATTAGAGCTGCCATTGGACAATGGACTTCAAATTTGACAGCGGGGCAAATACATTTCGAATTGACTAAGCAACTTCATGAAACAACACCACTGTTTGCCAGTGTAATGTTTCTTGTTTCACCCTTCATGTACAACATTCCTTCAGAAAAATTATTTCCTTCTCATTTCTGCTGTAAAGTTGTGGTACATGCACAATCAACAATTCCACATCATCAATATTACATTGAAGATCAGTGAAGCCATTTTTGAAATTACCTCCAAATTATCTCTCAAATAATATAAACCGACTGCTCTAGTAGCTGCAGGACTACTTTGTTTTTGGTACACAATCTAACCGACAGTGTCGACTATTTTATTGCACACTTTTGATGTTTACAAAGTAGATGCGTCGGTCGGATTTAAATTTGAGTTTATAAACACATGCTACACATCTTTGTTAGTCCAACCACAGAAACTGACAGGCGCCTAGGGGTGTGTTCAATAGAATGTTTATAAGCAATAAACCTAATTATAATGAATGACTCAAAATATCACATTCCATTTGAAGGAATCCAATTAAAAGGAAACATCTAAAACTGTTCTCATAATTGTATAAACAATTTTGTCGACAATCTGACGACATACTTCTAAGAGAATCGTGATTTTCAGTAATTTCAAAATTTAAACAAAATTCTTTCATTCCGCTGTAAGCGCCAAAATCAAAACTATTTGTAATCGACTCTGTTTTTGTCGACTAATCGTACACATTCACATCACACATGGTAATTGAGTTTCATTTACAAGCCCAATGCTCAAGCAAATTTCACGCAATATTAGGCGCATACATAGGTTGGAAGTGGAATTAAAGCACTTAGGCCAAAGCAGACCCATTATACCGCCTTCACGCAATATTACACTGACAAACCGTAATTAATCATAATCGTGTAAGTTGGTTTAGGTTAGTGTGGCGGTCATAACCTCACATAGACTAGCATGGGTGTGTATTATTTATGTCACCAAAAAGTCTCTCAACCACAGAAAAAAGCCAACTACATGCGATTATGTTGTCGCACAAAAACTGTCCATAGGCATCAGATCGCACGATCTAACAAGCCAAGTCATCAGTCCAAATTGAGAGACAAATTGCTCACCAAACTCATTTGTTAATCGATTAAAAAGCGGACCTTCAATAATTCAATAATTTGTAAGCGTTGTCCGGGTGTACGGTATCCACGTGATGAAATGGCAATGCTGCCAAGGCATGTCTGACTTTGATACGAATCACGCGTGAATTATCGAAAGTAGAAGAAACCCAAACAGCAGTCACCCACTAACTGTGGCAAACAATAGCTTGCTTATTTTGCTCTGTTCTGTCGCAACATAATGTTTAAACTATTGAATTATACATGAAGCATGAGAACATTCATTTGACTTGGTTGCATTGGAATGGATGTTCGCAGGTCTTCCAGCAGAATGGGGACCCTCTTCAAATCATGTCTCAAGACACGCGTTGTGAAATCATGTCAGAGTTTATAAATAGATTTATTTGCTTGTCTGTCTTTTTGAAGAGCGCAATGAATAGAATCGGCAGATGACAGAAGTCAAAGTAGTCCACTTCCTTTAGAAATCATTGATCTACATTTCACTCGATGGAGTATGCCAACGATTCTCTTGACAGATAATCAACAAGAGGTTATTAATGCTTTATAGAACACATTAGGCGTGTTTTATTGAGAATCTATACTCAGCTCAGTAATGATTCTCACTATGTACTCACTTTACTTTATTGTGTCAAAAGTTGGTTACTGAATTTTCTTTAATTGTAGTAGGAGGGCAGAGGGCATAGTAGGTAAGTAGTTGGTTGAGCTCCTTATCCACCTGGGTGCGCCACCTTATACGCGGCCTCCTCTGATGCGTTGTCCCACATCTCGTCTAAGCTGAGATGTCCATATGCTCTACATGTCCTAGCCATCCTAGGCGTTGGATCACGCCTAACCAGGCTCATGTCGCTGTATAGCCCGTACAGTTCGTGGTTGAATCTTCTGTCCCAATCTTCCTCCAAAAACTTTCAACGCAAACAGACTCAATGATCGCATGCAGAACTTTTCTCTCGAAGAGACCAAGGACTTCCTCATCCGCTATTGAGATTGTACAGCAGGACTGGGATGATCAACATCTTGTAAAAAGTCAGCTCACCAAGGGCTTTTACATCCGCTCTTTTCCATGTTTCAGGTCAGGGATGATCAAGGTGTTACACAATGTTAGCTTGATCCTTCGAGAAATGGCTCTACTACTCAATTGCCTCTTGAACCCAAAGAAACAGGGATTGGCCAGAGTTATTATACGTTTTATCGGAGCCGAGGTAGACGAAGTCCTTCTTCTTTTTCTGGTGGCGCTACAGTCCGGGGTGGACCTGGGCCTAAACCAGTAAGCCTCTCCAGCCGGATCTTTAGCCAGCTGTCTTCAACTTCAACATGGCCCAGCCAATGATGAGTCCTTCACTACCTCGAAATTATAGCTACCCATGGTTACGTTCTGACCGAGGCACCGATTTTGTGCATTCTTTCTCGGTAGCAGCATATGCTTAGTTTTGCCGTTAAACCCATTTTAGCCGCTTCCGTCTCGATGCCAGCAAACGCCTCATTGACGGCTAGCTGATCGTACCCTATTGTCTTAAAAAAATCGAAGTCACTGCAGTGCTCTCCCTCTAATCCGTCGCTTGATAATCCGACAACTACTAAAATCCGCAGCGTTCGGCAAGTCAAGATTAGTCATGAGGGCTCTGTTATCCGCCATCATTGAAAATCTTCAGCTCCATAGTCCGCCATCTTACTTCTCTTTCATGCGTATTCATTTAAATTGAATTTGTCCGTTCTGTACTTTATAATCCGCCGGCCGTTTCTGTAATCCGCCGATGATTGGGATTTTCTGGTGGCAGATAAGCGAGAAAGTACTGTATATGGAATTGCATATTTGAACCAGAGACTTGGGCTATAACGTGTTTATCATTTTTTCTCCATTTTCGGCAGATGAAGTGATGTGGATGCTATTTGAATTGAATTGATTAACTTGAGGTGTCTCATAGCGGACACTAGTACTGCGACCATAAAGATCTTTTGAACCCTCTTCTCTTGATCTAGATCTTCTCTATTCTCTCCTCTCTCTCTCCACTCTCCACTAGATCCTCTAGTTGGGATTTCTTGGTAGTCTTGTCCCTGTTATGGACGTTTTGTTTATCATTTTGAATCTTTCTCTGGCAATTCGGCGACAGTCGATTAGAATGTGTTCCTTAGTTTCTTTCGCCTGGGCACAGTGCCTACAGATTTCTGTACTGGTGAGTCCATTTTTAAGAAGGTGCTTATTACATGCTATGTGTACAATTAGTACTCCACATAGCACTCAGCTTTGTTAACTAAAGTGAAGTCCGGCACATAAACAAACGCGCACTGATCCCATGTCCTAGATAGAGGATGTAGCGCCACTCTAACTCTTTCATTTCTTCGCTGATGACAAATGACAGCTCATCGGGTCATTAAATTTGTCAAAACCAAATATATGAAACAGTACGATCCACAAATTAATTTATTTTCTATAATTTACGATTCATAATCAGCAGGTACTTAAATTCTCGTCAAAATGTATGATAAACGCCGAAACATGTGTTTCAACATAAATTTAAGACATTTATTGGCCACGCTTGCCAAATAAATAAATTGAATGAAATATGTGCGTCAAGTGTGAGCTTAACCATGCATTCTCCTGGATGTGGACCAGAAATGTCTGCAATATCTCAGATCTAGGATTCCTGCGAACATTTTAATTTGTTATTTAATTCATTTCTACGAGAATTGAAATTTGACATGAAGTTGTACATAATTCAAAACTCTTCACCAGTCCCACCTAACGGCGAAGGTGCATGGACAATTTCAAGAGTGGAGGTGGTAGTCTCTCGAGAAAAATACCTAGCGTGCGATCGTTGGTCTTGATGGAACTCGGAGTAGAAAGTTTAACCAATGTTGGGCTTAGGTTAGGTTAGGCAGTTGGGCTGCTAGTGCATTCACCAGCAAACTTAGACCATATTGGTCCATTGTGAAACCCATAGTCAGACTACTACCACTGATTGACTAATCCAGTGATAGTCCCGGTCATTTGATCGCAACGGCAAATGGTGACTGGACCAGATTTGAAAACCAGATAAAAGCGTATTAACTTTGCTTTCACTGGGATTCGAACCGGGGACCCCGCTAACCAGCGGCAGGCACTCTACCAACTGCGCCATCCAGTACTTAAGCCATCCAAGGCTTAAAGTGCCTGAGTTGGGTAGAGTGCGAGACGTCTAGGCATTAAACGCCAAAAGTGGCTGTGGCAAATAGAGCGCACTGACAACTTGGCTCTGGCACGGAGAGTCTTTCATTCTGGGCCTGTGGGGCAACGCAAGGTTGGAGATTCTCGTCTAAGAGGGCGCACATGGGTCCAAAATTACCTCTTCCAACTCGGCAGCTTCTGAACGCATATGACACAGTGCATAGAGACGAGCTAAACAGCGGCATGTATAGTTTTGATATTCCCGACAAATTCTTCAGACTGAGTAGGATGACGATGACATTTGACATTGAGGTTAACGAACTCACAGAGATCTTCAATGTCAAAAGAGGATTCAGACAAGGCGAAGTGCTGTCATGTGACTTTTTTTCGTGAGGTGAGTTCCAAACTAGAAGCAATTGAATAAGTTAACTGATTATTGCAAGATCAACATGAACTGCGGTTTCTTCTTACCCGAGCAACTCTGAGAGAAACAACGTAATGCGTGAAGAACACTGCCTTTTGGCAACCAGAATCCTTATTTTCGTTCATCTATTCTCAACGTATAGATGTCTCGAAGTAATGAAGCGTAGTGAATGCCTCCAAATAATCGATTCAATCAAAAGTCAACACTACATTGCAATTGAATGCGATTAAACAAGACTGGATTCTTCGAGAACCCACATGAGTGCCTGCACTCAGAGGTCTTGAAAGTGAATGTAAGGCAAGGCAGAATAAAGCGTTAGGGGGAGGTGGTGAAGTTTGCAGCAAAGAAGAAGACGAAGCTAGTTATTCAAACATCAAACTACAATGAGCAAGTGAAAATGTGACAAAAGACGGACACAACATTCTTCAGGAAGGTGTTGGGCATTGTAGATGAGGGACACAGCATCAAAAGCGGACAACTTCTGAAAGACTTCGTTTAAATAAAACACTAATGATTGCAAGGAAATTGATGAAAAATGAGTGTCAATAAAAATGATTGAAAAATGAGAGTTACGAGTTGGAAGTAAATAGAAAATGAGTGAAAAATGAGAGCAAATAAATGAGTGTACTGATGGTCGTTCAAAACTCACTGGCCTCAAGAGATAGCATCAAGCTACACGGGTGACATTGACATGATTGGTAGAACACAGCGAGCTGCCAAAGACAAGTTTGTTGGCATTGAAAAGGAACGGGCTAAAGTAGGTGGTAAACTAGGGCAACAAAGACGCACAACATCGACACCTCAGCCAAAACGTCACTGTAGGCAGCTATAGCTTCGATTCTATACGAATTACTTCGTCTACATTGGCTCCTCGGTAAACAGTACAAACAACATCAGTGTAAAAATCCAACACTGAGTAACTCTTGCCAACAGCTGTTTCTACGGGCTCAAGAGACCATTGAATAAGAGAGCCATGTCCCGGGGGATTTAGGTGACTTCGTATAAAACGTTGATCATCGCCGTTCTGCTCTACGGCGCGGCGACACGCACTATATCCACAGCGGAAGAAGAGGTTCTTCGTCATCTCGAGAGAAAAGTTATGCTCGCGATCTTTAGTCCTGCTTGCGTCTATGGCATTTGGAGAAGAAGCTTTAACCACGAACTGTAAGGGCTATACAGCGGCATGATTCTAGTCAGACGTCTTCGGATCCAATGCCTAGGACGGTTAGGCCATGTAGAGCGTATGGACAACTTAGCTTCGGCCCGAAAAGTCTTCGAAAAACCTGTGGGACAACGCAACAGAGGACGTCCACGTGGTGACGCACACAAGTAGAGGGGGACTTCAGCCGGCTTGTTGTACTAAGCTGGAGACAGTTGGACTGGGGAGGCAGATCGGTTGAGGCCCATGTCCACCCCGACCTGAAGTGCCACTTAAAAAAGGCGAAGAAAAAAGTTGGGATAATTCACCTTTTTTCGACGTTGTCAAATAAGGACGACGAATAAGGACCACTTACGAAAAGTTTGATTCCATTATTTATTGATAAAGTAATCTGCTGCCGAAAATTATCGGGTGCTAATGGAAACGTATGGAGCCAATACAAAAGACAACAATCTCAAACGCAATCAAGTCAGGCCACCGATCTCCCAGTGTGTAGGTAATATCTTCAGGAAGAAACGCTGCTGTTCTGTGTTTTAGTTCATACCCTTAACTGAGATTCCTGATGGCCAGGATCCGATGCCATATACCATATCGATTTCACAATATCTCCCGATGCTAGTATGCACGGAATGCTTAAAGTATGCAAATAGGCACATATTTGTTCATGACGAAGACTCCTTATGGAAAGGGCTCTATTTAATTTAAAATACTCTTCGAACAGCTTTCCAATTAAGGCCAATACGGTTCGGGAAGACAGAATACCTTCGAGTACAGACTACAACGAAATATACTATCACATACATACGTCGATAAATTTATGATCTTTAAATTACCCTGGCGATGCTTAAGGATATGACGAAAATGGAGAGTGCAGTGAACAATTATTCGTGTTTTGCATTTTTAATGGACTTAAATGCCGACAGCAGATGTGTGTGGAGAACGGCCCCCGTCAAAGATGGTAGTGGTGATTCCGAAGCCAGAGACCTTGGACACAATGAAGACGGGACACGGAACACAGGGTGATGTTGTCAAATTCAGACGAAAGATGTCAGTTAATAATTCACCAGAAGATGAACAAGTGATTGATTTTGTGAATTGCACAGTAAGGTTAAAACGAAAATATTTTAACTAGTTACAACGGAATTAGAATTTAGTATGTTTTCTTTTCCAAAGCATTAACCCTCTTATGCCTACCGTGGCCTCTAAGCGGGGTATAAGCTTGCAAGTGTTAAGAGGTAACGCTTAATTTCTGTTCGCAACTTTTAAAGCAACGTTGCAAATTACTTCATGGCTGTAGTGCGATTTGCTTTCAAGCTAAGTCCGCTTGAAGCCGAAAAACCATCTTTTAGACAAAAATATATATTTACAGAAAAGATTTTCAACTGAAAAACCAAAAATGCAACGTTTTTATAAATCAAAGTGGAAAAATAAGAGAAAAATTATGACAGGAATATTTTGCTCTTTTCAAATTTCACATGGGTTGTTTGTCCCTTAACAACCCAAGGCGGTTTTAGGATTTTGATATATTTTTACTTGTTTAACATTTTTTGAAATTTGTTTGCAGATTCTATTTTGTTGGGTGCATACGATTTTATGAAAAGAATTTGAATCGAATCAAAAAAAAAGGCTTTAGAGGGTTAAACGAACGCACTAGTGGTCACTTGCTAGAACATTAAGTCGTGCGTCTCAACTTATAATAGACCAAGGTCTGAAAAGCAGATCCAAGCAAACATTTAATCGGGAAAAAACACACACAGGCGGCTCGGACAACGGAGACTTCCTCCCGATTGCTCGACTTTTGACCACGATAACAACGTTGTGGATGATGGCCTGTCATCGCTTAAGTGTTGGCTTGTTCATACTTGAATTGTCTTGTAGAGCAGAAAACATAAACAAGAAGAATTGGGCAGTAAAACTTCAACCAATTAATCGCGGATGCAAGACAAATTGGTCTTGAGGACTGGAAGCAGCGTGGCCAGGACCGTCAGCGATGGAATACTGCAATTTATTTAATTATTTATTTAAAATCTACAAATTACATATGTTTTAACAGATTTTGTAAAGTGTACTACCCATTTTATAATCGTACAATATTTAATAAGTTAATAATTAATTTCATAACTGAATACATTCTAAAAGGTAAAAAAGTTTCTTTTAAAGTGCTGTCTAGTATGGGACAGATGCAAATGTTGTGAATGTTCGTTGAAAACGTAAATTATTCTTGTTAATGGTTCGTTTTTACCATAGTCTGTACTATGAAATCTTTCAAATAAAATATCCCAAGATCATCTATCATCTTGGGCATATATAATTGTATCGTGGATAAGAGACAGGGACATTTTATATGACTGCATAGTATATCCGTAACAAACATAACATCATGAATAGTGCGTCTAGTAGATAGCGATTTTATACCAAGCAATTAGCATCAAGCATTGTAGCTAGGGTGAAAATTCCAATACATTTTAAAGAAGAAGTACTTAATGAATCACTTTTGAACTTTTTCAATACGTTCGGAAAAAGTGCTGAAAGCCGGGTTACAAACTACGACAGCATATTCAAGGAAAAGTCGGAATATACAATGCTAAGGGCAATTTCGATACCCGAATTTACCACCTATCATAATTCACGGCTACACCTCTTTCGAAAAACTGACAATGCTCAAAGAGTACTCCTGTCTAGAAAAAGCTTCTCAAATTCGCCGTTCCGAGTCGGCATTAAACTGTAGGTCCCTTCCACTCGTGAAAGAACAATAACACGCACAACACAAGTGCTTGCTGAGAAGCTAGGCCCAGGTCCACCTTGGACTGTCGCGCAACCCATATTATTATTAAGGGCAATGGATCAGTGCATCCTCTAGTTTTAGGTTTGATGAAGCCGACTGCTGAGTTGGCTCTTGCTAAAATATGATAGATATGATTTTGGAATGTAAAGATGGAGTTAAACACCCAAATCTTTGACACAGTTTACATTCGAAAAGTATAAATTACCAATTTAATAATTAAATTGGATTTGAAAAGCTTCATTATTTACACACCAATCAAAGATGCTTATATACCTGATTAAAGCACGAGCCAGTCATTAACATTTCGAATACTTTTGAATATTAACATATCGTCAGCATATAGCAAACATCTACTATGTTGAACTGAGAGAGCAATATCGTTAATGAATATTATAAATAATTAAGGACCAAAGTGACTACCTTGCGGTACACCCGACTTACATCGATTAAGCTTTGATGAAGAATTACTAATGTTAACTCCTGGGGATCTAGAGGAACCTTTCCTAAGAGGAAAGGTATAGAACCCAAACATTTTGAGTTTGTTTATTAAAAGTGAGTGGTTGACGGAATCAAAAGCTTTACTGAAATCAGTGTAAACTGCTTTTTGTTTTCAATCTCATTGATCGCGAAAGAAGAATGAATTGATAGGTTAGTAAAAGTCGATCGTCCAGATACGAAACCGTGATGCGCTTCCGATATGTGCTCATTGATTAAAAATTCAGTCTTATTCTTGACTATACTCTCAAATAGTTTTGGAATTGCCCAGAGTTTGCAAATTCCTCTATAGTTTTCAACACTATTTTTAAGGGCCCGATTTGTGAAGGGGACTAAGAATGATTCTTTCCAATTATCTAGAAAAACACCTTCAGATAACGAAAGATTGAAAATGTGTAGAAGAGGACAGCAGAGTGAATCGGCACAGTATTTAAGAATAATGCATGGTATACCATCCACTCCACAACTGGGGTCCGGCTTTAAATTCTGAAGTGCTAGAAAGACTTCAGCACAGTTTAACGCTAACGACCCAATGTCTACAGAACTAGGGATGGTATATGGAGAGAAATTATTGGAGTTTGAAGTTGCTCAGGCTCAGACGCTCCATGGGTCTTATGCCTAATAAGTAAGTAGGTAAACCTTCAAAATTGACAAGTGTGACTTGCTTTGTTGACACGAAAACCTTATTTGAATATGTTTGTACAGTAATTTGAAAATATAACTTAAGGAATAACGACACAACTGTAATTCAATAAATACGCAATCAACATCACGCCATCAAGCTCTGTGAGTACTCCAAAAACTACATCACGCCACCCTATTCAAAGAGGATAAGCAATAGGAATAGGAGAAGTCACCATCCTGAAAAAGTTGCTCTTTATACAAGTGTTCATACTGTAAAAAAATGTCCTTATTATTTCCTTCTTTTTTCAAGTTTTCCAATAAAGTTTGTGAGTAAAGTTTGTGTGGGAGTGTGTACAGGCTTAGAGAGTTGAACAGGAGAAACAAAGTAAATCTCTGCTGATACCCCCATAAAGGGAGCATGAGCTAGGTATTTAAAGGAGCATGAACACCTTTTCATCCTTTCTAAACCATTCTGCACTCATGGTCCCCTATGTCTTAAGAGACGAATTCAGAGAACTAGAAAGAACGAGCCGAATGGCAACTTGGACCAGCGTTCTATGCCACGAACGAGAAAACACCTAACACATGAAGTCCCAGAGTTTGCGAAATTCGCGATTTGTAGTAAGATTCATATATATGGCGCTTAAAGTCTTCCCAATGAAAACAGACGTCGAACAGACAGCACACATTCCAGGGTCATTACTTTTAACGCGCATTCATTGATATACTTTACAATACATAAATGAATAATACTTGCGCCCGAAATTCTGACAACTTGTCTTTCTGGTATTCTGACAAATTACGAAACTAAAGACATCAATTCGAAAATACCTCCAAACTGGATCAAGTAGCGGTCTTAGCCACATGGCCGTTTAATGACAAGGGACCCGCTGCACATAAAACTTCGCACCAGATCGTAAACGTGTTGTTAAGATTCTCAGATGAATGAAAGATTTGCATCTGTTTTTTGTTTTTGCATTTGTTTATAGATCAAGAACTGATGGCAATGGATGATGATGCTTATTTTTTCAACTAAAAACAGCAATGATGCTAGTTTTCATCTTGGTTGTCAGATGCGGGGAATCAGAAGCCATCCTAAGCTTCATGTATATCCTGGCGCTTACATTCTTAACCCAAAGCAGGGTTCTCATCGCGTAAGACGAAGATCGTCTGATGACGCACAGTGGGTTAACAGCGGAAAAAAGGTCTTTGCAGAAAGTCCTCTGTAGCCATATTAGTTTTATGTCCAAGTACTCTTAGATAATTCGGGCTTATGATTTCAAAGTCTTTTTTAATACATATATACTATACACTTATTTACAAGCCTTTAAATTAAACAAAATATTTATTCAAGTTGGAGCCATATTTTGAACAAGAGTTTCCATGTCTTTTTTCCCAACCTTCATGAAATAAATTCTGTAGCCTTATTCATCATTATATTTGTCTGTTCTTGGCTATCTAAAATAAAAAAAAAAAGTATAAAAAAAAATCTTCAAATATACCTTCGATAAGTAGCCACAGAGATTAAAAAAAAAATTTGATGAATACTTTTTGAGTTTCAAAAAAACTCTTCGCCAAGCCACGCGTTGCGACTTATATCAACGTGTGCATGAACAAAATTAGCGGCAACTTTTTTTGCAAAGTTCGGAGTTGTATTCACATTTGTTTCGCTCTATCGGCTTTAAAAACCCCTTTCTTGATTTGATCATGTTACAAAAGTCACAATTTCTTGCCTAATGATGGTTTGAATGAATCCAAATAGGACTTTATTTTTAGAAGAAATATACAGCTTCCTTTAAAAAAAAAAATTAAGTAGATCTATGAACAGAGCTTTGAGATATTCCATTTCTTATAGCAAAATCTTAGTTTAGCACAATTTTGCAGAGGATTTATCGTTTGTTGGACTGTAGACAAACAGTTCCAAGAGACTTCAACGGGAGGTTTTAATTTTTTGAAAGCTGAAAAAGTGCTCTATTCATGTTGTAAAAATCATATCAGTCTAGCGACCACTTTCAAGAGACTCTTAAGTGTAGCAGGACGTTGACCTAAGCTTCAAAAATTGGCAATTTTGTTGTAATTTCTAAGCTGTGATAGAAGACTAGTTCCGCGAAGTAATAAATATGTAACTTTCGAACAGTTAATAAAATTTGAAATATAGTACAAGTACCAAGAATTCCTTTCGTGGTTCACTTAAGTTTATTCCGTTAATAAGGAAGTCCGTTTGGGCTCCATCAAACAATTTGAAATCACGAAAAGGTACACATGTACTATGTTTCAAATTTCATTAAGATCGGTTCAGTGGTTGAAGAGTTACATATTTATTTCCGCGCTCGCAGACAAAGCGAACCACTGTGCGACGTCGCTTCGATGATTGTATTGCTACACTAAAATAATTGAATCGTCTGACGACATCGTTTTTAACGATTCACTAATGCTTCGTATAACTCATTGAACTGTCTAATGCCGTATTGGATTTGGTGGTGGTCTCTTTAATTTGTTAACTTATATAGTGATCGGATGCGTAGACGGTACGCATCTGTCTTTCCAAAAACCGCGAGAAAACGAGGATACATTCACTAAAAAAGGTAGACACAGCTAAAATGCCCGTAAAAACCGTTTATACAATTGTTTTACTTAAGATTTGTGACCATAAAATGTGTAGAACTCCAATAAATGCTAGATACGATGGATCCGCAAATGACTCATTGGTTTCAAATAGACAGTGGATAACCTCTTGAGCCTTAGTTGCACACACCCTATAGAGCATCTACTGAGCCAGCTAAGGTATATGTAGCGAAATCGTCTGATCCGTGGCGTGAAAATCAAACGGTTCTGAAAGCTCTACCACGGACAAAAGCCATAGTCAATCAGTCAGTCAGTCAATCTCAGACCGCGTGACGGATAAATACCTCCCTTAATTTAAAATATTGTTTTGCTATCGCTAGTAATTAACAAAATAAACTGGAAAGGTTGCTCTCTATAAATGTAATAAAATGAATTAAAACGACACACTTCATATATTTCAATCAAAATCATTCTAAGCAAGGAACTTAAAGAAAGATGTACTGGCATTTATGAATAGGCGCGCAACAGTGAACTTTAAAAGTGACAGCATAAATTGCGTTTTCTAATATTTATGACATTTAACGTGTTGAGTAGTTCTCAAACTGCATACTATCTGAACGATTGACGACACGACTGTTGTAGTGTTACCCGAAGAAAGCTTTTGACGACGTCCTTTAATACAATCGCTTGAACGACGATCGTCTTAAAAGTTACGAGACGAGTTACAAGAGACGCCAGGTAATCTAACTCTTTTGCAGACGATCTATGGATCAAGTTTCAAAGCATGAACTCTTGTTTTCGCTCCATCACCTTTCCCGAGTCATTGACAGGTGGCAGTGCTGGTGGCTGGACCAGATTTGAAAACCAGATAAAAGGGTACTAATTTTGCTTTCATTGAAACTCGAACCGCTGTCCCCACTAACCAAGGGCAAGCGGCTAATCAACTGCGCCATCCAGTCGTCATGCAGGAGAGCGTTACAAGGACCGGGAGCTTGCACAAACGCAGAAAAGGGTGTCATATATGTGGAAGCCAAACCCAAACTGCAAAATCGGTCAAAGGAAGAAAGGCTTTTGGTAACAAGCACGCGACCAACTACTCGTAACTTGATGGAAATGAACTTGACACCCACATACACTTTTCTTCAAAACGGTCGGAGATAATTTCGACGCGACTGTTCAATGGTGTCGGTCTGTTTTTGTGTCGTCTATGATTGCAAAGGTCCAGGGCAGAAAGGATAACACCTACTACCCTTGCTTGTTAAACAAAGCTCGAGCAAACGTATATACAGACAACTTTTGAAGTACCTCCCAAGATGATCGACTTTACTTATTGTACTTGTTCACCGAGAAGATACATCTGTATAACCCAGCCAATCCTTCAGCGAAACTACAACTCGTGTAAGTCGAGTAACAAGCATTCCAATAAGAAAAGAAGTCATCCCCGAAAACTGCTTAAAGCAACAGAATGATGAATGGGAGCATGACGTGCTGCACAATTAACGCGTCTCCAGAGCACAATGTCTTCACATTCATAACGGCCTCCCTTGTACTACTTTCAGATCTCGTAAATAAGTAGGTAATTGTGTACACTTCTTCGTCTTCCATACGCCCCCAAAGCCAAGAATAGTGCGACAGGCTGTGTTTACCCATTCGCTCATGATGAGTCTTTAGATCTTTCATTAGCCAAAAAAAAAAGCTCAGAACACACAGGAAATTACTCTCACAGATACATCCCGCAGAAATATATACTCCAGTTGGCAATGAACGAAAATAAACCACAGCGTGTACTCGTGAGTAAATATTTCGAGCCGATTCGACGAAAGGAAAAGAAAACGAAAACAATTAAAAGTAAATACCCACCGTGGAGGCGTTCATTTTCTATTTGAAAGGATGCCAAACTGGGATCCTGTCGTATTTGTGCGGGCAGGCCGCGCCACACCTGCAACGATTGCTCTGTCACTTGGTTGGGAGCCACCAAATTGAACATGGACTTCCTGCGAGTGGACTCCCTCGACCGGCCACGACGGAACATCTTCAGTTGGTCGCGTATACCCATTTTGGTTTCCGAAAAAAAATATTCAATCTCTTTCTCTCTCTCTCTGCGTGGGTGGTGGATTCGTCGTCCCAATGTCACTTAAACTTCACTCGTTCGTATTGATTAAATGTCACAAGAGAACATCGCCCGTCCGTCGCGCTGCTGACATCCGAGCAGCAAACGAAACTCTATATCCCAACAGAACTCGTATTTAGTACGGATATGCGTCTTTTTTTCGGTTCGTTGAAATTCCAAAGCACTAAACAAACGCACTAGTGGTCACTTAATCGAACATTAACGCGCGCGCCTCAACTTAGAATAGACTAACGTCTGAAAAGCAGGTCAAAGCAAGCATTTAATGGGGAAAGACACACACAGGAGGCTCGGACAATGGATACTTCCTCCTGACCGCCCGACTGTTGACGACGATGACGACGCACGTTGTGGACGATGAAGATGATGATGATGATGGCGATGATGGCCTGTCGTCGTTTGATTGCGTCGAGTTGGTTAGAAAACAATTCCGAATCAAATATCCATGCGAGGCACTTTCGATGAGACAATCTCGTAGATACGCATCAACTCCGTGCGCTCGGTATAGAAGCAGCCGCGGTTTCGATTTGCTGATACAACGGCGTGCCTGCGCTCCGTTCTCTTTGCACTCAACTGGCGTGCTGCTCTGCTACTACCAGTCGACAGGCCGAATGCCGAACATCCCCGACTGCCACTGACGCCGCGCCGCTCCGCGCCGGTGGCCGCCCGCCCACACATGCTCACCGCACAGAGAACGAGTGAAAAACTTTAATTTCGGCAAACGGAGAGCTTTTGACTTTCATTGTGTTCGTTTTCGTGTTCGTCTCTCCCTCGCTCGTTGTGCTTTGCTCCTCTCTTCCTTTTCGTCAACTTGTTGGTGGATGGAATTTGGAAAAATACGAGCCTACCCTTCGTTGGCTCCACTAAGCTTGGGGGGTGGCACAACGTAAAATCGAAAATCCGCACGTGTTTGCAAAGTGCTCTGCTTCTTCCGAGCACCTTCAAGATAAGGGATGGCTTCCCAGGAGAGCGTACGATACACGAGGGTGCCGTCCCTCGGTGCGGATACGTAACATTTTGTTTTTTCCTCTGTTGGCTTGGTTTTGTTTTCGGTTTTTTGTTTCCGTTTTGGTGGAGCTTTGTCGCTTTGAAGTGCTCTGTGCAACGCGTGGAACTTCTAATTATGGACTGACTGCTCAATTGGAATTAAACTCACCAGTAAGCCGTGGCCTGTGCTGCTGCCCGGCCCGGCTTTGTTTTTTATTTTTTTCAAAAATCGACTTTAGCCCCTGGATGGCTGGATGGAGTGTTGGTTGGATGGGATGGCGCACGTACGAGTGGGAACGAAAGTGAGAATGTATAAATTTAATTCTTTTGTCGCCGGAATTGGAGGGTTTCAAATTCGCGATAATCACTTGAGGCGGGACGAGCGAGGACTGCATGCGTGAACGAGTTTCAATTGAACTTTCACCCCATGACATAAGTAATTGCCTGGAGTGGATTCAGTGTGCGGAACGAAAATCAAGCACAAAGGTGGTTGAGATGAAGGGGGTCGACTCTTGTAGTTTCATAAATTTATGTGACACACACGCAAGAGGAACAATGCGAAAACCCTTGTGACCTTGGGAACGTACACACAGCGGCTGCTGTGAGTGTGGCTCGTGATTATGGTTCGGTCTTGACGAGTGGAGATTGCAGCTTGTGTGGTTTTTCGTCGCCGTAGGTTCAAGAAACTTTATGCGGCCTCTGTGTGCGTTATTTCTGAGTCTCAGCGATTAATCAAAGTTAATCGTTTTTTGTTGGCATAAATTGCGAAGTCGTAATCGTTGATAAACGCAACTTTCTCTGCTTTTATTCACTCATTCACATCGACTGCCGTGCAAGGATAAAACTTTGTATTGGTGGTGTTCGAATCAGTGTGTATCCGGATACCTTTGACAGAGAAAATCTTACGGTCTTTGTATTGATAAAATTTGGATTTCAGAATAATCAGATGACCTACATAGCAATGCTTATGCTGGAAACAGATGTGCAGAGTTTCTCATGCTGCGAAATTAGAATACACAAGATTATGTGTAGCTGAACACACTGAAATTCTGCATGCGGAACAGCACTGCATTCACAATACTACCATAACACAAACAAATATATTTGCATTTAGTCATGGAAACGGTTTTTTATGTTTTGTTTATTTTTTCTCTCTCACTATTTATTTGGTGGCACCCAACATTCTTTATTTTTTAAATACCAATTTAGGGATACAGAGATTTGGTTTGATACCTTACTACTAAAATATTTGTATAATTTTTATTTAATATTATATCACAGATTCATATACATTTTGAAGGAAAAGCCACTAAAAACCTTCATTAAAACAAGCTCACACAACGAAAGAAACCATTTAAAGTGGAAGAACATTTAATAGATTTTCGAGCTTTGGTTAACAAAAAGGGGTAGGGAGTGCCTTGGACCTTGGCAATCAACAAGGATACGATAAGAAAGTATTCATTACAAGAACATCTACCTAAGAGATAAAAATTTCGAATAACTGACGAGATCCATTGCAAAAAAACGTCTATTATTCTGATTTTGGCATACAGTGCTCCACAAAAGTCTGCGTACAATAATGCAATTTAGAAAAAATGCGCTGTCATTCACATAAGTTAAGTTAGTTAATTAAACTATTTTATTTCAAAAAAAGTGATTGCTTACAATTTTCATTATTATAACGGTCTATATGGTTTGGCCTAGAGGCCGTCTACCAGATTGACATTAAAAGGAAAAAATACGTTAAGTATTTAACCAAAAAATGTATGCTGTTTGTTTCATAATATAATGCTACAATTACTTAAAAACTTTCATCAATTATGCAGTTCCTGTAGCGCAATGCGTTGACTGTGTAGTTGTAGAGTAAGTCCCAACCTCTCAGACTCCTCAAGTCTCACTCAAGTGTCAGAGCACGGAGAAAATGAATGCGGAGCTCCTTAAGTATAGGGCATTTCGCGATGAAGTGCAACACATCCTCACGTTCTTTAAGCTGGCACAGGTCGCATAAGATTGGAAGCTCCGGGTGATGCGGTATGAAATTTAGCTTACAAAGTTCGCCTCTTATTCTAAAATCATTATTTTTTTCCACTGAGTAGCTATTCAAGAAATAAGTCCGTTCTTGTAGATTGTGGTTCATTTTGCTGTAGTAGGCTCTGTATTGGGATGATTTTTTAAATTTCATTTATAAATTTGTCAATTCACATAATATGAATTAAGAATATTTTTGAAAGCTATATTCCAAAAAAACAAGATGTAGTGCTTCAGTTTATCACAAAATTAATAGATATTGTTATTCGTTCAAGAAATACAATAACAAAACCAAAAGAAGTAACAAAATGAACTGATTTGACAAAAATATTTTTAACTTATATTCTGTGGATAAAAGCTATTGTTTTTTTCAAATTTCATCGCTGTACGCAATCTTTTGTGGAGCACTGTAAATTCTCCGAGTGTGTTTCATCTGCAGATATGCATGCATTGCTGCTAGCAGAAATTCTGCACATCTGTCTCCAGCATAACAGTATCGTGCCTCAAAAGATAATTTCACAAGCCAATGCTACATGTATTATAAATCGATATACATAAATCGATTGATGTGGTGGCGATAGATTCAACGTTTATCTTTTGTCTAGTTTATCATTTGTACGAATTTTCGCTTTTATGTTGTTCCGATAAGACAGAATTCTTTCTAGACTAAATTCCAGCAATTATCTACAGTTCCTTCACATTTATCTTCATTCGAAGAAGCCATCAGGATTTCATCGTTTTTGAAGTCAGTTTTTCAGACGTTTCTGGTTGTTTTACACGTTTTCTTTAATTGTTTATTTAGTTACTGGAGTAAGCAACTTTTGCTTATAACGCGGGTATAAATAGTTGGGTGTAATAGATATATACCGATATATCCGAATTTGATCCAAATCCTGTTGCTTATTACACATCGGCATCTGCATCCGCATAAATATCAATCAATATATACTCAATAATATTAAACCTAAATGATTACTAGATGAAAATGTTATTCATTTTCGTAAAGATGTTTGATTTAATCCTCAATTTGCGGATGCAGATGCGATATTCCCAACATCACTGATTGTTTGTTTTGTTGATTGTATATGTTAATTGTTTCCCATACCTTCAGCTTAGTGTCTGTGAATTATCAAAGCGCGTCCGCTGCATTGGCTGGGCCATGTAGAGCGCATGGACAACACTGCTCCAACCCGAAGAGTCTTCAACTCCGAACCAGTGGGACAACGCGCACCCAGGTGGAGAAGGATCTCAATTGACTTGGTGTGCGCAGTTGGAGACAGCTGGCTAAAGATCGTGCCGGCTGAAGAGGCTTACTGGTTGAGGCCCAGGTCCAACCCGGACTATAGCGACACCAGAAGTAGAAGAAGAAGAAGTCCGCTGCATTGGGACATGTTTAATGGATTTACATGTATTACACTAAAATATCAGAGCCAGTGTTCACCACTCCAAGTCACGGCTCTAAACATCACTTTCTTTAATCGAATCAGACATTAAAGAAATAATTGCAGACAGACTTTCTGTTAAATTTAAAGGGTCAATGCCTATTTCAATTTAAATATTTTCGATTTAATAAAAAGTCCAACACTAGCCTCCAAACTAGCAAAATATAAGCAGAGTCAATATTTTTAAAATAATTGTCAGAAAAAATTGGATTCAATAAAAAACCGTCACATAAAAACACCGGTTTAATAAAATGTTGTAAAATTGTTCTGTAAAAATGTTTAATATAGATACGGAAGTATGAGACGCCACTTTTGTTAATATCGCTGCACTCCTCTTCCAAAAACCGTCCACGCAATCAGGACTAAAGATCAGACGTAGAAGTTTTCTTTCAAAGAGACCACGGAGATCCTCATCCGCTTTTGAGATTGTCCTTACCTCCGGACGAGATTGGCAGGAATGTAAAAACTAGACATTGCGTTGTATAGCTCGTCTCTACGCATGCCGTCATATGCGGCCTTGAAATCAACGAATAGGTGGTGAGTAACGATTCGAATTTCTTTGGTATTTTCTCTGTCGGGAGATCATCGGGAGATCTGGTCGATGATTGCTAAGGTTCATCATATTGTATATGTACGGCTTAAGGCGAGCACACAAAAGGGAAGAAAAGATCTTGTACGCAATATTAAGGAAACTTATCCCTCGGTAGTTGGCGCAGTTGAAGGGGTCTCTTTTTTTGAGGACCGGGCAAACGATACTGGGCTTCCACTCATCGGGCATGCTTTCCTTTTGCCATATCGTACAGATGAGCTGGTTCATACGTCAAACCAGATCATCTCCAGCTGCCTTGAAGATTTAACCGGACAGACCTTCAGGAGAACGTAGTTTATCTTAAGTCAAGATAATTAAATATTACTTTAAAATATTAAAAAATTAGCTTCATAAATTTAACTGCCAAAACTGACGAATGGGGGGCTAAAAGACGCGCTCATTTGGCTCGGACCGGCTCTGGTGGTACTGGAAAATCAACTGAACTGAAAGTAGGCCGACTAAGAATTTTAATAAATAACCAATTCATAGAAGAAAATAAAGTAAAATTTATTCTTCTTGGTATGCCAAGCCTTGAGCATTTAGTTATTGAAATCTTTATCAAGAAAATTATCCACAAAATCTTGTTGAAAAGTCCTGTTAGTATGTTTCCATGTGAATGAAATGTCGGAGTTTGCGAAGTTCGTCATTCGAACTTACAAGATGCATCTCATGGGCTTTCCGAGAAGCAAGTGTGGAACATCTTTCTATTTAGCTGCCTATCACTCTCGCAGAACTCTCTAAACTTTCGAGGTGTCTGCACACCTGTTCACCAAGCTATTGCATAAAATTAATTTGCAACAATGTAATTTTTTACTTAGGACAATAAACCACTGCCAAATTCATTTCACCACCGATATGCCCAGGCCCTTCCACGTCTTGTCCTTAAGCTCGACTGATTTGTAAATGTTTCCGTGCACATTTGGCCGAATGCCACAAGTCTACACCGACTCTATTACATCAAACAATCTCCCCAAAGCTCTAAACTATTGAAATCCCTTTAGTCAGTCACTACAAGCAATCCCCCTAGGAGTCAGCCCCTTATGTTAATACCCCCACCCCATCTTAGTTTCAAACTCCTGCGCTCTTCTATTCAAAAGTTCGACATATGATAAATCCCACCGCGTCAATCCGTAAATTTCCCCGAATTTGTTGACTAAGCGCTGAAATCCCTCGTTACCCCATTAGTTTACCAAACTCACGCACCACCGCGCCGCGCCGGACTCACGCCCACTCTCGCGTGTGAAGTTTTCAAAACAACATTGACCTACTAACAAAACACGTGCTCAACATATGTGTGTGCCATCCCTTCGGCGAGAAACACGATTCAATTAAGCCCCTCACGCAATCAAGTGCTCTTTAGGGCATTGCAGAGCTTCAGCGTGATGTCAAAGCTCTTGTATTTCCCTCCACTGCACTGGGCACGTCCGAGTTTGCTTTTGTCTTTTATTGGATTAGGCATTGAGACGTACTACAGCCCTCGAGGCCAATGTCGGGGTTGATGTGGATGAATGAACTGAAAAACTTTCTTGACGCCATGTTGGATCAATGAACCAGCCAGCAGCTAATGCCCACCAGCGCGATTGGGCTTGGCGGTTTCGAACAACGCAGATGCACTTATCATTCGATGCACGATCTACGGCCATCACTTAATCACCAATTAGAATCAATTATTCACCAGCAAAGCGAGCGTTTCTTGTTTGTCCGGCAGCCCTGCCGTGTGGGGGGCATTGTTTACCAACAATCCATTGCGTCCTGAATAATTGAAGTGGAAATGCATTTTTTAGAAGTTGTTTGGGGTTGGTTTCTTGTGGCGTTTAATTATACGGCTGACAGGAGTGCAAGCCATGTGCACGCTTAGAAGGGAGGTGTGGCAGGACACTGTAACGAGTCTCATTCGAAGGCCACACTTGCCGCTGTGAGGACGCCTCAGCGTGCTGATGGCATGTTGTTATTAGCAAATGATAGGGAGAGCCACTGCAGCCAGTCAACGATGTGTGTGGCGTGTGGCATGTGGTGTGCGGGGCGTAGATGAGGAGGGGTGGAGTTTCACATGAAATGCCAAACGCTGACACCATAACTCGGGCGGGAATTAATGATCCCTGGGAATGATGAACACGATGAGTTGATGGTCGTAATTACAATGTGGTTCAACTGGCTTTTAGTTGAACGTGTGCGCATCGTCCTTCGTGTGAGTGGCCTGAAACCGCACATAGTTTCCGAACTTGTAAACAGAATTCTCGGGGATAATTGGAGCACGTAGGATTGGATGGACTAGTCCACATATGGATCATCATCCAATACCCTGGAGCAGATAATGGGCTACGTGATGTGGATGCTAATAGCTTTTGATCAAGTTCGAGTGGTTGCTATTCCCGAAGCATGCCTGACTCATATGTTCTGGATTCAAATTCAATGGAGTAGTCCTGAAATTGACCCTTTCACTGATGTCCTTTAGAACACTTTCCGGTGGATGTTCCTTATGATGAATCCTTCCGTCTTCTCAAGATTATGTTAACGCAAATTGGATTTACAGTAAAAGAAAGTCTTGGAGGCCAAAGAAGTCCCTTCTTATAAACGATGAATCTCCCCTGCCATCCGATGCTAGTTCAGTTTATCCACAAACTGGACTCAAACTCCTTGACTCGAAGTCGAAGGACCAACTTCATGCTCAACAAAACATTTATTTTGTCAGTTCTGCTATACAGAGCTGTTAGGCTGGACGATAAGCAAATCTGCAAGAGATTATCTGTTCCTACGGAAAAGAAATTCAACCTCGGGTACCTGAAATGGAGGCCAAGACACCGCGACAACACGCGACGAGCTGTACCAAGATTTGGATGTAGTCCGGAATACAAAAAGCGCATGAACACCAATACTCTAGCTAAGGGGCAAGTCATAGCGGGTACACCGCAACAACTACTTAGAAGCATCGTGCCCAGGACCGTCAGCGATGAAAGTCAACGATTCTTCAGGCTCAGATAATCCATGAATCGTAGGCCTGCTAAATTATTTAAATTTTTTATTTTTTTTTTTTTTCATCATCATCATCCTCTTCTGACCCGCATGATTCACTAAAGCGGTCGCACGCACGAGAGATCTCCAGGCAACTCGATCCTCCGTCAGCGACTCTAACTCATCAAGAGTTATGCGAAGTGGTCCCCTACCTGATAGAATCGCATTCAACGCCCGCCTCGAAAGTCGTGATGGTCCCCACAATTCGTGCGACGTGTCCACACCATCGAAGGAGGATCATTATCCTTCTTCTTTTTCTTCATTTGGCGCTACAGTCCGGGGTGGACCTGGGCCTCAACCAACAAGCCTCCCCAGCTAGCACGGTCTCTGGCTAGCTGTCTCCAGTGTCGCACGCCAAGTTGGTTGAGGTCCTTCTCCACCTGGGTGCGCCACCTTAAACGCGGGCGTCCTCTGTTGCGTTATCCCACGGGTTCGGAGTCGAAGACTCTCCGGGCCGGAGCTGAGTTGTCCATACGCTCTACATGGCCTAGCCATCTTAGGCGTTGGATCCGAAGACGCCTGACTAGACTCATGTCGCTGTACAGCCCGTACAGTTCGTGATTGAATCTTCTCCTCCAAAAACCGTCAACGCAAACAGGACCAAAGATCGCACGCAGAGCTTTTCTCTCGAAAATACCAAGGACTTCCTCATCCGCTTTTGAGATTGTCCATGCCTCCGCGCCGTACAGCAGGACTGGGATGATCAAGGTCTTGTATAGGGTCAGCTTGGTTCTTCGAGAGATGGCTCTACTACTCAATTGCCTCTTGAGCCCATAGAAACAGCGGTTGGCAAGAGTTACTCTGCGTTTGATCTCGGTACTGATGTTGTTTGTACTGTTTACTGCTGGATCATTATCCATGTATTCATTAAGGATTTCATAAAGAAACACTTGTTGTTTTCTTCGTCTCCAACATCGTTCAACTTAAAGGTGTCCTTCACACATAAATCTTTTTTATAGACGTCAATTTTTCTTTGTGTTTCCAAAGCCGAAATCACTTTGTCCTTTTCGCGCGGTCGGTCATTGATATGCGTCGGTACACGTTTTATGGATATCATAAATTTGCAGAGCTTACTTTTCCAAATCATGGTGTACATTAATTCACTATTTTACCTTGAGCTGCACTAACTGCTTTTGCCGACGACATTGGCTTAACTTATGGTTTAAATTCACCTTAGGGTGGCTATTTATTAAGACTTCGGTTTGCTGAGCATAGGTTTGTCATAAGTTCAAAAACTAAACTTATGTTTTCTAACTTATCTTGCTCGTGGAAACCGAGACCCCATCTTTATTTTCACTCACCGAATTGCCAAAGATTTAAATTATCTAGATGTAAATGTACAAGTTTTCTTGGACCCTCTTATTGTTGTAGTGTAGGTTGTAGTGATAAATGTTTTTTAATGTTGATAGATTTGTGTAACTTGGCAACATTCTGGATTCCAATATGAAATTTTCTTCTCACGTAAATAATTTAAAAAGGTAATTTTTATTGTGTTATCTGTTTTCGTTTATCCAATTTACTCCCACAACACATCAAATCCGCCCAGACATCCGGTATTTTCTTAATGCTCGTAAAAAATTGGTTACTTCATCGTGACTACATTAGACTGAACTCTCTGACTTCAAATATTTTGATCTAATATTTATATTTTTCTTAGTATGTTAAAATGCTACATTCTTATTAAATCATGTAGCATTTCTATGTGTCAAAATAGTTTTCCTCTTTCTTTAAATTGTATATTTATTTTAGTTTTATTTCTTTTTGTATTTTCGTAAGTACCCCAATATTTTAATTCTTATTGCATCTGTCTAAGGAAGTGACATTAAAATACAGGATGTCATCTTAAATTTTCTTAAAAACTAAATAAATTAGCTAGTTGTACAATATGTGAGACACAAATGTAATTAAAAGAAACACTTAATAAATAATAATAATCAGAATAGAGCGCGTAATTGACAGTAATTTCATATTTTTTCTTTAAAATTGATTTCAAACCATATAAGAAGTATATGGAAAAATGAGGCTACAGCTGTCTGACACAACACTCTCGTAAGCTCGATAGAACGCGTATCAATGCTTAACAAAGACCGACCGAGTCTTAAAATAAGTGCTCGCGCTTACGATATTACGGTCTGTGAACTATAAAAGCGCGACAGCTACATTGTGACTTGCTTGATGGATTTACGTGAATCCTACTTAAAATGTCAAAGCCCGACCGAGCGGAAGAGCCATTGTGATATGAGTACAGTTCTAATTCGAATTAGTCCAGGAATGTTATAAAAACAACGAGTAAAACATGCAGAAGTGATGTGTCTCAATAGTACCTGATTTCTGGCAGTGGTTCAACTGGCATTATTGTCAAATGTGAACTATGTTTAAATATGTTTTCTCACCTCAGATCCTCTTTGCAGCCGACTTGGGTTTTACTTATTTTTCTTTTTTTCACTTTAATCTTACTGACATACTGGGCGAACTCACAAAACGATTCTTAATTCTCCTTCAATTTTTTAAATTCGGAACATTTCTGCGCGAAACATTTCTCTATGACTACAAACAACGAAATAATGTCGGTCGAATACAGTTGAATCAGCCTACTTAAGCTGTTCATGAACCATTCGTAAAATGAGGCCAATGAAATGAAGTCATTTATTAAATGACCCACAATCGGAACACAGGTGGCAATGAAGACAGCTGACAGGAAATCACGGTAATAATGCATAATTATTGGTTAATGCCCACGGGCACACCCGACTTGGTAGAGTTGCGAGGAATTCCTTGATGTATGTTTTTTTTATATATTCCTCAGGTTTTCAGTGATAGACTCGACCACGTACAGTCCTGCCTGCTGACACTAGATGAATATATTTTCCCAGTCTTTCTTGTATTTTTTAATAAGTTCAAGGATTTCAGCTGATTGCCTCATTTGATTTAATGTTTTTTTTTATCATTACGTTAGGTTAGGGGGAAAGTCGGTTAGTCTGTCTAGTTCAAATTGCCTAATTGAGATGTTTATTCCGTGCTACGGCCAGTAAATAGGTCTTATAATAATAATAATAATTAAATGGTCTGCGATGAAAGTTGGAAAATCGGGGATTCGAACCTGAGACCCTCTGGGTAGGAGTCGCCGCTCTAACCCATTACGGAGAATGGCTCACTGGATATACACTGCCGTTGTCGGATCTACCTATATATAACTTATGGAGTCGCCGCTCTAACCCATTACGGAGAATGGCTCACTGGATATACACTGCCGTTGTCGGATCTACCTATATATAACTTATGGTATCCTTCTTGATGGCCAGCAATGACGTTAGGTTAGATAAGGTTGGTGGGTTGACGCGGCGGGGCCGCGCCACACTAAGGTCCTATTGGACCCATTGCGATGCCTAAGAGGTACAACCCTTCCTATCTTCTCACTCGCCGGATGATGCAAAACTCCTGACTTCAAGATTGTTGGTTATCGTCCTCCTCCATCCAGCCATGCAGAGATCCTAATAAACCTTCAAAGAGATTTTAGTGGGATATCTGATATATCATGGAGATCATAGAAGAAAAATTCTCCCAGGGCGTTGACAAAGATAGTGGCATGTATCCTCAATCTCCTCTTCGTCCCAACAGCCTCTGCAAATGGTGTCATGGGTAAGTCCCATTTTGTGTTCATGATACCTCAGTGATAGCTCCGACCATCATCCTCAGCAGTTTCCTGCTACATTGGAGGAGGGAATCGATTTTAGTGCTGTTGAACCTAGGCCATATCGTACGAGTGGTCTCATATGTGGGGATGGAACTCCACCTTTCATTAGCTAGCTCCATGATTTTCCTGTCCACCTTTCTCTTGATGTCAGACAGAGGTGCGGCAAGCCATGGGATTGCCTCGGATGGGACGGATTCGGCGCCTTTCCTGGCAAGTTCATCTGCTACCTCGTTACCGGTTATGTCTCTGTGACCTGGGACCCAGCACAGAGTGATCGAATGCTGTGTGCCAAGAAAGTTGAACTCTTCGCGACAGCTTGCGACTAGCTTGGACATGAATTCAATAGCCGAAATTGCTTTAATGGCCACTTGTCAATTAAGAAGGTAATATCAGCTGGTGGTATTCCCAATAATGATATCAATTTGGCCACTTCTTTGACCGCAAGGACCTCCGCTTGAAAAACACTGCCGTAATCAGGAAGTCTGATAGAGCAGTACATGTCTAACAATTCGGAGAAGATGCCCGCGCCTATTCCTTTTTCCATCTTTGACCCGTCCGTATAAACATGGATGCAACTCGAGTGATGGGTTCATTTGAGCTCCACTCCTCCCTTGTTGGGAAGTACTTTTGAAGCACTGACGTTACAGGCCCTCAGCCGCCATGGAAACAATACTACAGCTTCTTCCTACATCTACGGGAAGCTGACAGCTACCGGCAGCGTTAAGGCTGCGGGAATGCAACCGCTGGAGCAGATCACAAATTATAGGTAGTCTAGGACACACAGAAATAATGAAAAATGCGAGGATACCGACGCATACAGATTATGCAGTGCCCGCTCTAGATTTCGGTTTTGGGTACAAGACACTGCTACCACACAGAGAAGACTAGGCAAAAGATTTAGTTAGAAATCTGATAACCAAGAAATTTACTCATATGGCTCAAAAGCAAAGGAAGGCTCCGGACTAGGCGGACATAACTTTCTCCCTGTCTCTCCAACTGACCAACCATTGTAGTGTATTCCAGGCAGAAGTAAAACCTATCCAGGAGGCTGCCCGCTTACTGTCAATGAACCCGATAGACGGGTTAGCTATCGTTATATACATAGACTGTTAGGCGGCCATTAAGGCTCTGGATACACCGTCAATTAAATTCAAGATGGTAAAACTTTGCCGCCTATCTCTCAGGGAAATACCAGTTAGATGCAACCTCACCCTATGCTGGGTCCCTGGCCATAGTGGTTTTCCAGCCGACCAAAGGGACGACGAGTTAGCAAGAGCCGGGCTGGGTCTGCCATTGACAAATAATCAGGACACACCACATCCCTCACTTCAAGTAATAAACACCTTGTTACTTACAGATGCCATCACCACCGCTAATCGGGGATGGAATGAACAGACACTTGTAAGACTTCGAGGCTTATTTGGCTTTCAATAATTCCAAACAAAACAAATACGCGCCTAAAACTAAACATTAGAAATGTTGTGGGCATTATCAACGAACACTGCCTTCTCGGTATGCACGCCAGAAGATTGGGGGCCTGGTACAACAACTCCTGCTGAAGCTGTAGCGACGAAGAGGAAGAAGAAACTACGCTTCACTTCCCCAGTGCCAGTCCAGCCCTTGCAAGAACAAGAAATGATATACTAGGCAATTACTTCTTCAGCAGCCTAGAGGAAATGCCACAATCTCAAATTTATGGCATAGCTAAGTTTATCAAGAACAGGAGTGGATTATTCAAGATAGGCAACTAAGTAGCTATCAGGTGTTAGGTTAGGTTAGGTTGAGGTGGCTGACCGCCGCGCATACGTACAGCATACACACTTATCCCAAGCGAAGGCCCATTTTGTTACCACGCGGATCAAGGGTACCTATTCCGCAAACCAATTAGTGCTTTTGATAAAGCAAAGAAGAAGGCTGATTCTGATGCTGCTCAGTTCAGCCAGATTTACCAAGAAATGGCCCCCAGAAGTCTGAATCTACGGGATTAGAGAGCACTACAGCTGCATAGCAAGTGTTCAATGGTTTCTTCCGCATCCTCGTCCATGCAGCTTCTACAGAAATCATTATAGGGAAGGCCTAGTCTAGTGGCGTGAGCTCCGATGGCACAATGCCCTGTTAAGAGGACAATAAGAGATCTGAGGTTTGGCCTGCTTAATCTGATTAAGCTAAGCGATCGCTTGGGATCAATCATAGGCCAGAGTTGTTTGGTAATGAGGCATCCTGTGCCAGACACCCATCCGCAGGTTGTTTGAGCAAGCGTTTCAAGCTTTAGCAGATGTTTTAAGCGTAGAGGGTGGGTCTCTGCCCGGAAATAGTACAGAGTTTGTGCCCTTTCTAGCGAGTTCGTTCGCTTCTCAATTCAGTGCCCCGCACCCACATAAGTTGGATGTTAAAATACTTGGCCTTCTCGTTAAGAGATAGGCGACAATTAAGGGAAGTCTTTGAGTTAAAAGTGACTGATCAGGGATTTGATGCTGCCTGGCTATCGAAACAGATGACGATATCTGTGACCGATATTATATTGTTTTTTAGCCAGGACAGGGCTAGTTTCAGCCTGAAAGACGCTACAGTGATTAGGTAGTCGGAAAGATAGCTGGATATTTAGATCCTTGGAATAGACGCCAGCACCCACACCTGCATCCATCTTTGATCCATCTGTGTAGATTCGTAGTGGACCTTCCAGCGTCTGGTGTTCAGACTCCCAATAAGATCTGGGCGGTATGCTGGTTGAGATATTCTTCTCGGAGAGGAGTTTAGGTGTAGTGAGGTCTGTATCTATGGGTATGGAGGCATACCTGCGTAGGATCATTGAAGCTATCAGGTGTTAGTGTAGTCCCTTTGAAGAAAAGATGATCCGGGTTTAGGTAGCCACAGGATCTAAGTGGGTCACAACTGCTACAGCTGTGACAGTCAGCTTAATCTAACCTAACCTAACCGACTAAACTACGCTGCCTCTAAGTTGGTCTTAGGATGTCCCAAATTTGTACAGTCGACTGTTAGTTTAGGCCGCTGAACGAATATCTCACAGGGTTTCCCTTCCTGCCTGTGGCTGCTTCGTCTCCTCTCCTCCTGCAGCCCCCCAAGTCCTGCAAAACTCGCTATAAACCACTCCCCTGACCGGTTACTAAGGCAATTTCAATTGGCAAATTCATGCACATGTCATAAAATAAGTTTTCGCAGTAAGGTCAGACTATCCACGACTAACCCCTCGTCACTTGCCATTTGTGACCCAATAACCATTCAATTGCGTGCATATTTCATGAGCTGGCTCCTGTCGCAGCCATCAAATATCCATTTGCAAAGTTGAAAAGTACAATCGGACTTCCTTTGGCGGAAGAGTAGATTATGGCTACATTTTCAATAATCCACTGACCTACACCAGGCCACCCCATCACCGCCGCCAGCCATCGCCCATCTCCAGTCAGGACACCGAAAGTGTTCAAACATTAAATGACAGTTTGTAATTATTATCACAGTCGCCCGAACAATGGCCAGACTTGTGGCTTGTCCCTTTGTTATGGCCGATTGTACGGTTGGCGTTGCTAGGCTCCTGCCGACTACCCACGGGTTTTTACCGACCATTCACACGACGACGACGGCAATCGACGGCGCTCTTCAATATTCATTCAACTTGACACCAGTCCAGACGGTGAGCGCCGACGGTAAACGTGATAGTCTAGTGCTTTCGAAAATTTACGTTTCCATCAAATGCCACTGCACGGTGTCGGCGAGAGGCAGTTCGCGATGTAACGTGAGCACAATGGGCTGTGGCACATCAACAATTGTGGACTCCCCACAAAAGGACTTGTCATCTGTTGCGCGATCTCGTGGGGTAATTGAGTTGCAGTTCGTTTATCAAATTGTCCTTCAATCTGTGTGTCGCTTAGGGAAACATTAACTCGGTGGAGGAGTTCGTACGCTTGGACGAGGAAATCAGTGATTTAGAGAGCAACTGTCCCGGGCCACGGCTGGCCACTGCAGAGGCGTGGATTGAGCACTTGCAGGAGAAGCGGGACGCGTTGCTGGTAACCGCCGATGCAGTTCAGTTCGATTTGCTCACGGAGCAGCCGAGGGACGAGCAGATAATCACCATAAACAGGGACTACGTGATTGAGTCCCCCTGTAAGGACATCACGACGGTAAGCTCCGCTCCTCCTCCAGTTGCAACGGAAAACAAATGTGGAACATATCCTTGCAGTTGGTGTTGAGCTTGGGTGTGTTGCTGGACAAACAAAAGGCCTCGGCGCAGGAGGACTTCTTTGCAAATCTCAGCAAATCCAGCTTGCAGATTGTGTCGATGCGGTACTACAACGAGATCCTGGAGCACACGAAATCCCGCGTGAAAACACTCAGGGACAACTACAGGACCTTGAGCGATCTGTACGTACAGCAGGATGGGATAATTGGTAAGGCCTTCAATCCTTTTTTGCACGATCCTACGAGCTTTTTCCTTTCAAAGCACTTATTAGCGGAGGCACATACATGACCGACTTCGAGGAGAGTCTCGACGCGCAGCTAGAAACCGCGCGAGATGTTCGCGACAAACTCGGCAGCACGCTGGAGCAATGGCGCATCTGCGGATTACTGCTGAAAGCGTGTGCCAACTCGGCCCAGCAAAGTCTGACCCTGTGGCGGAATCTGAAGACATTTCGGTAAGTTCATACACAGTTTAATTGACTTCAAGCCCATATGCGCTACGCTGACGATGAGCAATCAGTGAACATTCCAAATGCACGTTTATCACGCAATTTTAGGTAAAGTGCTTGTCTCTGTATATCGACCACGCCAGTTTCACAACAGCTGAGCGAACCCATGGGACTAGACGTTCAAACAACAACACTGACCTTGTTAAGTGTAATCGCTTCGATCTTGACCCATGTTGTTCGTTGAGTTCTTAGAAGCGTGAACTTATGCATTGTGGTAAGCACGGCACAATAACGTGGTTAACCCTCTTCGCGCCTTGCTATTAAATCGATTTTTGAGTGATTCTCCCCTGATTCACTGGCCGTGTGTACATCCCTCCTAGCAAACAAATTGAAAATGTTAAAGGTGTTCGAGATGAAAACGATAGGATGGATAAAACATTGTGCACCAGCGAAATATACAACTTGACTAGGGATAGTGAGAGTCCACAAGCGGATCTTGGACATGGGCAACTCCTAACGTTGTGCGAGCAACTGTTCTCTCAAGAGTGAAAGGGACCAACAGTTATGTAGTTGTGTCGACTCCGGGTGGCGGAATTCTTTATCTGATTTCCTCGACTTGAGACGAGTATGTTTTTGGATATTGTTCAGGTCGGGAATTGAACCGAGACACGCAGCGTAGGACTCGAAGCACCTTATTTTTCCTTCCATCTTTCTTAATCCTAAGTAAGTTGGTCCCCATAGTTGACATCGCTCTGGTTAGTCAGTGGAGATCCTCTTGGCTCCGAGCGACATCACGTTCAACTCCACTCTTTGGCGTGGAAGAAAGCAGGATATCCCTACCTATAGTAGGCCTTCTTTAAGAACAATAATGCCGTTAAGGCACACTATCGCATGGTACACAATATTGGGGTAGTAACCTCCAAACATAAGCTTTTGGAAGAAGTCATATCTCCTTAAATATGCCGTCGAATGAGCCTAATAGTAAAATTATATATCCTTTTGAAGCCTCCCCCGTTTTACAGAAGGTCTTTAAGATTTGTATCGGAGTGTTGGAGTTAAATCAAAAGACGTAATACTTCCCTCCTAAAAGATATTAAGTCCTTTGTATATAGTGAAGTAAGTTAGTATCTCCTTAATTTTTTTAGGTTAAGTTTTACCAGTCTAGTGCAGGACATTCTCACAAGATGTGCTCAGAAGTCTCGTCCTCCTCGAGGCAAGGGTCCAGACAGGGTTTGCCGGCCCTGTCTGAACCCATACAGGATTTGCCGGCCCTGTCTGGACCCAGACAGGGTTTGTCGGCCCTGTCTGGACCCATACAGGGTTTGCCGGCCCTGTCTGGACCCATACAGGGTTTGCCGGCCCTGTCTGGACCCATACAGGGTTTGTCGGCCCTGTCTGGACCCATACAGGGTTTGCCGGCCCTGTCTGGACCCATACAGGGTTTGCCGGCCCTGTCTGGACCCATACAGGGTTTGCCGGCCCTGTCTGCACCCATACAGGATTTGCCGGCCCTGTCTGAACCCATACAGGATTTGGCGGCCCTGTCTGGACCCAGACAGGGTTTGTCGGTTTAATTTGTTAAGCTGGTAAATCAGGCCGCAGTGGCCTGCGAGAAAGCTCGTTAGCATTCATATGCTTTCTCTATTAAGATTCTAACCATCTATTTCCTTATATGAATAAGGCTTGATCCACTCTTCTAGGCGAAGTTTGTTTTCGCAATCGTTAATCAGAGTTGTAGCTGCTGTCCAGTTGACATTACAGAACGGTGCGGGGCCGATGAACGCAGATTCCGAGCGTGCACTTTCGAGCTTATCTTCGGATTCGTCGCCTGAAATCCCCCCATAGCCAGAAACCCAACCAAGCCTGCCCCTACTCCACCTTTGAATCCACCTTTGATACATATAAGTACCACACCAGACTTCTAGGGTTCTGTATTGCGTCGCCATTAGACCAACTTTCGCGATCCAATATTTTAACTTTGAAGAATGTTGACCATAATATACAACATTGTATGTCTATTTTATTGAGTATGTTGTTGAATGTTGTTGAGTATGTTAAGGTGACCGGGTTTGTAATTATACTCAAACTGCAGTTTGATAGATGATGACAACGAAGATTGGTAAGCCAGTTAGCCCGACTATAGCGTCTAGAAATGTTGTGGGGCAGGGGGCCATGGCACCTGTTATTCCAAGATAAGCAATTCGTTGTAATTTCTGCAACCTGTTTGCCGTTGTCAGTTGGAATGTTTTACGCCACCAAACGATAGCCGCACATGTGATATAATAATAATAATAAAAATAATAATTGTATGGGTGGCGCTACAGTCCGAGGCGGCCCTGAGCCTAGCTTCTCAGCAACCACTCGTGTTGTGCTTGCTATTATTCTTTCACGAGTGGAAGGGACCTACAGTTTAATGCCGACTCCGAACGGCGAAGTTGAGAAGCCTTTTCTAGACAGGAATACTCTTTGATCATTGTCAGCGATTCGAAAGAGGCGGAGCCGTGAATTATCAAAGGTAGTAAATTCGGGTATCGAACCTGGCACCACTACGCCACGGCGACCCACATTGTGTACAATCAATGTATTATTTTGGGAGAGCGAACCAAAGTCCGTGTAGACGTGCACTGGCTCACAGTGCTCTTGTAGCACGCTCTATGGCGGAATTATCCTGGTCGTTTATCCAGGATTAGTCCAAAGTATTTGAGCACGCTGGAATAGATTAGTCTAGTGTTGTTGATTGTTATCGGTCCAAGTTTGACTCTTGTCCTCCTTGAAAGGGGAACTACAGGGAATGGTCCAACCTAGCCTACAAAATTCCACGAATTGTAGTAGTGCGCTTTACATTGCATTTGATACGGTCATATTATGCTTTTCTAATAATAATAATAATCACCAGGTCATCAGCATAAACTGTGGTGGTGAAGCCAGATCTAGAGTTAAGATAGACAGTCTAGTACTCAGACTTGGATCTACTATACAGACGGAGATAGATCCCCATCATGCGGGGGACAGTCCCGGAAAAATAACTTTTAGCCCGCAAGCGTACCACCGGAAAATCGTGTCCCGTAAATTGATTGAATTTTTAAATTAATCCGCTTGTCCAGCCTTAAATGTCAAAATATGCTATAAAGTTAAAAGTATCTTACCATCTATAGCAGAAATTAAGTATTACAGAAATAGCCGCCTTCATAGCTAATTGACCCCTAGTCCATCGACGAAATTGAGTGCCTTTTTGACAGATATTCATGAATTTTTGACGGTTATTCACGAAATGACGTAAATGCCGTACTCTGATTGGTCAATTGGGATTAAGAAAACGTTATAAAAATCAGTTGTCAAAAGTTTTAAGGGGCAAGAGAGGTAGAAGTAGGGCATTCCTGTAATACTTAATTTTTGATCTAAAGAGCGATTAAATTTTATATCTAGTAAATTTTGCGCACTGAATGTTATCATTTTTCGAAAACCATAACGTTATAGAGTTATTTATATTTGTAGTCATTTATTTTCTGACTTTCGCTACAATGAAAAGTTGAAAACACGGTTTTTTGTTTGCGAACAACATTTTGACGATTTGGTCCGCAAAAAAAATGCTGGCTTCCCTAATCATAGCACATGTTAAACGATGGACTCTTACATCTCATCCTAAGGTACAGGCCTTGAATGAAAACATCAGCGCGTCCGCTCAGCAGCACCAGTCGTGTGTGATATTGCTTTTTCATATGATGAACGAGCATTTTGAGTAGATCACAACGTTGTTAATTCATTTCATGTACCTGTGTGTTGAGACTTTACCCAGATTATTTCATTTCATTACATTTATTGATTAGTATCGCTGTACATTAAGAATATTATATTCTTTAATTATGTCAACATAAAAGTTCAAAACTCCATGATCAGCAGTCTGGTCTATCAACAAAGTTTCGAAATATCGAAACAAGAAAGCGATATAATCTGGTGGAAAAAATCTGGAGCAAAATGAAAAATTTTAACTCTCGAAAGTAATCACGTTTACGTGCTATACAACGTTGGTGCAGATATTTTCATTACCTTGCGAAATTCTAATTGCTGTGGATGATATTCGATTGGATATTGTGTACTGCACATGGGACCGAAAAGGGTGAAAACTAATGACGTCGGTAGCAAAATACGTTACTACTGCACGAGTGCATGGTACTCCATGAAGTAATAAGCTAAAAGACTTATGTGTACATTTTAAATGACAAAATCCAATAAACGCTTTTTGAGTTTAACTACCTCACGTTTGATGACCATTTAGACGTGTTTCTTTCCTTCTATTCTTCCGTTATCGAATGGATTGCTTCCTTAAAACCCCGGCCACTGACCTACAGACCCACAATTTTTTGTAAATTCCATCTCTTGAATCTCGAAAATATGACTACATTTTTTTAAATGAAATTGATTGATGAGAAATAACATCCAGTGGGGCAGACATTTGCCTCGAAAGATCAAGCGAAATTTATCGTCATCCTCGTCATAATTTACGGCCCAGAGGTATCATCAATCTTAAGCGGAGGAAGAAGCCTTTGGTATTTTGAGAGAAAAAGTTCTTTGTGCGATCTTTGCCCATGTTTGTGTTAACGGCGATTGTAGGAGAAGATTGAACGACAAGTTGTATGTACAGCGACATGAGTCAACGCTTGAGATGCCTGGGTCCTGTAGAGCACATGGAGGTCTAAGTTCTGATTTGAATAGCCTTCGACTCCAAGCCCGTGTTAGAGGCTAACAGGTTATGCACACGTATATGGTTGAGAGATAGAAAACGTCCGAATATAAAATCTAGGGCAAAATGGAAGTGGAATCTATGGCAACCACTCAGCTCCATTAAGAAAAAGCTAGAAGCTGAAGCCCTGGACAGAACCAGTACACGCTGGTTTAGCCTGAATACTTCAGCCACAGCAAGGGTCTTATGGCAAAAGCTGAACAAAAAGAGATCAACATTGTTAGTCGGCTTAAGTCGCAGATGTACGCAAGCTAACAGGAGTCCTCACACGTCGACCACCTGCACAACGACTTTTGTTTAAGCTGCCGAGATGAGGAAGAAACAGAGTCTACATCTGCTTTACGAATACCCAGCCCTATCAATAAAAATAAGGTATCTCCTAGGAAAGCACTTCATCTCAGAACTAGAGGACTGTTGAAGCGGTGGTGAATTGAAAAATCTGTGGGGATTCACACCTCGCTGGTCTTAGAACTACAGTGTGCATGGGCACAATGGTCTAAGTGATCCGGGGCAAGAATGCCGTCAGGGCACCCGATTACTTACCTACCTAAAGGTGGCGAACCCATTTGGAGAACAGCTGCGTGCAAGAATCCAGCTGAAGCAATTTAGATATCACTCTTACTGGAAAGGCTAGTCAATTGACGGATGGCGAAGCTCTTCGTTTTGATAGAAATATTGTGTACAATGTGCTTCCATTTTTGCAATTGGAGGTGAAGATTCAACCTCGATTTATAAAGGGTGTACAGCGACATGACTGGCCAGGCATCTACGCATCCAACGTCGAAGGCGTGCTCATGTGGAAGTTTTCAATTCCAGAACATTGCAATAAGAGGTGTTTGACAAATGAATGTGCCGCGTGCTTGTTGAGCCTTGTTGGTGGAGGCCCGGAACTCGAATTGTAACTCTGTAAGATGCTTGGAAAAACTGAATTAACATAGAAGATGTTACAATCCTTGGTGTGTGTTCTCCGGTACACAAGCCAAACTACAGTGGACTCTGCCCGAGCCGAATTG
Organism: Eristalis intricaria; assembly: GCA_964034865.1. Taxonomy (NCBI): domain Eukaryota; kingdom Metazoa; phylum Arthropoda; class Insecta; order Diptera; family Syrphidae; genus Eristalis; species Eristalis intricaria. The sequence goes on from OZ035874.1 coordinate 51,921,641, forward strand.
TCAAGGGATATCCTAATTTGTTCGAGTTAGAGGGAGTTTCGACTTAGGGAGAGTCCAGTGTATTTTAGTTTTCAAACATGTCGACTTCTTTGCAGAGGGTGCCCCGAATTTACCAACTTTTATAATTCACGTCTCCACCTCTTTCGTGTCACTGACAATGCTCAAAGAGTATTCCTGTCTAGAAAAAAACTTCTCAAACTTCGGCGTTCGGAGTCGGTATAAAACTGAAAAATAGCACGTTCAACACGAGGCCCCAGTCTGCCTCAGTCTGTCGCGGTACACATATATATTATATTTATGAGCTTCATGTCTCTTTGGTAGCATGCAGTTAAAGAAATAGAAAATACTCTTTAACTTCCCACAATCTCACCAGATTCCCTCTAATCTAACTTCTTCTTTTCTCTTCAGATCCCCCAGAGATGTTATACACATCGCCTTAGAATGCCGCAATAACGTCCAAGCATCTCTAATTTCTCTAGAATGCGCTCAATTATCCCTTCCGAACGTGGACATAAAATTCGTTAGCAATCGACAAATGTTAGCGGTGAAACATTTGAACACATACATGATAACCGACATCGCGGATGAACTACGGTAAGCAATTGCTCGTTGACTAAACTGATTCACTTCAATAAGAGTTTCTTTGTTTAGATACAATCATGCGGCGAAAGTACTTGAAACGTACGAAGAAAACATGCAAAAAGCTTCCGATTGGTTGTACGATACATACAACAAGACGCTACGAAAAGACTTCGACAAAGCGGACGAGAACGTGAAGAACCTATCGAGGCGTCTACGAGCTCACAGACAGGAGTTGTTTTTTAGAGTAACGAATAAAAATTGAAACTGCTTTTGGTTTTTGTTAAGTGTTTTTTATTATCTAAAGAAATATAACAAACTTATTACGTTAATACCAATAAGACTTTTTCGGCACCCCCTCCTCAACGATATTCATCTTCTCCATGATGTCCATCTCGAATGTGCAGAGCTTTGGTTCGAATGTGATTTCGGAAACGACAGCGGCTATAAAAGGAAGTCAAAATATTTGAATCAACATCTCATAGAAGTGCATTTGTAAGGACTAACCTGTTGTGTCCTTCTCTCTGTCAATGTACGCCCCCTTGGTTTTATAGTCAAACGTTTCATTGTTCGCGTCAGGCACTGGTATGATGCGGCCGGTTCTCATTGAGACCCTCACTTTCTCCCCATCCTCTGTGTACCGCCATTCAAAGTCGGTTCCTAGCAAGTCAGATGGATCGACTAGACGAATATCTCTGTCAACGCGGAGAGGTGCTTCAGATTTGATATAGATTCCGGGAAAGTCATCCTCTGCCCCCACGATACGGTAGTGCCAGTTGATTCCTTCTGCAACCACCCAATTTCGTTCGGGAATCACTTGAGTGATAAGCCCTTGTTTGCCTTTGTCCTTGCCTGTGAGGACTTCTATGCGATCACCTCGGAAATAGCTCCATTCCTCTGTAAGCACACAACATTAAGGGAGTCTTCTACATCGAAAAATAATAAATCTACCAAGCGGTTGAACGTAAACTTTCTTGCGAATGGTTCCGGGCATGTTTTGCTGACGAAACTGTCCAGTCCATGATCGGTTGGTGGTGTAGCGAAACTTTTTCCTTTCAACCGACCTATTCAAGTAGTTGGGCAGGCCACTGGGTGTCTTCCAATAGACCTACGGATGATTGTTGTGAAGCGGGGTTATTACACAATAAGCATGTTGGCAACACAAGTTGTGTATGAAACTCACCTGTTTTTTGCTTCGTTCTATATATCTCTCTGGGAAATTAGAGAAATTCTTCAATTTAGTAACGAGAAATTGTGTTAATCTCATGTTGATTATGATTTTCGGCTGCGAGAAATAACCAAGAAAATTCTGAGGGAACTGTCCGAATTGACACTTGACAGCAGACGGTTGACATGCGATAGTGGTGTGTTCATAAGGTTACTCCCAATGGTTTGCGTATTAGATAATATTCATAGTTTGCTAATAAATTGCTTTCAAAAACAAAATGCACATTTTTAATCCGAAATGAGGTGGGAACTAGTTTATTTTGACCTTAATGGCATAGACGGGTCCTGCACAAACTGTTTAAGCTTACATCGGAGAAGGTGAGGTTCTCCAAAGAGGCCCTTGATTCTTTAAAATTGAATTTCGGAAAACGACCATCATTTTGAATTGTATGACAAATGTCACTTTCAGTTTGCAGGGAAACAACATGTGTTATACTGGAAAACAAGTTTGCTGTCATCTTCCAGTTGAGAGGTGCATATTCCATTGCAATTCATCCCCGATCCAATTGTTTACCTTTTTATGTTTTGCCCATTGTCTTGAAAACCACCGCGAAACAAACAAAGATCTCGTATATGGAACTAATTCAAACAGAAAATAGATACATGGACATGAGGATGTCACAAGATGACAACAACTCCGAGCTGAGCCTGTTCGACATTAGTTGGGATGATGTGTTGTTTCCGAAAGTAGCAGTTTACTTGTCTCTAAAGGACTGCTTCAATCTCCGCTGCTGTTCAAGGACAAGTCGAAAATTCGTGGACTCGTCATTGCGCGACATAAAGGAAATCAATTTCTCCGGCAATAACTCGCGCAACATTCACCTGGCGTTCAAAGTGCTCGCCGAAAATTGCTACAAGCTGGAGAGGCTCTACTTGGCTAAGTGTATGTGGCTAGTTGATGAACTGATACTTTGCATATTGGCGAAGAACAGACGCCTCAGAGTAGTGAACCTCAACGAATGTGTAAATGTTACGGCTAAAGCCCTTCAACCGATTATCATCGATTGCAAGGAACTGGAGGTGCTCAAGCTATCCAAATGTCATTGGCTGACCACCGGGACTGTAGATGCGCTCACACTCCATCAAAATAACATAAGAGAGTTTGATATATCTCACTGTGCTTCAATAGGTGAACGTTGTCTGATAATCTTCTTCCGCAAACTTAGCAAACTGACAATTCTCTCACTGGCCTTCACGCAAAGTGTCACCGACAACGTTCTGATTCAGATTGCCAACTATTGCGTATCCATGGAGCACATCAACTTAGCCGGCTGCAATGCGATATCCGACTACGGAGTGCTGTAAGTATGAATACTCGGTGCATTAACTCTCTGTTGTTTGAATCGTTTGCAGGGCCATATCGATAGGATGTACGAATCTCAAGTCGCTCATGGTTCAATATTGCCCCTCTGTGACTGAACGAGTGCTAGCTCCACTGCGTGGCCGAATGCATATTGACCGACCAACACAGGGCTACAATCTGCTGAACTATAGGCGCTGACAACGCTTTGAGGGTTTATAGGGATAAGGTTTTACAACAAAAGATTTTAGAGACAATAAAAATAATATGCCGGCTGAATTGTTTCTTGTTCGTTTCTTTTTTATTTCACGATTTGTTCGTTTACATATAGTATATACGTGGTTTTCCTTATAATTAGACATAAAAAACAAATTCAAAATCAAGTACTTGCATGGTTTCGTTTAATACAAAAGTAATCACTTCCTATTTGACCTAGTCGTGTGCGTTAAGTGTGATCAGTGCAGGGCAGTGAGACTGTCGACATTCTCTGTTCGCCACTTCTCGTGGATCTCTTTCAGGCGCTTGTAAACTCGCATTGATATATTTAGACTTGGCATCACCTCGGACAGGCCTGGCTCCTGAATGAACGACAGTCCACAGAGCCCGAAGTATGTGTGAAATGGATCAGTCGATGAACTTGGCCATTTCGCAAAGCCACCCACCACGGAATCTTGTGTGGCCATTATGTATCTGTGGGAAATAAACAAGTGCATGTGATTCGAGTTATGCGTGACGCAAGGTTGATCAACTCACTGTCGGTTGCTATCGAAGTCTGTCAAGTGGAAGGCGTCCAAAATTTGCAGCGATGCACCGATCCAGAAAGAGTAACATGTGTCTACGGGTTTATTTGGGCGTCCTTGGAATCCATCAATCTGGGGGGACAAAGGATTTTGATGATGTGCACATCATTCAGTTTGTGTTTTTGTGAATTGAGCTTACTTGTCGGAAAATAAGCCAACGTTTGATTCCCTCTATTGTGCCCTCACTCAGCTTGTTCAACTGGCCACTTAGATGAAGAGCAGCGACCGCGCAGAACGTTGTTCCTCCATGAGATTCGGCCTCGAAGTGTTGACTCACACCATAATCGTATCGCTAAAAGAAATAAACAAAAAATGTAGCGATCTTTAAGCACGAACTTATGCCTTGAACAAGTCACTCTCAATTGATTCACTTTCGTAATGAAAACCATCCATCCGTAGATGACAGGCGCAGAGAATGGGGACGACGAGGATACAATCATCTAACAAGCTCTTGCACCGATTGATGAGGAATCCAAATATATATTTGGATGGAATGGCAAACAAATAAGACAAGACAGTCTGTGTGATGTACAGGCATACCGATTTCATCTATCTGCCTTTGCCGCGGTTGCTTTTGCTGACATATCGTCTTCGCTGGGAGACTTGTCAACAAATCAGAGGTGATTCAGTATTCCAGGAAATGAATTCATGCGACTCAAGTTACTTGAGTGGATGACGCTTGCATATTCATTTGGACGAGGAAGGGAGTAGTGATTTTGTTATTTCTCACATTCACTGCTAAACAAACATGTTGTGGATGGCAACATGAGGCGATAGGGAGGAATTATAGCAAGTAAAGAACAGCTAATAGAAAGCTCACTGGAGTTCCTCTGCTTTAGTTTCCACAGGCTCTACGCTATGACTTAGTGTGCCCTGCTTCGTTATGTTGAGTGCACAACTTCTACTCCTGGAACCAGTAAGTGCTTGACATTAGCCGAAATTGAGGAAGTAGGCCCCTTAGTGAATTTTCCCACATGTAGTACACGGGCAAGGGATGTGATTTGTTGTATTCTCTTCAATCGAATCATTTCATGAGACCCAAACTACGGGCATGCGTACCTAGTCATGACGTCGATGAGTTTCCCTCGGCTCGCCTACGTAGTCGGAGAAGATAAAGTGAACGTTTAGCGTCACACTTATATACATACTATATAAGCATACTTTTATCCAGAGCGAGATAAAAAAAAAGCATGACTGACTGACACTCTTAAACAATAATGATGGATTGAATTCCCAGAATTCCAACAGGATTCTTGTTTCAAATTTTCAGTTCAACTTCCAAGAAATACAGTTCACACAAAACTGTGTTTTACTTACGATGCTTCGAAGAATATATTCGGCCATTTTCTCTTTATCAACATTCCCCCAGTAATCGAGCATGGCACAAATAGCGGCTGCACAATACACAAACCGCATATCGTGTTCGTTTCCTTCGATTGAGGCACTGAAACTTCCATCAGCACGCTGAACAGCGGCTACACCTGCAGAAATTAACATCAAAAATGTGTTCGTCTCTAAGAATGTTCATGATAAGAAAGCACACAATCTGATATTTACCATCAACTATGGCCTTTCGATCAACACGACTCAAGTCATCACCGAGTGTCGCCAATGTCGCAATGCCAGTGTATGTCATCGCAAGATGTCCCCATTGATAGCATTTTGCGTTTGCCATCAGCACCTCATCATCAGTTTGGATCTTCAATGCTCTGGAGCCCTGCAAAAGATGTACACACAAATGTTTACTTTATCTACCGACCCACTCAGCACGTATTTGATACGCGCTAATCCAATGTAAAACACTCATGAATTGTGATTGTTGTAAATTATCCTGTTGCTCACCTGAAATCCACCGCACTGAACATCATGTTTACCCGGTATTACCTGACAGCCATAAATCCAATCAATGATACCGTCTCTAGTGTGATCCTTAAGCATGTCTATGGAATTCAGTATATCAAGGCCGCATACTGCAAAAAACGCAATTGAACCTCTACAAAGGCATAGGTACAACAAAACATTTAACACAGTACTTTCATTGGAATAAAACGAGTTTACCTTGTCGAATCGTGCGAGGCTAAACGAGCTGGCAATAAATTCAGAAAGCGAAGAAAATATTTTGCATGTTTTTTGTGCAACAGCGGCTCCTGTTTATCGTTGTCAACGTTAAGTACATTGTACATGATGCTTCTTGCGAATGCTCACACGGATGAAATTAATAAAACACACAAATAAAATAATTAAAGAGAATGACCGAGAAAAGAGTGCTGGGATACAAATGAATCAAGAAGGAAATGGGTGAAGAATTCGTTGGGGTCCAAGTACTTTCTGGTTGCTGGTGCGTCAATGACTAAATTATAATGTCTTATAAACACGGAATTAACTCTCTACCCGTAGGAGGAACCCCTTGTCCACAAGCATTTCTTATCAAATCAAAACTCACTGAACTGTCAAAGCAGTGGAAGGTGATTCATATGACATATCGCAGGTTGACATTTGTTGTGGGTGGGCATACAGTACGAGTAGATTAAGTGGGACGCATATTTGATTTGATGGTATTTTATTAAATAGGCTGGTTTATTTCCGTATTTCATTTGAGAGAAAATACATGCAATGAGAAAGATGTAGTTGACATAATCGGCTGTGAAGTTTCACTTTCATTTGTTTATTTTGACAGAATTCCAAACCCATCCTAATTCGGGTTTGTTTTGAAGAAAAATGTTTACTCGTACTGTACGTTTGAAACATATGTCAATATAAATGTTACCGCGAAAATTTTGTACTTCAAATTGAAGTTTGATAAACAAATACCAGGACAAGTACACACTTTCTCTTAAAAACATTAACTCTGTTACCAAATTATGTCTACTTGTTCTGCTGCAGAAATTGCGGAGAAAAAACGATTGGCACTTGAGAAACTCCAAGCAAGAAAGAATCAATTACATAGAAATGGTGCATCCGCTCCAGCTGAAGCAGTTGCAACTCGATCTCCGTTGATTCCAGAAGCATCAACATCTCGGCCGGGAGTACATAATGGACCAATACCACATTTTTACAAAAACAACACTGAGAACAAGGCAGAAGATTTCCTACAAGCCATTAAACATAGTGCAACATTTGCTAAGCGCAATGAAGTTAGATTATCAAGCCATCCTTATCAGAGACCACCAAATAAAAACGAGAAAAGTCCATTTGGGAAAAGTGCATTCAAGGATGCACTTAGCCCAGAAAATAACAAACCAAAAAGTACATTTCTCACTCAAGTTACCTGCACGTGCTACCTAGTGAGTGGCACCAGATTTGCGATTGATGTTGGATATCATGAGCAGCTAATTCAAGTGTTTAAGAGTATCCCATCGAAGGCCTATGGTAAGACAAAGACAAAGCCTTGAACTCAGCAATTGAATTGATATCGTCTAACCCGCAGATCAGGAGAAGAAGACCTGGAGTTTTGCTGTGAAAGATTATGATTTGTTGCAAGAACGTGTCGCCGGTTTGAAACCGAATGTGATTGTTGGAGCTATTCCGAAAAATGTGTTGAAACTTTGCTCCGCACCTGTTAAGGACCTTGATCCCTCATGCCTGACATCGATTGAGCCGAAACTCGTGAACAGTCTTCTCCCATTTCAGAAGGAGGGAGTGATGTGAGATTTTAATTTTGACTGAAAGATCCCTAATTGAACGATTCAAAATTTTAGGTTTGGAATATCGAAGCACGGTCGCGTGATGATATGCGACGAGATGGGTTTGGGTAAGACGTACCAAGCGCTTGCGATAGCCGACTTCTACCGGGACGATTGGCCACTCTTCATTTGCACAACAGCTTCCACAAGGTATAATTCTAAAACTAGTAAGCGACTGTTTCCAGACTATCAATCATTTTAGGAGCTCCTGGTCGACGCATGTCTCGTCCCTTTTACCCACAGTTCTAGTCCATCAAGTGAGCATTTTAACGTCCAAACAGCAGTACACCGGTGATGCTAAAGTGCTCATAACCAGCTACAACCTGATGGAAAAATGTGCCGAGATGCTGCTGGAGAAAAAATTCGGAGTCTTGATTATGGATGAATCGCACACTTTGAAGAACAGCAAAGCAAAGTGCACCGTCGTGGCCGATAGGCTAGCACAGCAGGCGCGAAGGGTAATTTTGCTATCTGGCACTCCCGCCCTGTCAAGACCGTTGGAATTGTTCAGTCAAATACAGATGATCGATAGAAGGTTCCTCAACTTCATTGCCTACAGTGAGTAAACGCGCGTCAAACGTAACCAAGTTAAGACCAGTCTGTTTTTCTGCAGCTACCCGCTATTGTGACGGAAAGCAAAGTAACTTCGGATGGGACGCCACTGGTCAGTCGAATTTGCAAGAGCTGAATGTGGTCCTCAAACTGAAATTCATGGTGCGTCGCATGAAGGCTGATGTTCTGCCTCAATTGGCTGAGAAACAAAGGTAAGCAAATCGACATTCGGATGAAATGTGCATTTTAATGTTGAATCCTGAACCAGGGAAACAGTTGTTCTTGATCCAGCATTGATCTGGAACGGCAGCAGTGTACAGAATACATTCGACTCCTTTGTCTCAGAACTCTCTCGATCGAAAGGCAAAGAGAAGGAGAGCATTCTTTTGCAGTTTTACACAGAGACAGCGAATGTAAAACTTCGGGCAGTGTGGTAAAGTCAATCTCGTGTACATTAAGCTCAGCAGATAGTATATCCCCTCCCCTTCCACTTCACAGTGAATATCTGAAGACACTGGTCAAGGAGAAAGAGAAGTTTATAGTTTTCGCCCATCACAAGGTCATGATGGATGCAATTTGCAATTCGTTCGACAAGCAAAAGGTGAACTACATCAAAATCGATGGATCGACAAGGAGTGAAATGCGAAACGTAAGTGATAACATCAGTGATGAAGAAGTGCTCTAATGCTCATCCACAGGAATACGTTGAAACATTCCAAAACAAGCCCTCGTGCAAGGCTGCAGTTCTGTCGCTTAAAGCCTGTAACTCGGGAATCACCCTCACTGCTGCGCAGATGATCGTGTTTGCTGAACTAGACTGGAATCCAAGTGTAAGATGAAATCAAACCCATCTAGACTGAGTATGCTTGAATTGTGTCTTCTTTGCCGTGACAGACATTAGCTCAGGCCGAATGCAGAGCCCACAGAATCGGTCAGACGAGCACCGTAACGTGTAGGTATCTTTTGGCGTCTGGAACTGCAGATGATGTGATATGGGCCATGCTGAAGGAGAAGCAGGATGTACTGACCAAAGTCGGCCTATCCGCGGGCAACTTAAGGGATGCAACGCACAAAGCAGCGCCTGCAAGTGTTAGTAAAACGTTTTTCACCGAGCTTGCTTTTGCATAAATCAATTTCCTTAATCGTTTCAGTCAAAGTCTATCGCCAGTTACATGACACCAGTAAAGAAGAGCAAACCGGCTGAAGACAATTCAAACAAAAATGTTGCACTCGAAAGGGAAAAAGAGGATACAAATATTCAGACAGAATTGGAACAAGCGCTGGGTAGCGACATGGACTTCAACGAAATGTTCGATGGAGATGATGATGCCTTTAAAGATTTGGTTTTTTGATTGATATTCAAAGTTGGTTGTTATAATAGAACTCGTGTATGTTGGAAAATGGAAATATGAACGAACTTTTTTTTTCACCTTCTCAACCCGGTGACTGACCTCGGACACGTTCATTCAATCATACAGAGCTCAAGTGATTTTCAAAACAAATTATATTCAAACGATTAACTTTATTCCAAATTCTGAATATGTACACATTCCGCGAACATCAATTTGCCTGGTTTTCCTCTCCCACGTATCACCTCTTCAGCTTCTTTGATACAGAACTTTTTGCGGCTTTCTTCGCTGCACGTTTAGCTCCACTTAATTCCTGTGGAGGTACACCCGTTCGCACTTCCTTGTTACTCTTATAAGCCTCGCTCATTTTTCGAATGTTCTCCTTGTGAATGGTTTCGTGTATAACAATTCTTTTGGGATAGTCCTGCCCAATGATGCAACCATATTGCTTTTGAGCGATTGGCGAGGCCAACCACGGTTCATAAATGATTCCTCGCGGATATTTCTTCAACTCGGGCACGTACTTGCGAATGTAATTCCCCTCTGGATCGGTTTTCTTGCCGAAAGCTACCGGGCTGTACACTCGAAAGTACTGATGAAAAAATGCGGACGCTGACAACCACATCCAATTGCCGGCGTTCAATGCCCAATCGGCATCCAGCAAGAGTTCTTCGAATACCTTTTGCCCCTCCTCCCATGAGATCCACAAGTCACCTCGTGTGAGAAAACACGCAACAGCGTGGCGCGCCAAATGATGGATCCACCCCTCCTGTCGAAGCTGCCGCATAATTGCGTCGATAAATGGGTAACCAGTTCGTCCGTGTGTCCATGCCTCCAAAAGTTCATCGTTTTTCTGCCACGGAATTTGATAACATATCGAGTTTCCGAACATCCGATCGAAGTTGGGTTCGCCAGATGCAGCTGTGTAGTAGAACTCCCTCCACATGAGCTGCCCCATCAATGAAACCGGAGGTTTCGAGTGCTTTGGATTCTTGTCAAGGATTTCTTTTAGCTTCCGGTAGAATAAACGGGAACTCAGGCATCCGAACTTCAGATATGGACTCAAGACAGTGGTGCTGGGCTCCAGTGAATTGGGTGAAGTGTTGGGCTTTTCAAAAGAGCACACCCAACTTTTATTTTCCAAACTTTTTTCCAGTCGACTCAGCCCTTCAGTTTCTCCGCCAGGGAATTTGCTGACACCCAAATCCTCAACACGGGCAATGACTTCGCTCAGAGTAGGCGGATCATAACATTCTGAATTGAGTTGTTCATTCTCATCGGGCGGTGGCTTGGTGCTGTCCGATAACTTGGACGGCTGAGGTACAGGTTCAGGTACTGACAGTGATTCTACCAACGAAAGGAATTTTTGATACGTTACTGGCGGCTTACCGAGATTACGACCTAATACAACTTCCGGATTGTAAATAGTGTGCGAGCATTCTGTTAGGACTTCGACACAGTGCGCCTTAGCCAGTTCGCCAACAGCAGCATCTCGTGTTTTGGCGTACGGTTCTATATCTGATTCGAATGTTAACGCAGCAACATTCCATGATTTGAAAATTTTCGGGAAAACTTCTGCGGGTGTACCCCGGACAACGTACAATCGGGAATTGATTCGAAGCAGATTTTCATGCAGCTCCTGAAGTGATTCCTGCAGAAATCTGAGGCGATTTGGACCAACTTTCATCCATTCACGAATTCCTGGATCGAGAATGAATACTGGACGGAGTGTATGGTTTGGCTTCTGATTGACCATGTCACAGGCTTTACTGAGACTTGGATTGTCGTGTACTCGGAGTCCTTTACGAAACCAGTGGATGATTGTGGTATTTTTATCCATATTTCACTTTGTTCAATTTCAGCTTAAAAACTGGACAAGGCACTTTGCACAACAGCTGCATTTGTTGTGACTTGTGTCGCAGATGTCAATGTGATTTATAGTGTTCAGCTAGCTAAACTTGCGGTTAGAAGGTTTGCCACAATTTGTTATAATTAAAGAATTTTGACGAACGATTTGCAGCCGAAAAGTTAATTTATTCATGTTGCGATAGATTTTTAAAAAATGTTTTTAAATTGAAATAACCGATAACAACGTCGAATGAAACGTATCGGGAAAAATGACTGCGGCGGTATGGGACGCACTCATTGAGTGAAGTATCGAGAGCTGTCAACGTTTTTGTCGAAAATGTTGTTTTGAAATCAAACACTATTTTTGAAGTAGCAATCAAATAAATATATTTACATTTCAGGGAAAATTAACATAATTTAACATGGGAGAGACTTTTGAAGACAAACTACGCGGTGTGAGCCTGTTGGACGTAAGTTTAGTTGTGACAATTTTACAGGGTTTATCAGCAACACAAGCGGCGCTGGCACAGCTTGTGTAGTTTAATTGTAAATTTTGTTGCCATCGAATCCATTCAAAAATCATTCTATCTTGGAGATGGTTAAGTTCTTCACTGTTGTAGAAATGAAAATATCCTAAAGAGTGTTGAAGACTTACTGACAAATGATTGTTTATTTATATTTTGCAGATTTATGAAGACATTGCTGCCATTAAAATAACACCGCAGCAATTAATTCAATCCTGCACGGAAATCCCATGTAGTGTAGATCTGAAAAGAGGAAACGTTCTCTATTCTGTTGAACAGAAGTATAAAACCAAATTGGCAAAGTACCAAAACTCCAAACGACTGAAGTGGCTGAATTTGAATCTAAATGCAATCATTCCAAATCCCGAAGAAAAATTACTCAAATGGCAGAATCGACATAGAGACAACCAAAAATACGACTGGGTACAGCGAAAACTGCATGTGCTGGACCATTTCGTTAACGAAACTCTAATAATTCAATCAGAAGAACCATGCACTTCACATTCGCTACTTTTGGCAGCTGAAAGACGAATGAGTCAACACAGTAGGAGAAGCTCACATCGATCTTTTAGAGATGTAGATACATCCTGTTCGACGGTGGGCAATACATCAACGGAAAGTGTGCAAACCGTCATTCATTCCCAACAAAAGAACAGCGAAGAGACGGATATTGGTGACAGTTCACCTTTGATTAATTTCAGGCACATTTCGAGGAGTAGCCTGAGCAGCAGCAGTGGAGAATTGCCATCACTTTGTGTGGGGAGTGCCGTGGTATCAGAGGAACTAGAAGTGAAAATAGGAGAACCTTCTAAGGATAACCCTGATAATGAGATGGATGCACCCATACTTAGAAAACCTTTGATGCAGGAATCAGAGGGTCCTTTATCGGAGGAGGCGTATGCTACATTCTATCAAGATATGCAAGTGACCTCAACGCAAGAGTTTGGTTGATTGTCTTTGAATGTTGTGCACTCGTATTTAATGATTGGTCGTGTATAAATGTTTCTTATTTTACCTAGATATAATTTTTTATTCAACAAAGTGTAATGTCTTAAATCAATATTTAATACAAATTTGTTTAGAGATTTAAAAAAAATGTGTTTCATTTCCCCCTTGATGGCGCCAAGTTGGTACGGGTGTGTTCTCAGAAGCCCTGAACATTTCCAAAGCCTATAGACCGGCAGACAAATCCAGAGTGTTCCAAGCGAAACTTTTTGGCAATCCGAGAAGCAATTCGTCAAGTCAAAGTACAGCCAGATAACTTACCATGGCAGAAGGTTATTATATGCAAGCAGCCTTCAAAGCTATTGTCTCCTTCACTTCACATTCAGAATTAATTCATCAATGCCTATCTGAGATAGTCATAAGAAGGTCAGCTCATTCCCATATTCTGGGTTCTAGGTCTCAGTGGCATCCCCGGCAATGAGAGCGCCGATAAACTGGCTAGGCAGGTATCTGTCCTTCAGCGCTCGCTTGCAGAAGAGGTGTACATCCCACCCACAAGCAGTCAATAATAATATTATGGGTGGCGCGACAGTCAGAGACGGACCTGGGCCTAGCTTCTCAGCAACCACTTGTGTTGTGCGTGCTATTGTTCTTTCACGCGTGGAAGGGACCTACAGTTTAATGCCGACTCCGAACGGCGAATTTGAGAAGCTGTTTTCTAGACAGGAATACTCTTTGAGCATTTTGAGTGACTCGAAAGAGGTGGAGCCGTAAATTACGATAGGTGGTAAATTCGGGTATCGAACCTGGCACCCGCTGCGTAGGAGTCGACGCACTTACCACTACGACACGGCGACCCACCACAAGCAGTCAAGGCTTATATATATTCCTACTTCCTTGAAACAGCAAACCTTAGATGGGCCACACGGACGAACTGTGTAGAATCAAGGAAAATATGGCCTGAATACAAACAAACCAAAACAGAAGATCTCCTTAGGCGAACTAGTCATGCTATTGCTTGACTAATGGCAGTCTTTCACATTTCGTTTGCTCCTGTCCAGCTTTTGCTAGAGCTAGGCAGAATGCGCCTAGTAAACCTTTTTTCAACTCACGTAATGAGATTTTCTGAGGTTCTAATGTCCTTATATTCACCAGTTTGGATTTAGAGATATCACAAATACTCCTTCATCGTCTTTATTATAGGTTACAGAGCTGTTGTATTAAAACGGCATGGTGCTAATTAGGCTCTCATCGAACCATCCACATCTACCTACCTTCCCCCTTGAAATCGGGAACTATATGGGAAGAGCAGCACATATATAAGCCATTTTATCGTATGCAACTCCATGCCAAATATTATTGATAGATTGACATGAAACACGCAACTTTCGATGTTAGAATAGGCTAAGGTGGATGCAACGCTGTGAACAGTACGATCAATTGATATTCGGGGCATAAATTGGTAACAGAATAAACAACGCCTAACGACGAGTAGTAAATGCCGATAAGCTGGACAAGTTACACATCTAACAAATCAGACAAAATTACTTCAATATGTCATTTGATCCTATTCATCTGATCAAGGACAGTCTCGTTGATCCCCTTAGTGTAAAACTGATTGTCAAGACCTAGATACGAAGCCATCTGTATCGATTCTGACTTACCCCTTCCAATTGTCTTTGTGTTGCACTCTCTTCCTTTGTTTTTTGCATTGGTCAACATCATTTAAGCTTTATTATCTTTGAGGTAATACAAACGTATAAATAACATGATAAAATTTAAATATTCAATAGTTTCACCGAATGAGGTCAAGCTGATTATGAACGTGTACTCAAATACAGATTTATTTATCACTTTGTTCAGTGGGTGCCTTCGGGGTGGCTGGCTTCAAGAAACCCAAGCGGATATTTGGCAAGGGTACCATTGGCTTGACTGCTTTGAAAACCATAAGTGTACCGAAGTAAACATGTTGCATAACAGGAAACTTTGAAAGAATCTGAAAACAAAAAAATGTGTAAACTCAACCAAATAACTGGGAATAATCCAGTCTTACCTCTTTTTGATACATTTTCAATAAGCCAGCATTGATCTTGCTCCACGATGGAACGGCTGAAATGCTCCAGAGTTGATTCGAATGTTCAGCCCAGTGTCCAGTTTTTACCTTTAATGGAAGCAACCACACCAGATAAGACACTCTGATTAGACATGTTGCTTTTACTCACCTGTGAAATATAGTCAAGGCAACTTATGAAGAGGTATTCGTTCTTGTACTCGTCAATGATTTCTTGATCCAAGAACTTTGATGGATCAAATGGACTGTCATCTTTAAAGCCAAACGCAAAAGTTGTATGCCCGCTATTTTTGAATGCTATGATTTCAACTTACACGCCAACTGAGCACTTCCCCAAATGAATGGTACGAATTGGTAGTCGTCCAGACTCCAAACACCTTGACTTCCTGCCGGTTCCATACGATATGTCTTCTGCAATCGCCTCACAAACAGTATATAGGCATTGAAAAGCTTCAGGGAACAAGCAATATTGTCTTCTTCAACTAGAATATGGGTCTTAAATAGGGAACAAAGGAACATTATAAAGGCCAGCTCATGTCCAGTTCCATAGTCTATACGTGTTGGATTTCCAAAGGACTCTACGAAGTACACGTACAATTCATTTAATGCCGTGCATTGTTCAGGAGATACCACATCACTCAGATATCCTCTCGCATTCTGAAACGGGCAAATAAAAGTATTTAAATTTTGATTAGTCATCAGTTAGTCATCGAATTGTTCTATTCGTATCCAGAAAATTATAACTTCAATGATATCAGCTCTTATAATTTCAAGATTAGAACACACGATTTACTGAATCGTTTTCGTTACAAAATCAAACTGCTTAAATTGTGGACAAACACAAGAAGCCGGTAGGCAAATAAATATTGCGATTTTAATGCAATCTTCATGCAAATGAGTAACTTTTGAACTAGGAGACATTATTATCGCGATCATAACGGTGGACATAAGCTGTCCCATTACCTCTTCCATTTTTTTGTACCATATACGAAATGCTTGATTGCCGAAGCGTTGACTTTGTTCCAGTGGCGGAACCTCATCGATGATTTTGTTTAACTTTTCAAATATGTCGACCAATTTTTGCATAGATGTCGATACAATCATTTGGTCACTGATCTTTTTACCCTGTATTGCAGAGCTTATACCATTTATAAAGCCAATGAGATCATAATAGGCTTCGGACTTCTGCCACAGTGCCATATCGGTCATATTTCTTATGCATTTCTTTGGACCGTCTGAGCATTCTGCTGGAACAAATTCCGCTACAAATCAAAATAATGGATCAGATTTATTGAGACAAGTTAATATTATTCATTTACCTTCAGAAACTATGGGGTTTTCTTCGTTTTCCATTTTTTGATTTGCCGTATAGAAGAATGTAAACAAGAATTTGCTGCAGAAAGTACGATGTAGCAAACAGCAGCGACCTTGAAATGTCAACTTTCTGTCTGAAATAAAACGGTTTTCATATTTGCAAGGTCTGCTAGATGATAGAAATTTAAGTAACAGGCTGGTGGCGAGTACAATTATTTTTAAATACATTTGAAATTATTTTGAATATTTTTTTCTTGCTTCTTTGACAAAGAACTGGAGGACCGTTGCTATCAGATGATAGGGTTGAAATACTGGTCAAGACTTCATTTTAAGTGAAAGCAGTTCCAGCTGACACTGCGTCTTAAGAAACCAGCCTTATTCGCAATCACCTGTGTTGTTACCAACACAAAGCATTAATGTATCGTCCACAGTGGCTACTGTAGCAGTTGAAGGGACGAAATGGAATGATGCTTTTCAATTTCCCAACCCTACTGGAAGAAGATTGTCTAAGAAAAACCTCTGACGTACTTGAAGACCTGTTTGAAGCTGCAAGCTTCACGAAGCTGCCCCGGGATTCATACTGAACTCCAAGTGCTTCAAACTGAGAGGCAACCACAACAAATTCGAAATGAAATTTGCAACAATACATGAATCTAATTTATGTGTGCTTTCTTTCTAGTTTACTTTAGAATTTTCAATTTTTTCAGTTCATCTATACATTTTTTGCCTTCTTCTTCTGCATAAGAGTTTCTTTCGTTTGCTGCTAGTGAAGAACCAGCTTGACACCAAAATGCTGCTCCCTCATGGACTCCCTTCTGCAGATACACCAAACCAACCTGAACAAGGTAAACTGGTAGATCCGGGTTGTCGAAATCTTCTAGCAGACAGATTTCAATAGCGTCGAAAAGGTAATTCAAAGCGGCATCATAATCCTTTGAAAAACAAGTTCATCATGTGTCATTAGAATTGAATAAACTCGACTATCACCTTTAGAATCGCTGAAACCCCTGCAATGTTGTGCAGCACAACCATCTTCTGAGACGGCAGCACTCCGTCTGCAAGGAATATTCTTTTCAAGCATTTCTTGTAGGTGTTCTTAGCTCGGACGTATTGCTTTTGGTTAACCAGAAGCTTCGCATACCAAAAGAGTGCGGTAAGATAGACCCAATTAGTCTCCTCATCTAATTTTTTTTCTGATCTCAACTTCCTCTCTTGTACCGAAATGCAATCTTGGAAACCGTACTCGGCCATTTCCTCACTTCCCAACATCTGATAAAGGCGAGCCAGCTTCAGCTTGAATTTCACTATGCTGTTGTGAGTCTCAGCGTAGCCAAGTTGTTGGAGTTTCTCAATAGACTTCACCAGAATATTCTCAGCCTCGTGGAGTTCGCCTTCGCCCAGGACCACAGAAGAGAGTAGGTCATAGAGGTACGACAAACTCCCGAATGCTTGGTTTTCGTCGGCTACCGTAAGGGCTCTGTTTAGAATATTCTTCGCCTCTGCCATTTTGTCTTTGAGTATGGATTCTTCGGCTTGAGCGATCAGTTGTGAAATGTGCTTCTCTGCATCGAAATGGTTTTGGTAGGTGTCGGCATTCGTCCTAAAGTACCAGGAAAGAAATGCAATAGATGCGATCAAATTCAGTCGTGGCATCAACTTCCTGCCCTGGATCGGTCTCCATCTTTGATGACGAATGAGACTGCAAGTTAATTTGTTAGCAAGCGGTCGGATGATACTGTGTAATTTTGACATGTGTGAAAAAAAGACTCGTTCAGACGGATAAGCCAAACCTCCTTGATTGATTTTGTGAATATTTCGGAACTGTTGGAATTTGAGTTCACTATGAAAAGAGACATTAGAAATTCTGGCTGGCTGCGTCACGAAACGTCGATGAAATTGGTAATGGCAGATTGGGAAGATCAATTCGTCCCGAATCGGTCACTCTTAAAATACGCCTCAACGTAATCCAATAGGTGCTATTGTGCCTCCTACATATGGTGTTTAGATCTACATGCCGAACTCGCGGCTCTATCGTTCTCCATCGAGTCATGCCCATTTTAATTGCCTCGAAGTGGTTTCTTAAGATTAGTCGATCACTGTCCGCATTTCTCTGCTTTTTTTCTGTCCGCAAAACTTCTCCAGAATAGATCTTCTCCACTAATGAGTCATCAGTGGAGACCTTAAAACTACGCTCAATGACCTAACCCTTCTTGGATATTTTAGGTAAGCAAACAGCAACCATTGTACAGTTCGTAAAGGGATGCTGTCAATGGTGTGATTACACTTATGCTCATGCCAAAATCTTTCACAAGCAAAACCTCACCTCGATTCACTTGGAATAAGTCTCCAAGTTGCACTTCACCACGACGCTTCCCAGAGAACAACTTCGAAGCCCCGATTCCTGACAGACACCCTTAGTAGGGTGGCACCATACCCTTTGATAAAGCCATACACTTTTACACAGATGGATCAAAGATGGATGATGTAGTAGGAAGTGTGTCGAGTGTCTTAATCTGAACAAATCTGTTCGTCTACCAAATCACTGCAGCGTCTTCCAAGCGGAAGTAATGGCGATCAGAGAAGTCATGCGATATCTGTATCCTTAGGGATAACCAAGCATGATTAAATCTCTGACATTGTTCTCTAGGCAAGGTCACAGGGACATCCCGGGAAAGAGGGAGGGCCAGAGCCTAGCCAGAGCGAGGTTGAGGGCCAGAGCCTAGCTTCTCAGCAACCACTGTTGTGCGTGCTATTGTTCACACATGAGTGGAACAGCCTTATGCCGACTCCGAGCGGCCAAGGTTGAGAATTTTTTTCTACACAGGAATTATTCCTTGAGCATTGTCAGTGACTCGAAGTAGGTGGGACCGTCAAGTTGCGTTGGGTTAGAAGCACATACCCACAACGCCACGGCCCCCAGTACTGCAGTGGGAAAAAATCTCCGGACAAAGCCTATTAGTCCTTCACGCAAAAAGACTAGGCCTATTGTACAACGACTTTGTAAAAGGTGCCTAGACGAGGATAAGGATGAAAGCATCCAACCATCCTGCTCTTGTATCAACTAGGAAAGTCACTAGTCTCCTACTTCTAGTAGGTGCAGGGTGGTCTTGGGGGCACCACACCAGATTATGAGCGCTGTACTCAAGCTTGGTGCATTTAGCCAAATCAGAGGTGGTGAAATATTTCTTGCATCGATTAAGGAAACCAAAACACTTTGCAGCATTTTTGACGACTTCAAGTACGTGATCGTTCCAACTGATTGTTGTGTTGATACATTTACCAAGGATGGAGATTTTGCCGGTTTAATCGACACAAGCGCCATTCATGAATAATGGTTCGCTTGAGTGACAGCAGACAGCATTGAGCTTTGAAGCATTGAATTCCATACTATGCTGTCAAGAGCGGAATTCAATTTATTTATTAACATACGCTGCCGTTTTAATTCAACGGCCGAAGAGTAGGTTCGTTAATCTTGCAACGAATAGGAAAAACTGAGGGTTCTGTCATCAGCGATTGGATTAGGAGTAGCAAACAAGAGATCATTTGTAAAAATGAGGAAGAGTGTCGGAGACAGGATTGAGCCTTGGGGAACTCCAGC
Organism: Eristalis intricaria; assembly: GCA_964034865.1. NCBI lineage: Eukaryota > Metazoa > Arthropoda > Insecta > Diptera > Syrphidae > Eristalis > Eristalis intricaria. Next base: position 51,941,431 of record OZ035874.1, read on the forward strand.
CTTGTGGATCACCAGCATTCATTTGGTGGATCAGACTTGAACCCATCATACCAAACTGACACCCAAAACAACTTGAATAAAACGGTTCGCAAAGTAATTTATAATACAGAGAAGAAAAGATTCGTCGATACCGTAGGCACGCATTTTCGACAAGACAGCTTGATGGCAAACTTTCAAAAGCCATAGAAATATCAAGGGCATCGATCTGCATTGTGCAAAGATTTTTTCCACTTTTCGGTGAGATATTCATCACCAGCGGTGTTGCTGCGGAAACCGTACTGCCGGTAATTAAGCGTTTCCATGATCCTAGAGAGAAGGGACTATGGACTATAGTGGACTATAGTGCTATGGGTGGGTTCGAGGTGGCTGACGAAGATTTGCCCTTTTTAGGATCTTATAATTAATTACTGCATTACACTTGTACGACGAAAGTCGATCAGACTAAGTTAAATTTCTACTTGCGCCCCATGGTGTAAGGATAATAAGCTGTGCTGCACCGTTCTATTGACCTTGCTTGACGTCATCGCGGGATTTTCTCTGTCAACAGAAACTTAAAAGCCGAAGCAAATAAATTTTTTGCACACCCATTCATCACTTTTTTATAGAAGAAATTGAATTATGATGTAAGATTAGGCAACACATGTATCCAATGTCAAAAACGGACCCTGAGTGACGTCACAAAACAAAAAGATGTCGGTTTTGACAAGCTGTCCAGCACACCTTATTAAACTTACACCATACTTGCGGCGTACCCGTAATTTCCGTCAGACTTCATGTACTGAACTGTTGGGAGTATGACGTATTTTCCCTAGCTCCTATTTTCTTCTTTGTTCCAACCCGTCACTTATCCAAACAGACGGTAGATGACCAACCCGCCTCTTATCCAAACCGTTACGGTAGAGAAATTCAAATTTGTCGAAATTTAAAAACGATTCAACGCTCAAAAGCTTTTCTGTTTTGTTTATTTTTTCGCATTTTGTCAACAATTAGAAGTTTTCTTTAAAATTAGTCCCGACCTCCGGCGTGCGCAATTCACCACAGTTGTCCGTCGCGATCGTTCGCAAATAGACGTGGATCTGTGGCGCTCCCTTGTGCAGAGTTTGAGTAAAAGTATCCAAATACCATCGCACCTCGTCACTTTTCAAGGCGATCAGACTTGACGCCTTCCAAGAGCTCGTAAATCTTCCGTGAACTGCAAAATTTGAGCGTCTTCCAAATAAAAATAAAATTATATCATTTAACGTGCATACTCGCGTAAATTTGCGCAGTTTTTTTTAGCGAAACAGTTCAATTTTCGTGGGAAATGCTAGAATTTTTGTTTCAGTATCGCGGATGAAAATAAAAAGTCTAGATATGATGTAACTATTGGATGCGCCGCTGTGGTGGTTCGTGTGGTGAAAGTGATTGCGTCCGTTGTGTTGTTTTCGATGTTTCACGGGGGTTATTGTTTTGTTTTGCTCTCGAGAAACAAGTGAAGTGAGAAGTATGGCAAAGAAGTGCCCGATTCGGTCGCTCAGCGACAGTTCGTTGGCCGAATTGGCAAACGTGATCGTGTCAGCAATTGGATACTCAATGCACGTCGACCTTGATCGTGATATAAGCATAACAATGGTCGAGATTAATTCCTATCTAGAGTCAACTGGGGCGACAAGCAACATCTATCAGGACTTGCTGAGAGTGATTCTTGGCTCAGACTACTTGGAAGCGTCCATGAGGTTCACTTGTCTGCAGATGCTACTTAACGGGGGAGTTCAGTTCTTGGTGACGGAAGTGTTTCCGTTCCCGTACTATGAGAAAATCTTGCAAGTCATCGGCGCGCAGGGTAGCGGGTTGCGGACCCTGAACTTGAAGGGCATTTGGGTGAAGGAGGAGCACATGCACTATATGTTCAATATTGTGAAAAAGTGTCCACATCTGACGAGGCTTTATATTCCCTACATCGCGAACGACGATTTGCTCGAAGTGATTGGGAGGACCTGCACCAAGCTGCAGCTGATCGACATTTCGGGAGAGACGGACATTACCGAGATCGGGGTGGAGTTTCTAAGCAAAGGTGTATCGTGTCAGCATTTGACAGTGGTCGACGTGGGAATGCCGGGAGAGGAGAACATTTGTTACTCAGACATTGCGATGATTTTGGAGCATTGCCCAAACGTCGAGACCTTGTCCACGTATTCTTATGTCGGACCTGCACTCAAATTCATTCACGACAACATCGACGAAGATTTCAAGTGCAAGCTTAAGTATTTGCACGACACCACAACGGACGAGGACACCCTGCGCGTCATTGTGAAGACTTGTCCGAAGCTAGAGTCGATTTACTTAGACACTCCGAATACGGGCATTCTCCACATACTCAAAAACGTCTTCCTGAGAAAGATCAAGATCTACAAGTTTTCTTGCAAGGAACTGCTCAATTCCCTGGAGGTGATTGGCCGTAATCTGGCCCATCTGACCATGATTAAGGGAGACGGCAACCTGGACATTGGCAAGTTGATAAGGATCTGTCCCATGCTGCTGGACCTCGACTGTTATATGATGGACATGCTGTCCTATGCTTGTAACCTCCAGTTTCAAAACTTAGAAGGGCTCGAAATGCTCAGTAGTCCCATGAACAGCAGTTCTCTGAAGAGTTTGATTTGCAACACAACGAGTTTGAAAAGACTGGCCGTCGACACGGTGTCCTTTAATGATGAGGATATCACAAGGTTGGTGATCTAGTGCAATTTGTGAGATTTCGAAATGCGGACAATGTCTCTTTTGAATAATTGCAGCATTTTCGTTGAACATGACTTTATGGAGCTGGAAGACATATGGTTTACTCTGGCGCCCAATCTGACGGTAACTTCTATTGAGGTGAGTTGTCTTTAAGTCAATTACTGAGGGAGCATGCGTACACTGTTCCTTGGCTTGAATCGACTGGGCAGGGAATCACTAATGTAGGATATTTACTGAATACGTTAAACTTTCGAGAATCCGACAACTACTACAATCCGCCGTTTTTTGCTAGTCATAATTCTTATGAGGACTCTGAAATCCGCCGTCTTTGAAAATCTTCAGCTGTATAGTCCGCCACGTTCAAATTATCCTTCCTGTACATTATAATCTGTCGTTTTCAGTAACCCGCTAGGGGTTGGGATTCTGTAGTGGCGGATTAGAGAGAAAGTAATGTATTTATTAAATTAATGAAAAAACCAGACAAAAATATATATTGTACCAAATTTAACCTCAATGTGAAGGCTTTTCGTCGACAAGACCTACAGTGAAACCTGCGTAAGTTGGCCAGCTGTGTGCATTTTGGCCATCTTATAATGGTGCTGGTTTTTGTTTCTCCACCAAAGTCAGAAAAACACTGCAGTCATTCACAAATTGTATGAAGTCATCTACGTATATCCCAACAAGATTTAACAGGAAAATTATTTTACCGCTATGTCTCTCTGAATATTTTGTACAGTGCCTTGGCGACTAACAGACGACTGACCAACTTTCACAGATTATTTACAGGTTATATACGAAATATAAAAGAATAATAAAAAATATAAAGTTTCAGGATAGACAGGTGGCCAACATACAAGGTATTTGGAAGAATATTTGTACGCAATTTTCTTGTCACGGTCACGGTCAAGGTGGCCAACTTGACAGGTTTCACTGTACACTAACACTGTCAATTACTCCCAATTCTTAGGAAATTTAAAACAACGATGTGCTATTCCCTTGTCTTTGCAAATCATTTTTACTTCCTCTATGTTTCGCTAAATATTGAAACAAAAAATACTTGAAACATTTGCGTTCATACATTCATATCGCCAAGATGAATCACAAAGCAAGACTGTTTGGAACAAAATGTGTTTCATACTCGAGTCTACTCGTGTTAAACAAGACCACTTACGGTGGACATGCGAGTTATTTATATTCAATATTTCAGTAGTGCTTTGATTAAATTTGCTTTTTGCTTAAGAAGTCGAGTCTCCAAAAAGGAATGTCATTCAGAGAACAATCCAAGAAAATTTCGAACAGATTCATTAACAATTAAATCTATAAATAAATCGGAAGAATCGGAAATGGAACTGAATTGATTTTTAAAGTGCAGAGAATGAATCTAAACAAATTCCTAGTTGCCAGTCGCGACATCATATACATATTTAGAGGTAATCATTTAGTGAATCAGAAAACAATTAGTTGCTGTCGTGTGGTGGGTTGGTGTGTCGACTCATACGCCGGGGGTTCTAGGTTAAATCCTTGATTTTTTCCAAGGTTCGAAACACTAACAGAATATTCCACATACGCCGTGTGGTCTTAGAATCCTCCACATACACCGTGTGGTCTCAGAATATTCCACATACGCCGTGTGGTCTCAGAATATTCCACATACGCCGTGTGGTCTCAGAATATTCCACATACGCCCACATACGCCGTGTGGTCTCAGAATATTCCACATACGCCGTGTGGTCTCAGAATATTCCACATACGCCCACATACGCCGTGTGGTCTCAGAATATTCCACATACGCCGTGTGGTCTCAGAATATTCCACATACGCCCACATACGCCGTGTGGTCTCAGAATATTCCACATACGCCGTGTGGTCTCAGAATATTCCACATACGCCGTGTGGTCTCAGAATATTCCACATACGCCGTGTGGTTTCAGAATATTCCACATACGCCGTGTGGTCTCAGAATACTCCACATACGCCGTGTGGTTTCAGAATATTCCACATACGCCGTGTGGTCTGAGTATACTCCACATACGCCGTGTGGTTTCAGAATATTCCACATACGCCGTGTGGTCTCAGAATACTCCACATACGCCGTGTGGTCTGAGTATACTCCACATACGCCGTGTGGTCTCAGAATACTCCACATACGCCGTGTGGTCTTAGAATCCTCCACATACACCGTGTGGTCTCAGAATATTCCACATACGCCGTGTGGTCTCAGAATATTCCACATACGCCGTGTGGTCTCAGAATATTCCACATACGCCGTGTGGTTTCAGAATATTCCACATACGCCGTGTGGTCTCAGAATACTCCACATACGCCGTGTGGTTTCAGAATATTCCACATACGCCGTGTGGTCTGAGTATACTCCACATACGCCGTGTGGTTTCAGAATATTCCACATACGCCGTGTGGTCTCAGAATACTCCACATACGCCGTGTGGTCTGAGTATACTCCACATACGCCGTGTGGTTTCAGAATATTCCACATACGCCGTGTGGTCTCAGAATACTCCACATACGCCGTGTGGTCTGAGTATACTCCACATACGCCGTGTGGTTTCAGAATATACCACATACGCCGTGTGGTCTCAGAATATTCCACATACGCCGTGTGGTCTCAGAATATTCCACATACGCCGTGTATTCTCAGAATACTCCACATACACCGTGTAGTCTCAGAATATTCCACATACGCCGTGTGGTTTCAGAATACTCCACATACGCCGTGTGGTCTTAGAATCCTCCACATACACCGTGTAGTCTCAGAATATTCCACATACGCCGTGTGGTCTCAGAATATTCCACATACGCCCTGTGGTCTCAGAATATTCCACATATGTCGTGTGGTCTTAGAATCCTCCACATACGCCGTGTGGTCTTAGAATCCTCCACATACGCCGTGTGGTCTCAGAATACTCCACATACGCCGTGTGGTCTTAGAATCCTCCACATACACCGTGTATTCTCAGAATATTCCACATACGCCGTGTGGTCTGAGTATACTCCACATACGCCGTGTGGTTTCAGAATATTCCACATACGCCGTGTGGTCTGAGTATACTCCACATACGCCGTGTGGTTTCAGAATATTCCACATACGCCGTGTGGTCTGAGTATACTCCACATACGCCGTGTGGTTTCAGAATATTCCACATACGCCGTGTGGTCTCAGAATACTCCACATACGCCGTGTGGTCTGAGTATACTCCACATACGCCGTGTGGTTTCAGAATATTCCACATACGCCGTGTGGTCTCAGAATACTCCACATACGCCGTGTGGTCTGAGTATACTCCACATACGCCGTGTGGTTTCAGAATATACCACATACGCCGTGTGGTCTCAGAATATTCCACATACGCCGTGTGGTGTCAGAATATTCCACATACGCCGTGTGGCCTCAGAATATTCCACATACGCCGTGTGGTTTCAGAATATTCCACATACGCCGTGTGGTCTCAGAATATTCCACATACGCCGTGTGGTCTCAGAATATTCCACATACGCCGTGTGGTCTCAGAATATTCCACATATGCCGTGTGGTCTCAGAATATTCCACATACGCCGTGTGGTCTCAGAATATTCCACATATGCCGTGTGGTCTCAGAATATTCCACATACGCCGTGTGGTTTCAGAATATTCCACATACGCCGTGTGGTCTCAGAATATTCCACATACGCCGTGTGGTCTCAGAATATTCCACATACGCCGTGTGGTCTCAGAATACTCCACATACGCCGTGTAGTCTGAGTATACTCCACATACGCCGGTGGTCTCAGAATATTCCACATACGCCCTGTGGTCTCAGAATATTCCACATACGCCGTGTGGTCTTAGAATCCTCCGCATACGCCGTGTGGTCTCAGAATACTCCACATACGCTGTGTGGTCTCAGAATACTCCACTCACGCCGTGTGGTCAATTTTGGTCAATCAAAAATGTGATTAGACGATGCTTCTATTTGATAATAATAATAATATGGGTGCCTCAACTCCGAGCGACGAAGTTTGAGAAGCTTTTTTCTAGACAGGAATACTCTCTGAACCTGGAACGATTTTTGGAGTCGACGCAACAAGCCACGCGGCTACGGCGACTCAATTCGATAAAATTAGGAAATATTATAGGGAGTAGATAATTGTTACAGAGTCGGACCGAGTTCTATGTATGTAACTACTTTGTGGCGAGCTTACATGATTATTGCGAATTCTTTAGTCTAGCCACAGTTAAGTCACAAATCTGGGTACTCGCTTGATTGCTTAAGTTAACTTGATTGCTTAAGTTCCTATACGCGTTAAATTAATCGCGATCGCGAGATATTGGTAATGTGTCGGCAAGGAACGTGAGACGTGCTAGGATTGTTTGGAATATTGGGTATTCCCTTTTATATCTCTTCGTTTTATCTTCGAAATCCTGTATTCTTATGTTCTCACCGCCGTGCTGGGTATGTGAAGCAAGGTCTACAGTCTCCATACGTGCAAAATTGGAAGAATCATGCAGAAATCGAAACTGAATGATTTCAACGTGTAGAAGTATAATGGAAACAAAAAAAGAATTTGTAAGGTTGCAAGGTAAAAAAAATTCCCTAAATATAGGCCGCCAAGGGCAAATGGACGTACTGTACAATCTCGGAAACATGAACGGTTCTATAAGATGAACAATTCGGAGAGACGAACGGCTTCGTACGACAACTTTGTTCCGGGCGACAGTCTACCATAGAGCAGTTTTTTTTAAAAGAAAAACGTCAAAATAGATCTGTTTTTATACCTTTTATAAAAAAAATTTTTGGTTTGTTGTTTTTTTTTTAAATCAAATGAATGCCTGATTTCACAGGGTAGGCTTAAGTGTCGATCCATCGCTAAACTCAGAATCAATAGAAATTTCCTTTTTACAGTGGTGAGTGAGAGATTCCACTTAAATAGTGATTTAACTTAAGCCCCCGATTGCCATGGCTTAAGTGGCAATGCAGAGAGTACATAATTGCCATTAGTATATTGAAATATTTTCAACCTCAAAATACAAAGAGAAAACCGGCCTAGGCAATCAATTATTTTGTCTGGCAAAGCTTCTGAAGAAATGAATTATTGCAGAGATGCCTGACAAGGCCTCTAGGTCTCTTGCCCCTTAAAATGTTTGACAACTGTTTTTTATATCGTTTTCTCCATCCAAATTGACCAATCAGAGAACGGCATTCATGTTATTTCGTGAATAACCGTTAAAAATTCTTGAATATCTGTCAAAAAAGGACTTAAATACGTCGATGGACTAGGGGGCAATCAGATGTGAAGTCAGCTATCTCTGTAATACATATTACAGCAATATCCGCACATGAATGAACATTCGTTTGTTGAGTTGGTGTGTTCTCTTTTCCTTTTTTCAGCAGGGTGCTGTTTCAATCACAATCACTATTTTGTTCATCGTTCACATGGTTGGTGGATTCAATAGTTCACAATGCATTTTTTGGGACTAAAAAAAAGGCGGTGGAAGTGTGTATCGCCACCGCAACCGAAGCAATAGTTGTGTTTACCATAACCGATTTATAATTGTGTGTTCTTGGTATTCATAAGGCCGCTTTTACACAGGAAATTTATGTCGGCGATTTTTCCATCTTGTTGGCAAGGGAGGTGAGACGTGTTAGGGGTAGCCGGCGTCTCGTGTGCTCGGGGTTTGTTTTGGATTTTCCGTATTCTCTTTTATCTCTCTTCGTTTTTTCTTCGAGTTGCTTTATTCGTATGTTCTCAATGTTGGGGGTTTGGAAGCATGCTATACATGTGTGAGAAAGAGATGACGCATGTGTGAGAGGGGCTAGGAAATAGAAAAAGTTTAGCATTGAGATCTCAATTGCAGAGACTGAAAGATTTCCAGTGTGAAAGTGGCTTGCGATCACAAAAGGGAATTTGAAGTATTGGCGACGAATCTTAGTGAGTGTGAAAACAGCCTTACACTCGCACTACTTTTCCTCACTCATCGCTATGATCTGAGAAAAAATTATCAAACACCGCATGGTGCTTCGATTGGTTTGACTACATAAACTCAACACCATACGTGTTTCCCCTTTAAGCTTCCTTACATCCATTATAATTGAACGTAATTAAAGATTAGTCTCCTGGAACTCTTCTTGTTTTAAACAGCGTGTGTTTTAGATGCATGTGAGGCAAAGGCTCATTCTCCCTCTTTCTCTGTGAAGTGAAATACGAACGAAAGAGTTAGTTTGGCCTTATTTCGCTATGCACACAGAAAATAATGCGGAAAAAAATAATGAACACAACGCTCGCCTTAAACAAAGGCCTGATAGCTATTAGGGACTAATAATGGAGCAACGAATATGTTCTAGCGGCCAATGCCAACCAACCCTGAAAGAAAGAAATTTGACTCCCTTCCTCAGCCATAGTCCTTATAATTGTAATTACCCCTCTCACAAGATCGCACTATTTCGATTTGCGATCCTTAAGAAGACTCCTAGTTCGTCCTGCCAATTTTAGCCTAACCATTTTTATTGTTATTCTATTTTCAGATTTTGATGGACCGATGTCCGGAACTTCAAAGTGTTGGCCAACTAAGCGGATGGTCTTTGACGCCAGATGATCTTGCATTGATTCGAGGGCTGCTGAAAAGTGGAAACTCCTGCCTTGTACTTTCTCCCACAAATTTGTTCCCCTAACTAGTAAAAACCAAAATAACAAAGTGTGAACAACTAATTCTAGTCGATGTAGTGAGTTCGTATGTATGCACATGTTGATGCCTTTGTTGCCAGTATGCTTATTACTCCTCGGAAGGTCAATGGCCAATACATTTTATAGAGCTTTGAACCCACTGAGGAAGAAAATTGTTTCAAAGTTAAAAAGTCAAGGTGAATTATTTGTAAGTGGAAGACTATCAAAAATTTGATACGGACATTCAACCGCTTGAGCGTGGTTAAGACGGATTATATTAACTCTGGGCCTGTGAACCTATGATTACTTATTTCGTTTGCCAAGACACTGATTTGATTAACAAGCCAACTACCCTAGGAGGGACTGAAACTAAGTAAAAAACTGCCTTCCGCTGACGATCCTGGGCACTATATTTCCACTGATCAAAACAAAACCCACTTGCGTCCGCCATAACTTGGTCTTTATAAGGTGGTCTTTCTCTCCTTCTCGAACTACGAGGCTCGGATTCGAATACCCTCTTAGCTGGAGCATTTGTGTACATGCGTTCGATGTGGCTGAGTCAGTGAAGTCGACGGATTTTTGCTTTCCGGACTAGTGCCGTAACTAAGGTGGTTCCAGCGGTACCCAGGGACAGGGCGTAGGCTCAGGAGGGCGCAACAATTATCTGGGTCAACTTCAATTACATGCATACGAGGGCGTAAATAAAGAAGCTCTCACCAGGCGCATAAAAGCCTAGTTCCGGAACTTTTCCGGGCTACATCCACATCCTGGTACAGGTCGTAGAGATTGAATTTCCTCGCAGACGAGACCATATCCGATATCCGATGAGGATTTTTTTCTTTCGAAGGCATTAAGAATCAGCTCTGTTGTTCTACTTATTGCCCCGCTCTCTGTTCCATATAGTAGGACTGGCAAAATAAGAGTTTTGAAGAAAATGATGATGGTCCTTCGAGTCAGTAGTTTTGAGCCCAGTTTTTTGACAAACCGAAGTAAAAAAAGTTGCCATCAGCGTACGCTGGATTTCGACAAACGATAACACTGTTTGTCGTGTTTACGTTCGCCTTAAGGACAAGGTAGCTTGACTTTTTTGCCAAGTGCCTTCAATCAAATTTCGTATTATATTACATTTCTTTAAACTTCCTTCAGCTCATTATTTTCTAGACCATATCGATTACAAAAATCATCTTCTGACCCGCATGATCCACTAAAGGGGTCGCGTGGTGTACGCATGAAGTTGTAATGGTGGAGACATTCGTGCCACGTGACAAAACTTTGGCATCTGCTCGACGTTGAGTTCCTCGCACTGTGTGTGTGCATGTAATTCCCACAAGAAACGAAAGCTTCTAAAATTGATGGACAACAAGATTATTTCAAGGACTATATACTTTAAATTGCGTGGAATCCATTTAGTCAGATGACCTATGTTTCAGAATTCGTTCACAAAAAGGCGTCAATATGTACAAAGCTGTGTCAATGTCCTCCTTATAACCAAACCATCCGCTGACCACAAGTAATCCATTCAAATCATTTGTGCCGGCTCATGTTTTGTGCTAACTTTAACCCAAAAATAGTTTACTCTACCGATGTTGATTTAGTTTTTCTTAAATTATTCTCTTTCCAGAAACTTCAATGAGTAGTGAAGGCGGATCACGAGATTTGCATCCACTCGATGCAGTCCTGAGATTAAATTGGCAAGCGTACAGACTATTTAGACAAATAATAAGCCCATTTACGGCATGAACAATTTTTGTGATCAATTATATTCTAAAGACATAATTATGCTAATAAATATTTCTTCGAGTACTAAAATTGCCTCTTATTCAATACCATAAATATATGCATGAGATGAATGAAGCTAATTGTGGTTTCTTGTTTGGCAATGAGAACTGACTCAAGAAGAAAGTGCTGTAAATTATTTTTAGATTTTTAATTTTAATTTTTTTGTACTCATGTCTCTTTTTTAATGGGCACATTTTCCCAACAAGGGGGTTAGAATATTGGAGACATTTCGATTCACGATAGAAATGCTAAACGAATAAAAAGTCAGGGTATGAAAGGGTTATATCCATCAAATTTATTTCAACTTCAAGACTTCCCTTAACTGCTGCCTATCTCTTAAGGAGATGGCCACGTATTTTAACATACATCTTTTGTGGGTGCCGGGACACTGACATTCCAGAGAATTGCGAAGCGAAAGAACTCACTAGCAAGAGTACAGGCTCTGTGTTCTTTCCGGGTGGTGATCCATCCTCCATGCCTACTGCTACTGCAAAACATCTACTAAAGCTAGAAACGCTTTCTGAAATGATTCGTAGATGGTCAACTGGCAGAATGCCAGAATGCAAAATGCCTCATTACCAAACAACTCTGACATTCGATCGACCCTTAGCGATCGCTGATCTGACTCGATTGAGCAGGCCGAATCTTAGAGGTCTCATTGGCGTTATAAGAGGGCATTGCACCATAGGAACTCACGCCTCTAAACTAGTCCTATCCTACAACGAATTCTGCAGAAGCTGCACAGGCGAGGATGAGAAAGAAACCAATGGACACTTGCTATGCAACTCTCACATTTCGCAGATTTAGCATTTTCTAAATCTGCATTTCGCAGACTTCAGGGAAACTACTATTTTGATAGCCTGACTGAACTAACCAGCATAAAAGTCAGCCGTCTTCTTTAATTATAAAATAAATCCTTTTGTTTGATAAATCCTTTTGCCTTATTGAATTGTTTATTGTTACACTTCTTCGCTTTATTAAAAGCACCAAATGGTTTGCGGAATAGACATTCATTGATCCGCGTGAGAGCACACAATAGGCTTAAGCTGGCCTAAGTGTGGCTGTTGTCTTTCCGTACAGCAGTCAGCCACTTAGAGAGACGAAGAAAAGCCGAATTAGATACTTTTAGGAAATGACACAACGAATCCACAAGGAGTAAGTCTTCGTTTACTTTAGCTGCACAGTAATAACAAGAAAATATGTCAGCACTCTCGACGGCATAGTTGACACCAGCCATAACTTTTTGAGATAGTCAGGGACTTCGCGTAACTCGGGTCTGTAGTGAATACTTAGTACTGTCAACACCAGTATCGAATCAGCTACCAACGCAGAATAAATCTTGGAAATTGAATAATAGGGACTCCTCACGAAAAATCAAAATGATGTTGTTGTTCCATGCTAGAGAACAGTTCTGCATGTGATCTTTAGTTCTGTTTGCCTTGATGACATCTACAGGAGGTTTCAACAACGAACTGCATGGACAGTACAACGATTTAAGTTTACCCAGGCGTCTTCGAATAACACTTAATGTGGCTGGATCATCCGAAGAATCATCAATTCCTAGTCTGTGGGATGACGCAGCAGGGTGCGTCCGAGTTTAAGGTAGCACACATGACTGGAGAACGAAATCAACGAACTAGTCAGATATAACGCTTCTAGGGAAGTCTAAGCATAAGCTAAGGCTCACTCTGGACTGCAGCGCCGCATAAGTCTAAAGAAATTAAGCATAGCCAAATATTTCATTGAAAATTTCAAGCAACACTTGGGCTCACCTCAAATCTTTTGGATAATTTTAAGTTGTGCTAATTTCAATAATCTACTGCCGACTATAATTACTCCACAGAGAAATAAATTAAGTAGAACTAACCGAAAATTTTTCAAAACAATATCACCAATGTAGTTTCGTACCTTTAAGCAAACACAACCACAACCAACTTCACAGCCGTGACTCAACCACCCGTTGAGAAAACTCAACGCCTGTCAAAAGTGTCAAAGTGTTACGTTGCGTTGCTGGGGTCGGGATTAAAATATATACCTCTCTGCAAATCAACCGTAAATAACATCCCGTTTAACCTCATCAAAATCAGAACTTTCCTAGTCAAGTGAAATTAATTTACTCAATTTAGCATTTACAACAGACTGCCGGAGTCTCTCCCCCGAACAGAGAAATTCATAGCATTAAACTGTGCAAAAGCACTTCAGGTTCAGTGTTGGAATTTGCATTATTATTTTTGCGTTCATAAGCGTCGTGCGGCCGTCAATTTTTCCACCCGGTCCAGTCATCAATTTCCCTCGACATCGCACACGCAGCCCATCGCAGGCAATCGCTTGGACGGCAAACAGCAGAACAGAATATCGCCCTATACTCTCGGCCACGGCAGGAGTTATCGTAAAGCCCGAGAAATTTTGTCAAATTTTTGTAGTTTATTTTTTAACGCCAGTTCCACACGATAGTATTACATTTCGGCCAAACAAAGTGCTAAAATATGATTCTATTAGAAATCAATAATCGGATTGTCGAGGATACGCTTCTAGTAAAATTTCGGAATGCACTTGCTGGGTGAGTAGAAGGTTGAAGAGATGAAAAAAAAGAAGACGAACGTGCGAAAGAATGATGAATGAAAAATTCAATAAACCGCACGCGGTCCGCAAACCCAGCGAGAGTTTCAGAACCTAAAAAAAAAATAAAACGATTTCATTAATTTGTGCCACATTTATAGAAATATATCTTGTTAATCAGTTTCGGCTTCACAATTGAATGTTATGTGATAATTCGGTATTTCCTACGCTGTGCTGGGTGTTTATGTACATTACGACAGAAGACTGTAATGAGAGCTCCTCGTATTGTTGTCGGTGCTTGTCAGCACTCTGCAGCAGCATTTGTTGGATTATTCATTCCACAGTTTGCGGGGAGATGGCCAACAGTCAATTGGTTTTGTTGTCGATGAACTGATGAGGTCACAGACATTCGTTTCTCCAATTGTAAAATGCATTCCTTCCGTTCTACATTTATTCATAATTTTGGATACAAAAAATGTGAACAATTGTTCATATAAGAATTTATTTGGTGCTTCAGATAAGAGGTTGGCTTGGGAGGGTTCCTGATAACAGTTGAGTGTGAAATTCGTTTATCAATCTATAGCCTTATTTGGTGACTAATCTTTCAACGAGTTTTCGATATGGAGACCTTTTATGTTGTTGTTATGGTCTTATAGGTGTGGCTACGAGGAATTCTTTATAATAATGCTGGGATTTTTTTCTTAATTTTGTTAACGCAGTGTTTCCAAAGCTAACTGCTTTACGTTCTGAATTTGTACATGGTAATCAGCCAAACGTGAAAATTGCAATATCTTTGCGTCATACGTTCACTGAACTCCGCGCCAAATGCAACAGAAGTTGTAAATGGAAGCTATGAATGACAAATATGCAAAACAGGCTCGTATTCTTAAATCAATTAGATTACCTAAAACAGAAGGAGAACTTGTCTATGATTTGTAGACTGTCTGAGGTGATTCATCGTCGTTAATTACTAACGAAGTGCAACAGAAGACTGATGCAAGCGAAATGTATTAGAAAACAAACGTATAATCATCAGATGTTGCTTCTCACTCGAATGAGGTACAAGTTGAATAAAATTAATCGACTGCAGTTGCAAATGAAAATCGCAAATGAATCTCGTATATGTTGTATTGACACACTTAGAACCTTAGTAACAATGACTGTAAAGAGTTGTTGACCATCAAAGTCAATGACCATCCACCCTCCTAACGAACATCCATTAAGAAGTTCTCTTGCCACCAGATAATTGACACATTTCGAGTGCAGATGTCTTTCACACGTCATTTTCAGCCACGATCTTCCCAGATAAATGTTACCCATCAATATAATCATCATACATTTCAGCTTAAAGGCCGAATCAATTGATGTCACAATTGCCGATTTTGATGGTGTCCTATTTCACATATCCAACGTGAACGGCGACAAGACCAAAGTTCGAGTAAGTTTCCCAATTACCCTCAAATTGATTATCGATGAACATTTGTTTACTTTTAAGACAAGCATAGCTTTGAAGTTCTACAAACAACTGCAAGAACATGGAGCTGATGAACTGCTAAAAAAGGAATATGGCAGTTTGCTTACGGACACTGAAGAGGGTAACCGCATTAAATTGCGCCCAACGTTCTCGAAAAATAATTGCATTAATTTCCATTCCAAACAGGTTACAACGTTTCGGTACTTATAAATCTAGACAATATACCATCAGACTGGGAGGCAGTTGCTCAAAAGATTGGTCTCTTAAAGAGAAATTGCTTTGCTTCGGTTTTCGAGAAATATTTCGACTTCCAAGAGCAAGGCGAGGAAGGTCAGAAGCGTGCTGTCATCAACTATCGTACCGATGAGACACTGTAAGTGCGAAAAGAGGCAGTCTATGGCATCCATGCGTCAATTAATATCTTTCATTTGTTTAGATATGTCGAAGCAAAACCGGATCGAGTCACAGTTGTTTTTAGTACTATATTCCGTGACGAGGATGATGTAGTTATAGGTAAAGTCTTTATGCAGGAATTGAGAGAAGGTCGTAGAGCATCGCATACAGCGCCCCAGGTGTTATTTTCTCATCGAGAACCGCCATTGGAACTGGCAAACACTGATGCAAAAGTTGGCGACAATATTGGCTATGTTACATTTGGTAAGTCTTGAAGATCATTTGAAAAGGTTGCTTTCTATTTATGTATTCTACTACAAACTACGTAACATACCACTAACCTGGGAAATCAAAATATTAAGCGTGTTCGAAATAGCTGCATAGTTCATAGTGCTAGGTCGGAGGTAATTTTCGAAACGGAAAGTGATGAACTATATAGTTCATTACCAGTTTATGTATCTTTGTCTAAAAGAGCCCAACACTAGACGGAGCTAAAAGTCCGTTATCTGCGTAGTTCCCTTCGATTTGTCTCTCAAACACTCCAAGAGAAAGTGATTGCGAACGGCATCCTGGACAAACAACCATTTTGTACCAGATGACTTGTGTTTGTGCACATTCCTGTAAAAACGTCAGCTAGCACTAGGACGGAGCTAAAAGTGGGACATTTGTGTAGATCCCTTCGATTTGTCTCTCAAACACTCCGAGAGAAAGTGATTGCGAACGGCATCCTGGGAAAACAACCATTTTGTACCAGATGACTTGTGTTTGTGCACATTCCTGTAAAAACGTCAGCTAGCACTAGGACGGAGCTAAAAGTGGGACATTTGTGTAGATCCCTTCGATTTGTCTCTCAAACACTCCAAGAGAAAGTGATTGCGAACGGCATCCTGGACAAACAACCATTTTGTACCAGATGACTTGTGTTTGTGCACATTCCTGTAAAAACGTCAGCTAGCACTAGGACGGAGCTAAAAGTGGGACATTTGCGTAGATCCCTTCGATTTGTCTCTCAAACACTCCAAGAGAAAGTGATTGCGAACGGCATCCTGGACAAACAACCATTTTGTACCAGATGACTTGTGTTTGTGCACATTCCTTTAAAAACGTCAGCTAGCACTAGGACGGAGCTAAAAGTGGGACATTTCTGTAGATCCCTTCGATTTGTCTCTCAAACCCTCCAAGAGAAAGTGATTGCGAACGGCATCCTGGACAAACAACCATTTTGTACCAGATGACTTGTGTTTGTGCACATTCCTTTAAAAACGTCAGCTAGCACTAGGACGGAGCTAAAAGTGGGACATTTGTGTAGATCCCTTCGATTTGTCTCTCAAACACTCCAAGAGAAAGTGATTGCGAACGGCATCCTGGACAAACAACCATTTTGTACCAGATGACTTGTGTTTGTGCACATTCCTGTAAAAACGTCAGCTAGCACTAGGACGGAGCTAAAAGTGGGACATCTGTGTAGTTCCCTTCGATTTGTCTCTCAAACACTCCAAGAGAAAGTGATTGCGAACGGCATCCTGGACAAACAACCATTTTGTACCAGATGACTTGTGTTTGTACACATTCCTTTAAAAACGTCAGCTAGCACTAGGACGGAGCTAAAAGTGGGACATTTGTGTAGATCCCTTCGATTTGTCTCTCAAACACTCCAAGAGAAAGTGATTGCGAACGGCATCCTGGACAAACAACCATTTTGTACCAGATGACTTGTGTTTGTGCACATTCCTTTAAAAACGTCAGCTAGCACTAGGACGGAGCTAAAAGTGGGACATTTCTGTAGATCCCTTCGATTTGTCTCTCAAACCCTCCAAGAGAAAGTGATTGCGAACGGCATCCTGGACAAACAACCATTTTGTACCAGATGACTTGTGTTTGTGCACATTCCTGTAAAAACGTCAGCTAGCACTAGGACGGAGCTAAAAGTGGGACATTTGTGTAGATCCCTTCGATTTGTCTCTCAAACACTCCAAGAGAAAGTGATTGCGAACGGCATCCTGGACAAACAACCATTTTGTACCAGATGACTTGTGTTTGTGCACATTCCTGTAAAAACGTCAGCTAGCACTAGGACGGAGCTAAAAGTGGGACATTTGTGTAGATCCCTTCGATTTGTCTCTCAAACACTCCGAGAGAAAGTGATTGCGAACGGCATCCTGGGAAAACAACCATTTTGTACCAGATGACTTGTGTTTGTGCACATTCCTGTAAAAACGTCAGCTAGCACTAGGACGGAGCTAAAAGTGGGACATTTGTGTAGATCCCTTCGATTTGTCTCTCAAACACTCCAAGAGAAAGTGATTGCGAACGGCATCCTGGACAAACAACCATTTTGTACCAGATGACTTGTGTTTGTGCACATTCCTGTAAAAACGTCAGCTAGCACTAGGACGGAGCTAAAAGTGGGACATTTGCGTAGATCCCTTCGATTTGTCTCTCAAACACTCCAAGAGAAAGTGATTGCGAACGGCATCCTGGACAAACAACCATTTTGTACCAGATGACTTGTGTTTGTGCACATTCCTTTAAAAACGTCAGCTAGCACTAGGACGGAGCTAAAAGTGGGACATTTCTGTAGATCCCTTCGATTTGTCTCTCAAACCCTCCAAGAGAAAGTGATTGCGAACGGCATCCTGGACAAACAACCATTTTGTACCAGATGACTTGTGTTTGTGCACATTCCTTTAAAAACGTCAGCTAGCACTAGGACGGAGCTAAAAGTGGGACATTTGTGTAGATCCCTTCGATTTGTCTCTCAAACACTCCAAGAGAAAGTGATTGCGAACGGCATCCTGGACAAACAACCATTTTGTACCAGATGACTTGTGTTTGTGCACATTCCTGTAAAAACGTCAGCTAGCACTAGGACGGAGCTAAAAGTGGGACATCTGTGTAGTTCCCTTCGATTTGTCTCTCAAACACTCCAAGAGAAAGTGATTGCGAACGGCATCCTGGACAAACAACCATTTTGTACCAGATGACTTGTGTTTGTACACATTCCTTTAAAAACGTCAGCTAGCACTAGGACGGAGCTAAAAGTGGGACATTTGTGTAGATCCCTTCGATTTGTCTCTCAAACACTCCAAGAGAAAGTGATTGCGAACGGCATCCTGGACAAACAACCATTTTGTACCAGATGACTTGTGTTTGTGCACATTCCTTTAAAAACGTCAGCTAGCACTAGGACGGAGCTAAAAGTGGGACATTTCTGTAGATCCCTTCGATTTGTCTCTCAAACCCTCCAAGAGAAAGTGATTGCGAACGGCATCCTGGACAAACAACCATTTTGTACCAGATGACTTGTGTTTGTACACATTCCTTTAAAAACGTCAGCTAGCACTAGGACGGAGCTAAAAGTGGGACATTTGTGTAGATCCCTTCGATTTGTCTCTCAAACACTCCAAGAGAAAGTGATTGCGAACGGCATCCTGGACAAACAACCATTTTGTACCAGATGACTTGTGTTTGTACACATTCCTTTAAAAACGTCAGCTAGCACTAGGACGGAGCTAAAAGTGGGACATTTGTGTAGATCCCTTCGATTTGTCTCTCAAACACTCCAAGAGAAAGTGATTGCGAACGGCATCCTGGACAAACAACCATTTTGTACCAGATGACTTGTGTTTGTGCACATTCCTTTAAAAACGTCAGCTAGCACTAGGACGGAGCTAAAAGTGGGACATTTCTGTAGATCCCTTCGATTTGTCTCTCAAACCCTCCAAGAGAAAGTGATTGCGAACGGCATCCTGGACAAACAACCATTTTGTACCAGATGACTTGTGTTTGTACACATTCCTTTAAAAACGTCAGCTAGCACTAGGACGGAGCTAAAAGTGGGACATTTGTGTAGATCCCTTCGATTTGTCTCTCAAACACTCCAAGAGAAAGTGATTGCGAACGGCATCCTGGACAAACAACCATTTTGTACCAGATGACTTGTGTTTGTGCACATTCCTTTAAAAACGTCAGCTAGCACTAGGACGGAGCTAAAAGTGGGACATTTGTGTAGATCCCTTCGATTTGTCTCTCAAACACTCCAAGAGAAAGTGATTGCGAACGGCATCCTGGACAAACAACCATTTTGTAACAGATGACTTGTGTTTGTGCACATTCCTTTAAAAGCGTTAGCCAGCACTAGGACGGAGCTAAAAGTGGGACATTTGTGTAGATCCCTTCGATTTGTCTCTCAAACACTCCAAGAGAAAGTGATTGCGAACGGCATCCTGGACAAACAACCGTTTTGTAACAGATGACTTGTGTTTGTGCACATTCCTTTAAAAGCGTTAGCCAGCACTAGGACGGAGCTAAAAGTGGGACATTTGTGTAGATCCCTTCGATTTGTCTCTCAAACACTCCAAGAGAAAGTGATTGCGAACGGCATCCTGGACAAACAACCATTTTGTACCAGATGACTTGTGTTTGTGCACATTCCTGTAAAAACGTCAGCTAGCACTAGGACGGAGCTAAAAGTGGGACATCTGTGTAGTTCCCTTCGATTTGTCTCTCAAACACTCCAAGAGAAAGTGATTGCGAACGGCATCCTGGACAAACAACCATTTTGTACCAGATGACTTGTGTTTGTACACATTCCTTTAAAAACGTCAGCTAGCACTAGGACGGAGCTAAAAGTGGGACATTTGTGTAGATCCCTTCGATTTGTCTCTCAAACACTCCAAGAGAAAGTGATTGCGAACGGCATCCTGGACAAACAACCATTTTGTACCAGATGACTTGTGTTTGTGCACATTCCTTTAAAAACGTCAGCTAGCACTAGGACGGAGCTAAAAGTGGGACATTTCTGTAGATCCCTTCGATTTGTCTCTCAAACACTCCAAGAGAAAGTGATTGCGAACGGCATCCTGGACAAACAACCATTTTGTACCAGATGACTTGTGCTTGTGCACATTCCTGTAAAAACGTTAGCTAGCACTAGGCCGGAGCTAAAAGTGGGACATTTGTGTAGATCCCTTCGATTTGTCTCTCAAACACTCCAAGAGAAAGTGATTGCGAACGGCATCCTGGACAAACAACCATTTTGTACCAGATGACTTGTGTTTGTGCACATTCCTGTAAAAACGTTAGCTAGCACTAGGCCGGAGCTAAAAGTGGGACATTTGTGTAGATCCCTTCGATTTGTCTCTCAAACACTCCAAGAGAAAGTGATTGCGAACGGCATCCTGGACAAACAACCATTTTGTACCAGATGACTTGTGTTTGTGTACATTCCTGTAAAAACGTTAGCTAGCACTAGGCCGGAGCTAAAAGTGGGACATTTGTGTAGATCCCTTCGATTTGTCTCTCAAACACTCCAAGAGAAAGTGATTGCGAACGGCATCCTGGACAAACAACCATTTTGTACCAGATGACTTGTGTTTGTGCACATTCCTGTAAAAACGTCAGCTAGCACTAGGACGGAGCTAAAAGTGGGACATCTGTGTAGTTCCCTTCGATTTGTCTCTCAAACACTCCAAGAGAAAGTGATTGCGAACGGCATCCTGGACAAACAACCATTTTGTACCAGATGACTTGTGTTTGTGCACATTCCTTTAAAAACGTCAGCTAGCACTAGGACGGAGCTAAAAGTGGGACATTTCTGTAGATCCCTTCGATTTGTCTCTCAAACCCTCCAAGAGAAAGTGATTGCGAACGGCATCCTGGACAAACAACCATTTTGTACCAGATGACTTGTGTTTGTGCACATTCCTTTAAAAACGTCAGCTAGCACTAGGACGGAGCTAAAAGTGGGACATTTGTGTAGATCCCTTCGATTTGTCTCTCAAACACTCCAAGAGAAAGTGATTGCGAACGGCATCCTGGACAAACAACCATTTTGTACCAGATGACTTGTGTTTGTGCACATTCCTTTAAAAACGTCAGCTAGCACTAGGACGGAGCTAAAAGTGGGACATTTCTGTAGATCCCTTCGATTTGTCTCTCAAACCCTCCAAGAGAAAGTGATTGCGAACGGCATCCTGGACAAACAACCATTTTGTACCAGATGACTTGTGTTTGTGCACATTCCTTTAAAAACGTCAGCTAGCACTAGGACGGAGCTAAAAGTGGGACATTTGTGTAGATCCCTTCGATTTGTCTCTCAAACACTCCAAGAGAAAGTGATTGCGAACGGCATCCTGGACAAACAACCATTTTGTACCAGATGACTTGTGTTTGTGCACATTCCTTTAAAAACGTCAGCTAGCACTAGGACGGAGCTAAAAGTGGGACATTTGTGTAGATCCCTTCGATTTGTCTCTCAAACACTCCAAGAGAAAGTGATTGCGAACGGCATCCTGGACAAACAACCATTTTGTACCAGATGACTTGTGTTTGTGCACATTCCTTTAAAAGCGTTAGCCAGCACTAGGACAGAGCTAAAAGTGGGACATTTGTGTAGATCCCTTTGATTTGTCTCTCAAACACTCCGAGAGAAAGTGATTGCGAACGGCATCCTGGACAAACAACCATTTTGTACCAGATGACTTGTGTTTGTGCACATACCTTTAAAAACGTCAGTTAGCACTAGGACGGAGCTAAAAGTGGGACATTTGTATAGATCCCTTCGATTTGTCTCTCAAACACTCCAAGAGAAAGTGATTGCGAACGGCATCCTGGACAAACAACCATTTTGTACCAGATGACTTGTGTTTGTGCACATTCCTGTAAAAACGTCAGCTAGCACTAGGACGGAGCTAAAAGTGGGACATTTGTGTAGATCCCTTCGATTTGTCTCTCAAACACTCCGAGAGAAAGTGATTGCGAACGGCATCCTGGGAAAACAACCATTTTGTACCAGATGACTTGTGTTTGTGCACATTCCTTTAAAAACGTCAGCTAGCACTAGGACGGAGCTAAAAGTGGGACATTTCTGTAGATCCCTTCGATTTGTCTCTCAAACCCTCCAAGAGAAAGTGATTGCGAACGGCATCCTGGACAAACAACCATTTTGTACCAGATGACTTGTGTTTGTACACATTCCTTTAAAAACGTCAGCTAGCACTAGGACGGAGCTAAAAGTGGGACATTTGTGTAGATCCCTTCGATTTGTCTCTCAAACACTCCAAGAGAAAGTGATTGCGAACGGCATCCTGGACAAACAACCATTTTGTACCAGATGACTTGTGTTTGTGCACATTCCTTTAAAAACGTCAGCTAGCACTAGGACGGAGCTAAAAGTGGGACATTTGTGTAGATCCCTTCGATTTGTCTCTCAAACACTCCAAGAGAAAGTGATTGCGAACGGCATCCTGGACAAACAACCATTTTGTAACAGATGACTTGTGTTTGTGCACATTCCTTTAAAAGCGTTAGCCAGCACTAGGACGGAGCTAAAAGTGGGACATTTGTGTAGATCCCTTCGATTTGTCTCTCAAACACTCCAAGAGAAAGTGATTGCGAACGGCATCCTGGACAAACAACCGTTTTGTAACAGATGACTTGTGTTTGTGCACATTCCTTTAAAAGCGTTAGCCAGCACTAGGACGGAGCTAAAAGTGGGACATTTGTGTAGATCCCTTCGATTTGTCTCTCAAACACTCCAAGAGAAAGTGATTGCGAACGGCATCCTGGACAAACAACCATTTTGTACCAGATGACTTGTGTTTGTGCACATTCCTGTAAAAACGTCAGCTAGCACTAGGACGGAGCTAAAAGTGGGACATCTGTGTAGTTCCCTTCGATTTGTCTCTCAAACACTCCAAGAGAAAGTGATTGCGAACGGCATCCTGGACAAACAACCATTTTGTACCAGATGACTTGTGTTTGTACACATTCCTTTAAAAACGTCAGCTAGCACTAGGACGGAGCTAAAAGTGGGACATTTGTGTAGATCCCTTCGATTTGTCTCTCAAACACTCCAAGAGAAAGTGATTGCGAACGGCATCCTGGACAAACAACCATTTTGTACCAGATGACTTGTGTTTGTGCACATTCCTTTAAAAACGTCAGCTAGCACTAGGACGGAGCTAAAAGTGGGACATTTCTGTAGATCCCTTCGATTTGTCTCTCAAACACTCCAAGAGAAAGTGATTGCGAACGGCATCCTGGACAAACAACCATTTTGTACCAGATGACTTGTGCTTGTGCACATTCCTGTAAAAACGTTAGCTAGCACTAGGCCGGAGCTAAAAGTGGGACATTTGTGTAGATCCCTTCGATTTGTCTCTCAAACACTCCAAGAGAAAGTGATTGCGAACGGCATCCTGGACAAACAACCATTTTGTACCAGATGACTTGTGTTTGTGCACATTCCTGTAAAAACGTTAGCTAGCACTAGGCCGGAGCTAAAAGTGGGACATTTGTGTAGATCCCTTCGATTTGTCTCTCAAACACTCCAAGAGAAAGTGATTGCGAACGGCATCCTGGACAAACAACCATTTTGTACCAGATGACTTGTGTTTGTGTACATTCCTGTAAAAACGTTAGCTAGCACTAGGCCGGAGCTAAAAGTGGGACATTTGTGTAGATCCCTTCGATTTGTCTCTCAAACACTCCAAGAGAAAGTGATTGCGAACGGCATCCTGGACAAACAACCATTTTGTACCAGATGACTTGTGTTTGTGCACATTCCTGTAAAAACGTCAGCTAGCACTAGGACGGAGCTAAAAGTGGGACATCTGTGTAGTTCCCTTCGATTTGTCTCTCAAACACTCCAAGAGAAAGTGATTGCGAACGGCATCCTGGACAAACAACCATTTTGTACCAGATGACTTGTGTTTGTGCACATTCCTTTAAAAACGTCAGCTAGCACTAGGACGGAGCTAAAAGTGGGACATTTCTGTAGATCCCTTCGATTTGTCTCTCAAACCCTCCAAGAGAAAGTGATTGCGAACGGCATCCTGGACAAACAACCATTTTGTACCAGATGACTTGTGTTTGTGCACATTCCTTTAAAAACGTCAGCTAGCACTAGGACGGAGCTAAAAGTGGGACATTTGTGTAGATCCCTTCGATTTGTCTCTCAAACACTCCAAGAGAAAGTGATTGCGAACGGCATCCTGGACAAACAACCATTTTGTACCAGATGACTTGTGTTTGTGCACATTCCTTTAAAAACGTCAGCTAGCACTAGGACGGAGCTAAAAGTGGGACATTTCTGTAGATCCCTTCGATTTGTCTCTCAAACCCTCCAAGAGAAAGTGATTGCGAACGGCATCCTGGACAAACAACCATTTTGTACCAGATGACTTGTGTTTGTGCACATTCCTTTAAAAACGTCAGCTAGCACTAGGACGGAGCTAAAAGTGGGACATTTGTGTAGATCCCTTCGATTTGTCTCTCAAACACTCCAAGAGAAAGTGATTGCGAACGGCATCCTGGACAAACAACCATTTTGTACCAGATGACTTGTGTTTGTGCACATTCCTTTAAAAACGTCAGCTAGCACTAGGACGGAGCTAAAAGTGGGACATTTGTGTAGATCCCTTCGATTTGTCTCTCAAACACTCCAAGAGAAAGTGATTGCGAACGGCATCCTGGACAAACAACCATTTTGTACCAGATGACTTGTGTTTGTGCACATTCCTTTAAAAGCGTTAGCCAGCACTAGGACAGAGCTAAAAGTGGGACATTTGTGTAGATCCCTTTGATTTGTCTCTCAAACACTCCGAGAGAAAGTGATTGCGAACGGCATCCTGGACAAACAACCATTTTGTACCAGATGACTTGTGTTTGTGCACATACCTTTAAAAACGTCAGTTAGCACTAGGACGGAGCTAAAAGTGGGACATTTGTATAGATCCCTTCGATTTGTCTCTCAAACACTCCAAGAGAAAGTGATTGCGAACGGCATCCTGGACAAACAACCATTTTGTACCAGATGACTTGTGTTTGTGCACATTCCTGTAAAAACGTCAGCTAGCACTAGGACGGAGCTAAAAGTGGGACATTTGTGTAGATCCCTTCGATTTGTCTCTCAAACACTCCGAGAGAAAGTGATTGCGAACGGCATCCTGGGAAAACAACCATTTTGTACCAGATGACTTGTGTTTGTGCATATTCCTGTAAAAACGTCAGCTAGCACTAGGACGGAGCTAAAAGTGGGACATTTGTGTAGATCCCTTCGATTTGTCTCTCAAACACTCCAAGAGAAAGTGATTGCGAACGGCATCCTGGACAAACAACCATTTTGTACCAGATGACTTGTGTTTGTGCACATTCCTGTAAAAACGTCAGCTAGCACTAGGACGGAGCTAAAAGTGGGACATTTGCGTAGATCCCTTCGATTTGTCTCTCAAACACTCCAAGAGAAAGTGATTGCGAACGGCATCCTGGACAAACAACCATTTTGTACCAGATGACTTGTGTTTGTACACATTCCTTTAAAAACGTCAGCTAGCACTAGGACGGAGCTAAAAGTGGGACATTTGTGTAGATCCCTTCGATTTGTCTCTCAAACACTCCAAGAGAAAGTGATTGCGAACGGCATCCTGGACAAACAACCATTTTGTACCAGATGACTTGTGTTTGTGCACATTCCTTTAAAAGCGTTAGCCAGCACTAGGACGGAGCTAAAAGTGGGACATTTGTGTAGATCCCTTCGATTTGTCTCTCAAACACTCCAAGAGAAAGTGATTGCGAACGGCATCCTGGACAAACAACCATTTTGAACCAGATGACTTGTGTTTGTGCACATTCCTTTAAAAACGTCAGCTAGCACTAGGACGGAGCTAAAAGTGGGACATTTGTGTAGATCCCTTCGATTTGTCTCTCAAACACTCCAAGAGAAAGTGATTGCGAACGGCATCCTGGACAAACAACCATTTTGTACCAGATGACTTGTGTTTGTGCACATTCCTGTAAAAACGTTAGCTAGCACTAGGCCGGAGCTAAAAGTGGGACATTTGTGTAGATCCCTTCGATTTGTCTCTCAAACACTCCAAGAGAAAGTGATTGCGAACGGCATCCTGGACAAACAACCATTTTGTACCAGATGACTTGTGTTTGTGCACATTCCTGTAAAAACGTTAGCTAGCACTAGGCCGGAGCTAAAAGTGGGACATTTGTGTAGATCCCTTCGATTTGTCTCTCAAACACTCCAAGAGAAAGTGATTGCGAACGGCATCCTGGACAAACAACCATTTTGTACCAGATGACTTGTGTTTGTGCACATACCTTTAAAAACGTCAGCTAGCACTAGGACGGAGCTAAAAGTGGGACATTTGTGTAGATCCCTTCGATTTGTCTCTCAAACACTCCAAGAGAAAGTGATTGCGAACGGCATCCTGGACAAACAACCATTTTGTACCAGATGACTTGTGTTTGTGCACATTCCTTTAAAAACGTCAGCTAGCACTAGGACGGAGCTAAAAGTGGGACATTTGTGTAGATCCCTTCGATTTGTCTCTCAAACACTCCAAGAGAAAGTGATTGCGAACGGCATCCTGGACAAACAACCATTTTGTACCAGATGACTTGTGTTTGTGCACATTCCTGTAAAAACGTCAGCTAGCACTAGGACGGAGCTAAAAGTGGGACATTTGTGTAGATCCCTTCGATTTGTCTCTCAAACACTCCGAGAGAAAGTGATTGCGAACGGCATCCTGGGAAAACAACCATTTTGTACCAGATGACTTGTGTTTGTGCACATTCCTGTAAAAACGTCAGCTAGCACTAGGACGGAGCTAAAAGTGGGACATTTGTGTAGATCCCTTCGATTTGTCTCTCAAACACTCCGAGAGAAAGTGATTGCGAACGGCATCCTGGGAAAACAACCATTTTGTACCAGATGACTTGTGTTTGTGCACATTCCTGTAAAAACGTCAGCTAGCACTAGGACGGAGCTAAAAGTGGGACATTTGTGTAGATCCCTTCGATTTGTCTCTCAAACACTCCAAGAGAAAGTGATTGCGAACGGCATCCTGGACAAACAACCATTTTGAACCAGATGACTTGTGTTTGTGCACATTCCTTTAAAAACGTCAGCTAGCACTAGGACGGAGCTAAAAGTGGGACATTTGTGTAGATCCCTTCGATTTGTCTCTCAAACACTCCAAGAGAAAGTGATTGCGAACGGCATCCTGGACAAACAACCACTTTGTACCAGATGACTTGTGTTTGTGCACATTCCTTTAAAAGCGTTAGCCAGCACTAGGACGGAGCTAAAAGTGGGACATTTGTGTAGATCCCTTCGATTTGTCTCTCAAACACTCCAAGAGAAAGTGATTGCGAACGGCATCCTGGACAAACAACCATTTTGAACCAGATGACTTGTGTTTGTGCACATTCCTTTAAAAACGTCAGCTAGCACTAGGACGGAGCTAAAAGTGGGACATTTGTGTAGATCCCTTCGATTTGTCTCTCAAACACTCCAAGAGAAAGTGATTGCGAACGGCATCCTGGACAAACAACCATTTTGTACCAGATGACTTGTGTTTGTGCACATTCCTGTAAAAACGTCAGCTAGCACTAGGACGGAGCTAAAAGTGGGACATTTGGGTAGATCCCTTCGATTTGTCTCTCAAACACTCCAAGAGAAAGTGATTGCGAACGGCATCCTGGACAAACAACCATTTTGTACCAGATGACTTGTGTTTGTGCACATTCCTGTAAAAACGTCAGCTAGCACTAGGACGGAGCTAAAAGTGGGACATTTGTGTAGATCCCTTCGATTTGTCTCTCAAACACTCCGAGAGAAAGTGATTGCGAACGGCATCCTGGGCAAACAACCATTTTGTACCAGATGACTTGTGTTTGTGCACATTCCTGTAAAAACGTCAGCTAGCACTAGGACGGAGCTAAAAGTGGGACATTTGTGTAGATCCCTTCGATTTGTCTCTCAAACACTCCAAGAGAAAGTGATTGCGAACGGCATCCTGGACAAACAACCATTTTGTACCAGATGACTTGTGTTTGTGCACATTCCTGTAAAAACGTCAGCTAGCACTAGGACGGAGCTAAAAGTGGGACATTTGTGTAGATCCCTTCGATTTGTCTCTCAAACACTCCAAGAGAAAGTGATTGCGAACGGCATCCTGGACAAACAACCATTTTGTACCAGATGACTTGTGTTTGTGCACATTCCTTTAAAAACGTCAGCTAGCACTAGGACGGAGCTAAAAGTGGGACATTTGTGTAGATCCCTTCGATTTGTCTCTCAAACACTCCAAGAGAAAGTGATTGCGAACGGCATCCTGGACAAACAACCATTTTGTACCAGATGACTTGTGTTTGTGCACATTCCTGTAAAAACGTCAGCTAGCACTAGGCCGGAGCTAAAAGTGGGACATTTGTGTAGATCCCTTCGATTTGTCTCTCAAACACTCCAAGAGAAAGTGATTGCGAACGGTATCCTGGGCAAACAACCATTTTGTAACAAGTGACTTGTGTTTGTGCACATTCCTGTAAAAACGTCAGCTAGCACTAGGACGGAGCTAAAAGTGGGACATTTGGGTAGATCCCTTCGATTTGTCTCTCAAACACTCCAAGAGAAAGTGATTGCGAACGGCATCCTGGACAAACAACCATTTTGTACCAGATGACTTGTGTTTGTGCACATTCCTGTAAAAACGTCAGCTAGCACTAGGCCGGAGCTAAAAGTGGGACATTTGTGTAGATCCCTTCGATTTGTCTCTCAAACACTCCAAGAGAAAGTGATTGCGAACGGCATCCTGGACAAACAACCATTTTGTACCAGATGACTTGTGTTTGTGCACATTCCTGTAAAAACGTCAGCTAGCACTAGGACGGAGCTAAAAGTGGGACATTTGTGTAGATCCCTTCGATTTGTCTCTCAAACACTCCAAGAGAAAGTGATTGCGAACGGCATCCTGGACAAACAACCATTTTGTACCAGATGACTTGTGTTTGTGCACATTCCTATAAAAACGTCAGCTAGCACTAGGACGGAGCTAAAAGTGGGACATTTGTGTAGATCCCTTCGATTTGTCTCTCAAACACTCCAAGAGAAAGTGATTGCGAACGGCATCCTGGACAAACAACCATTTTGTAACAGATGACTTGTGTTTGTGCACATTCCTTTAAAAACGTCAGCTAGCACTAGGACGGAGCTAAAAGTGGGACATTTGTGTAGATCCCTTCGATTTGTCTCTCAAACACTCCAAGAGAAAGTGATTGCGAACGGCATCCTGGACAAACAACCATTTTGTACTAGATGACTTGTGTTTGTGCACATTCCTGTAAAAACGTCAGCTAGCACTAGGACGGAGCTAAAAGTGGGACATTTGTGTAGATCCCTTCGATTTGTCTCTCAAACACTCCAAGAGAAAGTGATTGCGAACGGCATCCTGGACAAACAACCATTTTGTACCAGATGACTTGTGTTTGTGCACATTCCTGTAAAAACGTCAGCTAGCACTAGGACGGAGCTAAAAGTGGGACATTTGTGTAGATCCCTTCGATTTGTCTCTCAAACACTCCAAGAGAAAGTGATTGCGAACGGCATCCTGGACAAACAACCATTTTGTACCAGATGACTTGTGTTTGTGCACATTCCTGTAAAAACGTCAGCTAGCACTAGGACGGAGCTAAAAGTGGGACATTTGTGTAGATCCCTTCGATTTGTCTCTCAAACACTCCAAGAGAAAGTGATTGCGAACGGCATCCTGGACAAACAACCATTTTGTACCAGATGACTTGTGTTTGTGCACATTCCTGTAAAAACGTCAGCTAGCACTAGGACGGAGCTAAAAGTGGGACATTTGTGTAGATCCCTTCGATTTGTCTCTCAAACACTCCAAGAGAAAGTCATTGCGAACGGCATCCTGGACAAACAACCATTTTGTACCAGATGACTTGAGTTTGCGGACATAATCTTTGTAGTAAAAGTTTTGCAAGTTTTTACGTATTTATTATTAATGAAGTTATTTTAATATTATAAAGTATTTTCTTATCAAAAGCAACCTTTTATTGTTTAAAATATTACATTGTAATGGTTTTTTAATGCATTAATTTTTCTTGGCGCTTTCAGTGTTATTTCCCCGCCACACAAACAAGGAGACCAGAGATAATACTATTAATTTAATTCATATGTTCCGTGACTACTTGCATTATCACATTAAGGTAACAGCGTGATAAGACTCACAGTTGGTGGAAGCAGAGTTTCATTGTTTTCAATTTCAGTGTTCAAAAGCTTACATCCACTCAAGGATGAGGGCAAAAACTTCCGATTTTCTCAAAGTCCTTAATCGTGCTCGGCCAGAGACCAAACCTACAGAAAAGAAGACTATAACGTACGTCATTTGTCGGCTTTATTTATTAAATTGTATTTTTTTAATTCAATTTTTCAATGCATTCATCTTTGCAGGGGGAGGACATTTATTCGAAAAGAATGATTTATGGACATTGTCTAGTTGTTTTATATTATATATTAATGTATTAATAATTATTAAATAATTAAAACAAGAAACGAAAAGAAATTTAATAGAACAAACAAACAAACAAAAACCAAGAGAAACAGAAATAACAGTAAAACTAATATATAAGTATTACAAAACGTTGTAAACTCCATTCAAGTATAAAAAAGAAGAAACAATGGTATAAAACATTTATAGATACATATATTAAGATGAAAATTCTGAACAAAATGTTACGGGTTTAAACACAAATATCGGCCTGAAAAGTTGACTTGAGAGCGTAAAGCAAAACGAGTATGTAATGGAGAAGGAACAGAAAGAGAATTAATTAATCGATGCTGCCCAAAAGAAAACAAAATCATCAAATTAATAAAAAGAAATTATTCAAACCGAACAAGGACGCAGTGTTTTCTTCCACGTTTGTAAATTTATTTCACTGCGGCTCTTCGATAGGTCGACCGACAGAAGTATTGTATATTTTTTCAGTTGTAGGTATTGCTTGTGTCAATTTTGTGATACTTTGTTTTTATTTTTTTTTGTATATCTTTAAAACTAATGTCTACCTATGTATGTTTTCCTTTTGTATGTTTCTATTTTCTTTTTTATATTAAAAATAATTATTTACTCTTTTATTATTTATATTTAAACTGGATTCTGCAGTGTATTGAATTTGAAGTCATCTCGCATTAGGTTCTCTTTACTGTTGTGATGTGAAAGGTAATCCGATTGAATCCTGGCAAGAGCTGTAAGAGAATTTAATTCGGATATCAGTACTGATGCGTATTGAAAGAAAATTGTAAAGAAAAGCTTCAATAAATTTGGTTAAAACTGTGTTTAAAATATTTTAAAGACTACCCTTGAACACAAAAAAAAACATTTGTCAGTAATATTACACCTTGGGTAAAACATCTTGGTAAGCCTGTGGAACTGGATTAATAACACGATCTGATCCCTATCGTGGAACGCTTATAATTACAAGTAAATAACTCTCAAGATCCAAGAGTCCTAACGACAAAAGTCAACAGAAGAAGCTATTCTACATCGTAGGAGTTGTCTCGTGGTATCACAATGAGTCTATTGTCAACTAAGTGTGACTGGTCTCTGTGGTCAACCGCTACACCATAAACAAAGCAGTGTTCTCGGGGCGAAAAAAGCAACGTAGGTACGTTTGGGTAACATATGCATGGTCACAAATCGAGTTTTATAAAATTGGATAAATATTTTTATTACAAAAAAATATTTCTAAAGTCTAACAACAACTCGTTCCTACGCTTTTCTGATATTTGGCAGCACTTTAATGAAATGACTTGCAAAATAGTAAACTATATCTGTCTCACTTCCACTCGACAAGTAACCAAAACTAAAACAGTTCAAGTGACATTTCACAAATTTAATTCTTAAAATCCAACTTCGTAGGATTGCTCATTGTATTTATTTTAAACAAAACACAAAATATGTCAGCCGATAAGAACAAGCCAAAAGGAGATTTGGGTCTTCTAGAAGAAGATGATGAATTCGAGGAGTTCCCAGCGGAAGGTAACCGCAAATTATAAGTTCTTGCGCCAAATTTACTCATCGACTCTAAATCTCTAGATTTCAACCTGGCATGTGAGGACGACGATGCTACGTGCAATGTTTGGGAAGACAATTGGGAGGACGATAATGTTGAAGAGGATTTTAGTCAACAATTAAAACTACATCAAATAAGCAATAAAATGGAAACATAGAAGTTAATTAAATTAATTTGATATTGCCGCTTTAATAAACTTTTTGTCTACATTCTAACAAAAACTCTCAAATTCCATACTCCGGGGCCTACATCATTTAGTTTCCTCATTGTTATTTGTTGTTTTCTTTTGTCTTCTTTGTTCTATTATACATAGGTCTGTCGACACGCTACAAGTCACGAGCTTTACCATTTCCAAATAAAATATGTAATTGCCATCACTTTAATCCATTAAGCAAAATGTTCATTCTTGAGGTAAGACTAGAACAAAGGTATCAACGTGCCATCACAGCTGAATTGCTTGCGAATTCTGAATTTAATGATGACATTGCATGACTTCCAACAGTTGGTTAGCTCCAACTGGGGGCACAAAATCAATTATTTTTCCTCCGAATAAAAAGATGGCCTTTGATGTTATCTCTTTGGCATTAACTTTAAGCTTTCTAGAAATGCAGTCGAAATGCTACATCTTCTACATTAGTCCCTAACACAGCGAAGATTTCGTAGAGCTTATGGCAGGATTGTGACTAGTCATATTTTCTATTCCAGCATGTTTCTGTCCGGATGTACGTATTTCTTTTTGAATTTTTTCATACGAATAATTGAATGTTATCCGTTCATTGACTTCCCATATTTGTGGAGCATATATTTTCTCGTGAGTGCAATTGGGAATGGCAAGAATATTTATACTTGCATCTATAAAAAAACAATTTATGTAGTAAATTTGATCTACGACTTGATTTCCGATCAACAGATAGGAAACAAAATATCAGTTAACACGTTGGCGCACGTTGCTTATATTCGATGCCTTGGGGTGGTGCACTTTGAATATAGTAGTTCCTCCAATTGGTGCCGACAGAATTTCGTTTACTTAAAGCCTCATATGACTTTAGATGTGTGCACACGTCGTGATAGGAAAATTACTTTTTTAAATGACGTCTATGGACGTCATGTACCACCCTAGGGAGCCTTCGAAGCGGTGTATACTCGTCATGTACGCGAACGTGTTAACTGAAAAGTTTCATTCTATTCGATAGAAGATTAATTGAGAGGTAAGTACAAGTGGCTGACTGACGTTAGAGAGTTACAGTTGATTGATAAAGCGGTTAAGATGGATAACCCTGGTATTGCCTAGCTCCCTTAAGAAGCCTCTTTGAAGACCGTATACAGGAATATTAGACATTTATAATGATTTCTTCCTCTTCCTCGTTTCTGAGACTTCTATAAAAGTGAGGCCCAGATGGCCGTTCCAATTGCATTGTGCCCCCATCCAACTTAATTCGGGGCAGAAATCTGTACATGTATTCTAGACCGACTGCTGCCTCTTTTGCCTCATGAGACATTTTTAAAGCGGTTTTATAAAGTTTTCTCAAAGGATATATACATGATTTCGTGAGTAACTGACAAATTCGTGGAGAGACAAGACTGCGAAGTCGGATACCTCCTGTTAGTTTCTGATGCCGGTCTTAATTAGGCTAAGCGAGTGATTAGAGTAGGCAATATTTGATTAGTAATATGGCACGAGGTGCCTTTAGACCATCTACGATTAGTGTAATTATTCGTGTCAAACATTAAGAGATCTTTTGCTGTAGGAGAAAAGTAGGGATCAACCGGTCAGTGAGTAAGTTCAACGGTTTCGCTAACTGTTAGGATGTCACAATAGCCCGTCGCTGAATATGGCGAATATGGAGATGCGTTGCAATACAGAAAACTGATACTAGTGCTATACAGATTACAATGTCCTTTTTAGATATCACCCTGTTTTCAGCCAAGGCATAGGTTTTCTCATCGCTTTAGTTTCTGCCTGAAACCCTATGTAATACACGCTCCTAGATCCTTGAAGTAGTGGCATTTTCTACTCCCTCGTCTATCTTCGATCCAATTGTGAAGACACAGGCAGTGATCAGCCAGAGTTTAATTAAAATTAACTATATTTTTTATACATTACATTTCACACATAAACGCTCTATGGGAAACTAACAGGTTAGAAGAGAAAGACAAACTAAAAAATGTCTTAATAATAATATGGGTGGTGCTATAGCATAGCTAGCTTCTACAGCAACCTATTTTACTGTACGTGCTATGATTCACTCATGAGTAGAACTCATGAGTCTGAATCAAGTTTAAGCCTTTTTTTTGTGTCTGTACTGCCAAGTTTAAGAAGTTTTTTTTTAGATAGTTGTAAGTCTTTGATATTTTGCTCGTGCCGGGAATCGAACCCAGGTGTCAAAAGGTTCAGTAGAGAACGTAGAGAATAACTCGAAAATGCAATTAAAAATTCGACCATGAGGACTGAGACAATGGATATAACCTTGATTCATTTGACAGAGAACTCAAAAGTAATCATTTCTTTCTTTTCACTCGCCATGCACCTTTGTGCTAATAACTCAACTGCTTATGCTTGAATCTGTTCTGAAGTATAACAAGGCCTCTATCGCCCAAGCTACTTACATATTTTAGTGATTAACGATATATGATCGAATTTCAAGCAACATTGTCGAAGGGGACAGTGAACTGCGATGGACTGTAAAATCAGAAATCAACCAGAAACAAAAGACTAGCGATGTATGCCTACGTCGAGTATAATAATACATTTCCCCTAGAAGTCATAACATTTGAGGACTATACACGTATGGAATGGAACGTATATATGTATGCAAACAACAATAGAAGGCGCTAAGCTGCCCATACACAGCACACTTGTGCACGGACTTTGGTATGTGCACCGGAGGGCTTTGGCCGGTCTTACACTCGCTTAATTCGTCGCCGACTTTTCAATGCTGTAGGCAATGGTGGTGAGGCAAAAGGTACCAAACAAAGGAAATCACAAAAGTGACATTTCCGCCCCACACACAAATATAAATCTTCGCAGAACAGAGTCATTGAAAATGAAAGCACTATAATTTTGTTCACACAGTGTTACATCATAAAGCGGTGCATGGACTAGTCCACACAGAGGACCCACATCAGAACACCGACACAAGGGCGAACGTGTGCTGTGTATGGGCCGCTTTAGCCATAGATCGGTGCATTGCTAAACTATCGATTGTAGAGAGTAGCTGAAATCAATATCTTTGAGTACTGTACTTGGCAATAATAGGCCTAAAATTGTCAAAAAACGCGTCAGTAGAATATTTCACTGAAATTGATCCGCATGAGTGTACATTTTGCGCTGCTACACTGATGTAGGGCCACCTTATTGTCGTTTCTCAACTTTTGACGCACGACCACTTTAATCAGAGAACAATGCAAGAATCCATAGACACCACCATACAGCAGTGGAAGTGGGAGTGGATTGGCCACGAATTAAAATCACACTACAGCTGAATGCCTAACCATTATATTTCAAGGCACACTTTGACGGAGGACTACATAAGGCCAGTGGGACGGTGCAGAACAATAGAGACATAAACTCGACAGTTGGAAATCTTTGGGATTAATAACTGAGCCACATTGTCAGAAACAGAAAGTATGGAGTTGAACATCCTGGTTAGAACAATAAACCTAAGCAACAGAGTCTACATATAACGGTTATGAATGTAGTGCAAAAAGGATTAAGATATTTCATCATTCCTAATGGCTCTCCCAGCAGTCACCGGGTTTGGCGAAGAGGTCACACAGGGCTAGTCACCGAGGGTTTACAAGT
The DNA here is from genome assembly GCA_964034865.1 of Eristalis intricaria. NCBI lineage: Eukaryota > Metazoa > Arthropoda > Insecta > Diptera > Syrphidae > Eristalis > Eristalis intricaria. Next base: position 51,977,694 of record OZ035874.1, read on the forward strand.
TGAAGAGTCATAAAATACAGCAGGTGTAGCGTAGTTAAATTTTTAATGGTTCTTTCGAATTCACACTATCCTATCGAATGACGTTGGTCACACCTTTTTGTGTTGAAATTGACTTCCCATACGAATTGCATATCTGTTTTGAAAAGTCGTTTGGTTTTTTTGTTCTTTTTGTGACCGTGATAAAAAGCACGAAGTTCCATTTTCACATTTTCGGCAAACAACCACACCAAGTATCCTTTCATTATTAACTGTCATTCGTTTGCAAACATGGGCTCGGCAACAACATCCACGACGGGGGTGAAAGTTTAAAATATTGCGAATACCTTTTTGCAAGTCCATGTCGTCCATTTCGGAGTTCTTGATTTGCGCCAACTTCTCTCGGAATTTTTTCGTCAGTTGCTTTCGCTGATAGTCGGCTTCGATCTCCTGCTTTGTCCTTGGAATTCGAAACCGAATACAACAGCAGACAAAAATGACTATCGAATATCGGAAATGAAATAGGAAAGAGACCACGTCAAGAGATGTCCACGCAGGGGGATTTAAAGGAAACGCACTTATACTTAGCAGAATGGCTAAACAAATCGCCATTATGTGCCAAACACGAAAGCCACCAATGGTCTCCTCCTCGAGCCAGGCTGTTTCGGGATCTAGTTTGAAAATCTCCTCATTGCCGCTGGACATTATTCCTTATTTCGGTTCTCTTTCCTCGTGTGTATCCCAGTGCCTGTATACCCGAAACGAAAAAAAAAGAATTTCAACACCGAGACTATTTCTATGCGATGACGAAATCACTGATAAAAACGAATTCAACAAGTTTCCACCGACAAACTGTGAATATCCTGGCGAGCGGATCTAGACAGGGCTAGGGCCAAACGAATACTGAACATGAAGGAATTTCCCAAAACAGAATTTCCAGCACGGCGCGGCGTGTAGGGCTTGGACGTGTTTCAAGTATGGTGGTATGTAACGTCTAGCAGCAGCATCTACTAAGTGCTAAAGAATGGGTCGATTTATGAAGGAGTGCCATCCGCCCGCTTACACACGTTAGTTCTAAGGATTGCTTACTGGGTGGTTATGTGCTTTTACCTCCCTTCGCGCGGGTTGCTTTCCCTCTCTGTCTGTTGAACGGAAAAGGCATGCACACAGGCTCGTCTTCTGCTGTGCTGACGACGCTGATGATGATGAACGGTGGCGGCACTCCCTGCTGTGATACGCGTTGTTTGTTTTTTCCTTAGTTTTCGTCCTTTGTTTTTCTGTCTTTTGAAAAATGAATCCATCCATAACTATGTGCTAAGAGACAGAGTTTACCGAAGGCAAACCATCGCCGCATTTGATATGTGCTAATGGTAATGGAAGCTATGCTGAGGCAAGTCCACTACGCCCACGGAATGTTGTTACTCTTGTGCAGAGGTAGGGCTCGACCTCTGTTTACACACACTTTAATGGATGTACTCGGTAAGTACTGTGTGCTTAAACGTTTTGAGAATTATATTCAATTTGCGGCAAGAGCTACGTGTCAAATGGCCACGGGAATTACCAGAGCGGTATTCAGCGGTATCATGTCACTGATTATTTTGTTCGGCTGCTCCTGATTCACTGTGGAAGTGTCCAATTGGGAATAAATTTCGGAACAAGTTGTTAAAGCGAACTGCTTACAAAGATTTCAATTTTATATCTCTTCGGATTTCACATTTGATCTGAAACTTATTGTGGGAATAAAGTTTGCAGGAATGGATTACATATTGTGAATGGTTCAAGAGAACACACCCAAGATGGAGTATACAGAGAGCAAACATTATCCCTGGACGTCGCGTTTGAGCTTGGAATTGCTTGTAATTTTTAACTAAAGGCCATATAGATATCGCATTCATTTTTCTGTCGTGTGGTCCGTGTCGGTGTGGTCTTCCTACCCTTCTCTTAAAAGAAGGCACAGAATCGAAAACTATCTTAACCGGATCATCATCTGATTCGAGATTAACTTACAATGCTCAATTTACAGAAATCCAATTTAACAAGCCAAGACGGTCCCAATAAGCCGGTGCCACATTTTATACAAGAGGACCAGCTTTCTGTACGCGTTATTTCGGGCTTGATTGATGTGTCCTTTCAGAACATCAACGTCTAAATGATATTCGTCAATTCGTAGTAATTTCCTTGCCAGAATCGAGCTCTCCAAAACATCCCGTGAATGGCAATTGACAGGTGCTTTGTTCCATTCATAATGGCAAGATCCCAAGAATTTATTGCAATAAGAATGTGATCAAGATCGTATTCATAAATGTGTTTAATTTAAATCTAGTTTCGGAACCTCAAACTGGTATTCTATGTGTTGACAGAAGGTTTATTCCGTCATAGATCATGATTATAATCGCAATACCAAATCCTCGTGCACTTTTTTTTTCACTTTAACGAACTACCAGATGATGTGACAAAGCCCAAACGCCCTCAGAAATGGTCAGCTACTGATTAAGCGTCAATCCAACGTTGCACCATTAAAACAGATTTCATTCTCTTCAACAGAAACAATTGCCTACATGAACACATCCTGGTTTGAGGATTCGCTTTCAGCATTGCCATGCCAGATGACAAATGTACCTCACCCAAAATGTCACACTCACACATCGGCACACATAATTTCTCAATTCACCTTAGATTGAGAATCAAGGCGAAAGCAGAGCAATCGTGGTGTAAAATAAGTACGAGTGCAAAAATCGAGTAAAAACTTATCCGCAACATTTTACATAAAATTTTCAAAAAATACCAAGAAATCACCATCAAATTGGACAGCAGGACACTCGGTGAACGTATGTGTACAAGTGGATTATAAATAGCAGTGCACTCAATCCATCTTGCTCCATAAAATGCACAAGTTTAGTTCCCGTAAGATTGGAGCAAGAAAAGGAAAAGTTTTGTAATCGAAAGGACATTTGCGGGCAAGACCAGCAAAAAAAAATATCGGAGCGCAGAGTGTGTGTGGAGCACCCGTGGTGTGTAAAAATCATCAAAGTTGGGGGGTGAACATTGAAATATTCTATATAAGACGTGTGACGGTATTTCGGATTGTATTTTTTTTTTTCGGTTGTACAAATTATCACTGCCAAGGATAATTGCTTGTAGACAGAAGCAAAAGGGATATCAATTTGTTTGTGTGATATAGAGAGAATATCTATGAATGGGCGAGTTTCCACAACCTCCTGCTGCTCCTCCTCCGCCATCATCATTGCCACTAACACCAGCAAAAGTAACAAAACAACAACAACGACAGCAACAAAAGCAACCACAAAAACAACAACAGGACACCGTCATCCTTGCCATCTTTAAATTTCCTCTTCATTGACTATCATCATCTTCAACACCACCACCATTGCCACCACCTCCACCATTATTCAGAGGACGGCCGAAGACCACCCGCAGGAGCGCTGTCGGTTCGGTGTGTCGCATAGACTGTTTCCGTGGTGAAAAGTTTATGTTTGGCGTTAAAAGAAAAGCATGTACCTCGTCCTCAACCTGCCCCACCAGTGTGATGTGTTCGCGTGTGTGGTTAGTGCATTTTAAAGTCGATACAGTACGTGCGGTGTGGTGTACGGCAAATTCACACTGACTTGTGAAAGAACGAAGAAACAACCAACCCGCAATCCACATGCGAAATCATCGTGTGTCCGTTTCGTTTTTGACATTTCTCTTTTGAATGGAATTTATATAGGGAAATACGAATAAGAAAGTGGCCCCCCTAGAACATCCGCTGGCGCCGTGACAACGCTGAGGAAAACATCCTTCGAATCACAAAACACAGTGAAATCAGTCGAACCGACACAGGATGCATTTGTGCCGTAATCGTAGAAAGTAACCGAAAAAGCAATCGTATTCTATATCCTTTGGTGCCTTAAACACAAAACAACAAAAAAAAAGGGAAATAAAACGAAAAACAAAAACGAAAACAAACAGCAAATAAAAGAAAAGAAAAGGAACAAGGAAGGAAATTGGAAATACCACAGTCGAAAGTCTTTCGCGGTGTTCTAGGTCTGTTGAAAAAGAATTTGAATACACCATTCTCTCACTTATCTCCATTCCCTTTGTGTCCTTCGTCATTTACTTGTTTTCAACGCAAACCACGATGCAGTCGTCGTCTCCATCATCCTGGTCCTCGTCGTTGTCATTGTCGTCGTCTAATCGTGCAGCAATTTTCCTCGTTTCCCTCGTTCTCTTGTGACTTATCAGCGTTTAGAAAAGGTACCGCCGTAGAATAGTGGTGAAAAGGTGAAAAGTTTCGTGTGAAAAAAATGTTAATTCATAAATAACTTTGTACATATGCACGTATACAGAGTGGAAGAGGAGGAGCAAAGCAAAATACCCATTTAAACAAAACTCCCAAGTGAGAAGAAAGGGATAAAAATTCGATTTGTGTCGGAGGAACAGTGTGAGTTCCAAGTTGAAATGTTATGTGCCCAAAAAGAAGGAGGAAATAGTTTTTCCCTTCCTGTTTCTCTGTTGAGTTCCCATCTATTTTCACCTCAGCTGCTGTCACGAATTTCACTTGTTAACTGTCAAAATTTCACCTCACACATTCGCACACTTCTATGTACATGACACGGCAGAGAAATTATTTTCTTTTTAATTTCTCTCGTCTACTCCAAGATTCGTAGTGGAATTTTCTTTCCCAGTGAAATACTCGAGAGAACGAAAGAGCAGACAAACCCGAAATCAGTGATAAGCAAGGAGAGTGAGAAGGAGCGAGAAGAGAGAACGAACGAAACGATAAGCAAAGTGAATGAGCATCTGTCAAATTTTTGTGTCAGTCGGTCGAATTTGAGGATAAATCGGTTTTTTTTTTGCATCGTATTTGAGACGTTTTCGCACGGAAATTTTCCATTTATTGCATAAAAAATGGAAAATATTTGTTTATTTCCATTCGATTGTGTTATTTAAGATGAGTCGAGTGATTTAGTTCGTGATTTGCCTTGAATTTACAATCGTTCTCTGGAGTGTGTCACGTCATAGGCAGTGTATGTGTTTTTTTTTCCCTTTCAAAAACAGGTGCAGCCAAATTTGTATGTGCTCTCGTTCGGTTTTCCTTACTTTTTTCTTCCGAGGACAAAATGTTTATGGAATAACAATAAATTCAGACCACCAACATACAGCTCCTTCAACCTAGGATTCTGTATTGCTTTGAGATGGCCCACAAATAGCCTCGATACGAAAGGAATTCCCTCGTATACACATATCGATGCGAGTAGTTACGTAGGTCATGTAAAAAAGTGTTATTTTTTTTTGGAAAAAAAGGAAATATTTTTATTTTTTTCGGCTGAGTTGTGTCCTGTGTTTGTACGAAGATGGAAATGAACGTTATGCATACGACAGAGAGTTATTGAAACGAGATATAAAGCAGTTGAAAATGCGATATCCTGACGTTTATAGGTCAGTGCGGTCATAACATGAATTAGAAGGATTTTGCTTATGTGATATTTATTTGAGAAGTTAAAACGATATATGTTCTCTATCAGGGTAAGGCCTGCTATGAAAAGGAATAACATTTATAGGCGGCAAAATGAAATTTCTTATAATTTCCGAAAACAGTTCTATGGAAAATCTTATTAATGCCACCATACTCACATTTGCGAACGTCGTGTGTCGTTCATGGTCTAGATGGAAATGCTATGGACAGCCCTCATGTGCAATCATTTTTATGTTATTAGTTGAGATTTGGTCAAGACAGAGCTTCTGGTTGTGAGACCCCGAGAAGAGTGTATTTCAGAGTGATCAAAATGACTCCAGTGTTTTCTGTTCATAGACAAATTCAGTAATGCATTGTACAGTGACAGAGTGGCCATCGGGCTATGTTTATGATGTCCACACATATTATTGCTTTCGAATTTCGATTTCTAAGGATTACGTCGTCAAAAATTTGCTAGTCCCTAGAGAAGGAGTGCATACATACACAGTGGATTCCCCCTAAGTCGAATTGCACGGGATACCCTAATTTGTTGGAGTTAGAAGGCGTTTGACTTGGAGAGAAGTTTTTCTATGGAAAATTGAGAGAAGTGTTCGAAAAAGTTCGAGTTAGAGAGAGTTTCAACTTAGGCAGAGTTTCAACTTAGGGAGAGTTTCCACTTAGGGAGAGTCCATTGTAAATAATGAGACAGAAGTTGTCTTATTCAGACCAGTGGAATAGAACTTGTCATATCTGTACGGAAGCTTGTTATAACCCATTTCATTCGTCTAATTACAAATAAGCAGCACTGAGTTTGAAAGGCATTCTGTTATTCCATATAGAAATGCTTTTGTTGACAAACAAATTACTATCTTCATCGAAGACCATTTATGCACTTTCAGTCAGTTTAGATGCAAAAAGTTGATGTCCATTTCTGCATACAGATTTGGGAGATGGATCATAATACATATCATGAACAAGCAGTGTTCATTTGTGCCGCCTCGTTCACCGCTTTCGACTTTGTTTTAAAACTTTAAGACCAAGTTTCAGATAACGTGTTCATAATTTACTCTCTGTTCGCCGTGACTTCGCAATTGGATAAATAATATTAGATAAATAAATATATAGGCTGTAGTGAGCCGGTCTTGAAAGATAGACTTAATTCTTTAACAGACTTTTTTTTTAGAACTTTAAAGAGGTACAATTCCATCATACATGATTTTTGCGTAACTTAAACCGTTCATGCAACGCCCGCAATGGAAGCTCTCAAAAAGGAATGATGTTTTTCGTCTTGCAACATTTTTCATTGGTGCTTCGCTCCTAGTGGTCGCTGCGAAATGTTATAAAGCCTAAAGCCTTCCTCTATAAATAGACTTCCCAACACAAAAATAATTTTACAATTCAAACTAGTTTTTCCGCGGATAAGCGCGGTGAACCAAACAAACTCTTCGGCATTATAATATCTATACTAATATTATAAGGCCGAAGAGTTTGTTTGTAAAATATTTCTTTTCGTAAACAAACCTATATGTACGTTTTTTCGTCCGATTTCGAGACTGTATTGGCCAGGCCGGTATATTTCTAAAAACCAGTTGTCAGGAGAAAAGTAACTGAATAATTGGTCATATAGTCAAAACCGGTTATAACGACCTTCAAGGTACTGACGAATTTGGTCGTTATGACCGATGTCATTATAAACAGTTTTGACTGTTTTTAGTGTACAAAACGTATCCTGTATGGTATGTCAACATCTTATCAATTTGCGTACTGACAACCATTTTGGTAACCATTACAACCATTTCATTCCATTCATCGCTCACGTTGAACACGTGCCGATTTGAACATGCAAACAATTAATTTGCTGATAACCTATAAGTCTCAACTTGTGCCACATTCACTTGGTTAAGACAGCAGCAAAAATGCATTCAATCGTGAACAACGTTAAGCTGAGTACTTAGATCGTGCAGTATGTTAAGTGATTTTCGAACTCACATTAGAAAAACAAATCGAGATTCAATTGATGTCCGTCGACCAGCAACAGCAACTGATGTACACACCCAAGGTGTTCCAAGCTGACAACTAGTTTGGAATAAAATGATGAGCGGAACATATGCTAACATAGTGCTCAAATGCTTTTATTTACCATGAATCATATGTGATTTAGATTAGCTACATCTGTGAAGGATGACATTGATTTTCTTGCTTGTTGTTGTCTCTAGGTTGGTGGTGAACATAAAACCCATAAAGCCAATGAAGACATTTGTCGTTTTAAGGGCCAACAGTTGAATGTGCATGAGTGCTGTCTTATGTTTCTTTTTGAGCAACGGCGGTATACATAGAACATGTTGCAGCGCAGGGATAATAATAAACAAATCAAGGATGGAATGTTTACAGAATGTATGCTAAGTAGTTGTATTCGAAACGAGTCATTCTCAAAGCAATCCAGAATCTTCTTCACTCTCTCTTGTCTAACTCCCTGCCACACTAATCCGAGAATCCCAATTATCCGTTAATGCATAATATTGAATCATTTTTCTTCAACTAATTATCTACATAATCAAATAAATAAAATCTCCTTACAGAATATCTCAAACAAAATAAGAACAAAAGTAAACCACAAAAATAAATAAATCCAGTGAATATAAAAAGTTAGCAAATCAAAGAACAAGTGTTTAACAGTATCCAAAACGGCAGATTCAAATAAAACACCACCATCATCGTTACCATTAAATATAGATAAGGCAGCATCAGCAGTAGCAGTAGCTGGAGCAACATCAAGGAAATTAATAACAGGACCGATAGACGTAAAATCAAAGAAAAAATCCCTCACGACGGAGTGTGGCATTTATGATCCAGCGGCGATCAAGGAAACGACGGCGACGACGAATACGAAAACGGCGGCGAAATCCACCAACAAAACCAGTAAAAGACCATCAATTAGCACAATACAAAATTCTACAGTAGCAACAGGACATCAAGTACCAACAACCATCACGAAGACGAAGAAGATCCCAACCAGCACCACCCTCAGTAGCTGTCACAATAGTAGTTCGACAAGTACAATGGCTTCGTCGAATCATCGTGGCGGTGGAGGTGGCGGTATTCAAATTGGTTCGGCTTGGTTTCAGCGTAAAATCAATTTGCGTCCACAACATCGTGGTGTTCACTTAGTAACCGAGGAGATACTTAGACAAATGCCAGAATTGGGTCAATTTTCAGTTGGATTGTGTCATGTGCAAAGTAAGTACAATTTTGAATACCTGCTTTTTGTATGTAATTATGATCATAACTATGAGGCAAGTTCTGTTTTTAGATAATTGTCTACTCTGTGAAGAGGCGTATTCTGTATTCTGGTCGGTATACGAATGCCCCTACAACCCCGGTCTGCTTGTATAAAAGTTGATTTTGTGTTATTTGTACCGGGCGATCTTTATCTTCCTAAAACCGACCAGATCCAGATTTTAATCTCAAGAGGCTTTTCAGTTTGACCTAATTTAAAACTTCTTTGTGTGGCACAATCATCAGGACTCTTCAGCTAAAGCGATTTGAAATTACATACCTCCAGATGCACACACTAAGTATGTTGATGTCCCTTTACACTTAAGCATGGGCTTCCTTTACTGCGTTGTCTCGGAGCAAAGTGCTGCAAGCACTTGTCTGTGCCAGCAATACAAAGAAGAAGATACAGAAACTACATCTTCCTCCTTGCTACCATTCGCAGAACTTATGTCGAACGTAGAATCTGTTCGACAGATTCTAGATCTTCTTCGTTTCTGTTACTCCTTCAAACTTCCAGTGGTACGGAGCACAGAATCGTCCATATCGCCGTTGATGTGCTGTTTAGACTCAGCCACCAATTTCTGTCTTTATACGAAACTTCGTAGAGTCCATACACCTCTTCTGTGGGGCATTGTGTTGGTGTCGTTCTAGGAAATCGATAAGCTTACCAATTTCCCAGATGTCTTCAACTGCATTCCGATATAAAGCAGCAGAGTGTCATAAACGCTTATTCAATTCGATTGTACTAATAAGATTAACAAGCTCAGACTCTGTCAGACATTAAATCACTAAAACACTCGTCGTAGATAATCCCTTTAGCGGATCATGCGGGCATGAAGATGATAATTATGATGATGAAACACTCGCCAAAATAATTATATCTTCCTCCCATCGAATTCTACCGCAGCTGAAGAGAAATCTTAGCCAAACTGCATGCATTCTTTTTCATATCGGACGTTTTATAGAAGGCGTACGCAAAAAGAATTACATTTGACTTTAGGAGAACGTGGCGTCTTCTTTTTCTGGTGGCGCTACAGTCCAAGGTGGACCTGGGCCTCAACCAACAACCCTCTCCCCCTGGCACGATCTAGTTTGGTGGTTGAGGTGGTTCTCCACTTGTGTGCGCCATCGGTTCGGTGGCCGTCGTCCATTGCGTTGTCCCACTGGTTAGGCTTAGGAACAGAGCTGTCAATGCACTCTACACTGCCTAGCCATCTTAGGCGTTGGATCTGTAGCCGCCTAGCTAGGCTCATGTCGCTGTACAGTTCGGTGGTTGAATCTTCTTGATGATCAGGGTCTTATATAACAGCTTGCTACTTCGAGAAACGGGTCTACTACTCAATTACCTATTGAGCCTAAAAAAACAGCGATTGGGAAGAGTTATTCAGCGTTTAATCTACGTTGTAAATGAATTCGTACTGTTTACTCAGAAGAGGCAGACGACCTTCTACACTACCTCGAAGTTATAGCTGCCCACGGTGACGTTCTGGCGGAGTCTTCGATGTTATGTGTCCTCTCTCGATGACAGCATATAAAACCTTCACCGCTAAACTTATTTTGGTCGCTTTCGTTTCAATGTCAACGAACGCCTCATTGACGTCTCGCCTCATGTCGTCCGCCCATGCCGGCAATTGTACGGATCTTTTGAAGATTGTTCCTCTTTTGGTGGCGGTAGTGTTCTACACGACGTTCTCTAGAATAATGCTGGAAAAGTCAGATGACGTCGCGTCGCCTTTTCAAAACCTTTTTTGACAGTGAAGGTATTGGTGAGTTCGTAAGCCGTGATGGAGCAGCGAGAGCTCTCCATCGCCATCTTGCACAACCTGACAAGTGTGGCAGGAATGTCAAAACTTGCCATGGCGTCAAAACTTGACATGGCCTGCACTAAACCTATGAGATAGACAGGAAGAGCATTAGTAACTTTATAGATGTCTTGACCTGTAAAGTCACTGCTTCATGTGCAACCAGGCCAGAAGCTGAACGGATAAGGAAGAAGAGGAAACAATCCTACACTACCTCGGAACTTGCCTGGAACTTGCCGAAACTAGAAGAAGATTCATTGGTTTGGCTATTACTTCAGCCGCCTTAAACACAGAGTGTGTCTGATTGCCACAAACTGGTTACAAATTTGTCAGGAAATACCAGAAAAGACCAAACGAGCCATTCTTGACGTCTGTCAGAGTTCTATCGGCGCATGAGATTGTCTGGGATGACTCGCTTTCGGCCCCTTTCCTGGCCTAAACAGAAACAGAGGACAAACAACAAGGTCAACGAATAAACTGAGATACAAAGCCGTATAGTGACAGCAAAATAGACCAATCGGTCTAAGTGGAGCGAGATTTATATATATACCTTCCTACCTACTCGTCCCTATGCAAGCTGTCATATGCGGCCTTGAAATCAACGAATTGGTGTTGGGTTTCGATCTGCATCTCTTGGTATTTTTCTAATATCTGCCGTAGTGTGAAGGAGTCCCTGAACTTCCTCGACCTGAAACCACACTGAAATGGATCTATCAGTTTAGTCATGAAGCTTACCCCTCGGTAGTTGGCGCAGTTAAAGGGCTGTTTTCGGTCCTTTTTTGTGGATCGGGAAAACGATACTTAGATACCACTCGTCGGGCTTGCTTTCCTCCGACCATATCTTACAGACGATTCGATCCATGTTCCCTACCAGCTCATCTCCACCTACCATAAAGAGTTCTGCTGCCTCGATATAGCTATTTTGATATCGTCTGGGGGCGGAAGTCTCTTCTATCATCGGCGTGGACTGAACAGAGTGGTATGTTTAGCCGCATTGCGTGTGTAGCTATGGCACAGTGTCCGGTAAGGACTCCTATTAGCGCACGTACATCTCTGCGACGAAAGCCGATCAATGGTGTTGATCTCCTCTTGTTCAGGTTATGCCACATGGCCCTTTCTGTGGTTGCAGTAATCAGGCTGAGCCAGTGAGTTTTGAATCTTTATAGGGATTCTCTTCCAGTTTCTTCTCCGGGTACGGGATTGCCAAAGATTCTCCCAGCTCCAAGCCCTTCTTCGCAGGACTATCCGCCCTTTCATTACCTTGGATTCCAGTAAGTCCTAGTACCCAACAAAGAGTCACCGAATTCTCTGAGGATATCGCGTTGACGCTTTGTCTGCAAAGTCCAACCAGCTTAGACTTCCGAATGCCCTATATTATAGCTTTAATTGCCGCTTGGCTATCAGAAAGGATGGCTTGGATGGATTAAAAGCTTTGGTATACGAGCGCGAATGACGCCTCATGTATGGCAACCACATCACCCTCCCTCAGTTCCAGGGACTTTTCGAAGAGGTCACAGAAGATGCCTCTTTATCAGCGCCCGTCTCTGAGTCTGGTCAAGGAATAATCACCGTACGTTGCCTTAAAATGGTTCAGTCCATTACATGTTCCCGCATTTCCGGTTCTTGGCGACAATGACTCCTTAATCCATCAACCGACTCCATCCCACAAGGATATGCGTAATTTTCTCGTCCGAATTGTCTGCATTGTAATTAATTCAAGTGCCTCGAAACGAATTAGCATAAGGCACACACAATAAAAATTATCATCAGCTTTAGTGACAGTCATGCGGAGCATTCAGTAGCACGTGTTCGCCAAATATCATTCAACTCCTCATCGTCGCCTGCAGCAAATCCGTTTTCCTTGCTTGCGCCAGCTTAAACTCGACTCCCCTCCTTCATCCCACATGCACACAGCACACAGTATATGTAAGGCAACTAGCTATCTGCAGTTGCAATCAACCAATTGCAAATAAAAGTCAACTTCTCAGAACTTTCTACACTCGACTGGTGAGCAGGGAGGTTTGTGGTCTAGAACCGTGTGGGCACCACAAGTTCTCCTCCCCTGATGTCACCTCTCCTGCATTCCTTGTTATTTACGGTAAATTGTTGTTTCTTCCAGTTTTTTATTGAGAAATTAAGGAAATTTGAAAGGATGGCAAAAAAGAAAACAAAAAAACACATCACCCAAACTTACTTTCAGCGAGTTCCGAGTTCGGCTCAACTCAGCTTCTTCCCATATCTCCTCCTGCTGTTGCTCCTCCTCATTGATGTGTCGCTGTATATTTTATTCGATGGTATTGGTGGTACCTGGGTGTAGCTGCTTTTTAATACCGGAGCACTGAGCCTCATGTGGCAGTGGCTCTAGTTTGCCTACCACGCTCCACCTCAGCACACCACACCATTTCCACTCTAGTGGCAAATTTAAAATGCACGATACAATTGGGGCAAAACTGACACAAAAAGAAAAGGAAACACACAATCGCAGGGACCCACTAGCACCACCGACCAGGCAGCCGTGTTCACTTCTAGGTTATCCTCGTATCTAACTCGTGCTCGGGCTCGTCCTCGTCCTCCGTTTATTGTTCCTTTGGAATACTTTGCTTCTTCTTTTTGTTTCCTTGTTGATTTCGATTTGCACCGTGGAACTGGTAGTGCATAATTGGTTTTTATTGTGCCATATTCGAAGTGACTGTTCGATTGAAACACTGTCATCGGATGAGAAGCTGGCTTACCAACTTGACTTGTTAATAAGGAATGTAGGATCAGTTCTATAGTCTGAAGGGAGTGAATTTGCAATAACAGATGTCGACAAGATTAAACCCGCTTGATTGACACAAGTCTGTCGTATCTCTCCCTACTTTTTACTAATACAGGGTGGTCCAACGAAAACGCTTGATGATAATTGTTAATAAAACAAACATTTTTCAGAAAATTATCTTAATATTTTATATTATGACAGAAGGATTATGTGTGAAAGAAAATATCGATTAAATGCTCACCACGGCTTGGGTGGTATTCCTCTATCCGATGGCAGTATTTTCAATGACAGTGACATAATTGAGGTTCGATGTCGTAAATGTGCCGAATTGTCTCACCCTTTAGCCCTTGGATTGTTCTTGGCGTATTGACGTACACTTATTCTGTTAAATATCCCCAAAAAAAAAGAAGTCCAAGGGTGTCAAATCACATGATCATCACATCATCACATCAATGCCATTGAATTTCTCGCGCAAAAGAGCCAGGCTGTCTGACAAGTGGCACCATCCTGTTGGAAGCACATGTCGTCCAGGTCCATATCCTCAATTTCTGTCCGCAACAAGTCCGTTATCAGCTTCCGATAGCGAACAGCATTCACTGTAATTGCTTGGCCGATCTCAACAAACATACACTGTTTTCAGATTTCCTACACACCCTTTTTGCTGAAATTTGCGCACCATTATACCGATTGTGGACACTTTTGGTTGATTATGCTGACCAAGAAAAATAACGAAGTGCACGAAATGAATGATTTCATGATTTGAACGCCCATTTTCGTAAAAGGATTCAACAATCTTAACGCGCAGCTCAGTTGTGTACCTCTCCATGGTTGAATTTGTCAAACACTAAAACAAAGAAATGTCAAATTAAGTTGGGCAAGACAACTTTACGTTGAGGTGTGACACAATTAACATCGTACATTATGGTTGGTCCACCGTTTATAATAGTTGCTTGGAAGGATCTCGCGAACTAATCGATTAGGTTAGGTAGTGAATCTATCGTTTGGGACGCAGCGATCACATCATCCGGTCTTCGCCTTGTCCGTACCCAAATCGAGGATTTCTCATATTTTATCTGGGCAGTTAATCACAAGAATATTGAATGAAACCAAAATAGAATGCTAGCTAGATTGCAAACACTCCAAGTACGTCTGGTTTACTTGCAAAGTGCTTGTTACTCGGATAAGCTCTCTTCCTTGGACGTTAATAATTAGAATGACTGTGTAGATTGAAGCCACGTATTGCATAGCGGTTGGGTTTGCGTGGCGTAGTGGGTTGGGTTTAAAACATTTTCATAATTCACGGCTCCACCTCTTTCGAATCAATGACAATGCTCAAAAGCTACTCTTGTCTGGAAGAAGCTTCTCAAAATTTCGCCGTTCGGAGTCGGCATAAGACCGGAGGTCCCATCCACTAGTGAAAGAACAATAGCACGCACAACGCGAGTAGTTGCTGTAGAATCTAGGCGCAGCAAGGACTCGCACTGTCGCGCCATCTGTATTCACATTATTATATTGCATAGCGGTTATTAAATTGGATAGCCCGACCAACTTCAGTTAAAGTTGAATCTTTGGTCCTGTCTGAGTTGGTGTTTTTTGCAGGAGAAGATTCAACCATGAACGGTACGAGCTGTACAGCGACATGCTTACGGATTCAACGCCTAAGATGGCTAGACCGCATGAACACCACTCCTCCAGTCCGATAAGTCTTAGACTCGGAACCAGTGGGACAACGCAATAGACGACGCCAATGGAACGAATGGCTCACAAAAGAGAAGAAGGATCTCAACCAACTTGGCGTGCGAAACTGGAGGCAGCTGGATATCGTGCCAGCGGGAGATGCTTGTTGTTTGAGGCCCAGATCAAACTCGGGCTGTATCGCCACTGGAAGGAGAAGAAGAAGAAGCCAGACTGACACTTATATACAGTCTTTCAGTTTGGTGGACACGGAATACAATGATTGGCTTGTACGCGCGTTAAAAATAATTCGGAGCGTTTAGATTGGTACACCATTTACCACACCCTGCTTTCGAGAAATATTTCACCACCAGCATTTCATCTGGAGTGGAATGGAAGTCTAATTATCAGACGCTGGTCGTTTGCGAATACTCACACGCGGATGAAGGATTGGGGCTAGGGATCACTACAAGGATCTAAAGATCTCGTATTTTTACATTTGCCTAAAATGGCAGAGATCTTCGCACAGAGGCCATCATGGTATACAGATGCAATGTCACTATCATCACACATCACAGCAGTTATACTTTCCTTGCCTCTTGATCAAATGGCTGATGGCTTGGTGCAGGAAAACTTGTCGAACGTTGTAACACACCGGATAATGGAGAAACTCACTGAGAAGAAACCCTCCTGCAAACATACACTTCTAAAGGTAAAAGCAATAAAGACAATCAATCTTAAACAGTTGGAAAGATACACGTGCCTCATTATGTATCCACAAAATCTATTTGGCCAACACTGGACATTAGACCTTCAAATAACAGGCACTGAGCAACGTCAATAGGATAGAACTCATATACAATTCTGTATTGGCTTCTTACAGAGGATACATCACGTTCGTGCATTCATGCCCTTGCTTCACGCAGGTGTATACACTTAAGAACCTTCTTAAGAAAAGTTAGCAGGCAGACTTATAATTGCAAAAACCGGCTAAGTGCCCAATCTCACCTCAATAATATTCGTTAGCATTTCCGTTACCACTGAACGAAATCGTGAAATTTCATCCAATTTCTCCAAATCTAGTAGTTTTCCATATACATTATCGCGGTTTCGAAACCTCTCGATTTCATTGAAATCTATTTGAAAACCCATCGAGTTCATCCATGTCTGAGAATTTGGAAAATCGAACACGACTACACCGTGGACTTCTGTTCATTTTGTGTCATTTTGGTGTTAATTTTCTAATTTTATCTCCCTCTATTTTCTTTCACATTTCCTGTCAACAGACAGCTGTTTTGGGCTAATGACATTGAAAATCAATTCAACTCAGTGGGAAAGGCCTATTGGTACAGTAAGAATTCATCCAAATCACGCGAGTTTGGTTCGATGGGAATAGGCTAGAGTATCATGTCATAATCAAAGGAATCAAGAATCTCGTTTGTCTTAGAATCTGATCTGCAAACATTCGCTTACGGAGTCACAAACCCAAACAAGTGTAGAACATCGCCACAGGATTCTGCAACGGATCAGAGCAACGTTTCGTTTATTCAAAATGCTCAATCAAGAGAATATTTGTCGGTTGGCCACACCATGTACACAATGCAATCACGGGTACGGGTACATGAGAACATCATCGTCGTAGTGCTTTCAAACATAACCTCCCTCACTTGTCGCCCAGTGAGTTCCCCATCCACCTCGCAATCAATAAGCGACCGGTTACCTGGTTTATGGATATCAATTGAATCTTCCCACAATTGAATCATACCCACAAACAGAATGCTACTGTGCCGTGCCGAGATACGGATTCCCAGAAAAACAAAAAAAGAATACATTGTACGTATGTCGTCGATAAACGTAATGGAAATCGTCGCGGTTCCGGATCAGGAAATACCATGTCCCTTCGAATTGTTGACACCCCAACCTCTGTCTCTCGTATGCAAATACGATTACAGCACAGGGCTAGACCAGTGTTCGCCTTTATTTCCCCTTTCGACTATGACATCAGTTTCCTTTTAGTTCATCATAATCCCGTGTTGTTCTGGGCAAGGGCAAAGGAGGAGCCACTCATTCGCTCCCATTCCCCATCCGCCCTCGCTTTGCCTTTATTTCGGTGAAACATGTCCATTGTCGTTTGTTGTGTGCTAGTTCCTCTGTAAAAAGAGGATATTAGTTGCACGTGTCAGAAGTCTTCGTGGCTGTCATTCCAAAAAAAAGAAAGGAGGACTCAGTTGAATGTGAGTGAGTGACTTACTGACAGACATACGATTGCTAACTGTTTTCATGCGCCATACGGCGACGGCTGGTGCGGGGGAATGGCTGCTTTAAGGTGGTTAACTGCAATCTGGGAGAGTTTGAATTTTCTAATTAATTCAAAACTTTAGTTTGTCGCACCTCCGGCTGCGATTTGCTGAACTTTCTCGAGTTATTGTGTTGAAATGTAATTAGATTTGAGTGGTCTGTGGATGGCTATGTCGGAGTGCCGCGTCCGGTTTTGCTGCTATGGGGAATGAGGGAATCATCTTGTTTAGGCCGCTTTCACACGATCAGATTTCATCGCACCAAACACCACCATTTATCGGAGTTAATCGCGCCATACTATCACACGGTCAAATTGTCGACTTTCGAGAGCATACGATTTTTTTGTTTTGCTTTCTCTTTTCCGCGTGCTTCCGATACCCAACGCTGAGAAGAAACATACAAAAAAGACAGGAAAACAGCAAAAGCTGATACGATTTCTGCGGATAGGATTTCTGTAGGCAAGGCCTCGCAGTCGATGCGACGGAATCTAACGAAATGACGAAGGATAAAACCGTGTTATAGCGGACTTGTTATAAATTATTTTATTTATTTTCTGCATTTCATGCTACCTGAAATACTTCTTAAAGATAAGCAAACTAATTCAGTCTGACAATGTGAGAGTGTTTGGATAAATAATCTACGAACATATTCACTTTATGAACACCCCCAATTGGAATGACTGTATCCGTAAGTTGTGCTTTGTTGACAAACAAAACCGTGGCAGTGAAGAGGTTAATCTGCATCCGTTGTTGATGTCTCAACAATTCGAAGACGACGGAACAGCGCTGTGGCCTGTGGGGGTGAAAGTAATACTGCACTATGCGCGTCAATATTGATATGATTATGTCTTTAAATGACGTCCAGAACCATGGAAATCTCTCAGTTAGTAACGAAAATTCAGCAGTCCGCCCTAAAATTTCAGAGCTCATCACTCTCCAACGATCGGATTGCGACTGATACGGTGCACTCTCCCTGAGTCAAATTGTCACGGGATACCATAATTTGTTCGAGCTGGAGGGAGTTTGACTTAGAGAGAGGTTTTTGTATGAAAAATTGAGGGAAAATTATGCGAAAAATATGGCGAAAAAGTTTGAGATAGAGACTTTCGAATTAGGGAGAATTCAACTTAGGGGAAGTCCACTGTATTGTGTGTGAAAGCGTGCGGACAAGTCCACTCACATTACGCTTTAAAAGAAAACATTTTCATTTTTTTAATTTGACACATTGTGGCTCACTGAGAAATCGGTGAGCAGACTAGGTCACACAGAGGACAGACAGGGGGACCTGGGTATCATCCAACATGCATCTGCAGGCGGTTCGATCCGTCGTCAGCTTTCTCCAGTTTCGCACAACAAGCCGGCTGAGGTCTCCATCGACTTGTGTGCGTCTCCCTTAACGTGGACTTTCTCCGTGGCGTTGTCCCACAGACTCAGAGTCGAAGATTTTTCGGGACGGAGCTAAGTTGTCCATAGGCTCTACATGACCTAGCCATCTTAGACGTTGGTTCCGTAGACAATTAACTAGACCTATACAGTTCGTGATTGAATATTCTTCTCCAAATGCCACCAACGAAAACAGGACGAAAGATCGCGCCGAGAACTTTTCTTTCGATGGGACCAAGAGCCTCTGAATCCGCTTTGGATATAGTCCATGCTACTGCCCCGTAGACCAGGACGGCGATGATCACGGTCTTATACAGAACCAACTTAGTTTGCCAAGAGAGGGCTCTATTACTTTTTTAGTCCAAAGTTAGTTTAGTTTTTTAGTCCTTTTTAGCCCAAAGAAACAGCTGTGCCAGTGCAATTTACCGCAGATTTGATGTAGACGAAGTCTTTCACTACCTCGAAGTTGTACCTGCCTACGGTGACGTTCTGGCCGAGTCGTCGGTGACATGTGCCCCTTCTTGATAACAGCGTATACTTTGTTTTCTTCTAGCTTACCGCCAAACCCAGGTAAGCCAGCTGATGGTCAGGTATTAGTTGCTTATCTTCGATAAATTTTTGAATGCGTTTTAATAAGAGTTCTTCAAAACCTTCCATGAGTCTGGAGCATATAATAGCCTAATGAAGCGTGAGTGACTGTTGTCCACTGGCATACCAGCCTAACTTTTTGCCCAAACTTGCGTAGAGCAGTCGCGGTGTCAAAACTTATTTTCAAAAAGCGCATTGTTTTTTATATTTTCCAACGTTGTTCAAGCGTAAAGCGACTCATTTCGTTCTGCTGAGGTATGATACTGACTTCGTCAAGATTTCGATACTTTGACAGCTGTCAGGGTCAACATAACCCATAATTTAAAAAAAAAACACTAGAGCCCAACAAGTATACACTGCGCATCCCAGTTTAGACCTCTTTTTGAAGGGATTTGACTTCAAATTGTTGCTGAATCTTCTGCACGAGCAAATGCAATGTGAACATAGCCTTACGAGTTTGACAGCAGATTGTTGCTGAAACGTCTGCACGAGCAAATGCAATGTGAACATAGCCTTACGGGTTTGACAGAAGATTGTTGCTGAAACGTCTGCACGAGCAAATTCAATGTGATAACACCCTTACGGGTTTGACAGCAGATTATTGCTGAAACATCTGCACGAGCAAATGCAATGTGAACACAGCCGTAAGACGGATGGCGCTGAAGTAATCACCTAGTTTGATCACCTTTCTGACAAAACCCATATTTCACTAAACAAACACAATCCAAGTTGACTCCCCCATTCGAACAATCCATATCCGTGGAATTAGATCTCAATTAGATCCCAAGATCTCACTTCTCACAATTGGAAAAATGAGTCCACAAAATCCAAAATCATTGCCCTCCTACACACACCACTCCACAATTCATGATGTCATTGGAAACTAAACCAAACCCTCTGCCCGCACTCAGTATCCACACACGGATTAGATTCTATTTCAACTTGATTGATATCCAACGTCGCGGTGCGGTTATCACATTTATTGACTCCAGCATTCAAGTAAATTTGCAAATATTCTCCCAGTCACACTTCAGCTGGAGGACACATGCCCGATGTAATGACACTCGAAGCAGAGCGGAAAAGAGTGCAACACTGCAACTATCACATTACCCATGCAGAGATGACTGCACCCATGAAATCACCTTTCCACTGCGCGCTGATCCGCTCCGCAGGACACGACGACGCGCTTCGATGTGTTGTTTGACGTGCCTCGGTCGGCACAGAGGGCTGGGGCCACACACCACCCATCGATCCGGTGGTAGGGTGTGTGAAATCTCACAACAAACCCTCGCAAGGAACCCTAATAAAGACTTCCCTTCCTAGGACTGGCACCCCCTCCCGCCTCATTCCCCTGGACAATAATTATGTCTACGAATGTAGGTGAGCTGTGGTTGTTGTCATCGTCGTCGACGACGTTGTCGTAGTATTGTTTCACAAAACTATGGCGAGTATGACGAAATCATTTCACGTACTGTTCTGTAAGTGTATCCTGTCGCTGGCTCTGCCCCTACCCCGGGGTCCTTGTTCATTCACATTTTAGTGCTTCTTGCTGCGCTATTGCCTCCACGAAGCAGAAGAAGAAGAAGAAGAAGAAGAAGCGGAGGCAGCAACGATACGCCAGAGATGAAGAAGGAGGACACAAGCCAACCAAGGAGTGGAGTGCCTCTGTGTACACTGAGACATGGGGTCGGTCCACCGACTCGTGTGCTTGTTTCGTCCTACTTGTTTAAATATATGAACGTAACTACACTTTGAGGAGAATGCGTTTCCTTTCCTCGTCCACGGCGGCCCCCTTTCCAGAGTTCGCCAGCGTGTACAGCGTATGCTACGCCAGTGTGAGTTCCTCCTTCAGTGTCTTCTCTCTCTCACTCTGTGTGTGGTCGTCGTGCACGACCAGGCCAGGACAAGCAAAGCAAAGCTAGACAAAAAAAGCACGGAATTCAAATACATTCACCATCGGATTTGGGTCATGTAAAATAATAAACAAGGTGTCTATTCGCATTATGTAAATTGTTCGTCATAGTAAATGCGACGCGGGCTGGAGCTGAGGCTGGGACCACCGGGCCTATGCACGACGAGTACGAGTACAACACATCTGCAATTGAATTAATAATGCATTCTCAATAAAACATCCGTTATTTAGGAAGGTGTGGATGAGGAGCAAGAGTGCTGCATGCGGCTAACTTGGGGCCAGAGGAGGCCTATGAAATTTTTGCTGCTTCAGTGCTTCTGTCAAGTGCTGCCTGAATTTAATCTGTGAGTCAAGAGGTCGAGGGTGTTCTCTGAAAACCACAGAGTCTTTGTTTCTGAAGTGTGACTAAACAGATGGGAATGCAAAGGGCGGGGGGTACTTGTTACTTCGTTCGTCCCCATGTCTCGGCACGGTTTTGCTTAAATGCGGTTAATGGTGGAAAATTAGTTTTAGTAGAGTAATTTGGCCGGTAAATGGGGAACATGAGAACGGAAAGAACTGGGAGGAATGATTGGCTACAACTTGTTTCAGCCCCCAGTCGAAAGGGGCTGAAGGGTCTACTGTTCGAACAGTCCACTTTATCCCTTGGGGTTAGAGCCTGAGTGAGTTGGTACTCTGATTGCGAGAAGCGACGAAGTAAAAAAAACTAAAACATAGAGTTGATCGCACTTTAAACCCGCATGCCTTCTAGAGGGTGACCAGACAGCAATGACAGGTCTTTCAGTTGTTGTGTCTCAGCAGCTGTCAGAGTTCCCAGTGACATCTTTTTGCCATTTTATCGAGCATCGTTTCGCTTTTCCCGAAGGTGTGAAGATTATAAAAAAAAAATCTCGATCAGGTTTGAAAACTGCGCAACTTGAACTTCGTCCAGACGCCATGGAATTTGTCCCGCAGTGTATATCTGAGCGTGAGTATACCCTTTTTAAACTGTAAGCAACCAACCAGACGGAGATTGGTGCGAGATGAATAAGACACTGCCACCTTAGCAGGCCGTATCGAACAAGACTCGGAAATGTGGATTCGTCAATCATCGATCAACTGAATTCGGCACTCCCAGGAAGCCAACGCGGCCTATTTTGTGGTTGGATTTTGAGCAGAGGACTACAGCCAACGCCGTGAGTTCGCTCAAGAGCTGGAAATGTTGGCCAGAGAACCGGATTTTAGGATAATCTATCACGAGTGGAAGCGGCTTACAGTTTTTCGCCGACTCCAGACGGCCAAGCTGAGAAGCTTTTTTCTAAACAGTTATTACTCTTGGAGCATTGTCAGTGACTGGAAAGAGGTATGGCTGTGAAAATGATTTTGTTCCCACCGGGAATCGAACCCAGCGTGGGAGTCGACGAACATACCCAAAACAGCACGGCCACTGCGGCGGCGTCATCGGACCTGAATTCTTTCTAAATGAGGAAGGCAATCTGTGAATGGTCTCAAAAGCCAGAATCTGGTTCATATCTCAAACCGTTGCTATTTTGTTTAAATTTCAATGTTTCTCAGCTAAGAGCTAAGATCTCCTTGCACTCTTCGAGGACCACCCTAGGTATTGGATCTACAGACATCTAGGTAGACTCATGTCGTGATTGAATTTTCTCCTTCAAAATCAGGAAGGTCACGCGCAAAACATTTCTCTCGAACAGACCAAGCTGGTCTACATCCGCTTTTGAGATTGTAATTGCCTCCGCGCCGTACAGCAGCACTGGGATGACCAGTTTAATAGACACTGTTTATAAGACACTGGCAGTCATCTTGGTCCATCGTAAGACGGCTCCATTATTCAATTGCCTCTTGAGCCCATACAAACAGCGAATTGCGAGAGCTATTCTACGTTTGAACTCGCTACTGATGTTGTTCGCTACTGTTTATTGCGGAGCCGAGGTAGACGAGGTCTTTCACTACCTCGTTTTTATAGCGGCCCATTGTGACTCTCTGTCCAAGACCTCATTGTTGAATGTATTTTCTTGAGGACACCGCCAAACCCATCCTAGCCGCCTTCATCTGATGCCAGCAGCAGTCTCATTCAGAGCTGTCTGTCACGTCAACGTTATCCGCGTATGCTAGCAGTTATGCGGACTTCTGGAAGATCGTACTTCTACACATAAGTTTGCTAGACATAAGTTTGCTGACGATCTTTCGGCCATGGCTCACTTAATCCATCGTTTTGGGTCCGTTGAGCCCTTAAAAGAGAATTTTTACTACCGGAAAACTTTCCGTATTGCGAACCAGATCCATATATGAACCTCAGGAGATTTTTCAGCTCAAATCTATCCTCTAGTTCTACAAAGAAGTGTTATTTTTATACTCGGTGAATTCCACCACCGAATTGATGTTGGACAAATTCTGTTGTGTCTGTCAACCACTCCCGCAGCTTCTACAGAAGTGGTTACGCAGAAAGTTCAGACGGAATACATGTGCTGATCGAATTTCCAGACTTATTTTATATCAATCCAAATGTTTGTCTTCAATTTTTAATCCTTATTAAACTTAGAGAGGTAAGATGTATGTATAGGGTGACCACATATCTCTAACCAGATTTCGGTACACAAGAGAATATGTTTGTTTTAAATATTTGTTTATTTTATTTAAAGTAAAACCACACTTCGTTGCGGCCGAAGTCCCTGGGAAAATAGAGTATGTTAAACAATTTTTCGTAGATGACAACGCTGTTTTCTTCCCATAATTGTGTCACATTCCGTCAAAAAGATAAATTGTTCGGAGACCTCATTACACTCGGATCGAAATCACAGCGATTCTTCCAAGCCATAGACTTTGCGATGGCTTCAACATATTCAGACTTCGTGCATGCGCAAGTGAACTTTGTTGAGGCAAAACAACTGCGAATAAATTTTTTGATGCAAAGTCGGCAGGACGAAGGTTTTGATTCGACTGGATTACGTGGTATGCTCAAACGCCCATCGGGCTTGTCAAATGTTGCACCATTGTTAAGTGGCAAACACAAAAAACTTACTTACTTATCAGGCTGACCACCCATGCAGGGTCCGAGCCTTAGCGATTGCTGCTTTCCATTATTGACGGTCCAAGACCAAGCTGCCTTGCATCCGCGATTACTTAGTCTTTATACCAGAGATTCGGTCTTCCTCTCCTTCTCGAACCAGGAGGCTCGGATTCGAAGATCCTCTTTGCTTGAGCATTGTTTTCCATGCGCTCGATGTGGCCGAGCCAGTGCAGTCGACGGATATTTGCCTTTCGGACTACATACACATCCTGGTACAGCTCGTAGAGTTTGCGGTTGTGTCTTCTCCTCCATTCGCCTTCCTCGCGGACGGGACCATATATCCGACGTAGAATTTTTCTTTCGAAGGCACGAAGAATCAGCTCAGCAGTTTTGCTTATCGTCCAGCTTTCGCCTCCATGTAGCAGGACTGGTAAAATAAGGGTTTTGTAGAGAATGACCTTAGTCCTTCGTGTCAGGAGTTTTGACAAACCGAAGTAACACTGGTTGCCTAAGGCGGTTCTACGGTAGATCTCCACAGTGATGACGTTTGTGGAGTTTACGTTTGCCCCGAGGTAGACAAGCTCCTTTATTTTCCTCATCGATTGTAATATTTTGTCCAAACACAAAAAAAGAAGGTAAAAAAACGACTGTGGTTCAATATAATAATATAAAATTGATGACGCGACAGTTCGAGGCGGACCTGGGCTTATCTTTTCAGCAACCACTCACGTTGTGCGTGCTATTGTTCTCTTACGAGTGGAAGGGACCTACGGTTTAATGCGGACTCCGAACGGCGTAGTTCAGAAGCTTTTTCTAAACAGGAATAGTCCTTGAACATTGTCAGTGACTCGAAAGAGGTGGAGCCGTGAATTATCAAAGGTGGTGGAATTCGGGTATCGAACCTGGCACCCTCTGCGTAGGAGTCGACGCACTTACCCACTACGCCAGGGCGACCACACTGTGGTTCAATAGCCCAGATTTAATCCCATTTTTTTTTTTAATTTCGGTGTACTAATTTGATATTGGCTTATTTGCGTGTACCGAGGCTTCTCGTCGGTATACGGCGTTAAATTTCGGTACTGTACTGGTCATTTCAGGACAGGCGGTGATTCTTTTAGTTCAGATCCCTCTTGCGGAAGACTGTTTGCTTTTTGGATGGATGGAATGGGAAGCCCTGTTGCTGTTGAGCATTCTGCCATCTGACATTGAAACGAGTTCTAGTGACGGCTCAGGGGTCTTCTGCGCCTGTCCTCTTCGAAAAATCCCGTGCAGTAAGAGACGACTGTGAAACGACTGGAAGTCGCAGTTGGTTAAGTGCCGGCCCCTGGTTAGCAGGGTCCCCGGTTCGAATCCCAGTGAGAGCAAAGTAAAT
The DNA here is from genome assembly GCA_964034865.1 of Eristalis intricaria. NCBI lineage: Eukaryota > Metazoa > Arthropoda > Insecta > Diptera > Syrphidae > Eristalis > Eristalis intricaria. The sequence continues at coordinate 52,003,197 of OZ035874.1, forward strand.
TCGCTTTTATCTGGTTCTCAAATCTGGTCCAGTCACCATTTGCCGTTGGCATCAAATTAACGGTACTATCACTGAAGAGGTAGTTTTCTGACTAGGGGTATCACAATGGACCAACATGGCCTAAGTGTGCTGGTGACTTCACTACATGCTCCTCTTACGTACCTACATACCTAAAAGACGACTGTAGCTTTTTTTTCGAGCCGAAGGCAGCACATGCGCTGAGTGACCACGCAATTGAATTGATCAAGGACAAGCCATCAGATGAAACAAATGACCACTGAACCTTTCTGACTTAATTTCAGTTGTCATCTTGGCATTTAACCACCAGGCTCTCCAATCCCCTCGCTCAACAAGTCTTCAAGACCTTGCTAAGTTTTCGTGGCTGTAATTCGCAAAGGCTTTGATCCTGGAACGTAATAAACACTTGCATGTTCAGCTAACTTCCAAATGTAATCCGTAAGAATGCCCCCAACTACATCGCACATAAAAGGACTCAGTCTTCAAAGAGTCGGTCACAATGGCGTTGGATTCAACCCGCTGTGGCGTAGCTGCACTGTTGTCGTCATGTCTTTTGGACCGCTCTTAGATGCACACAAGGATGGTCTTTAGTCAACTGTCAGCATCCTCAACCCACAAAAAAAAACGGAATTGAATGGAAACAGCATCATCGTCGTCGGCATGTCGTGTTCCTTTTTTTCCCTCATCCCCTCCTGGCAACGTCTCAAATTTTCGCTCCCCCTCCCCGCCCCTGTTCCGCGTGTATTCGGATACACCAGTAGGAATGCATAAAGTGACTCGAACATTATTTTTATCATCATCATCATTATTATTGTATCTGCGCTCGTATGGAGGTTCTTCTTCACGCCTTTCCCTCATATTGCTCAAACCGCAGCCGTCGCCGTCGCCGCCGCTGCCGCCTTCAAGATGCGGGGGTAAGGTGATGTTCTTTTTGCCAGCGTCATCAGGAGTCTTCGTTGTCGATGAGGTCCTTCTGGCCGAGCGTCGTCGTCGGTCTGTCTTTTGTCGTTGGTGTGGCATGGCACACACCACACGACAACCCGTTCGATTATCTCCGTCAATATATTTATGAATTTTGTAAATCTCTCATTTGATGAGCAATAAAATTATGTAATCACATACCCAGAGAGGAGCATCCACAGCGGGGGATGGCTGGCATAAGTGTGAGGTGCTATTGCGGTGGCGGTAGCGACGGTGGTGGCGATGATGGAGGAAAACTCAATAAGTGTGCAATATGTGTCTGTAACGAGCCGATGCGCACAATGCTCACTTGAACGAGGCGGACGATGAGGCCTGATTCTTGCATACAAAGCTTTCTGCTGCTGCTTGCCACTGCCACTGCTGGCGAAGGACATTGTATTAATTACGATATCCGACGGGTCTTATTCTTCTTTTGCCCCTAAATGTCCTTTTTTTGCCCGCGCCCCGTTTCGCCCTCAACCCCCGTCGAACTGGGGGTGGAATTACTTATTATGCATCGAGTCTCTGTGGATAATAATGCACATACGCCCAAGAGTCCGGTGCACTCTAAGGAGGCCACAATAATAAAGCAGACAACGGCAGTGGCTGGCAATGTGCTGAGGTTGGTCGATGGCGATGGCAAATGTACAAATAATACGACGACGGGTGGAAGCAGGGTGGCGTGTGTCCTTTCTATGGCGGGGGCGTGGGTACCACTGGATTGATGTACACGAAAAGAGAATTTTAAAAAAAATATTTTTATAATATTTCACCGAAAGAACGTGAGAAGGGTGTGCTGGATGACAGTTGCCTGCAACCAGTTTCCGACGACATTATTCATTGGTCTAGTTACCTTTTAATTAAACCCCTGCTATTCATCAACACAATCGCAGTGTGTAGCCCTTTGTTTTGTTTACTGCTCCGGTTTTTTTTTTTTTTGTCTCCCCGGCACGGCGACATCGGAAAATGTCTTCATTTGTGCTGCTACCAGCGGAAGTGGTTTGTTTGTGAATGGCCTTCCTAATGTTTGTTTGGGAGAATAACTGTCAATTGATAGCTTAACACGGAACAATTGTGTTTGAGTGTACATTTGGAGGGGATGGCTCCAAGTTGAAAGTCGGTTGGCCTCGGTTCTGCAGGAGGTTATGTGCTACAACCTGAGTAGCCAGGTGCCAATGACTTCTTACACGTGACCTTTTGAAGTTGACGAGAAACTGTAGGCGTTCCCAAAAGGAATTATGGTTGGACTTAAATTTAATACTAGCTGGAAACCTGGTGTGTGCTCTCTTGCACTTGCACTCTCTTTCTGTTCAGCTTTGTGTCGCGTTCTTAAACGTTTTGATCGGAGAGCGACTTTGCTTAATAACCGAAATAGGACATGCCGTTGGGATTAATTTAGTTAAAATAGAAATTATAGTCTTAAATGAACAGTAAATTCGTTAGAATTTCATTTATAAACGACCTATTTAACGCAAAGAGAATTTTTCAAATCGGGCTGGTAGTTCCTGAGGAAAAGGGAAACAAACAAACACGTGTACTTTATGAAGTGCTACCATGTATTGTCAACAGATTTGAACTTCAACCATCAAACCTCTCCAAATTAGGTGATCCCTTGCAACCTGGATCGACTAGTTGCTCCGCATTCGTCAGCGCCAAGGACTCAGAGTGGACGATCCTTCGGGCCGGAGCAAATTTATCCTTAATCGGCATGGCTTCAAGTTGAAGAGTAGTTGTGGAGTGTCTTTGTTGGAGAACTACCTAAACTCAATTTCGCGAGGAATTTCCCATCTAGCACACCCTCCAGATCTTACTGGACGTCTGAGCAACAGACGCTGGACGTTCCTATGGGAATCTTCACAAATGGATCGAAGATGGGCAAAGAAGTGAATGCTGGCATCTATTCCAAGGATCTAAACATCTAGCTATCTTTTCGATTATCAAAATTATGAAGCGTCTTTCAGGCTGAAATATTATATTAAGGACGCCCTGCGCTAGCTAAAAAACAATGTTATAACAAGTACAGATATCGTCATCCGTTTTGGCAGCTAGGCAGCGATAGAATCTCTGAGTGCAGTCACATTTAAGTCCAAGATGTCCTTTAATTGCCGGTTATCTCATAAGGAGATGGCTAAGTATTTCAACATGCTACTCATGTGGGTTCCCGGAAATAATGACATTCCAGAGAATTGCGAAGCAGGCGAAGTCGCTAGATAGGGTGCCACCTCAACACTCTTTCCGGGTCGAGAACTGCCGTCCATGGTTATCGCTTCTGCTAAACATTTACTAAAGCCTGAAACGCTTACTCACACAAAAATAGATGGTCTTCTAGCACTAAGTGCCTCATCACAAATCAATTATGGCCTTCTCTTGATCGAATACACTCATGCGACCTGATCAGTAGGAGTAGGCCTATTCTCAGATCCATCATTGCAGTTAAAACCGGTCATTCTGCCCTCCAGACCAGGTATCTCATAGAACGACTTCTGCAGAAGTTGCAGAGTTGAAGAGGATGAAGAAACCATCGCAATCTTTCTATGCAATCGCTGTGCCATCTCCTCTTGCAGATTTAGTAATTTAATAATAATAATATGGGTGGCTCGAGGCGGACCTGGGCCTAGCTTTGTTCTTTCACGAATGGATGGGACCTACAGTTTAATGCCGACTCCGAACGTTGAAGTTGAGAAGCTTTTCCTAGACAGGATTACTCTTTGAGCATTGTCAGTGATTCGAAAGGGGTGGAGCCGTGAAATATGAAAGGTGGTAAATTCGGGTATCGAACCTGGCACCCTCTGCGTAGGAGTCGACGCACTAACCCACTACGCCACGGCGACCCACTCTGCGATATTATTGTCTCCTATAAGTTTGTGGTTGCCACGATGCCACAACACGACTCGTTTCTGCCGTCAAGATATAACCGAGAAGTTGCCGTTATGTGTCAAAATCTCACCGCACATAACCATGTTTGGATAGAGCCCTACTAGAACTCCCTCGGAGTATGGATCCCCAGATAATTGATCGAAATACGAATTTCAGTGAAATCGAAATAATAAATTAAATTATGATTCGGAGCCACGGTTTGAATGACCCCATATCCAACAATATCTGTTTAACAACAATCCATTTGTTTAGTCCAATCAATTGTGTCGCCGCCTCAGCCTCACTCGAGTTCGCTTTTCTCGTTTGGCATCACCGCAAGTACTGCTGTTCACATTTCAATTATTACGCGACAGAGAGAGGGAGAGTAAGAGAGAGGAAAAACTACCATCATGAGGAGTCATAATTTGCTCTGGATTTGGTTTTCCTTTTAATTAATAACACACAAGACTAATAAGCATCGAGTGGGTAAAGTGCAACTGAACACGCTTTTCGGTTTCGGTCGCTCGCGTCGAGTGCGGAATTGCGGAATGGCTGACTGGCGTGATTTGTTTTACATTTATTCGAGGCGACCGAACGGTTGGTTGGTCACAACGATTTGCTGGTAATTACAGTTAGTTAACCCAAATGAAACACAGCGGCACATGCAAGCGAATTGTGTGTCCTGCACTGGAATACGCGGAGTTTGGCCAGATTGCGGGATTGTGGGAACTTTTTGCAAATCTCTTAAGGTTCATGGGGTTTCATTGAAAGAAAAGAAATCAATGGTTTGTTTGATTACGGCTTGGAGGAGATTTAATGTGAATGTCATGGAACGAATCGAATCGAATTCAATTGTAAATTAGTTCCACACAAATATTCAACTATTGTATTGTGTGAATGCATGATAAAAACATGGGAAGCATCTCTGTCACGGGGCAGGCAACTTAGTCCCCGGGAAACGAATGAACGACTGGATGACGCAGTTGGTAGAGTGCCTGCCTCCGGTTAACGGGGTCCCGGTTCAAATTCCAGTGAAAGCAAAGTTAATACGCTTTTATTTGGTTTTCAAATCTGGTCCAGTCACCATTTGCCGTTGGGATCAAATTAACGACACTATCACTGCAGTAGTCAATTAGTGCTAGAAGTCTGACTATGGGTATCACAATGTACCAATATGGTCGAAGTCTGCTGGTGAAAGCACTAGTGGCCCGCTTACCTAAGTCCCCCGGAACAAAGTCCACTGAGGGTCTTAGATTCCATTAAGTGCAATGTAGAACATAAATTCAAAAAAAAAGAACTGTGTGATTTTAGTTCCCTCTAAATGTTCCCTCTGATAGTTTTAATGATTAAACTTTAGTACCAGGCGCCTGCCTGGCAGTTGTTGACATAACCTTAGCGGAGCTACGAAGTCACGTGACCGGGTTAAACCCTCTGGAACAAGGACTAAAATCCTTTTACTTTGAATACACCAACTTTCTTGCAGGAGTCTTTAAGGATTTTCAAATTTTAAATGTCCCATTCGTCCTTTCCAGTGGTTTGCGCTAGGGACGGATTTGGATTTAAGCTTCCTATGCTGTCTCATCTACGATAACCTTATAACTCACTGCAGACCTGATAACCAAATGCAAATTCGAGGCTTTTGTTTAATTATTGTTGTTCTGAGGTAGTTCCCACTGCAGACCTTTGAGTATGTACTTTGTTCCCATTAGAAAGTGGAGTACGTCCCCACCTTGTATGGGAACAAAAACTCTCAGTGGACTTAGTTCCCTACACCCTCTTCCACTCAGCGCCGCAGTTTTTTGTGGACTCGAGTCCAGCTTAGGTTAGGGTGCTGTGACTGCAGAGAGCAGTCTCGTATAGGCCTGCGAATGTCCCGATTGTTAATCTTCCTAGCCTAAGCAAACAAAGTGTGAGCGTTTAAAGTTTAGTCTTGACCAAATCTGTTTTGTAATGAGGCATTTGGTGCGACTAGGCGTACTGAAATGCGGAAAGGCTCCCTTGAGAGAGAAGAAGAGACTGGAGTTGAGATCGTACCAGGTCAACAATCACCTGTTATTCCAAAAATTTCCCGCCATCCACGTGAAATGGACATTGCTATGATCAGCCGTCTCGTCGTTTACCGACACTTAAGTGAATGGACACTTAACACTTAAGTGAATGACATTCTGAAGGGTCTAAATAGCAGTCTGGCTATTCGGAAATAACATTGTTCTTGAGCTAGGACAGTGATAGTCTGAAAACCGCAACAATAACTAGACTGGGCTCTCATCGCGTGACTTTTCAGACGACTATCGTCCTTTTGATTCACTTCGATGATATCGTCGAAGATTTGCTTCATGTAAGACCATCACTATCGCCTCGCCTATCCTTACAGTTTCAGAGACTCTCACGTAAAAATGACATCTGTGCCATAATTCCTCTCAAATTTCACTAAGCCATTCTCATTTCAGTTTGCGAAAAAAGCTAACCAAATGCGACCTATCATTCTAAAAACGTCTCAAAATTGTCGAACAACATATACAACTTGTTCTCACTTAATAGGAGACGATACTGAAATAGGTATCGGCAAAAATCAGTCGTCGAGACGATAGTTAATGACAGTTTTAAGTTTACGGTAAGCGACATCTCGGACGATGTCGTTTTTTTATGCTTACATGAAGCGAAAATCTCGTCGATATGCTAGCGCGAGACGATTGTCGCCTTACGCGATTAGAGCCCTGGCTTCTTCTTCTTCTCCTTCCAGTGGCGATACAATTCGAGGTGGATCTGGGCCTTCAAGGTCCTTCTCCACTTGTGTGAGCCATCGGTTCCATGGGTGTCGTTTGTTGCGCTCTCCCACTGGTTCCGAGTCGAAGACTTATCGGACTGGAGGAGTATTGTCTACATGTCTGCGGCCCAACCATGTCGCTGAACTGCTAGTACCATTCATGGTTGAATCTTTTCCCCAAAAAAAAAAATCAACGCAAACAGAGCCAAAGATTCAAAGCAATATGATAATGTAAATATATATGTCGCGACAGTGCGAGTCCTAGCTGGGCTTAGCTTCTACAACAATTACTTTCACAACTTTGCTCTCTTAAGCGTTCCCGCCACTTGCAGTTCTTTTTTGTATTAAGGGCTATGGACTCCTGTTGTGTGAAGGTGGACGAGATTTATTCTACAGTATTCTCTCTAGGTTAGGTTAGGTAGGGGGCTGCTAGTGGATTCATTCACATACCCACAGTCAGACTCCAGTGATAGTGCCGTTAATTTGATCCCAACGGCAAATGGTGACTTGACCAGATTTGAAAACCAGATAAAAGCGTATTAACTTTGCTTTCACTGGAATTTGAACTGGGAACCCCGCTAACCAGGGGCAGGCACTGTACCAACTGCGCAATCCACTCAGTATTCTCTCTAAGTCAGTTTTCCTTTAAGAATCTGAGAATGAGAAATGGTTCTAGTACCTTCAATTCTTCCAATGATAAAATGTGCTTGCCAACATCTCCTTGTCTTTTGAGGGCTAGTGCCTCTGTTTCATAATATTCTCCACAGTATCCTGCTCCCTGAAACCGCAGTGCTCTGTTAGGAAGCCTGTTAGGATACAAAGGTTGCTCTTGCTCATCTTGATACATGCTTTGCATCAACCCTCTTTCTTGGCCTGATTCATCCCATGAGCTTTGTTCGAGGTTTTCGTCCTGTTCATTTCTTCTAGTTCCCTGAATTCTTTTCAATGCATATGGTTTCTTACATGGCTCGGGTCATGTGAAAGGTTCCGGTGCTCCTTTCCTAGCTAGTAAGTCGGCGGCTTTATTGGCTGCTTTCCCTGAACGACCAGGTATCCAGTAGAGTTTTACTCCGTTTTTCTTCCTCAACTCTTTAATCTTCTATAGGCATTGATGATGTAGGAGTTAAGTGTCAAGATAGCGGCATACATTTCCGCAGTTGGTGTATTTTCTATCGAGACATATTTGAATGCCTCTTTCTATGGCATAGAAAGATGCTATTGCGTTTGCCCATAGGTTGGAAGCACTTTATCCGTCTAATTACCCTTGCTCCTGTTCTCTCATCAGTTCTTGATCCATCTGTATGGTAAACTGACTCCCTGAGTGATATGCAGTAACTCGCAGAAATTCGATTGTTGTGTCAGTGATCGAACCATCGATTCAAAACATCAGACAAGAGCTTGTATGCGATGTTGCGGAGAATCGTCGTGCATGCTGTTATTGAACCATATCTGTGAGATGTAAGCCCAGCATGAACGTACGCCTCAAAGTAAACGACACACCATAAGTTTTAAGTTCTATGCAATTTTAGGACTTGTAGGTGGTGAACATTGAATCGACGGGAAGTGTTCATATTTGAGACTCGATCTGGTTGAAGAAGAAGCTGCATTGTTATACATATGTTTTCCTATTAATTTAATTAAATAAAGACCAAGTAATCGCGGATGCAAAACTGCTTGGTCTTGATGACTGGATGCAGCGTGCCCAGGACCGTCAGCGATGGAAGCAGCTATTGCTAAGGCTCGAACCTTTCATATTTACAGCCCCGAAATTGTGTCTGTCGATTGTGATGCTTTGCCCTAGATGGTGTGCGACGGAACGTTTCTTGCTCGACAGAATATATTTCGTCTTATCTTTATTTACCTTTTCAAAATCCGCAAATCAAATACGCATTTCCTTTCCAAAATCCGGTGCGGGTTTGAAACGAATTGGAAGTCCTTGAGCTGAAATGCATGGCGTATGCGATGTGCGACGCAGATCAGTTTTCCCGGGATTCTAATTCGGCCATTGCATCGAATAGCTGCTTGCTCATCGCATGCGGCTTTAAAATCGGTAAAAAGATGGTGTGTATCAATTTGAAACTCACTGGTGTTCTCCAGGATTTGCCTTAATGTTAAGATTCGGCGGGCCAGAATCCCCACTGGTACGTGCCGATTAGAGCGCTGTAAAAAGGCTTTAGACCTTCGCACAGTACGCTGGCAGGATCTTATAGGGGACGTTGACCAAGGATACAGTTTTATACAAGACGTAGGTTGGCCTATTTTGTGAATAGGGCATATGAAAATGATATTTCCCAAATTTTTGATGTTCTTTAGTCTTTTAATGGCTGTGCCGGCTTCTCCCCAGCTAGGTAGGAGAACTACTTCACCGACTGGAGTTGGGATCTCTTGATTCCCTATCACTCTCTCTTGGTCAGACCCGCTAAGCAGCTGTTGGAAGTGCTGCTTAACCACATCCACATCCATAACCAGCCAACCACCGAAATTAATTTAAATTCTTAAAGATACCATTTGTGTGTGACACCAGTTGTGTATGAAAATAAGTCTAAACAAACTAGAAAACACAAGTCTTTTTCATGCCTCACCCTAAAAATAAATCTAAACACGTTTAATTTGTGTCCTTTGCTTCTTCCTTTTCAGTTCTTCACACATCAGCGAGTTTGGCATTAAATGAAAGTTGGGATCCAGACGTGAGGTAACACAAACACACAAAAAAAAAAGACGAAAAAAAACATACAATTTTACTTCCACTGCACTGGCCTGCAGTGCTTTAAAATCAATCTGTCTGTTTTTGTTAAAATTTGCCTTTCATTTTATTTTTTCCAGAGACGACATGGAAATGATGTTAAATAAAATAGTTCCAGAAGGCTTACCGTACAGGCACTCGTGCGAGGGACCTGATGATATGGTAAATATATACTTTCCTTAATTTTATGTAAATTGAATAAATATGACATCGCTGTGATTGTGGTTTCGATTAAAACCCTGTGCGGACGAGAAGGGAAAGGTTTTGTTCGGCTTTTATTTTTTTTCTGAATCGTTTCTGATAACGGTAGGTTTTAATTGCACATGCTTAACACAGTGAAAAGGACCACCAGCCTTTTTGTTTTTTGTCATTGCGTTCTGGTTGCACTTGTAAATGTTTGTTTATGGAGGAGAATGGAAAGGACGTCGCCAGAATTGTTATTACTTCTCATGAGTACTTTCTGAGGCCCTGTCTGCTTAATGTCCGACATCAAGTGTTGATGAAAGCAATACCTTTACGGATTCGGACTCTGGCAAGGAGCAGTTGGTAGTTAATTGAACAGAAGAAGAACGTACCGACATACAGACCATACGCTTATTCAAACTCAGAACACAGTTGAAGGTCATCAGCGTACAATAATACACTCTTATCGACGAGGGTGGGTGGATCGTTTACAATGTTGCCGATGAGCACGATCGCTTTCCAATGGCACTTTTTCATAAAAATGACACTGTGGCACTTTAACTCCTACGCAGAGGGTGCCAGGTTCGATGCCCGAATTTACCACCTTTGATAATTCACGGCTCTACCTCTTTCGCGTCACTGACAATGCTCAAAGAGTATTCTTGTCTAGAAAAAGCTTTTCAACTTCGCCGTTCGGAGTCGGCATTAATTGTAGGTCCCTTCCACTAGTGAAAAAACAATAGCACGACAACACGAGTGGTTGCTGAGAAGCTAGGCCCAGATCCACCTCGGACAATCGCGCAACCCATATTATATTATTAATATATATTATGTTCTTCCATTAATTTTCCTTAACTCCCTCGAAACCAAGCAATTATCTTCTGTACAGTTTTCCTTCGAATATGACCTGGTGTTTAAGATACGTCCCTACTACACGGTTTAATTTTGAATTACAAAAAGCTCGTAGAAGGAAGTATATTCACTTAGTAAAGCCCAGTCTTCTAATGGATTATGGCTCATTGAGTGAAGTCGCATTTCACTTAAGAAATACATCCCGCATATCACTCGTGAGCTTCGTCAGATGCTGTTTTCTAGCACTGGGTTTTGTAGCCTTGAGACGAATAGCTGGTTTCAGCCTGACAAGGCGATGTCCCCCGTCAAATAGTTCTAGATGGCTATACTGTCATGATAGTGAGGGACTCTGAGTGACATCAAGTGCAGCAAGACGTATTACATCGACTTCGCACTTAATAGAGTGAGAGGGATTAATTTTCACGTTCCCACCTCTTTCGACATACTGACAAGAAAGTTAGATAAGCAAGAAAGGTAGAAAAAGCTTCTCAAAATTTGGACGTTTGGAGTCGCCATAAAATTGTAGATCCCTTCCACTCGTTAGAGAACAATAGCACGCACAACACGAGGGGTTGCAGAGAAGCTAAGCCCTGGCCCTATGAGTTGTAGCGCCACCCACATTATTATTATAAAGAAGTTGGATCATCGCTGCGACAAGAGTATCGAGCTAAAAGGAGACTACGTTCAGAAATAAATCGCCTCATTCCTTCTGTAGGCTAAGTACTTATTGGACCACCCTCGGATATCAAATCATTTGCGAGATGTCACCCATCTGTCTGACTGCATTCAACAATTTTTCATTAACTCTTTCAATGGATGAACAATGCTATTAACAACATCATTATTATTTGTTTATTTTTCATTACAGCCAGCCCATGTGAAAGCATGCTTTCTCGGTAGTTCACTGACAATCCCCATCACCGATGGAAAACTCTCATTAGGCACATGGCAAGGTGTATGGCTATGCGAGCATCGCGATCAAGCTGGCTCACGTAAATTAGTTATAACATTATCCGGTTGTCCAAGGGAATCAGCACGAAGCCCCCTGTCACCGGTATCACCAATTGCATCAACATCCAGTTAGGGAAGGCCTCGCTCCGCCCGCGACAGCCGGTAATCGCGGGGGAGCGACAATAATGACATCATTTCGTCGAAATTAATTTTTACAAAAAATTTAGCTAATACGAAATTATTACTGACAGCAACGCAGCTGCCAACATCGACGGTAACAACAGCAGCAACATTAACAACTTCGAATGTTTCTACAATAAGTCCTAGTAATATAAATTTACCAATAACAACTACTACAACAACATGTGATACAGGAGTCAAACCACAGACAAACGTAGTAGTGACATCGTCGTCGTCATTATTGTCCTCAACATCCGCATTAGCTAAATTTAATAGAATTATCGATAATACAATGCCCGCAACAAATTATTACACACGAAAACAATCTAGCGAAGGGCCAACTATCGGAGTTGGTTCGGCCCGTCCTAGCGGTAGTAATAGTAGTCAACAGAAGTACCAAGGTCGACAACAGCAACAGGCAAATGTATTCAATAATACTAGAAAAGAAATTAATTCCACAGTAACAACAGCAACAACAACAGCAACAGCTGATAATAACTATTATACGAGCCACAATCGGTATAACAGCTATTATTCAACAACAACAAACGATAATCAAACGAAACGAAATGATGTGCATTATTTGTTGAAACAATTAAATAGTTTTAGTGATATAGAAGAAATAGAAATTGTTGATTTGCATCGTAGTAGTAATCATTATCATTCGCAAGCGCAAACGCAAACGCAAACGCAAACGCAACCGCAACAGCAGCAGCAGCAGCATCAAAGAAGAAAAATAATGAAAGCGTATACGGCACAGACGGCTGCATCGTCTGGCACGCCAACGTCGTCATTGTCAAATAAATCATCGCCCACTTCGGTATCGCACAAGATTCGCTACTCCGATTGGGGTGAGGGCGTTGAAGTGAGTGTAGGTGAGATTGATGGAGATGGAGATGGGGACGGAGAGGCAAGCGGCGATGATAATAATACGCATGCGCATCTGCTCCTGCCACAACAGTATGATGATTATATATTTCAATCCTGCCATTATTTGGAAACCAGTTGTTTTGCAACAACCATAACCACTGCCATCGCTGGGAGCAGTAGTCATGAGTTTCGGCCTTCAACGTCAGCCACATCGGCTGCCTCATCGAGTTCTAGTAGTGCTAATAATAAGCTTAGGAGTCCTATAACTGCTATAAATGCAACTGATGTAGTTACCACGCCACCGCCACCATCATCATCAGCAGCAGCAGCAACCACGATTGCCACCACAATGATACCACAATCGTCAGCGGTAGCTAAAGCGACGGCAACAACCTATTGTACCACCAGTCGTCTAACTGGTAGCGAAGTCATACACACCGAACTCTCGACGTCGTCACGTTCGTCATCGTCTTTGACGAAGAACGGCGGCAATGGGGGCTGCAGCAGCAGTAGCAACGGCAGCGATACACGTCGACCACCATTTTTCAAATGCTGCTACACACCTCTCGATCGTTGGCGTGAAAAACGTCATGCCAGTCAGCATACAGCTGCGGCGGCTGCTTCGGCTGCATCGGCTGCATCGGGCAGTGGGAGTGGCAGTGGCAGTGGCAATCGTACAACACACAATGGTGCCGGTGGAAAGGCAACCACAACCAGCCACCATCAACAGCAACAGCAACACCAACACAGAACTGGTCTTGGCGATCCCGTTTGACATACGACGATAAAACAATAACACTTTAGCGAAATTAACTTCAAATTGATTAAACATTTTTTAAATAGGAAACAAACTAGATACTATGGAACACAACGTGTCGTGTAATATTAAATAGAACTTCATTATTTATACATTAAAAAATTGCATTACCGTTTTGGTTTCCTATAAATTGAATGCGCGAGCAAAGATTAAAATTGAGAGTTTGAAAACTTCGAAAACTTGGATACTTTTGTAATTAGTTTTAAAAACCCATGTACCATTTGTAAGCATGAACAATGAATTCATTCAATCAACACCCAACACCCCAGAGGCAACCAACAGAACAGCAACTAGATATACATATAAGGAAATATATAATTTCATAATTTGAATTTGAAATTTCGTAGATAAGGAAAGAGCTTTTGTACATTCCTCTTTTTGTTTCGACAAAAAAAAACGAAGCAAATACAAAACACACACGAAAAATGAAACTTAGAACACACAACAAATTGGCTTTGAATGCTTTTAGTTTGAGAGCGTTTCAGTTATCCTTGGTTTGTTTTTGGTAAGAGAAAATCTTTATCGCACAGCACATGCAAATCACAAGGCGATTCAAAATCAAAAAAAAAATAAAAATAAAAAATCAAGAAAATATATACACATAGAATACAAAACAAAAAACAGAAAACAAAACAATAAAGATGAAGAGAAGAAAATCGAGATGAATATTCTAATAGTCCTTGTTACCTTCTGATGTTTGTTTCTTAAGAATAATATATTCATATACATAAACATATATTGCTCCGTTGAATGATACGAATTTTATGAAATAAAAAAAAAACAAATAATGTGCTAACTAATGCATGCGTTTACGAGCACATGCCGAAAGCAATTTGTGGTGGAGGAGGAGATCGTTTTTGACAATTGACTTTACTAAAGTTTAGTAATTTTAAGTTCAGTTTTCTGTTTCACGTCTTATTTGGTTATTGTTCAGTTAATTTTCCTATTTTACTTGCAAAATAAAAAAAAAAAACAGTACGCACAGTTACATGAATGTTTGGTTTTTATTATTTATTGCTTAATTTTTTTTGGTTGGCTTTTCAGAATAAAAATTTAGTGTGACCAGTTTCCTCAGGAGGGAACAGTCCGTCTGGTGAAATTACAAGTGGATTTCGCTAAGTTTAACTAAGACCCTTCACTCACATATGTTGACAGTTAGTTGAGTTCTTTTCATTTTGGTGTGAATAAAGATGTGTACACTTTAAGCAGTTGAGTGTGTATTGAACTTCAAGAGATTTAAAAGTTAAGAAAATGGAGAATCCTGTTTCGGAAAAAGAAATACTTTGACAGATAAAACGAGGCCCGTCAAAAAAGAAAAAGAATCTGGAATTCTGAAAGACGATTTCATAAAATGCTTACAATTTTATCTGTCCTTCCGGGAAAATAAAGGCAAACTCCAGACCTGACAATTAAAGAGCAAGTTGCGTTTGAAGATTCTTCTGGTTGCTCTACAGTGCCTGGGCCTCAATCTACAAGCCTCTCAATAATCTTTAGCCAGATGTTCCAATTGTGCACGAAAAGTTGGTTGAGGTCCTTCTCCACCTGGGTGCGCTATCGGTTCCGTGGGCGTCCTCTATTTTGTTGTGCCACTGGTTCGTACTCGACGGATCTTCGTCTTTTTCTTTCTGCTGTAGCAGTATTGTCCTAGATGACATAGCGATCTTAGGCGTTGAATCAGTAGATGCCTGGCTATGCTCATGTCGCTGTACAGCCCGTACAGTTCATGGCCCAAAGATTGAACGAACGGAACTTTTCCCTCGAAGAGACCAAGGCCTTCCTTATCTGATTTTGATATTGCCCAGGATTCTACGCCGCAGAGCGTACAGGGAAGCTATGGTAAATTAAATGATATATCGGAGGAATATCATATTTTCAATTCTTGATAGGGTCCAGCACGGGTTGCTTCAGGAATATCGGAAACCAACTGATTGCTTAACCTTTCCACAATGAAATCCGGATCTTTACAGGCTCTTGAAATTATTCCCCGTGTCCCTAAAAAGCCCTGAATTATTGATCTTTGTTTTTCCAGTTTGTGTAATATTCCCTTTGCACCCATTTTTTGTTGATTAACTTACAAGAATGTTGACAAATAAAAATTTGACAGCCTTCCACTCTAGTTTTCAAACGTCAACTTAAGGCAAAGGACCTACTTTTCACACTTCCCGCATTAGTGTTTACTCCAAGTGTTCCCTTAGCTTTTATTCACGCCAGAACCATTTGCACTTCTTGTACATCTGACAATTCTAAATTGCCCTGGTCTTCGACTATTGCACTTCTTAGGTACAGATAATTGAAGATATTTGATGAACGCCTGAATAGTCTCCGCTTATAAATGAGAAAACATGCCCTGTCTTAAAACACGTTGCTGATTGAATTAAATTGTCAATTATATTAACAAAATATTGTTAATTGTATTCCATTCCGATCTTAATCACTTGATTCATCACAACAGGAATATGGTGCGTTTTTGTATCGACAATGTGAGTTCTCAGTGTTCACAATGCTGAAATGTCATAAAGGGCCTTGGACGTGCTGGGGCCTCAACCGGCAAGCCTCTGCTGTTGCACTACTCGTTCATTGGCTAGTTTTCTCTAGTTTCGTACACGCCGGCTATATCTGTGTTCATAACCCACAGCCTTGGAGTGGAGGTGGTGGTTAGTATCTAAGCAAGCTTCTCTCAAAAGTTGTGTTCAAGTATGAAATAGTAGATACAATGAGGCTTCTCTTTACAAACACACCTCTATAAGGGACAATTCGTCATGGTCACAGCATAAACAGCTCCTCCAGGACGGGCACCCCTACATAACATACAATCATGAAGATCCCGCTGCTGTCCGCTATAGAGAAGTTTGACTGTATACCAATAGAGGAAAGCTTGAAATCTGATGAGTTCAACTGTATGCTAGGTAATCTTGATCATTCTTTAAAGGTCTTGCGAATGGAAATTTACTGTAATATCGAAAAGCGAGCGAATAGGCCGATAGGCTTCCTTGAACACTTTCATGAACAAAATCTGTCACAAAAAGGAGAACTTATTTCTTTTCCTGTTAACATTGTTCACAATACCGGTTTTCCTAATAAGTGAATAAGTACGGGAGAATTTTAATCATAATAGGCTTGCTTGCATCGTTTTGAACAAACTCTGTCTTAACAAACACTGCTAAAGCGAACTAACCAAATCCATTCATCCCCTCAATGAATTTATTAGCTGTTGCTTAGTCGGGAATTCACATCAGTTACGAGCCTTCTTTTAGAGATTCGCTTTGTTGACGTACCACACGATATCCAACTAACTACAATCCACAAAGATTTTAGACCAATGTACCTACGTACCTGATCTCCCTTTTTCCATCTACACTTTAGCCCTTTCCTCGTTACTGACTTCGAACAATTAAGGGTTTTCATTAGGGCCCATTGAGCGGGAAAATTATAAGAAATGTTCTTAACTGTCATCTCATCCTTGCGTAGAAAACTACACAGGAGATACTTTTAGTCTTATTTTTTTTTTTTTTTCAAAAACCACATATTGGAAACTTACGAAATTTCAGGGCTTTATTACAATCCTTATTTTACGCATTTCCTCTTCCGTATAATTCTAAAAAAGGTTTAAAAAAATAAAAATCATGGAACACACACTAAAATATCACATACGTAGAAATGTACGCACAATTGAGGTGAGATGAGGGTTAAATATGCTTGTGTTCATGTACCTGTCCCGAGATCCAAATCTAACCTTGAACTTTGTAATGATTTGCGAATTGTATGTTGGCACACTGTTAAGATGTATGCAGATACAGTTCTTGCGGTTTTAAATTGAACCTCTCGAAGGGACCAACCTTCAGACCATCTCGTTATCTTTACAGAAATGACATTTAAGATAATTATTCCCCACTAATGGCTATATGACACAATTTTTTAATTTATTAAATCGCATATTTATAGAAGAGACAGCAAGTCTTTTTTGGAATCAGGCAACAATTGTGTTGTGCAAGATCAAACACTGCCTGTGTGCAAGGTGCATGTATAATCTGTACCGTGGACTGCATGTTTTTGGTTTTCAAACAGAGAAATCCGAGAGAAAACGGATGAACTGTCCACACGCAAGTTTACACAAGCCCGCGCTTGAATTTTGTTTTACTTCTTCCAATTTATGAAACTGGTGATGATAATATTCATAGTGGATTTTTCGCACTGCTCTAAATGTCATTTAACTCATGGAAAATACGAAAAAAACGTAGTGTCATATAGCCTTAAGAAACCCACATGCAACTGAAAGTCGTCAGCTATCTCTTCAATTCCAGATGTTTGAAAACTTAACTGTCAATAATGGCGCTCTGCGTCTCGTGTACCTACAGTGGACAGGTTTTGAGAGTTTTATCAGAAATGACCTCTACCTCTCCTTCCCCTTAAGATTTTTGACAACTGTTTTTTACAACGGTTCGTTTAAACCAAAGTGACCAAACAGAGGGCGGCAATTACGTTATTTTGTGAATAACCGTCAAAAGTTCATGAATATCTGTCAAAAAGGCACTCAAATTCGTCTATGGACTAGGGGGCAATCAGCTGTGAAGTCGGCTTTTTCTGTAATACTTCATTTCTGGAGTTTTATGTACCGGACGTCAGTTTATTGTTCGTTATTTTAGTTTGCACACGTTACTTGTTTAAAATATCAACTCTCCACCTCACTGAATAAGTCTGTTTCATTGATCGATATATGTTGTCATAGTCTAATAAATTGTTACATTTGTATTTTGTTACTTAAGTATACTTACCATACATAACATAAATACACAATTTTAACCGAAAGAAAGAAAAGATAACTCAACAGCAATATTTTCACCTCAGAACTTGTTATTTATTTACAGTTAGCATTGCGAAATAATTATAAAAGAACAAGTATGATATGAAATGAGAAAAACAAAATAATTAACTTCGCTAAACTGAAAATGAAAAATAAACAAAAAATAAAAAAAAACCTAGAATTTAAGTATATTTGTACACATTAAGAATGCTACTTTTTTATTAAAATAAAACTAAAGAACAAACAAAGAAAAAACAAAACAAATGTTTTCTATTATAAATTGAATAAATAGAAACAATTTGATACCCCAAAATTAAAACAAAAAATGCAAATAATAAACAAAATGATAAAGTGAAAAACATTTTTTGATATGTGATGTTGACAGTAACACGTGTAATTCTAGTTATTTAATTATTATTATATGAAATAAAGAAATTTTTGAAAACAGAAACTCATAGATAAATGGAGAACTTAGTGAAATTCATTAAATATTAAAAATATAACGGCAGACAGAATAAATTATATATATATACATATATAAAGAATAATGCAAGTATATATGCCGTCGTATGTATATATGATACACTTATTTGTAAGTTAAGCGTGAAACGATATTAAATTTAAAAAGAAAAAAACAAAAAAACTTATATGAGATGATGAGAAGAGAAAAACAAAACAAAACAATTGTCAACTTTGCACAAATCCGAAACGATTGAAGAAACAAATATACAAGAACAAAATGAATAACGATAAAAAAAACAAATAAACAATTTTCTTTGCCGTAATAATGCAAATATATATACATATTATACATAAAAAAAACAAAGAATAATCTTATTTCAGAAAATAGCATACATTTATATCTAACAAATACACATACACACATACACACACAAAACCACAGGACATTTCACACAACACACAGAGCCACACACACACAAATCATGTATATGCGAATGTTTAAATTAATGCATTCGGCTTTTTATATGAACAGTTTACAAGATTAATTAAGAAACCTCAAGATAAAGCGTGTAACAAAAGCAATCCAACAACACCAATTTAAAGTATTCTTCTTCTTACACTCTTGACATTTCTAGGTGATAATTGTTTTGGTTTTTTTTTTGTTGTTTGCTAATTGTTTTCGTTTTCAATTTATATTTGTTCTTGACGAGATGATGGCATTAGTTTTAAGTTCGCTAAAGACGAGTCAAATTCTTTACATTTTTGCATCCGATGACATCCTCTCAAGCTTGAGCAGCTTCATCAGCTTAAGATAATGAACGTGAAGGAATAACTCATCCTTCCCCCTTTTCAACCATTCCGGAACCTTTCAGCGGCGTCTTTATCACCTTTCGAGCCTCATGATCCACTTAATGGGTCGCGGGAGTAAAGATCGCACGAGGTATCTCTAGGCAACTCGATCCTCTTCATCGACTCTTACTGATCACGGGCTATGCCCAAGTGTAATCAAGTGAGTTTTTGCACTTGGCCCTGCCAAGTGGTCGCCTACCTGATGGGATCAATTTCTAGTCTCGCCTCGGAAGTCGTGATGGTGGGGACATTCGTGCTACGTGACCAAACCATCGAAGCATAGCAATTTCCTTTCGAAGAAGCAGCTGCCCAGCATTGAGTTTCTCGCGCACTGCCGTGTGCTTCGAGTTACTCCTCGAAATTCCGTCTCAGCAGCTTCGCGGTCTTATTCGTTCGGCCATTGCCCAAATTTCAAGCCTATAGGTGAGAGTTGGAATAAATACTGAGTTAAAAACCGCAAATTTGCCTTTGACACCAGCTCGGTCTTCCTAATTACAGATCGTCCAAGCTGTTTCAAAACTGATCCATCTTGGCCAATCCCTACAGGAAAGCTCAGCATTACTGCTCACATCACTCGCACGAGTGACCCCGAGATACTTAAACTAAACACCTGCTTCAATGCGACTCCACTAACATGTAAAGTGCATTGGACAGGCACTTATAGAATTTGGAAATGACCAGAACCTCTGATTTGTCCACGTTAGCACATACAAGGCCACGAACCTGGAGTTTGGTCGGGGAGGATAAGTCAAGATAGCTCACCCTCAGCTCTCGCAATGTGAAAAATTGCTCGCCTTGGCTGCGCTGCAACATCCAGTCCATATAAACAAAGAAAAGGAGAGGTGGCAAGACTCACAAAGTCCAAAGCTCACGCTGATAGGGGTTGACCCGAACAGAGCTGCTATTCAGTCTCTCTGCTGTGTATTGGGACTGAATTAACCTCAAAAGGTGACCATCAATGCCATACTCCTGCACAACACTCCAAAGTTTGCCTCAATGAACTCGTTCACTCGGTCTTATGCCTTTTCTAAATCTACAAAACAACTGAAGATTGGTTTGACAAGCCTTCTCGAGTAAAATTCTTAGAGTGAAAAGCTGGTCAGTTGTACTTGCGCCAGGGCGAAAGCCGAAATGTTCCTCGTTCATCATAGCTCTAGAACACCTTCCAACACTTTAGTGTAGACTTTCCCGGGAAGGCTTAAGAGAGATATGCTCGATGATTTGACAATGCAGTTATAACTCGTTTTTCCCCCTTTTTTAAAATTTTGCCAATCGCCAGGTGTCTCCCAGTGTTTTCAAACCACCTTAATGACACGAGAGAGCTACAAGACTCCCTATTCACCCATTCCTTCCATCCACTTCGGCGGAACTTTTAGCGATTCAATCGCCAAAATGACATCCTCCACCTCCACTCTACGCCCCACTCAGGACTACGGGGCTGCCATCCTCAGTGCCCTTCTCGGCATTGAGCAGCTCCGAAAAATGCCCGCTCCATCTGCGCAAGATGCCCAGATCAGCAACCCACCATCTTTGGATTTGACTCCGTAGTAGTAGGTCGTCTTAAAAAGTACAAATCGAATATTCCACTTAGGCTGGACCGTTTTCGGTTAGGTACCTGTCCACTGACTAAGTCTCATATTCACATGCTCTTCATCATGATATTGAATCAATCTGCCAGGTTCTACTGTACCTTGTTAAATTAGTATCGAGTTATACTCCAATTCTATACCTTTATATAATTCATCCCTACAGTTTTCCCCTGATTTCCTACAGTTCCTGGAATCATTGTGTAACTCAGGATTGAACCCCCATCCAAGAATTCTGCTTGCAAGTACCGGGGATAGGTCGTGTACCACAGTTCTTTTCGAACTCCGGACATGATCTTCGATTTTTTCTACAATGAGTCCTTTATTCGATCCTTATGCGCCAGTGCCCATTTGAATGTCTCTGAAGTCTATGCCATATGACTACTTTATTGTCATTTTTGCTTGTCTACTTCCATTTTACATGGGTGAACATTTCCTTTACTATTCTGTCCCACGTTTTTCAGTCGTTTTTCTAACATTGACATCAAGCAATGATTATTATGGGAGACAGGTCTTCTGTCGCTTGATTGGATCCACCAATTAAGGATGGTTAGTAGCTGCAGTTGAGGTGGTTGTCCATTTGGATTGTCTGCTACAAGTTGGGCCACTGATTACCAGCAGGACTGATCTGGTGTCACCACTGAACTGTTCCATTCGTCCGACTGAGTTTCCACATTATAGTTAAGTCCATAATGGAACCTTGCAGCCACGGTCAGAACTTCAAGATCCTCGAAACTCATCTGAATTTCATTAAAACCTTCTTCAGGACGTCTAATGGACTCCTCGTCGGCACAAGCTTATAGTCTGACATGTCCCAAGAACTACAGTCTTTTTAATGCTGGAGGGGGCCCTGGTCCCTGTTTTTTTGAATTAAACTTGTGTTTGTTGTGGGACCTCGTTTCAGTCAGTATCAGAGAAGTGCTCTGCATTCAGATATATCACAACCACAATCTGAACAGCCGTCAGTGGTATTTTATGGCAAGTATTTCTGGTAAGATATGCCTTGTCGTTCACTTCAACGTTGGCTGTCAGAAAGTAAACATCAAGAATCGGGCAACCAATCAACGAAGAGATCACCCTTAAAATATGTTGTCAAAAACTTCACTGACTAGATGATGAGAATCATCTACACTCCATTCAAACAAAAGCTTGTACGTGTACGAAAACGTCAAATCGCATGTCCAACTTTTAAACAGAGCCATTCCATGTCGAAGATTCTGTGACATGATTCTTGTTTGGACATGGATTTTTGGGCAAATCATGTTCGGGCATGGTTCATGTCCAGTGGAGACGGCTTGTTAGACAAGAGGACAACTAGAACTCCATGCTTTTTTTTGGAATAACATTCGTCAGAGCTTCCATGATTCCCTAAATATGTTTCGAATTCAAATAGCATAGCTCACGGAGAGTTTTCAAATACAGGCCATAAACAAGCTAAAACCTTGATGCTTGAGACAAAATGATAAGGATTACGATTTTTAGAACGTTTTTAATGCATTTACTCTTGAATATTCGAATTTTAATTTGTTTTGAGGCAGAATCACTCATCCTTTTTCTAGGGGGAATATACATAATCATTCTTTATTGACAACAACCAGAAACTAGCTTATGCCACTCATCTCAGTTTTAAATGTTTCCACTCGCAAGCGCCTCTCGCTTCATCTTCAAATAAGTTCACATATTATTTCAGAATTTCTTCACTATTACTGAAAATGTAAAATCTGAAAATGAAAAAAACGAAACGAATTAATTAAAATTGTTTGTTTGTAAACAATTACTCTTCTATGTAAAAACGTATAAAGAAAATGCCTTTATGTACATACAATATAGTCATACAGCAATCATAGATGCTTTACTTAAAAAAAAGTTACATAAATATAAAAAAAATCGAAAATAAATAAAAGTAAGATAATAAATAGCTAAAACGTATAACTACTTTCAAAAGGAATTGATTAAGGCACACCTCACCACCACCCTACCCTCTTCGATCGACACACAATCAAATACACAAGAAACAAAATTATTTTATTCCGATTTCAACTCGAATTTTCTTCTTTCGAATTCCATTCACCCATTTTAATCTTCCCGTCTTCATAAATTTAAAACAAAAAAACTTATACCACCAAAAAAAAAAAACGAGAAAAATAAAATAAAATCGCCAACAAACTACAAAATGAAGAAAAGAAAAATTACACAAAACAAACTAATTTAGACAAATGAAAATGAGAAAACACAAATATTAATTAACGCTAACATAATATTTTCGTCCACTAAAATAAGCTTAGAACGTATTTTTAAAATAACTTTAAACAAAAGAAAACAAAAAAAAACGAAAATCAATTGCATAACAAGATGAGAGAGGATCTATCTTTTAGAAAATATGTAACAAAAACCAAAAAAAATAAATAAAAATACAAGGAAATCCTTAATAGCTTACCGCAGAATATCAAATTAAATGCAAAATATTTTTTCATACCAAAAACAAAGAAAAAGAAAATTTAACAAATATCTGTATAAGAATGATGTACACATATTTATCGATTTGCAATAATTTACTTATTTACTATTAGGCACACTCCACTCACTCACTCACTCACTGACTTAGACACTCATTATTTACGCTCGTAAGTTAAAGGAAATACAAATTTGTGTTCTTTAAGTGCAATCGTTTTCTCTTGGAAAATATTATATATTATAATTTCCTTTGTATATTTGTAGATACGGAAAGTAAAAATTAGTTAAAAAGAAAAACACATGTATATCCTAAGAAGCAAACGATTAGTTTTAATATTTTCAAAAATACAAAGAATAAAACCAAAAATCAAGTAAGTAACGCTAAGTGAAGTGAAGAGTAAAAGTGAAATTGAAACAGAAAACCAAAAAAGAGAGAAAAAAAAAATAAAAATCGCACATATGAAAGAATGCACTACACAATACGAACGCCACTGAATAACAAGAAAAAAAGCTTTAAATAAATTAAAATCCAAAAGAAAACATATTTAAAATGAGAAAAATGAATCAATTAATCAATAACTAATTCATTATGTAGGCCATTCCATTTAATTAAGATTACGTCGTTAATTATAATAGAAGGGGAGAAGTTTTTACAATAAGTAATACATAATTACATATTTCATTTGTTTTTTTATTTACATTTTTGTCTTGTTGTTATGTATTTTGTTTTTGATAGGAATTTTATATAAGTGGTCTTTTTTGTTATGAGATAGTAAGCAAAAACAACAAACAAGTAAATGGGTGCTAAATTATGTTACCGTGTGAATACAAAATATTATAGGTTGGTGATTATATTACTTAAAAAAAAACATACACACACACATATACACTTTTTCGAAGTGAGAAAAGAAAAACTTTGATTTGTCGTCCTTTGTCACGTTGTTCTTTTTTTTAGTAAATTGAGAATATTTAGGAATACGTGGTGATTCGAAAAAAAAGGAAAACATTTAAAAACAATTAAACACATTGTTCTTATATTTGGTACGAATAAATTGCTAAACAATTAATATACACAATCCTGCCAATAGTTGATAGAGATGAGTGCGGTATTGATTTGAGTTTTGTTGGAAATTTCATTTTATTTTGTTTTGCTAGCTTTAACTCACTCACAACAAATGTCCTGACACAGTTATCACTTCTTTTCGTCTGATTGACAGCATGAATGCCTTCTGAATGAACTTTTAAATTTACATTTAATGAACACATCTTATGGTCTTCGAATTAAAAGCGAATTTTACCGCCAGCACTCCATCCCTGACATTCCTGACCCTTTCAGAAAATATTTGTAAAAATCTAGAAAAGCTTTTAAAACTGTTCCGCTCGGAGTCAGCAAAGAAATGCAAGTGTCCTTGATTCGTGAGGGAACTGTAACAGGTGCTAACTGTAGAACTTTTAATTCGAGAGGTAAATACATAACTCGTCTTCGTACTTGTAACCTGAGCTTAATAGAAATGATCTAGAACATTAACATCGCTTACTGCCCGATTGACAATTTGTAGTAGAACAACTTGGTTTTAGTACATTTTTATTAAACTTCTAAGAACCCTTTACTGCTCTGTTTAGCGAACCAAACTTGCACAGTATCTTCAAGGCAATAGCAACTGCCTGTGTGTGACTGGTGGCGGTGCTTCTCTGGGAATCCAATTAGCACTAAATGCCGGTTTGAAACCACACTCTGAAAGTTGAGTGTTAATGTGCATTTAGAATCATCGTGCGGCGCGGTGTGTTCAGGAACGACATCAATTCTTCTGGATATCTCGGCGAGAGTTTCAAGGAAGGGTTTGCCTAGAGTCCGTTTTCTTGTTCCGGCAAGCCTCGGGCAAGAGCAGAGGAAATGACTGAAGGATTCTGGTTCTGCCGTGTTATTACATCTACGGCAATGTGTGTTATGAAGAATCCCTAGCCTAACTGCATGATCTCCTGTCGGGCAGTGTCCCGTACTAATCGCAGTAATCTTAGCAATATCTGTGCGAGTCCTATTCAGAAGATCGTTAGTTTGTGATATGTCGTACTCTGGCTATGTTTGCCGAGATATTGCACAGTTTGTTAACCGAGACCATCTGAGGTTAGTCATTTCCAAGAAATGTGATGTAATTCGTGATTTTACTAGCCCAAGTGCAATGTGTACCTCCAAAGCAGACAAGCTATGGGGGACAGCTCCTTGTCTGACCAGCTCATGGGCTTTCTCGCTACGTTTGTATGCCTTGGAACCAATATTTTGGTTATTTCGAACATTTCCGCGACTGCAGCCTTCCTGTACTAATTTTGATCTTATGACGGTCGATGAAACTGCCTGGATGGCAGAATGGCTGTCAACGAGGATAGCTATACTTTGCATGTTCGGAAGGGAATTAAGTTGACGATACGCCTCCCAAAATGGCCCTCTGTAGGCAGTATATGCCCGTGCCGACTCCATACTTTATCTGTGAGGCGTCTGTGTACACACTCACATCCGGTATGAGGTCTACACGCTTGTTTTCTCAGGCTCCTCTACTAGGGAGAAGCACGTGGACATATCTCGAAAAGTCTAATTTTGGTGGAAAGTAGTTTGTTCGCAGCCGTATGTCAACTGCTTATCGTGATAAAATATTTGTAAGTCTTATTTCTTCTACTACAGTACGGGGTGGGCCTCAACCTCAGCCTGTCCAGGTGGCACAATCCTTAGTCAGCTGCCTACAATTTCGCACGTAAAGCTGGTTGAGGACCTCCTGGAGCCTAGCTTGATCATCACACTGGAGATTAGGTTATGTTTGTCGCTTATTCGCAAATCAACTCTACCAATTACAGAACGATTGTCAAGATAACGATGAGTATCCACCCAATTTGCTTACACAAACCGAGTGGGATTCAACTTGAGATAACTATAATCTTCAGGATTGTGGAGTTCTCGGTTTTGAATAGACAAGTGGAATTACCTCGAAATTGGGTGGTGAACGATGGATGTATTCTTGTGAGAATATATCTTACCTTGTCTTTATTTGCAAGCAGAATAGAATCAGAAATATCTTCGCGTTTATCATCTGCGTAGCTCTACAGACTTCTCTGAGACCTATCTCCGCGACACTTTCGTCGCCATTTGCATATAGAATGAGTCACAAGAAAACCCATTCCCTTGCTGAAAGTTTTCAACGACCATAGTCCTAAAGCACGGTCAAGGCACTTTGTCCATGGGCTCCACACAAAAGTTGGATCCACAAAGAACTCAGGCTTGGCTAAACTAATGTCGCTGTTGGTCGAACGTCTTCCTCAAGAGGAAGAGCAAAATGCGACGAATGCAGAACATTTTTCTGGAACAGAAATAGGCCAAAGACTTCTAGATCCGATGTCCGTTCACGCCTTTGCGCCAGAGGCTAGGGCTGGAATGATTAGTGCCTTGAATAAAGGCAACTCGATACTAAAAAGGACTCTGTTACTCAACGGCCTCTTGAATCCAAAGATAGATCGATTGAAAGAAGTTATTCCGCGAGCGATGTTGATTTTGGCGGATGTTGGTGTTCTATTTATTAAAGATGTGACGATATTGGATTCGTGCCAGACGGAGCAACTAATTCGTTGAAAGTCAGCTCCGCTTTATTGTGAGACGAAACATTCTTCACACGCCTTTCAAACAGTACGCTTAGAAACAATATTTGACATAATCATGCATCAAATGTTGGAAGAGCTTAATGCGCAAAGATGGGCAATTGCCGAGTCTGACTTAGGTTGTGATGCCTTTGCATTCCTTCTTCATTGCACCAGCCTTTCCGAATCTGCAAGGCATCTGACAAAATGGAGTAAGACAGCTATGTTTTGAAGTTCTTGATTCACTTCCTCGACTAAGACGACTTGGATGAGTTGGTTTATGCTGTGCATTTTAGGGAAACGTGCAGACTGTTATGATACATTGATATATTCAAAAGCACACTCTAATTCTTAAGCGCCGTAGACCACATCAATGTTACTTGACAATACCACTTGAATGAATCATACTTCATTTCAGTGACATTGATGGCTTGTAGACTCGCCAATTATACTTGTCAAGTAATATAGATCGTGTGTAAGGCGCTTTAAGCAATATTTGATTCATTAACGCATCCCTGTTTGACATACAAAAAATGTAGTTAACACAATGTTATCTTCCTACACTCTTTGAGTTTCCTTTCTTATGTGTTAAATCATTGCATTCATCAAACAAACATAGGAGCAACAATTTAATGGTATTACTCTTCACTAGACGACACCTCGTTGAATCTGTTTTTTCCTCATTTTCGCTTCTCATCTCTCGACAAATCCTATCGCTTTCACTCAACTCTCTACTGAATCTCAACAATTGCTTGTAAACAAAATAAATCCTGCCATGAAAACAAAACAAACTAAAATAAACAAATAAATCAAATTTAAAAGATAAAAACAAACAATTTGCACAAATTTTCTACGCTAGTTATGTACATCCTTTTTCAAGGTAAAGCATTTTGTATAGAAGTCTTTTTGATCGTATTTTGAGAAATCGCAACAGTTCTTTGATACCTTTATACATACAAAACATAAACGGACTTGCATACTTTCATCCTAAAGTTACTCATTTTCCTTTCTCCAATATGAATATTCCACATCACATTGATATGCAAATTGTTTTAGAATAAAGCTAAATCCGTTGGTTTTTAGTTATTTTTTTTTAATTTAATTTCGAAATGAGGGATTTTTAAGGAACAAAATAAAAACAAAAACCATTCGACAGAGTTTCATACAATTTATAAATAAATAAACTTAACTATGCTTGGTAACGCGCTTGGGATAGTGTATATTAATAAAGTAGTGGCGGAAAAAAAACATAAAAAAATAAATTCAGTATGAATATTTATATATAAAAAAAAGAAAAACAAAAATATAGAAAAAAAAGGTTAGGACTTAACTAAAGCAAATTTAATTAAAGTATAAATCTACGAGATACTGAAAATATATCTAAAATAAAATAAAGCAAACATGTTTAAACAATTGACAATATGTAAATAAACGCAAAAAGAGAAAATATGTTCAAGTACACACATAAATTAAACAAAAAAAAAATACAATCTAAATGAAAACCGAAAAACAAATAAATATAGTTATTAACAATTTAAGGCAGGCAGACATTTGTAACAACACTTTTGAGAGCCATTCAAAAGTCAAACGAAAACAATTGACTGCTCTACGGCAAAACTCCTTTTTTTTAACTCGTTTTTTTCGCGGTTTTTGACATTTTTGGAGGAATTTGGAGTTTGTAATAAATAAAATAAACGCAAAAATATTTCTATTGATCGCATATTTCGAATAGAACGAACGACGCTCGAATGTGTAGGATTTTGTTCTGCGTATTTCGTATTTCGTATTTCGTTTTTCATTATTTCTTTTTTCTTTCTTTTCAAATACGACTTAAAATTATCCATACAAAAACACAATCTAGATAAATCGAATAAACAAATAAATACAATTGTGTACCGTAATCGTCATTAAGTAACAAATAGCAAATACAAATAGATCCATCAAAGAAGAACTACTTTAATGCATAACAATATATCATAGAGGCGTGGATCAATAGGAGAAAAACATTGTTATAAGCAAAATCTAAAATCCTAATTTTGTAAATATTTATCCATTACATCAAAGAACAAGAAAAAAAAAAACAACAAAAAAAAGAGAAAAATAGTACATTACATAAACAATATAAAATGGATGAGAGGAAAAAATGAAATACTATCATTAATGAACTAGTAATACATTATATACATTAATAAATTCTTAATGTAAAATAAATAATAAATTAATAAAGAAAAAAAAACAAGAAACAGAAAAAGACAACAAAAACAAGAAGAAAAAAAAATGAAGACACGTGATTCGAATATCCAAAAATATATAATAGAATTATCTTGAAAATAAAATTATTTAAATAATATACATGTGAGCATTTTCATTTTCATTTGAATTTGATCGTTCAAGTCGAAAAAGTTGTCTATGCCTGGTTATTGGGCACAAATCTGAAATTTCTTTGAGAACATGGGAGGTCAGTAACAGCTTGAGGACGCACTTAAGGTCTGATCCATTACACTGGCAATGAAGAGAATGGAGAGGACTAAACAGTTAGAAAGCACTGCGACTAGTGGTGTGGCAACCCGGGTTCAAAAATCGAATTAACCCGGGTTCAAACCGAATTAAACATAAAATATACATAAAACAAACTTTAAAAGGTACAACCCGGTGTGAGCATATGATGCCGGATCGAACTTACCCCAAATCGAATTAGACAATAAAAAATCGCTCCATTCCATATTGGTTCGGGTCGTAGCCACCACAGCAGGCTGCAGCATTTCGGTAACGTTTAGCGTTTTGTGTGCTTTGTATGTACATGTAAATAATATTCTCTCTTTTCTTGTGTGACTTGTCAAAACTGTCAAAGGCCGCTTTCACACTCGCTAAGATTCGTCAGCGATTCTTACAAAAAAGCCGCTTTCACACAGGAAATCTTTCAGTCTCTGCAGTTGAGATCTCAATGCTGAACTTTTTCTGTTTCCTACCCCCTCTTACACACGCGTCATCTCTTTTTCACACATGTACGGCATGCTTCCAATACCCAACATTGAGAATATAAGAACAAAGCAACCCAAAGAAAAAACGAAACGTTTGTTGGCACACCACTAACTGCGACCACAATACATTTGTGTGTCCCATTTTAACTACCCTGAGAATCGACTCTTGATAATTCGAAACTCAAGAGACCTTTCAAAAGTCGAATTAACGAGTGTTCGAAATAATGACAAATTGTCAAGTTGGAGTGAAGCACAAAAACGAAAACAGTTCATATTTATGAATAGTATGTTATGTATGCAACAATAATTTGAATTTTCGAATTGAAGCCCGACTGAGCAATCACTTCGAATTCGTTCAAGGTCAAGGTTTTCTTTCAAGGGACCTAACAAACAGTTCGAATTATCGAGAATTTCGTATTATTGACTTTCGAATTATCGAGAGTCGACTGTATATGGAATGTCCTGATAGTCTGTTCCTGTTAATGTGATTCTGCTTGGTGTCAGATTTGAACACTCGACTAGTGGCTGCTCCATGGTCTCCTTTGATTGTCCACAGTGTCAACAGTTTTCTGAGCTGCAACTGATAGGTTCATAAGAAGTGACTATAGTGTTCTAACGTCGGGCTTGTTTCGATTTAGAGTCTTTTTGGTTCTTCAGGGATCCTTAATGTTCAAGAACAGTTTCAGAACAGTGGCTTATGAATCCATGAAGACGGAAAGACCCAATAAAAGGAGTTTCAGCCCCTTTCTTTGCTTGGATGTCTGCCTTTTCATTGCCCTTGTGGCTTTCATATCGTGGCACCCATATCTGTGTTAACTTGTTTTCCTCTACCAGCGTGTTGAGTATTTTGTGACATCATTACCCCGTAGTAGCTGAATGTGAGTCTAATTAGGGCTTTAAGTACTACCTGGCTATATGAGGCTGGGGGTTAGGTTAGGTCGGTGAGTGGACGTGGTGGTCTAGAATACTGGCATGACCATTGAGGCTTGTGTGAGGGATTATGGATTGGATAGTTTTTATGGCGCTCTTTACAGCAGTCTTCTGCATATAGAGTTCAAGTGGAAGAAGATCCAGTAGTACCTCTAGGCCCGCTGTAGGAGTGGTGGAGACTGCACCTGTCACACATGGGCTGTTGTTTGTTAGTAGCTTTTGGAGATTTTTCGCCAAGCTTGCCACCAAACTACGCTGCCATATGACAAGATCGGCCTGATAATCGCTGCGTACATCCATTGTATTGTTCTGGGGTTTGGACCCCATCTTTGGCCGAATATTCTATTACACTGGTAAAGGAAGCAGGCCGCTTTCGTCGCTCTTTCCTCAACTTTAAGTTTCCAGTTGAGTTTCCTGTCTAGGCTTAGAGCAAGGTATCTCGCGCTGTCCCTTCAAATGGCTGATAGTATCGATATTTTTGAATTTATCAGATTTCTACAGCTGATGCAATGTGCTGCTTCATTTATGGCAAAGAGTTCAGCTTGGAAGACTGTGGACTTTCTGGGTTGAGGCATGTGTAAGTTACAATACCTGCCCCTTCACCACTTTCCGCCTTCGACCCGTCTGTTGATCATCTTTGTCCGTCATCAGTCTTCCAAAGAGGGTCCAGTTGGTCCATTCTTCTCTTTTAGGTATATAACGATTTTATGTTGTTTATTGCAATCTAAGACTGGTGTCATGGCATCAGTGGCTTTCTATCTGTGCACCATGTGACTATTATAGCACCATAGAAATTCTTGGTTTGACCAATTGGTTGCATATCAATAAGCTCAAGGATCTATCAATGTAGTAGAGGAGAGGCTACGTCATCATAGAGGTATGTATTCATACCTCTTGTATTGTGACCATCGGTTTGCCAAAGTCGGGCGGGTCTTCGACATTTTCAGCTTCCTCCTTGTAACGACAGCTGCAACAAAACTCTTCCCGTTTTATAGAACGTGCTTGATATAGCCTGGTTCAGATCTTAAAGTCTTGTTCGTGTGGCATATTGTCCATCCAGCCTTTGTGGACGACATGCTACCAAAGGGTGTACTTTTGTCCGAGTGTTCAGATTCAAGTTGCATATTTATTGCTAGCCTGACAATTTCGTGCGCTTTACAATTCTCAGGAATGTCTCGGTGGACTGGTTCCCAAAGTCAGTAAAGTTTTAACCGGTCAGCCATGTCTAGAGATGAGCCACAATCAGATACAACTTTAAAGTCTATCGAGATCGATTTCAGGACTTTGATAGCTGCCTAGCTGTCTGTGAAAGTGTCATTATCTCGGGCGGATAGTACGTTTCATTTTAGTCTGGTCAGTGCTTCCCGGACAATTATCAGAGAGACGCTGTAACTCTCGTTAGAGACCCACTTAGGCAGTGGTTTCCTTCCTTTCTTTTCGTAACGGTCAGTCTAGACATGGATCCATTCGATAAAGGGTATTATCGATCCAGAGTTGGAGTTTTTGAACTATAAATGTGAAGTTCGTGTTCAAGAAAGATCTGCAGTGTATTCAATATAATTGAGTAGAAGATTTAGTACCTTCACTTACCCAGTTTTCTATTAAGGCAGCCTATTATGAAGAGACTAGAAGACGGGTGGCAGTGTTCCTTACGATTCACCAAGAGAGGCAACGTAAAATCGGCGTGATTGCAAGAACTGGACTTTAGGTTGCATTCGCGGCGGACTTTAGGTTGCATGAGGAGCCGAGGCAGAAGAAGTACTTAACTACCTCGAAGTAGTACGACGAAGTACCTACCCATTGTGACGCTCTGTCCCACACGTCGATGTTGTATGTCCTTTCTTGAGGATATATATGGTAGTCAGTATATATTTGGTTTTGCCTTCGTGTACCGCTAGACACATTTCAGCAGCTTCCGTCACTCCTCATTGGGTTCTACCAATCACGTCAACGTCATCCGGTATACGTTTAGGGACTTCGGAAAGATCATGCCCCGAGTGTTGACGTGTGAGTCTTGCACGATCTTCTTCAGGATAATTTTGAAGAAGTCATATGACAGCGCGTCGATTGTCTAAAACCATTTTCGTTGTCATTGAAGGTCTCCGTGAGTTCGTTGCCGACCTTGATGGAGCAGTGAGAGTTCTCCACCGTCATTTGCACAACCTGACTAGTTTGGCATGAATATCAAAACTAGACATGGTGTTGTCTAAACGCGCTGTGATATGCGGCCTTGAAATCAGAAATGAAGTATCCCAGAAATGCCCCACTTCTACCTCTCTTGCCCCTTAAGATTTTTGACAACTGTCTTTTATAACGTGTTCATAAACCAAATTGACCAATCAAAGGACGGCATTTACGTTATTTCGTGCATAACCGTCAGAAATTCATGAATATCCGCCAATAAGGCACTAAAATTCGTCGATGGACTAGAGGGCAATCAGCTGTGAAGTCGGCTATCTCTGTAATACTTCATTTCTGCTTGAAATAGATAAAAAGTTGTTTGGGATCACTTGTGTGTTTTCCAAAATCTGCGACCCGTGAAAAAAATCAACAAAATTATTTTTCTCAAGAAAGATTTTATAGTTTAGGAAATGTGAGAAATATTGTCATTCATCAATAAACTGGAGGTCTTAACCGATAAAATCCACCGATTCCATTTCAGCACCTGAGCTTAGTTAATAATTCATATTTATGGATAGAATCCGCTAATAATTAAAATAGTCCGAAAATAACCCGGTTTCCACTTGGTTCCCTATGAAAGGACTAAGAACTGTTAATTTGATTGTTTCCATTGACTTAAGCAAGCTTCCTGCTCTTTACATAAATATTTTTCTTAAGTCGTATCTTAACGACGTTAAGCTCTTCTTGTGTGCGGCTTATCTAAGTCATAGAATTTCATGAAATTTAAAAGTTGATAATAAAGAAGAAAGTGCGATCCTTTCGTCTAATCGTCTGCATCTGCTTGTCCCTTTTCTTGGAATATTCTTTCAAAATGTGCACAAATAGGAAGCCTTTCCGGTTCGACCGACCGATTTTCTGTAATGTTGCAGTTTAATTAAGGCTACCTAATTTGTTGTGAAGATTGACGTGAGGAGTTGTATCATTGTACTACATGCCTCATTGTTCTTGTTTTTTACTTTTTATGCTATATTTTCATGAATTACTAACAAAAGAAACCCAAAATTGCTAATATGAATATTTTTTTGATTTTTTTCCCAACTTTGTTCGCCGCTCTTTGAAGTTTTGGTCTATGGTGGACTTTCAGCCTGACATATCAGGTTATTCACGAATTACGAATGGCTTCAGGCACTCACACAATACGGCAGGAAAGATCTTATAAGCGATGTTCAGGACTTATCCCTCTGTAGTTGGCACACTTGAAGGGGTCTACTCTTTGGGAGGTTTTTGGGGATCGGAGCAAACGATACTGAGGTTCCACTCGTCGGGCATGCCAACACTTGACTTGGCGCATGTACTCTACCAATTCACCTCTAACGGCCTTGAAGAGTTACGTCTAAACCAGCAACTTTATTTGACCTTAGTCTCGATCTCACTGTTTTGACTGCGTCTAGGTCGGCAGGAAGCAATTCGCGTCGATCATCTTCCAGATTGAATGGAACAATTGAATGATTCCCTTTGGTATTTACACGTTTTCTGCTAGATTAAAATCCGTAATACATTTAGACAGAGTTTAACTTTAAGATGAACTGTGGACTATCAAGGACAGACTGGCGACTATACTGTACAGATTGAATCATGCATCCACCGTAGAGTTAAAAATAATCGGGGATACTAATGCTTTTCATTTGGCGCTGGATAGTCTGACGATAAATTAAAAGTGATTCAAGCCGAAAAAATTCGTTTTTTCCAATGCCACGATGTGCTTAAAAGTCGTCAGGTAGTCGAACTCATTTCCAAATGGTTTTTTACGACTTTCCGATGAAACTTTGACGCTTTGGGCAAAGATGCTTTATCTCAATTGTTGGCCGCATGCATAAGAACGAATAAATTGAAAATGAGAAAAATCCCGTCGCTTTCATGGCCCACAGCCCCTTCTTCACCTGCTCCGAATTTTCCAGAATGCTATTTCAGATAATTACAAGTAAATGACAAGACATCCGATTTTAAAATATAATTCTTTATTTCCTCATCGCTTGTGTTTCGTTTTGCTTTCTTTTTTCTTGTTTCCCATTTTAAATATTTATCATTAAAATAAATTTATAATTAAAAATGATAAACGAAATGGAAAATGAAAAGTGTGAAATGTTCTTAGAATTTTTATATCTTTTTAATTATTTTCCTTTTAAAATGCAGCACATAAGTATATTTGTTTGTCCTTTTCTTTGAAAAAAAAAAACGTATTTCTTTCTTGTTTTATTTGTTTTTAACAATAATATTCACTCGCATAAATCTCATCCTAGCTTCATAAATTATCCTCTTTATCTCTCTCATATCGTAATCATCGTAATTAGCGCGACTCCTTCGGTAACAAATAATAATAATATTTTCATTTACAAAAAGAAGGAAATATTTATCTCTTTTGTTTATACGTATAAAAATTAACAGAAACGATTTATTTTTTTACTTATCTCTTGTTTTATGTTTTCTTTTATTTTTTTTTGTTTGTTTGTGTTTTGCTTCTTTTATTAATAATAATCACTTGTAAACATTTTTTTTTTTTTTATTTTTGAAAACAGAAAATAAAATGAGAAAAAAAAGAGAAAAACCATTACAATGCATGTTTTCACAGAATTCTTTAATTTCTGGTTTCTCCATTTTCTTTTAAGATTTTATTCATAACAGTTATATGGATTTTTGTTTTCTTTATTTATATCTCCCTCTCTTCCTTTTAATCCGATGTATTTGTATTTATTTTATTTATTTTTCTTTTAACACAGTAACATAATATAGACTTTCTTTTGTTTTTGTATTTTTTACATAAGTGTTGTTGTTGTTCGTTCGTCTCAGACAATTTTGCATTTTTTTCATATAATGTTTTGGTTGCATGGTTATCCATTGTTCTCGGGAGTCTTTTTCTGGTCAACATTATGTGTTCCCTCAAACTGAACCGATTGTATTTTTAATTTTAATTTTGTTTCTGTTTTACTTTAAAAGGTGAAGTGTTTTTTTTTTTTGTTTTTATTTTGTTATTACATAAGTTGTTTTTAATTAGTTATTAAATTTATTATATTAATTTCCTTTGCTTTTTAACTCCTAGTGTTATATATTCCTTAATTTAGCTGTATTTGACTTGTTCAACGAAGAATCCTATATCCAGCAGGCGCTTATAGAATAAACTTCAGAGAAAAGAGCTTGAAAGATGTTTTCTGCTGCCATGGTTGTGTGTTGAATCATTCCCACTCTGTGGTGCCAGGAGGTTTTGAAGTTAAATCATAGAGGACCCGTGAGATGCCATCCAATTTGGAAATTTCACGTACGATATTATCCAGTACCTGAAAAGGGATTTTTTTTTAAATAGATTCATGATAACTTGAAATGCAAGTTTCGACATAAGGGTATCTAGAGAGAGGATGAGCAAATGATATCGCTGCTTATCACTCTCAAGCAACGAAGATATGCCATGTAAGACTTAAAGAAGAAATTCCAAGTAGTGTTCACCAATATCGCTCATTCAGATTTATTGGCAACACCATGTGACCTTTTTTTAAACACATATCTACTATAGGTAACTAGTTAATTTTACTGCCAATCGAGTCACTTGTAGAATTGTGTCGTTTCGGACATGTATAGCTCCCGGAACTATGTCATCTGTTGGAAACATTTCCTATCGTCCCGTAAACTCAACCTTAACATGTTCATGTCCACAATTTGTATACATAAATTCTGCACAAGCTCAGACAATTTGGTGCACACACGTCTTTGCGTACCTGAGTTGGAACATGTCCATACCAACGTTGCCATCAATCTATCCTTTCCTTTTAAGGAAATATATGAATGGAATTACAATATAGTTTCGCGAATATGTTTAACGCAGACATAACCCAGAACCTACACAGTTCCGCGGACATGTCTCTGAGAACCAGTTCCGACTGCGAAAAGAATCGTTCCATGTCCCTTCAGTCGTCGGAACTGTTTAGCACAACTCCCTCTATTCAGTTGAGTGTGATCCATTAACCACTGGTGAGAAACCACGCGGAGCTAAGAATGGAGCGCAATTAGTTTGCGAACTTATTGTAAAGTTGAAATTGTGAGTACAAAATTAAAACACCTAACGGAACCCAAGCCAGGAGCATAAGAAGTGTTGTTTTGCACGCTTTCTTTTCTGCTTCTTCTTCTTTGTCATCCATGCAGCTTCTACCGCAGCCTATTAATACCTATAATTAGGCAGCCTATAATATTTTACGAGGCGGTGTTCAATAATGACAGTGGATTGTCCCTTTAATGTGACATCGCTTTATCGGGACCGACGCTTAGCTGCGAAAATAATGAAGAAGAACGCAAATTTACTTCGAATTTCTCTTCGTTCTTTCCTCACTTCATTTTATTGGGACAGCCGCCTAATTTGGGATAAACAAATTCAGGCAAAAGTGTCGCAATTAAGCGGAATCCACTGTATATTTAAAGGGAGCAGGGTTTAAAGTGATCGGGGTCTAGTCCTGGCCAGAAATGAAGTATTACAGAGATGCCCGACTTTCCCCTTAAGATTTTTGACAACTGTTCTTTATAACGTGTTCATAAACCAAATTGACCAATCAGAGAGCACAATTTACGTTATTTCGTGAATAACCGTCAAAAATTCATGAATATCCGTCAAAAAGGCACTCAAATTCGTTGATGGACTAGGGGACAATCAGCTGTGAAGTCGGCTATCTCTGTAGTACTTCATTTCTGGTCCTGGCCCAGTCAATGTCAAGCCTTGGCACGTAATGTTTGGATGTCGTCTCGTGTTGGTTAGGTTGGTTACTGTCACTCGCTGCTAAAGTTTACGATTTGTTAGTTTTTTCCAGTGGAGTGTGGCAGCCTTCTTGTTGTTGCCTGGCTAAACAATTGCCTGTAATGTCTCTTTGTCCCGGGACCCACAACAGGCGAATGTTGAACTGATCAGCCATCTCTTCTAGAGACGATGCTCGAAGTATTGAGTTAAGGACGACTGGATTTAGTGCCCTAATACCTAACTGTCCCTAAAGATATGAATATCACGTACGGATATATTTACTAATTCAAAAGCTCCTTCACGACATCCACCGGAACACATGTTAATAAAGTTCATCGACCAGACCCGTTCTAAAAATATCAATTGTACGAAAAAATCTTGGCTGTGTTTCACATTTTAAAAATAATCAAATTTGCATGAGGCTGCCTTATTTGTATTCGAAGAGCGCAACGTATTCGTGATGCAAACACTCGGATGACAACAGTTTTATGCTTGAAACGTACGAAGGAAAAGTACTTTACTCCGCAAGTATTCTTCAATGAAATGCATACTGAAAGCAATTTATCGGAGGGTGGACTTGACTTACAATCTTGACTTTTATGGGTTTGGATTGGAGGTGGGGAGGAACACAATAAACACGTGAACAATTGTATAACATAATTTTAACACGGTCGTATCGTGTTGCAATGCTTATCAAAACAATGCTTATCAAAAATAGTTAATTTCAAATATAACTTCTACTTCCAGGCAGTGGGCTGTTGCATCGACTTTCATGCTGTGTCTAGATTCTTCTTCTTCCCGTGGCGCTACAGTCCGGGTTGGACCTGGGCCTCAACCAGTAAGGAACTCCAGCCGGCACGATCTTTAGCCAGCTGTCTCCAACTGCGCACACCAAGTCGATTGAGGTCCTTCTCCACCTGGGTGCGCCATCGGTTCCGTGGGCGTCCTCTATTGCATTGTCCCACTGGTTCGGAGACTCTTCGGGCTGGAGCAGTGTTGTCCATGCGCTCTACATGGCCCAGCCATCTTAGGCGTTGAATCCGTAGACGCCTGACTAGGCTCATGCCGCTGTACAGCCCGTACAGTTCGTGGTTGAATCTTCTTATCCAATAACCATTAACACAGACAGGACCAAAGATTGAACGCAGAACTTTTCTCTCGAAAAGACCAAGTGCCTAGATTTGGTTCCAGATATTAATGTCTTTCGAGTCAAAAGCGATGATCAGCCAATGCGTCTCTAACTACATATATAGGCAGGTAGTGGAGCTGCTAGGGAATTCACCAGCACACGAAGACCATCTTGGTCCCTTGTGATACCCCCAGACAGATTACTACGACTTGCTGAACACTCCAATGATAATGGCGTTATATTCCAAAGGCAAAGGGTAACTGGACAAGATTTGAAAACGAGATAAAAACGTATTAACTTTGTCTTCACTGGGATTCGAAAAGGGGACAGGCTATTAACCAACTGCGCCATATAGTCGCTTTATGCCTCTCGAGAATAGATTTCTTTAACTCCACCGTTAGTAGTCGAGGGGGTAGGACACTCGTGAAAGGACAAACACAACAAAGGTGGGTGGTTGGTTAGTGGTTACTCAGGTCAACATTGGACAACATGGACTACCTGGTGGGAGTTATACTACGAAAAACATTAGCCATCCCTTTATCTTTGTTGGTTGAACTACTAAACATAATCAAAAGATTCTAGCCTTCAAACACAATCATGTTAAAAAAACATTTTTTTGACAGCTCGTCTGTGAAGAAGAGCAATAAACAGATAATCTGGTTTTCCAGATCTAATCTCGGGGTTACCTTTCAAGACGCAGAAACACGAAAGGCATCTTTCACTCTCAGTTCATCAAATGACTGGAAAGTCGCAACAAGAACAGTTCAAAACTCAAACAATGCTAAATCGAATTAAAACCATAACTTACATTAATTGGCAGTTGAACAGAACCTGGAACGGCCGGCACACCAGTCATAAAGTCATTTGTTATAAAAGGCCTTAAAACAATCGATCTACAGCATGACGGTGTTCGATTAGCTGGATCCCTATCAAAGTGGAGCGGAATTAAAACGACTGGCATCTGTGAGATTTTCCTATTCAATCCAGCTTGTTGGATCATCTGAAATTAAAATAAATTTACAAAAAATGTGTCTTCATCGAAATGAGAGCCTGTTGCATACCTCAGTAGCGATTGCGTCAGCCTGTCGTAATTGTTTCAAAACGTAACGATTTATGTTCGTATGCGTTATATCTGAAAACTGATACTGAACTTGTCCGCCAAAGATGTAGCAAACTCGATTGATATTATGTAAGATGCGTGGGATTAGTTTAGCCAAAAACATTATATCGCTCCAATTTGGATCGGTGTCACTGGAAAGGCCTAACACATAGCTGTAGGTTCTTTTATCGCCTAAAAGCAAAAAAAAAACACTCATGATTCATTTGATCTCCAATCTCCGGCGCAGTGATCCACGCTTACCTTGAACTCCAACTGATCGGATTGGCAAGACGGTCGCTTGAATTTGGGAATTTGATGAAATTCGTAAAAGTTCTCTTCGTTCATCTTCTGACGTTGAGCCGGTTACCCGATTTATTAAAGCGTGATTTTTTTCTAATTTATTTTTGTAGTCTACTATCACTCGTGCTATAACCTACAAAAAAAATGCAAATATAATACATTCGTTGTTTTGGCAAGAATGCACAGCTTGCGGACCTGTGTTTCGGAGAAATCCTTTTCAATATACGGTTCATCGGCACATAGAATTCTTATGGCTAGTCCGGGACCGGGGAATGGATGTCTTTCGACCAAATGTGCTGGCAGTCCTAGAGTGTAGCCCAAGGCTCTCACCTCATCCTTATGAAAATCACTAAGTGGTTCAACTACGCGACCAGCACTTCGTAGTTCTCTGCAAGAAGAAGAAGAAGAAATGAGAGTTTTGCTGGTGAATTTAACAGCTAAGATCTAGCATATGATGACAAACTAACCTTATCAAATCGGTATCGTTATGATGTGTCTTAATTGTGTCTGCATTCACGCTAACCAAATTGGATGCTGATTCAATAAGATCAGGCCTTAACGTCCCTTGTGCTAATAGTACTTCTTCGGGTTTCAATTTCATTTCGCTGACAACATCATTCGTCACTTTGACGAAAACATCGCCAATAATTTTACGTTTTTCTTCCGGATTATATGTTTGACAAAGCATTGGGGTCTCCACGATGTATAACTGGCCCGGTCGTTTCACTGAAGTGGTACCTTTCAGAAATTGAAAGAGTTCCTTCCTCACAATTGGCTCGATGCCGATTTCTCTTAGTGATTTTTCTACTTTCTCACTTTCGTCCTTTCGCATAAATCCTGTGAAACACAAAACAAAGCCAATGAAGAAACAGAACCGAACGAACGAGGAAACAACTCACCGTTGTCAACGTGCACGGCGATGATTTGACTCGGATCCAATGCATGCCTCAATAAAGCTGCACAAACAGTTGAATCCACGCCACCACTTACGAGTAACTGGAAATTTTCATGAGAACAGTTATAAATCACAAAAGAATCTTAATTTTGTGTGAATGACTTTAATTTCAATGATTGAAGGCATTTGCAAACACATTTCAAACAAAGTTTGCCCACAAACATTACGCGTGCGTACTCACCAACACTTTATTGTTTCCAACTTTTTCCTTAATATATTTAATACACTCCTCCTTTCGATTGCCGATCGTGAAGTTGGGTGTAAGTCCACAAATATCGTAGAGGAAGTTAGAGAGCATTTGTTTGCCATTAGTTGTTAAATCGACCTAATTAAAGAGAACAGCAAAGTGTGTAGTAATGCAAATTATGAATCGTTGAATAACTCTGTTTACCTCGGGATGAAACTGTACACCGTATATTCGAAGTGCTTCATTGTATATGGCAGTTACAATCCGACCTGTTGAGTATCCACCAACTTTAAGTTTGTCTCCCAATCGATCGACACTATCACCGTGTGTTAAAAGAACGGATTGTGTACGGCTAAGGCGACTAGAAAAGAAATTACAGTAAGTACGGAGTGAATTATTTTAAAGCTATTTGTGTTTCATTCTGTGTAGACGTAGAGGCTTGAATCCGTCTTGAAACTAGAGGTTAGGTTATAATATAATATGGGTAGCGCGACAGTCCGAGGTGGGCCTGGGCCTAGCTTTCTCAGCAACCACGTGTGTTGTGCGTGCTATTCTTCTTTCACGCGTGGAAGGGACCTACAGTTTAATGCCGACTCCGAACGGCGAATTTGAGAAGCTTTTTCTAGACAGGAATACTCTTTGAGCATTGTCAGTGACTCGAAAGAAGTGGGGCCATGAATTATGATAGGTGGTAAATTCGGGTATCGAACCTGGCACCCTCTGCGTAGGAGTCGACGCACTTACCCACTACGCCACGCCGACCACCACCACAGAGGTTAGGTTAGGTTAGGTTTTATTTCAAGTTATTTCATGAGGCGAGTGTGTTCGAATTGTTTTTACACTTTCCGGGCACATCGAGTCACAATTTGCTAGCATGGTCTAAGTGCGCTGGTGGATTCACTAGCACCCATCCTACCTAGGTTAGGTTTTAGAGGATGACTGCAGATAGCAGTCACGGGCCATTGTGTTGCCACGAATTTCAATAAGATATCTCACTTTTTCTATACAGGAGTAAACTCAGCATGTAGTTGTTCCGAGTCGCAACTGTTCCCTGCAGGTTCTACGGAACTGACACATGTGCTTAACGTGAATTGCCTTTAAGCTGGACATTAAATTTCCACGACGCTAACTTTCTCGTGTCACTGGGAATTTTTTCGGATTGGCACGACCTCTCTCGGGTCACTAAAAATGCTCAGTAAGTCCAGAAAAGCCTTCTCAAACTTCTCCGTTCGAAGGCAACATGAAACAGTGTACCCCTTCACTCAAGATAGAACACAAAAGCACCCACAATCCGAGAGCTAGACCCAAGTCCACCTCGGACTTCAGCAACACCCACATCCATCACTATGATTATAAATATGTTTTGCAATGTGTAGCCCAATATCTAATGCTTGACAATATCGGAATGTTCAGAGCAACTTTAATCTAGAAGGATTGTATCGAAGATAATCGAAATTCACCGATTCATCTTTTTCTTTTCCTTCAAATGGCCGTACTTTCATTTAACTCTACGAAGTGCATGCAACCTTTTGGAACACATACTTACTTAAAAAGTGGACATGACGTTTCTATTTCAATATTCTGTTGACCATCTTCGCGGATATCCTTTTTGTGCACAGTACCGCCGAATTCTTTATTCATTAACTGCATGCCATAGCAAATGCCTAGAATTGGGATTTTTGCTCGAAATATTTCCGGATCATATCGCGGTGCGTCATCGCAATAAACCGAGCTTGGTCCACCCGATATGATAATGCCTCGATATCCACTGACTTTAAGCTGTGCAGCAGATGTGTCGAGTGGCAATATATCAGTTTCTATTTGTAGTTCTCGTACTTTTCTGTCTATAACCTAAATGGGATGAAGAATATGATGAAATCATATGCCTTGTCGAGGACTGTAAAATGCAGTTACCTTCCCATACTGAGATCCAGCATCTAATATTGCTACCTTATCGTGATGAAGACCGTTTTCCGTTGATGGCAAACATTTATTTAAAGCAGAATTCATTTCTTTTTCGTTGCAGCACTGAAATAGGACAGAAAAGATAAACAGGACTATAATGTAAGTGAGTTGTTGTTAAATTTGACTTAATTATGGGAAATGTTAAAGACTGTAGATTGAGTAGATTCTTTAGACAGCAACGAGCTTCTGTAGCGACTTGGATAAGGTGTTTGCACAAAAGGAGTACATTCTTTGAATCTCGGATGTGAGTTGAGACCAAAAAATGTTGTTTTCACCCAAACAAGTTGATTAGGTTAGGGTGGCTGAGTGTCATGAGTAGCAGTCACACTTAGCCCAGAGTAGGCCCGTTGTGTTACCACGAGGATCCAGTTGAACCTCCTATTCGGCAAACCATTCAGAGCTTTTAATGAAGCGATGAAGATGACTGATACTAATGCTGCTTACTACTGTCACGTCGTTGAAGTGTACGGCGTCAGAGAGACTAAATCTAAACTTAACATCTATTTCCAGGTTCGTCAGGATTTCTGGATAGGAACAACTTTTGAACGCAACAACTTCTGAAGGAAGGACGCGAATAAGAACTAGGAAATTAAACATCCCCCATGGGCCTAGCCACCT
Source organism: Eristalis intricaria (assembly GCA_964034865.1). Lineage (NCBI taxonomy): Eukaryota > Metazoa > Arthropoda > Insecta > Diptera > Syrphidae > Eristalis > Eristalis intricaria. The sequence continues at coordinate 52,047,226 of OZ035874.1, forward strand.
CTAACCAGTCACCTTACCTAACCTAGTGACTAAATCAAATATTTACCGGTCAAATACTTCGATGTATGGCTTGTCACAAAGTGCATACATCACCAGGACGACTCTTACACACAACTACATATGAATCGTGGTCGGCAAAGGCATCAAAATCGATTTTCTTCGCATACCAGGAGTTCCCTAGACTCCATAACCTCACGTTGAGGAGCTAAATATCATCTTACTCAAATCTTTGCTAAATTTGCTAAACAACCGTATGCCCATTCATATCTCATTTTCTCCATTTACTCCACAACAAGGACATGAATCGACAAAACAAAAAGAAGGTAAATGTCACCACAAGAACTAACTTTTCTACTGATTGATAAAATCAATTGAGAAAGCCTTGTATGTGTTTTTTGATTTGCTCTAGGAGGGTTTGCTTCAAACATTATTCACCGGAAGAAATAATGTTCGCTGTTTTTCCTCCAAAGATTTCACAAAGAAGTTTGGTGCGGGATTTGAACCTACGATTGCGCGAGTAAGATGCACTCTGTGCTTCTACCCGTGGGGCTAAGAGGACACTTGCCAGAGGGTGAGTTTATGACATGCACTACATTCGTAATTAAGGGATATTTATGCAGAAATTGTAGCTTGAATCGACCGCTTTGATTCAATTTGTCACGGGTTTTCAATCAGTCGGGACTTGAATAAGTTACTTATGAGAATAAGTTGCATTTTCGGGAGAGGATTGATTATTTGAAGGTGTTTCGATTGTGTCAAAGATATCGAAGACCTGTATGTATAGCCTCCAATTCATGACACATTTGTTTGTAATGTTAAGGAAAACATTTAACTGTTTGGTTGCAATTATTTTTAATAGATCCGTAGCTTCTGATCGGGAATTTACCTCAAATGCTATTCTAGTCTCCAAATTACACTACACCCCTTCATTGATCACAAGAACCTGTAACATATTCGTGATAAGGTACATTCCTGGGACCGAGCTGGTTTGATTACAATGAAATTGGTTTCTATTTAAGTATGTAAAATAAAGTTCAGAAGTTGCATGTGGGTAATGTGTACTTTTAAGATAGGTTTTGAATCATGAACGCAACTGGTATTATCTGTGCCGTATGATGGAGTCATAGAGCTGATTTCTAGCTATGATGACGTGAACAGTTGATTTTTTTGTGTCTTGTTGCTTCGTGTAAATATACAGTAACGGGCAAAACAATAAGACCAGTAGGGAAAAACCAAAGAAATTGATTGTAGGGCATAGAAAACAGTTGTTTTGAATTTTGAAACAGTTGTTTTTAATGCGCTGCAGCCATCAAAATCTCTCATGCCATCGGATCTATCACGAAGAATATCTGTAAGAAATGATGAAGAAAGGCCTTTTCAAGTCAGTTGCAGAGATTATGGTTGAATTAAACTTCCTAGTCCAACAACACGAAGAAGACTTGAAAAACAACACATCTTCGTAAGAAGTCCAAGAGGGAGCTTCGTCTCAAGTTCGAAGAAACCTGAGTTTAAGAGGTGATGAAAAAGAAAAAAATATTCTTTAGTCCGGTGACACAATGTTGAATTTGGTTTGATCTAATGGCAAGATGTGGCTACGGCATCCAAAAAATATAGCATACAGACCTCAGCGTTTTGGGTTGAAATTTAAAAAGACATTCATTGGCACCCTGATTCTGTCCGAAACCGTATGTATCTTTAGATACTTATGAAAAGGAAAGCATAAAGACTTTCAAGTCTACGAAATGTTCAGAGGAATCCAGAAAGCTCCGACCACATCGAGGACATTATGGGCCAGGTTTTTTTTCGAAAATCTGGCAACGAACGTTCGATTTCAAACTATATGCTTTCTCTATCATTTTGTTTAAACTTTCTTCAGTACACTAAAAGAACACGGTCAAAGTTTCAACTACGGGAGTTTAAACTTCCGTTTTCGAGGAGAGGAACAAGAAATGAAGTATTACAGAGAAGCCCGATTTTTACGTATCATGCCCTTTAAAATTGTTGGCAACTGTTTTTTATAACGTGTTCATAAACCAAATTGACCAATCAGAGGACGGAATTTACTTTAATTCGTGAATAACTGCCAAAAATGCATGAATATCTGTCAAAAAGGCAATAAAATTCGTCGATGGACTAGGGGGCAATCAGTTGGGATATTATCTGGCTATCTGCTCTGGAATACTGCCTTGATGACTGAAAGCATAGTGTCAGAGAAAATCAATGCTTGGCACACACCTACCGCTGCTCATCTATAATCGACTGACTGTTGGTGTTCGTTTAGTTTTTTTTTTTTTTATATGCAGTTTCACAGTGCCTCCACTTTTGGTTCAAACTTAAGATCAACGATTTATTCGGTTTGACAGTTTCGTTTAATCCCTGAACTGGGTTCAGTTTGTAGGTTGCGTCAAACGAGAATGTTGTGCACTCCGGTTTAAACCTCAGTTCACTAATATAGCTGCATTTTGTTTCGCGTTTTTGAAAGCGAGAGCTTTCAAACTGATGTTCGATAGTGGAATATGTACATCGTTTCCTCATTTTTCCTTCCATTCAAATATTTTTTTATTTTCTACTTATTAACGCAGCGTCTAGCGCCTAGATAGTTTTATATTGTTTTTTATTTGGCTTTCACTGTTCAGACTCAGGGATGGCTTGTCTGAAGTGATGTTGTATGTTTCCAGCTACAAAAGTTTCAAGGATCTATACCAAAGGCTTTTTAAAACTACAAAGTATAGCAAATACATCAAGAATCCATGCATGCATTAAATGGAAGGGCTGCCATTCTTTTCGGACGAGTTAAACCATAAATGTGTGCTCGGTTTATGGTTCACTTGAAATTCAGTTCAAGCCTTCACTGTGAAACTGGAGATTACTTGTACTGATTGATGTTTGATAGTGAACATGTGATATTCGACTGCACATCCAGACCTTAGATATCGTATTTAATCGGAAAGTGACAATAATGTGACGGAAAAAGTAAGTTGCCAAGTAAAAACTTGCAGTAAAAAGCTGGTCTAAGCGTGACTACATCTGCAGCCACTTGCACCCTCCAATATTCAAAGAAAACTTGATGAATTGCTTCCAACGTTTGAAGGACCTGTCTAAATGCAAACATTGCAATGGACACATCTTTACATTCATGACAAATATTCAAATTCAAACTTTACAATCCAATCAAAAATCATAAACCCTAGCATCAAAGTAACCAGCTGTCAATGGAGTCGAAGTACAATTGTTAAATTTTCAGAAAGAGAACAATCCCAACATGCCTCCATCGGTCCTTCTATTCCAACTGAGATTCACTCAGCCCTGATGTTCATTCAATTTATATACATTCTCTAAACGCTACTGACCACAGAATAACAATTGTTGGGGGGGGGGATTAGTTAAACAAAGTTTACCCTCCATTACCATACAACCCCCATCAACAAATGACACAAGCAAAATTTGCACTGATTCCGATCCGAAGGACATCCATCGAATAAATGAATTTCAAATCAAAACATTCAAACGCTTTACGATGAACGCACAAACACATGTGCATATATAATCAAATGTATGATGTAGTTTCACCACCTTCACCGCAACATTTGTGGCTGCTGGATGCTGCTAGTTCTTCTGCACCAAGAGGTGCCTCAGTGAAAACCCCACAAAAACAATTCATCGAATACATTTTTGCTGTTTTGCAGCCTCTACTGCAATTCTTCTCCCCTGTCGACCTATGCAGTGGTTCTCTTTTTTTTTTGTCGACGGGAAAACCATGCCAACAGGCCAACTGTCAAACTCGCAGTCGATGAGGCGCCTCTTCTCTTTTCTTGTTCTTCTTTTTTGAGTACGTCTTCCCTCCTTCCTGCTTTCTAAGTCAATAAATCGCACTAACCAGTTGAAATTAACATGCACAGAGGTTATGACTACACTAATTCAATAAATTTAATGTCCACTATGGCAACACCGCTGAAATGTGAGGGGGAGGGAAATGAAATGAGAAATTCCGATTAATTATTCATTTGCTGGGTGCACATCACACATCACACTGGGCGTGGAATTTGGAGAAAAAGTCAAATTTTCAAAACAAAAATGTTCTTGTATTTAGTTTTTTTTTTTTACCAACCGGCAGTACACGGAAGAACGCTCGTAGGAACATCCAAGATATTAAATACAATTAAAAAGATATAGTCTTTGGTCGTCTCTTATTTACAAATGTCAAGTTGTACTTTGATAATTGCACTTGTACGGATTGACTAGTAGATAGTTGCAGTATGTACGATTCTCAGTTGGTTCTTGCACTCTTGCGATTTGTGGTAAACAAAACAAAAGCAGTAGCAGCGCGTCAAAGGGGAACGCAAAGCACTTCGAGAATGAGAAGCACACACAAACTGAAACAGAATCAAATATTCGGCGAGCAAAACAATAAGAGCCAATGTCAACGATTCCGTATATCGGTAGCAATCGGAAGCATTTATTGTATCTGTTAATCAGATCAGATGAGATTTCATTTAAAATCCAACCAGAGCGACAGAGACCGACAATGAATCTATGAATATATCCTGATGTCTGTATATTTTTTATTTGTGTATTTTCTTCTGTTTTGATTGCTTGCTCTGGTTGTCGCGGTCGTCTTTGTCTATTTTAGCACTTATGCGTTGCCTCTATTTTTACTCAGCAGTTTTTGATTAATATGTTTAATTGCAGAATGAAATAAAAGAGCAGAGACACACTTCTCCTTTTGAACACAGCACTGTTAGAGCAAAATCAAAATCAAAACGAAAACTCAATTCACTGTAGTAAAACTGTTCGGAAAATTCACATCATCGCCACAACGCACACGAAATTCGAATAAATAGAAAGGATACAAAGAAAAAAAAATAGAAAATTAATACACAGCAGCGATCAGACGACAACCGACAATCGACAACCACATCCCGACGACGGAGACGACAGCCAGCAAGGCAGAGAGCAAGATGATTTGTTGATGATGACGATGAGAAAACGCTTTTTGGTAGCTTCTGCCTCATCTACTGCTGCTGCTGCTGCGTCTGATTCTGCTGTGCTTCCACGGGTTCTATGACACTGTGCGATTTTCTTCGGAAAATGACAAGTGTAAAAAAGTAAAAAAAAAAAGAACAATAATCGAATGAGTGAGCGAGATAAAGCGGTTTAGGAAAGAACAAATTTCGAATTTTCCGTCTTGTTCCCATTCCACAATTTGCATATATTTGTTTCCTTCCTGTTCTTGTAAATCAATTTGGAGAAAAACAAGAAAAACCACAGCATTTTCATTTCAAACGACAGCCCAGCGAGAAAAGTAGATACACCGATGACGACAGCAACGAACAATTAATCCAATCCAATCCTTGCAAAGTTTATACGCAACAAAAAGGAAAAACAAATATTTTCCAAAGGACATTCGATGTTTGTTGACCTACTGGATGGAGGCGATTTTTATTGCTGTTCTAAAGGCTCTGCACGATATTCTTTTAAAAGTGCATAGGCGGGGAAAGGTAATTAAACTATGCAGGGAAATGAAATTTAAGAATTGCAACCGACCGACCGACCGACCTGGAAAATAATGTGTCAGAGTAGAGTATCTTGCAGAGAGCAGAACTGCGCAAAAACTATTTGACTCTATGCACATCCTAGGTTTTTTTTGTTGCCACCTTCTCCTCCTTCATTGCTATGCACATGCTGCTGAATAGGGTTGCCATAGTTTTGGGGTTTAAAATAAAATGAAACAAGTGCATTCATGTCAGGAAAACCGATTAAACTGACACAGATGGCATAACAAACGGATGGAGGTATCGAGCTGAGGAAAGATTGAACAGTTCACTTGTATCGATACGCAGTCCCACTGATAATCTGTGATTGATTTGGCAATGCAGTTTCAGTTTACAGAGTCTTTATAAATGAGGAAGAATTTATTACACTTGGCATTGAGGTGTGTTGTTGTTAAGTTTTTGATTCAGTACTGCTCTTTAGTACGCGTTTAGTTTTGGTACTACATTGTTCCAACTACAAGTATGTTCAGTTCAACCCTAAATAAATTTGCCTCTTGCAGGTTTAGAGGAGCCATTGTGGAGCTTCCTTGCTTCCTTGAACCATTCGTGAATGGCAATGCCTTCCAAAGAGACAACGTCCATTGATGTTAGGCAATGACTTCAATTACTGCGTCGTATCCGAGCCAAGAGAACTGTATGTTCATTAAATTGAGTTTGCCAACAAGCAAAGGATTTTGGGTGAACGAATAATCACGACTTGTTCACAAGTTAAATCAATAAAATTAAACGCAATTAACTGCATCATATTTGAGTCGAAGAGCCAGGGGAATGGGATTACGCATGAATTTCGTGACGCAGGACAATCGGGACACATCAATTTTGGTTTTCTCCAATTGTCCTTCCTTAGGAAAGGACGTTTTAGTGCGGGTTAAAGTAGATGATGATTACAACATCGAACATCAGAATACGCCGCAGAGTAAGTCGATACTGCGACGTACATATGTTTAAATAGTTGAAGTCATGCACAGAGGTGTGAAAATATCTTAAAACTAAAAGGTGAAAGAGTGCGACTCGAAACTTGTCAAGTAGATAACATATAATGAATGTTTTTTCACGTATGAAGTTCCATTGTCAACCGCACAGTTCTGACTCCAACTCGAAGCTAAATTTAGCTGGGGCATATTTCCAGAAATCGCACTCGATGGCGCGTAGGCATAGTAGAGAACCTACGACTCACAGGGGGATACAGGACATAAATAAGTAAGCAACTAACGAAGTCTGGCAACTGCTTAGAGTATATTCAAAACAAAAATATGAAATCGTCCATAACCCCAATTGTGAGCAAGATACCCGAGGCGATGCTAACGTATTTTGAAGGAAACAGAAATGAGAATTGGTAATCTAAGATGGCAAGGAGAAGACTGAATGAACATTAAGCGGGCAGTGCAGTGGATAATTCATTTTTTTACGCAAGTCTTGTCCGTACATTCTGTGTACTCTATTCACTTTGATTACGCGAACAAGTGTCACTTAAATGTGAGTACTGTGTAAAGGGCAAATACGCTACATTCAGGATAACCAGATTTCAAACCAAACAAATACATACTCTGTCTGCACTCCTTCCTCTTTCTGAATGCTTGAATTGTACACGACCAATGTTAAATGTCAGAGTGCACGGAATTGAACGGGTGTCGTGGTTATTTGCTGTCTAATGTTTACTCAGTGTATATATTATTAGACGAGTCCATTGCTATTGAAACTAGTTCCAAGACATTCATAGCAGACCTCTTTTGTAGAGTTCAACATACTCCCCATTTCATTTTGTACTCGAAGCTAAAAGGACTGTAAAACAAGTTGACGCAAGCACATTGAAGATGGCCTTAGCAAACTTTGCTAGTGACACCAGAAACTGTAAGATTACGACAGAAGATTCATGGTTTATATCCACCAACAGACACACTTGATTGCGCAAGAACTCCAAAGCTATGGCAGAAATACTTGTCAAATCCCTAAGAATAGAATGTCATGAAGTGTTAGCGTCATCTATCAATTTCTGTCATAAACAGAAATAACATTCACTTCAACTCCTTGACACATCATGCAGGAATATAAGCCATAACCTTTATGCGACTTACATAAACCGCATTGGGAATCTACGCTCGCACGAATTTCCTCGCTTCTCCTGTCGCTGCACGAGCTTGTCAGAGATATCCCAGGATTACGAAGACGACAATGGCCAGATAGTGAAATTAATGACCAGAAAGAAGGAAATGGAATCGACTCACTTGATATAGATAAGTCCATCTCCAAAAACTCCATAAGCCATTGCAGATGATAAATTCAATGACACATTATAAAAGTAAGGTTATTTTGAAATACATATGGGTATCTATTGAGTTTACATATTGTTTCTAATTTAAAAAAAACAAACTATTTCTGATGTATAGCTCGATTTCCATGCGGAGGAAGACTTTAAAGTAAGGTAAGCGTATCCTTTTACAACGTCTTCGCGAGTGGGTGTCGGATAACGAAAAAGAAGGATTAGGCCTTCGAACACGCATCATCAAGTCTGTGGTATGCTGGGAACCCACTCGGCAGGGCGGAAGCAAAGCAGAATAACTTTAAAAAAAAACTTCATGCATACGACATGAAAAAGCACAAAAAATAAACAAAAAAAAATTTTAAGATAAGGAATGAAAAAATGAGCTAGTACATAAGTGTACATATCATTTTCGACTACATTCAAACAACATTGCAAGTTGCCCTCATGTAGACGCACTAATGACTGTCAAGGTTAGCCATCGACATCGATGACGGCAACATTGCCGATTTTACACGGACAGCACAGCAGCATCTTCATCACATCTAGCACGTGTTTGCGAGCTTGTTCGGAATGACCTGTCACACTAAACACACCTTACACAGTAAACTTGTATCGGTGGCTGGTCCTAACTAACTTGCCACACCACCCACCACTCCCTAAGGAAACCATGGTCAAAATGGATTTTCCCCCTTTTTTTCATTCCTTGTCTAATCGCAAGATCGCACCCATTACACAAAATCCGAATTAAATGCAATGAGTGCAGGTACTTTTTTTTTCTCCAACATATAACTGGGGGGGAAATGGAGGAAAAAAAATCGAAGTGTCTCGCACGCATTTCCTCGCGTCTGCCGCTGCTCGGGCTGTTTAGAGAGATATCCAAGGATGACGAAAATGACGACAATGGCCAGCCAGTGAAATAAGCAATCAAAAATATATCTTTAAGCAAGGGAAAAAATTTGCACAAAACTACGCTCGATTAGATTTTCGTCGTTCACTTTCTGGCGATTCTTTGTCTTTTGCAAACAAGAACAAAATGAAAATGAGTAATAAAGATGCATGGTGTTGTTCTTTATCGTTGTTTCGTATTATGTACTTTTTTCTTGATTTTTTTTTTCGTTACCTTTTACGAGATATGCTCTGGAAAAAATTATATTAATTCCTTTCGATTTACACGTTTTCCGGAATCGCAATCGTCTGATTAGGTTTAATGATTTGCATTTACGAAGGAAATTGTAATTTGAATTTATTGCATACAAAATGGAGAATAATAACTCGCGAAATTAATTACAAAAATTATGTTTTCTTTTTTCTCATTCGCGGCGGAAGAAAAATATTACATACCGACACCACTATATGACATATTGGAAAAAAAAATTATTCGAATGAACGGCACACACAAATGAATGGGGTGAATATCGAAAATGGCGACGGTAGCGGTCTATTCGAATATTAATTTCGAATAGTGTCTGACTGTCATGTTGTGCTCGTCATGAATTCACGCACACACGAACTAGTAGGTTTTTGCGGATTGGTCGCATTTTTTTGCCGGTCGTCGATGAATTCCATTTTCGAAATAATTCGAAAATGCCAAATGTCATGTTTAGGTGTTGAGTTGAAGTTGAATTTTCGAAAGACGAAATGAATTCTATGTCCGGAATCTGGTGTGAAAGAAATAAACAAATACAAACGGCCATTGAGGGGCAAATTAAAGCTTCCTTTAAGTAGTCCACACACTAAAAGTTCTCAAATGGCATTCCTAGAACGTCATTTCTTATCATTTCAGTCCGGGTTATACACTATGATTCCAGGGTCCTTTTTCACAGAACATACATCTCATACATTGTATGATTCTGTCTGCTGTATGATGTCTGTTTCTCAATTTTGTTGTATGAGCTGCTGTAATACACACACCTTGGAACAGCTTCTAGAGTTCGTGGTTGTGTCTTCTCCTCCATTCGTCTTCTACGCAGACAGGACCATATATCCGATGCAGAATTTTTCTTTCTTAGGCACCAAGAATCAGCTCTGCAGAGTTTTGTAGAATATGATCTTGGTCCTTCGAGTCAGGAGTTTTGAAAGACCGCAGTAGCATCGGTTGCCAAGGGCAATTCTAGATCGGATCTTTACTGTGATGTCGTTCTTGGAGTTCACGTTTGTCCCGAGGTAGACAAGCTCCTTGACTTCCTGGAAATTTTAGCTGTCGATCGTGTTGTTTTGTCCAAGTTTCTTGGTTGTCGACGAAGAAGCATATATTTCGTTTTCTCCTCATTGACTAGTTCGTTTCGCCTGTTCTCCAATCGCCGTAAGAGGTTCACTTGACACGCAACGATGTCAAGATCATCTGCGTATCATAATGCGTATAAGGCCGCTTTCACACTCGCTAAGTTCGTCGTTGACTTTTTAATGTTTGTAGGGGAATGGTGGTGAGAGGAAAGGGATCACAAAAAGGAATTCACAAACTCGTATTGAAAGAATCTTGTTCTCTTAAATGGTCTCCCGTGTGAAGCCTAAGCAAAAAAGGGTCATAGTTGATTTATAGGAAAACATTGAAGGTGTTGCCTAGTTTTCGGCGTTTTTCGAAATTAGTTTTTCTTGTCTTAACGTCACCCATGGAATATTAAATTAGTGTTAATTGACTGATTGTACATATTTTGGTCTTAGCCGGGCGGGATGCGGTGGATTTAAATTTCTCATTTTATCTCTTTCTTTCCAAGTGTTCTCTACACTATTATTTTCTGTCAACAAATAGCTGGAATGGCCACTTAAAAATTGACAGCTAATAACATTTGCAAACAGTTCAAACTCGGTGGGAACGGTCTATTGAGGTTTCAATAAAGGTTCATCCAAACCTCGCGATTTCGTTTCGGTGGGAACATAGTATAGATCCCCTCAAATGTTATGGACTGTGAAGTTCTCAAACACATCCCTATCTTACATCAAGTCATTTTGACATCCCTTTCAATAACGATTGATTACGTCTATGATAAAATGAATGTCAATGTAGTGCTAATCTTTTTATATGTCGTTTAGGGCCATCATTTTATAACTGTTTTCCACAACTAAATTTAAACTCATTTAAAATATGTACAAGCAGTCTCTGAACACTAAGCAAATTTCACAACCTGCGATGCGATGTTTCTACGTTCTCATTCTTGTGGCGGGAAATTGAACGTCAACAAAAATTTTAGTAGGAAAATTCAAAAAGACTGATCACACGGCTCGGAGAAAATTGTGAAAATTGAAATAAATCGTTCATTAATAACCACAAGTGCAGCAGAATAAGGTGACTAAATATCATTTAATTCAGTTTCTTCTTTTAATTTGAAAGTTTTCCATTAAGTTACTCAGAAATTATGTCAAATTCTTCGTCATTCAATCCACATCCTTATTCCTTCACACTAATCGATTGCTTTGATCGTCCAATGATCGTAAATAATAAATATAAACACAAAATAATCGCCCAGTGTCCGCCATTTGATATTCTACTTGATCACACCATCGCTGTTCTGTGGGTGTTATTTTCTTCGGAGAAACAATGTAATCTGAGAAGTTCTCAAATTGGTTGGGCGCTCAAATTTCTGGAAGGAATACATAATGAGTAACATCACTCCATGGTTGATGGCAGTCTTTTAAATGTGAATTCGTTTAGTTTCAGAAGCAAATACTATTCGGGGGATGTTCAAAAAGCTATAAAGTGTCTGGAGTGTGCGCTTGTTAATTGCATTGCAAGTGAAACTTTCCCGAGAGAAACTAAAACTAATGAAGAGTCAATTTTAATGACGTCTTCTAAATCACCTTCAAAAGATGATGGAGTGAGCGCAGAGTGTTCCACTACGGGGGCTGATTCATCTTCTACACATTTGGAACTCATCCGTGATAAGAAGGAAATTCTATCGCTGCTCTTAAGAGATATGCTGGGGGAAACATAAGTCACTTCGGTGTATATGTAATTCAAACTGAATGATTTACTGCTCAAATAATAAAATATTTTCTGCCGGGGTTCTTATCTCGTGTTTGTCGTCTTGTTCCACTTCAAGTTCCACAGATTCATCGTTCTATCTTTCAATTATTTAATGCATCCCATCTACAAACATAGCTTTGAATCGATCTATTGCAGATATTGACTCTTCAGTTAATGATCCTTGTCTCACAAACTAATTCTTATCCAATTCCTTCTCCACTAGGTCTCAACCTTTACTCGAATATATTTCCATTACAATTTAGCTTTAAATGAAACTCGTTACCTTCTTCCAGTCGATTGTCGTCACTATCCATTCAACCAAAAATATTCTTCTCTTTCCAGCTAACCATGACCCCATCATCAAAGGTCGTCGAAACGCCAGCTGGCGAGGATGATGACATATACGCTCTAGAAGCGCTATTAGCTGCCGCTGAAGCAGACGAAGCTAAATCGCAAAACACACAGCCCACGCCAGCACCGCCAAAGGAAAATGTTGTACCCTGCCTACGAGAAGACAGTACATTTGCGGATGCCTTCAGTTACGACATCGACGCTACAGTTGCCAGCAAAATGCAAGCAGCGCCCGCACCAGTGACCGAAGAATTAGACTCCTCCGATGACGAGGAAGTTAAAAATTTCCTCGAAAGAAAGTACAACGAGTACGGACTTGACATCAATAAGAAGCTCAAACAGCAGAACAATGAAAAGCATGAAGCCGCCGTGGCCAACGAAGTCGATAGAGCTATTAGAAACGCACCGGTTGCAGCTTTGAAGAATCCCCACAATCCCATTCAGCGTCAGTCAGCAGTGACGACACCAACGAGCAATTCCTTCAAGAAAGTCCTTAAGCCAGACAATTCAGGGAACAATTCAAGCAATAACCTCATCACGAACTATTTAACGCCAGGACAGGGATCATCGGTGTTCACAGATCCTGTGTTCGGTCTGAGGATCATCAATCCACTGATCTCCAGCTCCAGTCTTCTAGAGCGCATGTCTGGCAAAAAGCCAGTTCCATTTTCAACTCTTGTATTTCACACAGAACGAGGAGATCTAACGAAGGATTGGGTGATAGCCGGTGTGCTGGTCAGCAAGAGTCCGGTGAAGAGTACCAAATCTGGGGCACCGTTCTCCATATGGAAACTTTCTGATCTGAAGGGAGAGATGAAGGTGGTTTCTGTGTTCATGTTTAAGAGTGCACACAAGCAGCTTTGGAAAACTGCAAACGGTATGGTCGTGGCCATCCTAAATCCGGGTGTGTTTGACAAACGCGCCGAAAGTGGAGATATAGCTTGTCTCTCAATCGACACCGACAACAAAATCATGATCCTAGGCCAGTCTAAGGACATGGGAACGTGCAAAGCGAGGAAAAAGAACGGTGAACCGTGCACAGCCACGATAAATCTGGGCGAGTGTGATTATTGCATTTACCACATGAAGCAGGAGTACAGCAAGATGTCGCAGAGGTCCGAGTTGCAATCGTCCACGGCAGGGCGTGGCTTGAACGAGCTGCGGAACAAAATTCTCGGGAAAAGTGAGGTGTTCTATGCTGGTCAGTCGTACACGGCAGTTCCCGCAAAGAAAAGTGCAAAACTCGCCGCGAAAGACTCGCAGCGATTGATGACTCTCTCTGAGTACGCAAATTCACCGAACGCCGCAAGTGTTAATCATACCTCCACGCCGAAGTCTACACAGGCCGTTCCGTACGCCGCCAGAGGCGGACCTGTCTCTAAAATGGCGTCGAATGTCGACGCGAGCAGGAAACAACGTCTTAAAGACATTGAACGGTTGAAGACGCTGAAGGAAGAGGCAGCCAAATTCACTCCATCCAGCCCTGCCCCAGCGTCACCGACAGCTCCTGCTACGCCATCCACTCCAACGTCATTGGTGCCGGAGAGATTTCAGAATCGTCAGTTCAGCTTCGCGTCAGGTTCCCCGCAACTCAGTCGCGATAACTTTTGCATAGAAGTGAACGTCAACGACAAGAAGGCGAACTTGGCGAAACTCAAGGCCATGCAAGTACTTAAGAAGAAGCCGGTGGAAAAGGCCAATCCAAATTTTGTCAAATACCGCGGGACCACGGACGGGAAGCGTCGAGCTATTGACGACCTCAATGACAAATTCGGCACTGAATCCAAGCGACAGAAGATCGATGAGGACCAACGAGAAATCGACCGGAAGACAAGAATACAGAAAATCATTGACGCAACGTCCTCGCACACCAATCTGATTGAGTCACGCGAGCTCATAGAGCAAGAAAAGTACTTCAATAAGCTGGAGAAAAAAGAAGCTCTGGAGGAGAAGATGCTGAATACGTTCAAGATGCCCTGCAAGGCTGTAATATGTGTGCAGTGCAAGTACACGGCTTTCTCAGCTGCCGACCAATGCAAACAGGAAAGACATCAACTGAAGGTGGTCGATGCCGAGAAGAGATTCTTCAAATGTAGGGATTGTGGAAACCGCACTGCCACAATGCATAAGCTTCCGAAGACGAGTTGCAAAAACTGTAAAGGATCCCGATGGGAACGAGCTGCAATGATACGGGAGAGAAAGATTGACAATGGTCGGGAAATGCTCTCGATTAGAGGTGACGAGGAGGTGTTCCTTGGTTCGGTGGCCAGCAAGGCTAATATAAATTTATTGGTACCAGAGTAGAACTGGTTCGTTATGTAACTGTTTTTTAGGTTTTAAGAAGATTGATCGTTTTGAAATTAAATAAAGAATATTATATGAACTGACAATGGAAGGAACGGCTTGAGCTTTTTAATTCCCCCTTGTTTATGTAGGTTGTGCAGCACACGGATGCTTCTGGCAACATAATGGGTCCCACTATGGCGTTGTGTAATCACTCTTTGTTAATTACAGCCGATGTTTTCCAAATACAGTATTCTCTCGCTAATTGGCCGTAAAAAAAGGAAGATGGCTGGTTGTAGAGCCTAATCATGACAAATACGGCTGCTTACAGAGTACTGTATGTCTAAAACGTTGTTCCCAATAGGGATCTTTGAGTGAATAATCAGAATCCCTTTTACGTTCCTGCGTTCTTCAAGTTTACAGACGCGAAAGAACTTAGGGTCAAATTTGGGCCACAGCTATATTTACAGGGTTTACATTTTTTGCTCATAGGTTTTGTAATAAATAATTGACTGCCAGCTTTCGGATGGGTAACCTTGGCGTAGTCGGCGGATGCTTCGACTCCTAGGCCGAGGGTACCAGATTCGACTCTCGAACTTACCGACTTTCATTATTCACGGTTTAATCTCGATCGAGTCACTGGCAATACTCAAAGAGTATTCCGTCTAGTAAAGGCTTTTCAAACTTTGCTTTTTGATCTCGAAGTAAAACTCTTAGAACTCATCTACTCGTGATAGAACAATAGCACGCACAACTCGAATGTGCTTTTTTTTATTTCCAGGGGTAGGTGGACATCTTCCATAAGACGCTATGGCGAAAGTTCGCACATAGAAGTGTGCGATTTTTAATCCCTGAAACCACCACCGTTTATGTGTTATGACTGCAACTAAGTGAAGCATTTAACCAATAGTTTTTATTTTACGATTTTGATACAATTGACAGGTGACAGGTAATTTCGGCACATATCGAAATGAGTTTCTGGACACTCTTGTCCAGAAAGTAATTTCGGCCCATACCCACACCGAAATGATTTTCTGGACACTGTTGTAGCAATAATGTCAGACAGCCGTGCCGCTATCCTGGCACTAGGCTCCTACATCATCAAATCCAATCTCTTGTGGGATTGCCTACAGAAGCTGAGCAGGAGTGAGAAGTAAGCTCCGAAGATCAGATCTGAACAGAACTGTGTTATTTACCTGGCCATCCAGGGATAGAAGGCAATGAAAAGGCCAACTCCCTCGTTAGGAAAGCACCATCGGAACCTTTTATAGGTCCCCAACCATTCTGCGGTGTAGGAGATCATGTCCTCTGGGAAGAGTTCAGGGAACTAGAGTGAAGGAACCCTGCAGATACATAGAACAACGCTCAACAACGGAAGAGGTTTGAGGCATGTATCAGAATGAGCAAAAAAAACCTACGTATCCTAACAGGCTTCCTAACAGAGCACAGTAAACTTAGGGAGCACCTAAGGTGTATCAGAAGCAGGTCTTTGAAGATTCTGCGGAGAATCTAATGAAATTCCAGAACATATACTGAGACCTTGTGCGGCGCTAGCAAGCACCTAATATCAGAGGGAGGACTGAAGTCACTATAACCAGCTTTCATTCTCAGATTCCTAAAGGACACTGGCTAAGAGAGAATACTCTAGGATAAATCTCTTTCATCTTCGCGCAATAGGAACATATAACCCTCAATACAACTCTGAAAAAAACTGCATGGGAGGGCAGGGCTAAGGAAGCAAAAGTATGAATAGGGGGCACAATGTATCTAAAGGTCGCATACCCTGAACAATAATAACAATAATAACCTAATTGTTCAGGACAAACAAGAATGTCCGCTCTTTAAAAAATGTTTTAATAAATTAAAGATTGTGATATATAGAATTTCTTGTTTTTTGGAAAGTCGGTTAGTCTAAAAGATCTCCTGGTACTAAGGTGTTGCTGAGGGCTTTCTGGACTTGCTGCTGTTTCGGTGTTCCCAATTGAGTCATCGTAATCTATGAAAAGACAAAACAGAGAATTTATTATAATGGTTTGCTGTTGAGAGAATACACTGGTGTTCAAAGCTGGTTGGTGCATTTATAGCCATTACAGCCGTTACCTTGAAGACATCCTGGAAACTCACCTGCTTCTGTGCGTTCTTTTATCCTACTTTCATTAAATATCCTGGAATCATGGGTACTTCCACGCCAGTGCGTAGAAATATCTATTATTTTGAGACTATCACCACAAACAACATGTGGGTTAATTGAGTAGTATGCCTTTCTAATAATATATAATAATAATAATAATATGGGTGGCGTGACAGTCCGAGGCCTACCTGGGCCTAGCTTCTCAGCAACCACTCGTGTTGTGCGTGCTATTGTTCTATCAAGAGTGGAAGGACCTACAGTTTAATGCCGACTCCGAACGTCAAAGTTGAGAAGGTTTTTCTAGACAGGAATACTCTTTGAGCATTGTCAGTGACTCGAAAGAGGCGGAAGTCGTGATTTATGAAAGTTGGTAGAATGGGGATTCGAACCTGGTACCCTCAGCGTAGGAGCCGAAGCACTAACCCACTACGCCACGGCGACTCACGCAGGCTGTCATATGCGGCCTTGAAATCGACAAAAAGGTGGTGGCTGTCGATCTGCATCTCTTGGGTCTTTTCCAGGATCTGCCATATGCCGTGAACATCTGGTCGTCGGTGGACTTCCCTGGTCTGAAGCCACACTGATATGGACCTATCAGGTTGTTTTTAAATGGCTTCAGGCGAGTACACAGAACGGCAGAGAAGATCTTGTATGCGATGTTCAGGAGACTTATCCCTGTATAGTTGGGCCGTTTACATACAATATATTTTCTTAAAATATCGGCTTCTTTGGGCATTTAAGGGATAAGGGCCGGCCACCATACTAGTGATCCGTATGTTAGAAGCGGGCCGTATAGACGACTAGATGGCGCAGTTGGCCCCTGGTTAGCGGGGTTCCCGGTCCGAATCCCAGTGAAAGCAACGTTAAAGGTCTTTTATCTGATTTTCAAATCTGTCACCATTTAGCGTTAGGATCAAATTAACGGTACTATCACTGGAGTAATCAATCAGTGCATGTAGTCTGACTAATCAGTATCACAATGGACCAATAAGGTCTAAGTGTGCTGGCGAATGCACTAGCAGCCTCTCTACCTAACCTAATACCGGGCCGTATACATCCATATGATCAGTTTTTAGACCACACTTTTTACCACAAGGCTCTACTGCTGGCGCTGGAAACTATACACCTCTTCTTAATTCGCTGGTCTACGTTTAGCTTCAGATGGAGCGCTAGCAGATGGAGACAACAACATTGATATAAGCGAACCGAGTCAACCATCGAAAGAAACAGACAAGTACTTTTCATTTACATTTATTCAAAAGGTGATTATATCGACAAACTTAAAACTAATCTGCTATACATTGTAAATTTTAAATATTTATCCCTTGACCCTAATTTCTGAAGACATGGCTGCCCTCATGGGTTGACGCTGTTTCCTTTTCCGCAGACGTCTCTTGTTGTGGATCTTGCTGGAGTTAATCATTAAGGCCATCAAGTTCCGTCGGTCTTCCATCATGCATTCTACTTCGGACTGCAAATCTCTGGGCACATCACCGTTCTTACGAATGGCAAGGACGATTTCATCCACCTCCGACATTTTCGTTCGACACTACGTGGTGAGTGTAATATCTTTCTCAAGCTTGTGCTCTTTGTAGCGGTAAGAGTGTGGGGTGGTGCTGGCGTAGTTGGGCGGGTTCCTCGACAGGCCTTCATGAATTTCATTGTATTCAATGTGTTCTGAGGTTTTTTTGATGATGTTTCCCATTTTCTTTGGATGTTAAGGATATCCTTCGACGGGGCGACGCTGATGACTGATGCTGAAAGGTCAAGTGCGTGGCGGTTTATATACGAAAACTGTGGGCTTGGAAGTAATTAGGGAGTTGAAGTTACAGGTGCAGTGCCTGATGAAGGAATTCGGTGGAAAGGAATTGGTGCACGCCCTCGCCTATCCGTTATTTACTGGTTTATGATCATTTTTTTTCTTGGAATTGGTAGATGAAGGGTGTCACCTGTAAGTTTATTGATGACAATGTCGAGTATTGCGACGGTAATTAAGTATTCCAAAAGAAGAGCATTTGGTGAACTATGAGATGCAATTAAGATCGAACGACATGACTTTATATGCACGAGTAAGCTCATATTTGGTCAGGTGTTCCTAAGACTCGCAATCAACCAATCAACCAATCAACGCTGAAACATGAAGTGTAATAAAACTGACTGACTCCTTCTACTCTGTCCTCTGTCATCACAGGTAGCTGTGTAAATGAATTAGGTACCTGATGTGTGTTTAGTTAAGTGGCATGTTAGCTTCTAAGTTCACACATTTATTTGGTGTCTAAAATTTTAAGTCGATTCTCCCCGCTAAAAATGCATTTATGTCGTTGAACTTCTGCTGCGTTGCAGGGCCAACTATAAGGAGCATGAGTATGCATGGGCTGGTGTAAAATTCTAACACAATGTTTCGTTAAAGACATCTGTCGGAAAGTCTAATCTAATCTAAATCTAAAATGATCAAGCAGACAGATCTCCGATTTAATATAAATTAGTACCACAGTGGGAATAATTACCAGACACTGCCTTTTAGGGCTTCATGCAAAAATACTATACCCAGTCTCCAAAACTTTTGCACAAGTTGATTAGACGAGGATTAGGGGAAAAACCCCCAACTACTTCTATGTAGGATAGGTTAGGTAGGGAGGCTGCTAGTGCATTCAGCAGCACACTTAGGCCATGTTGGTTCATGGTTTACCCACAGTTGGACTATTACCACTGATTGACCACTCCAGTACGATTAATTTGATCCCAACTGGAAATGGTGCCTGGACCAGATTTGAAAACCAGAAAAGCATATTAACTTTGCTTTTAATTGGATTCGAACCGGGGATCCCGCTAACCAGGGACAGGCACTCTACCAACTGCGCCATCCAGTCGTGTTCCTTTCTCTGCAACTGTGCTGCTCTATAGGCTCTATAGACTTCTATGATAGTCTAAGCGACCTCAGTAAAATGCCGGTCAATACACTAGTCAAATTTGTCTCCCCCAATTTGAAACACGGTACATTGGGTCTATTCGGCCTAAGTGTATCATTGCCACTACCTACCTAGCGACACCAGAGATTGTCTTTTACGAACCATGGTCTATGAGGCTTGGATAAGAGCATCCGCTTAGATGAATCATTGGTTTCCAGGCGCTCGATGGAGCCAGTGTGTGGACGGATTCTTGCCACATCTACCACCTTCTCCGCTTGGTTGTCTTCTCTTTTTACCTCTCCCACACCGAATCCACCATATCATGTCATTTTTCGAGATCACTTTCAATCATTGCCCGAAAAGGACACGACGATCTCTTCTGGTGGTGAGCAAGGATACGACTTTTGCTCGACGGAAAATATGTTATGTTTCGCATGTCCTTCAAGGGGTACTGGGAACGAGGGGCTATCGATGTCGCCGGCGTAGATACTCCACACAATTGGTTTGATTTGTTAAAGGTAGAGTCGCCTTTGTTTACACCCGATTGGTTTTTATTCGCCTTGCCGGAAACTACACTGGTACATTCATCATATCTATTCATATAGACCAGACGGTATCCAATCGGGAATTCCTTAGGTTAGGTTACTGTAGTGATGGGAACTATCGAAAGAATTTGGACCATCGATTGGAGGTGGAGATGCAATAAAAATTAAATTTCCTTTAAAAGTAAAATATTTGCCAAAGACCTCACACTAATACATATCATTTTCCCAACCAAAGTTCATACAATTGAAAAAATCGTTCACATATCCAGAACTCTCTCTCTCTCTCTCTCTGAGGGCAGCTGCAAACCCATTTGACTCGATAGTCCAACCAGCCATACAAGTAAAAAATTGTTCATGAGCAGTGTCACCAGAGGGAGTACACAGAAATTATTCAAACTATCGAATAAACCATTTGAACGGTTTTTTCATTGAATTGGATGAATGAACGGTATTCGGCTACCGAATAAATGAATAATTTGCAACTGTCGAACAATTGGATAGTTTCCATCACTAGTTGACTGCCATGAGTGGCAGTTACACTTAGGCGGGAGTAGGCCCGTTTTATTATCACGAGGATCCACTTGAAGCTATTCCCCAAAACAAATAGAGCTTTTAATGAATCGAAGGCTTGTACTTATGTTGCTTAGTCCCGTCAAGTGGGAAGTTGCCCGATCTGAGTGACTAAATCTATAAGAGAAGAGAGCGCTGTAGTTGCATAGAAGATATTTTATTTCTGCTCTTCATCTCTGCAACTTCAAGTGGTTGCAGGTGATTCGGAGTCTGAAGGCGTGAATAATCAACAATGCTCGTTTATAATACCAATGAGGGTGCTGAGATTCGGCCTTTGTACAAACACGTCGTATGAACGACTTCGCAGAGTTGATCGAGAGTAGGCCATAATTGATGAGGTACCTAGTGCCAGTTGTTGGCAACGCCTGTCGCCAGAGAAACAAAATGAAACGAACCAATGACAACTAACGTATTTTTATTTCTTTCTATTCTATTTTATTAATTTTAAATTGACAATTCATTGAAAATTGTGAGTTTGAAGTGAGCAAGCCAACTTGAGAATGTGAGAAATTTAAATAATAAAATAAAAATTCGAAGTTGACAAATAGTGGTTTATTTTGTTTAATAACACCAGTTGAGCAACTACGTTTGGTATGAGTAAGCGTTTCGAGTAGCGATAGGTATGGACGGCAGTTCTCCATCCGGAAAGAGTACGGAACCAGTGCCCTTTCCTGCGAATTCGTCTGCTTTGCAATTCTTTGCGATATAACTGTGTCTCGGCAACTACATAAGTAGGAGGTTGATATACTTGGCCTTCTCGTTCAGAGATAGGCGTCAATTAAGGGACTTGGAGTTAAATGTGACTGGACTCAGGCATTTCATCGCTACCTGGCTGTCGGATTGGATGACAATATCTGTGACTAATATTAGCTACGACAGAACTTCCTTTTCGTTAAAATTTCTGCTTGAAAATCGCGAGAGTGACTTGGGATGTGGAATGACAGTCGAAAATGCACGTTCTTAGAAAAGACTCCTTTGCCCATCTTCGAACCTTTTGTGAAGATTCCAAGAGGAACGTCCAGCTTCTGGTGTTAAGACGTCCAGTAAGATCTAGAGAAAACGACTGGCAGTTGGTTGAGTGCCTGCTCCTAGTTAGCGGGGTCCCCGTTTCGAATCACAGTGAAAGTAAAGTTAATAGGTTTTTATCTGGTTTTCAAATCTGGTCCAGTCACCATTCGCCGTTGGGATCAAATTAATGGGGCTGGAGTGGTGAATCAGTGGTAATCACAATGGACAAACACGGCTTAAGTGTGGTGTTGAATTCACTAGCAGCCCCTCTATCTTTTCTAACCTAACCTAAGAACTGGAGGGCATTGATAAATTCTTCTCGAAGATGAGCTTAATTAGATTAATTAGCGCCGGATCTGTGTTTTCTGGCAAGGAATGGTGGAGTGTCTTTCAATCTAATCTCCGTGGTCCCAGCGGCCTGTCTGCCGAAGAGATCTATCGGTGGAAAGTTGTGGAGTGTTTAAAGGCATTGGAGGGGGTTAATCGCAGTACTTCGGTGTTCCATACACATGCCATCCATTACGCCCTTACTGGTACCAATAGTTAGTGAACCAAAGGGGGCTGCAGGGTAAGTGCGTCGACTCCTACGCAGAGGGTGCCAGGTTCGATACCCGAATTTACTATCATAATTCACGGCTCCACCTCTTTCGAGTCACTGACAATGCTCAAAGAGTATACCTGTCTAGAAAAAGCTTCTCAAATTCGCCGTTCAGAGTCGGCTGTAGGTCCCTTCCACTCGTGAAAGAACAATAGCACGCACAACACGAGTGGTTGCTGAGAAGCTAGGCCCAGATCCACCTCGGACTGTCGTGCCACCCATATTATTATTATTATTATAGAGCTGTAGAGGGCTTTTTGACACACTCCTGTATGTTGGGTTTTCAGCTAAGCTTCGTGTCCAGAATAAGGCCTAGGAATTTTCGTTGGTTTGAAGTTCGAAGACAGACATTTTGTACTTCCGGGTAAAGAAGACTAAATCTGTTTTCTGTTGATTAACACTTACACCGCATCCACTCGTCCATATACCCAATTCGACCATGGCCGACTGCATGATATCCCTAGTCGCGGATAAAATATATCGTGAAAGTTCCTTAAATGAAATACAAACGTCAAATTTGATTTAAAATTATTACTTCTTTATTAGTTGCTAATAGATATAGATATTTACATTTTATTGCATCAATAAGAATCATTAATTTAAGGGAATGTTTGGATTCGATAATAAATAGCTACACGAAGACATACATATATTGTGTATATAAATATGAATATAAAAAGCCTTACTCTCTAAATATTGGAACATTGTTTATTAATCATTCACTCACATACATTTGTAGACAAATTTCAAGGATACCCTTCCTATAATACACGCGACAATAAACGAAAGCATAAACTTATACATAATGTGTTGTATAGAGGGACGTGGAAGAACTTATATTTACAGGAAAGACAACTTAGATGGTCTGTAAAAGAGGATCAAATTTTTGTGTTCCATCTCCACAATGGAACCGCTTGTATTGTCAGAAGACTTGTGCGTTTTTATTTTCTTTGGTGGCCAGTGACAGTCAGTCTCAGTTTTCGAAAAATGCTGTGTCAGTTGTCTTTGAGAAGAAAGAAATTTGAAGAGATGAGAGCAGGAATGAAGTATTACAGAGATGCCCGACTTCTAAATCTCTTGCTCCTGAACATTTTTGCAACTGTTTTTTGTAACGTGTTCTTAAACGAAATTGATGATTAGAGGACGGCATTCACGTTATTTCGTATATAACCGTCAAAAATTCATGAATATCTGTCAAAAAGGCACTCAAATTCGTCGATGGACTAGGTGGCACTCAGCTGTGAAGTTGGCTATTTCTGTAATACTTCATTTCCGAGTGAGAGCAGCTGACTACATGATCTATGTATTTATAAAGTGCTGTGGTTTGAAAGGCGTGGTCTGGACTACTCTCTGCACAAAGTGGACTTCAAATGTGGATAAAATTAAACTGGCTTCAAATTGTCACGTAGTAGCCTTTAAGCCTGCACAAGTGATCACAAGATTTACTTAATACTTGGCCAAGTGTCAGTTTGACAGCTCGTAAATCACAATAACTGGACTCTCCAGTCTACAAGTGCCAGCAACATTGTGCCCACTGAGGAAGAAGAGTGTAAAGAACGGCGATTCTGTGTTACAAGTAATTTTCTAAATTGAATGAATTCTTGTTCTGTTATATTCAATTGTCCGATTTGTGTAATGTGACTCTTATGATCCGACGTTCTGAGTGGACAAAACCCATACAACCCACTGCATACGTGCGTTTAGATCCCACAGAAAAATGGCTTGATGCAACGCAAATAGTCGACCCAATGATTACGTTGATTCTGCAATCCACTTTTGTATAAAATGAAAAATTCGAAAGTTCCTGCATTATTAGCAATAATTCAAAAATAATTTTAAACAAAACAAAATGTAAAGTTTCATTAATAAAATATTGTAAAAACATACGGAAAATTAAGGAACACCAGAATAAATTTAAGTTGACCAATTCCACCCGTCGTGAAGGATTCCACTTATGGGCTACTTTCGCTTTCTCTCTCCCACTCATTGGAGTTTAGTCAACTGTTTGCCAGGACGAAACGGATCGTATGGGCTTGGAAGGCCCAATTGAGAAAAATTAGGCGTATCAAAGCCTTGATGTGTTCATTGTCGTTCATACGAATTACGAACTTCGCAAACTCTGACGCTTCAATCAGTTGGAGTTTTCTCATTCGTAGAGAGTGAAGTGCCACTTATATCAGTCGCGACATGCTAACGCCAACTTTCAGAAACAACCAATTTACATAAAATGTCAACAAAATGTATGCAAGAAGATGGGGATTGAATTATCCAGTTTATTTATCGACTGAAGTCTCAACAAAAATTAGTTTCAGTATCCTTATTAACGATTTTAATTTTTCACGAATTATTCATTCTCTTTGCGAACTGTCAACATGCGTTCGCAAGTCATAAGAGATGCAAACACGATCCACACATTTACGACCAAAAAAATCGCAATGTGTGTCTGTTTGCTTAAATTGTAGCCACTGCTCTCTGTGATTTGGAAAACTACTACAATGCCATGGCCGTTGTTCTTCCGCTTTGTATGTCTCTTCAGCTTGGGCCGGCGTTGCGCTTAAAAAAAAGCGTTACCCAGTTACCGTGCCGCAGTTGCGCACAATTTGGGTCAGGTTTCAGGCTTATGCTGACCGTCACACACGTCTTTTACGGAATGCAAAGGAAAATGCAAGCCATGCATGATCGTGATCACATTTCACGGCTGATATGAATGGCACTTCACTCTCTACGAATGAGAAAGTTCCAAATGATTGAAGCGTCTAAGTTTGCGACTTTTAACACATTAAGGCGTTATTTCGCTAAAATCCGTATGAATGTTCCAAATGAAGGGTGTGAAGGAGAACGAAATATAATTCTTGCTGCTTCGTACATATCGCAACCATTCAACCGATACTTTCAATCAGAAATACGAGAGCAAAGGTGATATCCAACTTCGGCCAGAATTAGTCCTTGTCCACGTCCACGTTAAATGAGAGAGTAGTGGAATAGTTTTATATGTATAACCCAAGCCATGGATCCATCTTGCCCGATTGGAGACGGGTCTCTGGTATTCACACATAGTATTTAGGGACACTTCGTATACAAAACGCTGTCAGATGGAATCAAGGGACATGGGAGGTAGAAGTTAAATAACTCCTTGTTCTGTTATTTCTGCGTTGAATTTAAAAAAGATTTGAAAAATATTTTGACAACACTTGATGCAGACGCTACTAAAATACACCCAGCCGTCATCAAGAATCAGTAATCCACTAGTGGCAGCTATGACTTCGAAGTGTTCAAGGACTTTGACAGCCTCATCTGTTTAGGAATGACATACCATGACATCAGCCAGACGGAGATCGTGCTTAGAATTAAGGTCCAAGTCCATGGCGGAAGGATTATAAGGTGTTCTCGGCGGCTTGTCAAAACCGTCATTTTGTCTTTTGACGTCTTTTTGTTTTGTGACGTGGCTCAAGATCCGTTTTCGACATTGTACAGATGTGTTGCTTAAAGTCAATTAAATTTCGTATATAAAAAAAAGATATATGAAAAACAATTATTGATTTTCAAATTGATGTGAGATAAAAGAATTGAATTCATTTATCAATGACATTTTATAGAAACATGCCAAAATGTTCAGCGAATTATTGCCAAAGGTACATTAGCAAAGGGGCATTTGGCAAAGTAATCCGTTTTCGTTTTTAAAATGTGTGAACAAATTTCATTTGTTTCCGCCCTTAGATTTCCCTTGACATACATACTCCCAATGACGTCACGCAGGGACTCTGTAGAACTGTCAAGAACAGCTTATTATCCTTCCACCATGGTCCAAGCGAATCCGTCACTTGCGTTGCGTGCTGTCAAAAAATTAACAATTTATAAGTCCTAATGAGAAGAAAAGACACAGCAATTCCGGCCCGCATGTTAAATGAATCACGGCCAGAGAAAGCTGAGTAGACTGCACGAGTTAATCTACTCGATTAATTGAACTGACGTTAAATTGACACCTCGACTGCATTTTGACATTTTTCCTACATCGTATACTACATTAGGTACCACTATGAGTAGCTGACGTAAGAAATGTAGTTATTCCAAGAAAAGTGACATTTCTACTGTCTCTGCTCACGACGGATGAAATGGGTCAACCTTCAAATTTTTGTGCGTTTGACAGATGTTTTCATGAAAATGCATTGGTGTGCTCTTTATATGTTTAAACGTTTTGTTTTGTTTATAATTGTTTTTGAATAATTCTTCATAGTTCTGGAACTTTAAAATTTCGAATGTCTTTGATTTATACAAGAGAGGATTGAGGTGCAATCTGGCAACCCCGATTTTTGTGGAACGTACTTAACCGATTTTATGGGCTTAGGCCTTTAGCTTTGCAAATCGCTGTGCCGCTGAGAACAGAAATTGAGTAGATGCAAGACCAGCTGGGACTTGTTCGTTTTGAGCGAAATAACACTTCGTTTTTGGCAACGCGGTCTTAGAAGAACAGGCGCCCATAAGAATTACAAGAGCAGCCCAAGACCAACCCGGACAGTAGCACCAGTCTTAATAGACGATTAAAAAATAAAAGACTAACAACAATGGCACAGAATCAGCATACAACAATTCTATGTTTTTAAGACCCTGACATGGACCTACTACAAAACTGACCAAGATGACTGACTCCTCTGTCCTACCGAACAACTTTCAACTTCCCACCAAGACCCACCATATTTTCAAATAGTCCATGCATAAATAGGTAAGCTTAAACAAAAAGAAATAAATAAAGGCAAATAAAATTCGCGAGATCAACGCTGTCTAGACTAAAGTGTCAAGAGAACAGCCTTCAACATGATTGTACATCGAGAAAGGAAAAAAGATAAACTAAAACAATAAATAAATAAATTCTCTAAACACTTGAGTATTCTATAAGATTCCTATTATAGCTATCTTTGGCTAAACCTCCATTCCGGTCCATCAGTACGCGCGGTGTCCGCGAAACCATCTTAAACAATATTATCCTGCTCACTCAGATTCAACAAGCTCGAGAACCGAAACGAGATGTTCTTCGAGATGTTCTTCTCGACGTCGTTGTTGTCCAAGTTGTCGGGAATCAGGGTCTTGTTGGTCATGTCCATGTAGGAGCGACCACGCTTTACGGGCAGCGTGTACTGCGAGGGATCAATGGTGGGTGTGCTTCCCCTGAGGGATTTCCTAATGTTCAGGGGAAAGCGCAAGTCGTTCTCGTATCTAAGTATCTGCTCGGTGGTTGCTGCCTCAATGAGAGGTCGGGGCAGATCGTAGCCAGGCGGTGGAAGGAACTCGGCGTTCGCAGACGAGTGCTCTTGACTGTTGCAGTGATCGTTGTTGTCGTAGCAGATCTTTGGCGAGTGCCAGAGATGGTCCAGGCAGTCGGGCTCGCCCAGATCGTTGGTCAGCTTCGAGAGATCATTCTGCGACGAGGTTGTGTCCTCGCTGCAGTACATTGGATTAGAGACGGCATTCGCCTCGATTTCAATGTATTTTGCGTTGTTTCCGAGCAGCTTCTCGAACTGTGAGGCCAGATATTTGAACGATGGCCGTGCATTTGAGTCGTCCGTCCAGCAGGACCTCACAATGGAGTATCTGAGAAGGGATTGAGATGAGAATCCATTGGAGACCGTTGGACTTGGGAACTTACATGTCTTCGGAGCAGTTTTCGGGGCGTTCCATTCGGTATCCGGTTTTCAAGAGGTGGTACAGATTCTGCGGCGGAATGCCCGGGTACGGCGAGGCCCCCAGGGTTATCAGCTCCCAGCAGAGGACTCCGAAGGCCCAGACATCGGACTTTGTCGTGTAGACGTGATCGGCCAATGACTCCGGTGCCATCCACTAGAATTGAACAGATGCCAGGTTAGAGCAGGACTTTGCAGGACATTCAAACCGAACTCACCTTGACGGGGACTCTGTCGCGACTCCGCTTCAGGTAGGCGTCGTCTTCGTAGACATCCCTTGTTAAGCCGAAGTCGGAGATCTTGCAGATCTTACCCTCAGCCAGCAGGACATTCCGGGCGGCCAAGTCACGATGAACCAGCTGTGGACCGGGAGAAGCATGAGATTTGAGACAAGACACTAAATGATCCCCGAACTCACCTTGATTTCCGTGAGGTAAGCCATTCCCTTGCAGATCTGCCAGGCAAACGACAGGATGTCCTTCACAGTGACCGGTTCCACTCCATCGGTGAAGTCCACACCGGCGCATTCGATCTTCCGGCTCAGGCGCAGGTAACCCCTCAGCGAGCCGTACCTCGCGTACTCGATGATGATCATCGGCGAGTCGCCCTTTGTGCAGGCGCCAAGCAGTTTGATCACATTTGGATGGGAGACCTCCTGCAGCAGCTGGAACTCGGACAACAAGGCCATGTATTCGACCGAATTCGAACCCTTCTTGAGCATCTTGACAGCCACGGTCGTGACTCCGGGCAGCTTCGCGATGTCAGTTGCATAGCCTTTGATCACCTTGCCGAACTCACCCTCGCCCAGGATCGTGTCCAGCACGAGGTTTTCCCGGTCAAACTCCCATTTCGAGTCCGATTCGAACTTGAAGCTGTTCTCCATCGGCATCAGCGGAAGGTCGCCGTTGCGGACGTCGCAGTCGCCGCCGCCGATGTCCTTCGAATTCACCGTTTTGTTCTTAACCTTCCGCATATACTTGCGGCGCGACAGGACCAGGCACGCGATGATGAAGACCAGAACGGCTGGACACAGCACCGCCAGAATGATGCAGGACGTTCCACAAATAATTCCCGGCAAGTTCTCGATGCTCGTAGCCGGCGTTGTTGACATGAGGATGTTGCTCAATTTGGCGGCCTCCTTAGCTTTCTTGCGCCCCTTCCTCGGCCGGTCCTCCTCGTCATCCTCGGTCGGAGCGCATGTGCACTTGCCGTTGTCACCACAGGTGCAGGTTCCCGACGCAGAGTATATGCCACGCTTGTTGTCGTTGGTCGAATGGGGTCCAAAAACGTTCTTCGTCGGAGCGCAGTCCTGCGGGCAAATGAAGTCGTTGAGGTCTTCCAAGGGATCGCAGATGTTGTCCGGGCAGTAGATCGCGCTCGGCACGCACGAGGCATAATTTTGACTGAAGAGTGCGTTGGTTCCTCGCCACTGACAGGCACCCCCGTCCGTGGCCAGGCCACAGAACTTGGTGCACTGCTTCTGGAGCTTTACTTGCGAGCACGTTTGCGACCGCGACTTTTCCTTGTGCTCGCAGGTGGTGTTGTTAGGGCGGCCGTCGCGGAGATGGACGTTTATGATGAACGACCTGTTGTGGGTGTCTGTCCAATTCACCGTCACGCTGAAATCAAACCAATTTTTGAGCTCATCGCTTGGACTGGCCACAGAGGGATCTACTTACAAGTACACTATCTCGACGGCCTTCTGCAGGGCAGTGGTGTTTCCCACGTACAGTATTCCGGCGTTCTTGGTGATTCCGAAGGCCCCGCTGCGGTCCTCCTCGACCTTGAATCGCAGGCCGGTCATATTGATCAGGTCGACCATGTTCGTCGGCTGGACCACGCGGTGCCACTGCGTTGCTGTGCGGTAGACGTACACATCCTTCGGATACGTGATGGGAAGGATGCTCAAAGCCTTGCTGGTGAACTCCATCCCGACCAGGGAGTCTTCGGAGCTGATAATCGACTTCCGGTTCTGGCGCGAAGATCGCAGCGCCTGCACTGTGGGTCGATTGGACTCGTGGATCTTAGTCACGTCCGTGTGAATGCAAATGTTTGCTCGGGCCTGCAAGGTCATCGTGAGAATTTGTCATTGAGCGGCTGAAATGTTATCTAATCTCAATTACTTACTGTTTGTCCTGTGGCACTGTCAACCGTGCTATCGCTGGCCTCCAGAGTCACGCAGTAGGGACTGTTGCCGAGAATGCCATTCCGGGAGAATAATAACTCTGTTCGAATGCAGGAAGTGATTAAATGTGAGTTCGTGGACAGATCTGTGGAGTGACTTACGGCAGCTTATGATTGAACTTCGCTTCTCCATGTGGTCCGACTCGTAGGCATTGCAGTTGGGGCTGATCAGGTCGTATTTGTCATCGTGGATCTCGTACACGAGATGTGAGTTGGTCTCCAGGGTGTCTGCGTCGAGGAAGTAGATTTTCTCTCCAATTGGGTCACCCTGCGGAAGATGAGAGAGTTGTGAGCATGGGGAGACATTTTACGACAGGCCGTCTGTGCGGTAAGAGCTCGCTGCTCGCTGAAAAGTGACTTAGGACGATTGATTAATTTTTTACGGGGAAGATTGAACATCAAACAATGTGTTTGAAGGCTGCGCAGAATTGTTCGTAATATTAATGAACAGCGTTCGTTAAAGTCATTTTCTTCATTGGCTCAACAGACATTCGTTGGCTCAACGAACAAGTTCATCGGACAAGAATTAATTAACTTTTCTCAACGAATGCAGTGTACAAGAGGAAATATGAACTTGTCAGCCTACAAAGTGACTTATAAGGAGGTGAAGGCTGGCAGTTCATTGCGGAATGCGACAGAGAACCAACCAAGGAAAGAATCACACCTCTCTGTTAAGATTCATTCGAAAGCGAAATGCGTCCGAAGCAAAACAACAGTGGGATATGGGATACAAAGCGTACAATAAGGTATCTTCCCAAGACCAGTAAAAGGAGCTATCAGAATATTTCAATCCAACTTCTTTACAGATGTGCCGTTGGATCAGCTGGTGATGCGGATCCTTATGATTCGATGCAGGATGATTCGTTCCTCGGTTACCCACCCACCCATATCAATGCGCCCGATTTTGATTTTGAAAGGAGAACGGCATTGAGCTATTAACTTTCCCACCCCATTAATAGCACGAACCTCCGCCTCCTGGTCGTTTTGCTCCTCATGGAATTGTGGCATCGGCTATGCCAATTCGCTAACATAGACAAATACACTAGCCAAGAATACACCGTGTTTCAATTGACCCCATTCATTGTTTTGGTATTGGAACGAAACAAATTGACTCTACACAAAAATGGATAGATAGCTTAAATAGCATGCTAGGAACTAACAAAAAGACATAGACAATCTCAAAAGCGGATGAAGGAGCACTTGGTATTTGGTCCTGTCTGCGTTGATGGTTATTGGAGAAGAAGATTCCACCACGAACTGTACGGGCTGTACAGCGACATGAGCCTAGCCAGACGCCTACGGATTCAACGCCTAAGATGGCTAGGTCATGCAGAACGTGGGCAGCATTGCTCCAGCCCGAAGGGTCTTCGACTCTGAACCAGTGGGACAACGCAATAGAGGACGCCCAAGGAACCAGGTGGAGAAGGACCTCAATCAACTTGGTGTGCGCAGTTGGACACAGCTGGCTAAAGATCTTGCCGGCTGGAGAGGCTTGCTGGTTGAGGCCCAGGTCCACCCCGGACTGTAGCGCCACCAGAAGAAGAATAAGGATAAGGAACTAACAAAAACTCTGTGCATTAATATGTAGACAGTATATTGATCTTCTATTTCATCTAACTTCGACATGGCTAATCTTACTACTGTCAATGCTATGGACCATAGAAAAGGTTTCAATCATACCCAGGCTCTCCCAAATCAAGGATGGTAAGACTTTTCTGTAGATGGCGGTCAGATGCAATCCTTCCCTATGCTGGGTCCCTGGGCAATGTGGAAAGCCAGGCGACGAAAGGGGCGACGAGTTAGCTAGGGGTGTGTCTGCCACTGGCAAGTAATCACTGTCACGGCGTATGGGGTGTACAGTCCCAAATCAGATGTGGACAGAATTAGATACTTGCCGGACATCAAGGCTAATCTGGCCTTCAATAAATCTAAAAAAAAACAAGCACACTCGTAAAATTAAACAGAAAGGAAATCACCAATGTGGTAGGTATTATTACCGGTCTTTGACTACTCCAGAGATAAGGGATAATAGAGACAACTTTCCCTAGTCCACACTGGAGAAAAATGCAATGAAACAAATACTTTCACACAAACCATGGATCCACCACGCAAAGACGGCTGATTCGTGGATTTTAGTGGGAAATTGCTGCAGATTCGTGAATTTAGTTGGAAAAATGACGGCAGAATGCTGAATTTACCCACGATCCATATACGATCCCGTGTCTGTTGTTCGGAGGGTGTTCAAATGTTGACTTGTATTTTTAACAGAATATTCTTTTATTGTAAAATGGACTTTCGCGAATAAAAATGTATTGCAATGCCCATTTAACTGAGACTTTTTACCTCAATTTAATTCTTAAGTATACATACAGCCTATTTATAAGCCATACCTGACAAATTAACCCAAAAAATGAGGTCCGCTGTATACGCTTAATTCATGAATTCTGAAAAACTCATGAATTCAATTTAAACACTTTTATAAGAACAATGGCAAGATATTGCAACTATTTGACATGAATTGCATTACAAATGCTAAAAAATGGTTGTCAAAATTTGTACGATCAAAGAAACTTCTTATTTTAAGTGATTTATGCAAATTCTTTAATAATATTTTTATTATTAGTTACTTGGCCATTTGGATTTGGATGCATTTCATAGATATTATTCATATTCAAAAATACACCCACTCTGTTGTGCGTTCATTAATTATGTCTTAGCATCTCAGATTGTAACTTGCTCAAAGTTTTAGTGAATCGACTTCATGAACATAAGATTTGTTCGTTCGTTTACCTCTCCACACTGTGCTGAAAATTTAGCACCGAAATTTGAAAAAAAAACGTTCAAATAATGAACGACTTTTCAAATAAGAAATCCACAGCTATAATAAAAAAAACAAGGGACAAGGGAGGTAGAAGTTGGATAACTCTATTATCCCTTATCTCTGCCTGTCACAAGCCACAAGCCAGAAGAATGGGAACCCCCTCCTATGACTTCTGCAGGAGCTGTAGGGACAAAGAGGAAGAGGATGGTACGCTTCACTACCACGGCACTTGCAAGGAGAAGAAAAAGCACATTAGACAGCTATTCATAGCCTAAAATAAATGTCAGACATACAAATTCTGGCCGTAACCCAACAAAGGAGTCTAGGATAAGCCACCAGCACACATTTTTCGGGTGTTCAGTTAGTATCCTAAAGAGAAAGCACTGCTTAAACTGCCGGCTAGTGATGTCGCATTACATCCAATCAGGAGTTAAGTAAGCCAAGACTGCTGCAGTTTTGGCAATCACTATAACCTAACCTAATCTACGGTGGAAAAGCGCAAGCAGATTAATTCGATCATTGTTGTGTCTACACATTACACTCGTAGCTCTTATCTTCTTTCATGTACATTTGGGATCAATTACCAATATCTTATGAAATTACGCACTGTTGAACTTTGATAAGTCGAGTGAAATTGTTTGGGAATAGAGTCAAGACTGAAATTCACATGTAATCTGACTTCGATAACTCGAATATCTTGATAACTTCTTCTTCTTTATTTGGCGCTACAGTCCGGGGTGGACCTGGGCCTCAACCAACAAGCCTCTCCAGCTAGCACGGTCTCTGGCTAGCTGTCTCCAGTGTCGCACGCCAAGTTGGTTGAGGTCCTTCTCCACCTGAGTGCGCCACCTTAAACGCGGGCGTCCTCTGTTGCGTTGTCCCACGGGTTCTTAGCCGAAGACTGGAACAGATTATTTGGTGTCACCGTCCATAAGTCGAATTCTGCAATTTCGTTTTATAAGGAATCGCTTTCGGCGCACTGCGGTTTGACCTAATATAAGCAAAATCATGGTTTTGGTGAATATTCTGGGAAAAGGATGAAGATGAAATTCCCTCGATTTTCAGAACTGAACGCCCAAACAAAAGAAATGAGGGAGAAATTCAACTGCAGATGTGAATCCGCATCTTCTCAGCTTGACAATAACGATGACAGCGGTAATGCTGTAATAGGGAAAGGCTGGGCGAGGATGATTTGATTCAACCACCTTCAAGCGAGTTGGTTGCAAATTCATATCTCATTTTTGCGTAATGAAAGGTTTGAGTTCCATTGAAGATATTTTTTAACAACTAAATAAAAAAACGCGTTCTCCAGCTCATGTTGAGCCTCAAATGTTTGTCGCCGGTTGACGCCTTAACGCATTTACCGATTTCAATCACACTTTCACACATCTTTGCTATTAGTCTACGTATGGTTTGTGTGAAGTTTGGTTAAAATCGGTAAGAGTATGTGTGTGGTGTCCTTGCGTGAAAAAAAAACATGAACTTTAGTACATTTTGGGTTTATTTCCACCCATTGGCCGTGTTTTTTGCGTCGGTATATGCAGAAATGAAGTATTACAGAGACGCCAGTCTTCTACATCCCTTGCCCCTTAAATTTGTTGACAACTATTTTTTATAACGTCTTATTAAACCAAATGACGACGACATTTAAGTTATATTTTTATTGTTTAATTATAAGTTTATAAATTTATTGCGCTGGCATGGATGTTATATGTTTTTTTTTTACATATGTGTATGTAAAATATTTTAAAAGCGAATTTTATTCTGAGCGCTTAAGTCCCAGCATTTCTAAAGCCTGACAAAATTGAAAGAATTTTATGCTGCCTAACTAAACAGCATTTTTTCTTGTTGTTTTGCTTGAGTTCATAAATTTGCAATTTCCAATACGTCTTGCGTTTGCTTTGAGAGTAAACAAGGCTGGATAAGCAAGGATAAGCCTTAGAATTGCGCGGAATTGACTTTAAATACCCAGCCAGTCCGCATACAGACGTGTATCATTGTCACGTGTAGTTAAGATATTGATTCTATTTATTTATAACAAAACAAAAAATGTAGTTTACGAAAGGGCTCTCCGATAATTTAAGTATAAACATAGGTTTAATTAAAAAGGGGATATAAAATAAATTAGGTAAAAACCGACTGTAAAACCAGTGTTTTTAGCAGGCACAGAGTCCGCTAGTTAATTTTAATTATACTCCTCTTCGTTTTGTGTGTTATATCGCAGATGAATTTAAATCAATTTTGTATTTTACTGACAACTCCACATTTTTTGTAGCAAGTGGTGATTCGATTTTTCGAAGTTCGACTGTATGTGTAATTTTTACAAAATGCTTCAATTCAATTCTGAATCGTTGGCACAATTTTCAATTAAAAATTATTTTATAACTCTTCAACGAAGAAGACTTATCAAGTTCTTTTTATTGTCAATACTCGAGATAGTCGCCAAAAAACTTTTGAAGGCAGTCTCTACCTGCGGCCTTTACGAGCGCAGAGAAGTCAAATGCAGATGTTCAAAGATTTTCTTAGAAATGCATTAAGGGGTCATAAACAATTAGCAGGTAATTCAAATTGTTTCAAAGTACACATACAGTCCACAGGTGAATATAAATACGGTCAATTTACTCAGTTGGATCAGTTCACAATCGAAATTCGAAGGATTCGATTCGCAAAATGGGAAACTTAATCAAAAAATCACCACCCCCTGCAAAAATAAAAGTAAATACAGGAACTCCATTCGAGGATGCTGCAGTGGATGATGTCAACTACATCTTGTACTACCATCAGTACAAGAATCAATTGCTGCGGAAGGAACGTCAACTGTCCAGATGGTGTTGCCAGAAACTGTCTCAAATTGATCTGGCTATCCTTGCGAATCGTACCAGGTTCCGTCAAAATATCGATGATCCAAGGACCTCATACCATGAACTGAAACATCTATTGGACGAACGAAAGACGCTGATGATCATAATAATCCAATCGAACAAGAGCAGGGAGAAGAAACAGCGAATGCTGGAAGAGAGACGCAGGCAAGCAATAAGGAACCAGATCCCTGCTTTTAAAACCAGGGCCAGGGGATAGCGATTTACATATTTGTAATGTTTGAATTATTTTATGTTTGTCGAAGATATGTGGCATTGAATTAAATGATTTGAGCAAAATGTAAAACTATTTCTTTACTTTTTAAATTTTCTTTGTAAAATTACCACAATGCACGTTTTGAAAGGTCTTGCAAGGACTCGTCGTCAATGGACGCACAAAGATCGTAGAGGGTTTTGACAATATATGTACATACAGTACGAATTTGATTTGGGCAACTTCTCCATTTTCGCACCACAAATTTCTTGGATAACCTCGAAGATACCTCGATTAGTGCAACTTCTTGTGTTTCTTTGTTTCAGCATCTGTCTTTAGATTCATTTGTGTCTGTTTGCATGTTTCTGTCGTTATTTTGCAGTTAGACTAGTTTGCATGTGTGTGCACTCAAATGCTTGGAAACGAACTAGTTTCTAAGTGTGTATGTTCCTTCAGACGAACTGTTCCATCTTTAGTTCAGGACGGGAAATACGTTAAACAGGGGTGTCACAAAAAGGGTAAAAACCATCATTTAACGCCAGCAACAAAATTATAAAAGTTTGAAAAATCCCACCCGGTAATTCCTGTGACGCCTCGCTTCTGTCAACTGCCCTGCTTTCCTTTAATTGCGTAAATCGAGTTCGCTAATATTTAAAGCTGTAGTGTGTGTGTGTCCCTTTTCCCAGGAACTACCAGCCCGATTTGAAAACTTCTTTTTGCGTTAGATGAGTCGTTTATCTAGGAAATCTTAACAAAATTCTTGTGGGTTTAAAATTACAATTTCAATTTTAGCTAAATTAGTTCCCACAGGCGTGTCCTATTCCGATTATTGAGCAAAGCAGCGCTACGGAGAAAACGTTTAAGAATGCGATACAAAGGTGAGCAGAAAGAAAGAAGGGGGAAGGGGACAGGAGCAAGAGAGCAGGCACATACAGTGTGACGATGCACTTGGTCATGTGCTACTACATTCTGTGTGGTTGAAACCGCAGGAAATGCTAGTCTTATATGAATACAGTGCAGGTACGATTATTGCAACTTCGATTTCTTCAATTCTTGATTTATACAACCAGTGTAATGGACTTTGCAATATTTAGCGGACAACACTTTATTAGTTTTCTAATGACGTTCCTAGAATGTAATTTCTTTTCAATTCAGTCCATATTTCGTCAGACCAGCGAAGTCCACGAAAATGTTCACACTCGCAATCTTTTCTGTCGCCATTTTTATCATTTGCCGAGAATGACGTTAAAAAATGGTGTGTGTCGCTATAGAGCAAGAGGGAACATAATCATAAATCACAACGGTATATGCACAAGTTAACACCGCCTAAATAAACACGTCTTATCTACGGTCAGCACACCAAGGACCGATGCGTCGTCTTCTTCTTCTTTATTTGGCGCTACAGTCTGGGGTGGACAAGCGTCTCCAGCTAGCACGGTCCCTGGCTAGCTGTCTCCAATTTCGCACGACAAGTTGGCTGAGGTCCTTCTCCACCTGGCCAGTCCCTGCGTTGTCCCACTGGTTCGGAGTCAAAGACTCTTCGGGCCGGAGCTGAGTTGTCCATACGCTCTACATGGCCTAGCCAGCTTAGGCGTTCCAACGCCTGATTCGTAGACGTCTGACTAGACTCATGTCGCTGTACAGCCCGTACAGTTAATCTTCTCCC
Source organism: Eristalis intricaria (assembly GCA_964034865.1). NCBI lineage: Eukaryota > Metazoa > Arthropoda > Insecta > Diptera > Syrphidae > Eristalis > Eristalis intricaria. The sequence goes on from OZ035874.1 coordinate 52,084,815, forward strand.
CTATATTTCGTCAACGCAAACAGGAGCAAAGATCGCAAGCAGTGCTTTTTCTCATCCGCTTTTGAGATTGTCCACGCCTCCGCGCCGTACAACAGGACCGGGATGATCAAGGTCTTGTACAAAGTCAGCTTGGTCCTACGTGCCTCTTGTGTTAGCGTGTGAGTTCTGCACCATCTTCTCCAGGATGATGTTAAAGAAGTCACATGACATCGCGTCGCCTTGTCTAAAACCTTTTTTGACATTGAAGGTCTCGGTGATTTCTTTACAGACCTTGATGGAGCAGCGAGAATCCTCCATCGTCATCCTGCTCAACCTGACGAGTTTGGCAGGAATGTCAAAACTAGACATGGCGTTATACAGCTCGTCCCTATGTACGCTGTCATATTCGACCTTGAAATCGACAAAAAGGTGGTGGGTATCGATTTGCATGTCTTGTGTCTTGCCCAGGACCTGCCTTAGTGTGAAAATCTGGTCGATGGTGAACTTCCTAGGCCTGAAGACACACTGATATGGACCTGTCAGGTTGTGCACAAACGAGTGCACAAAACGGCAGAGAAGATCTTGTATGTGATGTTCAGGAGACTTATCCCTCCATAGTTGGCGAAGTCAAAGGGGTCTCCTTTCTTGTGGATCGGGCAGACGATTCTGGGATTCCATTCATCCGGCATGCTTTCCGCCGACCATATCTTACAGACGAGCTGGTGCATGCACCCAACCAGATCATCTCCAGCTGTCTTAAAGATTTCAGCGGACAGTCCTTCCGCACCGAAGCAGTTGGTTGTCTCTGAACCATAATATTTTTACGTGGTGAGAAAGTTAACCCCACGCACAACCCCCAACTGGGAGGCCAGGCCCTATTCTTTAACCCTCGGGCGGAGGGTCCGGGTTTATCCGGAGTCGGTAACCTCGCTGAGGCTGTGAGCGCCGCCGTTGTCCCTAAAACTATAGGGATCTTCCGCCGCCATCTCAATGCCAAGGCCCCGACCTGGCCTTGAAAGAACCTTCTAGACCTGTGCTCCAAAAATGTCGAGGTAGCTCTAGAAGGACTGCGCACCAGGTAACTCCGTCTGACTGGAGTTTCGGATGCCGCCGTCGGCCAGACAGTTTCCAGCTCCTCCGCCGCCATCCATAAAGAGAGATGAGCCCTGGTACAGGCACACTCTTCCCCCTCTCTCGTCTGCAGCCGCCAACGACGTCCCACGGGAGTTGGTTACCCCATCTTCGATCGAAGGTGCTCGGTTCCCAGATTTCACCACGTGGAGGTGAGAGTAGGAGTTCGCTGATAGAGGCTAAGTGCAGACAGCATGAGACGCCATATCAACGAGGCTTGTTGGTTGAGGCCCAGGTCCACCCCGGACTGAAGCGCCAAATGAAGAAGAAGAAGAAGTCCTTCCGCACCGGCAGCTTTATAAGACTTCAGTCTCGTTGACCTCGTCGGGAGGACGCAAGTCTCGTCGATCATCGTCCATATTGAGTGGGAAATTCTGCCTGACAGCGGTATTGGTGTCATCATCGCCGTCTAGCAGACTGCAGAAATGGTTCTTCCAAATTCTCAGTACCTCCGCACGTAATTTTCAACCGATTTACTTGACTCCCTCGCCAATCCGTCGCTCGATAATCCGACAAGCTGTCTCGAGGGTCAGCATTTGTCATGATGTCTCTGTAATCCGCCGTCAGTGAAAATCTTCAGCACCATTGTCCGTCATCTTCCTTCTCTCTCGTGCGTATTCATTTGTCCTTCCTGTACATTATAATCCGCCGTTTTCAGTAATCCAGCGATGGTTAATACTCTGTGGTGGCGGATTAGAGAGAGGGTACTGTATTCAGTTCTCCTTAATCAACAGAGAAACCGAGATCCTCTCTCGCCCAACCACTTGGGTACAAGTGCACCGATTGTATACACCAAGTTGTTTTTTCTTCCGACAACACCACCTAGCGCCTCGTCTGTCCCTCCGGCACGCGCTCTGATTTTCCAATATCGCTATCACACATCCATTAACCTTTAACTACCGAACTGTCGGATTTGATGGACGTGACTTTTTTTCCATCCACTACCCATGATTTATGTTTATCCTTAGAGACAGTCTCAGTCTTCGCCTCGTCCTTTTTGCGGATCGCTTGCGGGCGGGGGGGTTTCTTCTGTTTTAAAAATAAAATATTGCGATACGTCGCCTTCACGCAGATAGACATTACAAATCGTTTAGGGGTTTCCTCTTCTTACGTACAAGGGCCGGCAAAAAAAGGGGCAGGGCCAATGGACGTCGTCGTCGTCGAACTGCTTCATTAATGATCCGGCGACACGCGATTTCTTATGACAGCGACGACCCTCCATCGTCGGTCATTGTCTTGCCTCGGGCTTGAGGGGTTGGATGGGGCTCTTATCGTGCCGATAGTACGTACGTACGAGCGAGCGAGCGTACGTGGTGTGTTTTCGTTTTCTTTTTTTACCGGCTAGCCGGTGGAATAAAACAAAACGTAAATAAGACCGCCTTGCGAGTGCAGTGCCAACAGAATACTCATTATTTCGTGGTGTTGTCTCCTGGATTCGGACGTTTTCATTCAGTTGATGACAGGTGGTGGCGGTGGTGGTTGCTGTGAAAATGAGGCGGCGGGTGGGGATTCTCTCCCCACAATTTGACAGATGACTGCAAACGATCAAAGCGTGGGCTTGGCAACTTTACAAAATTTTACGGCTTTTTGATGAGCTGACTGCTTGTTATCTTGTATTCGATGTACGGGGAAGAAATGGGTTTTTATCAGATAACTATTTTGAAGTACTTTAAGAAGGGTTGCCTATCGTTGATCCCCTTCCGTTGGAAATAATGATGTTGTCGTGGTCTTTCCAGATCGTAGGCTTGTTCGCTTGGACAACCACTAATCGACGGATGAACTCAAAGGAATTTCAACTAGCTTTCGCCGGAAGAGAAAGGTTTCAGAATCCCGAAAATATATACTGAATCATCGGTGGTTCAGAGAAATTTATAAAGCCTCGCGATTTCGGTTGTTGGGAACTTGCATTAAGCACGTCTGAGGGAGAAGACCCAAAATAAACGTTTATTTAGATAATAATGGGTTGCGCGACAGTCCCAGATGGACCTGGGTTCAGCTTATCAACAACCACTCGTGTTTAGCGTGCTGTTGTTCTTTCACGAGTGGATGAGAGATGCCGACTCCGAAAGAAGAAGGTGAGAAGACTTTTTCTAGACAGGAATACTCTGAGCATTTAGAGTTGTCACTCTAAAGAGGTGGAGCCGTGATTTGGAGGGTTGGTAAATTGTGGATTCGAACCTCGTATATCCCTGTGCGTAGGAGTCAAGGCACTATCCTAAGTTGACGGCACTGGCATTTTTTTAGAGCCTTGGAGTGCAAATGTTTACATAAGATAGGCCACCAGACAAAATTATCAAATCCAATCGAAATTCCGATTAAAACTGGCTTTTTTATTGTATGCCTCTAAGAAACATCCTTCGATGCATCGATTTAAAAGCCCAATAGATCACTGTGACGTGGAATTAAACAAACCCTTGTCGAACCTGATCCTTAGGCGTGTATGAAGGCTACAGTCACCACACACTTGAAATAAACCAGGAGAGAATGAATTAATAGGTGTGTTTTTTTGTAAGCGTATATACGCTTAATTTTCAATTTGCATGTAAAATACACTAACAACAAATCCTGTATCCGCTTAAATTGCTCATCATATCTATCGGCGCTTAAGAAATAAGCGCGGATAAAAACAATGCTTCTAATCATTATTTTCGGTGTGTTCATTCCTGAATTTATTCATTCATTGTTTAGGTTGCTGTACGTGGCTTATATTTGTAGGTGTGGTTAATGTATTAGATAATTTTTAAATGTTTTTGCATCCATAAGTATGCAACATTTGGTATACCCAGAGTGTCTCTGCTACACATTCCGTTTAGGTTTAGTAATCGATTCTTTTCATTTGATGGAAGTTGTTTTTATTTTAGGATTATTAAGTATTTTTGCTTTTAAAATGATGGGCACTGAAAACTGAAAACTGAACGCATTAACGACCAACTATCACCTTACACGATTCTACACCCTGACTGTCACAATTGTCAAAAATAACGTCGGTCGGATCGTTTTTTAGCACTTATAATTTAAGCGTATATACGCTTGCAATAAAACACACCTCATGCTAAATGAATGAAGGCGTGATCATATTAAAAATCTAATATCTAGGCGTAGTCCAACACGGTCCAGCATAGTGACACTCTGGATTCTCTTACCAGATTCAGTTTAGTTCCCACTTATTTATTGTTGTTTGCAGAGAATTGCGAAGCGGACCAACTCGCTAGAAAGGGCACAAACTCCGTGCTCTTGCCGGGTGGAGACCCACCCTCCATGCACATGGCTTCTATAAAACATCTGCCAAAGCTTGAAACGCTTGCTCAAACAAACCGCGGATGGATATCTGGCACAGGATGCCTCTTTACCAAACAACTCGGGCCTATGATCGATCCCAAGCGATCGCTTAGCTTGATCTTGCCGGAGACCCACCCTCCATGCACATGGCTTCTATAAAACATCTGCCAAAGCTTGAAACGCTTGCTCAAACAAACCGCGGATGGATATCTGGCACAGGATGCCTCTTTACCAAACAACTCGGGCCTATGATCGATCCCAAGCGATCGCTTAGCTTGATCAGATTAAGCAGGCCAAACCTCAGATCTCTTATTGGCGTTTTAACAGGGCATTGTGCCATCGGAACTCACGCCTCTGGACTCCCATACAACTTCTTCTGTCGAAGCTGGCTTGACGAGGATGAAGAAGAAACCATCGAAGACTTGCTATGTAGCGGCAGTGCTCTCTCATCCCGTAGATTCAGACTACTGGGAGCCCATTTCTTTGTTAATCTGGCTGACCTGAGAAGCATCAGAATCAGCCCTCTTCTTCGCTTTATCAAAAGCACAAATGGGTTTGCGGAATAGGTAGCCTAAGATCCGCGTGGTAATACAATGGGCCTATGCTTGGCGTAAGTGCGTCTGCTGTTCGTATGCGAGATTTTCCTATTTATTGTTGTGGATATTATCACGTTATGGCGTTGTGGAATGTGAGTATGTGCGTCGACCCGTACGCCACTGAACCTCGCTGCCTGGATTCGATTCCCGGTACGACCAAAATAATTTTCACGGCCCCACCTCTTTCGAGTCAGTGGATATGTTTAAAGAGTAAAAACTGGCTTTTAAAACTCGTCAGAGAACAATAGCACGCACAATAAGAGTGGTTGTTTAGAAGCTAGCCTCAGACTGTCGAGCAATCCATACTATTATTATTAAATCCGAAGCTTGAGCTCAAGACCTGGGCATCATACAGCAAAATATATCCCACGACGACAACCAATACGTATTGTGTGGCTAAACAGCTTAGTCAATGATACAATGTAACGATGTTCGATGTTCATTGATGTTTGCAAAAAATCTACGCTGTGTGACCAAATATAGATGTTTTGACATCGATGTTGAAGTTCGTAAAATATCGTATAATCGATGTTAAGCACGGAACATCGGCCTTCGATCTTATTAAAATAAAACCTACTATTTCTTAGATTTTGAATAATTTTCTGGAATTTCATCATAATAAGGGAGACATTACGTAGAAAGAACACTGACCAGTGCTTGGAATGTTTCAACTTGAGTCTGATAACAGAATTTGATTTTTCGAGTATATCGAATGCTCTGAGTTTCTTGTTATTTCATGTACTCTGAAGAGAAGTGTGTGATAACGAACTATGCATGTACAGTGGTGGTCAGAGAATTAGCACACAGTGCTTAATTTAAGTAATTGCCATAAAAAAACGGTCGTAAGGGTACACATGGAAATAAGCCTCTATCATTTCTAGAAGAATATCTTATGGAAATTTAATCGCTTCTTCTTCGCGTAATGTCTGGCGTCCACATATGCAGTAGGTTAAACCTCGCTGCACTACAAAATCGGTCAAACATGGTGGCGGGTGATTTATAGAGTGGGCTGCATTCTCATAGCATGGTGTGGCACCAAATAATATTGGAAGATCATATGGAGATCATATTGGAAGATCATATGGAACCGTTCGCTGCTGTTAATTTGCCACAGAGGTAGACTTTTACGCACGATAGCGATGCCTTTGGCTTATAAAAGGCTGGATTAATAGCCAAAAAATAAAGTTTTACATTCGCCTGCAAAAAGTCCTGACCTAGAGCCAATTGAGCATTGAAACGACGTAGAATCCTTTATTGGATTGAAGAAACTCAAACACTTGGAGAAGTTTTGGCGCTTTACTGCGGAAGATGGAATTCTATTCCTAGTCTCAGTAACCTATGACACACTTCACCTGATTCCAGGAAGTCACATTTAACGACCTGTTTCCTTTGAAATCCATCTCTGTTATCAGAGACGTCAGAAAAACTCGTGTAGTTTGAATAAAGAACCCTTTTAAGCCACAGGCACTTAATTCAACATCGTTCCTCTCTTTCATTAAAATGCCAGTCAATTCAACAAATTCCACATCCTGGAATCCTTAAAGCCTGTGAATTGTTTCGCAACAAGTCCCAAAAGAACTTTGCATGTCTGTCAAAACTAACCATCCGAGTGCTCCACATCTTTCACTATGACACGCCAACACACTTCCGTCACACGCCGAGGCATAGTTTCCACTCGTGAGAGGTGTCCTTTCATTCAGAAAATGCGCCTTTTCTTGTGCTAGTGTTCCCTCTGGTGAAGCAAAGATCCATCCTCGGAGAGCATCCAATCCTCTGGGAAGCCCTTACTCCACGCTTCAACACGACGTATTCACTTCCATCACGAACATCCGCGCCCGGAAAGGTGGATGGGGGACCGCATTTGAAGTTTGAACAATGCCTAGCACGCAGCCGTTTAGTGAGTTCAGTTTTTTCGCAGGAAGGGAACACTTAATGTGCAGGTGACATTGTTCCAATTAATACCGGGCCCACAATGACTTCATGTCGTCCTCGACGTACACGCCGTTCGCTGGGATGTGCACAGTTTTCCATCACAAATTAGTTTTTACTTACCGTTGGCAGATATTTTTGGAGCAACTGTCTGATGACACCTACTCTTGTTCTTTGGGGAGTTCAATTTGATAAAGAACAAAAAACTGCCGACGGAATGTCAGGTTGTCATCAGTTAATTAGGTCTTTGGGCAGATGACCGAATGGCGAATAGTCTACACGGTTTTGTGTTGACCTAGAAAAGGTTCGTGCCCAACAATGTGCTTGATGGGTCTCACAGGCGTTAAGTACTTTTGTCTGGGTAATGAAATTGAGTCGTAGACTGATACGGTCATACCGAAAGAATTTTCGCAGTTCGAGAGACGGCATTTTAAATTCACTGATAAGTGACCATGAATGAGGGCAAAACGAAGTATGTGCTGTCGAGAGAGGACGCACAGCATGGACGACTCGGCGAGAGCGTCGCCGCAGGCAGTTGTAACTTCGAGGCAGTGAAGGACTTCGTCCAACTCGATTCCCCATGTCAGTACGAACAACATCAGTACCGAGATTAAACGCAGAATAACTCTTGCCAATCGCTGTTTCTTTGGGCTTTGAGTAGTTGACCCTCCTCCGAAAGACCAAGCTGCCTTGATCATCCCTCCAGTCTCAAAAGCAGATGGTATTTTCGAAAGAAAAGTTTTGCGTGCGATCCTTGGTCCTGTTTGTGTTGATGGTTTTTGCAGAAGAAGAACCATGAACTGTATGGGCTGTACTGCGACATGAGCTTAGCTAGGCGTCTACGGATTCAACACACAAGATGGCTAGACCAAGTAGGACAACACTGCTCCAGCAGAAAGAAAGCCGAAGAGCCTACGACTCCGAACCAGTGAGTAAACGCAATAGAGGGCGCCCATGGAACCGAAGGCGCACCCACCCAGGTGGAGAATGACCTCAACCAACATGGCGTGCACAGCTGGTCAAAGATCGTAGCACCTGGAGAGGCTTGTTGGATGAGGCCCAGGTTCACCCCGGACTGTAGCGCCACTAGAAGAAAAAGAAGAAGAAGGAGGTGAATAACCATTCCATTTTATTTAAGACGAGATGCAGAATGTAAATGAGCACCTGAATGTATGTGACACGTTTCCTAAGTGGACTGGCTGTGGTAAGTCTTGATCAGTGCGTTTTGCAACGTTTCTTTTTATTGAATAAATCAGGTTTCATATAAAACTTGCTGATAGTTTGAATTTGAAGCGACATCTCAAACATCCATCTTACGCAACACATAGTACTAGGGATGTTCGATGTCAACATCGTTGGCTGAACATCGATGACCGATAATAATCGAACTCAAAACATCGATGCTATAGGATGAATTTTATATTGCTATATACATAATATCATTGTCCTACTCCCCCACTCTCTTACCGCGCTGTTGCTCTCATTTATGGATGAAGCTCTCACTTTCTGCTACTTCAGGAAGAGAGTTGAGATTAGCTTCCTCTTCTGACTGGGATCGTCAAGGAGTTCGAACGCGAGTTTTAATTGAACCGAGTTAACGTGTAATAAATATTTTAATAATTGAAAAGGGTGTTTCATTTGACTAATAGTGTAATGAACTACATATACAGTGTTGGACACAGAATTAGCACACTCGATGAAATCTGTACTCTCGTCAGACATGAAAATAATAATTCCAGCAACAGCCTTCATTTATTCGAGGAAACGAGGTCGAGGTCTTCTGATTTTCAAGTCTTATTATGAGGGGTGGTCACAGAATTAGCACACATACAAAAAAATGCATTTTTTTAAAGAATAAGATTCCAAAATGTTTAACATTTAGTTGGGTATCCCCTTTGTCGTAAAACTGGCTGGAGTCGAATGCCTTCCACCAATGTCTGACATCATAGTCAGACTACTACCACTGACTGACTATTCCAATGATAGTGTCGTTAATTTCATCCGCAAATAGTGACTAAACTTTGCTTTCACTGGGATTCGAACCGGGGACTCCGCTAACCAGAGGCAGGCACTCTACCAACTGCGCCATCCAGTCGTAAATGGACCTACTTTGGCCCGAGTGCATTAATGCCACTTCCAACCTTACCTAACCTAAACCCAGTAATCACCCGTATTCAGCACTTATTCAGCAAATACATGAATCTTTCATTTTGTGAATCTAGTTACAGTGGACTCTCTAAGTTGAATTGCCACGGGATATCATAATTTGTTCCAGTTGGAGGGAGTTTGACTTAGAGAGAGGTTTTTGTGTGGAAATTAAGGGAAATGTATGTAAAATATGGCGAAAAGTTAGGGAGAGTTTCGACTTTGGGAGTTTGACTTAGGGAGAGTCCACTGTACTGGCAAATTTCAATTTTGACTTCTGCCTGCCTTTCAAAGAGTAACAAAAAATGCCCCGAATTGCAGTGGCGATTCCTCTCAGTTAGCTAGCTTAGCGGCGCTAAGTCAAGAATTTTAATGAATAAATTCTGTGAAATGTATTTTATACGGAAAATGCAATGAATGACGAAGATTAATTGTAATAATCAATTCCATAGATAACAAATGTAGCTACTTGCGTACAATACTTACAAACATGGTAACGAACATACACCAAGATCCTAAAATGGTTGAAACACAACAGTGCGTTGGCGCTGGCGTTTGCTTTCAACGCACACAATTCAATGGCCAAGCACAAAATACAGCGTCGACATGCGTTAGTGAAAAATGAGAGAGATGAGAAGATTCGTAATAAAACGTAAAACGTAAGTCCATCGTACGTCATTATTGAACATGTTGGGACATTTTTTGACAGAAAGGTGCGCTGTGAGAGAGATTTCATCCCAAATTGAGAGTTTTCTTCCAAATTGAGAGCATGTTGTGTCAACTGTCAGTTGAGAAATGAAAACAGCTGATTAAAAATAATTTAACGACAAAAGTCATTTCAAATGAGTGTATGACAATATTTTTCATCTGGTAAATTAGAGAGAGAACAGCTGATAAATTGAGTTATCATTTCAGCGCAGTGCGTCGTCGCACTCTCTTCGGAACATGAAGTCGGCAACGTACTATTGTGTTTCAGGCATTACTCACGTGAGTATTTTCAAGGTTAACTCATCCACAATACAAGACTTCCATACAATATGTCTCTCTGGTAACAAACTTTCCCGCCAAAACTTGCGTCACCAAATCCCCATACAATCGATTTACTTATGCTTGACAATATATAGACAAGGCCCAGCCAAATATACCGAAGAATTAGCTCGATAAGCCACGACACATTAGGTCGCACGCAACTTCAAATTACGGTACAAGTAAGGCCGCTTTCACACAGGAATCTTTTGTCGGCGATTTTTCCATCTTGCTTGCAGCCCGCGTCCCGTGTTCTCGGGGTTTGCTTTTGGATTTCCGTATTCTCTTTTATCTCTCGTCGATTTTTCTTCGAGTTGCTTCATTCGTATGTTCGTTATTGTAACCATACTGTGTGCGAAAGAGATGACGCATGTTAACAGCATGGGAAACAGAAAAAGTTCAGAATTGAGATCTCAATTGCAAAGACTGAAAGATTTGCTGTGTGAAAGTAGCTTGAGACCACAAAAGGGAATTTGAAAAAATCGGCAAAAGCAGCCTAAGAATTTCACTTGTGTGTTGCTTGATACATATATCTATGCACAGGAACAAAAGTTCCACTTTTGAGTGTTGAGTCGGCGCGCCGTTGAACTTCTTGGCAAGGGCGTGCGGGTTTTTACTGAAGAGAACAAACATAAGCGTTTGATTCTCTTAATTCGTTTGGTTATAAAAGAGCGCGTTCGATTGATAGAATATAATTCACATAATTTGTTTCGTTGCTTGGGATGCAATGTATTTCTGAAGTCGTAACTCCAATTCTTAGGACCAAGAATCGCCACTGCCAAATTGGCTTCAAGTGACGTACCAGCGCCCTTTGTACGAAAGGGTTCACTCTTTTGCGGTCCTGCTGAGCTACTTGCCTATCACACAATACTTCAGATAAATAAAACTTCAACCAAACTTCTCGACTTCACAAACCTAAATGAAACAGTAGTGTGCACGTGATACGAACCTTTTGAAAATGTGGATCGTGCAGCTCGAAAGTGAACTCCTTGTCGCTCTGCAGCTTCGGTCCATTATCGTTCCTGTCCAAGATGGTCACGTTGATTCGTTGCTCAAGTTCGACAGCTGGTTCACTGGGGGAATGCTTAACCAGACACCTGACATCAGCAAACACCCCATTACTGGGGACGTTGAGGAGCTCATGGTCCAGTGGCTTCTTCGTGAACAGTGCCCCATCCTTCACCGTCAAGTATTCAGATTCCACCAGTCGGTAGGATACATCGACCTGCGAGCACAAGTAGTTGAGACCGTTCGGTCGCAGACCACCGATGCGTATGGGCCGGAACTTTCCATCAGAGCGGTCCTCCATCACGGTGTAATGTGCCGCACTCCAGAAGCACACATTCTCTGGCCGGTCGCAGAACTCTGACGAGTTGGTTGGCACAATTTCGACGGTCATGTGCGGCACACTGGACGCCTTCGTGCGGTCGCTGCGCGCTGACACGGTGTATCGGGATCTGTGTTGCATGCCTTCGAAGGCGTTGGTTAGGAAGACCTCTCCTGTCCGGCTGTTGATTTGCATGTACTCGTCGGCGCTCTTCTCCAGGCTGTAAGTGTAGTTCGCTGCGAGGCTATTGTTCACCGGCGAGACAACTTGAAATTTTCCAAAGGGAATTTTCGTGAAAATGCTGAGGGCCTTCTCGTTGGTCGGTATTGTCAGCCGCACCGATGACAGCGGGAAGAAGACATCGTATCCTGAAAGAAAAAACGTGGGTGGTTAGTACAGATGGGACATGATCCCCCCCCAGAGAAGTGCTCTCAAACGTTACCGAATTCAATGCAAACGAACTGCCAAGCCGGGGAGTACACACAATTAACCCAATTTGCGGTTGTCAGAGGACAGGGGCTTTATTGTGTTTGTGGGCTACGTCCATCGATACCACCCTGATGAGGGGTTGAATGGCACCCAAATTAGACGGATTCAGCGGCGATGAGAGCGGCTGCCTCAATTTGTGTCGCGAACCAGTGAAAAAGACGACAGCAAAAAAGGGCTAGTGGGGCGCAGTTTGCAAATTGATTTTCGCCATCCCTCTCCCCGCCCCCCGGGGACCGACCGCTAATTGACACGTGATGGACGCGAATTTGTTTGACCACCCCTGTGGCTGCCGGGGTGGCATTCAATTGCAAATTGATCACCGTCACCAGAGTGCTCGCAGTGCTGACCGATGGCCCATGCCATGGCTGCGGAATACAAACGATTTGCCTTTTGGCCCAAAGAGGAATTTTCTATGACGTTAATGGCGAGTCGCCTTGGGGGTTGAACATGGGGACACGCCGAATAAATTTGGGTCTCATTTTTGTGCTCTTGCTGGGGTCGTTAATCATTGATATTAAAACGTTGGAACGCCGAATTGCCGACGTAAATGCGAACGCGAGCTTGTGGTGGATGCGGCAATGAACTTTAATTTTAATCAGTTAAATGTGTGACAGGGACTGTGGCGTCACTGGGGATACGTGGATAGCAACGTGAGGGCGGCGACGGTGGCGGTTTCAATGAACTTTGTCAATTGGTTGACAACATGTGAGCTCCTCAATGGACGTGAATTTTTAACTAGTCGTCGTGGTGGAGTGAATGTGTGGAGACAATTGTTGGCGACAGAAGGGTGTGTAGTGTGTGGAGGCCTATTAAACACGATTCTTAACATGGTAATTTAACAACAACACACAATAAAAACAACTTCAGGGTGTGAAGTATAGCTTCGTTCTTTGCGATCATTGGCCAATCAAGGTGAACTCGGGCAGCTTTGGGGAAAGACACCAATGAAGAAGAGAGATTTCTTATTGCCCTGAGAGCGCGTCTGTAGATCCTGGATGTAACTGCAATATATGGACTTACTTAGCGCGCAAAAATAGAGAGGTGGGGTGGCAGGAACATGACCTACGGCTCGAATTGTGTCTGAGAATGAATCATCCCGTGCTTTTCCAAAGTTAAGATGAGTGCCATGGAGAATTGTGAATACCTTGGACAGCTTACTCAGCTTGGAGTCTCCAAGGCGCTCGTCCCACGATACCAGCTGCAGTCGTGAGCGAAGACCCAGGTCTGTCAATGATCACAAGGTTGTCCCTACTTGCAACCACTGCAGCCATAAATTTCCATCTATCTTTTCGACCACCTAATCACTGGTGCGCCTTTCAGGCTGAAACTATAGCGATTAAGGAAGCCCTGTCCTGGTTGAAAAACAATGTAATATCGCGCACAGATATCGTCATCTGTTCCGATAGCCAGGCAGCGATTAAATCTGTGAACTCAGTCATTTCCAAGCCCAAGACTTGCCTTAATTGTAGCCTTCTCTTAACTAGTACTTAAGCATCCAACTTATGTGGGTGCCGGGACACAGTGACATTCCCGAGAATTGCGAAGCAGACTAACTCGCTAGAAACGGCACAAACGCCGTGCTCTTGCCGGGTGTAGACCCACCCTCCATGCACATGGCATCTATAAAACATCTGCCAAAGCTTGAAATACTTGCTCAAACAAACCGCGGATGGATATCTGGCACAGGATGCCTCATTACCAAACAACTCTGGCCTATGATCGATCCCAAGCGATCGCTTAGCTTGATCAGATTAAGCAGGCCAAGCCTCAGATCTCTTATTGGCGTTTTAACAGGGCATTGTGCCATCGGAACTGACGCATCTAGACTTGGCCTCCCATACAACCACTTCTGTAGAAGCTGCCTGGACGAGCATGAGGAAGAAAGCATCGATGACTTGCTATATAGCTGCAGTGCTCTCTCGTCCCGTAGATTCAGACTTCTGCGGGCCCATTTCTTTGTTAATCTGGCTACACTGAACAGCATTAGAATCCGCCCTCTTCTTCGCTTTATCAAAAGCACAATTTGGTTTGTGGAATAGGTAGCCTAAGATCCGCGTGGTAACACAATGGGCCATCTCAACCTAACCTAACCTAACCACTACAGTCAAATCTAACAGTGTTCCATTTGCAGGGTTCTCTATTTGTGCGAGAAGGCGACGAACAGTGGTCCCATTATAAGGCAGCGTTGGATAAAATTCTTTAAAATCGAAACCAGTCTACTCATTTTAGTAAAATGTGAAACATAGTGCAAATGAGTCCCCATGGCCCAAACATTGTAGAGGTAGCTCAAAAATTAAGGTTTAAAAAAAATTAAGGCATTCGCATATGGGGCGAAGCACTGTGCGACGTCACAAATACGGAATTAGTCAAACAATGGGTGGTGTGAATAAAAACTGAGAAAACACTTCGAGTAAGAACACATGAGTCGAGTATTTTCGTTAAAGGAAATACTCAATTTGGTGTGAATAAAAAATTGCCTCAAAGTAGGCACCTTGCATTCAGTTGACGTTTGAAAACTAGAGTTCTTGGCGTTTAACGGTGAGTGCAAAGTCGGGTAAAGGTTGGTGCAAATTACAAAACAAAAATACAAACGCGAAAAACAAAGAATTATAACTCATGTCCTTTTGGGGACACAGGGGATCATTTCAAGAATATTTGAGTGTGATAACATGGAATTGTTAAAGCTCTGGCACATAGAATACTTTACTTGCGTAGCGTCAAAGCATGCGTACACGCTGAAGTAACCGACGGAAGGGTATGACACAATGAATACTTCAACGCACAGCTGATTTCATTTGACATTGAAAATTCAAGTTGTTTTGCTTACTTACGCATAATCAAATTATAAGTACTCAATTATAAACATTCATTTATTTTTTATCTATTTTGAACGTTGCTTCAACTAGAATAAACTCTCAAACTTTAACATAAAAGTCGAATTCTCTTGAAATGTAACAATGCGAGGATTATCAACGCTGAAGGAGAGAAAAAGTTAAAAGTTGAATAACTATGTCCGTCGCGTGAGCGTCAGCGTTGGTCTATGTGTCACCTCCCATAAGAACACATGTATTATATGTATCTGTCAAAGTATTTCTGACGCTCATGCATGTAAAGTATTCTATGTGCCGGAGCCTTTAAGTACTCATTTCCTTTCCGATATTCCTGAAGAAACCGGTGGTGGTGGCATATCTTCGATTGGTTTTGGTGTTTTAATGTAATGGGAAGATTGCCCGTATTTTTCTTATCGCCTCTTGATTTGACGCGGGCTTTCTTGTTATCAAATTTTTTCGTTATTTGCGAGACGTTCAAATTAAACCCATGGCTTTTTTATTTCTTCTTCCATGGCTTTTAACTAAGATTGTTTTTTATTTTTTATGTTTGGAGTTTGGCTTTTTTCTAGCAGGCACCGAAAATTGCAAGCACTTGATGAAATCTTCATCGTCCATTCTAGATTTCCTTTTATTTTTGAGAATTAAGGCTTGATCCTTCAAAGTATCTTCTTCCGAAGCAGTTTTTTCCATTATTTTAAATTGTTTTCACTTTTTTCATTCTTGAAGTCACCTCCTATGCACACTCAGCTTCCACAAGTGAGCTTCCAAAACGGAGGAAAGACTCAGCTGTCAAAATTTATGAGTGGAGAGGATTTGTTTAACTTAACGAAATACATTTTTATCCACACCAGATGGAGCACTTTCTCCAAATGCGAAGGCAATGCTCACACTCAGTTTTTATTCATACCACCCAATGGCTCTGCTGGATATTTTAATTTCACATGCCCGGACAAAATGGTGAATTCACGAGCACGCGCATGAACAGTGTTTGGCCGATATTGACTTATCCCAGACAGTTCCAGTGCATCAAAGCATCACAATATGTGTATAAAGGTAAACGACACGATCTTATAGTCGACCAGCTTCAGTACTATTTAACTACATCGGAGATCATCGCTCCAACCCTTTGGCTAAGTAGTGCCTTCGCATAGTAAATTTCAGACTTCTCAACTCGTCGATTAAATAACGAGTTGAGACCATCTCTGGAAGTTGATCAATTCCCAGTTTTCCGGGAAGTTCAGCAATAGTCAATAAAACGACCCTTAGTTATCCTCACATCCTTCGAGAAGGAACACCAGGTTTGTGGCCAGGGCATGTATGCGCGGATGTTGGGATGAAGGTGAACGTAGGGAAATCCGAAGTTATGTTAATTTCTAGAACGCCAGCGCAATGCATTCTACACGTAATTGGAGTCCCATTGCAGCAGTTCCAGAAGTTCAAGTATCTCGGAGTCTTTTCACGAGTAATGGGAGAAGTATTGCTGAGCTTTCCTGTAGGATTGACTAATGCTGGGCTGGGTCAGTTTTGAAACAGTTTGGAGGATCTGTAATCAGCAAGCTAGTTCTTAGTCAAAGCTGAACAAAGCTAAGCTGGCGGTTTTCAACTCAGTTTCTATTCCAATTCTCACTCTTGTAACTTTGTCTCTTCTTGTTGGTTAATCGGAAGATAGTATCGACTTTACACAAATGCGTTTTATGTCTCCCTGATTGTAATATATGTACATATCTCAATTTTCTTTGTTGCCTTTTTTGGCTATTTTGATGTTTTCTCAAAGTTCATTAAAAAAAATCCTATCTGAACCTAATCCTATCCTACCTGATAGCCGATATGAAATTTCCAGGAGTTACTCCTCTGGATTCGGTGAGAAATACTGCAGTTAGCGAAGAACTAATTGTTAGGCAGGTGCTTCTTCGAACGGAAAGGGCTATGCTTCGATGATTTATTTGGTCACGAATCGGCCAACGAATTTCTCCATCATCACGACATCCGAGGCGGGTCTTGAATGCGTTCCATCCGGTAGATAGCTTGGCAGACATTGGATGAGATGGTGGTCCCAAAACTTGCCTGGTTGTGCTTGGGCCTATGGCCCGATGAGTTAGCCTTGAGGGCGAGGAGGTCTCCCGTGCGTGCTTTGCCCCGCAAGCCCTTTACTACATCGTGCTAGCCACTGAAGATGTGACGAGATGCAGAGATAAAGTCAATTTCATCATTCAAAACAGCCACATATCCAAATATTCACATTTTACTGTTCAGTTATTCAAAAAGAATTTGTTTTTAGATCAAACTCCTGTTCCATGAATTTACCAACTGACATTGAATTTCCTAGTTAAACAAACCACTCAACAGTCAACGGTAATAATCCTCTCAGCCATTCTGTCAGCGCTTATCCCTTCAAAACATGAATTAGCCAACAAAACAAAAGCTCATTTATTCGTCCAAATGCCAAATTCATAAAAGTCCGTTTATCTGGGGCTAATCCACCCGTTACATCGCCATTTGAGGCATTTACGCAGTTCGCCAGTGGCCACGTCAAATGGCATCTAACGTATTTGTTATCTCACCTCCAGACTCCATTGTGCATTGCCAACCGGCAATCATTGTGCCCCCAAGTGAATATTTAACCTCCGGCATGACTGCTCCTGTCATACCGGGCGGTTGTTTGCGAATCATTTATGCCCCCGACAATCGCAAGCCTAATTAACCTTTCAATTAGCTCATAATTCCCACATGCGTGGGGGCGATTGTGAGCTAACACTGCAAGGACAACCGCACGACGCATATCCCTGCAGGGATGGTAGACTCGTCCCCCCCACTGCGAAAGTGGATACAATAGCTCATTAAAGATTTAATCTTCGCATTGTCCCTTCATTTGCAAGCCCATGCAAGGGCGTACCCGTGGCGTGTCCTTCGTTGAGGATAATCCGATACGCGTGCAGTTCCGCTGCTTTGTTGCACCGAAATGGGGATATCCGATGGCGACATCGAAAATGCGAGAACTTCTCCCGAATCCGGTGTATCCCTGCCACGCGCTGGCATTTAATTTCATCATCAGCGACAGTACGATGCTGTAGTCATCGGTGTTGTCATCCGAGTCCGAGTCCGAGTGTAGGGAGTGAGTCAGAGCAAAGAAACAGTGGATGCCAACTTCAGACGGATACCCTGACGACGATGACGACAACGCAAGATGGATTGGATTTATTCTTCACGAGGGCGAGTGTGGCAATTTCGTTCTTGGCACACTCGGGCGCAGATGACAATTGAATTGTTGGTCTCGTTTGCGTCTAATTTGGGATGGCATGTACGTATGAGTTGACGGGGGGATGAGATAATTGAGAGCTCATCAGAGGTGATCCCGGGACCACATGCTGTGGCGACACTTCCGGGGGATTTCCTCAAGTGCTCACTCAAGCTTTGATTTAATGTGTCTCGAAGTTCACTCACAGGCGACTGGTCGTTGTGTGTCATAAACAAAGGGAATCGGCGGAGACTGTCCTTTGTTACTTGCGGCGTTGGGGCAGTCAATGGAAGGTCCTCGACGTGGAAGATGTTAATAGTAAGGCGCTCTTAGGAGTTTTTCCGCCAAGTGTAAGTGCTCCCGGAAAGGGTAGTTGAGGGTAGGATGTTGGTCAAGAGGGGGTTTAAATTGAACCAGTTTCCCACTCGTCTCAATCATAGTTCCTAAAAGAGGGCTTTCTCCAAGAGCGATACCTGATACAAGTTGACCTTCTTGGCTTCTTTTGAATGGCATGGCATGGCAGTGAATGTGAAATCGTCAAGACGGCTGATAAGACGCCTTGGGAATTTTGTATTTGCGTCATACTCCAGCCTCATTTTCGAAAAAAAATTGGTCCAATGATGTTCTCGGCCACAGCAGCCACACTCACATCACGAGTGTTGTCCACTAGCATACCAGTCTCCCGAACTTTTTGTTCAAACTTACATGAGTCACTCGTTTTTGTAATTCCTTATCTATCTCTTTCTTTATCTCCACCTGTGCTTCGTCTTATAATAACTGTAGGATTGTTGCTGCCAAGGAAGACGCCAACGAGGTTCGTTTTTTGGAGATCACCGATGAAGACGGATTGATTTGTTTTAATGTGAATAAGGAAGTTTTGTTCAATGTCATTTGCGTTTCATTCTTGTGTTTCGTCCCCAGAGTATATAACTCGTGGAGCTATCGTGGCGGGTGCTTCATATCGGCACAAGATTCTTTTCAAAAAAACGAACTGTTTGAGCTAAATAGCACTCAATTAGGAAATGAGTTTTCAATATTTCTTAACGTTGTTCAAGAGTAAAACGACTCATTTCATTTCGCGGAGGTATGATCAGAAATGAAATATATCAGCGCCGACTTCACAGCTGATTGCGCCCTAGTCCATCGACGAATTTGAGTGCCTTTTTGACAGATATTCATAAATTTTTGACGGTTGTTCACCAAATAACGTAAATGCCGTCCTCTCATTGGTCAATTTGGTTTGAGAAAACGTTATAAAAAGCAGTTGTCTAACATGTTGAGGGGCAAGAGAGGTAGAAGTTGGACATCTCTGTAATACCTCATTTCTGGGTATGATACTGTAGTTGTCAGTATCAAAATAAACCACCATTAAAAAAGCAACTAGATGGCCCACACTGTATAAAGTCAGCGTGGTCTGTCGAGAGACGAGTCAATTACTCAATTGCCTCTTGAATCGATAGAAACAACCTCTGTTTCAAAAGTTACTCTGTGTTTTATATCAGTACTCATCACCTTCTCCACTCAAAGTACAATAGAATCTCTATAAAGTGAACTGGAAAAAACAATACATTACCTACTCTAAAACGACTGGATGGCGCAGTTGGTTGAGTGCCTGCCCCTGGTTAGCGGGGTCCCCGGTTCGAAACCCAGGGAAAGCAAAGTTAATACGCTTTTATCTGATTTTCAAATCTGGTCCAGTCACCATTTGCCTTTGGGATTAAATTAATCAGTGGTAGTAGTCTGACTAGGAATATCTCAATAGACCAATATGGTCTAAGTGTGCTGGTAAATGCATTTTTTTCATTTTCATTTATCTAAAATCTACAAATTACATACGTATTGACAGATTTTGTGAAGTGTTTTATAATTGTACAATATTTAATGATAAGTTAATACTTTATTTCAGAACTCAATACATTTTAAAAAGTAAAAAGGCTTAAAAGCTTACTTTTAAAGTGCTGTCTAGTATGGGACAGATCCAAATGTTGTGAATGTTTGTTAAAAACACGAATTATTCTTGTTAATGGTTCGTTTTTACCATAGTCTGTGCTATGAAACCTTTCAAATAAAAAAATCCCAAGTACGGAGTGACCTTGAAGGCATATGAAATTGAATCTCAGATAAGAGACATGAACATTTTATATGATTGCAGAGTATATCCCTGACAAATATAACATCGTGGATAGTGCGTCTAGTTGATAGAGACTTTATACCAAGCAGTTGGCATCTAGCTTTGTAGCTAAGATGAAAATTCCAGTGCATTTTAAAGAAGATGTACTTGGTGAATCGCTTTTGAACTTTTTCAATACGTTCGGAAAAAGTACTGAAAGCCGGGTTCCAGACTACGATCGCATATTCAAGGAAAGGTCGGACTAGGGAAATATACAGTGCTAATAAGGCAAATGGATCAGTAAATCCTTTAGTATTACGTTTGATGAAGCCGATTGCTGAGTTGGCTTTTGCTAAAATATGAGAGATATGATTTTGAAATGAAAATGGGGAGTTAAACATAACACCCAAATCTTTGACACTGCTTACAGTCGAAAGATATGAATTACCAATTGACTGATTAAATTGGATTTGAAAAGCTGATTTCGTAAAAGAGATATAATTGCATTTACTTCAAGTTCATTATATACACACCAATCAAAGATGCTGTTTATATCTGATTGAAGCATCATACAGTCATTAACATTTCGAATTGTTTTGAATATTTTCATGTCGTCAGCATATAGCAAACATCTACTGTGTTTAACTGAGAGAGTAATATCGTTAATGAATATTATAAATAATAAAGGGCCAAAGTGACTACCTTGCGGTACACCCGACCAACATTGAATTAGCTTTGATAAGGAATTACCAATTTTAACTCTTAGGGTTCTATTTTGGACGAAGGAAGATATCCAATTAAGAAAATTGGAATGGAACCCAAACGCTTTGAGTTTGTTTATTAAAAGCGAGTGGTTGACGGAATCAAGAGCTTTACTGAAGTCAGTGTAAATTGCATCAACCTGTTTCTTGTTTTCAATCTCATTGATCACGAAAGAAGAATAAATTGATAGGTTAGTAGAAGTCGATCGTCCAGGTATGAAACTGTGCTGCGCTTCCGAAATGTGCTCTTTGATTAAGAATTCAGTCTTATTCTTGACTATACATTGAAATAATTTTGGAATTGCCGAGAGTTTGCAAATTCCTCTATAGTTTTCCACATTATTTTTAGAGCCCGATTTGTGAATGGGAACTAAGAGTGATTCTTTCCAATTATCTAGAAAAACACCTTCAGATAATGACAGATTGAAAATGTGTAGAAGAGGACAGCAGAGTGAGTCAGCACAGTATATAAGAATAATGGATGGTATACCATCCACCCCACAACTGGGGTCCGACTTTAAATTCTGAAGTGCTAGAAAGACTTCAGTATAATTTAATGCTAACGACCCAATGTCTACAGAACTAGGGAAGGTATATGGAGAGAAATTATTGGAGTTTGAAGTGGAAAAAGTAGATTGGAAGAAGTTTGCAAAGAGTTCAAGAGTAGAGTTAATATTTTCTGACTCTTTTTCCTTGTACTGCATTAAATTAGGAATTCCTAGAGAACTCCTTTTGGAGTTTATATATTTCCAAAAAGATTTGCTATCGCATTTAACATTTTGTTCGATGGAATGAATATAATTTTTGTAAAGGAACTTATTAAGGGAAAATCTTTCCGTAATTTGCTAAAAATTTCATAATCCGAGGGGTTTTTTGTCTCTTTAAATTTTTTGAAAGCTTTGTTCTTACGATTTTTAAGATTTGTTAATTCTTTTGTATACCAAAGAGGTCTACTTGAGGTAGACTTCCGCGTTTTAGCAGCCCCCGACACATTGTACTCGCGCACGTGCTTGTTTATATTCGTTTTTTTAGGTGTTAAGTTTTAGTTTTGTTTCTTTCTTCTTATGCCTTGTTCTATGTGAAGTTCGTGTATCACTTCCGTAAAACTAAAAAGTTATGGCTCCCTCGAAGCAGGAGCAACACAGATTCCTTTCAATCAAGGGAAAAGCTAACTATTGGGAGCTATCTACTCGGGATTAGAGATATCCGGGATGCATAGAAATACAAAATCCATAATAACAGCCATAAAGAAACACAAAAAAACAGAATATTTGAGACAGCTTAAGAGACTCCGAGATGACTCAAATGGAAACTGCCCACTTTGAATGGCTTAAGAAACATTGGGGTAAAAATTGCCATTTCCAACTAACTTACTCAGAAATCAAGCACGAAAGACTGCTCTATATTGGAACCTTCTTCCGATTGCCTATGTATGTCCTCTCTGATTCACCCGATCGTTGGCCACTCTCTCTTTCACTCAAGAGGGTAGTTTATGTTGATGCTTGAGTCGATTGAGGAAAGGGATAATTTTTATTCCTCGTGCAATATCGCTCAACACAAGGACTTTCTGACAATTTTTTAATCATAAAATGTGACTGAAATATTATATAGAAATATTGTGTAGTCAATTGTTGCAAAACCATCAATGAGTAGGAACATTTTGAAAAGTAATGCCCTTTAAAGTATGTGAAGAATGTTCATCTGTTTCCGCCTTTAAGTTTCTGTCAACATACAACTTCCCGCGATGACGTCACGCAGGGGCTCAATACAACTGTTCAGCACAACTTATTATCCCTACACCACGCACGGGCGTTTTCTGGATTCAATGTGACTATGTCTTACAAGTCAAGCTAAATGTCTGGATGACCACTGACATTTTCCTAGACTGGTTTCATAATAATTAAGTAAAGATTTATGATAACCTCAAAACTATACTAGGCTTTAATTTTGTTAAAGTAATTTATTTTTCAACTAAAAAATCTTTTTTTTTTTCTATTCGATAGTCGAAAATGTGAACTGGCCATGTTTTAGTTCTTTCACATTATCGAGATTCTACTGTATCTTGACTTGACATCTTAGCCTAAGACGATGCTGTTCAATTAACTTTGACAACAGTCCTGAAATCGCTTCTGATGAGTCGTTGCACTAACACGTCAACCAGTGGCTCTGTGGCATTGCGTCGCATATTATTCCCATAATTTAAGTTCACCGTCATCGTCAAAGTCCCTCGTCTGGACGGTCTGATGATCACATCCGGCACAAAGACAACAGGTTCCATTAAGACTCCAACAAGACCATCAAAGCCCATTAATTTGCCCAATGACTCCTTGCATGGATTATGGAAATTAGCACATTCTCCCGCCGCCGGTGTGCAACTTCCATGCGCCCCGTTGAACACGGTCTCTCTTCGGGAAACCACTCGAGTCCATATCCTTGATTAAATTTCCCATTCATTCCTAAGCGAAAAAGGATGTTATTCATCTCGGTTTTGTCTAAGCATCCGTCAGCAAATCGCCGATGGAGCGATGAATTTTGAAAATCCCACCCGAATGGCTTATTTATCCAAGCGTCTCTGCGTGCGTGTGTGTCATCGACTAGACACACAAGTTCAAGTTTAAATCTGTTGTCCCATTGCCAGCAGCGGATGCAGCAGCTTCCATTTATAAGCACATAAATATTCGAGTCCCCTCCCTCGAGCGGATTTTTTGGGGAAAATCCTTTTTCCAGCTTCATTCTGACTGGGTGGCGCTGGTGGGTGGCTGGTGGGTGGCGCTGGTGGGCGTTGGCGGCACTGTTGTGGTGTCTGCTGTGCGATGCTATGATACGGAAGGATGCGTAGCTGATGAGTCATATGGCTATGGAGGACTGGTTGCAGGCGCGGAGCTTGTGTAGTAAGTTTTTGTGTAAAGTTTCAGTGTCTCCGTGTCGTCCGAAGCGGCAGACAACTGTATTCCGCTTTTGTAATTACTCATTCGTAGCCATGTTCGGCGGTGCATTAGGGGATGAAGTTACAGTTGGACGAGCTTACAGTGGGGGTCTGTGTCATTCGGTCACTTGATTGCTGCTTTGCGTAGGTTTCGATAGAAAAAGGATTCAAGGCATCCTCCTTTGCGAAGGACTTTGGCCAATTAATTTCCGAGACTCCTCGCAGGTTGTAAAGTGTGGGAGTGTGAGCGGTGGCACTTATATCCAACACCTGTCCTTGCCCCAGCTTTTCGTGTTGTGCGTGCTTACACGGGAGAATCTCGGAGCTTGCGTTTTATGTACGTACACGCTCACAGTATTCCGAGGCTCAATAAAATGAAATTGTGGCCTGGTTTTATTTACACAAAAAACTATGCGTGTCAATTTAAGTTTTTTCTGATTTACGTTTGCAATTATGGCGAAATAAAGTTGAAGGTCAGTGTCTGTTCGTTTTTCAATTCATGCCTAACCCATGAAGACCTAGGCAGCATTTTGAGTGTTTTCTGGCGTCGACATGCCAGAGGAATGTCAGCGGTTGTGGTATGACCATTTCTTTTTTGACGCAGAAGTTTATAGGGACTGTGGTGGCGCCAAGGAACCTCACCCAAAGCTGCGGATGGAAGTGAATCTCCACTCTTTTGATAGAAAGTAGCAAGGCCCAGGAAAATGTAGTTCATTGTCATTTAGTTCAGATGGTTGATCATTGCCGTCTATCTCTTAGGGAGTTTGCGGACAGATGCAACCTTAGCCTATGTGTTGCATTATTGCAAGCGCAACATGAAACATTTAACAGCATTTTAATTCTCGAAGAATTCGAACAGCCGTCGGCCAATGAGCTTAAGTTAAAATTGTCGGCAAGTGCACGGAAGATGTGATGAGGCGGCAGCGAAACACACGTGTGAAGCAAAACACACAATGAGTGGTGTGAATAAAAACTGAGAAAACACTCCGAGTAAGAAGACATGAGTCGAGTATTTTCGTTAAAGGGAATACTCAATTTGGTGTGAATAAAAAAATGGCCTCAAAGTAGGCACCTTGCATTCAGTTGACGTTTGAAAACTAGAGTTCTTGGCGTTTAAGGGTGAGTGCAAAGTCCTTTACCCGACTTTGGGTGCAAATTACAAAACAAAAATACAAACGCGAAAAACAAAGAATTATAACTCATGTCCTTTTGGGGACACAGGGGATCATTTCAAGAATATTTGAGCGTGATAACATGGAATTGTTAAAGCTCTGGCACATAGAATACTATACTTGCGTAGCGTCAAAGCATGCGTACACGCTGAAGTAACCGACGGAAGGGTATGACACAATGAATACTTCAACACACAGCTGATTTCATTTGATATAGAAAATTCAAGTTGTTTTGCTTACTTACGCACAATCAAATTATAAGTACTCAATTATAAACATTCATTTATTTTTTATCTATTTTGAACGTTGCTTCAACTAGAATAAACTCTCAAACTTTAACATAAAATTCGAATTCTCTTGAAATGTCACAATGCGAGGATTGTCAACGCTGAAGGAGAGAAAAAAGTTAAAAGTAGAATAACTATGTCCGTCGCGTGAGCGTCAGCGTTGGTCTATGTGTCACCTCCCATAAGAACACATGTATTTTATGTATCTGTCAAAGTATTTCTGACGCTCATGCATGTAAAGTATTCTATGTACCGGAGCCTTTAAGTACTCATTTCCTTTCCGATATTCCTGAAGAAACCGGTGGTGGTGGCATATCTTCGATTGTTTTTGGTGTTTTAATGTAATGGCAAGGGTCTTTTTCTTGTCACCTTTTGAATTGAGGCGGGCCTTCATGTTTTCGAATTGTTTCGTTATTTGCGATATGTTCAAATTAAATCCATGGCTTTTTTTTATTTCTTCCATCCATGTCTTTTAACTCAGATTGCTTTTAATTTTTCATGTCTGGAGTTTGGGTTTTTTCCCAGCAAACACCGAAAATTTGCGAACACTTGATGAAATCGTCATCGTCCATTCCAGATTTCCTTTTATTTTTGAGGATTAACAAAGTATTCCTCTTCCGATGCAGTATTTTGCATTATTTTAAATTGTTTTCACTTTTTTCTCTCTTGAAGTCAGCTCCTATGCACAACTTGAGCTCTCCTTTCATTCCATCATTATTCACACCAAAACGGAGGTGAGACTCAGCTGTCAAAATATGTGAGCGGAGAGGATTCGTTAAACTTAACGAAATACATTTTTATTCACACTTCCAAAATGCTAAGGGCATGCTCAGACTCAGTTTTTATTCACACCACCCAATGTCGCACACACAAAAAATGCTATGTTTTCTTTTATCTATGACTCCGTCCACTAATCATCATCATGTCTTTCACGAGAAGAAAGAAACGAAGAAGAAGACGAAAATTTGCACCTAGTACTTCGCTCACTGATAGGGCAAGACGATTGAGATCGTTGAAGAGAATCAGCTGTGCGATGGACAAGGTCAATGACAGTTCCTGAACCTGGACAATTTGCAAGATTTCATGTCAGTGGCCTAAGCGAAATTTAAAGTCATGATGACAACGGTCTTCAGTAGAAACCAAAGGCTAACCAACACCACTCTCCAGTAGATCACCGACCGCGAAACGTCACTATAGAACCTCGCAGCGAGAATTCCCCATTGTCATATTGCATAACTTGATGAGTTTGACAAGAATGTCAAAACTAGATATGGTGATGTTTAGCTCGTGTACTATAAGCTTGTCCATTTTCGGTCAGTCCAGAGAGAGCTCAGTTTAGTTCAAATTAGTTCAAATAAATAGTTCGTTTTTCTATGTTCATTCAGTTCAATTAGTTCACTGCTCAGGAATTTGAGTTTTGTTCGATCATCGTTTTAAATAATAGCGCTACTCCTACAAAAACAACACAGATGTGCACTATGCCTATACGCACACAAAGCAAAGCACTCATTTTAGTTCACTTTAGTTCGAAATAGTTCGTTATTCTTACAAAATCATACATGTATACAGAGTAAGGTATACTTCAGTTGCAGAAACTACTGCTCTAAATAACACTAAGCTACACTAAACAAAAATAAACTGATCGTGAACTATACCACTTGTAAGAGCTCCATTTTGAACTAGTTCGTTTTGGAACTACACGAGCCTAGTCTCAAAGCACGGTGTCGTATGCGATGGATAGGTGGTGAGTATCGATTGGCATTCCTACGTTATTTTCCCAGAATCTGTTGCAATTTGAAGATCTGGTCTCCTGTCTAGCTCACTAATCACGCTGAAGCATCGCGACAGAATGAAGGACGGCTTGGGGCGACTTACAGCCCTAAGCCCTCACACAAGTAGCCAGTTGAAGGTACAATCTACGGTTCTGGTTCCTTCACATTACCTTGACCAACTCCTTAATTTGGACGCGTGAGCGTGATCCCTGAGCTAGAAAGGAGACAGAATATGCAATCTTCCAAGCTGTCAAACCAGTGTTGAAGAAACTAATTGCCCTCCGCCGAACCTCTTTTCATTCATATGTGGAACTCATGTCGATTTACATGCGTCCACCAGCAGCTTACTCTGCTTCCCCCTAAATCATTGCAAAGTCTATAATTAAAAGTGTTAGTTCCTCGCACAAGGAACTGCGAGTGCCTCGCGGTTGAAGACGACCATTAATTCATGAAGAGAAACCATTCCTTCGATCCATTAATACGGGATAATTGTCACCTAAGCCGCACAACTTGCTTCTGTGCTTAATTGCATGCCTGCATTGGCAGTGCTCTGCTTTCGTGCCAATCCCTCGGGACATGACTTTTAACAGCGTGCAGTGTATGCATTTGCATATGAGGGGGTAGTGGTTGTCCACAAACAGCGTTCTTACGCAGGATTATGCAGCGACTGGCCGCACGAACGTTTTCCTTATAACTGCTGTGGTTCAATGAACTAGGAAGTTAATGTTATTTGATATTGTCATACAAGGAGTGGTGCCAGAATGCCAGGTATCACCAGAGTCAAGGGTTGTGCTGAGAGACGAGTGCATTGTCATTAAATACCCGTTTGGTTTTGTGCATGAGATTGATAGGCGCTTGATAAGAAAAGTGCGGAGGAAGCAGCTTGAATGATAATGACTTAATAGTCGAAATAAGCCACGTTCTTGCAGCAGGCTAAGCGAGAAGCTTCAGTGTTGAGGAGGAGGACGGCGCCACGCTTGCGGTTGCACGACCTGCACGTCGGAAGTCGTGGTTCATGTTCAATCCCCAGAACACCACTTGTTTGCAAACAAAAAACATGCCGGGCCTGTATCCAGCTGAAGAGAAGGGTAGAAAGACAAGATTCATGCAACGGATGGACACCTTAAAATAGGAAATGGAAGAATTAGAAGAAATAGGAAAGTGGAAGAGGAATGTGTGTTCAAGGCCTACCCGAAGCGGGATCGCTGAGCTAACTACCCTAACTCAAACTGCTCCACCCTACCTACTCCTACATCTAAACTTGTAATAAAGCTAATATGATTCCGAACCACTAAGCTCAGCCCTACATCGAGCCAATGTCCTTCCAGCGTCGTTTGGCGATCAGGGCTCGTAAACCAGAGGGTACCTGATGTTGAGGGCACATGTTGGCCAGAAATTGTTCAATGATTGGTTTCTATGGGATCATTATTTTCCATTTAGCTCTTCACTGTTTTTAACTTTCAAAACTTTGGGGGACAGCTAACTTCGTTTCGGATCTGTCACCTCTTTAGGTTACTTCCTTTGAGGTTATGTGAGCCAACAGTCATCGCCGATAAGCCACCCACCATGCCAAGGGCGGCTGCAGCCCAATATCCTACGCAGACGACACAGCCTTAGACGTAACAGGCAAATTTCGCCAGACCATTAGAGACTTTATGGAAACCTCTCTAAATAAGCTAGAAAGGTGAATGGGAAGAGCTGTTCTAGATGTTAACCCATCCAAGACGGAACTCGTACTATTCACAAAAAGATACAAAATACCTCCTTTAATCCCACCAAAGTTGAAGAACAAGGATCGAAGTTTTGCTAGTCAGGCCAAATACTTAGGCGTAATATTAGCCAGTAAGCTAAGCTTGAAACCAAAAATTCAGGACCGTATTAGGACGGCGGCGGTAGCTAGGTATACTTGCAGGAGGTTCCAAATGGAGGCTCAATCCGAAAATGACACACTAGCTATATACACCAGTCGTCAGACCAATTCTAACATATGGTATCCTTGTTTGGTGAACAGCATTACGAAATACATTCAATCTTCAAATCTTGGAAAGATAAGCAGTATATAAAGCATGCACTTCGCTCCACACCTTCAGCCGCCATGGAAACAATGCTACAGCTACTAGCCATGGACGTATACGGGAAGTTGGCGGCTACCAAGGCAGCGATCGGGTTGAGGGAATGCAAACGCTGGAGCGAAATGCACAGTTTAGGTCACATGGAAATAATCAAGTCAATGCGAACATCCCAAAGCATACAGATTATATTGCGCCTGTCTTAGATTTAAATTTGGGTGTAAAACACTCATCCCAAATAGAGAAGACTGGGCATCATCTGGAAGTATACACAGACGGATCCAAAACGGAAGAAGGCACTGGACTAGGAATTCCTAGGAATTCCTTCTCTCTGTCCCGTCGATTGTCCAACCACTGTAGTATATTCCAGGCAGAAGTAAAAGCTATCCAAGAGGCTGCTCGCTCACTGTCAATGAACCCGATAGACGGCCTATCTATCGTTAGGCGCCCATCAAGGTTCTGGATACACCCTCAATCAAATCGAAAATGGTAAAACGTTGCCGTCGATCTCTTAGAGGAGGAGGAGATGCAACCATACCCTATTTCCCTGGGCATAGAGGTATTTCAGGCAACGAAAGGGCCGACGAGCTAGCTAGAACAGGGGTGGGTTTGACAATGGCAGGTAATCAGGACACCCCACATCAATCTCTTGAAGTAATAAACACTTTGTGACTTACAGATGCCATCAACGCCGCCAATCGGAGGTGGATGGAATTAGATACTTGCAGGACTTCAAGGCTAATGTGGCCTTCAATAAATCCCAAAAAAACAAGCACACTCCTAAAACTAAATAGAAAGGAAATCAGCAATGTAGTTGGCACCATACAATGACTTTTGTAGGATCTGTAGCGACGAAGAGGAAGAAGAGACTACACTTCACTACCTCGGCACCTGCCCAGCACTTGCAAGGACAAGGAAAAGCACGCTAGGCAGCTATTCATTCAAAAGCCTTGAGGAAATGTCAGGCATTAAAACTCTGGACATAGCAATCAAAAATACTAATTTGGCTGTAAGCCAGCAAAGGAGTGCATCATCTAGGATATGCCACTAGCAAGCCTGTAGGTATCTTCAAGTGTTTTAGTTAGCACCCAAAGAGGAATCGGTACGTAAGCTGCCGATTAGTGATACCACAATGGATCCAATCAGGATCTAAATGGACCAGAACTGCTTCAGATGTGGCAATCACATTAACCTAACCTAACACCAAGGCACCTGCCTCTTGCATGAACTGAACTGAATGGCATCAGCGTAGGACAGCCTCTTTGTCACAAGCTCCCATTCGTAACGGGCATCACAGTTGGCCTAAGTGTGAATGCAGCCAGCCACCTATTTGGCTGGAAGATCTACTAGTCAAGACTAGACAGACTGCTCCCTGACATTCCGAGGTAAACCTGAGCTTCTACGGGAACCAATCATGTCGTGCGTGGTATTTATCGAGTGAATGGGACCCTACATTTTAATGCCAACTCCAAGCCGCGAAGTTTAGGTCTAAGTATCTGCTCTTACTGCTCGAACGACTTGATGGCGCAGTTGGTAGAGTGCCTGCCGCTGGTTAGCGGGATCCCCGATTCGAATCTCAGTGAAAGCAAAGTTAATACTCTTTTATGTCGTTGGGATCAAATTAACGACACTATCACTGCAGTAGTCAATCAGTGAGTAGTAGTCTGACTATGGGTATCTCAATGGACCAATATGGTCCCAGTGTGCTGGCATAACTAACCTAACCTAACCTGCTCTTATCAGTTACCTGGTTAGCGTTGGGAGACAGAAGGCATACCACAACATCTTTGCGTCTGTCCCGCTCTGATGTCTTCTGTACCCACCAGCTTACATTAATTTGTCACCTTTAAAGCATAAGCTCTCCATCGCTCATGAGAGACATTCTGTTGCGGTCTTTGCGCTGACGGTGTCATTGAGCCACACTCTTATGAAGACGATACTAGTGCGACCGATTCATTGACGCATTGCCAAACGATGTTGAGTGGTTCTTATTTAATATTGATGCTATTCAATTTAGTGGGCCGTGTTATGGAACCGAAATATTGGCCTCCTGTTGGTGATACTTGACGAAATGGACTTCGATTTACTGCTAGGATCAGAATAATATTTTGAAGACAAAGTCTCCGTCAACGCTAGTAATTCATAAGCTAAACGAAAACATCACAGCTGTCATTCTAGAAGAATAACAGCTAGAAAATCATGAATTATTCTATCAAACGAATTATCGTTTATGAGCAGAATCGATGTGGACGAAACATTTTTACTAATAACACCCTTCCCTTAAAAAAAATAGATTTACTTTACTCAATTACATAATTTAAGCTGACATCTCTTGTAGGACACGCCACATTAGCTCTTTTGAAACGTAAAGCAACGTCAAGTAAAGTCTATTTCTCCCCCAAAAGAGAATGTCACAAAACCTTACCGCACTACTGTATGTCGCCAAAAAGAGAGAAGTCTACGGAAATAAAACTGACCAAGTTTCCCGACACACTCCTCTTGTTTCAGACAAAGCGAAGAAGAAGACGACAAAGAAAAATCAAAAGAGATAAACTGCAGTAGTTTTTTGCTTTCTCCTCAGACAAAGGATGCCGAAGAAAAGTTTTCCGCATCGTATCTAAGAGATACGAACACTCTATGCGACGTGCAACACCATTGTTCGGTGATTTCTGATTCGGAGATATTTAAGTGGAAGATCCTCGTAAACGGCCAGAGAGTCTTTCGCGCTTTACGAGTCCGCGTGAAGTCGGTTGGTGTAGGGCACAGTCGTGACCAGGAATGGGCGAGCACTAAAAGTCGCCTGCGATATGGGCACGAGAATAGTTATAGCGATTAGTTGAGTTGACGGGCGTAATAAGCCGGCGATGTGTTGTACTTAATCCTCAACTTGGATGCTGCGACGTGGAGCGAGATTCCATTTGACTCGAAGGAGGGAAAGTGACTGGCGCGAAAGGCGTCCAGAGTGTGCAACACCCAGCGTCATTACGGGCGATGATGCGATACAACTTTGTTGGTCTAATCCCACACCTACCCCGTGGCCTAATCGTCGTAAAAGTTAAAATTTACGACCGAAAAAGGCGTGACATTGTAGATTTGCGGTTGCTCTACTGAAATGCTGTTGACCTTAGACGTTTAGTTGAATGGGAAATATGGCGTTGCGGCGGGCGTAGGACGTGTGACTTTCTTTTGTAATCACACAATACAAGTGACTTTCTTTTGCGATGGCAACTGTAGATGCTTGCAGCTCCATCACGGCCCCTGAGTGAGTCACAATGTGGTTCTTAAATGAGGTGGGAGTACATGTGTCGGGTTAGTTTACAAATAATTTCTGGCCACAAATTCTCTGCTCTGCAACAAATGAGGGAAGTTGGAATTGATTTGTAGAAGATTTCGGAATGAGCTGTTGTCGGGTTTTTTCGGTGTCTTCATCACTATGATGTCCAAGACGGTACATCCGTTCTCCCACTTTAGCCGCTTCCGCCTCAATACCAGCAAACGCCTCATTGACGGTTTGCTGTGTTCTGCCAATCACGTCAATATCATCCCCAGGTGCTAACGTTTGTACGGATTTCTGGAAGATCATCCCGCTAGCGTTCTAGCGAGTGAGTTCTGCACGATCTTCTCAAGAGCAAGACTCAGGAAGTCACATGCCACCAGGTTACCTTGTCTTTATAAATAATAATATGAGTGGCGCGACAGTCCGAAGTCGACTTGGGCCTAGCCTCGCAGCAACGACTCGTGTAGTGCGTGCTATTGTTGTGTCACAAGTGGAAGGGACTTACAGTTTTATGCCGAATCCGAACGGATAAGTTTGAGAAGCCTTTTTCTAGACAGGCATACTCTTGAAGAATTGTCAGTGACTCGAAAGAGGTGGAGTCGTGGAACCTGGCACTCTCGTCGTAGGAGTCGACGCACTAACCCACTATACCACTGCGACCCACTTATCCCACTATACTGCTAGAGGGATGAACCCGTCCAATAACTTAGGGGCTTACTACCCCAATCCGGAATACCACGAAATGGTACGCCACAGTGGCTTCGTCCCCCCTGAAGCTTTTCTCCATTTAGATAAGTACGGCCTATTACAAGATATGAATGCGGTACCGCTCATCTGCCACATCGCCAGATCAACTGTGGATGGGCGACTCAACCACGAGCGTTCCGTCGCACAACGAGCTGAGGGTCTCTTCCGGTTCAGTACGGCGGTATCCAGCCGAGACATTTGTGATGTTGCTAGGCAGCCCCAAAATTTCTGGTGGCTGGGGAGCGAAGGAACCCCAGCGTCGAACCCTTTAGACCGGGGGCAGAAAGGGTAGTGCGTTCCCTCTTATGGGGCGCAGTCAGTCTCTGTCTTGCAGCGGATTAGATGGAAATCTATCAGCCGCAACCTATGGCCGACTTGTATATCTCCTACTCTCCGCGTCGACGCACGACGCACGCACGTTACTACCCTTGATGGAGTACCTGCCACAAACATTAGCCCCTTCCACACACGTTTCCCATGCCGGAAACAATGTGAAGACCAACTGGTAGCAGCAGAAGTCTAATTCCCCTGTCCCCGACGACGGGTCAAAAACGAGAGGATCTTCTGAGACCGATGCTAAAGGGTTTTTCCAAGGACTTGGCAATTTTTTAAATAAAAAGTAAGCCATTTGAGATATTTCAAAAACTTTATCATCGGCTTGAAGAACAATCAAAACTTTTACGAATGGACCTCGACATCGTTCGTATGGCCACCGCGGGAGTTACGATCACACAGGCCCACAGAAAATAATCAAGCGGCGTTAAATCGCACGAAAGAGGCGGCCAATCGACTGGCCCATATCTTCAGATAACACGCTCACCATACTCACTCTTCTACAAAATTGATTTGTAACGTGTGCTGTGTGGTTTGTGGAACAATGTGATTGGTAGCACTGGAGATAGACGACTCCAACGACATCTATCGACAAAATACGAAAAGACTTTTTCGACTACCCATTATTACATGGTCATGGCAAGTTCGCGCTGAACAACACAGATTTAAATCTCTCAGCTGTCACTGGCCCGATGAGCCACGAATAAAATAATTAAATGGCATAAAAATGAAACGACTCTCAGCGCATGTGAAACTAAAGCACTCAACCATTTGACGACAGCGTGTCTAGACCTTTGTAAAGACCACATCTCCGAATTTGATGACAAAAATTGTCAAAAATGCAGCTTCTTAATTCAATGCCACGCCATGACATCATCCACGAACACCACTTAAAATAGAGATTGCCATCTCGGAATGCATTCCTGCGCATTTGCACTCCATTCACAGTCGCACTGGAGGAGAATTATATCTTATCGACGCAATGAATCAGCAATCAGACCATCCGCCGAAGTTCTACTTTCAATGAACACACGGGAAGTGTAAAACGATTCCATCGCCAGCCACAAACGTCACGGCACAATGTGCGCATCCAAATCCGTGCACTGTCTGTGGCATCGAACTCGAAGCATCTGCACTGAAGGACAATTGGCAAAAGTTCAGACTTATCTAGCAGACAAGTAGCTTCAAGTTCACTCCATCGACGGGGGAATATGCAAATTCGACCTTTCCGCCCATGACTGACAGAGAGTGACAGTATCTGCTTGTGCTGCTGAATCACCGCCGCAAGGAAACCATCTCGACGCGCGCTCTAGTGGCAGGCGGCGCGCGGCAGCGGTGCCAACGTTTATGATGAGAAATTAATTTCACTCTTTTGAGGCTAGACGACCATCATCTTCAGCGCTGAGATACATTTTCGTTTCGCCTTTGTTTACGCGGAAAAGTGTTGAACCCGTGCCAAGAGTGAGCGTGCCATCTTAATCGAACAACAATGCCGTGTATGTACGAGTAT
This sequence comes from Eristalis intricaria, assembly GCA_964034865.1. NCBI lineage: Eukaryota > Metazoa > Arthropoda > Insecta > Diptera > Syrphidae > Eristalis > Eristalis intricaria. Next base: position 52,119,746 of record OZ035874.1, read on the forward strand.
CTATAAAATCTAGTGATTAATGCTCTGCGAGTTGAGCATGCATGCGGCAGAATGATGTCTGCTCGCGGGCTCAATCACGTCCCCCCGAAGGCCCTGCTGATCCAGATATTGCATGTAGACCTAAACAAACTGGATAGTAGTTCAAAGTCATGTGCGGTGCGGAGCAAGGTGGACTGGAAGACGCGGCAGTGTCTGCTTACAATGTCCTCTGGCGGTGTTTATAATAAAGTTGCCGTAATAGCGGATTAAAAATGCCCGAGTGCGAGCGGCGGAAGTTCGTTCACGCGCCACGGGGCATGGCGGAATGATGGAGAGAGGCAGACGCACACCTTAGCGGTGTGTGTTTTGCAAACGGCAGGGGGTGTACAGTGTGGGTCACATGTTGGGAGACAACCGAACCGAGGTTATTCAAAAGAGTTTGGATTTGACAGAATTTATAAAGTCTATAAAGTGTCGAGAGTCAGTGGTGGGAGTTGGTAAATTTTTTTTGCCAAAGCTTATAATAGTAAAATGGGTGGCGCTACAGCCCGTAGAGGGCCAGGGCCTAGCTTCTCAGAAACCACTCGTGTTGTGCGTGCTATTGTTCTCTCAAGAGTGGAAGGGACCTACAGTTTAATGCCGACTCGGAACGGCTTAGTTGAAAAGCTTTTTCTAGACAGGATTACTCTTTGAGCATTGTCAGTGACTCGAAAAGGGGTAGAGCCGTGAAATATGAAATTGTGGTAAATTCGGGTATCGAACATGGCACCCTCTGCGTAGGAGTCGACGCACTAACCCACTACGCCACGGCGACCCACGTTGGCCAAAGCTTACTCCAGGGAATAATGGTATCAGAGTCAGCGTTTCGGTCTTTTTAATGAAGTCCATGAACAATGATAACCCCAGTCGCTGTCACTTAAGGGGAGTCTTCCGATCTTCATCAACAAGGCGGCGTCATTTTGTACCCGACTGTAATCCATTACACAAATCGCCAGGAAGTGTTAATCACTCTTTCGACTGTCATCGCTGCACTTCTTGGCAATGTTCAGCGTGACAGCTCAGCGAGGATTTGTTTCAACGTGTCTCGGCGTGATTTAAGAATAGACAGTTCGACGAATTGAGTGCAGACGAACAAAAAAGGGGGCCTGTAATAATTTGCAGTTTTTGTCTAGACCCCGCCGATCGACAAGAACGAAAAACCGTGTCAACCGGAAATATCGCCTCCTCACACCAGCAGCGGCACAATGCCACTTAAAACTTGCCAACTTTTTGTCATCTGCGAAGGCGTACGCGTCCGTGCTTTTCAACACGATCTCAATGAAAAATGTGAATTTCCAAAATTCCTTTCCTTTGAATCTCAAGATAAATGATCCGTTCTGTCAGAAGTCGTCTGTCGATGTTGGAAATAATTATTCGTCTCATCCATTCCAAAGCAGCGACAAATTTAAAATAGACAACGAATCGCGAGCGATGGTGTGAAATTCCCGCCGGGGTTGGCGTTACATTAGCCGAATGGATTTTTGTGAAACACTAAAATTCTGCAAAACGGACGGATTCAGATGTTTACGGCCGGCTAAACCGTAAAAAAAAACGTACTAAAAGCCGAAGCACATGCAACGCACGGAGGATTACAACACTTTGGCACATCCCAGGCTGTGCACAGTCGAGTCCAAAAATAAGCGAGTGCAGGAAATAGTTATAAGTGAGTCGAGATGTAAGTGGACGATCATTAAGTGGGCGTGGTAATTGATGGCTGGTGTAGTCGGATGTTGTGGATGCAAGGAAAGGTAGGCGGATGATGGGGAGGAGGAGATGCTTCATATTTCTTAATCTCCTGATTGCACCCAGCAGCACTCCAGGTGGATGGATGGAAAGCGGTTTCGTGCTATAGCTTATGCACTTGTTGAGGTACAGTCAAAGCAATTGAGTGCTTAAATGGCCGGGAGAATGAATGGTTGCGGTCGCGATGTGAGGACTCCTCGCTGGGCTTGCAGCCGAGTGATGTTAATCAACGATAATGTTAATCTTAATGCTTAGTCAGTTAAAGGTGGTCCCGGGTTATCTTAAGTGAGTCAGTTATAAATGCGTGGAAATGAGGTAGTTTAGCGAGAGAGCGACGGACAGAAAACTGTTGCACAGTAAATTATTGGCTGTGCGGAGTCAAACACAGTGGAGTCTTCCTAAGTTGAACTTTCACTACGTCGGCACTCTCTCTAACTCGCACTTTTTCGCCATATTTTACATACATTTCTCTCAATTGTCCGTACTCTCTCTAGGTCAAACTCTCTCTAACTCGAGCAAATTATGGTATCGCATGACAATAGGGAGAGTCTACTGTACATATATTTGATGTAGTTTACATTTCCATTCATTCTTATCTGTCGCATTGAGAGGCATTGTAGAAGCATTTGATGGAGGAGCTGAATTGCCCATACGGTCTACAGGCCTAGCCATCTTAGGCGTTGGGTCCGTCCACGCCTGACTAGACTCATGTCGCTGCACAGTACTGTTCGTTGTTGCATCTTCTCCTCCAGGTGACGTCAACGCAAACAGAATCAAAGATCGCGGGCAGAACTTTTCTCTAGCGTCCAAGACCTTCCTCAGGATGATGTTAAAGGAGTCACATGACAGCGTGCCAAATTTTTTGACATATAAGTTCCCGGTGAGTTCGTTACCGACCTTGATCGAGCAGCGAAAATTCTCCATCATCATCCTGCAGAACCTGACGAGTTTGGCAGGAATGTCAAAACTAGACATGATCCCTATGCACGCTGTCATATGCGGCCTTGACATCGACGAAAAAATGGTGGGTGTCGATTTCAATTTCTTGGGTCTTTTACAGGATCTGCCGATGTGCCCGATGGTGGACTTCACTGGTCTGAAGCCGTATGGACCAGATTAGATTGTTTATAGACGGCTTCAGGCGAGCACAACAAATTGCTGAGACCGTCAATTACGAGGTCATTTTCCACTTGTGCATGCCATCAGTTTGGGCAGGGTCCTCTATTCCTCTCTATTCCAGGTGTCAATTGTAGTCATTGGATGCACGCCACCACAAAATCCCAACCATCGACGGATAACTTATTTAAGGTGGAGCTACAGTCCGCGGTGGACCTGGCCCTCAACCAATAAGCGTCTCCAGCCAGCTCCATCTTTAGCTAGTTGCTTTCAGTTTCTCACGCATAGTTGGTTGAGCTCCGTTTCCACTGGTTGAGGTCGAATTATGCACGCCATCTTTTCCGTTCTTACAATGGCCAGGGAACGAAGACTCTTTGGGCTGGAGCAGTGCCCTCCATGCCGTCTACATAACCTAGCCTTGCCATATTAGGCAACCTGCAAACGCTCGGCTAGAATCATGTTGCTGCACAGCCCAATCAGTCCGAGGATACCATCAACACGAACAGGAGTTACGACATCGCGGTCTTTTCATAACTAGATCTCTGCGGACGACAGCTAGTGTTGAAACTTTGCGTAATTTTGAGCAGGTTGCATTTTGACGACGCGTCTGGAAATTGTTCGTTCGGTTCTGTCTTACGCTTAAGTTTACTTAAGTCGATAATGGTTGGACCTTTAGTTTCCATGTTGGCCTCTAAAGATCTGATTTCTCTTCCCGGAGCTCTGGTGGATGATGTTGAAAATTCAACCTCGAAATTATATCTGCCCATTATGCCCATCTAGCCAAGCCAGTGTGTAATTTTGTGCACCCCCTACCGACAGACCTTTATCGAGTCTTCAGATTCAATGCCAGTAAACACCACATTTAGGTTTCTCATCATTATCATACGTAGAGGTTGTCAGTTGTAGGGCTGCCGCCGTGGGAAATTTGGTGTCGTTTATATTCAATTCCTGCCACAAAAACTTTCTTAATTCACGGCTTCACCCCTCTCGAGTCACTGAAACTGCTGAGGGGGTTAACCTGTCTAACAAAAGCTTTTCAAACTTCGCCGTTTCGAGTCGTCATAAAGCTGATGGAACGTGAAGGAACAATAGCCCGCCCTAGACGAGTAGTTGCTGTTCGTAAAAGTCAGGGCCAAGTGGACCGCACTGGACTGTATCGCCAAGGGGGCTCTATTTTGCCTCTAGCGAGTTTTCTCCGATCCTCTCAAGTACGACGTGATCAATTTCACACCCGAAATTGTTTTTGACATTGAAAGTCTCAAGGTCAGCGAACACCATCGTACACACGTTTGTCGGGAATGCCTAAACTAAACACGTGTCAATGCCGTCATTTGCGGCCTTGAATGCATGATTAATGTGTGTCGATTTGTATTTCCTTGGCCTCTTCCAGAATCTTCTGGTGGCGCGGAATGCTGCCATTTGAGTCACCTGATTGACAAGTGTTTTCAGTTCACACAAACTAGAGGAGGAGTTCTTGTAGAATTGGTTGGTCAAAGGGATATTTCTCATTGTTTGTCACAATCTGTTCGAGTTCACAGATTTTTTTGATTTTAATTTACGTCGGCTGTGGTCACCGTAGCGTAGTGAGTAGGTGCGTCGACTCCTACGCTCTTGATCTTATGTGTCTAGGTTCCAGTTCGATAAAAGAAATCTACCTATCTGTCTAGAACTCGGTCTAGTACTTTTGTGTAAAAAAACCTTAACAAACTTTGGCTTCACGGAGTCGGCATAAAACTGTAGGTCCCTTCCACTCGTGAGAGCTCAATAGCACGCACAACACGAATGGTTTCTAAGGACACTAGGCCCTGGTCCTCTACGAGCCAATATATTCTTCTTTCTGAATGCGAACTTCTTCTTTATTTGGCGCTACAGTCTGAGGTGGACCTGGACCTTCACCAATAAGCCCCTACAATTGGCACTGTCTCTGGCTAGCTGCATCAATTGTCGTTCGCCAAGATGTAGAGGTCCTCTCTTCGAGTCGGAGCTCTGTTGTCCATATGCTCGACGTGGCCTAGCCATCTTAGGCGTTGGATCCAAAGACGCCGGACTAGACTCATGTCGCTTTACAGCCCGTAGAGTTCGTGGTTGAATCGGCTCCTCCAAAAACCGATGGCAATCATTTTATCAAGTTAGTCCTAGGCGGATGTGTAGTCCCTCGCCAGAGATATAAAATCGAGTTCACTAGGAATTGTTGTGGAGTATTCAAGCTGCAGACGGATTTACTTGGAGGAAGTTCCAAAACGTTTCGACCTGGGAGAAGGTGAAAAATTGTATTGAACAGCCGGCGTTGTCAAGGTAAGTCAACAAATGTTTGCGACCTAAAGCTGTCCACAAGCAAGAGCTTGGCTTAGGTTAGGTGGCTGATTGCCAGTATTCAGCAGTCAGACTTAGGTCAGCGCAGGCGCACTGTGTTACTACATGCACCTTGGCGATCCTACTCCGCAAACTCGTTGGTGACAAGACGATGGGAATGGGTGAAACCAAATTTGCTTAGTTTGGCAAGGTTAGGTTATAGGGCCTCGAGAGGGCGCTGCTCATCTGCTGCTCTCACTCATCTCTGCAGCTTTTCCAGAAGTTATTGTAGCGCCGATCCACTCTGACTGTCGACCTTAGAGTCAGCTTACTGAATCGGATCAGACTGTGTTAACTGATTGAGACTATGTCATGTTCTATCTATCCCACTACGATCGTAGTCATAAATCGTTTACAAAATCTGAAGATGCTTTGCAGTAGCGATAGGCTTGTCCTAAGAATTCACCAGCCCCGGTACGTCTAGAGTCTAGAATGTCACAGTGTCCAACGTGCGTAAGGTGGATGCTATAATACTCGGCCATTTCGTTAAGAGTCAAGAGTGGCAGTTTAGGAATCCACCAGAAATAACACCATACAACGATATGTCACTGATAAGTGAAACGTAGTCGTGATCGCATCTTGATCCCGATTGGAGCGAAAGACTCCAGCAAACTGAATGCACATTTATGCGTAGGGCATACAGTAGGTAGCTAGGGTAATTGGGTCCCTGATGGCCTACAGGCAGCGGCTCACTTAGACCAACAACTTGGACCCATTCCTCTCAAGCTAGAGAGTGTTAAGCTACCGTGGGACCTATTGCAGTTCTAAAACCAGTCAGAATCCTTGGAAGTTTTTCAATTCAACACTGCTTCGAGAAGAAGTGTTTTCTTAGAAAATACCTCCTTTTTATTGCAAAGGTTCGACGTTAGCAGAGCAGATTAAGGATAGATTTTGTTTCTTTCTAGTCTTCGCAGCTTCTGCAAAAATTGTTGTGCTGTTTGTCCAGTCGCACTGCATGCACCTAACCTTTTAGCGTACGTACGTCCCTACGACTAAAGCCGTTCAGAGATGTCGATATCTTCTAGGACATAAAGTAATACAAATTTCTTTGACGATCAAACAACGATCTTGTAAGTCAGAGCCGAAGCCGTGTCGTAGGGGTAGGTTAGTTAGAGGGGCTGCTAGTGAATTCACCAGCAGTCTTAGATGGTCTCAGGTTGGTTGGTCCATTGTGATAACAACAGTCAGGCTACTATCACAGATCGACCACTCAAGAGATTTGAAAACCAGATAAAAGCGTATTAACTTTGCTTTCACTGTGAATCGAACCGGTGAGCCCGCTAACCAGGGGCAGGCACTCAACCAACTGTGCCATCTAGTCGTTCTCCACTCGTACAGTTAAGTGCGTGGGCTCATCATCAAATCTGAAAGAAAGTGTCCGTTGAGGCCATTGGATGCTCAAAGTCCCAACTATCCCACAGTGGGGTAATTGCCCCAAAAACATGGTATAAAACCAATTTTTCTTTACAACTCAAGAACGTACCTAGACTTCAAATAATATACCGCAGGCATCAGAAAAACAAAACACCAAGGCAATCCGTCAAACCAGTTGGCCATAGTGACATGTTTTTCGTAGATCACGTGTGTAGTTGGGAACTTTTCTTTTTCCGTGGTTTGTTTGATTGGAAAGTTAATTGAACAATTTTTGAAATAGAATCCGTTTCTGAAGGCGTGTGCTGAAGGAAATTTAATAATTTAGATTATAGTGTACAGTGTGCTTTATTGTGTTTTGACTAACAAAGGCTATGGCTCCTCTCTAGGAGTTGTCTTCTGCTGAACCACCAAGTAAAATGGAAGATTTGTTCCTCAGATCACATACTTTTGCTTTAATTTGTTCCTTAAGATGTCGTTTTCGCACCTTTTGGAGTTATTCGGAATTTTGTGAGTCCTTTTTTCATGCTATTCTGTATGAATTAATTTATGGTTAGTCATACATTTCTCCAAATGGCTATATTTTTGCCTTTTCGAAAATCATAAGTAGGTGCAGAAACAATAAGAACAGTAACAGTAGCCCCAGTGGCGAAGAATAAGGGCATATATTCAAATTACAGTACGAACTCGGTAACCGCAACTTACCGAGGAACAATTTAATCCTTTTTTTATATTAAAGTTCATTCCCTGGCTTCCTGGCTTCCATATTTGCGGCATATTTTTGTTTAATTCTTTTTATTGTCGAGTTGTGTACCTCCCCTTGTGTACCCCTACCTGTGTGGCTCGCCGTGGCGTAGTGGATAAGTGCGTCGACTCCTACGCAGAGGGTGCCAGGTTCGATACCCGAATTTACCACCTATCATAATTCACGGCTCCACCTCTTTCAGGTCACTGACAATGCTCAAAGAGAACTCCTGTCTAGAAAAAGCTTCTCAAATTCGCCGTTCGGAGTCGGCATTAAACTGTAGGTCCCTTCCACTCGTGAAAGAACAATAGCACGCACAACACAAGTGGTTGCTGAGAAGCTAGGCCCAGGTCCACCTCGGACTGTCCCGCCACCCATATTATTATTATTATTATTTGTGTACCTTATAATCTTGGCAAATGAATCCAGCCGATACACCACATTTTAATCTATTAAAAACTAGATTTCGTACCCGGCTTTGCCCGGGTTTGTTTCTTCAACCGGTACTTTACCTGTAGTGAAAATATAGTTTTTTTTTCAAAATATCCTGAAGAAATGTGTTTAAAATAGTAAAACGATAAGAAAATTAAACTTTCTATTATTTTGTATTAAAAAACTTGTTTGTAGACTACAGTTTTTGTTTCAGAAACATAACATAAACGTAAAATTGGCCGTGTGAAAAGCATGCATTTGTCAAGTCCAGTCCATTACCATTGCCTTTTCCTCTACATTTTTGCGATAATGTGATAATTAAGAAAAATGTGGTGAAAAGTTTTCCGTTGTAGATGCACTGAAGACGATTTTGAATAAATGTTTACTCCGCACTTTTTAATTTAAAACAATAAAAAGACTGCTCGAACCAGAATTCAGAGAAGAATTTGAATTTTCTCTTGTCATTGATGCCTACCCCTGTCTCTCATTCACATCCCTACTCATAATGAGTACAATTCGTTGACTCTGTGTATACATGTTGAAGTTTGAATTATCAATGTGTGCTGCAGCAACGACGGAAATTACGGTTTTTTCTCAACCATTTACACACAACGTGGAGGGATATCAAGCGATTCATAAAAAAAAGTTCTTGGAAATCCCATCTACATATGTACCTGCGCGCGATATTCACTTGTTGTGCAAATTGAAGTCAAAACTTAGCCTATCTTGTAACACATTATGTAATTAGTCCAGCTCTGAAATTTTATTTAAATCAGCTAATCCGTTCTGAAGCTCAATATTCACAATTTCAGCAAAATTGAATGATTTGTGTGTAGCTTTTGGGTATGACAAAATAAGAAAAGTGCGAAAATGTTTATTGTTTCCTTTTAGTTTGGTGACTGAGGCAGTCGTTCGTATATGTTCGATTGAGACGTAGAAAAATGTGTGCGCATATTGAAGTTACAAAACACTGGGGGATGGTTGATATCCACGACTACGCAACTTGAAATGGTTTCATACCGGATTGATGCAACCACCCTAATTTTGAGAATTTTATTCCCATTTAAAAAGTGCTCGTAACTTCCGAACCGTATGTCGTACCGACTTAAAAAAAAAATTATTGTCACATTCAGGATCCAAATTTTAGAATGATTTATGTTGAAAATTTCAAAGCTCTGCGACGTGTAGTTTCGGAGCCTTTGTCGATCAGACATACAAACTTTCTGCTTTATAGTTAAGATTTCATTCACTTTATCAAATTTTTTTGTGATATCCATCGTTTTAAGCCCAATACACACCCACGAATTCCCACCTGCCCAGGAACCCATCAAATTTACTTGTAGTTGCAGGACAAACACTTTAGAAGCCGTAAGCCCAGCTCAAAATGAAGGTTTATGACATGTTTTGGGTCGACGAATTATAAAATAGCAATATTTCACAGTGCATGCCACTGGTAAGCGAGGTCCCCGGTTCGAATCCCAGTGAAAGCAAAGTTAGTACGCTCTTATCTGGTTTTCAAATCTGCTCCAGTCACCATTTGCCGTTGGGATCAAATTAAAGGCACTCTCACTGGAGTGGTCAATCAGTGGTAGTAGTCTGACAGTGGGGACCACAATGGGCTAATATGGTCTCAGTGTGCGTGCATAAGAGCGTACTTTTTTGTTAGTACGCTCTTATCTGGTTTTCAAATCTGCTCCAGTCACCATTTGCCGTTGGGATCAAATTAAAGGCACTCTCACTGGAGTGGTCAATCAGTGGTAGTAGTCTGACAGTGGGGACCACAATGGGCTAATATGGTCTCAGTGTGCGGGTGAATGCACTAACAGCTTCCTACCTAACCCAACCTATATTCCTGATTAGTATTTCTCTACAAGAAATATTTGTTACAAAATTTTTTTTTCGCACTGAAGGGAGACATTTTTCAATGAGTTGCCTTGTGTTAGCAGTTAGTAATTAGTTGGTAGTCATTCCATTGATGATCGAGACGTTGTACTATCGATTATCGCTCGAATAATCATTCGAATGCTCCCATCTCGAGTGATCAATGGATATTCAAAATACCTCGATTACTAAGTCTCGATTCCCCTTGTAGTCATTCGATTATGCCCCTCACTCGTTCTATGGATCAATAAATAGGCTAAAATTCTGTTTCATATGAGGAGCCCCCTAGCTAGCTCAAGTTTTTATTTAAATTCAGGAAACACCTCGCATTGCATCGAATAACTCAAAAAAATAAATAATTAACGAGATCCTCAAAGCCATCTCATTTGTACGTCAGCCCGTGGCCAAATTTACATCCAACGAGCCGTGAGTTATGTCACCATGACATGGAATGCAGTCGAAACCAAAACGTCAAATTGTCTAACCACCAGCAACTCACTCCATCCACTCCTCCTAGCCCAGCTGACAAATATCCGTTTGAGGATTTGATTTGTAACACACGGCACACAATTAGTCTCATGTAGGAAGCGTACGAATCTACGTGCCAAGGGCTCATTGCACGGACACGTAGTTGTTCCGCCAGACCGGTGGAGAAGCAACTATGAACACTACTCCCCGCAATTGTCTGCTGGGTGGACAGAAATTGTTTAATTGTGATGCCATGCTCCCATCCATCGGTGGACAATCATCAAATTAATTCTACACATTCTCCCCCGGTCGTCGTCGCCCAGGAATTCCTTCCAATCTATTCCATCCGACGAATTGCGCACACCAGCCAGAGCTTCACCTTTTCCGCCAGGGGGCGCGGCGGCGGTTCACTTTTTCGGTGCTGAATTAATTTATGGTTATTGGGGCGCAATAAAGTGACGGTTAATTTAGCCGCTTCTACGTTTCGTAGAACGCTGTTTGGCTCGATTGAGACCGAGTCTGTGCGCGCACGGCAGTGCTGGCAACTGCATTCGCGCACCTCGATACCGCGCGCCGCACACACGGGCAATAAATTATCGAAACTTATCGATTTTCTGCATATCAGATACCGTCGGGACAATGGCAACAAATTTGGGTAACGACGACGGATATGGGAGCTGTTATCTTTAAGCAAGAGCCAAACACATGGACGCCGCTGCTGGAGTGGGGCGAAATGATTTATCGGCGGGTGGTAGTGCGTCGGCGGCGGTGGGGACGAATTGTTTGCAGATTCGTTATCGCGTCGGTAATGACGAGATTTGTGAGAACCTAATTGCTTTTAATTAATATTTATTTTGCCCACAGCAAGGATACATGTGCGCACTTCGGAGTTGGGTTCATAAAATAGTGGTTTATGGCTGTGAGGGGATGGGGACTGGAGCGACCGCTGACATGTGAGCAACGTGGTTTTTGCGGCGGTGGCGCGGCGTGGGTGCTGTGAATGTGTGCCAAGGTAGGGTGATATTAAAGTCAAACTCAATTGACTCTTGGTTAATCATGCGAAGGGACAAACACTTTGGGGGCTGGAGAGTTATGCCGGCGCGGCGGCCAGTGAACTAAATCGAGTTCAAATGCTCAGCACGTGCTGGGGACTAAGTCACAACTGGCCACAGGGTTTCATTTGATCGATTTGACTATTAGCCTGCAACCAAGATAAGTTATTCTATGTTTGCTTGTTTTAATGGAAAGGATTTCAGTAAGTAGGTTATCTTTCTGAATGCGTTTCCCTTAAATGCACTACGGCTTCAGGTGAACACAACGATTTCGATAAAACTGTCACCCTTTAAGCGTATGCAACAGGCCGGCCACTTAAGTAAAAACAAACAACGCCGGGCGGTAGATTTTTTCTGACACCATCTGTAGGGAACAAACATGCGGCGAAGCTGGAAGCCTTCAAGGCAATATTCCATGAAACTACAAGAGATGTTAACGAACAGAAGAAAAAGAGAGGACTGAGAGAGAAGATTGAGAGGATAAGTGGTGTCCCAGGGTTTCCCAGAGGGTAAAGGAATTATTCAAAGTTCGCTTATCATCCTGGAGAAGATCGTGCAAGACTCACACGCCAAGACAAGGGGAATGATCTTCCAGAAGTCTGTACATACGCGGATGACATTGACGTGATTGGCAGAACACGGCGACCCGTCATTGAGGTAATTGAAGCGGCTCAAATGGTTCACACGATGTACATGCTGTTCTGAAGAAGGGACATTCAACATCGATGTCTTGGACAGAGCGTCACAATGGGCAGCTATAACTTCGAGGTGGTCAAGGACTTCGTCCACCTCAGCTCGCAGTAAACAGTACACAACAGAACAACATCAGTACCGAGATCAAACGCAGAGTAATTTTTGACAACCGCTGTTTCTCTGGGCTAAAGAGAAAAAGGAGTATCTGGAGCCATCTCTCGAAGCACCAAGCTACTATACTCTATAAGACTTTGCTCATCCCATTCCTGCTTTACGGCGCGGAGGCATGGACAACCTCAAAAGCGGAAGAAGAAGTCCTTGGTCTTGGTCTCTTTGACAGAAGAGTTCATCGTCCGATCTTCAGTCTTATTTGCGTTGACGGCATTTGAAGGAGAAGATTCAACCACGAGCTGTTCAGCGACATGAGCCTGATCAGGTGTCTACGGATCCAAGGCCTAAGGTGGATAGACCATGTAAAGCGCATGGACAACTCTGCTTCAGCACGAAGAGTCTTCGACTACAAGTGGAAAATGACCTTAATCAACCTGGCGTGTGCAATTGGATGCAGCACTTAAAGATCGTGCCAGCTGGAGAGGCTTATTGGCTGAGACCTAAGTCCACACGGACTGTAGTGCCCATAGAAGAAACAGAAGAAGAAGAGTGTCAAAGCCATTTGATGATGATACTGAATCTCATATCATCTCCTAGGATGGTGCTTGACCATAGGTATTGGAAGCCCAGTACCTAGACTCTCGGAGCCTGATGGCGTCTTGTACTGTAGTGGTTTTTAATGTGTTAGTCCAAAAGTAGAAGATGTTTCGCTACACTCAAAGCGTCCGCTGGAGTCCATCGAGCCACCAATGTGTGGTGCCTATGCATGCAGTTATTTGTACCATGGAGTCTTGTGATATTGCATTTTTCCCTAAGGACCGGCCACGTAACTAGTGATCCATATGTTAGAATAGAACTAGCTTACATCCCGCACGCTTCCAGGCTTGCGGCAGCAGTGACGTGGCGTCCTTATAAACCGAAAATTCCAGTCTTCAACAAAGTATCGATACAACAAGCAACATGAATCTTAATATATGCATATAAACATAATATCTGTCTGTTTCCTACACCCGCACATGCAATTGACAAATTCTACGAACACACAAGCCCACAACCTGCTCGTCATTCGTTTTCATATCGTTCTACTTCTCTACGTAAGCATACACTATACACATCATTGCATGCCTCTTCTCCAACTTGTCCAACATCACTTGATATATACTTCAAGCCCATAAGAGAACAACCGCAAAGCGGCAGCAAAATATAGAGTGACAAATCATAGTAACCCGAAAAATATCGGGTTATACAATATCTGGCTGGTTAGATCAAATTGGTTTTCTGTCCTTGTTTTGTCTTCATTGTTCGCTGTGGTTGAGTCATCTCTGTTCAACACAGGCTTTCTTATGCAAAAAATAACTCGCTTTTCATCGACTTATTATTTGCAGACTTTGTATTGTTTTCTCTTAGATTTTTTCTTCCTGTTTGAAAAATTTGCTTTTGCATTTGCCAAAAGGTTTCCTTCGAAGCCATTTTTATTATATTTTAGGCGCTGGTAATAAACTACTATTATATGTTATTTAGCTTCATTGTAAATTTTGCCTTTAAAGACATGAAGTATACAGAATTGGCTTAAATTCTTTTACTTGTGTGTGATCAGCAAAATAGCAATACACAATACAATTTCAGAAAGCGTTTGCAGGTGAATAAATTAGGGTCGATGTGTAGTCACTGGCAATCTCGTAACACAATTCAACCTTGTAACCAAAAATAACGTTCCTCTCCAATTTGTCTACGAATCTTCGAGTGCAAAGTTCGCCTTTGATGTAGTTTTTGATATTTTCAGTCTATGGCACGATTGCATTAAAATTAATTCCTGAAAAAATATTGACTCATAAAGTTCATGACAAGATCGAACATTTGGCAGAAATAGACATTTAATGGAATATACATTTTAATTCTATTCCACGCACAAGAAAGAGTTGTGGTCTTCACTCTTCGCTAGGCAAACAGTGTTTGTTCTTATTTTAAAAATTCCCATTGAAATGCTTGAACCGATTTGATTTCAATCTAAAATCCATGCCAAGCGATTTAATGGATCAAACCACTACTTGCAGATGCGAGCATAACGGTGGACCACACGTGTCTAGAGTCGGAGAAAAGACGAAGGTGTTCTTTATTCACCTTTGATACCACTTAGAATTCAATACGGTAGTTGCTAACGCTCAATGGTCACAATGATGTGAAATATAATGTGAAAAAGGGACTTATCCATGACTATACACCAAAACCTCACCAAGCGTCGTTAATTTGGACCAGAAAAGACAAGGCAAGTCGAAACGATGATAACGGATGAAATTTCCAGTAATTTAAAAACGTCACTTTTGCAAATATTACCCCAAGCTGATTGACGTTGTCTACATACATCTTAAATTTAGGGAATCCCTTTTTATAAAAAAAATAAAAACAGGAAAAAGGTGTTTTTTTCATCGCTATCGATAGTGAAGTGAAGTAAGATTTAAAAAAAACGATTAGCAGTGGATGTGATTTTTATCTGTCAAAATATACGAATAAGAAATTTATTTGTTCAAAATGAATGTCAAAATGTAAACAAAAATTTCGAAGTCGAATTTTTATCGGCAGCCACTTTTCGTTGCCGATATTGTAGGCAGTGATAGACAGTAGGTTGTTGTATGTGCTTTACATGCAAAATCCTACTTCACTATTTATAGATTTTGAAAAAAAAAACACGGCTAAAGTCGACGCAACTTCGAAACCACACAACTTTGTAAATGACACCACTTCGAAACCAAGATTAAGTATTCTTAAACGGTGCAACTTCGAAACAATGTAAATCAGAATGACGCCAACCGAGGTTCATACAGAATAGCGCACCACGCCATACAACATATGCAACACTGGACACTTTGCGCATTAAATTCCCAAATCGTGTTGTCAGCCGCCTTGGCGAATGTTAATTGGCCGTCTGGGAGCTACGATTATACCACTTTGGGCTTTTTTTTTGGGAACAGTGAAGAGCCCATGTTATGACAACAATGCGCACTTAAGGCCATAGCTACAGACCGAAGCCATCAAGAAGGTCTTGCTAAATTGGTGTGACAGAATGCACAACTGCGAAGCCAGCCGAGGTACTTGAACTAGATTGTATTTTATAATTAAAGCGAATGTTTGTTCTTGCTATTAATAAAAAAGTCATAATACATGGAACAAATTTGTTTATTTATTTGAAAAAGCTAACAAATAATTGTAAAAAAATACAAGTAAGCTGTAAAGCCAGAGCGATGAAGCCTTAGGCTATGGAACAAATTTAATTTTATTCATTTTTAATGCATTTTCAAAATTAACCTTATATATGAGACACCCTGTACAGATTGCTTCCGTTCCAGGGCGATACACTTTCGCTTGATTTAAGGGAAATTGTCTGCCTTCTCGTCATGAAATTTGAGTCTTGAATTGAGTCCTTCTATTAATTCCTCCGACACCGAAAACCAGAAAGATTGAAACATACGCATTACCTGGAGGGCACATCACACGTAATTCCTGTCCCCTTGATTAAGGAAGCCAGACAATGTAACTTGGTTTTCTTATGTGGCTTTCTTAATCGAAATGCATGGCATCATTGAAGGCCTCTACCACCAAAATGAAGTACTACCGAAACGCCAGCCTTCTACCTCTCTTGGCACTTAAAATTTTTGACTACTGCTTTTTACATCGTTTTCTAAAACCAAATTGACCAATCAGAGGACGGCATTCACGTTATTCATGGATAACAGTCAAAAATTCATGAATATCCGTCAAAAAGGCCCTCAAATTCGTCGATGGACTAGGGGGCAATCAGCTGTGAAGTCGGCTATCTCCGTACTACTTATTTTCTGACCTGCACTTCGTTGACTTAAAATGGATACACAGCTTGACAACTGCTTCCTCCTCTGATTGAATGACTTCCGTCAGTTGACACACAAGTGAATCGAAAACAAATCTCCTTCCAAACGTCACTTACGACGTGACAAAACAAAAACCTTCGACCTTGGCAATTCCATAATTGTCCACCAGATGCATATTTCAAATCTTGACAAATGATGACGAGTGAATTCAATAAAAAAAGAGGTGCCATCATTTTAACGTCACCAATATTGGCGGTGTGCCCGTTCACTCAAAGAGCAATCTGACGCCTACGCCATCTGTCATTTTTTGACACGTTTTATTGAGAAAATTATATCTCAAGTGTTTCTTCTGCCAGCAGCAAAGCCGGCTGACTTGTTTCCGTTTTATTGAAGCATAATGACAGTGTTTATGTCAAATTGAATCTCATAAGATTAACACGTGAACAGATGGACATTCAACTTGAAAGGGACATTAAATGTTCATTTCTGATTCACTGTTGTTTTCTGGCAAACAAATATGATTTCTTAATTAAAAGTTACAATCAATAAAACCGAAGCTACGTTCTCCTTGAATTCAGCGTGAAATGACAGTTGCGAGGAATGTCAACAGCAGTTCAGTCATCGATTTTCAGAGCCCTTTGGCTGTCGATGACGCACACGTGTATCCATCAATATGTTTTGTGGGCTCGAAGAGAAGATCATTTGTGACACAACAACAACTTGTTGAATGTAAATTTTTTACGGAACATTTATGGTGAATTACACACATAATGTCAAACCCCATAGAATGTCATCGCAAGCAACACAGCAGGGTGGGTGAAATGACACGAGTAGATATAGGCATCGTGATTGACGTAATGCGGGCGATGTGACTTCGCCGTTGACGTGAGTGGTGAACTCATATAAAAACGAGCCACAATCGTCTGCTGTTAAGAGGATTAATTTTTGATAGAAAAACATTTTATATGAGGTTGTCAACAAATTTCTGACATACCACAGCAATCTGTCACTGCGAACGGAACTAAGGCCGTTCACGCTGTGGGTAGACACCTTTAATTGAAGTGCATACTTTGTCACTTAACAAGAAGCCCACGCTTCGATTATGTCACAATATGTCCATGAGAAGGTTGTGTGTGTTTGTATACACAAGCATCGTGTCGAATTAAATGTGACGCGAGAGGAGAGACGGTTGAACAGTTTCTTGGTGTACTGACGGGGTGTAATGGAATTTGGGGTTCTCAAGGATTTTTCTTTTCAAAGTGCTTAGAAGAAGGGACTTTGAAAAACAAACCTAAGACTGGCATTATAATTGAGATGGTGACAATTCTGACTTAAGAAGAAATTGCGGTTAATCAGAGGCGTGTGCTGTCAATACTTGCACTGACCCTGCAGATATTACGCATTTGGCCGTTCAAATATTCAGACGGCTGCCTCAAACCTTTACCAAAATTGCTCTAGACCTATTTCTTCCCTTCTCTTAGAACACAATGCGAGTAATAGGAACAGATGAATTTCAATTAGAAGTAAGTATAAGTAAAAATACACGACTTCTACCTCTTTATCCTGCTCCCTGAAATTTTTAGTGCTTTTTTTATGACCAAACGGACTATTCAGAGAAAGTCATTTACATGGTCTTATGATAGGTAGGCAGGGTGATTGCATGAATATTTTAAAATCGTGCCCACTTAGACCAACTGGGCCATTGTGCCGTCACGTCCGACTGTATTTTAACCCATTCACTCCTTTGACTTTGCTGTGTTCCCTCTTCGGATTGATTGGTCATATCTGATTTCTTCTGACTCCCTTTCATAGCCATTTGGTGGCTTTGAGAAAAGTAGAATGTCCTTCAGATCTATGTTGTTCAGATCTTCGAGGCAGTTGAAGTAAGTAACTAGCCTAGCAGTTTACTTCCGGTTTCTGCAAGTGCATGGCATGTTCCGATGTAAATTTGTTCCTCTTCGTCTTTATCCTTGCAGCTCCTGCAGAAGTCGATACAAGGTGCCTCAAGTCGTCTGGCTTGGTTGCCTATGAGACAATGACCAGTTAGAACCCTTTTATTTTACTAACAAACTTACTGCCCTGGAGTGATTTGGTCAATTCTTGGTTTAGTTCAGTCCACATTGCTTTTGATGTCCTGCATGCATGAGGGAGGGTGGGATGTCTCCTGACCTAGTGCCGTAGGCATACCCGCCCCCTTTCTTGCTAGTTCATCGGCTCATTCATTGCCCGGAATACCCTTGTGCCCGGAGACCCAGCAGAGGACATCTGGCCGATATCTCATTTAGAGATAGATTGCAGAGTTTTGGAGTTGATCTATGGTGTGTCCAGAGCTTCTATGGTTGCCGGACTGTCTATGTACGTAGATTTTCGTCCTGTTGGGCTTATTGATAGGCATTGGCTGCCCTTTGAACAGCAGCAGTAGCCGCATTGCCATCGAGATCTCTGCCGATCTTATGATTGCCAACAGTCAAAAATCTGTCGAAAAATTCATCAAATTTGTCTGCGGACCAACCTCTTAACTGTCAACTGTCAATTAGATTTATCAGATCATGAGCTCAGATTGGTTAAATGGTACACTATGACTGCGGACATCACAAAATCTGACACTCACTTCATAGGAAGTGAGAAAATGACACTTCGTGACCTTTTGGCATTGCTTCTAGCTCCGCCATTCATTACAAGCAATTCATGGGATATTCACAAAACACAGTACCGTCGTGCTATGTTTGCTGAAAAATTAAAGAAATGAGATGTATGCCATAAAACGTAAGGGCGTAAACATTTCGAAAGACCTACGGGACAGTTATGTTCAGTTGACACTTTTCTTACAAACTGAGCATTTTCTGTGTCAACTGACATTTGGGAAAATGAAAACCTGATGAAAACAGGTGACTAAAATTTATTTAACGACTAAAGTCATTTGAAATTAGTGAGTTTTTGAGATAAAAAAACCTGGGGCCTATTACCTACATCTGCTGTATGATTTCTGTTTTTCAGATTTGTTGTATGAGCCGCTGTATCACCTAAAGTTTACACTGGAAATGTGGGAAAATTGTATGACTCTGTTTCACAGAAAATATCGTACACATCATTTTTGAATAATGCATGATTGTTCATCCTTTTTTTAAATAAGACATATAGAAACAAGGAATGCTAGTTCTTCAAGAATTTGTTATCAAAAATCATGTACTATTTGGAAAAATTGTCTTATCATAGCTGAATTAATCTCAATAATTTCGAAATCATATTTTTCTTCATTATTGAGGAAATCCATTATTTAGTTTTTTGTTTGTTTGTAATCTGAAATTTGTCATTCAAAATTCAAAATACACATCATACAACAAAGAACATATCATACAATACTTCCAGTGGAATCTTTGGAACAGAAATTTGTAGGATGTGTATGGTGTATGACAGTTTTGTATGTTGTATGAAATGTATGTCATGTATGATTTGTGAAATAGGCCCCTGATAAATTGGGTTGTCATTTCAAAGTATGTTAAAAGGACTAGCCCCCGAAACGGGAAAACGATAAAAACAACGAAGAATTGTGTTTTACTCTCAAAATGTCCATTCGAGGTATACTGTATTGATTAATTTTTGCTTTTCATCGCAAGACTACATATGTACCTCATAAGAATCATAAGAAAAAATAATAGACATGGCACTTCTGTTTAAAAGTTTTTTTTTCTGCTCCACGTTTTGCAAATCTGCACCATTTTTTAGGCAAATTTCTGGGCTCAGCTGGCTCATCTTCGAATTGTGGAACACGTTTGCCTCTTTGTGTATTGCGTTCTCAGTTTGACAGTTCACAAATAGAACGATTGATTTGCGGAGAAACAATTCAAAATCGCTATTAAGGAAATATAAGTTAAAATATGTTGAGCTTTTTGTCGGTGAAAGAATGGTGTAATTCAATGCGGAACTTTCTGCATACCAAGATACCTGACCCAGCTCACGGATCATATGGGCATATGCAGGTCATTGACTGAAACGTGTAAAATACGTCCGTTTCACGTTCTTAATGATACATAATCGTGACCGTCATTCATCTCCCTTTTAAAGAAAAGGGTGTTATTCAACAAATTCCGTCGTGTGATTATTATTTATGATCCACCTACGTGGTTAAGCTACGCAACACACTATTTGTCACTTTTCGTGGTGGCATATTGGTTTTTTTTTCAAACAAGCATGCATGTACTTGTAATTAATTAAACTAAACGTAAAGAAATGTTGGAAATCACTGGAAACTTTTTCAAAACAAACTGAGTCAATATTTGCCTTCCGCAACTGGAACAGTTTGTCTTCGCCCGTCTTGATCTTTTTGAGCAACCGAGCTAAAAATAAGAAGAGCGCCGTCATAATTGGGTATGAAGTGACGGATTAAATGGAAATGTGGCACCTATGATGTACAGTGTTGAGCAAAACTCGATACATCACTTGAAATTATTTGTAAAAATAGATATTTGTAAAATAAAATTAGTATTCGGCGTAGAGAGATCAAGCAGAAATCCATGCCATAGACAAATGTGTTTCCATCAATCTTGGCAGGAATTCTACCAACTGCGACCTGGCAATGATGTGTTAGGAGGTGATTAAGGAGTTAATGAGGATAAACAGAATAAGACTCTACTGGATATCTGGCCATAAAGGGATAGAAGGCAATGCAATGACCGACTCCCTAGCTAGGAAAGGAGCATCGCAACCCTTCACAGATCCCTGAACCATTCTCATATGCAGGAGAACAAGACCTCAGAGACGAATCCGGGGAGCTAGACAGAAGGAACCGGACAGTCACCTGGATCAACGCTCATGGCATGAAGCTGGCCAACACTCAAGCTCTTGGGTCAATACAACCGAAGTAAAACCACATGTCGTCCATGTCCATATCTTCCAATTCGGGCCAAAAATAATCGGTAATCACGGAAAGATAACGCTGACCATTCACAGTAACGTGATTACCGTTATCGTCTACTCTAATAACGTCACCGGCATGCAAACCACACCAAACAGTTGTTTTTTGTGGATGAAGTGGTGATTCATGAAGCACATGTGGATTTTCACCCGACCAATAAAGCATATTTTCTTATTGACGAGCTTCTTCGAAAATTGGTGTGTCTACTCTCTTAAAATTGCGATCACCGACTTCGAATTTCGGTCGAAAATTTGCATAATTTGCAGACGCTGCTCATTCGTGTACAAGATGAGAATGCTGAGATTACTGAATAAATTGACAGTGACAGTTTGATGGTTAGTGAAAGAGTGTGTTCACAAATTAACTTCAAAGTTATCAAGTCTCTACTGGAAAACCCTTTATGTCAATTTTAAAGTTTTCACCAGATTGCCATACTCAATCGTAAGTTGCCACAGTGCCATTTCTATGAATTAGTGCCATAATGCCACGACTGTCATAGGAGATGTGAACTGCGAACACGAACTTTCAGAAACAACCAATTTCCAGCAAATGTAGACAAAAGGTTATACTGCTTGGTATGCAAAAACATGAGGATTGAGTTATTGAAAAAAATCTGGAGTATTATATGTTTAAGCATACTTCAATCATTAGCCGTGTTTTTTTAATCGCTATCGATGGTGAAGTGAAGTAAGATGCAAAAAAACGATTCGCAGTGGCTTTGATTTTTATCTGTCAGATTATAAGAAGAAAACAATTTATGTGTTCGAATCGCTGTCAAAATGTATTAAAAAAAATTCGAACTCGAATTTTTATCGGCAGCCACATTTCACTGCCGATATTTTAGGCGGTTATAGGCAGTAGGTTGTTGTATGTGCTTTACGTGCAAAATCCTACTTTAGTGTTTATAGATTTGTGAAAAAAAACATGGCTATTCTCTTTGCGAACTGTCAAGCTGCGTACGCAATACACAAGCCAAACGCGATCCACAAATCCACGACCCAAAAATTCCCCATGAAGCGTCTGATTTGTACCCATTGCTCATTACGAATGAGAAAACTCTTGCGAAGTCCGCGATTCGTATTGAGTTCATATGAATGGACCTTTAGTACTTTCCCGAGTCAAGACAGTCATCAATGATTTGTCCCTATTCACAGCTTGTCTCCTCAGCAAACCAACCTTGGTTCGTTGCAGGAAAACACAAACCCCTTCCTTCACACACTCGCACTCGTCTGTACATCAAATTAGCCAAATCTATTGCACACAAAGAGGCGGTTTTCATTGCACCAAGTCACAGATGGAAACGCATCGGCGCGTTTGACTCGGCCTTTCACGAGTCATTCTGCATTTCACACATAATCCACACATTCAGCATGATCATACGCCTGACAGACAGTATCTCTGCTTGTCACACAAGTCATTTTATAGTTGAGTTCCTGAAGTTGTGCCTGTGTCGCCCTATTTGCATATTATCCGCGGAAGAGGTGAAAAATGTAAACACGCGCCTACGGATGCAGCGTCTTGCACGCCAATAAAGACTCCCATTCACTGGCAGTCTCTGTGGCATGCAACAACTCCAAAGTTGTCGTTGGCAGGAACGAGGAATGCAAATAGAGTGTTTGTCTTTTGTGAGCTGTCAAATGTTCGGATGCAACTCTGACAAAGATGTCGTGACGGGAAGAGGCATGCAAATGTGGATGAACGGAGGAGTGAATTGAACTTGTCTTTGGGCGATAGATCAATTTGCATCCTCTAGGCATGGCAGGAAATCGTGGATCGCTTCTAGATCTGCAAATGGTGCGACATGTTAACAGAAAGCATCTATTGTAGATTTGAGCATACATTTATTTTGAATACAAGTTTTTGGTTTGTTTTGGGGTCCTTCCAGTTGTTGAATGAAGCTTACAATTGCTGGTTGAATGATATTCAATCTCAAGTGACGTCTACCGCAATGATGGTGGGTATAAAATATGGTATGCATTCCCTTGAGTACGTAAGCCACATGATTTATTGATGAAATGAAAGTTAAAGCTTTCCTGCAGGATCAGCTTTGAGGATGCTGGGAAGATCAAGTAAGCGGTTTTCAACTCGGTATTTGTTCCAACTCTCAACTATAGTCATGCAATTTGGGTAGAGATCGCGCATGCAGGCGGCTCAGATGAGATTCCTTATTTAGCTCACAATTGTATCTGTCGAATATGACGTTTTGTCCTACGTAATGAGCGACGGAACAATTCTAGGTCATATATTTTGGATGGGTTGTGGGCTGGACTGTGGGCTGGTGCGTCGACTCCTACGAAAAGGGTGCCAGGTTCGATCCCCAAATTCACTAGCTTCCATAATTCATGGCTCTACCTCTTTCGTCTTACTGAAAACGATCAAGGAGTACCCCTGTCTAGAGAAAGCTTCTTAAGCTTCACTTTTTGAGGTGGACATAAAACTGTAGGTCCCATCAATTCGTGAAAGATCAATGGCACGTACAAAACGAGTGGTTGCCTTAGAATATATAATTATATTTCATTATATTACATTTTGCCTCTAAAAAATACTCGAATCACATGTCCTTCAATCGGCATGAATTCGTTCAAATGGAACGCCTGACTACGCAGATGTCATTCGAAAAAAATCAAATCTTAGACTGATTTGTTGAAGGGAGTGCCTTCCGTGTTTACAACGGCGCTTCTTGTTCCGGTTTATGATTTGATAAATCACAGGAAAGAGCCTTTACAGGGTGGGTTATCCAGTGTTGTGTATTTTTCTAAATCATAGGTTATTTGGACACTGACAGCTGTTTCCCGCTCGAAATCTCTCGACAGAAAGTCAGTATCTTAACTCCGCCGAACGAAATGATTCGCATTACGCTTGAACAACGTTGGAAAATATTCAAAACTTATTTCCAAAGCGAGTGCTATGTCGCCAGAACATAGCAGATGAGATGTTTAAAAAAAAAGGAAGACACTCATGATCCCCGTCATCGTACACATGCGAATGTTGCTTCTGTGGCCGAGAGCGTCATTGTTAACGTTAACCGACTTTTTTTCCGGAAATTGAAAATATGGGACGACCTCTGGTTCATGCAGGATGGCACTCCATCCCACACAGCCCGTGTCACAATTGATCTTTTGAGCATCAATTTGACCCCGTTGGACTTTTCTTTTGTGGGAAACTTGAAGGACCGATGTTATGCCAACAAGCAACTTGATCTTGATGACTGGAAGCAGCGTGCCCAGGACGATCAACGATGGAAGGCAGCTTTAGCTCAGCCTCTGACCCTCCAAGGGAAGTTGACCTGATAAGTAAGTAAGTAAGTAAGAAAAGGAGTTCTAATTTTCAACATTCTTGGATTTATACAAAAGTGGATTGCATGCGCAGCGTGCTCATTGCGTCACCACTTTGCGCAGCGGAAACCTAAATCATTGTGGATCTTTGTGCGGGGGATTCTATGAGCTGGGGCCTTAAGATCAGAAAGTAACCAATCGCAAATGCGTATAAATATTTCCAATCATCCTCTTCAACATTCCGAAACAGAACACTCTTATTCCTCTAAAGTCCCTATCACATAACACGTCATAAAAGTGAACACGACCACTTGAATCAGAAGAAGCCCATATCAGACACCCCGCTTAAGATATTTGAACTCAGATTCCAAAAATATCTCTTGAATCCGATACGCCGCGCCGATCCCATCAAATCACTACCCCAGCGAGCAGTTGAGCCACTGATTATTTTTGAAATAATTTTTTATGACTTATTGCGAACGCTGGCGACTTCGTATCGTATCGCCTGAAGAAGGAGACGTTTATTATTTTGAACTCAAATTGCCATGCAGTTGGACGAGTGAATTAACGACTCCTAAAGTATCTTTTAATAGATTTCCATTTTAATTGTTTAAGACAACACGTGCCCCCGCCCCCGCCCGCGCCGCAATTTTGGGGATACATTGTACACAGCACTTCTATTGCGGGACTCGGTAAGAGATTTTTTTTTTCGAAATTAATGTCGAAAGAGGTTGAATGGCACTCTAGCTTTAAACGATTCTCAATTAGACTCTATGGCAGACTCTTGTCCAAGTGGGTGACGACGCTGTGTGCCTAAAGTGCTTGTATCTTTCGAATTGATATCGACACCCAATGGATGATGGTGCTGTGTGATGTGCGATCGTAAATTTGATACATGAATGACCTTCGCAATTTGGGAATTGTTGGGGATCTCTGGAAAAGACTGCGTTGAAGCGAGCGGCTGAAAGATGAGACGCCATGCCTTTGTGTTGAAGATGAGGGTTCTGTTTTGTACATGGAGTGTAAGGAGTTCTTGCGGGCAACTGGTTTGCAGTCGGGCAGGGAAAGAAACCAGTTTCTGCCGGATGATGTGTGATTTAGGCATCTCATCGCAATGGTGCTGGTGAGGAGCTGCTCGGGAGATGCTGATAAGGTGACATTTAACTTGACACGGGACAGCGGGAGAGATAAGAGAGAGAGATGGGTTTTGGAAAAATGCCTGAGAAAATTTTCGGACGACTGGCTGTTTGTCTAGATTGTCAGGGGTCAGAGATTTGTGTTTACAAACATTTCAATTCTATCTACGTCTTAAGAATCGACAAGGGAATATTGGGAAATTTGGGAATGGACTTACAGTGAAGTCTCACTTATATGAACCCTAGTTATAAGAATTATTCCAATATATGAACCGCCAAATTTTTGTACTGGAATTCAGTTATATGAACTGATGCTCTAATAAATGACTCGGGTACAGTACAAATCGGGTTTGGCATCCGATTATTGGCTGTATGCGGAGAGAACCTATCGGCTCAGCCTGAACTTGTTCCTCCATTCAAGCTTGAACGAAAAATGAAACAACTTGGACTAGAAAAGGAGCAAATCTATAATGCAGATGAGGCTGGACTCTACTTGAGAATACTTCCAGGAAAAACGTCTGTGTCTGCCAATGAAAAAACTGCCCCCGGGAGGAAGATTGCAAAAGAGCGCATAACGTTCTTAGCATGTACTTATGCTACTGGAACTCATAAATTAAAGCTTTCAGTTATTGGAAAGGCCAAAAAACCAAGAGCGTTCGTTTTTGGATATCCTCCAAAAGCATTGCCATGCTCCCAGTCATCCTCTTGCCGATGAACTCATTAGTGAATATGGTCAGGTTACAGTTATGTTTCCACAAAATATAATAAGACCACAAAATATAATAAGACTGACAAAGCTGTTTCATATTTAGCAAGTGCGTAGGAGAAAATTAGAGCAGAAACAATTGCAAAATGGTGGCGTGAGATATTTTCCAATCCTGATGATCAAGACTTCGCAGAAGAAGATGATGTGCCTTTATCACGATACTTTCTGTAGCTGACGTTGCTCATAAGTGCTTAGCGATGATAAGAGAAGCTGCCCCTGACAAGAGCTAGCAGAGGATCCCATGCCTATCATAGAAGATACGGATGATGATGATGATTCATTCAACCATGATACTCCAGAAGATCAACCACCGAAAAGAGTTCAGCTGTCAGAGGCAATGACAGCTCTTAATGCACTGATAGATTGGGGTTCAGAAAATGCACTTCCTTACGAAGAATTGCTGATGCTGAGAAAAATCCGTGAAAGAGTTATCGATCTCGGATTTACGAAAACTCTTCAAACAAAAATATCTAGCTTTTTTAACCGAGTTTAACTCAAAAAATATCAAATAAATTATTTTAAGTTTTGTACATTAACTGAATTAAATAAATATGTACTTTAATTGAATTTTTTAACCTAAAAAAAAAAATGATTTATTTCATACTATACATGGTTCTAATATATGAACTTTTCAGTTATATGAACTGACCCAACAATCATTAGTTCATATGAGTGAGACCTCACTGTATTTAAAAATGGCGCCCAACAATGTGAAGCATATGAAGCACATTTTCTCACAATCAATTGAAACATACTTTCGCTTAAAATATTTCTACACCTATGTGACATGCCAGAAAAAAAAACGTGTACCCCGCCGTTATCAGAGAAAAGGAAAGACAGCGGATTTCAACCTAATGTACAATTCAATGTATCATTTAATTAATTGATATAATCAATGTACATTAAGAACATTATGATCCTATACTAGTACAGGCATATTTTGATGAGAAAAAATATACGATTTTGATGAGAAAAAGATACGATTTTGAGTGATCTGCTTCAAGTTAAGTGGTATCTTCAACTAATTTTTTTTTATATTTATAATGAACTTTATTCAAACAAATATGTACCATTTTGGTCGACCACCTTTTGTCATTTTTCCGCTAGAGACATTATTCCTTCAGTGTAAAACTTTTGTGGTTACTCGGCGAAAAACTGCGACGAGTAATTTTCACAGTCTTCTCATGAAGCCAATTTTACTCCATTAAGGGAGTTCTGCCTTGACCGAATCAAATGGTTGTCCGGTGGTACAAGGTCAGGACGCATCAAAACCACCCAAGCTCTTCCATTTTTTTCCGAGTCATCAAAGATGTGTGTGGTCTAGCGTTGTCCTGATGGAAAACTAAGCCCTTTCTGTTGATCAGTTCTGGCCGTTTTTTTTTTTCGATTGCTTGCTTCAATCTCATCAGTCGTTGACAGTAAAGTGTAGCTCATAGTGGATGATTCCTTTCCAATCCCACCAAACACTCAGCATAACCTTTCGAGGCGTCAATCCTGGTAATGACTGGAAATTTGGGTAATGACCGAAAGAAACCGAATAAAAGCTGCTGAGATGAAATTTCTTCGTGCTTCACTCGCCGGGATAGGGTGAGAAACACGATAGTGCGCGAGGAACTCAACGTTGAGCAGCTGCTTCTCCGAACGGAAAGAGCTATGCTTCGTTGGTTTGGTCACGTAGCACGTATGTCCCCACCATCACGACTTCCGAGGCGGGCCTTGAATGCGATTCAATCGGGTTGGTAGGCAGACCCAGGATGAGATGGTTGGCCCTGTCCACGTCGCCTTGGCATAACCCCTGATTAGTTAGAGTCGATACCGGAGGATCAAGTTGCCTGGAGATCTCTCGTACGTGGTTTACCCCCGTGGCCCCTTTAGTGGATCATGCAGGGCAGATGATGATGATGATGATATGAATAAGGGCCAATATCGATATGAAGCGACTTACATTTAAAATAGAATTGTCGCTAGAGCTTTGAGTGGGTAAAGATGTTTGCTACTATTGAGGCAGTCATATTCCACCATCAGCAGCCCACGAACTGAATAGAAACATAAATCAGAACACAGTATCGATGACGTGTTCCATTGCTCAGTGATGCTTTAAAATTTGGAAGTAAGAAAACGAAGACTTTAGACGTTCATAGAGACCGCTGTACAGGATCTTAATGACTATAGGGACGTACCTTGCAGCCTTGTTGTGCATGGGTCATGTGAAACTAATATTCAAGTCGTCAGCTACTTACCAAAACTGGCCTAGATGAATACATCCAATCCCTTTACAATGAAATGCAAATTTCAAGAAAATCAATTCAAAATCTTTCTCCAAATGTCAAATGCAAGAATTACTACTTATGCATTTCATTTCCCAATAACTGCGCAGATGTGTGTGGCATGTCATGCTCTGCACAAATAGTCATTTCTTACATATAGCGCACTATTCAATAGATACTTGCTCACCTTGGACGCAATCGCTGCCTTTAGGGTGTATTACAAAGCGTAAGAGTCGTGCGACAAGACAATGTAAAATGGCAAAGGTTGTTATTGTATACGTCAGCGATGATTACGTTCGTAGTCAGATAACCGACTCGCAAATGATTCATTATGCCTGAAACACAATAGTGCGCTGCGCCAGCCGACTTCATGTTACGGAGAGAGTGCGATTCAACGCACTGCGTTGAAATAAATACTCAATTTATCAGATGTTCTCTCTCTCATCTACTAGATGACAAATATTGCCATCCGTCTGCATACACTCATTTGAAATGACTTTTGTCTTTAAATTATTTTTAATCAGCTGTTTTCATTTCTCAAACGACAGTTGACACAAAATACTCTCAATTTGGGAGAAATTCTTTCTCACAGCGCACCCCTCTGTCGAAAAATATCCAACATGTTCAATGAAGACGTGCGATGGACTACGTTTTATTATGATCCTCTCATCTCTCTCATTTTTCACTAAGGCAGGTCGGCACTGTATTTTGTGCTTGGCCATTGAATTGTGTGCGTTGAAAGCCAACGCCAGCGCAAACGCACTACTGTGTTTCAGGCATTATTCTGAGTCACATTTATTTATGAATTAATGTTTTTGCTGAATTCGGCTATATAACGACTTGTAACTACGTTTGAAAGGCTATTGGACTGACATATTTGTTTCGGCAGAGCTATGATCCAAGGTGGACTTGAACCTAGATTCCAAAGCAATCCCAATGAGTAAGACGGGTCATACCGATTTAAGGTGACTCCGTACGTCGAAGTTTCGGCTTTCCTGTCAACAGACAGCTGTTGTGACAGCCATTTAAAAATTGACAGCGAGTGACATTTGTTTTGGCGAGCACTTATGAATATAGAGCTGATGGCATTTGAAATCCCTTCAACTCGTTGGATACGGCCTCTTGAGGTGTCAGGTAAGAATTCACCCATCGGTGGAACCGTGGTATTAGACTAACTCAGATATATTCTCCCTGATCATTGCCAGGAACTCACGAATTGTGAATAGTCCTTGATAGACTTTCGTGTTGGGAATTCGGCCAAGACACCTAGTGAAGGAGTCGTTATCCACTTGACACGTTGTAATTCTTCAGGCTGCTTGATAATTTAAAAACGAAAGGTGAGACGAGACAGTCCGAGGTGGACCAGTGCCTAGCTTCTACAACAACTACTCCTGTTGTGCGGTCTATTATTCTATCACGAGTGGATGAGACCAGAGTTTTATGCTGACACTGAACGGTGGAGTTATAGAATACTCTGTAAATGAGTCTGACAGGGCTCAAAGAGCATTCTAAAACTTCACCGTTCAGTATCGACATAAAACTGATAAAATTCACTCGTGTCTAAAACCACAGTCCCTTCGTTTTAAGTCGATTTTTCACGGGATATCAAAATTTGTTTGAGCTCGAGGGGAATTCGACTTAGGAGAAGATCGACTTTGAGGGAGGCGACTGTATACATATCGACACATCGAGCTATCTACACCTACCCATCCTTAATCAAAATATGTACTTAACTTTACTGAGCCTGTTTTGAAGATACCTTAATTCTTTGTAAGCCCAATAGTCCAATAATCTCATAGTTCCCCGAAAAGGGACTCTAGACCAACTGCGTTAAGGTGTCTACAGTTCAATCAATGAGAGGCACACGCATGAAAAATAATCTGTCTTGTCAGTAGTGATAATTCAGGTCCTTCCAGGGTGATCTTCATTTAGTAGCCCACTATCAGAAATTATCTTCTTGAAATAAATATGTAGATATATGAAATTTCATATTTTGCTTTGGTGTACGATTCATAAAACCAGTCAAGTGCTAGTTGTAATCACGATAGTTATGTATGTTCACACAACCCTCTTGCAACTTGCCAGTCATTCACCTCTTCATCAACACCTTCAAATTGACTCGATGCATAACATTGCTTAACGTTTCATTTCCATGTCAACCTAACACTATCCGATTACATTATCGAATCGCCTTGAACACCAGCTCATCTTCAGGCGAGTATCGAGTAACATACAAAACAAAATGTATTATTTTCATTTCCACAGAATTTATTGTAGATTGTTAATTTTCTATGTCCGCTCCCATAAAATACTGTCAAGTAAATTTGAATTAAATATAAATTTGTTTTTTTAGGCAGCCTAAGTGTAATCGTTTCATTCCGGTTTGAACAATTTAAGGCGCCGCTGTTTGGCTTAAGATTCTCAACTCACGAGTACGAATCAATAAGTACCTGTTTTTGAAAATGAATGCTTACATCTCTCAACAGCGCCAACTATCTTCAAACGTGGGTACTTATTGATCCATTATCATAGTAAGTACAACCATTTTCAGCCTGGAATGCTGACCCAGTGTTGATGTTTGCATTTGAAGAGTCTCCAATTTTTAGCATACTCGTGGAGTTACTTATGCCTGCGTTGTTGCTACTGTCTTCTAATACAAGCCATACAAAGGTTTACTGTTATTTACGTTTGCTTAGAAAATCCGAAGTAATAAAACCGAATGTGGAAGCATGGACAATCTCAAGAGCAGATTAAGAAACCTTTTGTATTTTGGAGAGAAAAGCTCTGCGTTCAATCTTTGGTCGTCTTTTGAGTCGAAATTGGAGACAGCTGGCTAAAGATCGTGCCAACTGGGGGGTCTTTTGGGTTAGGCCCCGGTCCACCCCGGACTGTAGCGCCAGTAAGAGAAGAAGAACAATAAACCTAACGAAAGAACTCGCTCTCGGAAATTTTTTCGACATATTCAATTATTTCCACGAGACCTATATTCAACTTACTTTACACATTGCAAAATTTTTTTTTGCAGAATTTTGGATTGTCATTTCAAAGAAATGGAGGACGAACTCCGTAATGCGAGAGTGGTAGCACCGTCGCAGAGTTTTGTTGCAGGCATTACGCGGAATTATGTAAGCTGCCACCGTTCGTGGCTCTAAATACACGGGAACACATTTGCGTCCAATATACACACACGTAAAGACGTGTCTAATGAAAAAACAAGCCATGTGGAATCGTATGTTTGACGAATATTCTGGCAGAAGAATTGTAACATGTTAAGTTTCCCTCGCAGCTGTGTCAGCTGTCACTCTATCGTGGACCATTTCATTTTGGATTATCCTGCTATTTACATTTATACAACGAGGTCCTTGAACGCATTATTTTTACCTCAGGTATCAGACGACTGGATGGCGCTAAGTGCCTGCCCCTGGTTAGCGCGTTCCCCGGTTCGAAACCCAGTGAAAACAAAGTCCATTCGCCTTTGTCTGGTTTTAAAATCTGGTCCAGTCACTATTTGCCGTTGGGATCAAATTAAAGGCACTGTCACGGGAGTAGTCAATCAGTGGTAGCAGTCTGACAGTGGGTATCACAATGTACCAACATGGTCTAAGTGGGTTGGTAAATGCACTAGCAGCCGCTTACCTAACCTAACCTACCCCATGAGGCTTCATGCCTCAAACATATCCCCTTTGGTTTACGAAGATCCCTATATACCACCTCTGCTGTACTGTGGGTCACACAAGCATCTGCGTCACAAAAAATCTTGATAGATTCAATGATGCGGAGATGTTTACCTTTCAGCGAGATTTGGTTGTAAGCTACAGTCACAACGATGCTGTGGGGCCAACCGCAGGGTCAGACTAGAGCCCCCTGAACAACCGTTGTGCTAGAACATAGCTTCTGGTTAAACTTCACAAATTGATAGTTACTCCCAATTGGGTTCCTTAACACCAACAACTAGTGACCTTAGGTTAGGTTAGGTTAATGTGTTCGCCACAATTGAAGCAGTTCTGGCCCACTTAGATCCTGATTGGATCCATTATGGTATCACTAATCGGCAGCTTACGTGCCGGTTCCTTTTTGGGTGCTAACTAAAACATCTGGATATACCTACTGGCTTGGTAGTGGCATATCATGGATGATGCACTCCTTTGCTGGCTTACAGCCAAATTAGTATTTTTGATTGCTATGTCCAGAATTTTAATGCCTGGCATTTCCTCAAGGCTATTGAATGAATAGCTGCCTAGAGTGTTTTTCCTTGTCCTAGCAAGTGCTGCGCAGGTGTCGAGGTAGTGAAGTGTAGTTTCTTCTTCCTCTTCGTCCCTACAGGTCCGACAAAAGTCTTGCCTAATAGGCAACCACCAGTAACAACTACATTGCTGATTTCCTTTCTATTTAGTCTTAGCTGTGTGCTTGTTTTTTTGGGATTTATTGAAGGCCACATTAGCCTTGAAGTCCTGCAAGTATCTAATTCCATCCACCTCCGATTAGCAGTGTTGATGGCATCTGTAAGTAACAAAGTGTTTATTACTTGAAGAGAGGGGTATGGGGTGTCCTGATTACTCGCCATTGGCAAACTATTGGCCTTACTATGAGTGAAAGGCATCAGGATACAAAATAGGTCTCGGGTCTTATTTAAGTGACCACGTATATGAACATATCTAAGACGGGATCTGACTTACTGGTACAAGCTGTTGGAATCTTAGCGTGAAGCTGTCTCTTTGTTTTTTGTACTAGAGCCTACGGCATATATGTACATTCTGACGCAAATGTTAAAAATCGAAATCTTTTAAAATTCAGAGTATAAAGACTTTGTGGTGAAAAACAAATACAAATGCTACATTGCAAAAAAATATCCAATTGGTCAACAGCTGCAGAAAATATACATTGGCTACATTACTCATACAGCTTATTCTCTTTTTACACGAAAGAGACGTGCCAGACAAAACCGTGTTAAAAAAAAAGAACGGTTTAGAAATAGAAATAGATTACAGTGGACCCTCCATATAAAGACTGGATGGCGCAGTTGGTAGAGTGCTTGCTCCTGGTTAGCCGTTCGAATCCCAGGGAAAGCAAAGCTAATACGCTTTTATCTGGTTTTCTAACCTGGTCTAGTCACCATTTGCCGTTGGGATCAAATTAACGGCACTGTCACTGGAATCAATCAGTGGTAGTAGTCTGACAGTGGATATCACAATGGACCAATACTACCTGCCTAACCTAACCTAGACTCACCATAATGTGAACTAATCAAAACTTGCACAGTTCACATTTTAGAAGGATTCACATTATCGAAAAGAGAGTTTTGTTGAAAAATAAATTAAACAAAATTAAAACACATAGTTCTTAGATTAGCATTAAGGAATACTTATTTTTTACAACACACGAGTTTTCCGGAAGAAGTTTCCGGAGAAGTTTCCATGATAAATCTTTTCTAGAGCAAGAGAATTTTCCCTTGCGCAACTATGAAATTCTTCCAGAAAGGGCTTTATAGCCTCATAGTTTGCAGATAAGTTTTTTTCCCGCATATAAACTTTTGAAGCCACCCGTAACAACAATTTAAATTGAGAGATTCATTAAACTGACTGTTCAAAATGAATTGCTTGTTTTCTTTACTTCACACTTTCGTTAGTCAAAATGGACACATATTTTTTGAGTTGGTTCTTAAGCCCTTTAAAGGGTGCAGTTTCCATTTGAGGCAGCATGGAGGTTCTTAAGATTTTTCTCTTTCCGATTCTTTCTTCTATGTTTTTTTTTTGTTCTACAATAACGATCTACTTTTGCGATGAACCTAAACCTGAGAAGTCAGTTTCCAATTTTCTTAAAAACTTTGCTTTTTCTTTGATTGCAACGAATTTGTGTTGCTTTCGCAAGAACTCTACGCAGTACAAGGCACAAAATAAAGTACAGTGGACTCTCCCTAAGTCGAATTGTCACGGGGTACCATAATTTATTCGATTTAAAGAGAGAGAGTTTGACTTAAGGAGAGGTTTTTGTATGGAAAATTGAGGGAAATTCATGTAAATTATGGCGAAAAAGTTCGCGTTTGAGAGAGTTTCGACTTAGGGCTAGTTGAACTTAGGAAGAGTCCACTGTAACAAATTTTAAACTTAGCACCAGAAAAAAACTGACAGCAATGAACACGTGCCAGAGTAAGTACGTATATTGATTCTCCTCTGGGATGGCGCCTTATTATATTTTCCTTCTTCTTGCAACCGTTAGACTTCGCAAGGAAACAAAAAAAGAAACCAAGACGAAATAAAAAAAGTGTTCAAATTTCTGAATAGAGGCGTTCACACTCAACAACTTGTCTCGACAATTTATTTGAAACCTGGTCGATGGGCCAAATCGTTAGTGTGAATGCTCGTTACACCGCATCCGTGAACGGATCGTCCATTATACAAACAGAAACGTTACGTTACTCGTCATGCGAACGAAGGTATTGGGATCATGTCATACGAATGCTGACGGAACGTAATTATTCTGTGTTGGCAATATTGTAATAGAGTGGAACGAGTAAATGTAATAGTTAAACGTCAAATATGTGTCATTCCTGAAATTATTTATGTAAGTTTAACGATTGAAACAAGCGATGAATTCCTTTTTGCAATTTTCCTTGAGTTCTTCTGATTCAGAAGATAATACCCGTGTTTTTTTACAAATCTATAAATTGTGAAGTAGGATTTTGCACGTAAAGCACATACAACAACCTACTGCCTGTAACTGCCTATAATATCGGCAGTTTAAAGTGGCTGATATATTCTGACAGATAAAAATCAAAGCCACTGCGAATCGTTTTTTTTTGCATCTTACTTCACTTCACCATCGATAGCGATGAAAAAAACATGGCCATTATTTTATAGTACGATTGGTCCGAAGGCAGTTAAGAGATAAATGTAACTCTATGGAACAATCGAGCAAAACGTAAGAATGATTTGAAACACCATAATTCGAATATATTATACTTCGATTTTCAAATCATTAAACGTCTTCGCTTGAATAAGGCAGCATTAAAATATGTTCTCTCTTGAACTTGAACTTGAAGAATACCAACATTTTCGACTGGACTACCTCCTGTGCTGAAATTGGTATCGAAACTTTCGCTGACGACATCGTCTATTAAATTGATGGATGGCTCCTTTTGCAAGGGATTTAGTTTGTTCCAGTTTGACCCAAAAAATGTAGTCAATGAATTTTATGTATGTACTTCCTATATTTTAACTGTTATTCAAATGATTTAATATTTTATTAATTCTTAATTTACTATTCAAATCAATACGTTCACTGTCGAATGACTGATCGAATGACGTTTCGATTAATTCAATTCGTTCACGTGCACGATAACGTGTGATCATATTACATACACGTTTATACGTTCACGTGTCCTGTAATCCCAAATACACGTTTTTCGATAGCGATTCACTCGTTAACGAATGCGGTGATTCGACCCCAGACTTGTTTTACGGAAGACAGGCATTTTGACTTTTGAGCTTGAGATTTGAGCTTCAGCAAATCGTCGTGATAAATTGTTGTGTCTGAACCCCGCTAATAGCAAAAAATGGTCGCGAGTTTAGAGTTTAGAACGGGTAATGTTTTTTTTTTTCTGTTCACAGTATTGGATAGATCAGAATGTCGGGGTTCACTTTATCGAGATTCTACTGTACATATAAAAAAGGGAATACTTAAAGCTGATATGAAAATAAATTAGCGAATTTTCTATAAGATTACTGTTATTAGAAATGTGTTTTTATTTTTTTTTTTCAATTTCTATAAAAATACTTTATTTTTAATTCGAATGAAATCGTTTAAGAAACAGAATCAATTCTTTTTTCTGGACCGTGTTAAATCAAAACCGTGGTTACACAGAATTGGGTTTATTTGGTAGGTCACCAGGAGCCCTCCCAAATTTACATCGACTACCAAATTGCATCCATTGTCCATTGTTTCTTTCCCAAGCTCCAAAACTTAAAGACTCAATTGCCCTTCTTCTTCGTCTTCCGATACAATTTGCACACCCCAACCAGACACATTCTGATTCGAATTCCTCCACATATTGCCCTTTCCGCCCTTCTGTCGGATAAGGCCTAAAAGTGGCAAGCACACATACGTGTAGTCTGAGAGCTGTCAAACCATTTACCATAGATCTTATCAGCCAAGCCCCAAAGCCATTCGAATGCACTTAGCCAGCGTAGAAGGGTAGGAAAAATACCCGTCATCATATCAGAGCACGAATCAATTTATCATTTGCTCAAGGTCCACCTACAACCACCACCCTTTGAACCGCGCACCGGTAGTGTCAACCCCAACCTCATACCCCGCCTCATACATAATTCCAATGAAAGACAAACATTCTTACTTAATTAAGCTTGATCAAGTTCGTTTACCCCGACCGAAACCGTTTATCTGTGCTAGTGCTGGGTGTGTTCGAGAGCTCGCCACCGGCGCGGCGTGGCTTGCATTTATCCCTCCCAGCCCAGCCTGGCCTGCAGAATTGATGAGCACTGCTCTGCGGTGAGTGGGGTTTTCAATATCATGGCCAAAACGACTTCCATTCGACGGTATTTTTTTGTTATTTTTTTGTACTCTCCCCGCGTCGGCCCCCAGTCGAATGCAACGCACTGAACTTGATTGAACTTACCCGCACAGGTGTCGAGGCAGATGACGAGAAGGACTGCAATTAAGAGTTTTAATCCCAGACATGTGGCCATGGTGGCAGTATCCATTGATGAACCGTTTGTGCGTTCGTTTGCTCGTCTCTTTGTTTGCTTGCAACTGCTTTGTCAACTCAGTTAAACTGTCACACTGACATAGTATTGAATCTCAATCAATTAAGTATAACACGACACTACTGATTAAGAGCGCGCCTATCCCGCCCACAGAAAGGACACACACTCTGTCCGACCAGACCCGGTCGGCTGGTGGTGGAATTTATTAATTTTCCCCGACTTCGCTGGTCGCGCGTCGTCGTCGTCATTAAACACACGGATGAATGCACCCACAACACGTACACACGCACTCGCGTCTCCTTCGCACACAATAATCACTTCACTAATTGGGTTCTCATTAAAACAGAAAAAAACTCCGATGAGACGAGGGACATATCCCTGTTTTTCTGGTTGATATCCTCCTGTTCTTGGAACAAACCAGCCAACTGTTACTACGAGTTCAACCGCCGGCAACTTGTAGTATTTCCGTCAACCCGTCGCGCGTAAATGTCAGACTCCAACTGTTAAGCGCAGAGCTCACTCTGTGGCTGCCGGCCGCTCACGACACGAACACATCCTCTAATCCTTCAGACATATCGAAGCAGACAGCAACACCATGACTTCACCGAATGACGGGATACGTTTCTTTTTTTTTATATCTATTGCTCGGGAAATGGAAAATTGTGAGCAACAAAGCAAAAAAAAAATGTATGAGAAGAAGACAAACACACGGCTGTGGCGCACTCGACACGGAGCTGTGTGCGTCCGATGAAATTATTTTCGTACTCGACGGAAGAAAGCCAACGACAGTACTGGCTGCGCTGAAGCGACAACCGTTGACAATGACTATCGAGTTCTGTGTGCCGATGCGGAATCCCCGAAAACGAGAAGCTGATCCACCAGTGTCTGTTGTGGTTGTGACGGCGGCGCGGCAGCGGCGGCGGCGTCGTTGTGTTCGCTGGCGGCCACCCTCGCTTCGTGTGCTTTGTGTTATCAGGATAATGTGCGGGGAAATTACAGACGGGGTGAAAGGAGCTTTCATTTCCACGGGGGAAAATAAATGAGCGACGGAACTTTTTCTCCGTCGCGTCGCCTCGATGATTGTGTACTAAAAAGTATGAATGCGTATGACAGTGGGGTGCAAAAGTATGTATGTGTATGGAAAAAAAAATGTCCACACGCGGTGAATGAGATAATAGATGTAAGGCGATTTGAAATTCCACAGACGTTGCGAATAGCAGTAGACGAAATATTTCGTCAAGACCTTGGGCTGCAGTGATGGATTGACTCCGGAGCAAGACCTGGACTGAGTCAAATGTAGCATGAATACTAATGTGGAATCGGATTCATGGGAATTTAATAATTATGTATCGCTGTTCATTGTTTTGAGGTCCCCTTCACGAAGCCAAGTGGAAGCATGGCTAATTTCATGGATGGGGACTCACGGTAAGAGCTTCAATGTACGGCGAGCGAAGTAGTGAATAGGCAAGAGAAAGATTGGCAAAGAATCGAGCATTGAACTCTGAATGATCATCGCACTAGTGGTAAACAGGAGTGCTTCTTGAGTTGGAGTTTCTTTGAGTTTTAGGGGCACTTCATCAAACGTTGATACTCACCTCTGTTCGATTGGTTCTTTAGAAAAACTATAAATGTACAGTGGTGGACAACAAAATAGCATACCTGGGCTTTTATCAATAACAACGCATATACCTGACCTAATACAAAAAATGTTGTTCTTATCAATTACAGTACAGCCTCGTTAGTCCGGAAACTCGCTAGACCGGACATTTAGTCGTCCGGAAACCTCGATACAAAATGTTACCCAGAAATGAAGTATTACGGAGATAACCGACTTTACAGGTGATTGCCCCCTAGTCCAGTCGAATTTGAGTGCTTTTTTGACAGATATTCATGAATTTCATACGGTTATTCAAGAAATAACATAAATGCCGTCCTCTGATTGGTCAATTTGGTTTAAGAAAACGTTATAAAAAATAATTGTCGAACATTATAAGGAGCAAGAGTGGGCATCTCTGTAAAACTACATGTTTGATGTTGCCTCTACAGTCCGGACAGAGTATTAAAATTCGTAAATATATTGACTCTGTTCTTTATACAATTATGGGAATTTCCCTACTACAGTCGAGCTTCCCTATAATGAACTTCTGTTTAATGAAGCTCTCCGTATAATGAACTAAATTCAAAGACTCAGCTTTCTGGTTCTATTTTAAATGTATTTCTGTTTAATGAAGATTTGTCTGGTCCCTTGCGAATACATTATAGGGAAGTTCGACTGTAGTTGTAGTTGGCTCTTTATTCTTGATGTTATGCTGGTGCGATTTGCAACGTTACGTATGTGTTGATTTTTCATGTTCTGTTGTATGTACATCGTGGCGAGCCTACTCAGTTGCGTTAAGTTTTCATTATTTTGAAGTTCTTTAAGTGGTGGCCAAGACGTTGTGGGTATGTGCTGCCTGGACTCGAGTACGGTGGCCGGTGGGACCAAAAACGGACCCACCTCCGTGATGTTTGACCAGAAGGAAATGAGGAAGGAGACGAACGAAACAACTTGTGCCAAAACTACTCTTTGTCCACGACCACGAAGAATGAGACAGTAGTGGAATTCACAATGGGCAGCTGTAACTTCAAGGCAGTCAAGGATTTAGTCTACCTCGGCTGCGCAAGTTAATAGCTCAGGAGATAATAGAGCCATCTCTTGAAGGACAAATCTGTATAGACACATTCCAGTCCTGCTATACGGCCCGAAAACATGGCCAATCCCTCAACCGGATGAGAAAGTTCTTGGTCTCTTCGAGAGAAAAGTTCTGTGTGCGATCTTTGGTCTTGTTTGCGTTGACGGGTTTTTGAGGAGAAAATTCAAACACGGACTCTTCAGCGGCATGAGCCTAGTCAGGCGTTTACGGATCCAAGGCCTAATGTGGCTGGGCCATGTAGAGCTCATGGACAACTCAGTCCGAAGAGACTTCGAGGAACCCCCCATTAAGATGGAGCACCCAGGCCAGAAGCCTGGGGCTTGTGAGGTGAGGCTTGTTAGTTGAGGTCCACCTCAGACTGTAGAGAAAAAGTGGAATTCCCATGTATTTGACACATTCTCTAGCAAAATCCATGGATGAACCTTCCCTGGTTGGAGAAGGGTTTCAGGTGTTCACACCAGCTCACACGGGTGGACAAATGGTATAAAAAACGCAGTCAGGTGAAATCAAGGGGCAAGAGAAATAGAGGTTGAATATCTCCTTGATAATTTATTAGATCTCAGAAAACCGGAGGGGAAATCGAAAGGCGAAATCTGATTAAAAATAAAGTTGATAGGTAGGAGGGGTGCTTGTGAGTTCCCCAGCACATTTAGAGCATTTTGGCCCACTGTGATAACCTAAAATTAAGAAATAAACTAACTAATAAAAATGCAAGAAAATAAATAGTTTTCCAATAGGGACTTGACAACTTTGAATTGAATTTGTGGACGCACTCTTTCACTAATCATCAAACTTTAACTGTCAATTTATTCAGTTTCATCATGTTACACGAACGAGCAGCGTCTTCAAATTATAAAAATTTTCAACCGAAATTCGGAGTCGGTAACCGTAACTTTAAGAGCGCTTACTGTCCAATTCTCGACGAAGCTCATTTTTGGCTTAATGGGTTCGTCAATAAGCAAAATATGCGTTATGCGTTGGTAGGGTGAAACTCCACATGTGCTTCATGAATCACCACTTCATCCACATGTTTGAGGCGGTTTGCATGCCGGCGGCGTTATTGGGCCATATTTTTTCATCGACGTTAACGATCGTCACGTGACTGTGAAGGGTCAGCGTTATCGTGCCATGATTGCCGGTTATTTTTGGCCCAAATTGGAAGATCTGGACTTGGGCGACGTGGTTTCAAGAGGATGGCGCCACAAGTCACACAGCACACGTTACAGTCGATTTTATTGAAGAGTAAGTATGGTGAGCGTGTTATCTCAAGATATGGGCCAGTCGATTGGCCTCCTCGTTGCGATTTAACGCCACTTGACTATTTTCTGTGTGCCTGCGTTAAGTAATTGGTTCATGTCAACAAGCCGACGACATTGGAAGAACCCAAAGCCAACATTGGCTTTGCCATTTCGGCAGAAATGTGTGGCCGATTCGTTTCAAATTTGGTCCAACGAATTGACAGCTACCAACATTCCCGCGGTGGCCATGTGAACGAGCTTGAGTTCCATTCATAAATATTTTGATTGTACGAAAGTTTGTACTAAGTTTTACTAAAAAAAGTGTATGAAGTCCTTATTGGAAAGGCCTTTACATAGATTTCCCCCGCCACGACTGTGAACAATTTCCGGCATCGTCATTTGACGGACGTAAGAAGGATGCATTGCAATTTGAGGGAAATGGAAGATCACTCAAATGAATTCGTCCAGTTCACTGGTCATATTTAGACTCACACGTAGGTCAAATTGTGCAAGCAAATTTGGAAATTTCATTTGCAATCATTGGGTCGCATGCTTTTTGTTTTCTAACACCTTCGACTCCGTCAGATGGTGATCTTTCAAGGACTCACTTTATTTTATTTCAGCTTGTACCGCTCCATCGATGGATTGGTCCAAATGCATTTTATCTATTTTTTTATGTTTTCCCCGCTCATCAATGAAACACGTTCGTCATTTACATTTTTTGTAACTTCATCTTCCACTCAACTGAGACGAGATTCAGATGCTGGAGACATGTTAATTTTATTGGAATGTTATCTAAAGTGGTGGTGTCGAGATAAAAGGCTGCGATAAACTTAATATCCAACCATAAACCTATGTCTGGACTGGACTAGGCCTGTCTGCAGAGTTGAGGTCTTTATCCGCCGGAGTAGGCATCCCTTGTAGACGCGCTCTTTTACAATGGCGAACATCTGTTGCATTCCGGTGATTTTATTTTCTGTAACGCCTACATCACTTTGTCTTGTCTGGAAGTTGTTCTTGTTATTTTTTTGATAATGCCCGCATGCAGGCAGCAGCAACCTTGATTGTTGAACGTAAAAAATATCGTTTCGTTAATTGAAGAAATGCGTGGTTTATGGCCACAAATTTATTTATGTGGACGATCTATATTATCAACGAGCCGTTGAAGTGAACGGGGTTGACAGGACTGTTAACCAGATACGAAATCTGTGAGAGATTCAAGAGGATTATTTTCAGTTCTTTCATCTCAGATTTATGAGATTCAGATTTATGAGTTTGTAGACGCCATCGGACACTTGCTTCTTGGATTGTTTTTTTTTTTTAATGGCGATAAGACAAGTTCACAATGAGAACTTGTCCTAGAAATAGATGAAGTTTGCAAAATTAAAAAAACATGGAATCTATAGGTCCATCCTTCAAATAGTAAGGCTTTTCAAATAAAATGGTCAACGAATTCCCGATATAAGAAATTGGGATCTAAAATGAAGGAATCTCAGTACGATCATGCTTAAGTAGGTGTAAACATGGGGAAGTTCCTAGGTTCACATACAACTGATAATAGTAGGTCTGGTATAAGGTCATCTCTGGTTTAAGTTGGATTTATGTGCAAGCATGATGATTCTTCCATATGGAGATGCAACACATAAATCTAACTCCAGCTTTTGACTAAGCTGGTGGAGGAATCAAATTTTAAGGCCCCCCGATGCTTTGACATCTAACATAAGGTTTTATGATTAATTTAGATTTGATTTAACTAAATTCGGAGGGTTATTACAATTTTTCAGAATTTTTTCTAGTCTAGTTGCTTCTTATCGGAACATTGCTATAAAAGTAACTTGAGATCAGGAGATTGTCCAGTTCTTCCTGTTGTATCGTAAGTCACATGGCGATGTCCTCGCTGACAGGACATCTTTAATTTCCATACTACAAAGGTAAGTCGCGTTTTCTGAATAGTGACGGACCTCACTGCAATACTTAATTTCCAATGGAAAATATTAAGGAATTAATCTATCTTCTAACCAATCAGTGGTGGACTGTTATAAACATCAAGATCTACTATTCGAAGGAGATGCTGTTATGACATATTTAATTTTGTTTGTAAAGATAAAAATGAAAGATAGGATGGCTTATCATCACCAACAGATAGTTATCCCTGTGAGTCATATTTCGTTCAAGAATCGACAATCGCATCCCTCTTTGTTTTCGAAGATAACAGCCATGGCCACATAAATATAACAAATTTAAGAGCAAGTTGATCTTTTGCTATAGGACACCTTTATAAATCGATGATGTTTTGGAAAAAACCTATTGTGGATTGAGTTGTTTGTAGTTTCGGATCAGATGAGAAAAGACATGTTTGGCGCCCATAACCAACATCAAAACCCCGAATAAACGGTCAGAAAAAGTTAAGAACGGTCGCGGAATGATGATGATGGTGTGGACAGCTCTTTAAGCCAAGGGACGGGATCAGTTAGACAAACACACAAATTGGATGAACGTGATTTCTTTCGGCGAAAAAATATGCCACTAATATGACGTTTTATACTTGATAACGATTCCAATAGGACCCATGATGACACAGGAACGCTGCTGCAGGCCTATATATTTTCTTGTTGTATTTATGTATACGCAGACCGTCTGTGACGTGTGTATTCATGCCGCATGTTTGCAACGATCGTCTGCGTGAATTCAAAATTTTTTGAATTTTGCATAATCTACAGCGACATGGCTGTGTCATGTATGG
Source organism: Eristalis intricaria (assembly GCA_964034865.1). Classification (NCBI taxonomy): domain Eukaryota; kingdom Metazoa; phylum Arthropoda; class Insecta; order Diptera; family Syrphidae; genus Eristalis; species Eristalis intricaria. The sequence goes on from OZ035874.1 coordinate 52,163,323, forward strand.
TCCCTATAAAGATACTTCTCAGCTTATGAAATGAATTTTTCAATGGCCAGTCCAGTCTCCTGACCTAAGTCTGATAGAGAACCTATGGAGGCAGAATACCACATTGAGGCTGAAAAGCTAAGAAATGCATCAGAATGCTTTAGAGGAAGGTCTTCCAAGGCCATGTGCTTGAATCAATAATGCAGAAATATATGACGTTCCATGGAGGGTCTGAGACTGAAAAATTGCTGCCTTTCATCGTTGACGGTCCTGGGCACGCTGCTTCCAGTCATCAAGACCCGCAGTCTAGCATCTGCGATTACTTGGTATTTATACCGGAGATTCGGTCTTCCTCTCCTTCTCGAACCAGGAAGCTCGGATTCGAAGACCCTCTTAGCTGGAACGTTGGTGTCCAAGCTCCAGCCTAAATAGGATTGCGAAGAAGATCAACCATTGTTGGTTCAGTCTAAGTGGTCTCTTTTCTTGTGCATCGGGCAAATGATATTGAGATCGCACTAGTTGAGCATGCTTTCCTCAGACCATAGTTTACAGATGAGGCCTAAAGCATTGAGAAGAAGTAATTTGTGAACTCTTTGCTTGAGGCAGGTTTTCACTCAAAGCGATTAACAGTCTTAGATTGATACGCGTGTCGGTGGGGACCCTGGTACACTTCAGACTGGAGCGTCATAAAACAAGAAGGAGAAGTGATCCATCAATCATAGCAGAAGCATATAGTACTGGATATACAAAAGGTTTCGCTTCTCACCAAAAGTGAAAAGTTTGATATTTCAATGTGTTCGTTCGTCGGCTTGGTTTGAAAATGATAATTTGTGCAAGAAATTCTCACACCTTGTCTTCCAAATTGTGCTTCATTGCATGAGTCTCATATTGAGAAGATTGGATCAAGTTTGACGTCTAACAATGCTTGATCATGGCGTCCGTCTTTGTTAGGTGATCGACAAGTCTGGAGAGTTGAGGCATAGAAGCGAGATCAAATAAAATAGACTAACTCATCGATAGTCATCTTTCGAACAGTGAAACCTGTCAAGTTGGCAACGCTTGTAAGTTGGACATCTTCCGAAGTTGGCCAGTATACCTATAGTAGCGCCAAGAAAATTGCATACATATATTCCTCCAAACACATCTGTATGTTGGCACTGGCCACCTGTCTATCTTGGAGCTTCGTCGCACCTCTTGAAATTATTTCATCTTTCGCAATAAATAACATGCAAAAGTTGGCCGGCAATATTTGGTCGCCATTTTGGCGGTTGCAGTTTGTTGTGTGTGTATCAAAATGCACACAACAAAATGTTGAGACAGTGTTAAGTCTTGTTGGGACAAATGTAGATGACTTCATTTCTGTAGTTTGTGAATAACGAAAGTGTTTCGAGACACCCTTATAAGTTGGCCACCTGTCTAAGTTGGCCAAAATGTCTTGTACCACAGCGGGCCAACTTACACAGCTGAATATCGCGCACAGATATCGTCATCTGTTCCGATAGCCAGCCAGCGATCAAATCTCTGAATTCAGTCACTTTTGATTCCAAGACGTCCCTTAATTGCCGCTTATCTCTTAACAGGATGGCCAGGTATTTGAACATCCAACTTATGTGGGTGCCGGGTCACTGTGACATTCCAGAGAATTGCGAAGCGAACTCGCTAGAAAGGGCACAAATTCTGTTCTCTTTCCGGGTGCAGACCCACCCTCCATGCCTATCGCTACTACAAAAAGTCAGCTAAAGCTTGAAACGCTTGCTCAAACAAACCGCGGATGGATATCTGGCACAGGATGCCCCATTACCAAACAACTCTGGCATATGATCGATCCCAAACGGTCGCTTAGATCAGATTAAGCAAGCCAAACCTCAGATCTCTTATTGTCGTTTTAACAGGGCATTGTGCCATCGGAACTCACGTCTCTGGACTAGGCCTTCCCTATAATGATTTCTGTAGAAGCTGCATGGACGAGGATGAGGAAGAACACTTGCTATGCAGCTGCATTGCTCTCTCATCCCGTATATTCAGACTTCTAGGAGCCCATTTCTTTGTTAATCTGGCTCAACTGAGCAGCATCTGTGTTACTAACAACGGATCCAATGCCTGATGTGGCTGTGGAGAGCGTGGACAACTTCTGTCTTCGACTCCGAGCCCAGCGGCCAACGGGACAGAGGTCGTACACACAATTCTAAAGACACGCTGCTTTGAAAAAGGCATAAAACAAACTCTCTCAAAACAAACAATTCCAACTCTCCACAAGAACCTATCATTTCAACCAACAGTGTTATTCCTTGTTGTTGAATAATATTTCAGTCAGCTTAAAGTGCTTATTCATCATTCCCTCACACGACAAGAAATGTCCACCGACGAAACGGTGGACGGGCACCATACATCCTATCGCTCTATTCCATTACCGACTCCATGGATCACATTACCTTGCGATCCACGTGAATCCCAATCTAAAGCCGCGCCAAGGATTAACCCAAGACTTCCTAAATCAATTTAAGAAGAGGAAAAGGAGTGTTTCAAATTTTGAACTCCCAACAAAAAAAAAAAAACAAACACACATCGGTCCATTGTTCGGTTTCCACAACCAATTAATGCATCCGAAGACCCGGTGACACAGAAAATCAAAAACGAATTTCAAAACACACAAGAAATTTCCAACAACATCTGAGTCATCTGACAGTTGCCACTTGAACACGTTGCCGAAACAAAACAAAACTCAAATAATCTTATCTGCTGATCGTTGGTTGCTACTGCCGCTGCTACTGCGACTGCGGCTGCAGCACACACGTCCACGCCTTGCGTCGAGCCTTTGGAGAACGTTTTCAAAATCCATAATAAGCGAAGAATAATATTGACATGATAATTGTACTTGGGATCGGCCGTCACCCGTCACCCGTCACCCGCGGTGTGTGATCTCCGCAGCAGCACAGGTAGCCACAGGAAACCGGGGGTCATGTCGTTCGAAGGATAGGCTTGCCGCACACTCCTCTGGGGATAGAGTCGGAGGAAAGGGAACCGATTAGAAAGATGTCATCTTGTTGACGCACACACGTCATGCATGGTGATTCATTTATTTGGTTTGCCTCGTCGAGGTACGCTCCAAGGAACCTCTGACAGATGTGTACAAACAAATGGCTTCTGAAATTTATTCCATGTGCCTTGTGTCGGCGCGGTGCTTAGGCGCAAGTGAGAAGGCCCGGCCGTGGCAACTTATGCCAGGGGAGAGTTGGTGGGGTACTCACTTACTTAAGGTGGCGCTACAGTACAGGGTGGACGTGGGCCTCAACCAACAAGCGTCACCAGGCAGCACGATCTTTAGCTAACTGGCTTCAGTTACGCACGCAGATTTGGTTGAAGTCCCTTTCCTGGACCTCAAACAAACTCAACTCGCGTGCGCCACCTGAGTCGAGGCATTCCTCTACCGAGCCGTCCCTCTGAGTGGGATTCGAAGATTTTCCGGGCCGGAGCATGTGCTCTACATGACCCAGCCAGCTCAATCGTTGGATCTACACTCTTTTGGCAAAGTCGATGTGGCTGAACAGCTCACCATCTATGTAGACGGGACCGAATATCACCCGAAAGCAACCAAGACCACCATCATCCGCTTTTGACAAGGTCCATGCCTGTGCGCCATATAGCAGGACTGGAACGATTGAGGTCTTACCAAGGGTCACTTCTGTTGTTCGAGAGATGGCTTCGTCTTGGTTTGCCTATGATTGGTAAGAGTTATTCTTCGTTTGACTTAAGCGCTGGAGTCGTTGCCTGATTTCATAGCGGGGCCTAGATAGACAAATTCTTTGACTACCTAAAAGCTATATCAGTCCATCATCTTCTATCCGAGACGTGGCGTCAGTGTTGGGAGTCCATTCTCGTTGACATCATATGTTTGGTGTTTGCCTCATTTACCGTTAAACCCATCTTCGTGACCCAAGACCCACAAAAGTGCCATTGACTTCACGCTGCGTCCTTCCGAGTAGTTGGACGGACCTCTGAAAGATTGTTCCTTTGGTGTTGGCGTGCGAGTTTTAAACGAGTTTTTCCAGAATTACGTTGAAGAAGTCGCATGACAGTGCACTGCCTTCCCTAAACCCTTTTTTGACATCAAAGGTCTCGCTTAGGTCTGTACCGACCTTGATGGAGCGGCGTGCATTCACCATGGTCATCCTACACAAACAGACGAGTTTGGTGGGGATGCCAAACTAGACATTGCCCTGTATAGCTCGCTCTATTTTCCATTCCTAAGCCATTCATAAATAAATAAATTGAATTATAAGAATTTCTTTGAATTATTTCATATATGTTAGAGTGTAAGCATCTTAAAGTGTATCTCAGAGCGTTTGAATCTAAGTCGACCATCATCAGGTCTGCGTGTGCTTTTAGACTTCAGTGGTAGTAGTCGATGAAGTACTATAGTCGAGGGAACATAGACACCAAATGCCAGAAGCGTGAGCCGCAGATTTGTGTTCTTAATCTTGTTTAGCGTATATGCACTTTTTCAAACTTTTAATTTTCAAGTTTAAACTTATTTGTTTTACCTACTACTTTGAATTGCTGAAAATTGAAAACAATTAATTAAATTAAACAAAAAAATTAAAAATTAAACAAAAAATTAAAAATTTAATTGTTTATTCTCTTAATCTTTAGAACTGACATTCACCTCTATTTCTACTTGTATATAAATACTCACGTTTCTTATACCACGTTACATATACCATAGAAAATATAGTGGGTATCGATCTGTTACTCCAAAATTTGCCGTATTCGAATTCACTAGCTATTTGTTCTTTTCTTTTTAAGAACCGCCGACTGGCCTAATCATCGACAATGCTTATGGCTTCTGCATGTCAAAGTGCTGGACGTTAGACTTTGGAGCTTCTGATCAAGGAAACGGTGTGAGACTGTGTGGTGTATAATTGCTGCGTACTAAAGATGTCTAATTGCAGACTCCTTAGCAGGACCCTCTGAAGTTCCATTCTTAACACCAACCTTCTGCACATTTTATTACCAATAAACTTGCGTATCTGACATTTGATTTATTTCTGAGGATCAAATTTGTTATGATTCTCTGCAAGTCACACCTGCGAACCCAGAGACGCCGGAGTAATTAATTGTTCTTTTCTTTGCCAGAGCCTGCATCTCAAAAGTCATTAAAAACGACGGTACAGGTGGTCATCATGTCTTATCTGCGTGCTCGGTCCATTTTCTATTCCCCTGTGAAGAGGACGAAATGTGAACATTTGAGTTGATTTGGGCGCTGAGATAAGGAGTCACAACAACAAGTGATAGCTACACCATGCTTGGGCCAAGCAGTAAGGCCGTGGTCATGTTTCTTACAAGCGTCGATAAGAATATCAGCGATTATTAAAAGGTGTACACATGCAAGTACTTGAAGTGAGTATGAGGGAAAAATATCACAAACACAAAAATGGACTGCTAGAAGACCAACAAGTTCATACAGCCTAAAGCAAATTGTTACAACTGTAGAACCCTTGTAACGAGTTCTTGCATAGTTTTATTCTCCAAGCAATTGTATAATTTTACACGAATTTGTGTCACGCAGCTTCATTTACACTGGTCCACGCTATCACCTTCATGCACGTTTTACTACATGTAGATGCTGCTGTGGCCAGAGCCCGAGGCGCTTTTGCCCTTACAAAGAGACTGTTTTACAACATCCAACTCGATGCGAGGGTGAAGGTTATCTACTACATGGCCCTCATCCAGCCAATGCTCATCTATGGCTGTCCCGTGTGGTTCAACGTGAGTGCAAGCTTGATGGAAAAGATTCGGTTGTTTGAGAGGGCTTGTCTTAGGGCTTGTCTTCGTCTTTATCGAACTCCAGAGTCCCAGTACAGAAAATTCTACTCCAATGAAGTGTTATACAACAGGGCAAACCTGATAAGAGTGGAATTTTCTATTGAAGTTGATTCGGGGTCATACTGCTAGAGCGCTGAACTCGTCCAATAACTTGATCTCAGGGGCTTACTAACCCAATTCACAATACCACGAAAGGGTACGGCACAATGGCTTCGTCCCCCCAGAAGCCTTTCTCCATTTAGACAAGAACGGACTGTTACAAAATCTAAATGCGGTACCGCTCATCTTCCACATAGCCCGTTCAACTGTGGATGGGCGACTCAACCGCGACCGTTCCGTCGCACAACGAGCTGAGGAGGGTCTCCTCCGGTTCAGCATGGCGGTATCCAGCCGAGATATTCGGGATGTTGCTAGGCAGCACCAAAATTTCTGGTGGCTGGGGAGCGAGGGAACTCCAGCGTCGAACCCTTTAGACCCGTGGTAGAAAGGGTTGAGCGTTCCCCCTTATGGGGCGCAGTCGGTCTCTGTCTTGCAGCGGATTAGATGGAAATCTATCAGCCGCAACCTATGGGAAGTTTTAATGTAGTTTTTAAGATGTATATATGTATATATATAATTAAAAAAAAAATCAATTAAGTGTTCTTATCTATAAAACTTACAAAATGGTTTTGGTTAGTGGAAACCTTATTATGGCTTGGAAGAGACGTGTTTTGAACAATGATGAATATTAAAGTCTGGTAAATTGTTTCGGCACGCTTTTTGATGTTGAAATATTTTACAGCGAGAACTGGACCAATGGTGTTCCTGCACTAGATCCTACGGACTCTGGAGTGAGGCAGGACAGAATAAACTGAAACTCAGTTGGCTCACTGGATACAGGGGGGTTGCCGGCAACTAACAACGAATCCGCAGATGAGATCTCGAGGGCTGCGTCCATAAATAGCGAACTGCACCGTAATGTCTGTTGGACTGCAATAACGCTAATTAACGAATGGGAAAACAAACATCGCCCAGACCAATGGACAAATGGCATCGGTCTTAGGCAATCCAAACGATTAATCCGGCGTTATTCATATAAGTAAATCCTCTATCTCAACAAGGATAGGATTGCTAATAAGCCTGAATTGCCATCTTACAAAAAGAGCCGCTGTCAAGACAAGGCATGTCGGATTTGCTTTATCCGAGCACATTTTTTGTGAATGACCGGCACTAATCTGTTTAAGGAAACAAATCTTTCATAGGGAGATACTAACCTTAGCGCAATTAAAGAGTTCCACTGCTTCCCATAGGGGAAGCAGCAAGTCTTGTGACTTAACACTAGCCCTTCGATAAAATAGATATCTCCTTCCCGCAGTGTCGTGTACAGGAAGGAATGGAAAACAAATGAACTGGAAGAACAGTGTGTGGACATTTGTATATTCAAATGTACATAACTTCGTTTAAAAATAATGCCCGCGACGTACCATGAAAGTGTGCGCCTTAACGGCTTTATTCCTCCCGAAGCATTCCTTTATCTAGACACAAGTGGCCGTATACATGGATGTCCTATAATCTTCCATGTCGTACGCCGAACAGTGGATAGGCGACTCCAGTACGAACCGGACGTCGTTCGCACACACGAGGATCTCCTCCGGTTCAGTAGAGCAATCCCCGCTCGAGATAGGAAAGAGTCTGCCAAAGAACGGCAATTTTACTGGTAGTTACACCAAAACCAGCCTCCGCCACCGCTAGCTTTTCCACAGGATCAGGTAGTTGACCATAGTGGCCAGCTTACATAGTTTTTAAGGTAGCTTTAAGAGAAAAAAAAAAAAAGAAAAAGAAATTATAAAACAAAAAAACGTGTCCGTACTATTACGGTCATAGTTAAGATAGTAGTAAGTTTTATGTTAGGATAAGTTAGTATAAGGTAGTTTAAGTAGTTAAGTTTAGCCAAGTTTTTTACAAGTTTTCTTGGCAAATGAATAAAGAAATAAAAGATTGTCTTAATGACTATAAAAAACGTAGATTAAGCCGGAGTGTACATTTATAACATAGATTAGATTAGGTAAGAGTGACCGCATAGGGTCAGTAGGTAAGTATTAAGAACATTTGTAAAAAAAAAAAATTCTTAAGATAGTTAAGCTAGTTTTAAGTACTTTTGTCTAGCAACTAAGTAAAATATAGTGAATTAAAAAAAAATGCATTTAAAAAAAAAAACAAAAAAAAAGATGCCCGCGACTACGTCATCCAAGATCCATTTTGAAGGACCAAACTTGGCACAATGCTCTCGTTCATAGTGCTACTCTATTCAGCATTCAGCATAAGAATACAAGTTTTGATAATTCTATTCTATCTGAAAACTTCGGATAGAATTTGCGAATTTTTTAGTAGCAAGGTTAATTCTCAAAAAAAAATTAAAATCATTAAATAGGGTATTTAAATCACTAAATAGGATTTTTTTTTAAAAAGGATATTTAAGCCACATAATAATAATAATAATAATAATATGAGTGGCGCGACAGTCCGAGGCGGACCTGGGCCTAGCTTCTTAGCAACCACTCGTGTTGTGCGTGCTATTATTCTTTCACGCGTGGAAGGGATCTACAGTTTAATGCCTACTGCGAACGGCGAAGTTGAGAAGCTTTTTCTAGACAGGAATACTCTTTGAGCATTTTCAGTGACTCGAAAGAGGTGGAGCCGTGAATTATCAAAGGTGGTAAATTCGGGTATCGAACCTGGCACCCTTTGTGTAGGAGTCGACGCACTTACCCACTATGCCACGGCACACACCACAAGCCTCATAATATATCGTCTAAATACACGTGTAATTCGGTAAACAAGCCCAAATATACGCGGCTAACTTTTTATTAAGTAGTCAATTTTGAATATTTCTCCTGAAAATCAATTAATTCTGCGTGATAAGCTGCTGTCCCTAATTAGGTGTCCACAACAGTATATGTGTATTGTAAGTATGTAGCACAATAGCACTTTTAAATAGATCAGTTTCTGGAAGTCTCATTTTTTCGCAAGGAAGCAGTGGCGAACTGTTCGGTGTGAATACTGGACCATTTTGTTTATAATTTGCGCGTGCTCAAGGGATTGCTAATACCCTTATTTGTCCGGGGTTAAGACAAAGTACGTAAAGAGGGGAAAGGGAGTCGGCATGAAGTTGAAACATTGATTTATGCCATTTATCAGCAATCAATTTCAAATGAAACTTGAGAGAGAATGTTGAGTAAGAATCTACCACAACTACAATCTTATACCAGTCAAGGAGTGGGTCTAATGAATCTCTAACTGATCTAGTGATATTCGGAGCAGATTGTCGATGCTGCAAGGGTTTGACCAAATAACTTAGGTATCATCTTCTACCATGAAGGACCAACTTCATACTTTGCAAAATCCTTGTTTTTCCAGTCATATTATGTGTAGCCGAAAAATGGATGAAAACCAAAATGCCAGAGCTAATTCTTGGTGCTTTCGATAGGGAAATTCTGGGTTGCATTTTTTTTTTTGATTCCTAGTAGGGTGAATGGAGGAGAAGGCACTACGGCGAAAGCTATAAACTGGACAAAGGAGTGAATATATCCTTCGATCGTACTGTCTCAGCCATATCACCAACATTATCAATAATGATTAGCTATGAACGTCTCGAAAACCCGTAAACAGATCAAGTGATCGTGAACGCAAGACAAAGACTAGAAGCAGCGGGGCAAGAACGACAGAAATGGAAGGCTAGTCTTAGCCCTGCGTCACCAGGGAACTAAGTGTGCAAATACTTGTTCTGTTGTTTAAGTGAATTCAAAATAGGACATTCGCATTTTTCCAGGAATTGCCAAATGGTAAGTATAATTACATATCCTGAACAGGAGAAGGTTATTCTAATACCAATGCTGGTTCCCATAGTTATCAACATTCTCTTACAAGTTAATCACACATTTTTTGTACATTTACCATCAACTGTCGTACATACAGTGGCGAGCAAAACTGGATACATCATTTTGGTTCTTGTGGTTTACCATCCATAAAATTATATCCTTACCACGGATTTGAAATTTACTGAGCTGAAATTTCCTTTAATTACTAAAAGATAGAGGCATTAGTGAAAGAAATCGTATAATTACAGCGGCTGAAATAAAACAAGAACCAAGCCGTCCCCATGTATCCAGTTTTGCACGTATTTATTGTTTCTTCTTCATTTATCGTTACTGTCTAAGCTTGACGTTTCATACATTTTGGTGAGCGGTAGCAGCGCCATTCTAGTTGAAAAATTACCATTTTATTTCTAAATTTTTTGAATATAAATTAAAAAAAAATAATATAAAAAAATATTGAGAACAACATGGTTTTTCTGTTTTAAAAACGTCTTTAATCATGGCACGCAGCGCAGAAATTCGGTCCACGTCATCGCACCGAACATATGGTCGAAAAAAAGAAAGAAAAAATGAGACCGTGCATAATACATACGGGTGCCCAAAACTGTTGATCTTCTACTTATTAAAATTGGTGTAGAAAACACAGGTGCCAAAACACCAAAAGCAACCGCGTACATTACGAGAGAGGACTTTTAAATGGACACTCGGTAGAATTCCGCTGGTCTCCTCTATAAAAGATAAAAAAAACTCAGCACTTCCTGAAAAAAATATGAAAATATAGGCCCGACTGAATTTCTGCTAAAAGCTTAAAAGCTAAATTTTAAAAGATTATAAACGAAACAAATTCTACCAACGGAAATTTAAACTTTTTGATGAAAAACCAGAAAAACTATGTATTCAGTTTTGCTCACCACTGTACAACCGAGTTATGGCCTACAAATAAGCATAGGAATTTTTTTTTTAAATTGTCCAAAAAATAAATTTATTTAATCAAATATTTAATAATACTTATGTTATAACTTAAAACTAGATAATTCGAAACGTCTTAAAGTGCCACACAACACCCACTATCCACCTTAACAGTATTATCAACAGGAACATAGGGTTTACTCCTGCCCTTGTATTGTTGACACCTCCGCGACATCTCGTAGTTTGTGTACATGGCCGCCATCAGTTTGCTTCGGTACGCCAGCAGATCTTCAATTTCCCGATTCAAAGCCACCTTGTTTGCTCCCTTCTCGTTGAGCTTTGCATAGTTTACCCGGATGATATCCTCTGTTAGGGTTAGCTTCATTCGACACCTCTTCGCCAGGCTGCGACCCTTCGTGAGCATTTGCTTCTTGTACATGTAGATATGCAGGTTGTAGTTGAAATCGATACTGTATTCCGGGACGAATATGGTTTCGGTGACATTTCCGAATAGATCCATTTCGGAGTCGTCTTCATCGCGGTATAGTGGTCTTCTTAAGCAGTTTCCCATTTTGTGTGTAAGTTGATTATTTGAATATTTGTTAGTTGCTTTTCGCTGTCCTAAGGACGACTGATGACTGATGAAATGTGTGCAAGTTTGCGTCATTTATATTCATATTTCTGAACCTGCTAGAGTTAATAATTAAGGATTTCCAGGCAATAAACTGAGGTACACAGGTACACATATATAAATAAGGTACATTGTTTACACTAATTATGGTAGTGATTACATTGACCTGTGATCAATTTTTGACAGCCCCTTTTTTAACCCTTTATTGTTTATCGGCGGGGATTTCTGCGAACAAATGTTATATTATTGCACCCGAATATACATACGTGAGATCATGAGTCAGGTTTCCACGGCAAAGGGTGGTATGAAATCCACTAAAGTCGTCACAGTTTTCTTACTACTTTTGACGAGGACAAAATTAGCAACGATCTAGGCTATAGTTTCTGAATTCAATCGTCCTTGTAAGTTACATAAATCGTACAAAATATATATATATATATCATGGTCTCCACTTTATTTTTAAGATTATCACAACTACTTCATTCTTCACTGAGGAGTGCATAAAGATCCATCTTACCACCTCTAAACATCGACTACTTGGAACAAGAGACACTTATGGTTGAAAGGCATACCAGACATTGAACCAAAACATCAGAATGAGACTCAACTTCAAACGCTCCAATGAACTACTATCCCTAAACAGAGCTGGTAGACCTAATACAAGCACCATGGTTGGTATCGTTACTGTCAACTGAGAGAGAAGGAAAAGAGATTAGGATCTCTTATGAGTGATTTCTGCAGAAATGACTGGTGAAGCAGAGCTTGAAAGTTTAATATCTGACACCTATTGGGTGACCCTCCGCCTCTGTTGGCACTAGAAGCTCACTTTAACTATCACTGGCACGCTGCCATGGAAAGACTATATCTAAAATTAACAAGACGGGCGGGTTTTACCCCAGTAGCTTCACAATTTGCCGTAAGATCTAAGTACCTAGTACTAGCAAACTTGTTCGTATACGTAAACAAATTATTCGACATGTCCTCAATTTGCTTTCCAGCAACGACGAATTGGAATTAGCCCCCCACCAATCAGATACAGATTCAATATGTGGATGAATGTGAATTGTGACAAGGACCAAATGATTTGTGGTCCAACGAACTAACAATAGCTGCGTTTTTTTGCTTTTTTCAATTTGCATGTAGAATACACTAACAACGAATCCTATATCCGCTTAAGTTACTCATCATATCTATCGCCGCTTAAGGAATAAGCGCGGATAAAAACAATGCTTCCAATCGTTATTTTCTGTGTGTTCATTCCTGAATTTATTCATTCATTTTCTAGGTTGCTGTATGTGGCTTACATCTGCAGGTTTGGTTGATGTATTAGATCATTTTAATTTTGTTGGCATCCATAAGTATGCAATTTTCTGTATACTCAGAGTGTCTCTGCTATACATTCCGTTCAGGTTTCGAAAAGGTTCTTTTCATTTAATGAACATTTTTTTTATTTTATAATTATTAATTGTTTTGGCTTTTAAAGTGATGGTCACGCTACACAGTCACAAAACGAAGATTGTGACTATCAAAGATCAACCATCACCTTCCACGACTACACCCCTGCTTAGCAAATGTCATAAATGTCGTCGGTGCTGCCAAGATTTTATGATGAATCATTAAGCGCCGATGATCGTTTTTTTTTTGCACTTCGAAATTAAGCTTGCAACAAAACACAGCTAATCATGTAAGCAATCAAATAGCCAGAAATAAAGCTTGGAACTTTATTTTTATAACCATCTTTTTCCTTATTGACGGGAGCAGAGTCATATTGGAAAGTCCTCGGTTTAGTATTGTGTTCCCTAAGCAATCGTTTAGTGTGCTTAAAATCCGCTAAGATTTATCAGCATTTTTCACATAAATGGATCTTGGTGATTCCATCAAAAGCGACTCTTCACTTCTCTTCATCAAAGAGGCTTGGTGGTGTGCACTCTTGAAATAAATTCAGATTAATGTCGTGATGGATGATCAAGCATCACCAAGCATAAGTCCTTTCAGTCTGCTTTTTGAACAACTTTTCGATGGTGGCTATTTTTTCAAGAGTAAAAAAGTGGGTCGCCTCCTACGTAGAGAGTGCCAGGTTCCATACCCGAATTCACCACTTTTCATATTTCAGATTATATATTGCATTTTTTTCAACGGTCAGGTAAATTTGTTCCGCCCAGTTCGAGTATATGGTAAAGCATTTTATTACGGGTTCTAATTTCACTTTGTGCAATAACTTCCTTCGGTAACTTCTTCCTCTCGGGCTTCTACGTTTTGTTAGATTTTTCGAGACCTATTCAGAGACGTTATCGCTGCCCAGATCCTTCCGACAAAATTGTATCCTGAATTAAAAGCAAAGGCTGTGTTCCTCCTAATGGTCAGGAGTTCTGATAACATTGGTTTCGCTTTTAACTCCTCTCATGAAAAACAAATCCAAATGACGAGTAGTATTTCGTGAATAACCGTGAAAAAGACCATCAAACACGTCGATCGGCAAGAGGACAATCAGCTGTGAAGTTGGCAGTCTCTATAGTACGTCATTTCTGCACGGAACTATGTCTAGGCGATTTATGGTGTCGTCAACAGTTCTCTCCTGCTGCTACATTGCATAGTAAAGCGTACACACATATGTGTATAATTGTTGGTATATATTTTGAAAAGTACAATCGCAAAAATCGAAAATAGGTAAGTCCTTTACAGTGGTTCCAAAAATTGAGTGTTGCGATAATCGAGACTGCACTGTACATAATATCACTTGTCAAGTAAGTTGTAAAGTTCAATTGTGTGCTTTTAATGCTTTTTGAGAATCAATGACCCTTAGTAATAGAAATTCTTAAAATGAAAAAAACTCGAATTTGACCTAATCATTGTGAGTCAAATTTACCCATCTGCTATTGTATTCTGATTTTGACAGAATAACAAACTGCAAGCTTGATTTTTCATTTGAAATGGCGAATGCGAATGAAAAATTCACCATAAATCCAATTTCATTAATTTATTTTATCTTTTTGAAAAAAATGTGTTTGAAACTAATTTTGAAACGTTTGACTGTCACTCTTAAATTCGCCTTAGATACGACTCGATCACAAGATCAACGATCAAGATTGATCGTTTTTTACTACGGATTTCGAATTAAATTCCAGTTTAACTAAAATTCGTATGTAAATTCGTTTATTACTAAGGGCCAATGAGTTAATTTTGTGGAGGTAACCAACGTGTCGGAACGTCGTTTGTAATTTGGCTGGCTCACCATCACCATTACCTGACCTAGAAATCATTAATCGTACATGCCATAGAATATAATAATATGATATGGGTGGCGCTACAGCCCGTAGAGGGCCAGGGTCTAGCTTCTCAGCAACCACTCGTGTTGTGCGTGCTATTGTTCTCTCAAGAGTGGAAGGGACCTACAGTTTAATGCCGACTCCGAACGGCTTAGTTGAAAAGCTTTTTTCTAGACAGGAAATACTCTTTGAGCGTTCTCAGTGATTCGAAAGAGGTGGAGCCGTGAAATATGAAAGGTTTTAATTCCGGGTATCGAACCTGGCACCCTCTGCGTAGGAGTCGACGCACTAACCCACTACGCCACGGCGTGGGTGGTGGTATTTATTTTTAAACATCATTGCAGCAATAAACCATTCTTGTCTCTTGGTTGTTTGACACAAACCTCAAGTAGCAGCCTTCCTAATTGCTAATATATTTCTTAACGACACGAAATGCAATCACCTCACATACAAGTGTGCTAATGTTAATTAAGGTACATTATGGAGCAGGTACCATAATGATCCAAATATAATTTCACTAACAAGTCCGATCAAGCAAGGTCCTTTTCGTCAGTGAGAGGCTGTCAACAAGTTGAACTTCAGTAATTTTGGTGTTAATTTTCTATCTCTCACTTCTTTTGTTCTAGACACTACCAATTAGATAAGACTTAGAACTTGGTAGAAACGTAAAAACGGTACGAAACGGCCATTGAGGTTTCAGTAACAGTTCATCCAAACCTAGTGGTTTTGGTTCGGTGGGAACATAGCATAAGTCAATGGTGTCCTAAGTGATCTGATTTTCAGCAGACGAGATTTTTCGTTCCTGACCTTTTTTAAATTATGAAACCTGTAAATCACTCCAACCCTTCAACCCTTCACAACAACCAACTGTCATTTGAAAGCATTCCCGCATATCAGCATTATTTGGTCCACAAGAGATGAGACCTCAATCAACAAGCCTCACCAGCTAGCTTGACCTTTGACTAACTATCTAGAATGTACTACAAAATAGTAAATTTCTCTTGTGATAGTGGCGCCATCGGGTGGTGGGGCTAAGTACTTATCGGACCAACCTCGTACTATAATTTAGTCTGGACTCTCTGAATCTCCTGAGGATATTTTGAAAAGATGGACAGAGCTCCCAGAGGAAGAAGATTTTACATGTAGTAAGCATACACTTTAGTTGAAAGCCTATCATGTAAAAAATATCTGATATTCAACACAATCTGCTAAATTGTCTGGAATACTAAATTTGGTCCCTTCCAGCAGAGTTGTGCTTATATTCCTCAGTTCCTAGAAAAATTCATTCCAAATAAGGTCTTACAAATTTCTTGAAGAAAGAAATCAAAACATTTGCGCCCCACTGTCAGAGCGCGAACTCAGTGTTTTTTTTTAGTACCAACCAACCCCGTCATCGTACTAATCCCCCACAAAGAGCTTTTAACTTTGCCTAAGGGTTGGCACAACGAAATACATCATCCACGAGGAGCCAAGTATTTTGACTCTCCGCCGGGGGGTGCTTAGCGCAACAGTTGAATTCTTCGCCTCCACAGAAGCCGGGTGCGGGAGGCACGAAGGCTTCATTATCCGTGCGATAATCTTCAGTTTAGTCTCGGCCTTGACGTATGTATACAACTGGAGTACTTTCAAGTGACACATTATGCATTCCACGCTGTGCAAGAGCACCGGTACTCATGTTTGGAGTGTCTGCCGTCAGTTGAATGAGTGGGGAATTATGCTGTACACACACGCACACAAATTTCACCTGTCAAAGGTGGGGTTAAAGGAAAGCGGACTTTGGAGAATGTTTTGCAGCAAATTGGTGCCAAGGGTGGAGTGTGGAGGGTGGAGGGTGGAGGGTGGAGGGTGGAGGGGCCGGTGATCAGAGGGAATGTGTGGCATTCGCTAATGGGCTTAGCTCACAAATTCCAGAACGGGCCGGCAAAACAAATTAATCCCAGCTGCAGATTAATGTTTTTTTTTCTCTGTTTTCTGTTTTCCTACCCTCAAGTGGTTAGTGGTTAGTGCATGTGGGCATTCGGTTACGGAAATTAGCATAATTAGAAGAGAGGCCACTCGTGCGAAAGGATTAGATCATCAAATTCGGTTGAATTTTTAATGAATGGGGATAATTCATAACTGAAGGTCACGCGGAGTGTGGGCGGGTAATTGGTTATTTTCTGAATTGGAAGAGTGGCTACGGGGATCTTGTTGGGATTGGTCGTGTGTTTCCCTGTGGAGATGGCTTCATTTTTGCTAGACTGTTAGAGGTTGCACCTGCATATGTCATTTAGCCTGGCTGCCAAAGCTTGCATTCTGGAATTTTTGGACTGGGTAAACGCAAAGGAAGTGGTGGCGACACTTGGGTGGTGTGAATAAAAGTTGAGTGTGGGTGTTTTCTCAGCATTTGGGAGAGAACAGTCAATTTGGCGTGAATAAAAGTAAATTTTCGTTAAGCTTAACGAAGGCCCTCCATTCACATATTTTGACAGATGGGTATTGCCTCCATTTTGGTGTGAATAAAAATGAAATGTTTTGAGTTAACTCTTGAGGAAGGTATTGGAGGCATTGGCGGTAACTTCAAGTGAGAAAAAATTGAATTCATGACGTAATAAAGGTACACACTGAACTATATCCACGCGAAGAAAAAGGTCTTTACTTCTGAATCATTCATATTTATCACAGCAATCCAGAAATTAATAAAATAGTTAAAACACTTGTTATTAGAATTTATTCGTGTGCTTAGAGACTTACAGCTAGAGGTTTTTCCAATTCAGAATCCGTTAGTATATCCATTTCTCCAATCATTTATTTCCCTGGATCCTTGGTACCTCATAGAAGCTCACCGTGTTTAAGTCAAAGCTAAGTTTGATTGCAGACTTGATCTGCAAAACTTGAAAATTTATATCAGGATACCAGGTTTAAGGATTCAATGGCCTATCTTATGTTTGATACATACTGCAGCGTAGTAGAGCGTAGGAGTTTGGGAGGTGCCCTTCGATACATACTTATGTCATGTGTGCATGTTCAGTCGTATCTCAGGGCAGTTGTGATCTGACCACTGGCAAGAGCGATAGTAGTCGTGAATGTTGTAGTTATCGAAGACTTAAAACGGACTTCGCTAATAGTTGAAGGTGTCCCTTTGACTTCGTGCTTCAATGTGCTTCAAAAGCACCCTGAACTCGTGAGTGTCAGCCGCATAGTCGACACACCTTCTGCAGGAAATAGCAACAGATCATATTTCGACCTCATCGCAAATAAACGACGATGCAGTTTTCTTTTAAAACTACCAAGATCTCTCAGTCTCAGTCGGGTTGCTTATCATCTCTTTCTCAGTTCCATACAGCAAAACTTTAGGATAGGATTTGTCCCATGAGGGCAGCATCTCTTTGTGAAGTAGAAAGTCTCTAATATTCGCAATAATTTATGACTTCAAAATTAAAACCCCTCCCCACGACGTCACATCCTCACTCGATATGCGTACACTCATTTGCAAATTGTTGCCGCTCCAGTCACACTCATTCGCTTGCTGCAACGCCAACATCCTCAACAGAATAATCTCCCCAGTAGTACCAATTGTACTTGATAATGTTCTGTAAATACCAAAGCGACTGCCTCTCCGTACACATGATATACAAGTGAAATTACTTTCTTGTCATGCCTAGCCTTCACATGGCGGCTAAGCCTCTAAGCTCCTCTCTCTCTTTCTCTCTCTCTCTCTGGTGTGCTCCATTATCGGGGGACACATTTTGCTTGAACGCACAAAACAACAAAAACGAAATTAAAACACATCGACAGAACACTAAGCAC
Organism: Eristalis intricaria; assembly: GCA_964034865.1. Classification (NCBI taxonomy): domain Eukaryota; kingdom Metazoa; phylum Arthropoda; class Insecta; order Diptera; family Syrphidae; genus Eristalis; species Eristalis intricaria. Next base: position 52,181,574 of record OZ035874.1, read on the forward strand.
AACTCGACGACGCGGACGGTGGAATTCTCGAAGAGACTCTCTCGGAAGCCATGAATGCAGCATCAAGTGAACGACTAAAGTTGCTCGTTTGCGGCGCGGCGCTGGATGGCGGGTTGTCGGCTGTGTTGGGGTAAATTATGAAACTTCCCAGCATTTTTCAGCATAAGGATAATAATTTGCTGTTTCTTCTGGTATTCCGGTTGCACTCATTGGTGGCGTCCTTATTTCTTGTTTCCCCGAGTTTCGTCCTCGGATGAGGGAGAATGCCGGCGGTTTATTACACTGGTGGTCTGGGGTCGGGATCGCATAGCACGTTCGGTTAGTTGTCACGTAACGATGTGAGCTTTGTTTACGGAAATTGGGTTAGCTATTGAGTTTTGCGAATTGCGAGTTCATACAAGCGATTTCATATCGAATTTGTTTGCGAGATGCAACTTGGCAGAGACATGTACTCAGGAGCCGCTGTTGGAGGGATGATGTGCGGCGGATTGGTGTGACCGAGTTTTATTTTTTGTGTGTTAAGGGTGATATCACGAGGTCACGGGGTAGATTTGTATTTTGCATTGCATTTGTGGGCTGTCAGCAATTTGAGGAGTGGGATTCGCGTAGAAATCGTAAGAAATTCAGAATGAAGCTGTTGTCTCCAAAACTATGTGTATTTGAAGGCAGTGCTCCAAGGGTAGTGAGACTTTCAAAAGAAGACGCACAACTTAATGCTTTGAAATTAAGTTCAACCAGAGAGGAGCGGACAGCTAATGAACCCAACGACAATTCGACCACCTACGTGTACACATTTTTCTCTTTTAAAACCCATGACGTGTAGGCAACGACACCGCGACCATAAGAGATCTATTGCATCGATCGTTTGGACTTAATCCAGAAGAGTATCTCCGTTACGTTTCGTTTAACCAGAATAGTGCCGGCCATTCATTCACATATTACAGTGCGGTTCGAGACCTATGAACGAAGATTGTGATCATAGTGAGTTCACCTGTAGATTGGTTGCCTGCAATCCGCCTTGGTCCAGGGACCCATCCAAGCTTGACTTTCTTGTGTCTAGCAAGGGACTACCTACCTAATGCCCCAGCTTCGAGGGAAAGATTGTTTGTTGAGATTGCAAATTTGAGCTGGTTAAAGTAGGGCTTTGTTGCTAGAGTCATCAAGAACACAGCCAGTAGCACACCAAATCCGATAGATTTCGATTTTCCGGTAGCTTTACCTGAAACTGAGTAGACACACTCTTTTTATTCATCAAAGTCTGTACCCTTCGATTTATAAAAATCGATATCGTCAATCGTATCGACTTTAAAATCCAAGAACGAACGCATTTTCCAAAATCGTATTCATCACAATGAAGCTATATTCAAAGGACCCACCCCATCCGTAAATCCGCACGCATTACGCACTTACTGCGCACATTCACCCCATCGACGGGAAACAAAAATCCCCCAAACTGGATGCAGGCTGTACGAGTGTGCCCCCCTTTCACAGCTCATGCCTCCCTTCTTGATTTAAACAAACAATTCATTTTTGAACGAAATCAAAAAATAAAACGGAAAACCACTTCCACTCGAGTCCCAACGAAACCCTTCGACTCAGCAGATTTAAATCCCGCTCGCACGTGTCGCTGTTTATTTTCGAGTTCATAAAAACGGAATTAAGGAGTCTCTCGACCTCGACACGTTCATTTAAAAATTGTGTCCAAAACGCAAATATTTGAATTTCCTCTGCTGCTTCCGTTGGACGGAGCACGGGGATCCCCTCCATTCACACTGAAAAAATATAAAATACCGGCTTTAAGCTCTCATCCGCAATTATCCCCGTTTGCAATTCGGAAATCTTTTATCTCACAGATTCAGGGCGAGTGTTGATTTTCCATTCAAAAGGCCACCCTTACCCTCGCTTCCCCGCCCCATCAGGTGGTCATATTTTGGGGGGCCTTGCTGTCGTCCACTATTCCGGCTGGTGTCTGGAGTGCTCTGCTCCAGCAACTGATGTTTACTCAAAACTTGACACATCCAAGGCTGAGGTTAAAAACCATTTCAAAACACATTCCGCCCAAAGTATCTCGGCGGACGTGTCTGTGAAAAAGATAAACAGTGCCAGTCTATCCACTATCCGCCGAGCATTTAACACCGCACACTAATTAGCCATTTAGCCTCAGTTTGCTCGGGGGAGGGGCCGGCTTTTGGGCAAAAGATATTGGGAATATACAAACTAGAACGCAGTCGATACGTAATGGGCGACGCACGGGGCGGCGAACGATGGGACCGGGTTGTATTTCCAAAAATATCTCGTGCCCGTCTTCCGTATATTAAGCCGCAAGAGACTTTGATTTGTTTGTGTTTAACCCGATTGACTGCATGTATTGCTGACATAAAAGCATATTTTGACGGAGAACTACACCGTTACACGAGATACAAAGTGAGATAAGTTCGGAAAATCAGCAGCAATCGGTGGCATTGGGAATGAAGAGCGCTCCCGGGGAGGCGTGGACTGCGTGTTGCAATGAATTCTGGCATATTTGTTGGTCGCTATTGAATAATATATCTCTTGTACGTCAGCTTGCGTCTTGCTTGAGTATTTATCGACTAAGAGAAATTCAGCAACGAAATTTGGATAACTCTATGAATCACCGTTCTCACACAATCCTTCTGGTTCCGTTGGTAACATCCCCAATTCGATGGCCACTCATAAATAACGCTGTCAGATCTTAACCAAAAACAAATAAGACTTCGCTAATGGAAGGATAAGTGGATGCCGGTGGTTATTCGGTGGAAAAGCTTATGTCATGCGTAGGGTATTGCGTTGCGACGAAAAAGGGGTTGGTTGTTATTCTTAATTTTGAAAATGACGAAAATAAGAGTCGCTATGTAGGGGAGACTGGGGCTGAAAGTAAACTTTTACGAAAATCGATGCTGCTCCTATAATTTTGGAGCTAATTTAATTCGCTCTCAACAACCAATGTTAAAAAAATATGTTCAAAATTTAGTAGGATTCAACTTTGAAAAGAAAAATCCTGCCAGGGTACGTAGTACGTATGTAAAGAAAATATATTTTGTAACGCTCACATCTGGCGAGACTTGGCAGCACTAAGAAGAGCTTCCAAAAGTGTTGCAGGAAAAAGAGAACAGATGGCATTGCTTGTGGAACGTTCAGAATGAACAGTGGTTTGAATATTTAAGCAATAAAATGCGAAATATAAATTGAGTTTGTTTTCTTAACGGTTGGCGTGAAAATTTCATCAATTTAATTGATCACCCTGTGAATCTGCTAAACGTCAACATGATGGACTACACGTCAAAACGTTATACCTAGCTTCATGAAATCTCACCTCTGGTGGTACAGCGACGTAAGTGCAAATTTTGAAAATTCAGAGTTAAGTGTGCCACAATTCTAATATTAAATAGAAAAAAAAATAATTTCCTTCCAATAAAACAAACGCCCAATTGAAAATATTCTATTTGTCTCTTTAAACGTGTTTTATTTTCGACTGCCAATACAAAAGTGAATGCACAACTTGCTTTTAGCTTGCTAACATACGTTGTACAGAAAAATATAACAGTACACAAACAGAAAGCGAACAGAGAACAAAAAAGGAAACGATCATGGGACAAGTGCAGCACATCAAGCCAAGCCAACAGGTGGACTAGTGGTTGCAGGTTGGGACTGTACCATAACTGGTGAACAACATGCATGCGGCTGATAGGATTCACTCACATCATTCGTTGGAGTGTGTTCTGTTACCATGCTGTCTCGCGAGGAAGCATGTGAATAGCGGTGAAAACAGCATGTTTACCAATGCTGTGGTACTTTATTTGGACGCTTGCTCCCATTGTTGATATTGCGCTGTACATGTTCCCGCTGTTGCTAGGCAGTTGTGTTGAGGGACACATGTAACTCAGGGGGCAGATTTGTCTTTGTACCGTTACATTGTTTTCCAACGACGAACTGTCACTTGTGTTACAGATCTCCAACGAACAGTACTTCGATTAGTAAGTCAACGACATATTTGTAAGTTACGATGCACGTTATGGCAAAACGTTAAATCGGGTTTTTGAAGACATTTTTGCATTTACTTCGTTGTACCACCGGACGAGCAATAATGTGCAATGCATTGCGAAACGATAGGAATCGATACAATGTCGGTTTTTGCTTACAACTGATATTTTACTGTAATTTATTTAAGTAAGAACATGTAAATAATGAACAAATAGTGTTTCCTTATAGAGAAACTCAGATTTATTTTTAAATTATTTGGCCACGTTTCACACCCGAGAACAAACCTTAGAGAAACGACATTTTTAGTTACATCAAACAAAGTTGACAGGTTGGGATTCAAATTCACTACAGACGGTAAATCGACTTTTATTTGCATAACCGCAATTGAGACCCCCGGCGGGCGTATTTCTGATGTCCCTCATGAATCAAACCCTGTGAGTACACATACTCGCATTATTAATTCAAACTTATTTGGGAAAGTCAAGAACTCGATAAACTGAAAAGACACAAGGTACGAAACTTTTGGTTCCCACTGAGTGATGAAATAAAGAGAAAAAAGCTATTTAGATGAATTTAAAAATCTGCAGTATCCAGAGGAGACGGAGCCAAAACTTCAAAATTTAGGGAAACTTGCTGAAAAATTTGTTGGAAAACTTGCTGAAAATGTTGGAAAAGTTCTCTCACAAAACGTCTTATGCTGGTTAGTGGATGAAGGCATTTGAAAAAGGTTTGAAAAATTCTACAAGGCGAGAAGAAGGTCGAAACTAACTTAAAGCACTTACTGATACTCTGATACTGAACCTTATGTTAGAGACTTTGAAAAAACAAGCCCTTTGTGAAACAAATGAAAACAAGTGTTGGTCCCAAGTGAAATGTTTCGGTCGGTGTTTGGTCAGTTCCATTCTATGCACCGAAAAAGGAACGACGATTACTAGAGGTCAACAAGTCAATTGAGGACGAAACAATGATTGCTTGATGATTAACCTTATTGTAATCGGCCTACCAGATAATATAATAAGAGCTTAAAAATTAATAAAACATTTTGTAATTATAATCTATTTTGTAGAAAAATAAAGCAATTTTAATTTGAATTGAATCCTCAAAAAAATAACAGATCTCCACAAAAACGAAAACCCCTTCAACTACCGAAGGATAAGTCTCCTTAACTTCGCTTATCTAAGATCTTCTTTGCTGTTTTGTGTCACCCGTGATAAACCATTCGTGAATAACCTGATAGCTCCTTATCAGCGCGATTTTAGACCGAGGAAGTCAACTGGAAAAGGCCCAAGAGAGGCAGATCAACATCCACCACGTATTAGTGCATACCGACGAGCTAAACAACGTCAGCTTTTATATTCCTGCCAAACTCGTCAAGCTATGCAGGATGACGACGGCGACTTCTCGCTCCTCCATCAAAGTCGGTAAGGGACTCACCAAGGCCTTTAATGTCAATAAAGGTTTTAGACAAAGCGACGCTCTGTCATGTGACTTTTTCAACAAAGGATGATGTGAGATGAGATGATGATGCAAGACTAACACGCCAACACTAGAGGTACGATCTTCCAGAAGTCCGTGCAATTGCTGGCATACGCGGATGACTTTGTCGTGACTGGAAGAACACAGCGCGCCATCAATGAAGCGTTTCCTGGTATTGAAACTAAGGTGGCCAAAATGGGTCTAGCGGTGAACGAGGAAAAAAAAACAGTATCGAACAGTACCTCGACGACTTGGCCAGAATGTCACTGTAGACAGCTATACCGTCGAGTTAGTCAAGGACATAGTCTACATCAACTACGCGGTACAGTGTATGAACAACATCAGTACCAATATCAAACAGGGAATAACTTTTGTCAATCGCTGTTCTATGGGATCAAAAGGAAATTGAGCAACAGAGCCTTCTCCCGAAGGACCAAGGTAACATTATATAACACCTTGATCATCCATACCTGCTCTATGGTGCGGAGTCATCGACAATCTCAAAAGCGGATGAAGAAGCACTTGGTCTTTTCGAGAGAAAAGTTCTGCGTTCAATATTTGGTCCTGTTTTTGTTGATGGCATTTGGAGAAGAAGATTGAACCATAAACTGTGCAGCGACATGAGACATGAGCTTAGTCAGGCGTCTTCCGATCTAACGCCTAAGATGGCTAAGTCATGATGAGCGCATGGACAACACAGCTCCGGCCCGAAGAGTCTTCGACTCCGAACCAGTGGGACAACGCAGGGACTGGCCAGGTGGAGAAGAACCTCATCCAACTTGGAGTGTGACACTGGAGGCAGCTAGCCAGAGATCGTGCCAGCTGGAGAGGCATGTCGGTTGAGACCCAAGTTCACCGCGGACTGTAGCGCCTCTAAAAGAAGAAGAATAATTCCAAGACCACAGCCTTCTGGAAAGTGTGACCTAGCGCACAGTCCAAGTCAGTTCTTACAGAGACTGTCATACACCCTGTAACACTACCTTCTCAAGATTAATGTGGCATACATTAAAATCTCCTACAACCTCATGATAGCATTTCGCGCTGTTGAAGCCTCACACCAAAAATAACAAAGGCAAGCCAACCGATAGACCAATACTCTGCCAATTAGATCGGAATTTACTTTGAAAGATCTAAAGACCATGTACTTCACACTCGCCTCTTCTGCCATTTCCTTCACTCCCCTCCTCCCCCTTGGATAGACTCCGAAGGACTCGACTCTCCCCATTTATAAACTAGCATCAGTCAACACATTCCCGAAATTGATTCAAAGTTAAATCCAAATAAATTCCTCACTCGTCATTCAGTATTCACTCTACGAAAAAAATATCTCATTAAAAAATTATCCATTCCGAAGTGTAACACACTTCTCCCAGTCCCGCCGTCGTCGACGCGTTCCCCATCGCGGAATCAACGGCATCTACTTGCGCACCCCTCGGTAGCGAAAAGAAAAAGAGGGTGTGAACCGCACAAGTGTGTGGGGTGTCGCATCTCAAGGAGTGTGGGGAGGAGGTGGGCGCTCCATGGCACACCACCCCCCATGGTCGCACATTACTTCATCACTCACTTTCGGTGTGAAGTTCGGTAAACAGTATCTGGATGCCAGAGAGATTACTTGTGCCAGCGAATCCATTGAATTTGCATGCGTTCTGCTCGAAGGATGATTTATTGCGAATGCTTGTTCGTCGGTCGGTGGGCGCTCGTTTGGGGGAAGGCGGCGGCAGTCGACCAGTCGAGCAGTCAGGCTGTCGGTTAACATCTCGAATAATTAGGAGCGTCTACAATACATTTAATTAAGCAATGAAATTTTCCACCACCATTAGTGTTGACATAACCTACTTTATGGACATTTAGCAAATTAAGTGTGAGATGACTCGGTGGTCATTAAGCTGTCGGTTGTGACGGTGCTAAGTAGTCGGCCGGCCAACGGGGAGTGAGGGCTAATCAGAAATAGCTCCCATTCCGAATGAGTCCGCATATTGATGTGCTGGAGCTATAAATAATGCACAGCATTTATGGCTAGTAATCTGGCATTGATTGGGTGATACTGGGGGAGGAGTAGGCGGCCAGTGTTCTTAGCCGTTTCAGTGTGGTTACAAATGAGGAAATCTGAAGAGTTTGCCGATGACGTTGGCCGTGGGGTATGTAGGTCATGCACGTAACAAGGACACCCAGATGATTCTGGCATTTATGGGCGTGACACTTGTAGACAGGGATATGGTTCCATGTACATAGCTCTTACAACGTGCAAGTATCTACATCAAGTCAAATGGGAGAAGGTTGGCAATATTGTAGGCGATTCTATAACTTCTCTAGGATTCGTTGTCAGCCCACAAAGTTGTATGTGAATTATGTGGGCGCTGGTACCGCCCGAGGAGGAGTCCCCGATCCTTCTTCTTCTTCAAGTGGCGCTACAGTCCGGGGTGGGCCAGGTCCTCACTCAACAAACCTCTCGAGCTGGCAAGATCTCTGGCTAGCTGCCTCGAATGTCGCACGCCAAGTTGGTTGAGTTCCTTCTCCACCTGGGTGCGCTACCCTAAACGAGGGTGTCCTCTGTTGCGTTGTCCCACGGGTTCGGAGTCGAAGACTCTTCGGGCTGGAGCAGTGTTGTCCATACGCTCTACATGACCCAGCCATCTTAGGCTTTAATCAGTAGACGCCTGACTAGGTTCATGCCGCTGTACAGTTCATGGTTGAATCTTCTTCGGCAAAAACCATCAACACAAACAGGATCAAAGATTTAACGCAGAACTTTTCTCTCGAAGAAACCAAGGGCTTCTTCATTTGCTTTTGAGATTGCCCATGCTTCCGCGCCATAGAGTACGACAGGGAGGTACAAGGTGTGCTTGATCCTTCCACAGAAGGCTCTACTACTCAATTGCCTCTTGAGCCCAAAGAAAAAGCGATTGGCAAGAGTTGTTTTCCGTCTGATCTCGGTACTGATGTTGTTCGTTCTCTTTACCGCGGAGCTAAGGTAGGAAGTCCTTCACTACCTCAAAGTTATAGCTGCCAACAGTTACGTTCTGGCCGAGTCGACAATGTTGTGCGTCCTTTCTTGATGACAGCATATACTTCGTTTTTCCCTCGTTCAGCGCTAAGCACATTTTAGTCGCATCCGCCTTAATGCCAGCAAACGCTTTAATCACGGCGCGCTGCGTTCTTCTATTCACGTCAATATCATCTGCGTATGCCAGCAAATGTACGCCGATCTGGTAGATGACGCGTCGCTTTGTCTTAACCCAGTTTTTGATATTGAAGGTCTTCATGAGTTCGTTACTGACCTTGATGGAGGAGCGAGAGTTCTCCATCGTCATCCTGCTCAGTCTGACAAGTTTGGCAGGAATGTCAAAACAAAACATGCCGTTGTGCCTGGTCCTTGCTTCTGTAAAAACCACTCATGTTGCTCACTGAGTCAATGAGGAAGTGCAGCATAATTGACTTCGTTGGAGCTAACTCTGGTGAAGGCAGTGACGAAAGCACACATCTCCTCTCATCCTGTTGCAGTGCGCCTCGAACAAGAGTCAAAGTCAAAGAGTTGTCATTGAATTCACTTGTCCTCCACTGTGCATGAAACTACTTTAATCCTTTAACAGAGAGTTGGAGTTAAATTCAGCAGTCAGTGTCCCTGGTGACTGATATTGTGTCCTATTATTTGTTTTATTGTACATTAAGGCAACGAGGTGCGTAAATGAAACGAGTGCCATCATTTTCTCGCGAAATGTGCGGTTTTAATGCCGGTGTCTATTTTCTTATCTGATATCCCAATAGTCACGCCTTTAACTCTTTTTAATTGGGCAGGAATAAAAAGTACCATACCTGCAACAGTTAAGAAGCATGGCGTAATAATAGTTGCCGTCAGAGGGCAGTTGTTGGCTATTAGAGGCTCCTGTCGCAAGTCATTCTAACATTAATGAGAAACTAGGTGTTGTCTCTGGAACTCTTTTTTGACAATGGACCCAACACGTTGGTCGAAGTGAGCTCTGACCGCAAGAGCGTTAGGACGCCCATAAACCTATCTAACGCCCCTTGATTATTATGAGAGGTTAGGTTAAGTTGAAGTGGCTGACTGCTGCATGAAAGGACAGCAGCCACACTTAGGCTAGCATAGGCCCATTGTGCTACCACTCGGGTGAATGAGTACCTATTCCACAAGCCAGGAGTTGCTTAGTTCAGCCAGGCTATCAAAGTCGTATACTCCCAGAAGTCTAAATCTAAGGGATGAGAGAGCACTGCAGCTTCATAGCAAGTGTACAACGACTTCTTTCTCATCCTCGTCTCTGCAGCTTCTGCAGAAGTCGTTGAATGGGAGGCCAAGTCTAGAGGCGTGAGTTCCTATGGCGTAATCCCCTATTATAACGTCGATGAGAGTTCTGAGATTCGGCCTCGTCAAACTTACCAGACTAAACGATCGCTGAATCAACTAAAATTTGCAACTAGTACAAATTCATTCCAAAATCATGGCTCAGATCGCGCTCAGATCCCCATTTCCGGATCTGCCACAAAATAAAAATGCCTTTAAAAACTTGAATAATGATAATATGGATGGCGCTGCAATTTTATGTCGACTTCCACCGACGAAGTTAGAGAAGCGGCAGCTACCTACAAATATTCTACACCGGATATCTTCTTTGACCGGTGGAACTTGCATGGATGACAAGGTGTCATGGAAAAATAAGTCGTGATTCAAATACGTCCCATAGACCAACATCCCCATCTCCTAAAAGTAGGCATTAGATAATGCTTCATCAGCTCGTGGACTTCGACAATCCGATCAACGGCTCCTTTCGACGTCAGTAATGTTTGACTGCCCCGCAGATGGACCAATGTGAAAAGGGGCTTGTTGTAACCCTTTCTCATGACAACCCGATATCTTCCCTTGGCTATCTGATGTCACTGGTAATTGCCTTAAGTATCAAATCGCACCCGATTTGGTTGACATGAAGTATCAATTAAATCACCAACGCACCGTCCATTGCCCCACCCCTGCGAGAACGCAGCGGTTCACCCTTCCGTTTGGGTGAGTAAATACAATCCGAAAGGTGGATAGCCCTAAGTGCGCCCCAGAGTCTGCTCACACGTTCAGATTCAATTTACTGCGTGACGCAACTAGCATGAGAAATTCATGCAAACCGAGACCACAATCAATAAGGGGAAGGACCGTATCGGGTTGGCACACATAAATTAGTGTCAAAAGGTGAAGAGCAAGAGCACCCGACCAGCCCGGCAGGACGCACAGTCGACTCTGCATAATTGATCCAAAGTCTCTGCACATCTGAGCCCCCAGTGGCCGTGTGTGCGTGTGATTTTGTTTTAGTTTTCGCCGAGAGGTCGTTGACTGCTTTGAGGGTGCGTCTGCCAAGCAGGCCGTGTGCGTGGGGATGGGTGTCCATTTAGCGCTTGCATATTAAATCAGTTGACGAACGAGGCATGGAGCTCCGAGTGATGGTCAAATGAGTCATGAAGTGATGGAAGCAATCACTTAAACTTGAGAAGAATCCGATGGGAAAGGAGGATGTCAATTGCTTGTACTTATGACGTTGTGTCGATAGTCGGCCGAGGAGATGACTGTGTCGTCGTTTGACTTTTCAAATGGACTCTTCTTGAGGCGCATATGGGAATCGGAATAGAGATCGTTGTTGTTTTGGGCAACTTGTGGGGTAGTGCATATTGTTTGGAATGACCTTTCGAAGTTATCGTTGTAGACCCAGGACTTTATTGAACTATAAAGGAGGCGTGGTGGATAATTGGAATACAGGATTGGAGCATTGGTGCTAGAGGACGTACTTCGTAAATACCAGAGGACCATTGCATGTGCAGATGATCTAGTTATCTCGATGAAAGGTAAATTCCTACCAACCGTCAGGACAAGACAGAACTGTCCTCTGAAAACCGAGCTGGTTTTGTGCAACAGGAAAAGGAAAATCCCGATACTAGCTTCCCACAAGTTAGATGGAAATCCACTCAAACTCAATACGGTAAGTAAGTAAGTATCTAGGCATCATACTTTACTCCAGACTCTGGAAGAGGGACGGGGAGGAAAGGATGAAGGATGGATTAAATGCTTTTTATTCTTGCGAATACACCTTCGCCAAAAGATGGTGCTTGCACCCGTATATCCTTCATTGGATGTGAGCATGCTCAACAAAGTACAAATGACAGCCGCTGTTTGTACAATGGGAGCTATAAGGAGCACGTCACAAGCAGAGTTGCTTATGTAACTTCATTTCCTTCCTCTGGACTTTTCATAAAAGACTGCGCCGCAAGAAGTGCTCTCAGATGAAGGGAGTCTTCTTTGTGGAAACAGGCCAACTATGGACACGAAGCCATAATAAAAATAAGAGATGACCTGGGAAAGTGACGTGGTTCTAGTATATCTCCTCATAATGTCTTCCCCCTAAAAATACCAATTCCGTTCCCCGAGAGGGACAAGTGGCCTTCGAACGCCGTTATCAACGACCACAAGATTGCCCTTCTTACGGATTGATCAAAAATGGACACAGCTACTGCGCCGGGATTCTACTCGGACACTCTGCACAGACAGGAATCTTTTAGACTCCCTGATATGTGCAGTGTCTTCCAAGATGAGATTCTGGCAATAGAGAAAACAGCCGATATCCCACCATCAGATTTCACCAACTTTGTTCACAGACAGTGCAGCCTGTCAAGAGGTTCATGTACAACGAGATCAAAGGCAGTTAGGAACTTCCGCGACTCACTAAGGTCCATCAATCCCAAAGGGTCAAACTCGGCCGGGTCCCGGGCCACAGATCAATAGCAGGGAACGAGAGAGCGGACAAATTGGCCAGACAAGGGTCTAAAATGGACATCAGCGACACGGACACATCACTTCAACCACCGATCAGTGCAATTCACCGGACCATAAGTTGGACCGAACTAAAAGAAGCCAACTCGTCTTGGCTTGCAAGAAATTACTGTCACACAACATGATCGACGTGGCCTGAGCTTAACAACGGCAGCACAAAGGAGAGTTACGTCGGATAGGGAACTTCCAGTTGGATCAGCGTCCCGCCCCTCTCACCAACGCAGCATCTAGAGTTTGGTTTATATGACATCAATGTGCTACACGCGCATCCTGTGTACTCCATCATCCAGCAGACACGAGGTTCATATGACACCAATAAGCTACACACGCAAGGAATCGTTTCGCAAGCCAGGTTCAGCATTTTCATACTATAAATACATGTGGTAATGTTGACGCCCGAGGGTCAGTTAGTCAGTTAGTAATTATCAGTGTTGTAAGATAAGTAATTACTAAGTAAGATAATTACTAAATAAAAAATATGATTTTTTAAAAACTCAAACATGAGTATGTCATTCGTAATTGGAGCTTCTGGCTCGTTCGGTGTGCTTGCCGGAGTGATCTCAGGACACAGTCTCATGGGAACAATGCTCCGGAAATGGAATGCTTCCACATTCGAGCGATCTCTACAGGAGCTGCAATGACGTGGAAGAGACCGAGACCAGGCGATTAGCTTCACTGTGCCAAAGACTCTCCACAGAGACTGCGGACTTAGCGAATGAAGATATATCGGATCTTCTAAGATTCGCAAAGAGCACGGTTTGCTTTTCGTGACAAGATAGGTTGAATGATTGTATCCACAAATGAAGGGATTTACAATGGGCCCTAAGGCCACCAAGTGCAAGTGATGTGGGATCATCACACTCCCCTTCCTAAACCTAACCTAATCTAGCTCATCTCGGACTGTAGCGCCATCCATTGTGATAATGAAGAACAAAGACGCTAGTCTTTAAGTAATTTGACATTTCGAGGTAAGACGAGTTGTTCCTATAAATTCCAATGAAGTAATATAATATCCTATCTGAAATGTGGGACGGAAGAAATGTTAAACGGCTAATCGCAACCCCCGATGAAATGTCTCCGCGTTTCAGGAGGGTTGCTAATTCAAGAACCAAAAGTTTTTAAGTCTTGGTGAAGATTTTGCCGTGATCGAGGGAGTGAGTCGATTGTAAACAATGTTAGTTCACAGACTTTGGACAGCACGTAATATGGTAATAAGAAGCGAAGTTCCCTCGGAAAAGGATGCACAAAGCAACCTGGCGATCTCCGGGCGGTCGATCACTAAAGAAATAGACAGTGTGCTGATTGACGCAAGGCATGCGTCAAATATCCTGGATGTGGGAACATTCATGGGGGCAAACTTCCATTTCCTCGTACCAGCAAGATTCAGAGCTCGGTTATCCAATGTCAGAAAGCTGAACCAGCCTAGAACGAGGAGTTTTGACATTGGACGCCTAAGCACACCGAAGATTGCCAGAGCCTATGAAGAGCAACTAAGTTTGAGACTCTCCGGTATGCCCACGTCGAACGTAAGCGCCAGCGATATGTGCTTGCACTGCTGCTCGGAAATCAGAGAGGTGGCTGGAACCACTTTAGGCTACATCCTGCCACCTCCGTCAAAAAACCCTTGGTATGATGGCGAGTGTGAGCAGAAGAAACGTGCAACTGACGTGGCATTCCAAAATGGCGCAGAAACTAGAGCAACGCAGGAGGGGTACCGGGCTAGAAGACGGCAAGACTACTGGAGAAAAGGCTTCTACGCCTGAAGATAAGGTCTCTCGCAACCACCCAGCGCAAGGATATCGTCGAGTCTAGGGACAAGTAGAAAATACGGATCTGCTTCAAAAAAAGCATTGCCGCTGGCTTTAGAAAAGGCGCATCGAAACTGTGAGGGTAACCTTTTTAGTGACCCGCGAGGAATAGTGGATGAGTTTATGCAGCACTTCCAACAGCTGTTTAACTGGCCTGACCAGGGGAGAGTGATAGAGAATCAAGAAATCCCAACTTCAATCGACGAATTAGTCCTCAGGTTTGAAAAATTCGGCTCAGCCATTAAACAACAAAGCCGAAGGTTCAGATGCCTTACCATTAGAGATCTTCAAGGCAGGTGGCGATGTTCTGGTAGGGATGATGCACCAGATCATCTGTAGAACTTGGGAGGACGAAAGCATGCTCGACGACTGGAATATCAGCTCCATATACCCCATCCACAAAAAAGGCGATCCTACCTCTTGCAACAACTACAGAGGTATCCTATATCCCTGCTCAACGTCGCCACAAGATCCTGTCCAGCGTACGCCCCAACCGCACTAATCGGCAGGTTCCAGTGCGGCTTCGGGCCCAGAAAAAGGGCAACTATGGACTAAGGCAAATCCTGGAGAAGACTAACCAGTTTCTGGTCGACACACATCACCTCTTCATCGATTTTAAAGCCAAGCATTCATCGCAAGGATCTATTCTAAAAAAAAAAATAACTATATTCGGGATCCCATGAGAACTGATGCGGTTGTGTTGCACCACGCTAACAAATACGCGATGCACCGTGCAGTTCAGCTCAAGGACTTCCGAGACATTTGAAACCGGATTTCCGCAAAGAGATGCGCTGTCGTGTGATTTCCTCTATCTACTGGAGAAGATAGTGCGGCGATCACGCTGTAAACACGGAAAGCAATGTCTTCTACAAGTCAGTCCAACTGTTCAGATATACAGACGACATCGACATCGTCGCGCGTTCCCAACAAGCCGTAGTGGAAGCTTTCACGGCGATTGAAGAACAGGCGAAACGAGCTGGTCTTAACGATCCATGAGGAAGTACAGTGGACTACCACTAAGCCATCATAATTTGTTCGAGGAAGTTTGACTTTGAGAGAGCTTTTTGTATTGAAAAGTGGAAGTAAATTATGGCGAAAAACTTCGAGTTAGAAAGAAATTCGACTTTAGAAAAGTCCGCTGTATATGCTGTCGATAAAAAACAATCCGTCACACCCCACCTAGGACAAAACATCATAATCGACAGCTACAATTTTAAGGTAGTGAAGGGGATTGTCTACCTTGGGGCAAACGTAAACCGCAACACCGGAATAAATGCCTCCGCGCGTATTTGTAAGGAGGGTTGCGTTAACTCAAGCACCAACTCAAGAGAGGAAAATATTGTTCGCAAGCTCGAAGGTACATGCCTGTTACCCAACATGCAACTTTTCAGATTTCCATCCAGAGACGAGCGACGACAGCGTTCCATCAATTTTGACCTTAGAACTGGTTGCATTGTGCAGTGTTGTGCTCAGCCAAGGATTCGTCGTCTAAGATAGCAATGCAACGCAGAACGTACGAATCACATACTTGCAGGTGAAAGCAAATGATCCTCCTAGTCGGTGGGAACAAAAATGGACACCAAATGGAGATGGAATGCCCAACTCATAAATGCGTATCGAGAAACGGTTCGTAATGAGGATTAGCGAAAGGAACCAGTCGTTCGTGTCTTAAGACAAATCATCTTTAGATGAACCCACGGGAACGATCAACGCCACTTGAAAACGACATACAATAATTTGACCACACCTTGATTAGGAAAAATAAAAAACTAAACGAAATTTTAAATGCAAAATTGTGTATTTCTGTTGGGGTTGTGTGTAGTGTAATATCGGTATTGTTTTTTTCAATCAAAATCATCATAAATTCTAAGGAACTTTAGCCACAGGGTTGTTTTCGGTTCGTTTAATTGGTACCTGCGATCAGATTCATCAGAATGGTAATCATAAACGATGAGCGCATAGACTCCTCAATCATTTGCTGCTGTATATTCGAGAGCTCGTTGTACTGTCCCTGCATCACGAGCGTGGTGAGTTTGCTGACGCGACGACTCAAGCGACAGGCGTCGGTGTTCATGTCGCGCTTCACCTGCTCACTGTGGCTGCGTTCTCTAGACGTTTGCGGTCTGGCCATTTTCTCGTGAAATCTCAGAATTTCTGAGAGCTTGTCCGGTGAAATGGAGACCACTGCCTTAGCGGTGCTTATTTGGATCTTCCCATCGCAGTATCTAAGTTTCTTCGGTTGACGAACCGCCTCTGCATCTTGGTCAAGGATCGCTGCCAGACTGCGCTTGCGACTCTTCACTTTTTGAATCTGTTCCATGACCGTGTTCCGTGCTTCGCTAAGGTAGTTCTTCTTGATCTCACGGTAGCCGATCTTGTGACGAATGTTCCTGAACTTGAAAGCATCTGATAAGTGAGCGTGTCGTCGCTTGGGGAGCTTTTGCTTGCGGCAGGACTCTCTCGCCTCGATGAATAGCCGCCGCTTGACTCGTTCAACTTGCCCCGGTTTGGGTCTCTGGATGTCCAGAAGGTCATCGATGAGCTTACAGATGAGACCCTTGTTCATGTAGCCAGTGGTGCTGGGTGGAATGACCGCTGCTTTGTGAAGGATGTGTAGGGCACGCACTTCGTTGCCCAGATTGGCTCTTTTCCAGGGCACAAGAGGAATGCCCGGATTTACTCTGTTGTCTGCGACGACATAAGTCGGCGGTGCGCAATATCCGTGGGGATCGTATGCGTCGATTTTTTCAGCTTTAATTATGTCCATTTTGTACCGGAAACTGAGAGACTTTGATCACTGAACTCACTTGTCTTCACGACTCAATAGTGTGCACATCAATGATTCCGTTCCAGGTTGTCCCTTAACTTTATACTGACGAGCCTGACTACGTCCGCAGGTAAATTTCGCAAAGTTAAGGACATTCTGGTATTTCGCGATCATTCAATTTAGCGATAATGAGCGAGACGGCTATATGCCTGCGTAACATGAAGTCATTATGCACAGGTAAGGGTTGAAGGCACCCTTAATTGCTTTTTGCACTTGGTGATCGGTAATTAGCAGGCCTTTGGAGAATGCGATTCTGACGACAAGGAGGATAAGTTAATGAGTGTCCTGAAAAACCGTAATAGTCATTTAATATTGTTACTCTGAGTGCCGACAGCAATGTCGGGTGCTATGTTGACGAATAAAAGTTAAATGACTAAATGTTTAAAATGTCAGCCATAACTGTGATTATTTACCACCGTTTTAACTGGAAATCAATGAAAGATTTGTTGGAGGTGTTGTGTAAAATGCAGATCATCTACTAGACTTGTATTACATTGTTGCTTGTACCGCAACAACACTTTCATTGTTGTGGGCACTACAAATTGTATTCTGATTTTTGTCGCTCTGGCGATTGCTTGTAACAAATCTGAACCGCACGCTGTGTGGCTACGGTTGAGTTATTGTATTGCAACATTATTGCCAGCACTGCACACAATGATTTCGCGATGAATTTATGAACACGAATAACATTATCAAAAAAAGCGTTCATAAATGCAACTTTAGTTGGTGATACAAAAAATGTTTGAGTGACGTTTGTATTGCCAAACAAAATGTTTTGCGTCGCACAGTGGTTCACTTTGTATAGGAGGGCAGAAATAAATATGTAACTTTTGACTCCGTAAGCCGATCGTAATGGCATTTGATACATAGTACTTATGCCACAAGACCTTTTCGTTGTTCAAAACTATCTTCAACACCTACGTTTGATGTAGCTCGAACGGATTACTCATTAACGGAATAAACTTAAGTGAACAAAAATATATATATAAATATTACTTTTTAAAACTACTAGTTTCAAATATCATTAAAATCGGTCAACGATTTCGAAAGTTACATATTTATTAATTTGCATAAGTAGTATTCGTCACAGCTTGGTAATTACAACCCAAATTACTGTTGTAAGCTAACCTTTCGTATTGCTACACTTTGAAGGCACTTGCGGCCAAAGTGCTCGGTAGGCGGATATGATTTTTACAACATCAATAGACCACGTCTTCAGCTTTCAGAAAAATTATGTCGCCGGTTGAAGCTTGGTATTTACAGTCCAATAAACATGAAAACCAGAGATGAGGGATAATAGAGATATCCAACATCGGCCATTTGCATAAGTGTTGGTATTCCCTTGTATTTCACAAATTCACTTACACAAACCATGGATCCACCAAGCAATGGCGGCCGTTTTTTCATTCGTGGATTTTACTGGGAAATGGCTGCAGATTCGTGAATTTAGTTTGAAATATGGCGTCAGATTTTGAATGAATTTGCCCAAAACCCATGTACGATTCATGTAACATATATGGAACATACCCATTCGGACGGTGTTCAAAAGTTGACTCGAATGAAGAATTTTCTTACATTGCAATATGGACTTTCGTGAATAAAAATGTATTGCAATGGCCATTTAACTGGAACTATTTCACCTCAATTTAATTCTTAAATATATATACAGCCTATTCATAAGCCGTACCTGACAAATCAACTCACAAAAATGAGGTCTGCTGTATACGCTTAATTCATGAATTGTGAAAAACTCATGAATTCAATTTAAATAATTTCATAAGAACAATGAAAAAATATTGCAACTATTTGAAATGAATTGCATTACTAATGCATAAAAATGGTTGTCAAAATTTGCAATTAATTTGTGTCGTTATTTCTGTAAAATGTACGACCAAAGAAACTTCTTATTTTAAGTGATTTATGCAGATTCTTTAATAATATTTTTATTATTAGTTACTTGGTTGTTTGAATGCATTTCATAGACATTATTCATATGCAAAAATACAGACAATATGTTGTGTATTAATTAATTATGTGCTAGTATCTCAGATTGTAACTTGCTCAATGTTTTAATGAATCGACTTCATGAACATAAGTTTTGTTCGTTCGTTAACCCCTCCTATACTGTGGTGAAAAATTAAAACCGAACGAACAAATTTTCAAATAAGAACTCTTGTTGGAGTAAACAACAACAGCTTTTCGCAAGCTGTTCTCAAGAGCTCACACGAATTCACAGCCACGGGGCAAAAAGTGTATAAAAAACGCTGTCAGGTGAAATCAAGGGGCAAGAGAGATAGAAGTTGGGTATCTCTATTATCCCTTATCTCTGATGAAACAGACGACCTAAGAAATTGAATATCTCAGAGCTCCGTTCATGGATCCATTTATTTTTTTTCAAAGAAAGTTTTATAATTTCTTCTTTCATTAAAAAAGTCCTAGCTGCATTCATTCCAACTATTATTAGCTAAGAAATTGTGACTTCTGCATCATGACCAAAGTAAAAACCGTGTTTTTTAAGTCCGATATAGCGAAACAAATTTAAACATAACTCCGAAGGATGCAATAAGTTGCAGCTAATTTGGTTGGTATAAATAGCTACGCGTAGCTTTTGAAACTCAAAGAGTATTCATCAAAAGCTTTTTCTTTAACGCATATGTTTGAAGCTCCTTATCGAAGGTTTTTTATTTTAGCTAAGAATTGTAACTTCTGCATCATGACCAAAGTAAAAACCGTGTTTTTTAAGTCCGATATAGCGAAACAAATTTAAACATAACTTCGAAGGATGCAATAAGTTGCAGCTAATTTGGTTGGTATAAATAGCTACGCGTAGCTTTTGAAACTCAAAGAGTATTCATCAAAAGCTTTTTCTTTAACGCATATGTTTGAAGCTCCTTATCGAAGGTTTTTTATTTTAAATAGCCAAGAGCAGACCAATAGAATGATGTACGTATATGCGTAAGATATAGAATTTATGTTATGAACCTTGGGATAAAGACATGTAAACTTTTGTTGAACATATGGCTAGCAACTTGAGTAAATATTTTGTTGACTTTGGGGGCTTGCAAATGAGTGTATAGTATATATATATATTAAAAAAGACTTTCAATCATAAGCCCGGCTTATCTAAGACTCCTTAGACATAAAACTAAGAAGGCTACGAAGTACTTTCTCCAAAGACCTTTTTCCCGCTGTTAACCCACTGTGCATCGTTGCGGTTTGCATAGTTTCGAAGTTGCGTGATTTAAAAATGATCGTGGTTTCAAGTTGCATCGATATTATTTCGGTTTGCTTTCTTATTATAATTTTGCTATTTTTTTTAAAGTGATTGAACGTAAACTCAGTTAGTTTGAAGAAATATTTGCAACAATAAATGGGAATCATTAAGTCGATTTTTGTCATGTTTTTTTTCGGTGTCCCAAGGCAAAGCTAGGCTTTGGTGTACATTTTTTGGACATAATAATTTGTTAACAATTTACACAAAAAAACATAAATTTCCTTAACCCTTTCACAGCCAAAGTCAAAATCGAGTTTAATTTAAAATCTAAATATTCCATATAATTTAATATTGTTTTATTTAAAATGCAAGGATATACGAAATTCTACGAGAATTCTCAGGTCTGGCACTAAAAGCACAGCTTCAAAGAGTGTCCTCTTCACTCCAGAGAATACTCGGGTTTGGGAGGGAAAGTGAAAGATGATAGGGTTTTCGGAACCTCTTTTCCAGTTCCGTGCAACAAAACAAAAATAGTTAGTAGTTGTAGTTTGCAGAAATGAAGTATTACAGAGATGCGCGTCTCTCCCGACCTCTGTTGACCCTTAAAATGTTTGACAACTGTTTTTTATAACACGTTCATAAACCATATTGACCAATCAGAGGACGGCGTTTACGTTATACCGTGAATAACCGTCAACAATTCATGAATATCTGTCAAAAAGTCACTCAAATTCGTGAATGGACTAGGGGGCAATCAGCTGTGAAGACGGCTATCTCTGTAATACTTCATTTCTGGTTAAGATAATAAGAGTATTACCGGGTGAGGGTTTTCGGAACCTCCTTTCCGGTTCCCTGCAACAAAACAAAAATCACTGACAACTTGATGGTAGTTTGACTGCCGCTTTGCTTTTTTGAACACTGTTTCTGACTGCTGTCATTGTCATTTACTTACATTTATGAATGCAAATCTTGAAGGGCTGCCGCAGTTTGACATTCATGGACTCAGCCTATTTTGCATTCTCATTCATGTTAAAGTGAACACAAACCGTCGGTCGAGACAAAATACGAATCGATTAGTACACAATAATGAACTCGATGTACTCGAGCAATAATCAATCAACATTGTCAGCACAGAGGCAGAAGGTATCGTGAGACAATGAGGCGGCAACCACAGCCTGTGGGTGACGCTAATTCAATACCCACGAAATAGTTATCGAAAGAACATCTTCTCGGTGTGGTCCTGGACATTAAGCTACAAGTTACCATGAAAATTACTAACTTTAGAGTAATATGATGTTTTGTTCATCATTTTGAATCTTTATCGGGTAAGCCTGAGGGAGTGTGTTCCATTTTTTTGCCGGGTCACAGCGACTACAGATTTCTGTGCTGATAAGGTCCATTTCATTTAGAGGTGAATTGCATGCACTGTGACCTGGTAGTGTTCCAAATAGCATACTCAGATCGGCTTTATTGCATTCCAGAGCTTCTTTGGCTCGCTTGGAATTGCTGACTGGGGTTGTTAATCTTGGAACCGTTAAGATTTCTCTATGAAAATGCTCTTGGGTAGTTCCAAGGAATGGGGAGCGTGTCTTATCTTCCTCTAACTTGTTGAAAAATAAACCTAATTTTGCGGCATGGGTCGCCGTGGCGTAGTGGGTTAGTGCGTCGACTCCTACGCAAAGGGTGCCAGGTTCGATACCCGAATTTACCACCTATCATAATTCACGGCTCCACCTCTTTCGAGTCACTTACAATGCTCAAAGAGTATTTCCTGTCTCAAACTTGCTTCTCAAACTTGGCCGTTCTGAATCCCGCCATCACTCGTTAGAACTATTTCTGAGTCTTTGGCTTCTTGAACCTCAATTGGAACAAATGTGACGTCTTTATTTAATAATAATAATATGGGTGGCGCTACAGTCCGAGGTGGACCTGGGCCTAGCTTCTCAGCAACCACTTGTGTTGTGCGTGCTATTGTTCTTTCACGAGTGGAAGGGACCTACAGTTTAATGCCGACTCCGAACGGCGAATTTGAGAAACTTTTTCTAGACAGGAGTACTCTTTGAGCATTGTCAGTGACTCGAAAGAGGTGGAGCCGTGAATTATGATAGGTGGTAAATTCGGGTATCGAACCTGGCACCCTTTGCGTAGGAGTCGACGCACTTACCCACTACGCCACGGTGACCCACAACGTCTTTATTTGGATGCCCCTTAAACCGATTCACCTTTTTCGGAATTATGGAATGTCACTATGTTCAGGGACTCAGCGTAATGCCATGTTACGCAGATTCGTTGTCTCTGTTGCAGATGTGCGGCTATATTTAATCAATCTTAATACGAGTGCTCTACTTGATGCAACAGGAACTCCGACAACAGGCCCATGTATTCGACCGAACTTTCTTCGACATATTGACAGCCGCGGTTGTGACTCCAGGTAGCTTCGCGATATAAGTAGCCTTTGACCACATTGCCAAACTCACCCTCGACCAGGTTCGTGTCCACTTTGAGACCAATGCGAGTATTCTAGTAAATTAAGTGCACTAGATGAAGCGCAACCTGTGGTGCCGTCTTGTAGTCGCAAAGAGATACTCAACTCTCCAGCCGGTAATATCCTCGGTAATATCCTGATCTTCTCCAATTGATTCACAAAAATATTATTGAACTCGCTGGCAACAGGGAGTATGATCGATATCTGGTATAAGGTAGGAAGAACTAAGAACATGTACGTAGAACACTAAGGAAAGCCGCAGAGAACTGTGTATTGGGCAGTCGCAGTACTAACATGTATGTTGCCTTTGGTTGGTTTCATTTTTATCATCGGGGCTCTACCACAATTGTGGTAGATATCCTTCGATTTTCGAAAATTTTCAAATATACAACTCTAGTGCCCTAAATATACCACGTTTTGTATTTCTTTTTCTTTTCCCTATTGACTGATGTTTCTTGTTTCATGTTTAGGTAATATATGCGGAACGATATGAACTATTTCTGATAGTGGACAAACATATTTACACAGCTCCGGGACGATCAAAACTCAATTCCATTCAACCGAACAAGTGAATGCATTCCGAATAGTTTTGCCGGTGCTACCGTCGGCATAAGCACAAGTGTACATTCAGTTCAATAACTGTTATACTCACTTTTCTCCAGTCCAGAGGTGGGTGTCACTACTAATTTCTGTGATATTATGTCAGAACCACTTAAAATAGAACAGCAAACTGTATGAGCTGTATTGAATTTTTGATTTATCAAGATATGGATTCTACCCGGAATGCAAAAACCCGTCGACTGCACTGGCTTGGCCAAATCGAGCTCATGGAAAACAATGCTCCAGCCAAGAGGTCTTCGAATGCTTGCCTCCTGGATCGACAAAGAGAGATGAAGCCGGTACCACTAGTATAAAGACCATGTTATCGCGACGGCAATGATCAAATGCACAACTTTCAAGCAATTTAAAAATTTTATTTGAACAGAAAAGAAATATTTGTACTGTTGAGATTACAACTATTCATACAAAGGGTGTTGGCTCAATAATAGGGACATTGTTTAATTTAACGTTTATATTTATTGTCGGTGTGTTGTTTATTTTTTATATCCTAAAACGGCTGGTGCCTACACCGGGTTTATGTTGGTCTTTTTGGCATGTGCTTGTAGTGTGGTCGCCGATTTAGCCTCGGTGAGGATTGCGATCGATACTCTGGTAGAAGCCATGCAGCTTGTTGTTCGACGTATTTGGAAAGTGCTACATTTAGATCGGCCGCATTAGCTGCTTGTAGAACAGCAGTTTAGTCCTCTGGCTTACTCCACTTTGCTTGCGCATCAAGGGATAGATGCGATTGCAGCCTGGATTGAAGTTAACGCCAAGATGCTTGACCTGTTTGTCCGTTGATATCTCAGTACCTACCTTAGGGAGTACTATATTTATGTTCCTACATTTGGCCGCTGATCTGCATCCACCTAGGGATGGTCTCCTTAAGCATTGGTTAGTATAGTAATCAAATTTATTCGCTGTCTAGTTTTCGACCCTTCGCGCTGTTGTAACATCGAGCAAGTTAGCGAGTTATCTGCAAATAGACAGCAGTTCACTGTGTCCGTTGGATGTGGTTGATCTGCCGTTTAGATCTTGAAAGGCCACGGTCCACAGCTTTTCGCTTGCTGCTCCGCTCTGTTGATTTGATGCCTTTTGAACGTAGAATCTTCTGGAATGGCTAAAGCTATAAATTATTCTGATGAGCCTGGAGGAAATCCTCAGCTTGTAGATGAGTCCATCTATCCAGACCGTGTCGAAAGTCTTTTCCACGTCCAGGAAGATGAGGTTCTCATTAACACGGTATCAGATCGCGCATCTTATTTAAAAGGTTGTAGTCATTGCCACCAAATATCCGATGTCAAAACCAACGCCTTCAGCGCTATCTGCACTTCAGATTTTGCAAGATCCTATGCACAATTCCTGGCTATGCACTTTCAAATAAGCAACTACTGAAACAGATGATAACATCAGTCTATAGACTCTGCGCAGTTAGTGCAACCAGCGGATTTAGGATCATCTACGAAGCGTTCGTCATTGCAGGAATGCTACCCTTCGACAATGTGGCAGAGAAGTTGTATGACAGACAAACTACTCACAAGCAGAAAGCCAAGTTCATAAAATCAGAAGAACGTGAAGCTTACATAGCAAGTCAGATGTTACTTCTCTCATTCCCGTTGTCGAGGCCTGGACATCAAGCACTCGTTCACGCCGACGTACCTAACGCAAGGGGATTACACAATGAATAGTTCAACGCACAGCTGATTTCATTTGACAGTTTCAAGTTTCAATTGAAAAGGCAAGTTGCTTTTGTTATTAATGCCCAAATAAAATATGTATTTTATTAGGACTGTTTTTTTGAGGTACTCAGAAAGCAGAGCAGGAAAAAATTTCAACGCAAAACAACAGCACATACTCAAACTTTTACAGGGAGATAATGCTTCCTCAGGCTCTACTTAAGGTTGCGCGTTAAATAAGCTCAAGCAAAAATGGCATTTCTGATACCACAACTGAATAACAGATTGTCAGCGGCAAAATCCTTGAAGATACAACAGATTTGGTATTGGTGTTCTAAATCGCTACATAGGATACAATATTCCAATTTATAATCCATCCTTTGTATATAAATGTAGTAGGTAAGTTGTAAACTCCACAATTGACACCACTGTGGAGATCCGACGTAGAACCGCCTTTGGCAACCGGTGTTACTTCGGTTTGTCAAAACAACTGGCGTCAAAACTCCTCACTCCTGACTCATGCTCTACAAAACCCTTATTTTGCCTGTCCTGCTATATGGAGCCGAAAGCTGGACGATAAGCAAAACTGCTGAGCTGATTCTATATACCAGATATGGTCCCGTCTGCGAAGAAAGTGAATGGAGGAGAAGACACAACCACTAACTTTACGCGCTGTACCAGGATGTGGATGTAGTCCGGAAGGCCAAGATACGTCGACGGCACTGGCTCGGCCAAGCATGCTCCAGGTAAGAGGGTCTTCGAATCCAAGTCTCCTGGTTCGAGAAGGAGATGAAGACCGAATCTCCGGTATAAAGACCAAGTTATCGCGGATGCAAGACAGCTAGGTCTTGAAGACTGGAAGCAGCGTGCCCAGGACCGTCAAGAATGGAAAGCAGCTATCGCTCAGTCTCGGACCCTGCGTGGGTCATCAGCCTGATAAGTAAGTAAGTAAGTTGTAGCTACGACCCTACTGGAACCAAGTCTTTATCGCCCAAAGAGGACTCCCTTGGTCTGATAGCGCAGCCTTTTATGAACAAGTCCAGAAGAAAGGGGAAGGTGATAAAGTTACATGTCCAACCTTGCTTGCGGCGTGCTCCTTATAGCTCCCGTTGTACAAACACCGGCTGCCCTTTGTACTTTGTTGCTAGTAGTCCACCGGACTTGGGCCCCATAAGTTGTACTGGGTCTGAAGATTGCTGTGAATATCCAATGAAGGATGTACGGCTGCAAGGTGTTCTTGATTTAACCATTAGACTCTGCTGATGCAAATTAACTCAACACAACATTTTTTTCAATTATTTTCTTTTATTACATTTACCTAAAATTAGTCACATTTACAATTGAATTAAAGCAAATAATCCTTACGTTAATAAATATCATACATATAATACAGCACTGTGTCTGTCCACAGCTCAGAGTCAAGTTGAATGTAATGATTCTAACTACACTCACAGCTACAATTGCTCTTGCAAGGAGTTTCATTTCGCGACATCTCTGCTATTATTGTGGCAATCAGTTTCTTTCGGTACTTCATTAGATTATTAATTTCAGCGTTTATCGCTTCCTTGTTGGCGCCATACTCAGCGAGCCTTGCTCTATTCACTCGTATGATATCTTCCGTCAGCTCCAGTTTCATGTGATGCCGACTTCCGGGTTCCTTCCTGAGCATCACCTTCTGGTAGTGATAGATCTGCGGGTGGAAATTGAAGTCGTCCTCGGAGTTGGGGGCAATCATTCTGCGGGATTCTTCAGATGTGTCATCTTGATTCCCGGCGATAGTCTTGTAGATTAGATTTATTTTAATGCAGTTTCCCATTTTATGTGAATGCAAGGATGTTTCTTTCAAGCGACGAGTGTAACTGATGCAGGATAGCGGAATACGCAGTACTTATATTCAAAATCTACATATGCCTAGAATCATTCCTCTCGGTTTTTTCCCGATTAACTGTTGTCCTTAGTAAACTGAACAGGAAATTTCCACATCACAGGAAATACCTGAGTTGGTTTTATTACAGAACACGATCCTCGCGCCTCCCAAAGCGAATCCGTCAGTGTTCGAATAAAATATTTAAAAATAGCGGAAGTTAATATTTATAAATACCGCGTGCTACCAAAACAATAAAACTATCAGTAGATTAACGGATTAACCCTTCATCAATGCCAGCTACCTACTGTTTGAAGAAAATCCTAAATCAGTGTTTATTCGTTATTTCCGGAGGAGAGGTTGTAAATATCCCGGGAAAACTAGAATTGCCCTTAAAAATTTGAAATTTCCCTTTACGATATGGTTTTTTCTTCGGTTGTTTCGCAACTTGTGGTTTTTACAGGATCAATATGGAAATTACACCACGATCAATCACATCGCTCTGGAGATCCCCACTGAGGTCTAGATCTTCTGTTTCAGTGTTTGTTGCTTTGGTAGACAGCAAAGTACTCTTGTGGGAATTTCCTTCTTATCCATTGAATTGAATTGATGAATATGCGGAGTGACTATAGGAATCCCATAGGAGTGCGAATTTCTTGATCGGGGACTTTAGACCTACCTTGAGAAGTTTGATAATCGTTCTAGACGGTTAAGGAGTCTGTTCCTGTTGAGATGCTTCTGTTCCTTATTTTATGTCTGCCTGTTGTCGGATTTGGACACTCGGCGGGTTTGTCCAAGTGTTCCCTGGTTTCCTTTAATTGTCCAAAATGTCTACAGTTTTTGGGCTAATGTGCCCTATTCTATGCCGGTGATAGTTGCATGAAATGTGGCCAGAAAGTGCGCAACAGAGTATCCCTAGGTCAGGTGGAACTGATTTATGTTAGGTTAGGTAAGAGTGGCTGACTGCAGAAGGCAGTCACACTTAGGCTCAAGCAGGCCCATTGACTACTCCTAATCTTGGAACCACTTGGTGCTTAGGACAAAGCAGTTAAGCTCGCTAATGCTGATGATGTTTAGCTTGTTGAGATTATTGAAAAAGTGTGCCCCTAAATGTAAGTAAATACGGCAGCGCTACACAAGTAGAGAAGGTGATTTGCGGTTTCTATATCCTCCTCTTCATCAATGCAAAAAAGTCATTGTATCAGACACCCCATGATACCGGCGTGCATGCCATTGTGCACAGTGTCTGTTTATGAAAGACTTGAGTGTAAGTTCTCTTATTCTGTGCAGACAAAGTGAACATTAGATTGAGCTCTGGCCATATTTCCTAGCCACATGTTACTTCTACTTAGCGTAGTGTAGCGATCGGCATAGATCTGTTCCTGATATTAGAGAAGAGGTTAAAATAAATTTGGCACTTTTCGAACATTGAGTGGAACTTCTGTGTCCCAACAGGTGCGAAAGGGTTCAAATATTCAGCCATTTCTTTAGAGATGGTATTTATTAACGGATAACGACTTGATGGCTCGATGGGTTAAGTGCTTACCCTTGGTAAGTGGGGTACCCTGTTCGAGTCCCAGTGAGAGCAAAGTAAATTCCCTTTTATCTAGTTTTCAAACCTGTTCTAGTCACCATTTGCTGTTAGGATAAAATTAAAGGCACTATCTCTGAAGTGGTCCATCAGTGGCAATAGTCTGACTGTGGGCATCACAATGGACCAACATGGTTTAAGTGTGCTCGTGAATGCACTAGCAGTCCCCCTACCCAAGCTAGCCTCTTAAGGGATAGTTTTGAGTTGAAAATGACATTATCAAGGAACTAAATTCAGACCAGGCTTTCCGAAAAGATCGCAATATCCCTTTCGGATATAACATTATAAAGGAGTCCTTATCCCCTTTTGGATTGGATGTGTGCCCATTTTCATTGCCCTCGTGGTTGCCATGTCTTAAAAACTATGTCAGCTTTAACCTGGACTTCTCTGCCAGCCTCTTGAGTGTTTTATGATAGTTAACAGCTGTTTCGCGCTTTAAGTACTGCCTGGCTATCTGAGAATATCGATATGTTTGAATTGAGTAGATTTCTATTGTTGATGCAATATGCTGTTCCACATTAACCTAGGGCGAAAAGTTCAGCTAGGAAGTTAATGGAGACTCTGGGGACCGGCATTTCTAAGTCAGGGTTAGAAAATGCCCAATGTTTACTGCTATGTACACATTTTCAAACCCTGAACGCAATTATTTTCTAATAATATAAAGACGTAGTTCAAAAATTTTAGTGTCCTAAATTGAACTGCCAAAATTGGGTGTCTAATCGTAGGGTTTGGACAGAATGCTGTTTTTTCTTCAGCCCGGTCCTGGTCTAAGTCTGCACTTCTTAAGTCTTGTTTGGTATCTTTTTGATATTCCTGGCCTGAAGCTCAAGTTACTAGGCCATATAATACGATGGTGATAAATAGTTTCAGTGGAACACACAAAGCGATGGAGAAGATCTTGTACGTTACGTTAAGGAGGCCTATCCCTCGATTGTTGTCGAGTCAGAGGTTTTCTCTTATCTTTAAAAAAAGTAAATAATGAATACATGGCAGGTAAGTAGAAGCACACACAGTTCTGGTCCATTTTGCTCCTCTGAAGTCCTTCATACAACATGAGATGTTTCTTAATTACAAGAGACGTTCAATTGAAACATAATTCTAACTAAAAACCACTTGGCAGTTCTTCAGTATGTAGGTAGGTGTGTATATTATATATAGGAGAGCAGATATTGGATATGTCTTTCTCGCATCTGCAGCTTCTGCAAAAATCGTTGTGCGATATGTTCAGTCTCATTGCGTGCGTACTTATGGCAGTGTCCGGTGAGGACTCCAATTACATCAAGGTCATTCCAACGTCCTTATTCTCTCTTATCTCTTTTTGCTCATATTCCGCCATATGGCCCTTTCTGTAGCTGCAGTATTCAGGCTGAGCCAGCGAGTGCTGGGATTTACCAGAGATTCTCCCAGCTCCGAGCCCTCCTTTGAGACTGTTCGCCTTTTCGTTTTCTTGAATTCCAATATGTCTCGGTACCCAGCAGAGGGTTACCGAATTCTCCAAGGATATCTAGTTGACCCTCTGGTTTCAAAGCCCAACCAGTCAGAATGTCTGACTCTGAATGATTGCGATCGATTCACCGGTAACATTTCGGTCTTTCAGCGCGAGTGCCGCCTCATGCAGTCACTTCGGCAACAAAAGCGTTGTCCCAGGGATTTTTCTAAAAGGTCTCAGAAGATCGCTGCTTCTGTACTAGCGCTAGTGATTAAGCCGTCGGTGTATAGGGCAATCTCTACTATTGTCATTCGTTACTCCCATTATTCTCGACCTGGAAACCGTTGATAGAAATTCTTTCCAGGGGCCAGGGTTGGTGTAAGGTGGTCCCTTAGTCCTCTTGAGTATTTAAGGATAGCTCTTAGCTTAACTTAACAGTTTAAGGATAGCTCTTAACTTAACAGTGTTCTTTCGTGGCAATATAAAATAAATGAATGCAAAGTGAATAAATGTATAAAAATATATTTGTTAAAAGCAAGCGCACATACATAATATAAATTGTCTATCCAGTAGTAAAATCTTAACAAATAGAAAAGAGGAAACACGTCACCATAGAAATATGTTTAAAAATCGTCAATGAGTTTGGAATGTATTCCCATCAGGCCCTGAAAGTACAAAACAACAATTAATTTTGACCAGAAATTCGATAAATCACAAGTATACGAATTGCTATTGAATTGATCACGGACAGTGTAATTAAACAAAAAACATTTAAAACAAATACCAACTTAAAGGTAACAGCATATCGTTGGAGAGGAAATGAGAATCTGTTTATTTTTTGTTTTTCTGTGTAAATATGGGGACATCCATTAGTCAATCATCTTGTCGTGTACTCCAACAAATAGTCCCTATACGAATATGAGAGTTTCAATTTATTTTTTCCTTTTGGCTTGAGTCACATTTCTTTACGTTAACAATTACAGAAATCCCAAAGCATTGAATAGAAGAAGCGATAGACAGATAAATTCTCCAGAAGAAGCTGTCCATTTACATATAATATTCAGGACTTGTTTTAGGTTGTGAATGATTAGAGTACCACATTGAGAAGAGCCTAACACCATTTACCCATTAAAACATGCATTCAATTCAGCGGTTAATGTACACTTACACTATAGCCAATGCATGGCAAGACATAAGCAACTCTAAATGTATTTCTTTAACTGCAACTGCAATTGTTTTGTATCGTTCAATGAGCTGCCAACAACATCGAGATGGACTAGTTGCGCGCAGAACCGATGCAGTGTTCGATTTGTCGATGAGTTATGTGAGGACACTCTGAACTCTCAGATGTGATCAGACGACCAGACACTTCACAATATTTACATAAATTGAATCTTTGACGATGCAACTCTCACGATGCCCCAAACTATTGAATGTAGAAAGTTATGGTATCAATTATAATAATAATCAAGCACTGGTGTAGTGCGTTTGTTCTCTAATGAGCGGAGGGGGACTAAAGTTGCATGCCGTTTCGTACACGTGCTTGTGTTGCGCTGTTGTTTACTCAAAGTCACATTCATTATTTTGATTTTTTTATGTTTAAATGTAATGTAGTCCGCGCGAATTCATGCATAACGTCAGTCACAGTCAGATCTTTGTGGTGTGACGAGCAGTAATGCTTTCTACTTAGTGTGTAGTGGCATGAAACTCGCATGAATAAACTAATCACTCTCACGACGCATTGTGTTGTTTGGACACAGCTTGAAAAGCTTTTTCTAGACAGTTTATATTGCTTGAGCATTGTTTAGTCCAGAGAGTCGCGTGCTGTGAATGCTATGAACTAAGAGTTGATGCACATACCCACTTCGCGACAGAGGAATAATCGACTTGTTTACAGAAAGTGTCATGAATAACAAACATAACATAAATAAAACAAATTACAGTGAAATTGTAACTCCCCAGAGTCCTTGAACAAGATCTCCTTTTAATGTCTGTTAACATTTACTCAAGGAATCGAGGGCTGGAGTCACTTCAGCCTAAAATATTGTGGTCAAGAGAAGAATAGGAAGTGAATATGTAAGTGGTAGGTACGTAGTAAGTGGCTTTGGTGCACTTAGGCCAAAGGAGACCCGTTCTACTACCACGTGGGTTTATACCAAGGGGGGATTGGGGTGGCGTGATTTCTGCAAGAGCCAGACAGATTTGTCAGCGAAAACCAGTAGCGATTTGATTGGTGTTCCTCTCAGATCGCTAAGGTTATCAAAAAAGTAGGAACTCAGATTGGGCTTCCTAGCTAAGGCGAGTGCAGGGCCATTGTAAAGAACTTGCTGTACACTTCCCTCCTTTAAATCATCCAGGCAGGTTTTCGCGTGTAGATCCAATAGGCAGTGTCCGGTGATTATTTCCACTGCATTATTGTCTTGGATGGTCCAAATTTGTTTCGTGATTTGGCAAGTGTTGCCTGCATTCCATCTGGCGTAGACTTCTAGTTTACTTTGATTATTGATTTCCCACTTAAAGGTAGCTGAGGGAGTACCTGTGTCACAAAGGGTTCCGTCATCTGGCAATGTGGTGACGATTCTTGCGTGCTTTTCAGCTCTACAGTTTCCCTTAAGGTCTCAAACCAGGCACAGGCTAATGTGAAGCTGTTCGGATATCTCTTCAACAGATGCGCGACAATTTATAACTTCTTTACAGTTTATAGAGAACGATGTTATGGATTTAATTGCTGCCTGGCTATCCGTACAGATACATATATCGCGGGCGAATACCACGTTCCCCCTGAGCCAGGACAGGGCTCCGCTGATCGCCATTGTTTCCGCTTTTTCCTCTTGGAAGACACTGCAGTCATTAGGTAAGTGAATTGCTTTGTAAAGGTTAAGATGTTCCGAGAATGCACCACTTCCTAATCCGTCTTAAGTGGAGTAGTTTAAGGGTTAATTCCTCAGGAAGTTATAAATCTATTTAAGGCAAAATTCATTGATCCGACGCAATGATGGGTGAGGTAAAGAAAGAGTTATGATGATATGAAGTCCTATCCATCCACCTCGACATTATAGCTAACTTAATTCTATAAAATGACACCAACCATATCAAAGTTTCGTCATTATGTCGATTGTCTAATAGTATGTACACCAAAATTACCTCCAGACTAAGATATTTTGAATTATTTATTCACAAGGTCGTTCGCTGAAGAGGCTTCCTGGTTTTTAAGAATGTCGGCGATCTGAGGAGACTAAAGAAAGGAAAATTAGGAAATTTTTTTTCAGATTAATGCGCGCCAACTTTGGACGGCTTAGGCCCGTCTGAAGTCTACGGCTGTTAAAATGCACTTGTACGAATGCAAAGGCGTCTAATCAACAAATTGAGCGTTCTCAAATGCCCACCCATCCCCGTCCGTTGTTACTTGTCTCGAGCACAAAGGTTTAGTTTCGATTCATTCGATATCGAAAGTAGAATATAAGCGTATAGTCTCATTACCATCACCATAAAGCAACTTAATCAAACTGGTCAAACAAATAGCAACTAAACTACTGATTGCAAGCATTTCAAAAGATAAGAACCCACTTATCTCTCCAACCACAACAACGAAACTTAGTCTTATCTCACAAAATATTTCCAGTTGCATGCAACAAACCCGCAACCGCTTGATGTGAAGCTCAACGTACCTTAAAGTATTTCACTGTCTTTACACGCAGTTCAAGTGTTGCGTCTTCATCACACACCATCAGGGTATTCCTGTGCTGTTGGAATGCACTAACGGTCCACATGTGATTAACGCCCTCCTCGATGGCTTTGTACAATGCAAACGCCTTGTGTGCTCCAGTCACTAGAATCATAACCTCCTTCGAGTCGAGCACAGTTCCAACACCAACAGTGAGTGCTTGCTTAGGAACTTTAGTCATATCATGTCCGAAGAATCTAGCATTCGCCTCTAGTGTATCCTGAGCAAGAGTTTTCACCCTGGTCCGTGACACCAGCGATGATCCAGGCTCGTTGAACGCAATATGTCCATCGGGTCCTATGCCCCCAATAAAAAGCTCAACGCCACCAGCCTTCTGAATCTCCTCTTCGAACGCATCACATTCGGCAACCAAATCTGGAGCGTTTCCATCAAGTATATG
Organism: Eristalis intricaria; assembly: GCA_964034865.1. Classification (NCBI taxonomy): domain Eukaryota; kingdom Metazoa; phylum Arthropoda; class Insecta; order Diptera; family Syrphidae; genus Eristalis; species Eristalis intricaria. Next base: position 52,215,490 of record OZ035874.1, read on the forward strand.
CACATTCGCTGGGTCGATGTCGATGTGCTTGAAGAAATTATTCCACATGAAGTAGTGATAGCTCTCGTGATGGTCGCGGGGAAGGGCTATAAAATGACAAGACTTATTAATGCCAAGTGGCCATGTCGGGGTGGTCACAAGTGCTTACCGACGTATTCATCCATGTTAAAGGTCTTTACATATTTGAATGATACTTTTCCGGCTAAATGAAACTCAATTAACTTCTTGTACATTCCGAGGGGCGTACTTCCAGTAGGCAATCCCAACACAAAGTACCTACAATTGAAAATAAAAAATGTGTAAGCATTCGTTTGAGTATGAAGCATAAGATTTGTACATCACATTTGTACACTCGTCAATTTACTTGTTTGGTCCTGCATGGAATTCGTTTATCCTTTTCATCACATACTTTGCTGCCCATTCTCCGACAGAGTCGGCGGTGTCCAAAATAATCAATTTCATGATGAGCTACGTCTAACTATCCACTCCTAGATGGGAAAAGAATAAGATTCGTTATAATATAAACAATGTGGTTTCTTTGGAAGATAAGTTGATTCAAAACAAATATATATTCCAAGCTGTGACAAGACTACACAAAGGTGGGTCATTCGATGGACACTTAGACAATGCCATACTGCTGACATTGTGATTGTGTCATGCGGGCATACGCCGAATGAATAAATATAATTCACACGAATATTCACACTTTGAAAGTCATTTAATTGACCTCCAGAATTAGACAAACTCGTTTGTTGGAAATTAAATTTATAGTCACACAAAATGAGAATAAAGAAGCGACTTAAGAAGTTTTTCTCACCTTCTGCTCTGCACTGCCCTAAGCGCACTGAACAATTTCCAAACAAGCACTAAATGGTACGAGTACGTAGTGATCCCCGGGTAGCTCTATAATAACAAAAAATCGTTTACGCAGTCCAATCAGTAATTAGTTTGATGAAGGCAGCTCATATGTGGTTGTGGTCCGAATATTATCAAGTTGGAATTATAATAGAGTGGACGAATACAAATGTATGTATGTATATAGAGGATAAAGTAAATAAACCACTTTATGCACGATGTTATCTATGGTCGAACTGGGTTTTGGACAATTATTTATGTGATCATCGACAGCCACTGAGAGGGAGGTTCAGTGACCTGAATTAACAATGTTCCGTGGAGTCCGTCGAGCTTTTTCCTTGACCGATTATGAATGTTTATATTATATCACAGAAAACGACCTCGAATGGGGATAGACTGACTTATGAGTGAATTCATTTCGATTCATTCACTGTCACAGTGTTGCCGTGATGGTGAAATAAAATGTATCGAAATAAAGGGTGTGTTTTCTTGTACATGCGAAGAACTTTTAATTTGGAAATGTTATTTTCTGTGACCGCTGATTTGGAAGTTCTCATAATTAGTGGCTTTCAGACACAACAATTTGGCGAGACGATTTGCTTGACGTGAACTCGTTACAACAAAACTGCAGACTTTGTTTGCGGTAGACAATTCATTATGACTTTTCAGTTTCAACAAATCGTCACGACCAATTATTGTGTCTGAACGCCACTATTGGTATATGTGGACTTGAAGACCTGCTACCAGAAATGAAGTATTACAGAGATAGCCGACTTTACAGCTGATTGTTTTTCAGCGAATTTCAGTTTTTTTTTTTTACAGATATTCATACATTTTTGACGATTATTCAAGAAATAACGTAAATGCAGTCTTCTGATTGGTCAATTTGGTTTAAGAAAACGTTATAAAAAACAGTTGTCATACATTTTAAGAGGCAACAGAGGTAGAAGTCACTATAACTTCGAGGTAGTGAAGGACTTCGTCTACCTCGGCTTGCAAGTAAACAGTACGAACAACACCAGTACCGAGATTAAACGCGGAATTACTCTTGCCAATCGCTGTTTCTTTAGGCTCAAGAGGCAATTGAGTAGTAGAGCCTTCAGTGGAAGGATCAAACACACCTTGAACCTCTCTGTCGTAGTCTATGGCGCGGAAGCATGGGCAATCTCAAAAGCAAATGAGAAGCCCTTGGTCTCTTCGAGAGAAAAGTTCTGCGTTAAATCTCTGATCCTGTTTGTGTTGATGGTTTTTGGAGAACAAGATTGAACCACAAACTGTACGGTCTGTACAGCGGCATGAACCTAGTCAGACGTCTACGGATTAAGGCCTAAGATGGCTGGGTCACGTAGACCGCATGGACAACACTGCTCCAGCCCGAAAAGTCTTCGACTCCGAACCAGTGGGACAACGCAATAGAGGACGCCTACGGAACCGATGGCGCACCCAGGTGGAGAAGGACCTCAATTGACTTGGTGTGCGCAGTTGGAGACAGCTGGCTAAAGATCGTTCCGGCTGAAGCGGCACACTGGTTTAGGCCCAGGTCCACCCCGGACTGTAGCGCCACCAGAAGAAGAAGAAGAAGTAACGAGGTTTGAGAGACTTCACCTAATTATATGCTTTTTTACTGCTAATTTTGTATTTTGTACTCACTTAGTTTGTCGTGCATTATACAGGAAACGTCAAATGGGTAATTTCAAAGAGAAACATAAGTAGAAGACTTCAAGGCTAATTGTCTCCTTATCCACCTACGAAGAGTGAGGGATTCATTCTTCTGTATTTTTGACAGTTAATCACGAAATGTAAGCACTGTCATCTAAAGCATCTGATTGTTATGAACATCGTCAATAAATGTTAAGAGACCACAGCGCAGCAAACTGTTCAAATCTTCAACTCGTAGAGAGGAGACTGCTGCTGCACTCCGTGGTCTTGAATAGAATTTTATTTGAGATGGCCTGAAAATTAGTTTTGCAATTTTTCAGCCACGACAAAAACCCATTGACTTTATTGAAGACATCTGGCAGTTTGAAAGCTACTCTCAGTTAGTTAACTAAACTCTACAATGTATACCACAAGGGGCACTCTGCCGCATGTATCTATACTCAATTCATGAATTGTCTAGAAAAATGTACAGAGAAATATTTATAAACATGGATAAAGATTCAATGGCAGGTCTCCAACCGTTGTATGATATTTTCGTTGATCATCAGTAAACAGGTGGAACCAGATCATTGTCGGTATACATAGGTACTTACATAGTTCGATCTCCATTCGACTCAACAAACAACTGTCTTCAACAACAATATACGTCTTTTTTTTTTATTTCCATATTCACAACATTAGTTGTGTATCGAATGTATATCGAATGCAAACAAATGTCATACAAATATTTTTTATGAGCACAACGTTCGCACAGCTATCGTTATTGACGTTAATTCGCTGTTTATTGCTTTGCTTGCAAAAATTCCATTGCTTGACAACGAACTCAGAATGCGGGGACATCGCTTTATTAGAATACACAACCAGTTTTGGCGAATGTTTAGCAAACTGTTAACATTGAGTTCTCTTAATCTGTCCAAATGGATACTTAATCTGTTTGCATGCATAAATATCTATAAATGCTATCTCATCAGCTTCAGCTTTCTCCTCTATTCTTAACACACCTTATTATGAATAATGGAAGTTTGTATTGTATGCTTGGAAACAGACGGCGCATTCTAAGAACGTGTTTACAGTTCCGATGGATCGATGACTAAGTAAACTCTTCACGGATGAGTGCACATTTGTGTACATTCAAATGAACTGGGCGATGACGTAATACGATGACGAGTGAGCCGAGATTACTCAGAAAATGTTGAATTATGTTCTAAAGAGAGGATATTCTAAAAACCCCGTGGGAACAATTAGCATGCTTAAAAACGAATTGATTAGAGACGCCCATCGTATTCTCCAGCTTCCTTACTCTGATGATAACGACACTCTCGTGCAGATGAAAGAGGGTTGAAACAAATATGCGTTTTAAATTATTAAATACCTACACTGATATGTGCGAGGCAGAGCGAAAATAAATTAGAGTGTGCTCCTGCAGTCAGATCCAGCTGCCTGGTGCTCTTAAGGACATCCTTTGGTAGTACATCTATACTCTCAATTGCTTGCACATTCATTCTCTATAATAAACTTCTCTCTTGGTATGTGATGGACGGATGTTGTTGTATCTGTTCATGATGATGTATTTAGTAAGTTATTGCCTCTTATCAGTCGATCGATTTTTTATTCCTTCCGTAAGTGGACATCTATACAAGAGTAGTGCCCAGATAACTGCTGCGTGTAGACATGCTTATGGAATGCGTCTTTGTTTAACTGGAGATAAGATTTTATTTGAGTAGCCTTCTTCTTCCTTTCTCCCATGACCCATTTGATGAATTTGCAATTGGATTTAAGTCAAATTTAATTTACCAAGCAAATGTCTTGCTTCTAATGGCTTCTGCTAATCGGATTTACCAATCAACAGTCAGTAATTCGATAAGGGCAAAAAGTGATTTGTCATCCAGTTACTGACTACTAGACTGAACCTAGTAAGATATAATGTGGGTGGTTTACTGGCCCATAATGGTAGTAAGGCACATCCGAACATTCCGATCATTGGTCTGGTGAAAAGGGCTAGTGAAGCAAATGTTATAGCCTGACAAAGATTATAAAATCGGTCTGATCTGACAAGCCCTGTGAATTTCCTGGCTCGGTAGACATATATGTTATTAACTGAAATACGTAAGTGTAGATATGAATTAGAATAATTGGAATTGAAAATATACAAAAGTGAAAGACGGCTCTGATGTGGGGATTTTTTGTCCTTGGCCTATGCCCACATGACCACGCTCTATAAGGATGAAATCAGAGAATGTAGGTTCTGGATGAATCCTTGAATCAATGCACGAGCTTAAGCATCGGATAAATGCCAAGAGCTCTATTAAGGGGAGTACACACTAGCTAGTGGGAGAGCCATTGATACACATGCGCCGCGTCCTGGTGTCCCTTGAAGTAACTTGTGTAGAATATACCTTTCCGGTGTTATCTCGCAACAAGGGAGGAGTGTAACTCTAATGAACACCTCAACAACTCAACAAACCATCCACGGATGGGTCGAAGATGGAAAAAGGAACATTTATTTTTAAAAATGTACTGCTCTGTCAAACTACCTGAAAAGGAACATGAATTGTTGAAAATGTACTGCTCTGTCAAACTACCTTATTACTGCAAACACTGCAGTAAGTTCAAGCGGAGGTCCTTGCGGTCAAGGAAGCGGCAAAAATGATATCATTGTTGGGTGATATTGGCATTCTAATTGACAGCCAAGCAATTAAACCAATTTCGATTTTAGTAAATCAAGTCGAAGCTAGCCGCAAGCTGCCGCGAAAAGCTCAAGGTTCTTGGTGGGATTACTCAATGCTGGGTTCCAGGTCATATGGACATAAGCGGTAATGAGGTAACAGCTGCACTTTCAAGCAAAGGGGCCGAAACCGACCCATCCCAAGCAATCTTATGGCTTGATCCACTTTTAACTGATATCAAGAGGAAATTTCCCGCTTTGCACAGGAAATCGTCCGCTTTGCACAGTCCATGCCATATAGCAGGACTGGGAAGATTATAGTCTTATGGAGGGTAACTGTGGTTGTTCGAGAGAGGGTTTTGTTTATCAATTGCTTTCTTAGCCCATAGAAGCAGCGATGGGCAAGAGTATCCTTGAGTGAGTGCGTAGTTGGACGCACTTCTGACAGATTGTTCCTCTGGTGTTGGCGTGAGAGTTCTGAACAATTATATCAAGATTGATGTTGAAGAAGTCGCATGACAGCGCATCGCCTTGTATGAATCCGTTTTTGACATTAAAGATCTCGGTTATGGCTTTAGCGACCTTAAAGGACATCACTGCACCGCAGCCTCAAATATTTCACCAATCAGAGTTTCAAGGAATGGTTGGATACTTACATGCCTTCTGTTAAATCAAAAGCACCCATCACCCATCATCGATTATTCCTCGAAACTCGAAATGAACTATTCCAAGGGCAACCACCTCTAAATCGTCAAATAAATAAAACATCGTCTAATTTATATATTTATGTACGTTTTATGTATTTTCAATTTATATACTAAACACAAAATCATAGAAATAAAGAAAATATGTATTTCACTGCTTTTTTTTTCCTTTCTTTTTTTTTTTTTGTTTACAGGTATATTGTATGTATGTATATAAAAATGAGTTTCATTTTCCTTTTTATTTCCGTCAAGAAGTCTAAAATACAATCCTCTGAATTTTGTCAAGTTAAATTCACTTAAAATGCTGGTTTTTCTTCTTTTTAAGAATCTGTTCTTTTCATTCATTGTTCAGTGATGTTCCTAGGGGATGAGGAAGATAGGAGCTGTATTACACATAGAGGAGATACAAAACTGAACTAATAACATATCTCTCTAACTACGCATGTAAGTTGTTTACAATTAATTCTTCATTAGTTTGTTTTTAATTCAGATCAAATCTTAGTAGAAGACTGTGCTGCTTGTGTGTTAGGATAGTTTTTTTTTTTGTTAAAGACAAATATATATATATATATATATATGTATGTATGTATGTATAAAAACAACAAACGTCTGTACTGTATTTGTGGTGAATACGATTAAATGCAAATTAAGTATGTAATGGCAAGGTTTTGCTGTACGGAAACCGTTTGCTTAATGTTTGGGATGCCCTTCAGCACTGAACGTGTTGTGTGCTCAGAATTTTGATTTAAACCAAATGTTGGGTAGTTTAGAACCGGTTAAGGAATGTCGTTTCGATGGAAACAGAAAAACGGTGGGTAAGTAAATGGATTCATTGGAATTGAACGGTTTTTTCTTTTTCAGAACAGAACATTTTTCTTTTCTTTTTCAAAAATCAAAATACAAATAAATTCTCTCTGTATCATCAAATAACATCAAATAGAGTGCATTCGGAAAGTGCATTTTGTGTAAAAAAAAAAAAATAAAGGATTAACACACCAGGTAACATTTAAATACAAAAAAATCTCTAAATCTATCTCAACTATAAAGTAAATTATATAATTTCTTCTCTCTTTTTTGTAGAAATCATGTGTATATATATATTTGTAAGATGAAAACATTTTCGTTGAATAAAAGAAAACACAAACAAATTGCATTTCGTTCCATGAACACTTGTGCGCGCTCAACGTGTCGAAGAGCTTATGAATTTATCGTCTTTTTCTTTTTCAATTCCACTAAAAGGAAGGGTGCGTAAATGGGTGAGTCAGCGAGTGAGTAAATTAAGTAGGTAGCGGTAGATGTTAAGATTTGAAAGAAGAAAAATTTTGCATCTGGGTTAGTATACAATTTTGGCTTTTATTACCAAACATCTCGGCTTAAGTTTTCATCTTTTCTGTTTTTTTGATTCAAACACAAATTATGTATCTTTAGGAATAATTAAAAGAGTACGGCTGTTACGGTTTGATTTGTTTGTTCGGATTAGAGGATGCTAAAAGTAGGTTTCTTCCTTTGCCTTACATCAGGCGACATTTCTCCTCGCCCTGTGGGTCGCCCTGCTGGTGGTAGAGTTCTTCATCGCCGACGGTTACTTGTGACACTGATGGGAATCCTCGTGCTGAGGACCGATGTCGGGACGCATGAGTGGTGACAGTTTTCTTGATCCGCTCAGAGGCTGCAACATCCTCACCTTCGGGGTTGAAAAGCACTGTTTTCATGTTGTCGCCTACGAACCACTTTTGAGTTTTCATGACGATGTTGCTTGGTGGCTCATGGTCGACACCTGCATCGGCAGACCAAACTGTGATCGTGGCCCCGGCGTCAATCTTCACGGATCGGTGGAACTTGAATGAGGTCTCGTCGGCGCCGCATGAACGATGTAATTGCCAACCGCCAATGCTGATTTCCTTGTTGGACTTGTTAAATAGTTTGACAAACTTACCCTCAGGGTCGATTTCAGAAATTTGAATGTCGCCCTTTGCGCTTCCGGTGACAAAGTATTCGGATTCGCTACGGTCCTCGGATTCCTCGACCACGGTGCGTTTGCGTTTGAATGCACCGCTTGCAGTCGATTGGCCGCGTGTGGGAGTTCGTCGCATTGGTGTTCCACGTGTTGAGCGTAGTGACTGACTGAGAGAGCTGACGCTGGCGGTGTTCGAGGTTGCGGGTGTGATGTTGAGACGCGACTCCTCGCCACACAGCAACTTGTCATAAGCGGCAATTTCCAAATCCAATGAGACCTTAATGTCCATCAGGTCCCGATATTCCTGTAATTGTAGAGCCATTTCATCGCGCATGCGGTTCAGCTCAGCTTCAAGACTATGTATCTCAGCGTTATGGCGTGCGCGCTCATGGTCCAGCAAAGTTTCCAGGTCGCGAATTCTGGAATTCAAAGCAGCGTTTGTTGATTCCAACTCACCAATACGAGAATTGAGTGAATCGATGCGAGTGCGTGTAGTGCGCAACTCCTCGATTGCACCAGCAGCTGCCGATTGGTTGCGATTTGCGGCGTTTTGCAAGCCCTTGATTTTGTTCTCATACAACATTTCGATTTCGTCACGGTTAGCACGCATCTGACCTTCGTACTGATCGCGCAACTCTTGAAGCGACTGTTGGAGTTTAGCCTCGTACTGCTCCGAGAGACGGCCGTCGATCTCACTGATCTCAACCTGCCGACGAGTGCGTGTTTCCGACATTTCTTGCGAATGTATCTGGTCCTTGAATGTGAGCTCTTCGCGGAGACTCTGGATGTTGTTCTCGAGATCAACACGAGCTAATGTCTCATCCTCAAGATGTTTACGGGCGTCATCCAGTTGCGCGCGCAAAAGATCTGCCTCCTTCTCGCGTTCCTTGGCCAATTCCAGAGCCTTGTCGAGGTCAACTCGGGCATGCTGGTATTTCGTGCTCAAGTCGTTGCAACGTGTCTCATAGTTTCGTGCACTATTCTCTGCCAATGTGCAATCTTTTGTCTTTCTATCTAGTTTTGATTTCAGATCATCATTCTCGTCCCAAAGGCGTTTGGTGTCGATTTCTAGCTTGGCCTTCTCACGCGCTGTCTCATCGAGCAACTTCCTGGCATCGGACAATTCATGCTCATAAATCGACTTGATATTAGACACCTCCCGACTGACAGTTTCTCTGGTTGTTTGCACTTCAATTGTAAGCCGCGAGTTTTCGGTTTCCAAGTTACGCACTCGATCGATGTAGCACGCCAGTCGATCATTTAGATTTTGTAGTTCAGCTTTCTCCACAAGACGACTGTGTCGAGTTGGGCTTAACGGACTGGATGGTCTACCTGCGCCCACAAGGGGAGTAGATGTACCGCCGGGTTGGGGTGTGGCTGTACCCGCTCTTTTCGCTTTAGTAGACATTGCTGTTAAATCTGTGGGCACAAATAAAAAGTTTACATATCACACACACATACACTCAGCACCTTTTTCACACTGATAAATGCTTGCTTACCTGATTAGGTGAGTGGCCTTGTTTTTTTCTTCTTTTTTTCTGAAAGTATTTTTATGAGGGTCGTCTGAGAATATTCTTTTGATGTATACGATGCGTAGTGGCTGCGATATTGATTTTTAACTGTATTCGAATCTAAATGAATTAAAAATGTGGTAATTATAATCACTGATACACTTGTTTATTTACGGGGCCTATTTAATCAACAACTTACAGCCAACGCGATTGTAATTTTATGGAGTTTAGTCACACAATTCGCGCACACAAAAAAATCGTCGTTAAAATCAAACACCCAGCGAGTTCATGGAGGTTATAACGAAATGTCAAAAATAAGCGTCCAATGCTTTCGTTCAAATGGAGAATAAACTCTACACTGTTACTTACTGGGCTTACATCTTGAGTACATCCACAACGACTTTTTGATAATCAGTTTTTTTTTTATTGCATAAAATTGTGAAATTGAAAATTTTATTTTTACAAATGAAATAGACATGTTGGAGACTTTTTAAAAATGTCTAATGATAATTGGATCTTTCTTAAGTTTATTAGAGTGCGCAAATGATCGGTATTGTCACCTTTCTCATGAGTTTATCGAATGAACGATCAGTCAACAAATGAAAATGAGACAATAGCCTGTCTCATATATATTAATTTCGTGAAGTAATTCAACTCCAAACCCTTGGGACGCATCTGGTGGAGATCGCTCCTAACGACGGCGTGCTACACTGGTGGCAGCTAGCTAGAGATTGTGCTAAAAGAAAAAGATTGTTGGTGGAGGCCCAGGTCTACTAACTACGCTACAAAATTGTGGCGCCAGATGAAGTTATTATTACGTTTTATCTAATATTTCAACCGTTTCATTTAAAAATTCAATTTCCTTTATAAAACCAATCTGATGAAGAAATTCTAAAAAATTCAACATTTTCTCGTTCTCCGATGTAAACCCAGCCAAAGTGTGAGAACCAGGCATCGTTTGTAGAGTTTATAAAGCGTGCAAAATAGAACAGAAGAATTCAACGATTCGTTCGGTTACGTCACCTTTAATTTGAATTGAAACCTCATACATTTTTGGTAGAGACTACGTCATTAGATATTTTTAGATGCTTTCCCTTGGATTTATGTAAATATTTATGCTGGCATGCTGGTACAAATTAACAACGCGGACCCTGGATTTTTCTTTCATTAAACTTGTGCGGATATGAGTACGTTTGAGTTAGAGATATAATTGGAATCGTCAATTATTTCATGTGAGTGGGCTTATGAGTATGTACAGGGCTTATGTACATACATATATGTGTTCAATTGGTAAATTCATCATAAATGTTGGCGCGGAAATGATTATGCATTCTTGATGTCGACGAAGTGGTGTACATGCGTCGATATATACCTACATCTGTACGGGCTGGTTTTTTGATCTTGTTGGAGTGGGAGGGTTTGAAAATCAAACTTTGACTCATTTCCGAAGTACGTTTTGTTTATGTGTTTGTTTTGATTGGCTTATAGTTATCAGAGAGATCTTTGCAAGCTGTCTAATGTATTTTTGGACTATTTGGGTTCGACAAGCTCCGACGTATTATAGGGAGAAAGAAAGTTTATTCGTGTAGATAAATCGATAGTCTTGTATAGAGAATACACTTATTGTTGTTTTTAACTACCAGAGTTATTGATTTTCCTTTGAACAACTTTCCAAGCACTACAGGGAAATAATGAAAAAGAAGTCATTATAAAATGTCATGTTCAAATTGTGGGAATCCCAAGGAAATAGGTCAACAAACAAAACAGGCTTTTGATTTCAACATACCTATTCAATTACGGTTCTCACCCTCTTTCTTGCGACGTAGGCACACCGAAGTATCGGAAGTTATACTCTCTTAACATCGGTAATCTGGTAGGCATAACCGGTTCCAGCGAACACCCGTGTAAGCATCCTCAAATTAGATACATATCAGAATCTACGCGTTGTGCAATACCAAATTTTCAGCACGATCGTACCTAAAAATATGCAATGGTATTTAACAAGAGAAACTTAAATAACGCCCAATATTATACCAGATTGGCTTGGATGTTTTAATTAACTTTATTTTATTTTATTTAATAAATAACAGTACATTGTGGAAGGACAAAAAATTAAACAAAAACAATTCCATTTTTCACTTACCTTTTGAATAACTATTACCATGATTGGCATGACGAGTCGTAGTCGATACTGAAAATTTTGAAAGATCTCAGTATCGTTTGCCCGATTCTCACAAAAGGAGACTCCATCAACTGCGCTGATTACAGAGGGGATAAGTCACCTAAACATCGCTTGCAAGATATTCTCTGCGCTTTTGTGATAGTGCCTGAAACCATTCGTCAATAATCTTTATCGGTTTGGTTTCAGGCCAGGGAAGTCTACCATCGTCCAAATCTTCACACTACTGCAGATCCTGGAAAAAATCACAAGAGATGCAGATCGATACCTACCATCTATTCGTCGATTTCAAGGCCCATCGTGCATAGAGACAAGATATACAACGCCATGTATAGTTTTGACATTTCTGCCAAGATAGTCAGTTTCTGCAGGGTGACGATGGAGACTGCTCCATCAGGGTCTGTAGCGAACTCACAGAGACCCTCAGTGGAAAAAAAAGGGTTTTATACAAGGCGACCCGCTGTCATGTGATCATTCTTGAGAAGGGCGTGCAAAACTCACTCGCCAACACAAGAAGCATGATCTTAGAAAAGTCCGTACAATTGCTATCATAGTCGCACGACATTGATGACGTGATTGGTCATATACTGCGTTTGTTGGCATTGAAACGGTAGCGGTTAAATCTTGATATATTGTCATCAAGAAAGGACGCACAACATCTAAGACTCGAGAAGAACGTCAACGTAGACAGATATAACTTCTAGGTAGTTAAGGACTTTGCCTAACTCGGCTCATTGTTAAAAAGTATTATACGGCACAGAGACTTTGACTATATCCAAAGCGAAAGAGGCTCATGGTCTTTTCACGAAAAAAATTCTGCGTGCAATCTTTGTTCATGTTTGCGTTGATGGTTCTTGGAGAAGAAGATTCAACCATGAACTGTTTTGGCAGCGACATGAATCTAGACAGGTACCTACCGATCCCATGTAGAGCGTATGTACAACTCAGCTCCGGCTCAAAGAATTATCGACGACGATCCTGTGGGTAAATGCAACAAAGGTGGCGCATACACACACATACGTGGCTTTGTGTGCGAAACTGAAACTAGCTGTGGAGATATCGGACCGGCTGGAGAATCATGTCCACCTCGGACTGTAGACCTCTAAGAAGAAGAGAAGGAAGGAAGGCCATGCTTCCTCATGTTGATACCAGATAAAAGAAAATCTTAAAACAAAATCATTATTTTATTTATCTTTAGAAATGTTTTTTTTCAAGCTCATTGAAATGTTAATACCTCTTCGGATGAGATTCAAAATAATCGAAATAAGGCAAACCACGAGCAGAGACGTGTATATTCTTACATTTGTGTCTTGATTGGGCATGTCACACTTCGATACACTATGTGACGTAGGCGTGAATTGTGCCAGCAGGAAACTCGGATTTATTTTGTTCCTCCAACTGAAGGACGCAACACTATACTCATATATTCCTAGACTGTTCTTTAATTTGCAATAGTTGTGTGTGTGCCCACCGAACGCCAATCGGGGGTGAATTGTCTTGCTCAGCAACTTCGTGGTTGCCTTTGATAATACGTCCCAGTTTTCTTTGTACCGTTGAATCTTTGGAGAATCATGTTCCTCACAAACAGCGTCCGATATCCGGTATGTTGGAAAGTGCTGCATAAGGATTGGTCGGGAATAGTTCGCCAGAGGTTCTTTGCAGTTAACCAACTTTGGATCTTTCATGCATAGGAGTTGAGCTAAGGGATTGCCTCTCAATTAATCTTTTTTATGTGGGGATATAGACACACTTACAAGTTATTCGATTCAATTCGTTCTGAGCTTCCTCACAAATTTGACACTTATCATTTTCCATCGCCATGGAGTTGACGACAACGAAGTGAACGTCTCTGATAGAATACAAGTTCACCCCTGTATTGTTGAATTGTTCCTCAAATCGATTCAAGAAGAACGGGTGCATTCTGCAAATACGGATTAGTGTCGAAAATTCAGGGAGTGAAATGAATTCTTTACCGATAGTGGAATCCAACATCGTGATTTCCTACAACAGATATCACACGGGTATCTTTTGGAGTGTAAAAGAGTTGGTGATACCGGTGAACAAACTGCGCGAAGAAATCATCATTTACCAAGTGACCTTCATCAAACAAATCGCCTGAAAATGACGTAACATAAACAATTAACATTCCAAGTCGTGTGACCACACCACGCAACGCACCTAGTATGAAGATGACTTCAGGATGAAATACAGTCACTGCCGTTTGAAATGCCCGATGCATGTGCCATTCTCTGATGAATTTATCCAACCAATGTCCATTCAAGGGTCCCAAGAGATGTGTGTCAGCTATAATTGCAGCTTTTATCGATTTTATCAATGCGGTGCTATCATCGTGGTCCGGCAGTATTGGCCACTTACACTGTTGACGTGAGATACATGATTTTTGTTTAAAGTTTAGCTACATACCTCTTACCTGCCCAAGAACAACATAGTACACAAGAAACTCGCAATAAAATACAACGGCTATGATTGCGGCAAGAATAAACTTAAATAGTGTTCCCCATTTCATTTTGTTAATTGAATATAATAATTACGAAGCCAATAGAGAAACGTTCAATCGTCTGTCAAGTGTTTACACTTCAGGTGCTTGACCACTTCATCCGCATTGGGCGAACTTGTTGCGGGTACTTGTTGATGTGCTTGTAAAGTGATGCAACATGTCTATGCGCAAAGTGTTTTTATTTTAAAATAAACCGCATTTGAGACTTTTGTGGAATAAGGGATTAATAAACAAAAGAGATTCAAGACTTTTCTAAATTGTCAACAAGAGATGCATTTTCAGCTGTCAGTTTTGTGCAATCAAACTAACCAGCCGGTGACAGGTGGAGTAATAACAGAGCCGTTCTTGTATTAGGATGTGTTCGATGAGTGCGTTGCTAGTTTGTCTAGAGTCAGATGGTTCATCGGCCGTTTGTAAATTGCAATATAAATATATTCTGCTGATACATTTTGACACTCCTTATTGTCTGTCATTGATATTATCTTTAAAATCTGATATCCATCATTTCTGACATTCATACCACGTATTATTTGGAAAAACGAATCTACAGTAAATTAAATTCAATATCGGAACAATCACCCTGTTTTCCATTCGACCACTGATAACATTTCAAACTGAAAGCAATGCAAATTCACACGAAAAAAAAACACATTCTATCTCTGTTGTGCAATGAATTCTCACCACACATGAAATAAAAGCCCCCCCAATCCGCTTCCAGCTACTTATGTTCATCGCTTTGACGCCTCTTTTCTTTTTGTTTCGTTCAGCGCGCTGAGAAAGTTGTTCACGCGAGTCGCGAATGTCATCTGCACAGTCAAGAATTTTTCAGATAAAAAATTGAAATCGGAAAAGTTCTTGTTAATTTTTTGCCTTGTGTAGTGCGTTTCAAATACAAATATATAAAAATATATTTTTCTTTTATTCAATCAAAATTAAGAAATCATTTCTTTCTCCGTCATTGTGCTGTGTGTTCTTGTGACATCTCGTCAATTATTTGATAAAACCTATTACACAACACACATCCAATATCTGTTCATCTTCAGCTTGTCCTTTGGAAAATATCAGTACTAAATCAATTTGCAAACATGAAAATCTGGACATCGGAGCACACCTTTAAGTAAGTTATCGAAGGGGCACCAATTGGAAAATCCAGTACATGACATTGGTTATGAAATTTCTGGAATTGCATATTGTGCAGCTATCGGGGTGCTGATGGGTTTTTTTTTGTTCGTCGGTAGCCAGACAAAGTGATGAATTTGATTGAATTTTAATAAGCTTGGTGGGGAATATTCATTGCTATCAACTGTTCCATTATTGGCCGTGCCAGGTGTGATGCAACTAAGTGACATTGTCCATCCTACTTTTCGGTCGAATAGCTCTTCAAACGAGCAGGTGATACCGCATCAATCTGTGACGTAACAAAGATGAAAACGAAGAAAATCTCCTCAGCTGTTTAGTCGGCGGCAAACTATTTTCGGTTTTGATATTGCCAAATGAAGTATGTACATATGTAGGCAGTTTTGATATGATATGAAAAACCAGTTTGACGCAGTGAACTTCGTTTAAACGGAGACAACACGACTTGGTCGTGCGCCTAGCAACAGGGGAAATATTCGGTTGTGCTCGTGTTACTCGTGCGCGTTCTTAATGAGTGAATGGCATACATGTGGTTGGAATTTTTTGTTTCAGTTCTTTTAGCGCGACAACCTGCTTGTGAACTTCGATCAGTGACGCATGTGGCAAGATTGTATGAGTGTAGGCATCACGAGCATTTGTTTACTCGTAATTTGTGTACCTCCGCTTGTTGGGAATTTGCATTATCTTTTGACATGACAGTAAATAAGTATCATTCATGGTTTATCCGAGTTTGCGAAACATTTTGCATGTGTCAAAATACAGATCACTTTTATTTCCATTGATCTCTGCTCCGGCCGAACTGGCAATGACCCCTACAAAAATGACACTGAAAGATGTTATCAAGGATAAGCCAATGAAATTCTTGACCTCTAGTTGTGGGTCACTTGGGAAGCATTCACTCGCACAGTGGCGTGAGCTTTCTTTTGGTAATTCAACAAACTATTTGTTTCTAATGGATTGTTGTTGGATGACAATGGAGATGTACGCTAGCATAATTGCTGACAAACGAACCAAGGCAGATTGCAGTTTTTATCCACAACTACCTACACGTGCTCACTCTTATCTGAACTTACGTAGTCGCTCGAAAACGAGTCATGTGTGTAATTATGCCAGTTGATGGTTATGCAGAAATTAATTCGCAATGCCAACTTCTTGGAATCTAGTGAGTAAACAGTTTTATACGTTTGGCTGAATGTGGGTATGTTGCTGGTGAACAGAATTTCCTCCTCATCATTGGGATTAAGTGTTGATCTTTACGACGTAAATATGAAGAGGAGACAATTGTTGCTTTTCTCTGCTATGTAAAAATTTGTTTTCTAACTACGTGGCACTCATACGAAGAACATGGTTGTAAATTATTTTCTTGTGTATTCGACGAAGCGCCAACAAAGTCAAATCAGTCTGAATTGAATCGCGAAACCCGTGTCCATTATCAGACCACTTAACCAAATGATCGCTGCGTTCACTTAAGCGTTTGAGTCCAAATGAATTGTTTCGAAGTGCGTAGCAGGTCGTCCGGGCGAACTGGCAGGAATGTATGACTTCAACTCCATCAACTATTCAATCTTAAGCAAAATCAGGCAACCAATAGGACACAGCCTTCGACACGGCGTTATTGGAGCAACTAGAATGATTAAGAGGACCGAACTGATTGGCAATGTTGTGTAGCGCCTACTAGCGTCTGAGCTTCTTTTTTCAAATAATGACTCAATGAACCTTCCAAGTGGTGCAATACATTCCACTCCTCTAATAACTGAGCACATTTATTAGCCGGCTAATAAAATCTTTGTGAAAATTAGCACAATGTTTGAAGTGAAAGTGTTAATTTTGCAGTCTCCCATTTTGTTATTCTGCGAAGTAATAGGAAATGCCCGACCTTGAACTTTTAAAACAAAATACAAAAGTTAAAACGGATTGTTAGCTTATTTATTTACAATACAGTAAGAAACCACCACAATCAGACGTCAAAGACATCATAGTTGAAATGAAATGAAGCGTCTATCCGCCTCGGGAACTGCTCGAAGCGTCAGCATTAGCGCTTGAGGAGGAATCACCATGTCCACTGGTCCTTGATGAGGCTGATGCATTAGCCGAGCTCTGGTTGCTTGAACCTCTGCGTCCTGGATTCGGAGCAGCAACCGAAATTGAGATAAGTAGGAGAAACACGAATATGTAGAAGAATTTCATGATGATTGCTGTTTCTTACAAAGACTTCAACTGATAACTTTTCGAGGAACATGTCGCGCCTTATATAGTGCTCGGCTTTTGGAGAAGGCGCTAATTGCGCATTTGGATGATTTCTCGTTTTCAATTTAATTAAATAAGTAAACCACTTTTTAGAATCGTTAATATTTGACATCTTTGTTCGGAATAATTGCTATTAACAGTGATTCTATGACATTCTGAACGTCACGACGACCTGCGCATTTTGACAGTTTGATGATGGTGATTTGCAATACATTTCTTTGTACATTAAATGTCTAAAAACCATTGGTTTCGCTTTCATAAGGTGTGGCGGAATGGGCGATGGAAACAGGAAATATCGCATCCGCAAATAGATACAAGGAATTGTGTATGCAGTGTTATGGGGTGGTTGCTATGGCTATACATTCGGTTTGTTTACATTGCGAAACATCAAGGCCACTAATGAATGCATATATAGAACGAATCGGCGACACTGGCAAGCTATTTACGTCGACGTCATTTATTTTGTATGAATTCCATACAGTCTATGAAAAAGAATATGGAACAAATGCAATTGTAAATCAATGCATAATCCTTCATGACGATGGTGTTGTTCCATATCTTGTGGAAAGAGGTGATAGATACAAAGTGGATTCCAAGAAACACAATATTATTCTCAGTCATTCAAAGTCATTCTTATGTTTAGTGACAAATGGAAGCCTTCTGTATGTGAACAGTTTTAGAGGAGAGGCTAGGTTGAATTCGCAGGACAAATCTTCCACAATTCACGGCTCCATCTATGAACTGTAATTTCGCTTTACTCGTGAGAGAGAACAAGAGTACGCTCAGGACGAGTGGTTCCTGTAGAAGCTCACTAGCTTGCCATTAGTATTTTATGTGATCGTCTCCGTCTGCATTTTATGTGATCGTCTCCGCCTTGCATAGGCAATCTGATTGATTGACTCGGTTTTTAATTCCTTCTCTGTGCGATGGTTGACAGAATCTTCTTTAGCCGACGGCTAGCTGTCTTCTGCATAACTAGCTATGCTTGGTTGATGTCCTTCTCTGATTTTGTGCGCCACCGTAGAAGCCGTCGTCCTCTATTGTTTCGTTAGGCTCAAAAGTAGTGAAAGGCTTAATAAATCCAATTCCCCGATGAAACTTTAGGGTCTCCGATATGTAAACCTTAAAACGTTCAAGCAAACCTTGCTCAAGGAGAACAAATTGAGCAGATGAAAAACGTTGTTTTTGATCTCTTCGCAAAAAAAAAAAAAAAATACAACGTAGCACCATACGAAGGAGACAAACAAAATAAGAGTTTATTCTGTTATAGTTATACAGTTATATCTGTTCTCTCAAGTAAATCCCCCTCAATTTGCATCGAACTTGTTTTTGTTTGTACCCTGTATCTACAATATAATTTACGATTGGCTTCCTAAGAATTCTATTGAAACTCGTATTGTTCATTTTAATGTACCTACATGCTTAGAGATGGTGCCAGGCTTCTTCAGACCGTGACTAAGCAAATCGATTGACAAAGGTTTTTTGTACATTTATACTACCGGTTGTTTAGCTTTGTTTATTGAGAATACAGTTGGACATTAAGATTACGCAACAAATCGTATAAGCTTGTGAGATAAGACTTCTCCAGAAGCGATGCCGATAAATGCGAGTGCAGTTCAATGGAAGTTGCTGTGTGAGAGCTTCTGGGATAGTCGCTGCATGTGCATCAGCAAGAACAACTAAATTTAGAAAATTAATAGTCGATGCACTCCCAATCCACTGAGACAGTAACAATAATGATTTGAACCAAAGTAATATTACAAGTAGGTGGGTCACCGTGGCGTAGTGGTTTAGTGCGTCGACTCCTACGCAGAGGTTCTACAACCGGATTTACCACCTTTCATAATTCACGGCTCCACCTCTTTCGAATCACTGACAATGCTCAAAGAGTATTACTGTCTAGAAAAATCATCTTAACTTCGCCGTTCGGAGTCGGCATTAAACTGTAGGAGACCTACTCGTGAAAGAATATAAATAGCACGCACAACAAGAGTGGTTGTCAGGCCAGTCTCGGACTGTCGCGCCACAAAAAAAAAAAAAACATTCTTCAAAAAAGTTAAAATAGTTGTGATGGTGGGCTAGATGCGTTGAAAGCTGTTTTTTAAGGTGCTTTTCATTCCTTACCCTTCTTGGTTCCACCGGGAGGGAGTTCCATAGGCGATTGGCATGTCCTGTTCATGCCAATTGGCGGTATGAATTCTGACGCTTTGCAGATGTACCTAGGTTAAATTAAAGCAATTGTGCAATTGAGGGTTGAGAGTTTAAGCCAAGATGTCTACGGTTTTTGTGAGAGTTAATTTACGGAGCCCAGAGAAGAGGGAGCAACCCATTGACAGTAATATATGTATCCCATATAAGGTACTATTGAAAATGATACCTAGATTTCGGATGGACGTAACAAATCCACTGTCCGATACTCTTAGCTGTAGCTGGGGAAAATAAGCCAGATCTCTGCACACGAAACTCATGTGGGTGCCAGGACACTGTGACATTCCGAAGAATTGCAAATTGAAAAAAGCAAGTACTTCTGCTCAATTGAATCGTCAACTGGCAGACGATGCCTCATCATCACAAAACTCTGGTCAACGTCCTAAGCGGTCACTTACTCTGACCAGACAGAGTAGGCCGAATCTGCTCATCCCTCTAGAACCCACGGCTCTAGATTAGGCCTATCCTATAACGACTTCTGCAGATGGTGCAGACACGAGGATGAGGAAGCAACTATTTTATAATTGCAATGCTCTCTCATCCAGCAGATTCAAACTTCTGGAAGCCTACCACTTTAAGAACCTCGATGAGCTAAGTAACATAAGATTCAGTCATCTTCTTCGGTTTATTAAAAGGACTAATTGGTTTACGGAATAGGTATTTATAGATCCGAGTGGTACCACAATTAGCTTATGCTGGCCTAAATGTGGTTGCTAACTTTCCTTACAGCAGTCAGCCATTTCAACTTAACCTAACCAATGCTATTCCGAGAGATAATAATGGATTTTGATTACTCGGGTTTAGAAATAAGTTATTAGCCCAGTTAAGAATCGTTCCTTCTTTATTAATTTTAAGAGTCGCTGGTTCAATCAAACAAGAACATTGAATGAATAGTTATACATCATCAACACACCTATGACCCTGCAATGTTGCACTATATGAGGAAGCTCGTTCACATATATTGAAAAAAGACCGGACCCAAGTATAGAGCCTTGCGGTACAACAGTGGTCATCAGCTACATTTGAGAAATCCGATCTCCAACTACTACATATAGCTGTCTGTTTCGTCGATTCATTAGAAGCATTTAACTTGTTTATCAGTTTAGAGCACAGGCGTGTATGGTTGACAGTATCGAAAGCTTTTGAGAAGTCGAGAAGAACTCTAGAAGGATGTGCCGATCGGCGATAGAGTAGTTGTGTCAGCAGAGCTTTTCCAAAACCCTTTGAAAAAGAAGGTAGCATTGCTATTGGTTGGCATTCAGATAAATTGCTATCACTCGTTTTTGGTATGGGTACGATTTTAGACCTCTTCCATTCGTTGGGATTTAGTCAAAATTGAATTAAAAATTTGAGTAATATAAGCGAGAATACTAATTTAATAAATTTGGTGCATATCACATACAATCCAATTGAATTTGACTTCACTGACAACGCGGCTACGACAACAGGACCAGAAAATCGCTGAAAGGAGGGGCATGTTGTAAATATTTTGTTTATTGCTTTGCAATATCAGTCATCAGGAGCTTAAGTTCTTGGTTACCGACTCCTACTCGTCCGTAATTTGCACAGACTGGTCTTTTCTTGCGGAGACTGGATCTACTTTGTGGTTATATAATTGTACCTTTGCTTTACGTACCTCACTTAGCACTATATTTCGAAGTTGTTGCTTTTCGACTTAATTTCTGAATTACTTCCTTTAAATCATATTCCTTTATTCTCATTGTTCCCCTTTGGTTGTAGAAAAAATTAACTCTTTCAATTGACTGACTGACTGACTGGTCTATGAAATGATAACTGTCAACGGTTTTTTCTGCCCACCATCATTTATCAGTCAAATATTTTCCGTCATTATGCTTTCACCTCGGTTGCTACTGCATCAGTTTCCATGTGAGGTTATACATGCCAACAAGTTTTCTCCTTGAAAAATCACGAAGCTTAACGTCCACATGTTATGACTGACTTTTCAGATCTATTGCTTTCCTCTTATAGATGAACTGACGAGATTAAATATGAACTTCTGACTTTCTGAATAAAACAGCGTAAGTCGTCCACCTTTCGTTTCGATGTTCGCTTTATCTGCTAATGTTCATCAGAATATGTTGTAACTTGAGAACAAGCAAATAAATGATGCTGACGCAACGAGTACTTGAAATTTCTCTATTTTTCCTGACCCCTGTGGGAGGCAATTGTTAGTTAACATTTTGACGTAGACGCTTCCGACACAGAAGATAAAATCTGCTCGCAACTCAGCCTCAAGACAACTAAAATAAATGCCATATGTATATACACAGAAATCAACGCACGAATATTAGCTTTAAAACATTTTCTTTTTCGTTCGACGTCAGCTAAGAATATAACAACGTCAATAAAAAAGCTCACGTTAAAAAATTTCTTGGCAATGAAAATGGTCTTGAAATATCCCTGAACAATGTATTTAATCATCTTAATTGTTTCATTCTAGCCATCCTTGGGAGACCGTCACACAGGCAGCATGGCGTAAATATCCAAATCCCATGACCCCATCAATTATTGGCACAGATGTTGTGGATAGAAAGGTGGTCGATGGCGTCTTGCATACACACAGATTGGTACAATCGAAATGGTACTTTCCGAAATGGACGCATTCGGTAAGTTGATCAGCTCTGCATTTGCATTCAATATCATTCGCGTTTTGCATTTAAGAAACGACGAGTGATGGTGGTAGGATTGTAAGTTGGCGGAAGGGAGATTTAACCTTGAACTTGATTTATAAACTCATTCAGTTTTCTGACATTGGCTTGTTTCCAAGTCGTGAATGGAAAATTCAATAGATGTAGGAAGAGGAAATGTACGTATGAAAGGAATGTACACACATCTGTGTGGGAATATATTTTTTAGAGTTTTCACATTGTCAGGGATTTTAGTTGTAATCTATTTTTGTTTTTGGACTTCGATTTATTGAGTCGCGAGCAATGTCTGATTAGTCTTTGATATCTTTTTAAAACATGTACGGTTATGTACATTTATTCGAAATATTACAGTAACGGTGAATAGTAACCAACGATCATTGCGATTGATTATTGTTATCGCCTAGACTAAAACTTGGGGTGATTAGATAAGTGTTTGTATCTATTTCTGAAGAAATGAAATTTGTTGATATTATTTTAGGAACTTGCTCCTGCTTATGAGCACTCTTAACCTTTAAACATTTAAAGCATGACTCGTTGGTAAATTAAACATTGTACCCCAAGCTTTAATAAGAGCATAATGATATAAAACTTTGTTTGAAGCATTGAGTCTATCAGAAGTAATTGCTTGCAAGTATTCTGAAGAACAACAGCTAAAAATATTTAGCGTACTTTTCTAGAGGTTTGGAAGGTCTCTTGCTTGGTACCTGTCCATTAACTTCAGCAGAATTTGTAAATTATCTGCCATTCCAAAACCTTTCGAGTGTATCGTAAAAGATAATTAATTTTATCAATTAAAGTACCATATATCTGAGTTCCTGCACGGTTTTCTTTCAGGTCGTTCCACAAAAACCAACTCGGCCCATTTCACCATTTATGCTATTAATGCCTATTTAGAGGGCTGCTAAGTTGATGCCATGTATACTGACTTTAGCAAAGCTTTTGACTCTGCGAAGCTCGAGCTAATGTTTATGGAGCTGAAAAGTTTTGGTGTTCCTTCGAATGTCTTGATTTGGATCTCAACGTTTTTAGTGGAAAGGGCACAACAAGTCTTTTTTGATGAACACTTCTCAAGGCTTATCTCTTGCACGTCTAGAGTTCCACAAGGTAGTCTTTGAGGTCCCTTGTTTTTCCAACATTTTTATAAACGATTTTATTAAAGGTTTAAGTTTTTGGAAATGTTTAATGTGTGCTGATGACCTTAAATAATTTTTAAATGTACACAGCATAAGTGATTGTAGAAAAAGTAGTCGGTGCACGCCGGGTGATGCGCTGCAAATTGTTTAAACCTTAATATTTATAATTGTTTTGCTATATCTTTCTCAAGAGTTCAGTTACAATACTCTTACTCTTATGCCATCAAGCATCTTCATTCTTTATTTGGCGCTACAGTCCGGGGTGGACCTTGGCCTCAACCAACAAGCCTCTCCAGCTAGCACGGTCTCTGGCAATATTCTTTTACTGTTTCGTAAGTTCGTACAAGTTTGAATACAAATCTAAGTTGTATCGGTCTGTCCAACATCTTGTTCGTTACCGGGCAACCAATTCCTATTAAATTGATTTATCAAGAGACCTAAAATATAATCTACTTTCCATCTTATCATAGACCTTAGTTCCAGAGACTGACTCATTGTTCATGAACATGTTTCCTCACTACGAGTACACATAAAGCATGTTATACGATTGTATAAACCACATAAACACATCCTTTCATGCGTGGATCAATGCGCCTATTATGCCTTGCCTGTTAAAAGTCAACCGTTCTATTTCCGACACAACGTGTCAAGTTAAAACCTTTTCAGACACAAAAATGTCACCACGTCTCATACCATTCTCCTCTGTTCTCTTGCTAAACTGAATCTAGGCAATTTAGTCACACCTTGTCATTTAAGAGTTTTTGTGTAAACAGACTCTTTTAAATTTATTCTCCACTGTTGGCATGCATCAGTTCGAATCATTTAGCAAGCAAAATACAAAGTTCAACGACTTCAGAAAAACACCCAAACCATGTTTACATTCATCGATGCGCTGTGAAGATACGTAATAGATTTCCATGCCAAGTAATCGAACTGCATTGTAAACAGCGGTGATTGCATTCTTCGCCATGCCGAACCTTTTTATACTTAAAATACAATTTTCTAGAATTTCAAAAGTGTTGCAACCTCCGCCTCTCTCCTCGTACACAGTTTCAGTCTAATTTTAAACAGCATTTGTCTCACTATTGGTTGAATCACGAGGGTTTCATATGCGCGCTGATGCACAGTTCATTGTCATTATGTATTTTTAGAGCAAGTGTACACTCGAGTACAGAAAGCAAAACAAACGAAATAATTAAATTTCTCTCTTCTCTTTTTGGTTTTCTTTTCAGTTAATCGGAACAGCGAAAGTATGCTTTGCCAGTGAAAAATCTACAGTGGATCCAACACACAAACAAATGATTCTAAAGACAATGAATCTGACATTCTGCCGGCATATTTCCATTGATGAAGTTATTTATTATGTTCCACATCCAAAGGATTCATCGAAGACATTGCTAAAGCAAGAGGCTCAAGTTAGTGTTCGTGGTGTGCCATTAAGTCACTATATGGAGGATCTGTTGACATCAACAATAAGCTTGAACGCGGGCAAAGGTCGCCAGGGTCTTGAATGGGTGATAGGACGCATCAACTCAGAGGTTGGTTGTGATTTATATCATCGAAGACTGTGAAAATGGGAATGTAATTGTTTGGTTTGTGTTTGTTTTGTTTAGGTAAAAGGAATCGCTGAGAGCGCCGCTAAGAGTACAGACGACCTGATAATGACCACAAAGAAGTCACTCGACGATATGGCTGAAAGTGCACGCAAGAGTATGGACGAACTCAGTGCGCAGGCGTCCAAACTGCACATCTAACGAACTCAATACCAAACACACACTCAAACATCCACAACGGTTGCTATTTATTCGTCAGTAGCAAATCGCTTAAATGATATTTATCTTTATTTTTTAAATTTCCTTCTTCGTTTTGAGAAGAGCGTGAAATGATGACGAAAAAACAAATACACCGTAGACAACTGTTCTCTGGTCCGTTTGAGGACAATGGAGACAATTTAGGAGGATGAGGAGGAGGAGGAAGAAGGTTATGTGATGATAACGAAGAAACAAAACAAAATTAAACAAACAAACAATAAATATTACTATGGTTATAAGCTAAGATGAACTTCAACAGCAACACAATCTTCACATCAACCATCGTCAGCACAAAACCCACACAGTGATGAGGAGCAACAAATCAAGGAAGAACGAGTACATAAGACAGAACGCAGAATGAGCTAGGATCTCATTTCATTAAATTAATTCTAGTTATATTAGTAGAAAGAATTAACAAATTTAAACGGAAGGAGGGGAAATTGGCCGTTCTCTCGCTCCCACCCCTCTTGTATTGCCACAAAAGACCCAAAGATTAACCCAGGAGCAACAGCAATAATAGATGATTACGAATTCGACGTACGTTTAGTTGCACCAAGCCTCAAATGCAATAAGAGAATAAGAATTCTATGTACAGTCTAAGCGCAAGGGAGTGGCTTCGGGCTAATGGCTATGATGGAGCATACATCTAGCGGGTCATTTATGTTGACTCGTGTCACTCTGTCAGCTCTGACAGCCCGTGACCGTTCGGTTTAGCACGCCTTTGGAGATAATTTATGTAACCGCCAACAGCAGACAGGCAACACTTTCAATAAAAATTTACGTATTGTGATGTTTATACATAAAAGTATAGTTTAGTGATTAAAATAAATTAATTTTAATGTTCCTACTCATTGAACGAATATTCTCTGCTTTTTTGCGATTACTCTCCAGATGCCCAGATTCAGTTTAATTTTTCCCCCCTTTCAAACTTTTTTTCTTTGCCAAACCCTGCTGCAGTATATTTGTATACATCTATGGTCCACGATTATGATAAAGAAACCATTATTTTTTTAGTCTAGCAAATATTGTATTTATTTTATTTTACAACCCCATGTTACTGTAGTGTTCAATGTTTTCGATGACACCAAAAACAAAATGTACAATTTAATCTTAGCATGGATCAATAAATTGGAAATGAAAAAGAGAAAAGAAAACGCTCAAAATTGTTTATTGGGCTATGTATTGTTTATGTGAATTAAGCAATGAAATAAACAAAAACGAACTAGAACAAGAACTCGTGCATTCGAATCATTTTCTTGGCATTTTCCAACCGGATTGTAGAGTGAACAGGATTGGCAGGGTATTCAGCTCGGCGTTGCTACTGTTATGCACGTCGAAACCTACGCGTCTATTACGTACGATTAAGAAGAACTCTGCCACAAGTGATGGGAGGAGTAATGCTGAGAATGCCTATAGAATTGATTAAGCTGGCTCAATTCTGAAACAGCTTGGAATAGATCTATGAATATCGAGGTTGGTGTCAAAGCAAAGCGCAGGACGAGTCCAAAAACTAGCCTTTTTACGGTTGGGAATAATACTTGATATGTTAGAATCACTCGTGCGAGATTTACCCCCTCGACCCTTTTAATGAATCATGGAGATCAGACGATGATGATGAATATTATTTCATATTTCACCGCTCCATCTACTTCGAGTCAATGAAAATGCGTAGCGAACACAACTGACCAGTAAAACCTTCTCAAACTTCTCGCTCGGAGTGGTCATATGTTTAGGTCCACTCCACTCGTGAGAGTTACTTTAATCACCCCGATTACGAAAGCCGTTTTATTAAACCGACACAAGGCGTTTTGAGATCGACAATCGTAGCACCGACATGCCAGAGGTCTCGACACAAGGCGTTCAACGGCTTTCGTAATCGGGGTGAATACCTTCCACAACACGAGTGGTTGTTGAAAAATCTGTGCCCAGATGCACTATAGGTTTTATTATGTATACTTCCAATCAGATTATTCGATTCGCACCAGACACCACTGGGGTCTGACTTTGTGTTACCACTCTAAATTGTAGAAATGTGTGTGTGGGAATTATTGGCTGGTTTGAGAATCCAATTCTCAATCAGCCAATAAATCAAGGTTTAAAATCAAGGTTTACTCTTGATATTCATTCAGACTCATAGCTCTGGACATCTCGCCGAGAAATTCAAGGATGGATTTGTCTAGAGTTCGTTGTCTTGCTTCGGCAAGCGTCGGACAAGAGCAAAGGTACTGGTTCTGTCGTGTTATTACAAATACGGCAATGTGTGTTATGAGGAATGCCTAGTTTAGGTGTTTGATCCCCTATCGGCCAGCGTCCTGTATTGATCGCTGTAATCTAAGCAATTTCTGTGCGAGTCCTATCTAGTAGATCGCTAGTTCGTGGTCATGTCTTCCTAGATATTGCACAGTTAGTTAACGGAGACCATCTGAGTTTAGCCATTTTCAAGGAGTGTGATGTAATTCGTCATTTGCTAGCCCAAGTGGGATATGCACCTCTATAGCAGACGAGCTATGGAGCTTCCCTCCTTGCCTGGGCAGTTAATCGCCCATTTTGTAAACACAACTGTTTCTATGCCCTGAAACCCATATTATGGTTACTTTGAACTTATCACCGACTGCAATAAGCTCATTCTGGCATTACAGGACTATTTTCGAGGTAATTAAGATGAAACTGTGGATTTTAGTTGATTTAAGACGACGACACACCTCCCTTATAGGATTTCCGGTTGGAATATGCTGGCATTATTAGGGAGTCTGTAAGCTACAGAGATGGTCAAAATGTTTTTCCAGTCTGCTCTACTAGGGAAGAGCACGTTGAATTATCTTGAAAGTTCGAACTTGTGTGAAAAAGAAGAAAGTAACGATTAGCTGTTGTGTAACTGTGGATAGATCTAGCCTAGTTTCTGCTCACACTGCTCAGGTAAAACATTTGTAGTTCATGAATGAAAGAATGTCTGCGTTCTTTGATCAAATATAACTCGTGTGGCGCATATTCAATCAAAAAGGTAATCTTTGTTCAAATTTTGTTTCCCACTGTTATCTCATTTTATATTGTTGCACCTTATCTTCTTCCCACGATCTATTTTCCAACTAAATGGAACGCATTGCCTCAAAAATGACAAGTGACTCGCGTCGAGGTAGGAATCTCCGGGAGGCAGTGTTAACCAGTTTCCAGGTGGAGTCTATCGGAGTTCAACTTTGTCTTCTGGCTTAATCTATCACAGGAGAGATGCGGTAAAAGGCAAGGTTCCCATTCTCGGATTCTCGAACCATTTTCGAGTGACCATTGAACATCACCTGTCGCACAGTTAAGGAACACAATCGTAAAAAAAAGTTCGACTCCGTCTTGTAGATATGATCTTCGGAAGCACATGAGTTCGGATGCCCCACTTCTAGACATGAATTTCGCCTACCCGTACGGTGTCTTGTGGCAATGAACAAGCATATGTCAGCAAGTCATCGGCAAATAGACAGCACTTAACCCTGTTGGTTGATCTGCCGTGTGGATGTTCAACAGAACCGGTTGCTGTACCTTTACCTTATGGAGAATTACGGCCTCTTATAGTTTTCATTGAATATTCTAAATACGGTATGCATTCGTTCCTGAAAATTATTGCAATACAATTAACCGCTGAGAGATAGAAACTGTCACGGCTGATTGGGAGATGTTACTCTTGACAATAACATCTACAAGTCGAACTGAGGTCTGTTCAACTCTGCTGACTCTGTGTTATGCTTCGATAAGTTTACGGAAGTACAGATATTTACTTAAAACCAGAAAGTTATCATGAAGCGATTGAAGAACCATCGGGAATTTAATTTATGTAACCCAATAGTTAATGATGATCGCCCACGCGCGTTTGGTATTTCCTATTGCCTACCTATTCAAGTTATCGATTGTGTGTCCGACATCAAGAATATGCACTCCGATCAATCGTCTCATATCTACCCAACTCTTCACCTCTTTCCTTTGGCTCTGTCGACAAACATGCAGTTCCATTCGCTAAAAAATTAAAAAAATACATCTTATGCGACGCATGGCAGAGCCAATCCGAGATCGACTTTGTCTTGTTATTCAACAATGAACTAAATATTGAACAACACATTTGTCTAAAGACCGACTACAAAAACAAGTAGACATCATAATCATTTGGTTTTTCTCTCGCTGACCCCACTACACAAAATTCCTCTGCGGTTTTTCGAATAAGCTTATCTCATATTTGTAGGCGAATGACTTACATTCACAATCAATGCAATGACTCATCGGTTGTGTGCACTCTGCGGGATGTTGCAAAGAAGAGAAACACACTGAGTCAGCTATTCGTATTTAAATTTATTAAAATGTACATTATTGTGGTTTTACATTTTTACAGACAATTGCTAATAACTATTCCTTGTCTAATCTTTCGTGAGAATAAGAATGTTTAAGGCAACGTTCGACCAATATCTTCAAATTATCGTCACTGTGGTATCGCCTGCCATCGGTGGCCGATGGATTTCTTCTTGTTATTCGTTCCACTTGCAAATTGCTAACATCCAGCGACGATCTGGGCTTTGGAAAGTCTTCTATTCGATCGACATCGTTCAGAATATCCATTGTCCCATCTGTATCGTCCTCGCCCACTTTGATTATTTTATAAAATAATTTCAAGAAATTCTTTATGGTCTTCCTTGAGTCCAGGTCCAGCTGGAATATATCATAATTTAATTGCGCTATATTTTGATTAAGTTGATATATTCCGTAGATGATCTGCTTTGGCGGGATAGATGGCTTGCTTTTGAGGGAAAACCTAAGCGGCTTGTCCAAAATGATTGCGGTGATCTGCACTAGGTGCGCCACAAAGCCCAGTGTGACGCTTAGGGTAGCGGGAGACATAAAATTCATGTGATCTGTCTCCAGCGGATTGGTACTGAGATAGTCCATATCGGGAAGAGGAATATTGCTCACGGTGAAGCAGCCTCGTACGTTCGCGTGTATTGGATAGATGTGCTTCAGTTCGGAGCACAACAGACTTCGTCGCTTGTATATCTTTTGATCGATATCTTTTTTTGTCTTAACACCATTTAGTATCACTTTGATTCGTTTACACAGCACTGACTTGTCGTCTGACAATTGGGCACTATTCTCCCGAAGCGCTTCGCTTCTGCAACTTCTCGAATCCTTTAAGCTACGCAACCGATTTATCAGTTCTTGATTTCTTAATCTACATTGCTCGCGTTCTGTCTCCAGAAGGCTGCACTTGAAGCGCAGCTGTTCGATTTTTTTACTTAATTCCTTACATTCTACTTTCGCCATAGGGTTGCTCTGATCGATGTCAGCGAGCAAATAATCAATAGCACGGCCCTTGAACGCGTTATTACGTTTTCTTAAGTTGTAATTAATAATTTGTTCGGTGATATCCTGCAGATCTTGTTTTAAAAGCTTGCAACTCCTTTGGATTTTCTGAATACGAAGAAGTGCCTTTAGATTGTAGCTTTGGCGAGTGGAGGTCTTGAAGCGCTGCGCCGCAATACATCGAATCCCGCTCAGATCGTTGACAGGCTCCATATGCTTGGTGTTCGATGTTGAATCACTGTGTGCAATATCTCGTGCAATACTGCCATCGGGCAACTCTCTTACCTCAGTGTTGTGCACTTTAATGACATTCTGATCGAAATCATGTAAGTTGTCATATAAATAGTCATCGCTTCCAAGCCAGAAGCTCGAAAAGTGCTCGGGGGATGAAAAGCAATTTGTATTCAATTGGAAAATAAGCGTATTGGAGAAGTATTTCGCATCGATACAGCTCCCTGTGAGTATTAGACCAGAAAACCAAACTCGCCAAGTGAATAACATCTTATCTTGCGCGTCCAATGTATCCGATTTCGTTGTGTCCTCCTCCCATACGCGAATGCATACGGTTCGTAAATTTGATTTGTGAATTTCTGGACATGATATGTAGTCCCAGAGGATTGGTTCACTATTCCCACAATGCTGAATTAAAGCACTCTTATAAAAGGGAGGACAGTCCAATTTATGATGAAGAGTAAAATATAGTTTACATCTATCACTGCAAAGTATATTAAGGCCGATGATTCGAATTAGATGTCTCAATCGAAGTTGTTGGGTGGCCAATGGCATCCATTCGTCGTTTCTAGGCGGGGAGTCCATTCCCGTAATTTTAGAATTTCTTTGCAAATAAAATCCAAACACATTTAAAAATAAAAGAAAACAATTGCACTATTAAAACTTATGTTTTTATTTTCCTACTTTTCGTTTTTTTTTCCCTGGGAAATGTCAAAGTCGATGACATAGAGTATGACGTTTGGTTCAATTCGCTGGGACTTTTTTTCCTATGCGGATCAAAAATTTCCCATTGATTACTAATTCTGCTCTACAGAGCATGGATAAATGTGCGGCACATTTGTGTTTTTATGCAACTTCTGAAGTTTATTAAGAATATTTTCTTTATTCTCGGTTTATTCTCGGAAAAATGGATTTACTTAATTGCAAACTTGAGAGTTTTTATCTTGAGAAGCGATAGAAATTGAAAGTAGGCTGCAATCTCTGAAAATTAGTTTCAATCGAAGATTTCCAATGCGCACTTAATTTTATTGATCAGCGAAAAATAACCCAATTTCAATCGATTACTAGAAGTACAATTAGGAAGTGATATGATATTGGTCACATCTTTACCTTATCAAGGAGGAATTTTAAACTTCTTCACAACGAAGCAAATACTTGCCTATGATAAATGACCAACACATATTTTTTTTTCTCTAAGCTGTTTGCATTGAGATAAGATACTAGAAATTTCTGGTGCCCATCGTTACTTTCTTTATGCAATAGAAGATAAAATAAATCGAATCCAATCGGAATGACATTCTAGTGAACAATAAAACTGCAAACGAATAAGGGTCAAAGATTTGAAGCGTGGACTTGGAAAGCAAACTAGTCTGGGTCTAAGTTTAATTTAAGACGACATAAATCTAAATGGTATTGCCGATCTGTATTAACTGAAGCAACTAAAATCAAGGCCTCACTCTGGACGCGAAGCTAAGCTCGAAACCCAATATCCATGAATGCGTCAAAAAAGCCTGCAAATGGGATTTACAGCCGCGTGTAGTTAGTGGCCAGACCATCAGTAGTCTCAGTAGTCACACCAATACTACTGCACGGCGTCCCGATCTTGAGGACCGGACAAGCCACCAATTACAAACCACTCGAAAGGGTGCAGCGGATGACTTGCATTTGAATCTGTGGAGCACTACGATCAACCCCTCCTTAGCCTTAAATACATTCGTTAACCTTCCGCCGATAGACCAATTCGGTACTCAGGTCGCTGCTAGGAAGGCGATTAGATAGACATAGCTGTGTATGCTGAAGGAGCTTACATCCGGAGACTCTACCATCCTTGACAAATTTGGATCCCTACAAGGAAACACTGACCTCACGACATCCAAGCTCATTTTCGAGAGAGATTTCTCAACCGGTATACCCCCTAAATCTTATTGGACGTCTGCACACCAGACGCTGCACTGTCCTTTGGGAATTTTCACAAATTACTCAGAGATGGGCGAATGTGTGGTGGTGGGACTACTCTACCTCTCTCACTGTGCTGTCTTTCAGGTAGAGATTTAGTGATTAAAGAAGCACTAAAAACAATGCCATCTAGCTAGACAGCGATCAAATATCTTAGTGCAGTCACATTTAACTCCAAGACGTCCCCCAATTGCCGCCTATCTCTTTACGAGAAGGTCAACTATTCCCACATCCTTCTTATGTGGGTGCCGGGACACAGTGACATCCAAGAGAATTGCGAAGCAGACGAAGTCGCTAATATGGTTACCTAATCAACGCTTTTTCCGGACGGAGAACTGCTGTCCATGCCTAACGCTACTGCAGAACATGAACTTGAAAAGCTTACTCACAGCAAACGCAGATGCCTCATCATAAAACAATTATGGCCTATTATCGGTCCAAAACGCTTATGAGACCTAATCTTAGAATTCCCATCGGCGTCGTTGGCATTCGGGCCCTGTGCCATTGGCATCCAAGCCTCCAGTCCACCCCTACAACAGATTTTGCAGAAGTTGCAGGGATAAAGAGGAAGAACAAACCATAGCGCACCTTTCTTGCAATTGAAGTGCCCTCTTATCTCGCAGATTTAATCACTTGGACGCACTATATGTCTACAACTTGACAGCATTAGTCATGTTCCTCGCTTGATTAAAAGCTGCAAATGGTTCGCGGATAAGGACTTACTAGATCTTTGTAGTAAACAACGGGCCTACTTTGGCCTAGTTTAGGAAGGTAATTGTCACAACTGTATCAGTTTTTTTTTTACTTTATATCATTGACACAGGTATGGCCAATACGTACCAAGAATTGGATGACTCTAATTTTGCCACATGTACTAAGAGTGCGATTTTGAGGTTGATAAGCACCACCTCTATGATACCCTCGTCTTACAATTCAAATGGTGGCCATTTCTACTGGTTAACCAATCAAGCCAATGTACTTTACTTTTGCTCATACTGGTTGGTCTCTTAACCAAATATGTACGCTTGCATTCCAGCAGACTCCAACGGGGTTCACTCGTTCGATGTGGTAAGTTTTAGGGTATCATCAATTGTACATAAAGATTTCTGTAAAATCTGTCACTACTTACACAAAATTTGATAGCAAACTGAGGCCCTCAAGAGAATCCTGTCTCTGTAGATCTTCTTCTTCTCACTGATAGCTTCTTGAAATCCAAGCAGTTCTTTTCTCGCCACCAGCTGGTATGCCAAGCCGCTTAACTCCACAAACATCCCGTGCAGAGGCAATGACAGCTGCTGAAAAATGTCGCCATTCTTCTTCTACATGTGATGGAGGAGTTGGAATTCGCTCAAACCTTTCAGGTATGTGCCTTGCTAAATTTATCTGCAACTCACAACTCTGTAGTTTCTCCCACCGTATGCTTGTAACAACTCTTGGTTTTCGTCTTGGCGGAAGAACTAATTTATCAGTAAGGTACAGCGTATCAAAACCAGAGGGTGATCAGTTGATAGCTTCAGCCTCTCTCATTACACGAACGTCACAACCACCCGTTTTACACACAATGATACCACAAAGAGATCTGCCAAGGATTTCTTGTAAAGACTCTGACTATACCACGTGTTACACCCTCGTTACATCCACACCCTTGTGAGCATTGAAGTCAAGCATTGAAATTATCTGAACTACCCTATCTAGGGCAGCATTAACTTCATCCAGGAAAACCGCGTTCTCTTACTCCAGATTAGGTTCTTCAACTGCATCAGAGCCAAAGTTCGCCTGTCAAGCTTGAGCCTTAATATCTCGACTCTCCCTCCTAAAGATATCCACTCCAACATTCTGCTTACTAGCTTGGGACTTACCCACACCCGCCCGTCCAAGAGTTTCCACAGATTAAGATCCCTTTAGCTTCGTCGAAGAGATATCTGCGATATCCAAACGATGCCTGGCAGCTTTCTCAACCATGGACCATTAGGTAGTTCGTCCATTTGGCCTAAGCCTGACCGGCTGGCGAGCTGAACATACCGGCCACCAGACGATCGCAAACCGCCGCCAATTCGGCATCCAACGTGCAGATTAATATCTAAATATTGGATATCGATTGCAATCCAATGGTCCGACAGCCACAACTTTGAGGTAGTCAAGGAGTTTGTCTATTTGGGGAAACCGTGAACACCGGATATGGGACTTCGGTTTGTCCAAATAAATGTGCTTGAAACCAATCGACTGCACTGGCTGACAAGGCGCATGGATATCACTGCTCCAACTAAGTGGGTCTTTGAATTTGAGACGCCCGGTTCGATAAAGAGTTCGGCTCTCCGATACCAGCTTGGTGTTGATGACTGGAAACAGAGTGCTCAGGACCGTCATCGATCGAAGCCAGCTATTGCTCAGGCCCAGACCCTCCATGGGTCGCTGGCTTGCGAAGAAAGTAAGATGGTAATGCTGGTTGAGCTTCAGGGTACAAATTGATGCATTCTTTCCTAGATATGTACAACACACAATGCTATACTTACGCTCCAATCCAAGCTCCTGTAACTATGTATGAATCTAGAAAATAAAACAACAAGTCTAATGTTTTCTGGATCTTGAAAAGTTTTTGTTTGTTATTTATTTAGTTTTTTTTTTTCATTTCATATCTTTTTTTTTTGTTTAAACATATTTAACGGCTAACCAAGCAATAAAACAATATACAATATTTCTTCGTTTATATATATAATGAACACGAATTAAAAAAAAAAAACAAACGAATTAAAGTAAAGTTTGTGTATCTAATACAAAACTGAACTCAAATTGTATGCTAACGGCATAAAACCCATCATTCTCCATTTGCATACACACAAGTCTGTGCATAGCAATTCCTGCACTTTAAATAAACAAGTAAAACGAAACGAAAACAATACCAAAATCATAATTCAACAATGTGCCTACAATAAATTGTTTCCCTTTTGGAAATAAATTTCCGTTTCACGTGTTTTTTTTTTGTTGTTGTTGTTACTTCTGTTTCTTTTTTTTTCAATTTTTGTTTTATTTCTCTTGAAAAATAGCTAAAAAATAAATTTGCTGCTAATAAATGTGTAGTAGTATTTCGTATATTTTTTTTTTGTTTTTTGTTTTTCTTGTTCTTACTTTTCTCACTTTTCTAAAGTTTTGTTCATTAAAAAACGGACGAAAAATAATTCTATTTAAAAGGTTTCTCATTTATTTATAACTTTTTTTTTGTTGTTTTCTTTTCGATTTTTGTTTTTTGCTTCAAATTGAATTTAAGAAAAAAGTTTTTGGTTTTGGTTTTTTTTTTCAAAGTCAAAGTTCTTTTCTGCTTAAATTCTCTTTATAACAGTAACATTATAGTTTTGTTTGTATTATACTCCCCTCATTGTAAAGAGGAAAAAAAGAACAAAGTCGCGTTATTCTTTTGGGTTGGTTTCATTTTTTTTTGGTTTTGGTTTTTGTTTCTTGATATTAAAAAAGATGATTATTATATTTTGTTTTTTGTTGCTGCTCTTTGGTTTTTTTTTGTTTTTGTTTCATATTAAAAAGTAATTTATAATTTAGCTAATCTATTATATAATAATATACTTTAATAATTATACTATAATTTATTAACTTATTTATAGAAACCGAAAACGAAAAACGTTTATACAAGAAATTTTGGTTGTCTTCTATTTTCATTTTGTTTTTCATTAAATCTTATATAATTTTCTTTTTTTTTTTGTTTATATCTAGCGTGTAATTTTGTTTTGTTTTGTTTATTTTTTTTTATTAAAGTTTGTTTGTTTGTTTTGGATTTAGCAATAGTATTTAACAATATAAGTTATCGTGTCTTACATTTCTGTTTTGCATTCATAAGGTTGTTGTTTTTGTTTTTGTTTTTTAAAAGGGTTTTAAGATATTATTTTGTGTTTATTTAAATTTGTTTTTATATATATATATATATGTATATATAACTATGTAAAATAGCCGGTGCTTATATATTCGACGTTAGAATTGTTTTTTTTTTCTTTTTTGTTTGAATTTGCATTTAAAAATTGAGAAAAGGAAAATTTTGTAAATTGCAAAATTGTTTTACAATAACAATGATAGAACGCACACAGGTTTCTTTCTGGTTGTTTTATTTGTTGTTCTTCGTTTGGTTT
Organism: Eristalis intricaria; assembly: GCA_964034865.1. Lineage (NCBI taxonomy): Eukaryota > Metazoa > Arthropoda > Insecta > Diptera > Syrphidae > Eristalis > Eristalis intricaria. Next base: position 52,252,394 of record OZ035874.1, read on the forward strand.
CTGCTTTTGCGTTTTGTTTCGTTTTTGTGTGAACTCTGTGTCGGATTGTTTTAATTTACAAGTGTTTTATAAAATGTTTCTTGCGTTTTGGTTGTTTTTTTTTCTTTTCATAGAAAATTAATTTCTACAGAGTTATTTAGTGTGGAGTTTTTTTTTTACAGCGGAGATGATTTTACGTTTTGTGAGCTGAGCGCGTTTTGTTCGTGGAAGTGATTGCGTACTTGTCAGAAAGTGTTCATACGGAATTGGGCATCTGTGCATTCGCTGCATTTCTATGAGGCTATGGTTGTTTTCTTATTTTGAAGAATATGAGAAATTTGATGTAAATGAAGCGGCAGACATAGCATCGATAAACAAGGTGACCACAGTAAATATGCAAAATGGTTTTGGACAAGGTGACGAGCTGTCAAATGACTTCTTTAACAGCGTCCTGTCGAAGATCAAGCAAGACTCAGACACGCTAACACTAGAGGCACGACCTTCATTCACTCTGGCGTATACGCTATTTTTATTTTTATAGTCCAGTACATAAGAAGTCCTTACAACTGTTGAACGCAGCGAGCCGTCAATGAGGCGTTTGCTGGCATTTAGACGGAAGCGGCGGAAATAGGTGAATGAGGGCAAATCGAAGTATATGTTGTCCTCAAGAAAGGACGTACAACATCGTCGTCTTGGATTGCGCCTCACAATGGGCAGCCATAACTTCGAGGTTATCAAGGACTTGGTCTATCTCGGCTCCAGTACGAACAATGTCAGTAGCGAGATCAAACGTAGAGTAAGTCTTATCAACAGATGTCTCTATGGGGTCATCAGTCAGGCAGCTCCAAGCTGTGTGATCATCTTGCTGTACCGGCGTGGAGAGAGGGACAATCTCAAAAGCGGATCAGGGAGTTCTTCGAGAGAAAAGTTCTGTGCCCGATTTTTGGCCCCGTTTGCGTTCACTGTTTTTGGAGAAGAAGATTCATGAGCCTAGACAGGCTTTTACGGATCCAATGCCTAAGATTAGGCCATGTAGTGCGTATGGAGAACTCAGCTCCTGCCTGGATAGAGTCTTCGACTCCGAACCTATGGGACAATGCACAAGAGGAACACCTTAAACGCTGACTTAAGGTGGCGCACCCTGTTGGAGAAGGACCTCAACCAACACACCGCCACTGAGGCCTGCTAGGTGGAGAGGCTTGTTGGTTGTGGCTCACGTCCACCCCGAATTGTAGCGCCGAAGAAGATTCCGTTTTATGTGAAACGCGGTATGGGTTTCGAAACTGAGCTTAAGAGCCCCTTTAGGCCATAGAAAAAATGCAGAATTATTTTGACAGCGTGAGATAAATTCCTTTGACAAAAGTGTGATTCTTTGTGATCAACTCATCAACAGATGTAAAGAAACAATGTAAACCTATCATGAGCGATGCAAAATGGTTTATCTACGTATCAGGCGAATCCATGGGAACGGCTACAAATAGCGGACATTTCCCTTCTTATCTTTTATGAGCTGCTGCAGAGGGTAAGACGATCAATGCCGTGGCTCCTGTCCTGTGTGGCTGCAGAATGTGAAGTGAATAATGTCATGGTGCAGAAACATTTCGAGTTGAATCATTTCGAGATGCTGCTGATTAAGACATGAATATTAGTTAAGAAGATCTCCGTGGACGGTTACCACTGGATTTCGGTTTCAGTATGTGACGATTCAAGTAAAACCCGGTTTCCCGATCAGAAGACCACACCTGGAGCAGAAGACTCAGTCCAGAACTGTACAGACTGTAGAGCGACATGAGTCTAGACACAGGACAGGAGTGCACGAGTCCAACGTCTAACGTGACTGGGTCATTTAGAGCAATTTGTGGGACATCTGTAGGATTACGCGGCAGAGTACATTCACGTCTAAGCGTGCAATGACTTAGCCATAGACCGCTCAACCTGGAGAGGTTAGTTTGTTGAGGACCAACGCCGCCCGGAATCGCAGCCTCAGTTTTGGTCTAGCTTCAATAGCAACCGCTCGCTTTTCTTCGTTGACAATCCAGTCTCCATACTCCATACTTGATATGGCGGCTTAAGAATTGAGTACAATTTTTCGATCAGAGTTCTTGCTTGATGTGGCAAGTCTGGTCGCTTATGTTATTAAAGTCATGGCTTGGCGGATAAAAGAATTTGTAGCTTATCATGATAATACGCCATGTATTAATAGTAGAACATAGTAAAACCTACAATTTCACGTGAATTTATGTAGGTTGGTAGGTAGTGGCATTAATGCACTTAAGCCAAAATAGGCCCATTGTGCCGGAACGTGGGTATTTCAATTTGGAGAGCGTTGCCGTGATTATAACAGCAAGCCAGTTTGACCGGTATTTTACTGATGTCGTTTATCGACTATCATAGAAGTAGGAGCCTATAGTGGTTTTCCTAGTTGAGGCAAGAGCAGGACAGTTGCAGAGGTGTGCGTACGTTGCCGGTATTTTCTTCTTTTTCGTCTAGGTAGATTCTAGAGAAGTCGTTGGAGAATAGGCTTAATCTTTTTGCTTGTAGACCTAGTAGGCAGTGTCCAGTAATTATTCTTCTTTTTCGTCTAGGTAGATTCTAGAGAAGTCGTTGGAGAATAGGCTTAATCTTTTTGCTTGTAGACCTAGTAGGCAGTGTCCAGTAATTATTCCCACTAAAGTACACTGAATCTATGTAACTCGGCTGCATTTTCAAGCTTTCACTAAATTTCATATGTAACATATATTACACGTATAAATAGAGCACACGTGTATTCCCGAATATCTGGCTCTGTGTAGTTACACGTGTATTGAGGGAGACACAATAAAGCAACGCATGTCACCGCGTAATACACGTTCACGTGGATGCACAAAATCAGCAGCTCTACTCTCCATAACTTTCCAAGGTCCTCACATCCATTTGAAAGTAGATGCGACAGAGTAAAACTAACAAGACCATCTGTCGATTGGACTGCATTTCGAATAAGGAGAGGCAAAGATCTGAGACACAAAAGTGTGTCAGGGCGACAACTTAACAGAGACGCAACATTGTTAAAGGGAATGAGTTCCGAAAGTAGGAGATCACAAGCGCCTTGAAAATAGCGATTGACACTTGATCTTCGTAGAAAACCAATCGACACACTGAGTCTAACTCTGGACTACAATTTAAGATTTTAATGAGTTTACAATACCTTCAGTGTCAAGCAGAAATTCGATGCCAATCAGATAGAGACCCATTTGAGAATCGGTAATAATAGTATGCTAGCACGTAAAAGGTCAGGCCTAGGTTCTACAGCAACGACTCGCTTTTGTGCATACTATAACTTGGTCTGTATAACTGGAAGCAGCTGGCTTCCAGAGTAGAGCAACGACATATTGAGCCGGCTATTGCAACAATGGGTGCTGTGAATAAAAATTGAGTGTCAGTGTTCCCACAGAATTTAGGGGGAACATTACGTTTGATGTGGGTTGAGGGGAAGAAGATCTGAAACCAAATCTTTATCGAGCTCTCATGAGTAGAAGGGACCTAAAGATTTATGCCTTCTCCGAAAGATATTGGAGATAGAAGCTTTGCCTTGACAGGAGTACTCCTTGAGCATTTTCGGTGACTAAAAACATGTGGAGCCGTGAGAATTACTTAGAGAATTGAGCCTAGACACCGTGGGAGTCGACGCACAGACCAACAACGCCACGGCCGGCTCGCCACAGAGTTGAAATACAAGAAATTATTATTCTTCCTTCATTCTTCTTTCCAAACTGCCAGCCGATGATGACTTGGACATTCAACGCAATTCACCACAAATCTTCCTCTTAATTTGTTGATTTCTTGATATACTTTGGTTAGGTGTGAAAGAGCTTGTATACAGACATAGACCTCTTCAAGTCGTCTTTCCTCCAAAACCAGCACTGTGTCCTCAGGTTAGCCACAGCCGCACAATTTCCAAGACAGAAGTGAAATGCACAAGCAGATGCCCACGAGTATGTGACAGCAAACATAGGACAAACATTGCACGCTCCACAGACCATAAATCTGGCAATAAAAGTATGTCTATGTACATCCTTTCCCCTAGTCCAGTTTGCTCACACTTTCCGCTTAAATTTAATGGAAATCTCAAAACACGCCTCAGCCGTACGAAACGAGAAATGAAAATCAAGATGAATGAATACAAAATATGCATCGTTTTCATTTTCTTATTACATATACATATAACAGTTAGTTTTTAGGGGTGCAGTGATCAATTCGATTATTTACCATGATTGTTCAAATTGAATACAATGAATGCATGTGAAAAAAAAAACAAACAAAAATCAACAAATGAGCGGAGAACAAAAAAAATAACAATTTTTATTTCCAAAACAGAATTTCGTATGAGTACTTTGAATGATTTCGTTAAACTAACATAATCCGACATCGAAACAAAAAAACTATAACAGTGCATTAACTCAAGACGTTAACCAAGGACAACAAAGGAAAAGAAAACATACATGTATGTACACGGTTGGAATTGCACAGAGAGTACTCAGGAGTAGGTCAGATCAGATTCTTAAATAATTTTATCGAGACCAAAACGGTGGACGGGGGGAGAAATAAACAAATCATAAGAAGTTACCAAGCTTTGAAATTTTGAAATTTAGTTTTCATTTTCTGTTATACTTTTGTTCTTAAGTGAGAGAGAAACCAAAAAAAATAAGAAAAAAAAGTGCAAAAACTGAAGAGGAAAACAAACTGAGGAAAGTGTCGACGGTTTTTGCACTTTTCGGGTGTGTTCTAACGAAATGCTTATATTTATTGCAGCTTCTGTTGCGTATGTGGAATATAACTTATTTTTTAGATAAAATAAAAAAAAATAAGCTGTTTTCTGTTGCGAATCAGTTTTGTGCCGAGTTCTGTTGTGAGACAAAAAGGGGGTGTGTTCGTTTGTAGCAATCTAAAATAAAGTGGAAACCTAATATTTTCTTATATGTGTGTGTGTGTGTGTGTATTGTAAACCAGAAAATACTCTAGACAGACAAATTGTAGCACGAGAAGGGTGTGGGACACGGAACACGGACAGCCGAGTATGGGGTGATGTCTCCAAACAGACTGGATATTATGTTGCTTTCCCTTGCAGGATGCAGGAGGATAACTGTCAAGGATGAAGGAGGATAACTGTGAAGCATCTCACAAATATGTACGTATTCGTTTACAGAGACACACTGGAGTCATGGCGAGTCAACACGAAATAAGTTGTTCAACTGTAGAAGAATCTGCATCTAAGTTATGTGCATCATCATAGGACACATGACACATATGCAGGCGTTTCTTCAGTCACCAAATGAGAATGGGAGTTTCTCATAGCCTATCCCACTTGTGTGTCTACATCAACGGAAGACCTAAAATTGTATGCCTGTTCTCAACGCCGACATTTAAGATTTCTATAAAAGTTGAACTTATAGAGTATGATCAGTGTCTTGCAAAGTTAACGAACATACCCACTTGTTCCCATCGAACGAAATTTCATTCAATTTCTCCAAATCTGCAAGATTTCCCATACATTACGAAGTTTCGATGATCTCTTGATTTAGTTGAAATCTAGTTGGAACCCCCTCGAGTTCATCAGTCCGTGAGAGCTTCTCGAACTGAACAAGCTTACAGCGTGAAACTCAGTTTATTTTGCTAATTTTCGCATTTTATCTATCTCTCTCTATTTTCTGGTGCTCTCACGCTATTATTTCCTGTCAACAGACTGTTGTTTTGGCGGCCACTTACAAATTCAGAGCTGATGACATTTGTTTTCATGGGCACTTATAATTATAATCACTCTCAATTTTTACAGAGCAAATGACGAAAGCTTTTAGCCAATGACATTTGAAATCACTTCATCTCAGTGACGGCCTATAGAGGTTTCAGTAAGAATTCATCGAAGTCACGCGATTTCGGTTGCGTGGGAGCATGGTATGGCTTTATGGGCAACTTGACCAATTGTACACGAGTATCTTCTTTTAAAGGCTTTAAAAATGCAACTCTGTAAAAATGCAAAACTGTATTGAAACCATTAGACTAAAGGCAATGGTCTCTGCAACAGCTCAATGAAAATCGGCGATTTTCGCATCGAACTTTGTTCACTGATGAGGCACATTTCTAATTCAAAAATTATGTTATTTCACAAAATTGCCGGATTTGGCCAGTGGAGTAACCTGAAAAGTACCTCGAACTACCGTTGCATCCGCAAAATTGCAGCGATTGCTGTGTACTGTCTGTCTGTCTTGGTCTGTATTTTTTTTTTGTTTTTTGGCGTACGGACATACATGCCTTGAATTGAAGTCTGTGATGTCGGCAACATTTGAAAGCATTCGAATGATTATCCGAGTGATAATCGATCCAAACAACATATCGGGAATATTTTGATTCTCAAAATTATTCGAGTAACTACTAACCCACTACTAACTACTAATTACAAACACAGGAGAAGTCGAAATGTCCCAGTGATTTTGAGTTTTTCATTCACTCTCCTTATGTCCCTGATCAGTAGTTCTCGACGAGAACTTCTTGTAACTTGTTCTCGCCCTGAAGTGAGACATTTATTGAGTTCTCTTGTGTTATTAATTAGTAGAAAGTAGTTGGTTAGTAGTCAATAGAATAACATTAAGAATCGATTTGTTGTACTAAACAATTTTAACTTCCGAATGCACTCAATCTCGAGTATTAAAATATCTCGATTACTAAATTCTCGAATTCTTTAAATCACTTGATTATGCTCATCGCTACATAGTTCCAGTACGACGGGGATACGGTATACACTGCGAGCGAAACATTATCTCTATTGTGTAAAAATGTTGGTAGACAACACGAACAGAAACTAAATAGTTGGACTTGTCAAGTGGCCACCTAGATCGTTTGATTTCAAACCTTTATTCTTTAGGTTTATGTGAAGTCAAAAATATTCGCCGATAAGGCAGCTACAATCTAGGAATTAGAAACGAACATTACTCGCGTAATGGGGCAAATACTGGTCGCCTGTTAGAAGCCGTGATCCAAAATTAGCACAATCTCGACTGTAAATATTACATGAAATTACAGTGGATTCCACTTTATTGGGATTCATTGGGCTACATTTCTCTCAATTAGGAGGTTGTCCCAATAATACGGAATGAGGATAGAAGGAAGCGAAAGGCGAACTAAATTTCTGTTCTTTTTCAGGCCATGTCTCAATAAAGCGAAATCGACTGTACATTCATAAATACAAAATTCAAAAAGGCAAAATGTTAGAATGTCAGACCACTTCACTTCATCATCTTTCTCAATTAATTTTATGCGTTGCATTTAAAACGGGCGGCCCGACTCGGCTTCGCACGATTACAATGCAGTTACGAATGTGGTCTCAGTTTAGAGTGCTTAATAATACAGTGAAACTTCTCTATAGCGGACATCCGTATGACCATCATATTTGTTCGTTGTGTAGAGGTGCCCATTTTAGAGAGGTTACGCAAGTTGAATTTACTCATCTCAAGATGTGCATTAACACGACCTCGAAAATATGCTCTCTTACCCGTCCGACGATCAACAGCGCCATCTGCTGAGAGCGGAGCGTTGAATGTTGTGTCAAAATATCAGGTCAATCAGTCAGGAACTTTTTGAGATTTACAGATCTTTGCCAACGTATGACTCTTATTTATACAGATTAAAAAACCAAGTCCTAATTAATCATCCATTACATGTTATCTCCACTGAACATGAACCATGACCGGTTCATGAACATGATGTGAAAAAATCTAGTGGAGACACAAAAATCCATGTCCATGTATTAAGTCGACATGAGATCTGTTTTGGATATGAGATTTGACAGTTTCGTATACGTCCAAAATTTTGTTTGAATCGAGTGGGAAAGAATGAGAGAAAAGGAAGAAGTGTCACACTCTATTTAGTGCGATTTCTTTTCATTCAGTTGGTGGTTGGTTGCCCGCTGTTGACCCTCTGGCCAACATTGTAGTGACACGACATGGCTGTACTATTTTTAAAAGAGTACAGATGTCTGTTCGGGTTGTATAGTAGGTGTGATGTTGGGCATCTATATAAATTGCGTGGTGCACACACACGTGGGATGAAGCTGCGGCATCGTGCGTTATTATTGCGGCTAAAAGGACTCGCAGGTTTCGGCGAGACAGCTGCGTCTAATTGGAAATCGAAAAATGACGTCAGACATGAAAATAATAGGAATTATTAATCAATGAGATGAAAAGGTTTTCAGGAATACGGAGTCTTGCTTCCAAGGCATGCCATGACCGGCATAATAAAATGTTAATTTTGTTGGCTGCTGATCAACAAAAGCACGTACCCAATAACGTTGTTCCTTTTTAAGAATATTACGTTTTTTGCACTAGCTACGCGGAAATTATGTAATAATAATATAGGTGGCTCTACAGCCCGTAGAGGGCCAGGGCCTAGCTTCTCAGCAACCACTTGTGGTGTGCGTGCTATTGTTATCTCACGCGTGGAAGGGATCTACAGTTCAATGCCGACTCCGAACGGCGTAGTTGAGAAGTTTTTTCTAGACAGTAAATACTCTTTGAGCATTGTCAGTGACTCGAAAGGGGTGGAGCCGTGAAATATGAAAGGTCGTAAATTCGGGTATCGAACCTGGCAGTCGACGCACTAACCCACTACGCCACGGCTGATCCAAGTAAGCGGAAATTACTAGCTTCTTTTTACAAACCTCCATTCCTGCAAGACAAACGCGAACTGCAGATTGAGTCCTGTGACAAAAAGCCGCTTGTGTGCATTCCACTTTTGCGGAACTGGAACATCACGGCGCATCAAAATAAAGCATGTGTGCACCGGGCCTACATCCTTCCATCATCCAGAGCAATTCAGAGTATAAAAATGAATCGCTTTCAAAACTCTGCCTGTTTTCTGGTTCACTTTGCATGTGTGTGTGAGAGAGTGTATGTGTATAATTGAAATAAAAAAATAACTTGAAACAAAGACTACATTTCACTTGGTTCCATTTTTGTAAAACTACTTGAATGTATACCTCTCGTTCACATAGATTCAATTAAGGAGATTTTCATTTGCTGTTATATTAATATTATTAAAATATGCCTTCGCTGGAATATTATCTCGACCTTACTTAATACATATGCATATATGCTTTAATATTTACACATTTATATATATATACTTCACTTTTATTAGTTTTGTTGCTTGTAATAAATATATTTTGTATTCATAAAAAAATTCTTTATATTTGGTTTCTTGTTCATTTAAAGCTGACACTTAGATATATAACTGATCAAGATAATATTTCATATGCATTTTTTGTTTTTTTTTTGTTTTTAATATTTATAGAATTTAAGACACATTAGGCTCCTCTTAGCGTATATACGTATTATTTATTCAATGTATACTACAGATTGAAATGAAAATCAAATCAAACGGCTCTCGAACTGAAGGCAGAATATATTTTAGTTTGTTTCGTTTAAAGTTTTGGCACTTGTAGAAATTATTATTCTTTTCTTTCATGTTACATCACTAAATCGAAATGAACCACAATAAAGGCAATGGAACGAAAACAAGAAAAAAAAAAAGAAAAACAAAACGAAAGTTTGAATGCTGTATCATTAATTTGCTAGAGAGGAAAAAATGCAAAAATCTCTTCTTGAATATACATATACATATATAATATATGTTTTAATATCGCAATTTAATAAGGCTATAAAGGATTGATTCTTAAGTTCTTTCTTTTTTTTGTTTCATTCGTATTCATATATATATTCTATATATATAAAAAAAAAGAAACTTTAACAAAATATCTAACGTTTAAAAGTTCTCATGTTTGGTTTGTTCTTTTTAAAAATGTGTGTGTGTGTGAGTGTTTTTGTTTTTCTTGTTTTTATAGACTTGTAATCTCCTTAATAAAACCTATCAACATCGACAACATTCATGTCAGTGTGACAATCCTTAGGATCGCCATGATTGTTGTGTGAATTTTGAACAATATCATGATCAATATCGATACAATTACTTTCATCATGGTCATGCTGTTGCTGTATATTATAATCGATCTGATCCCACCCCTATATCCACGATTCCTACATGGCATTAAGTACTCTCCTACTACTCCCACCGCCTCTGTGTGGACTATATTCGTCACGATCGCGTCGACTGGACGATGGTGGGGGTAGTGATGGATCACCTCGATCGCCGCGCGATGATGACGGATATCGACGATCGTCGCGATCATGCATCAAATCGATATCGTCGACACGGCCACCGATTCCAACGCCACCACCACCACCGCCTCGACTATGATGTATTCCAGATGTTGATGATTGTAAATGATGATGACCAATATCTCTAGACCCTGCCCCTGCCATTATGACCCCACTGCTGACGCCGCCGCCTCTTGTGTAATCCGCCCCATAGTTTCGTTCATCCAAGAGCTCTTCACTGTTCAGATCGTAGTGCATTAGATCACGTTCGCGGGCATGTAGACGTTCGCGTTCACGTTCACGGTCCAGTCGATCCAAACGATCGCGATCGTAACGATCACGTTCACGATCTCGATCGTAACGATCCCGATCGCGTTCCCGATCTCGTTCGTGCCGTATTGATGGTTGCCGTCGACTGTGATGATAGGAAACACCTAGACGAAAAGAAGAACACATTAGAATGGGTTGTGCCAGCGGTTCAGTCTAGAAAGCGGGTAAGATTCACAAAACGAAAAAACCAACTCTTTAGGGGGGAAAAACAACCAAGTAATAACGAAAAAAAAAAATTAAAAACAAAATTCAAACCAAACTGAAAAACTGTCAAAACACAACGTAACGAATTAGCAAGTACTCTGTATAGTATATTGTTTAGATACAAAACGAAAACAAATCGCTAGAACTGTATATAGTATTTATAGTTTAAAATGTATTTTGTTTGTTTTTCTATTTTTACCAATTACATGTGTATATATATTTTTCTTTTCTTTTGTTTGTTTTTTTGTTTTTTTAATTTCATGCAGTTTATGTTTATTTAGCTTTAAGGCTTTATTTAGAATCAAAAGGCTATTTAAAGTGGATTCAAAAGTAAACGAAAAAATGTTTATAATATAGTTTCGCTAATATTACGCTGGAAAATCCCAAGGGGAAGCGATTAACAAACCAAACAGATCTTATGTGACTACGGATACGGATAGATGAGCTCTGACTACGATATTGATGCTTATTTTTGAAGAAGTTTGCGTAACGATATAAATGCGATTTAGCGGCTTGCTATTTGAAGACTTAGACTTCCTATAGACTCCACCTTGGTATCATGAGCCGAGAATTAATTTTGAGGTGAAAGGAACGCTGATAATAATATGGTTGGCGCCGAATTTCAAAGCGTATCCCTACCTAGCGTCTACAGCTACCTCTTGTGTTCTCTCTGACGAATCAACAGCTTTAAGCGATTTTTGAGAAACTTTTTCTAGGCAGTTGGAGACTCCGAGCATTGTCAGTCACTCGAGAGAGGAGAAACCGTGACTATTGAAAGCATTTCTTGTCAGAAATTGAGCCTATCCAGTCTTGCCACGCAGAGTAGGAATTTATGCATCTTTCATAATTCACGCTGTTAAAAAATGCAAAACGATTTTCTTTCTGATTGAAACTAATTTCTAGTTTAGGAGTGCTTTAATGAATTCACTGACTATTTTGATTTGCAATAGATTACCATTTGTTCGTAGAAGAGAAGGAATTTTAGACCTCAGTTACCTCCTTTACTAATTTTGTAACAGATCTCTTAACTTCTAGAAGGTCACACACCTCCCTGGCCTACACAGTACCAATATCCCGAGGTAAATATGGATCGCGTAGGAACCGTCTAAACAAGCTTACGAACAGAACAAGATTAGTTCCTTTCGCAGACAACGATTTCGTCGGCAGGAGACGGGATGTATTAGCAGCATTAGGAGCTGCATCAATAATGAGTAAGAGCGACATTAAAAATTGTCTACTATGGCATTGTAAGAAAGGGGAGAAAGGGCCCCTATTCTGACAAAACGAAGAAATAATGCATGAGTTCAAAAGTTCTACGAAAAAAAAATGAGATTTTAGATACACTTCAAATCTTTGTATAGTTGTGAATAGCTCAAAAATCAGAGTCCTACTTGAATACATTTGTTTCCCATGGTGTAAGTTAACGTGGTGTGCTTGTAAAAATCGCCATTTCGAAACTGTACAGATTTGCGTAAAACTTACATTGAAATTCAATTTAGTATGCAAAATGTAGCAAACACGAATTGAATTGCTAACTGATGTAGGATGAAAGTATTGAAATTATTTATCAAAAGTATTATATTTACCACCATTTACATATTTGTCAAAATATGTAAATATTCCCCTATTTGCCAAAAGTGTTGCGGTTATGTCGGCACTAAGACTAAAGAGTTTTATATTTGCGTTTGACAAAACTTTTTCTAGTTTCTGCCTACCACGCCTACCGGTGTGATAATTTGATTTCTGTCTAACTCTAGGGGAGCCTTAGTTCTGTTCATATTCAGTGCAGGCCACTTTGTTTTCGATGACCTATACGACGATCCACGTACGGTTGGTATCTCCTGATTCCATGTCAGTGGTAGACTCGCCCGGAGTACCATATTGGTGCCCAGAGAGCCAGCACAGGGTAAGCTTCCATTTGTCTCCTTTAGAGATATGCGGTAGAGTTTTACCATATTGGAATTTATGGCCGCCTGACTGAATGTCTATCGGACTCATTAAACGTCGGGGGCATCTTTTGCGCAGGTGTTACTCCTGCCTGGAATATTCTGCAGTGGTTTGGTATGCCGAGGGCCATAGAGATCTCTGACTAGTGTGTATAGCTGAACCTGTGACTTCATCCGATTTGGATTCGTCTATGATATTTTCATTCCAATCGAGCTACGGACTTTGTCCCCGTCCCAATACTCTCTGTGGATAACTTCGTCAACAATTGCGTGACTTGCGTTCAAGGCAGAGGTCAAATGGCAACAGCCCAGACGACATATGAAAATCTAACGATCGCTCTAGGGAATCTTAAAACTAAACTGAGCACGGGCTTTGATAGAATTACCGAGAAACAAAGCTCGCGCGACCACACGTGGTAACTGTCACAGATTGATTGAATTTCTCATGGGGGCTAAATATCTCTGCCTCTAGGAGGAACGCACAGTGGTCCTATTTGTATGGGGCCGACGAAAAATATCTGTAAAATCTAAAAAAGTCTACCGATCTTAATGAAATTTGAAACATAGTACAAGTAGTATGAGCTCGTTTCATGGCCCAAATTGTAGAGGTAGGTCAAAAATTAAAATATAATGTCCTTAAAATTTATTTTTTCAATAAAAAATATAAAAACTATCTCGTTTTAATCGCATCTATGAAGTTTTATAATTCGCAGAGAGCAATGAGTACAATTTGAGAAAACATACACTTTGTGGATCGCGTTTGTCTCTCCTGTGTATTGTGAACTCAGATTGACGTGTGGAATGGAGCGTGTGTGTACAAAACTTACAATTGATAAATATATCTATATAAATTACATTTTACAAACATTCTGTTATTTTTCAATAAAACTATTTTCTATATATTTATTGTTATTTTATATTATAATAGTCGAATAAGCCCTGCGCTTCATTGCTAAATGGTAGAGAATATTTTATTTTTGGTACAGGCCTTAAATTTGTAATCTAGAGAACCGATAATATCAGCATTTGATGAATAAAACATTCAACAGATCAATTTAAAGTGCATTGTTAAACTGACAAGGCTCTTGCTGGCGGATGGGAAGGTAAATGAAACTTATACAGTTGTTCAAGTAAGACACGAAAGAATATTTTAAAACAAGAATCGATTAGGGGCGATTTGGAGCTTGTTAGTTCTGGTCTACTGAAGTTCCGAAAATATTGATTTTTAGACGATTTACTTTAAAAGTTCATAGCTGCTAGACGAGTAAGAATATCAGAGTTAGGAAAACGTTTACTTTTTCTTTAGAAATGCTTAAAATTATTTATCATGTCGCGGCATAGTTATTGACCGGAATGCAAGCCCCTTCGCTGTATGCACTAAACATGGTTAAATAATGGAACGGCTTTAAGCTCTGTAAATATATGTAAGCACTGTGTAAATATTTCTCCATTTCATCGAAATGTGTTAACCGATTTATACACTTTAAGAGTGCAGAACCCCTAAGTGCATCACACAATCTAACTTTTTTGATTTTTTGGCCCAAGCCACTGTGGGGCGTGGTTTTTACATCTCAACGTACAGCAACGGACATCTTGCTCCCTTGATCAGTCAATCGACATATCCTTTAGGATTTTGCATATCACAGTGTTCCGAGAAGTTAACTTAGACTTCAGATAACTAGAGTGTAGCGGAAAAACACCACGAATTTACTTTGAGTCAAGTACAATGACAACATATTTCGAGATCCAGTGCTGATTGAGAGAGATCTTTGGCTTCCAATGGGTTTCAGGAATAGAATTTATGGGGCTGAATATATCCATTGCAGTGAGAGGGAATCACCGATATTTTCGTTATTGCATGTGTTCATTATGTTCTATTTTTTAGAAAAATAAATCAACCGTTTCGTATGTAGTACAACTACAGTGAAACTTCTCTATATCGGACAGCAGGGGGATCATCATGATTGTCCATTCTGTAGGGGTTTCCGTTCTGAAGGTGTAGAAGTACACGAATACCTAGATTCCGGGACCATGACGAATTGTTCGTAAAGATAGGGGTCCGTAAAGATAAGTTTCACTGTCTATTGATTCTGAATCGTCTTGGGTTTTCTTTAATTGTGCTGAGTGATCAAGATCATTTTTTGTTGACCAGCCCCCTCAACTTAACATAAATAAAATGAGAGTTAATAGGTAAAACCACACTCTTTCAAAGGGGCAAAGGATAAAAAAAACCAACACCATTTCCTAAGTTTTCAGCAGAGGGATAAAAGCATGTATAAAAGGCCATTAACTGCTTAGTGTTGTTTACTGTTTCATTTAAAAAAGAAAAACACCTGGAAAATTCTAGTTACACGGATATCCGGATTCCCAAGTATCTGATACTTACTAAAATAAATGTTTTGTGTTTTCTTAAATCTACAAAATTTCAATAGTAGCTGTTATCAAAGTTGCTTAAAGATGCGAACATCACCCGGTGTAACTATAAAATGAATTAATCATTAAACAAAAGATTAATGTAAATATCCAAACGAATTAACTGGTTTTAGTATCCAAAGGACAGTGATGGCAAAAATGACATTGAGTTAGCGTGCGTTAGTTTGTTCAAGGAAATCAAATGCACGTTTCTCGAATATGAGAGAAATTCAGCGAATTTGTTTACAATTAGCGCGGAGTTAGTCGAATTAGAAGTGTTACAACATGAACAGAGCATAGAGAAAACGAAGTGTGTATCTGCACCTGAAGATAATTTGACGTAAAGCAGTTGGATTTGGAAAATAAGAAAAAAAAATGTTGTAGCTTAATGGAGGATTTTATTAGAGGACTTGTATGCCAGCTGGATGTATTAATATATCGAATAGGTGCCGGGAATATCGTCTGGAGTGAAGCCTGGAAAAGATTGAAATGTTTTTTGGTTCTTTTTTAAAAATTCAAAGATGTGTTCGGTTTAGTTGGTTGTGAATATTTAACAATTATTTTTGTTTTCTTTGATTTGGTTTAAAACGTTTTGTTGTGATGTCCGAAATAATTCTAAAAAAAAATTGCCAGCATTTTTTAAAAGCATTTCTGTCTGGCTTTAAACGACCACGTCAGGATGGGCCATCTAGTGGTTTTTTTTTTAACCTGGCAGCTGTTTCCAGCTCGAAATCTTGACAGAAAATCAGTATCAAGCCTCCACGGAACGAAATGAGTCGCTTTAGGCTTGAAATTTTAAAAACTTATTTCCAAAGTAAGTGAAAGAAAAAAGAAAAGAAGTTCTCCATGAGACGGAACTTCATCCAGTATGAGCCACAGTGTGGTGGGAAGTTTCTTAACGTTTCATTGTCGGGCCATACTTTTCGAAGAATACAGTCCCACTGTACTGTCGTCTCTGGGGACTGTTGGATTTACAAAACCAAACAAAGAGAATTGAGTGATTTGAAACAATCCATTCGATCAATAATTTAGGCAATTCCCACTTTAACTCATCAGTCCGTCGTGAACAACTCATGCGTGGAGTCCATTTAAACTCAGTAATTATTAAAAATAATTAAAAAATGAAATAAAATTTAATCTTCTTTTCAATGAAATATGTAAACTATATGAACTACAAAATTAGTTATTCGAGTTTCTTAATGCAGCAAAATTTGTCAACCGCATAAATGCATTCGATTGCACTCCTTTCATGATTTCCTGAGGAATGTCTTGAATTAAAAATGTTATCGAAATTAAATCGCAACGATGATAACCCACAAAACTACTAATTACTCAGGCAAGCTAGAAGTGCCTATTGTTTGAATACTTCTTCCAGACATAAAGTCCGAACAAGAAGAGAATGGTGGGCATATTGAACCATGGTCATATGGAATTGACGAGCAGGAGAAAAGGGATTCTACATCATTGCTGGTCGACGATGGCTATGACCGGCAACACAGTCAAGGACATGCCGTGTCCAGAGCCGGCACCACTCAAATGAGAGAGCCATACATTTGGCGCCCCTTATTAACTTTTTGTAGCATAAGTCGTTTCCAGATTACCTTAGAGGTAAACTTTAAATGAGTGTCACATATGTCTAATAAGCGAATGTCCATTATCGCAAAATAATAAGCTCTGTTCTCTGTTCATTTGAAATAATATGAGCGAACCGTGAAGAAGTTATTTGTCCACTGGCTTGTTGGGATTTTTTCGAACTATATTCGACGTTTTAACGACGACTTTAAATTTGAAAAATGGGAGTATATCGATGATTTTTTTATTTAGGCTTCCGAATGCTTGGCGCCCTGTGCACATCTTGCACAAATGGTGAGTGTGGCCCTGGCCGTGTTATCCACCATCTGCGATGCTTAAATCCTGACCGAACTGACAACTAATTTTTTCTTCTATTAAAGGATTTACCTAACAAACTAAACTACGTTTTTTTTAGACTCTAAGTGAACTGAATTCCATCAAAGTTATTTCTACAGAAAGGTATAAATCTAGATACAGATCGAGGGAAACTATAAAATCCATCTACCCCAAGGACTACGACCCACACATACCTACACCAAAAAATACATACGTGTACTTTACCAAACGTATGGTACAAAATAAAATAATAAACCTACTGTAAACAATTTATGTACTATCTAGTTAACTAAATAAAAATGCTTAGCATAAAACGAAAGCGCTAGATAAAAGTAATAACGTGTAGATAAATAGATATATGTAATATACAATTAATTAGCAAAAGTGCATAGAAGAGAGAGTTCAAAAGAGAGAGTATACAAAAACATGTTTTACCTCGATCCCTTTCCCATTCTAAATCCCTTTCCCTCTCCCATTCTCTTTCTCTTTCTCTTTCCCATTCTCTGTCCCTTTCCCTGGCTCTTTCTCTTTCTCTTTCCCTGTCTCTGTCTCTTTCTCTGCCTGTGTCTCTGTCTCTTTCACCTTCTCTGTCTCTTTCTCTGTCCTTTTCTCTTTCTCTCTCTCTGTTTGTGTTTCTCTCTTTATCAGTATCCCTCTCTCTGTCATTATACTTTTCCTCTGGGTATTTATCCTGATTAGCATCCTTTCCCTCCCTATCCGCTATTTAAATTAAAAATTTTTTGTTTGGTTTTGGTTTTAAATTTAGATTTTTCATTTTACATTGTTTATTTAATTAAGTTTTTTTTTTAAATGTGTTTGTATTGGATTTAAAATATTTATTTATTTTTCATGTTTAAATGTTGTGAAAGAGAGTTTAGTGCTGTCATGTTTATTCAATGGATGGTGGGAGGTCATGGCAAGAGGGTTCATATTTTCTTTCTTTTTTTGTTTTGTGTATAGGAAACTTAATTAAAAAAATAAATTAAAAAAAACGTTTTTTTTCTTACAC
The DNA here is from genome assembly GCA_964034865.1 of Eristalis intricaria. NCBI lineage: Eukaryota > Metazoa > Arthropoda > Insecta > Diptera > Syrphidae > Eristalis > Eristalis intricaria. The sequence continues at coordinate 52,270,363 of OZ035874.1, forward strand.
AAAAAAAAAAATCGGTAAGAAAATATAAAATTAACTTGAAATGAAAGACTTTTGAGATATTTTTTGAGTTTTTTTTTTAGATTCGGTTTTATGAAACCTATTGGGGCTTGGTAGAATTTCGAATGAACTTAGAATGATTATCGGAAGAGTATTGAATGTGGGCTTTGGTGGGCCTGCCTTACCAGGAGGTGTTGGACCCATTCGTGCTTGCTCCGCCGATGGTGATGCTTCCTGAGATTGAAGAGGTCTTGGTATCGATGGAGCCGCTGTAATATCGGGATGTGTTGCTTTCCAATATGTCTGCAATATAGAAGAGTTTTTGTTTAGCAATTGGTACATGGTCTGGAATTGTAAGATTTGTTTTGAAAAATACTGTGGTGGACTTTATTAATGTGCCCGGCAATGGACAGTGCAACGAATTACGGCGTTATTAGTTCTATAGGCGTCGTCAGTGCGTCGTATTATTCTGTTACGAGAAGAAGAGACCTATATTTATATTCCGACTCGAAAAAGCCGAAGTTTGATTATTAGTGATTCGAGATAAGTGGTGAAATGCATTTTAAAAGTTGTCCGTGCCTAGATTTGAATTGCAGCACCTTCTTACTGGGTCTCGGCGGCGACGCTTAAATCACAATCACAAGTCGTAGTAAAAGTGAGTTGAATTCCGCGAGATTTGGACACGATGAAAGGAGGTGTGATACGCTTTCTCACTCTTTATCATCCAAGTCGTTAGTGACAGCGCAACTAAGGTAACCGAACTAAAAGGTCTCACCATCCTCTTTTGCGATGAAGCTGAGTGTTATCCTAGATAGAAATTCGTCAAGGCTCTGTCAGTTTTCCGGCAGTTTAAGGGACTTTTCGGCCAGATTTGGGGTCTATCACCAAAATATCGAAATTATCTCTCCCCTATCAATCAGTTGTCGACACTCTCCATCGACAACAGCTGCCAAGCTTCAAAGAACGGTCGGCCTGGTTCTGCTGAATCTCCCACCTGTTGATAACTACATCATGGAGTGCAGTCTCAAAGCCATCTCCCGCTTCAAAATAAGAGATTTCTGGTACAACTTGCACTTGTGCATCGCATTTCTTTTGATCTCAATCTTATGTACATGCCGTCTGACTCACGGACACTAGTACTCTACTTGCGGCATACATACAAAGTCGACATTCCCTGCACTCAGGCCGGCGCTGGGCAGAATCTGCGTCAGCAAAGAACTGGTGCCGAATCATCACGGACGGCTTCAAGATCAATGAAGGATTGGCGCTGGTGACTTCGTGGAGAGCGGCAAAGTTAGGGTGCTCACTTTGTAAGATAAATTTGCGTCGGTTTTCCAAGCGGAAACCTATGCGATTCTAATGGCCAGGAACTATACTCCGGTGAACAGGTTAGGTATTAGCGTCGCAGTGACAGCTAAGCCATGCTTTAGGTTTTGCTCAACTCTCTAACAACTTTCAGAATAGTTTAGGAATGCAATTCTTCTCTGAATTTTATCGGAAGTCTAAATTAACTCGTCTGGGTCCCGGGTGGTTGATGAAGTTGCTATTTCCTGCGCAGTTAATGCATCCTTGATGAAAGCCCTGGTTGGACCTCTCAAGATCACAATCGGAAGTACCCCCTAGGATGTAGACAAACCAAACGCATGCTCCCAAACGTCTAAAAGAAGTCGGCTGCATTCTTGTTATCACTTGACAGAAAAGTCTGTAGACGACTTACAGGCGGACTAATACGACAAACACCTAGATGTGCTTGGCCTAAGCAATGTTACCCTGAAAACAACGCTCACGGAGAAGATGCCGATAATGCAGAGAACATCTTCGGTGACAGTCCCGCCTTTGCTCGGATCAGGTGTCAGTTATTCGGTGCTGATGAGGTGAGAGCTGAGATGATGTAGGCTCCTCATCACAGTTTTCTTCCTGAAGACCAGGAAATTCCTGGTTCCTGACTGGTAGTACAAAGGGCTAGTTTTAAAGACTGAGAGCTCTATAAAACCTCCGACAAAAAGGAGTGTATGTAGGCGTCAAGGGGTCCTTGGTCTATGGGCGGGAGATTTTCTCGCGTGCCTGGCTGACTTATCCGATGCTTGGAATGTCTCTGTAACTGGGTAGTGGGTGCACAGTACAGCGGAATGTTGGGCTTTTCAGTCACCTCCTCTGAAGTTGAACGACAGTTTTTGGAAGTTTTGTGTGTATAGAGTCTAATTGAAGACTCTAAGGCTACAGATTTGTTGTCATAAGTACGTCAGTGGAAATTGCCCTCACATAGTTTCAAGTGAGTGATATTGAAGATCACGCCAATTGCATGCAATGTGGTAGGCCTTAATACCCGTGAATACATAGGACAGATTGATGTTAAACCTGGGGGTATTGTACTCAATCATTTTGCCTTCTATGGGTCGTCAAATAAATTTGACGGACTACTGCGATGTACCACCAGTGAGTCATGTGTGGTAAGAGATCCCCACTCTTAAACATTGTCTTAATGTTAATGTACATCGCTAATATCACGTTTGCGGTTTCCTTGAAAGGTTCCCGTTTGGCTGTTTCCGTGGCCTTACTTTGGTGGGCGGTTGGCTTGTGGAATTTTATACCTTTTGGAGTTTAATTAGTTTTGTGTGCATTTATACATATTTAGACAGGCACTCATGGTCCTGATCTTGCGCAACTGCTCCCATGGAGGTCTTATTGGATCTAACTCCCTTGCATCTCGTGATTGCAGAATGTGCATGAGAATGGCAAAAGAAGGGATAGTAACAGGCAGGTGCCTTATATCGAGGCAATTCGAAGTGCTTGTCAAAACCAGTGGGAGAACGCAATAAAGGAAGCCCACGGAACCGATGGCGGACCTAGGTGGAGAAGGACCTCAATTAACTTGGTGTGCGCAGTTGTAGACAGCTAGCTAAAGATCGTGCCGGCTGGAGAGGCTTATTGGTTGCGGCCCAGGTCCACCCCGGACTGTAGGGCCACCAGAAGATGAAGTCAAAAAACTATCACTCTTGGGGATTCAGAAGGATGACGTGATTAATCTCACCACAAAAAAGGACTGGAGCAATGAACCCATTATCCACAGACTGATAAGCAATACGGGAAAATGGTATGCTAAATGGAAGGATCAAGAACTGTTGAGGGGACAGAAGCAGGTGTATTTGGAACACGGACAAAGTACTTTGAACCCATGGGCACAGATGTCAAATCAATCTCGAAAGGAATTATATCAACGGGGACAGCAATACTGTCGGACTATCGTGTCGCTATAACGAAAGTGTATATATGTAAAAAGTGTAGAAAGAGGGACTGTGTAAAACTCCTGGCTCCGGATACCTGGCCATAAACATAGGCCTTTAATCATTCTGCACTTTAGAAGGCCATGTCCTCAGAGAAGAAAGCAGGCAACTAGAAAGAAGGAACCGGGCAGAACGTTCATGAAGCAGGAGAAGAAATACTTGGGTCAATACAACCGAATGAGGTTTCGAGGCATGTATCAAGATGAGCAGGAACAACTTCGTATCCTAATAGGCTTCCTAACAGGGCACTGCACACTCAGGGAGCACCCTAGAAAACGTGCGATATCAGAAGAAGCTCTCTGCAGATTCTGTGGAGGATGGGATCTTGTGAAGCACTAGCCCTCAAAGAAATCTGGGCAAGCACCTATTATCAGAGGAAGGAATTAAGTCACTGGAACCATCTCTCATTCTCATTCACGGAATGCTCCAGAATAAATGTCTTCCACCTATTCGCAACAGGAGCCCATAACCCTCAATACAACTCTGAAAATAACTTCATATGCGGGAAACTCTTAGGAAAGCAAAGACATGAAAAGGGGGCCATAATAGGTCTAAGGGCCGCAGGGCAATATATCATTAACAATAATTATAGCAATATATTATGGCTGTTGCTAAGGGTCTAGCTACGGCAGAGTTTCTCAGATTTAACACCATTCACTCTTGGAGTTCTGTAAAAGGAGGAAGTACTTCACAAAGGGTGCCTGCACTAAGAGCAAACATCAGAGTTGTTATTTGCGAAAAATAGCCGTAATAATGCGAAGTAAAGACAGAAGCTGTGCAGTGTATTGGCAACAGTGTGGTAGAGCATGAGAGCACGGAAAGTGCTCTCAGGGATGGGATATTGCTTGGGTTTTTTTTTGTTTGTTAATCCTAAGACAGTATCGACTTTATACAAACACATTTCTTGTCCCCCTGATTCCACTGATTCAATTACAGTGGACTCCCCATAAGTCGAATTTTCACGGGATGCTTTGTTCGAGTTAGAGGGAGTTTGACTTGGAGAGGAAGTTTATGTATGCAAAATTGAGGGAAACGTATGTGTGTAAAATATGGCGAACAAATTTGAGTTATAAATTAGTCGCTTGGAAAAAATGGGGTCTAGTAAATTCGGGGATCGAACCTGACACCTTCTGTGTAAAAGTTGGGGTACCAACTCCACATTTTGCCAAGCCGACCCACATTTCTGTTTTTAGCTGACCCAAAGAACGAATTTTCTAAGACTTACAAAAACCATATTTTAAAAAGGTCTTGGTAATTTCGTGCATTTACATTTTTTTGCATTTCCGTTTTTATACTTTTGGAATATCAATAAAATCCTAACCCTGAATATAACAACATTCATGACATGCATTTTAGCATTCTTAGCTCGTATCTTTGTTGTCTTGTGCTTTGTGTGTCTGCCCAATCTTGACCAGCCTTGCTGGAAAAATATTTTTAAAAATGCTGCCACTGCTATCAAAAAGGTACAAGAGATGACTTTTAAAGGGACACTCGTTAGAATTTGGCTAGTCTCCAGTATTAAAAATAAAAAATCAGCACTTTTCGAAAAAAGTATTAAAATTGAGGGAAACAATATAGGCCCGACAAAATTTTTGCAAAGAACATAAGGGCTGTGAAGAAGACTTTAAACGATGCAAAATCAACGGGTTTCAGTCCGACGGAAACTGAACATTTCAATCAAAGGTAGGGAAGGGAACAAAATAACTGAGATTATGCATTTCATTTTGTCGCCACTATAAGTCCTCGCATATGTCGAGATCACTGACATCATCGGACGATGTCAATGGGTTTCGGAAGGACCAAGTTTAGGCTTATATCACAAAATCCACTTGCACATGGGGAACAAAGATGGCGAACCAACGCACGACTTGAATTTCACTTCAGGTCCGAATTAAGTTATTGGACAATCCCTCTCACTCCGTAAAGGGCGGAGTCGATTTATAACGTCTTGCTGCTCTTGATTTCTTGAGTCGTCTCAAACTAGATTACGCGTTAGCATTGACCTCAGGTCATCCTCTTGATATGGTCTTAATGTGCTGCGCGTGCTCAAGGGATTGCTAATACCCGTATGTGCTCGGGGTGAAGATACAGCCCGGGCGAAAGAAATAGAGGGAGAAACGGAGAGGAGGTACCTGTGCACATTGGTCTTAAATATCTGCGGGTTATAGTCTGTGGCAAATATTAGGCTGGGAAGAGCATTCCATAATCGTGCAGTGTTGAAGAACGACTCTCTGAATTTAACTGTCCGTCCGAAAGTAGCCTTAAGGGTATACTGATGGGCATTCCTCGCGAGACGGGTATTGCGGGTGAAGTCATGGAGAGGAGGAATGCAGTTGGCTAGCTCACTTGAGCATCGTTTGTTGAAATAACGATAAAACACGGACAATGAAGAGACGTCGATGTTCGAGCGAGTCTAATGACTCTGCGATATTATTGTCTCCTATAAGTTTTATCGCTCGCTTTTGCATTCTATCAAGTAGGTGCAGTGTGGTCTTGGGGGCACCAGACCAGATATGAGCGTTATACTCAAGCTTGGGGTGGATGTACGCCTTATAAATTAAAGCCAAATCAGAAGGGGTGAAATATTTCTTGCATCGATTATGGAAACCTAAACATTTCGCAGCTTTTTTGGCGACCTCCAATATGAGATCGTTCCAACTGAGTGTTGTGTTGATACACATACGAAGGATGGAAAGTCTTCCGGTTTCGTCGACACAAGCGCCATTCATGGATAATGGCTGATTATCAAGGGTTTGCTTGAGTGACAGCAGACAGCATTGAGTTTTTGAAGGACTGAATTCCATTCAATTGTTTTTCGCCAGCTAATTATGCTGTCACAATCGGAATTCAACATACGTTCCAATTCTACGGCCGAAGGGCGGGGTTGTGAGTCTTGGAACGAATATGAAAAGGTGAGGGTACTGTCATTAGTGAAGGAATGGATTGGATTAGAAGTAGCAGACAAGAGATCCATTATAAAAATAAGAAATAGTGTCGGAGACAGAACTGAGCCTTGAGGAACACCAGCATTTATTTGGTGGATATCAGACTTGAGCCCATCCAAAACAACTTCAATTCAACGGTTCGAAAGGTAATTTCTAATCCATAGAAGAAGAGATTCATCGATACCATAGGCACGCATTTTCGACAAGAGAGCTTGATGCCAAACTCTGTCAAATGCTTTAGAAACATCAAGCGCAACGATCTTGCTTTCGCCTGCATTGTGCAAAGACTGGTTCCACTTTTCGGAGCTATCAGATCACCAGCGGACCTGTTGCTGGGGAAACCATATTCTTTTGTGCATGTCGAGATCTTTCAGTTCTCTTGCAACTGTACGAGTGCGGAAGTGGATTTGTCCCATTGTGAAATCAACGCTCTCAAATACGGGTGGGGACATATTGGAATCAGGCAGTGTTGAGGTGGCTGCAAAATGAGCCGCAAGCAGATTTGCTTTTTTCTGCTTTCTTTGGGCTTGATACTCTTCACTGTGTGAGGAATGAAGGTTCTCATGCCCAGCAGAAGAATGTTTGTGATCATATCAGAGGCGGCATCCACGTCACTATCGAGGAAGCAAAGTGACCAGTTAAAATTTTTTATTTGTAAGCAATTGTTTAATGTGCAACCTTCACGATGCCCCCACAAAGGGTACACCGCATTGTCAGGCTGAAACCAGCTGTTAGTCTCAGGGGTTTTTGACTTATTGTGGTGCTAGAATAGAACATCGGACTTGAGTAGTATGTGGGAAGCGTCGCTTAAGAAAAAATGCGACTTCCACGCAATGACCCATAATCCATTAGAAGGTTGGGCTTTACTCAGTGAACATACTTCCTTCTACGAGCCTTTTGTAATTCAAATATAGGCCGAGTAGTAGGGACGTATCTTAACCTCTGGCTCAAGATTGAGGGAGCACTTGGATTCACGGGCGTTTCGAAAATTAATGGAAGAACATATATTCATTAAAACTTTGGTCGCTTACACCTACTGCAGCGATTGATTAATAAACGTTGATGTAAATATGTTAATTATTCAAATTTTTACCAGAGTGGCATATTCAATCTTAAAGTGCCACAGTACCATGTTTTTTAAATTTTGACTATATTTTAGATCTTGACTGAGGGTAGTCGCGATCTAACCACCGAAAAGTGCGAAAATGAGTCCACCCTACACGCTGTACCTCATTACAAACCTCGGCCTTTTTACTTCAGATTTCAAAACAAACAGTCCCAGTTTACACGAGAAATTCTAACATTTTCGGTTAACTCAAAATGCCACCTCTTATTGGTTTACCCATTACTTACTCAGGGCAGTCGCGATCTAACCACCGAAAATTCCGGAAGTGAGTCCACACTACACGCTGTACCTCATTACAAACCTCGGCCTTTTTTACTTCAGATTTCAAAACAAACAGTCCCAGTTTACACGAGAAAATCTAACATTTTCAGTTAACTCAAAATGCCACCTCTTATTGGATTACCCATTACTTACGTCTAAATACTCAGCAATATGCTCGCAGGCGTCTTCTAACTGGTTTTCGTCTAATATAACATCGAACATTTCCGGTGGACATTGGGCTAATTTCTCAGCGGCGACCATTTGCACGGATAAATTTTTCGCCTGGGATTTACCACGTGATTTGATTAATCGCTGTAAAACCTAAAAAAAAAACGGACAATCAATCAAAATTTGAGCTCACAGTTGGAAGTGTTATGTGTTCACTTACCTTACTACTACTAATTTTTAAATAAACTATTGTTGGCGCTAGTGAAGTTTTTGCTAATTGTGACGGATGATTGATTGTATCACAATCGAGTACGACTAACTGAAGGGTCCTCGCCAATTCGAATATCCTCTCGATCTCTTCTTGTACTTTTGATAGGCTATCGGATCGACTGCTGGATTTCTCCATAATGGCACGTTTTGACGGATTATTCATTATGGAACGTTTCGCTAATGAAATATCCGCCATAACACGTGTTATTATTATTTTGCCCTCGAAACGATGTTTGAGAAAATCGAATAGAGCCTTCTGCATCATATCAGTTACTTCGTAGCCCTTAAGGCTTGGACCCACTAACACAACAGGACGCATCGATGGCACAACGTCATAGGGTGATGATGTCTCCTGTTTTTTGAAGAACGGCTTTCGCTTCTCCTTGGTTGGTGGCGTTGCCAGTGGTGCTTTGCCGTGGCGTGATGGTCCCATGGAATCTGATTCGTCGCCTAATATTAGTATCAAGAAATACGATTTTTTTCTATGATGAAATTGTGAATCTACTCACTACGGCGCCATAGTGAATTAAATGTAGTTTTTTTTTTGATTTTTGAAATTTGCAAAACTTTTTTTTTTTTTTGAATTTTGACTTGAAACATTATATTTTTGCTTGTGAGAATTGTTAAGTTGTTAAGACGAAGAAAAAAAAAACATGATTGATTGAACTATTGTTAGCGGATTAAATGGTTTCAAAAATTTGCGTTATTTTTTTTATTCGAGCTAAGTCTAGGTCTAGAGTACTGAGAGAGAGGAGAGTTTGTTAAATCTGAGATTGATGATGTTGCATTAAGTTCGAAGGAAAACAAATGAGAACTATAGTAGTAGAAAAAACCGATTTTGCGATTTTTGTTATCTTTTGATTTTGTTGAATGAAAGTGGTTGGGTGCGTTGCAAAATAATGAAATGACAGAACTGAGATGAACTTAAGATTAGACAACAAAAACAAAATAACAACATATACATATATTGTAACACCTTGTTTCTGGTAAACGGTAAACGGTAAAGGATAGTGAGTGAATTTACATACACAATTTTCAGCTACTGCTTGTTCAAAAGCTCTGTGTAACTATTTGCTAGCGAATTTCACTGGTTGCCAAACGTACATAATTTGAATTTGAAGCGAGTTTTAGTTTGAATTTGAAAATGAAAATAAATTTTTTATATCGTGCACTAAAGCTCTAGATTTTGTTTTTGAATTTTTCTTTTTTTTTTTTTGAAAACTAATCATAAATAACAAAAAGTGTTAGCATGCGAGTTTGAGTTAGCCGGACAAGACGCCGTTCGTCTAAGACGACGGCACTGTGGGGGACTGTGTACGAAATGTTTAGTGAGTAAAAAAATTAAAAATTTAAAAAAATAAAAATAAAATAAAACAAAAACGAAAAGAAGAATAGATAACTAAGAAGAGAAGAAAACTAAGTCGTTGAAAATTCCACGAAGTAGAAGTGTAGAAGTGTGTTTGTTTGTGTGGGTAGAGTAGGTTTGAAGAAGAAAGAGAGTCGGGAAGAAGTGAGCTGTGGTGGGAGATCGTCTTCAACGTTACTGAACTCCGAGCAATCATTCCATGGTCACTGTGAGACCGGACGCCATCTTTTCGAGTAAAATCAAATCCCACTTTCAACAGGCAGCACTTAAAGCATCGTCCAACCTAATGGCCTCCGAAACAGTCAAATGTTGCTAAGACGCACTGCAATCCCTTGCCAACGAAGTGAAGTTCGTCTGAGTCCCTGGACACAAAGGAATTGCAGGCAATGAATCCGCAGATGAGCTGGGGCTAGTTAAGGGCTGTCTCGGAATCGGCGTTCGTAGGTCCCGAACCGTCAACTGGCTACAACTACAACGCTGATTAAGGAATGAGAAAGCACACTTCGCCTTGACCAATGGACCAATTGGGGATGGTCTGACCCAATCCAAAACGATTCCTATAAGGGAATCTCCTGTCCCAACAAGAATGCAAACGAGCCTTCCAAACGAGTAGCATCATCCGAGATCGAGCCAGGAACCAATAGGCTCCACTATTCACGGCGCAAGAAGCAGTGGAAGGTCGTAGCCTTCCCTTCGATGAGGCAACAGTTCCATAGCAAAGCATGCGTTGCAGTGGAACCGTCTAACCCAAGTTGGTAGAAGAGAAAGTCCACCGCGAAGTAAAAGAGAAGCAGTTGCGACAGTTGGGCAAGAGTTGGAGAAACTCATTGCGATGGCGCGAAGGCGAAGTGGTGATCCTATTACCCGCAAAGGGATACAGGGTCTGACGAACGAACGAGCTTTCTTACTGGCCATTGCGGCCTTAATTCCCACCTCACAATGAATCTGTGCCGAGACAGGATATACGGTTCGTTCGTTCGTTAGATCCTGTTCCCCTTTGCGGATCCTAGAACCCCCACTTCGCCTCACTTCGCGTCAGCGTGTGCAGTACCAAGACAAGTTATACGGGCTCTGCCTGGCAGAGGATGAGACCATCGTGAACATTTTACGAGCTTGTCCGGCAATGCTCTGATTAAGAGGAAATGTATTTTCCACAGAGAGATCATGGTTCTTCAGTGGAATTAAAGTTATCCACTACAAAGGACATGCCATCTTTCATTATAGAAGTAGTACGTTTCTTTCGATCTGACCCCAAAACCTTCGAGACAATCAACCATTCAGGTCGCCGTGTCGTTGCCTTTACGGCATGAGTTGTACAAGCGGAAATAACAAATTCTTCGCAACTCAAGGAGACGTCTGATCTTGTAGACAGTTTAAAGTAAATTCGTAGGTTAAGGTCAGTACATCGGTGGTTAATTGCTGTAGAAGCAGAGAAAAGTTCATGATTGAAGTCAAGTTGCCAGTTTTTATATATTTGTACGTCCTTGTGAACGCACCCTGGCAACCCACATAGAGTTTCATTGATTTTTTGTGACAGACGGTTTCGGCTCAAAAGCTAACCTAATTTCTTTATATCGACGTTCTTTCAAGCAAGCCTAACAATCGTAATACTTGTGTCAAAAGTGGAATACTCGAAGATTGCTTCGAAAATTTGGCCAAAATTCTGTCTAACTTAACGCTACTCAGCGCTTGTATAATAATAATAATACTGGCGGCGCGACAGTCCGAAGCGGACCTGGGCCTAGCTTCTCAGCAACCACTCGTGTTGTGCGTGCTATTGTTCTTCCACGAGTGGAAGGAACCTACAATTTTATGCCGACTCCGAACGGCAAAGTTGAAAAGCTTTTTCTAGACAGGAATACTCTTTGAGAATTGTCGGTGACTCGAAAGAGGTGGAAGCCGTGAATTATGAAAGTTGGTAGACTGGGGGTTCGAATTTATCACCCTCTGTTTAGGAATCGACGAACTACAAAACACCAAAAAAATCTGCAAGAACAGCAGAAGCCAAACAGAAGACTCAACGGAGGCAGCTTGTCAACAAAGTCTGTCTACCCACGGGATCCACTTCAAAGAATCACACCTTCGTCATCGCTAAAGGTCCATCAGCGGCTTAGAAAAATCAACCTAACGAAAATGTGCAGCTCTGCAATCAGTCCTGAATTCCTCAATTCCAACTCAGGGCTTTCATCGCGTAACTTTTCAGACGACTATCGTACTTTTTATTCACTTCGATGATATCGTCGATGATTTGCTTCATGTAAGACCATCACCAGAAATTAAGTATTACAGAGATAGCCTTCTTCACAGCCCCTAGTCTATTCACGAATTTTAGTACTTTTTTTTACAGATATTCATGAATTTTTGAAATTAGCGTAAATGCCGTTCTCTGATTGGTCAATTTGGTTTAAGAACACGTTATAAAAAACAGTTGTCAAAAATGTTAAGGGGGAAGAGAGGTAGAGGTCGGGCATCTCTGTAATACTTCATTCCTGACCATCGTTTCGCCTATCGTTACAGTTTGAGTGCTCTGAAAATAATATCTCTCACGTAAAACTGACATCTGTGCTCTAATTCCTCTCAAAATTCGCTAACACATTCTCATTTCACTTTTCGAACAAAACTAATACAGATGCGACGTATCATTCTAAAAATGTCTGAAAAGTGTAGAACAATGTATACACAATGTATAAATGGAGCATGTGATGAAAGAATCCAACACCTCCTTGCAACTGTCCCGCTTTCGCCTCAACTTAAAGAGGCACTACAGGCTCCTACTCCTAGGACAATCTTAGTGACCTCAGTAAACTACCGGTCAACGTACTAGTAACATTTGTTGAGAACACTGTCTGGCCGTCAAAAATCACGGCAACCCTCTTTAATTTGAAACACCCACGTGTTGGTATAATGGGTCTACTTTGGCCTAAGTGCATTAATGTCACAGCCTACCTACCTACCTACATGGAACAAGGGAAGGCGTACACACAATATTTCTCTATCTCCTCGCTTTTGGAGTTTGCTTAGTGTGTCCGTTATACATATACATGTAGATGTACGCGTATAGCCTTATTTTCATGCTGGGACCATGATGAATTGTCCGCACAGAGAGTTGTCCTTTATAGAGGGGTGTCCGTGAAAATAAGTTTCACTGTGCTTCCTTAACATTGCTGCCAGTTCAGCGTTCGGTGAAAAATGCTTTCCGTTCACTTTCAACAATATGGTGTGCATAATCGACATTTTGAGTCCGTTATTGCCTTTGGCTTTAGACCTTTCTTCTGTGAGGTTATGAGAAATCAAAGGTCTTCGTCTATATGCCAGCTACGGTCTAGAATTTGGAAGCCACCATTACTCGAGTAGTTGGCCAAATATCGGTCTCAACGCAGGAAGCGACAGTTGTCCAATATTGGACCTTCAGAATGGAGATTTCGTCATGAAGAACTCTGAATATGCCATTTGCCTGGCCACTGTGGCGTAGATGATCCTCTACGGAAGGCAATCCCTGTGGGCTGGGTTGTGAGAAGGATGAAGCGTTAGAACTCTTGGTTTGGTGCAGCATGGGATTTAATGCCTTTTTCAAGTTTTGTCTCCTATTCCACTCTTCAAGGATTTCGTGTCCGGCAGCTATGCTTGAACTAAAGCTTGTTGAAAATAAGGGAACTGACATTATAGTATAAACGGAGCCTCATCGAACTTTATGAAGAATTTTGTACTTCGAATGCGGCATATATTGAATCTCGTATCTCCTTTATAAGAATTCAATAGAAAAATGCTTCCAAGTGAAATGGTGTTTGGTTAGGTTGGGTTGGCGGGCTGCTAGTGCATTCACCAACACACTTAGACCATATTGATCCATTGTGAATCCCACAGTCAGACTACTACCACTGATTGACTACTCCAGTGATAGCGCCGTTAATTTGATCCCAACAGCAAATGGTGACAGGACCAGATTTGAAAACGAGATAAAAGCGTATTAACTTTGCTTTCGCTGGGATTCGAACCGGGGACCCCCTAACCAGAGGTAGGCACTCTACCAACTGTGCCATCCAGTCTCGTTTCTTGGAGTTTAATCGCCGGAAAATTATTCGAAGTTTGAAAGCCACAGGGCACTGGCGACCAACGAGACAGCAATTCTTAATTATCCAATACGCAATAACAGAATATGAGTGAAGCTACAGCACGTAGAGGGCCAAGACCTAGCTTCTACAGCAAACACTCGTATTGTGCGTTCTATTGTTCTCTCGTGAGTGAAGGAGACCTACAGTCTTATGCCGACTCTGAACGACGAAGTTTGAGAAGCTTTTTCTGGACAGTTATACTCTTGCAGCATTGTCAGTGACTCTCAAGAGGTGAAAATCTTTTTTGTCGTACCGGGAATCGAACCTAGGCACCATGGGTTCAAGTGCGTAGGAATCGGGACACATACCCAATACGTCACGGCAACCACATCCAATACTTAAATTGTCAAATCAAAGAGATCAACTTATACTATGTTCCTACTGAACTGAAAACGCGTTGAATTCTTACTGAAACCTCAATGCACCGTTCCCAGTTGAAGCGATTTCAAATGTCATTAGCTCGCAATTTTGAAGTCATCAGCTCTCAATTTTTAATTGACTGCCCAAAACAGTTTCCGGTTGGCAGGAAGTAATAGTGTGAGATCACCAGAGAAGATAGAGAGAATAAGAAAACTAACACCAAAATGAACTGAAATTCACGCTGTAGGCATGTTCGGTTTGATAACCTCTCTCGTACGGATAAACTCGAGGTGTTTCAACAAGATTTCTATAACCTCGAGAAAAATCTAAAGAAATGAAGAAAATTAAATCTTCTAGATTAGGCTGCATTTGATGAAATCTCAATGAGAACCTAGCATTATTTCTTTTGATCGTTTTGATCGAATGCAAGAAAGTTGTAAAAGAAGACCTGTATTCTCCTCGTAGTATTCTTGCTTCTAAATTGACGCAACTGAATTACAGCTCAAATCTCAATTCTGGTCCCAGAGTATCATAGTTTGACAAACGCAGTATGTTTCAGCCCTGAACCACCGAATTTAAGAATCCTTTCCTGACAACAAACAGCTATACCCACGTTCTATCAAGTTCCTGGTGTTGTGTCTTGTGTAGTTGTTTCGAAAGAGGAATTAAATAGAAAAATACTTTAAAACAGAAAAAAAATACTTAAACAAATTAAAATGAATATACTTTTCAGAAAACGAGATATACAAGAAATATATCGAAAGAAATTCATCTAAACAGACTGAACGAACGAGGTTTCAATAAACAAGTGATACATCAAACCTGGTTGACGATCGTGTTGACCTTTTGAAAAAAATATTTAATTTTAGTTTTTTTTTCTTTTTTTCTTTAAATTTAAATCAAAACTAAAAAGCAACATCAGTCATTGTCCTTGTGGCAAAATAAATTCATCTTCTAAAACGTCAATGCACACACACTGCACAGACTCTCTGTGGATACTTGAAAGAGCTACTCAATGATTTTTTTTTCTTAAGCGAGAGAAGAAAATCATTTTCCTATTAAACTGGAATTTGTTTTAATTTAATTGTTTTTTTTTTAATTAATAACTTCATAAAATAAAAACGAAAAAAATAAAAAAGAAAAATCGAAATAAAAAGGTAAACAAAAAATAAAAGAAACTAAAAAAATAAACAAAAGAAACTGAAAACGGAGGAAATGAAAAGTGTGTCATACCAGGTGTAGGGGGTGTGCTACCTCGTGCTGGCTCCGCACCTGGTACTCCACCTAAATTCCCGCTAGATGAACCTTTTGTCGCGTACAGTCTTGAAGATCTAGCCGCCGATGCCTTAAATTTAAGAGATATATGTAAATTTGAGAAAATTAGTATTAAGCTAAGGACAGACCTGCATTCGAATATGTTCTAGCTTAACGGGGCTGGGTATAAATCCCACATCACAGCCTTCTTTGACCAATCTGCCAATCCACCAGTTATTGTCATATTTCTCCTTGATGTGAAGAAACTCCCTAACGTCAAATGACACCGCACTACCTTGGACAGGTGAATCGTCATCGATTGTGCCATCGTATGAAACGTTTGTTCGCACAGCGAACGCAACGGGTTTACTCTAAAACACACACAATTAAATACATTTTTTTTATTGAATTTGTGACTTTCACATACCTTTGCTTTCTCCAGCTGGCTTAAGGCCTGTCGTTCCTTCTCTCGCCGAAGCGATTCCTTTTCCTCGTCTAGCGACAGATCGGATGACGGTTGTGAGTAATTTGAATCGGCAGAACCCTGAAAGAAGATTAAATGTTTGCTTTAGAATTTTACACGTAAATTTGCTTGTTAAGATAGATTTGAAATTCAGAAATAATTGTGATGATGAGCGTGATTCTGGCGATGTTTTTCATTTGAGTTCATTGTGGACTTGACATGGAAAGATTCCCAGTGCGGAATCATGGGCAATTTCAAAGATGGATGAAGGATTTCCTTGGTCCATTCCAGAGAAAAGTTTTACGTGCAAGATTTGGCCTGTTAGCCTAGCGTTGACCTAGAAGAGAAGATTCAATCACGAACTGGACGGGGCTGCACAGCGAAATGAGTTCAACCAGGCACGTAATACAATATCTACCGACCGATACTACCGAGATTTCATCAACTTTCCCCAAATTTACTAGGTTTCGCCGTACAATATCGGAGTTTAGAAACCCCACTTTTTTGTTGAAATCTACTTGAAAACTCTCTAGTTCATCCGTCCGTGAGAGGTTGTCAAACAGAACAAGCATGCAGCGTGAATTTCAGTTCATCTTGCTGTTAATTTTCTCTCTCTCTCTCTGTCTCTCATTCCTGAGAACACCTCGTTTAATTCTTGTCAACAAACAGCTGTTTTGCCCGCCAATTCAATATTGCGAGCTAATGACATTTGAAACCACTTGAAACTTGGTAGAGCCTATTGAGGTTTCATAATAATAATAATACAGTCCGAGGCGGACCTGGGCCTAGCTTCTCAGCAATCACTCGAGTTCGGCGCGCTATTGTTCCTTCAAGAGTGAAACAAGATTGAAAGGGACCTACAGTTTAATGCCGACTCCGAACGGCGAAGTTGAGAAGCTTGTTCTAGACAGGAATACTTTTTGAGCATTTTCGGTGACTCTAAAGAGGTGGAAGACGTGAATTTTGAGAGTTGCTAGATTGGTAATTCGAACCTGGCACCTTTTGCGTAGGTGTCGACACAGGTTTCTGTAAGAATTATTCCAAATCGCGCGATTTCCCTAAAATTACAACGTGCGCTAGTCCCAATCGAAGGCAGTCTTTCTAAATCGTGTCCAAGTACCTTTTGGTAGTGAGGCGAAAAACCTCGGGATGCAGCTTGACGTAAAACTCAAGTGGAAGAGGCACGTTAAAAATGAAATGTGTAGAGCTTGACATAAAATAGTAAGATTGTTGATAGAAGGGATTGATAATTTCCTCCCAGGGGGTTTTCGTGTGCAAATATCCGTATAAAAACGCTTTAGTTTGGCCAGGATATTGTCGTAATAGCAAGTTCACCAGAGACTTTGCAGCGCTTGATAAATCGAGTTTACCTATATAGTTAGACTTGGAATCTATAAGTAAACTTAAACAAATCAAAGAAGATGATTTTTCAAAGACGTGTGGAAAAGCGAGTCTATTGAAGTAGTACAACAACTTGAGGATGGAACCACATTTGGGTGAAAAGCTTCTACAAGCTAAAATTGCAATAAGCTCAAAGTGGAAAAACTATTCTCGAAACCGCAGTATATCCCACAGTGCTGAGTATCAAATTTTCGAATGAGTTTTAAAGTCAATCCTGTTCTAAGGAGATCAACCATGCGCCCACAAGTAATTTGAAACGGTTGAAAAGTTATTAAGATTCTATCTGCGAAGAACGTTTCGGTAGCAGCTAGAATGGGGGAAAAGTGCAATGGATGGTCAAAAAGTCTGCAGTAGTCGGGAGAAATCTGTTGTACAAGGAGTTTTGTCAGAGAGTTACCAGTACAACTTGAAGCTAGAGGGGAATACACGGTATAGTTGGCATCCTTTCTACATAAATACCTTGAACAAGCGAGGATGTCACTAAGTCCCTGATCTCGTGCGAGTCTACACCTGCGCATGCATTTTCATTGAAGAGTCTGTCTAAATCAACAACTACAACAAACTACTTCACTCTTTAGTGAGTAAAAATTTCACTCATCTTAGGAGCCACTCCACAGCATCCGCCAGTCACCTCCCACAATGAACTCGAAAATCTTCAATTTTGGCGCAGTTTTCATCCCTTAGACACTTAGTCCCTGCTTTGCAGAATCTGCGGTAAAACCAGGGAGCTCCATAGAACACAAGCATTCTTTGAAAATGTGGCCCATAGTGGATGTGTTTCACAAAGCAAGGAGCAACCGACTGTTTTGTTCACATCTGGCCGCGGGAAAGGCTCTATTAGCTTAGCCTACTCTTCTCCGTCTTATAGGAATGCGTCCAAGCCTTGGAGTTGTCTTTTTTGACACATGCGGGGGGGCCCTTATGACTGAGACTGAGAATTCGCTTTTTCCGCGCAGCTAAACAATAACAAAACAGTCGCAGTAAATCTCACAAAGTGAACACCTTCCGAGACCTCCTCTCCTCCATCACTTTCGCACCCCCCTTGAACTCCAGCCAAAAATAGTCCTTATCAAAGGACAGCAAGAAAAAAAAAACTCCGTCGTTTTCCACTGAACCATCTCTCCGATGAAAGTCATAGCCAGTGAACTCGAAGGTTAAATCGTAATGCACATCGGAATCACCGTCCATTGTGCGAGGGCAAGGGAATCAATTTCACCTGGCATCTGGTCGCTCCGTTCTATTTCTGCCGCTACGAAATGTCAGAGTATTCTGCGACAAACAAAAAGCATTTCCATTAAATAATTGCTTTCGATTGGCAATGATCCAAAACAAAGCAAATCATTCCATTAAGGTGTTCCTCGATTCGAAGTTCCTCTTGTGCAGCAAAGCATAATTATGCAAGAACTTTCACGTTTGTCTAACTTAATGAATGCTTTATGCAAATGATTGTGCACTCGGATTCGTATTCGTCCTCGTACTCGTACTCGTCTATGTGCGATTCAATGCACTTGCTCCAGTGTCACTATTTTGGAGTGACATTTATCACATGGCAGATTTAACGTGTTGCCAGTTTTATTGAAATATTTTTGTGAAATAACGACGAGCTTCCGAGGATAAACGGCCGAAGGAAATTTTACCTATTCTTCACATTTACCACGAAGTGGGAACACTGGTTGTCGGAGTGAACTCTAATCTCTGTTTATAGATTTGCTTGTGTTTGACAGATCCAACAATGAGTATAACATTCACCGTTCCTGTTATGCACGAGTGGGGGACTGCGCTTGGCTTCATGAAACGTGAAAAAATGTCTTGACGTCAGGTTTGCGATTATGTAAGAAAATTAATTTAATCTGCTGAATGCGTAGCGATTCCATTGTTGAAGAGATACGAAACATTTAAGACGTCAGTAACAATACCTCGCTGAAATTGTCTTTGGACTTAAATCTAAGAGCTATTGGGATAACCAATAGTATGTGGGAAGAAAGAAAACCGAGCGTGGATTTTGATCAACTACAGCTGGACAAAAAATCACTAACTTCGTCACAGTGATTGAAAAATTGCAACAGCAGTCTAAACATTGACTGACTAAGGCGTGATTGGGCGATTTTTAAGATCTAGAAGATACTAATGTTTTAATAACACGTTCATTTTCATGGATGAATTGAGATGTGGTGGTGCAAAAGTATTATGCGGCCATTCATCAAAACCGAGACCAAACTGAGAATCGACCAAGAAGATGTTTTTTTGATTTTCCCCGCGTTTCCTGCCTTGTTACTTGTTCTCGCACTCAAATGAGAAATTTGATGAATACTCATGGTGTAAGGATAATGAGGTGTGTTGGTGTGCTTTTTTTGAAGCCGTGTGTGACGTTATAGCGTGAATTTGTGTGTCAATATAAACTTAAAGGTGGAAACAAATCAACACTTAAAAACTTTTCCTACCCATTTCAGCCCCTGCAACAATTCGCTACACATAATGACATTTTCCAATATAACGCCATTAACAAATAAATTAAATTCTTTCATTTTACATCAATTAGAAATCGAATGAAAAAACGTGTGTGTTTCATACATCATTTTGTTATGTACGAAATTTGTGGCGTAAGGTTAAGCAACACATTCGTCCAATGTCAAAAACGGACCCTGAGTGGCGTTACAAAACAAAAAACATGGCGGTTCTGACAAGCTGTCCAGCACATTTTATTTCCTTACATCATAATGAATACTCTCCTGTCAGTAATTACTAGTATTAGAGGCGAAATGTAGCTTCTTAGGGTAAACCAACGACCGTACCTTTTCGAGAACCAAAGACAGAGTATCAACATAAACCACCCTCTTGAGTGAAAGAGAGGGTGGCCAACGATCGGGTGAATCAGGACATGCACAGGCAATCACCCGATCGTTGGCCACCCTCTCTTTCACTCAAGAGGGTAGTTTATGTTGATGCTTGAGTCGATTGAGGAAAGGGATCATTTGTCTCCCTCGTGCAATATCGCTCAACAGTAGTCATTCGAATGACTTTGAGAATCGAGATATTTTCGAGATCTGGTATGAATCGATTCTCACTCGAATTATCATTGGAATGCATCAGTCAGTAGTCTAAGCGTCGTAGGTCGATAAATATGTATATTATATAGTGGTCGCCGTGGCGTAGTGGGTAAGTGTGTCGACTCCTACGCAGAGGGCGCCAGGTTCGATACCGAATTTACCACCTTTGACAATTCACGGCTCCGCCTCTTTCGAGTCACTGACAATGTTCAAAGAGTATTCCTGTCTAGAAAAAGCATCTCAACTTCGCCGTTCGGAGTCGGCATAAAATTGTAGGTTCCTTCCACTCGTGGAAGAACAATAGCACGCACAAAACGAGTGGTTGCTGAGAAGCTAGGCCCAGGTCCGCCTCGTACTGCCGCGCCACCCATATTATTATTATATAGTCTGAATTAGTGATCTGCCGAACCAAATATTTCTTAAACCAATTTAACCCGAGTCGAAATTGAAGCAAACCGAGTTGCGACTCGAGTCTTTGAATTCGGTTTCGGGTAAAATTATTTCATTGCGAATGAACTCTGTGAAATATATTCTCTGCATCATCCAACACGTTAAATTCACTTCGTTTGAGACACCACAGAAGAAAACATCCCATACACTAAATAATCTGCAGGTAGATAGGTCACGTGTAACCAATATGGTATATACCATCATCCGCGTGTGCTAACAGTTGCACGGACTTCTTATGAAAAAGAAATAAATAAATAATAAATAACGTATACGCCAGAGTGAACGTCTAAAGCTGGTTTAAACTGCAAAAACTTCTTAGAAGATCGTACCTCTAGTGTTGGCGTGTAAGACTTAGACACGATCTTCTCGCTCTGTCTAAGCCTTTTTCGACATTGAAGGCCTCGATGATGAGTTCGTTGCCGATTTTGATGGAGCAGTGAGAATTGACCTTTGTCGTCCTGCATAACCTGATGAGTTGGGCTGAAATGTCAAACCTAGGCATGGCGTTGTATAGCTCGTCTTTATACACGCTGTCATATGCGGCATTGAAGTCGACGAATAGGTGGTGCTTGTCGATTTGCATTTCCTGTGTCTTTTTCAGCATCTACCGTAATTTGATGATTTGGTCAATAGTGGACTTCTCTGGACTGACTACGCACTGATAAGGACAAATTAGATTGTTTACGAATGATTTCAGGCGCTCATGGATGAGTAATCCTTAGGAGAGCAATCCCTCGGTAGTTGGGGCAGTTGATGGGGTCTCATTTTTTGTGGATCGAGCAAACCATAAAGACATTCCACTCGTCGGGCAGACAAACTCCTTTACTACCTCGAAATTTCAGCTGTCGATCTCGTGATATTTTTTCCTAGATGGTCTGCCGCGGGACGTTTCTTGGTCGGCAGCATATATTTTGCCTTTTCCTCATCGATCTTAAGATCAGGTCACTTCGCCTTCAATTGCCATGAATGCGTCCACTACGGCATGCCGGGAACGGTCGACAATGTCGATGTCCTCCGTAAATCCCAACAGTTGCACTGAATTGTAGAAGGTAGAGGGTTTTCCAATAAGGACTTGACTACTGTTTTTTTAAGTAAGATGCAAACCATTTGAAATACAGTGGACTCCCCCTAAGTCGAATTGTCACGGGATATCATAATCTGTTCGATTTAGAGAGAGTTTGACTTAAAGAGAGGTTATTGTATGGATATTTGAGGGAAATGTATGTAAAATATGGCGAAAAAGTTCGAGTTAGGGAGAGTTCGACTTAGGGAGAGTCCACTGTATTTCAAAAACTTCATTATCGGCTTGAAGTACCATCAGAACATTTATGAATGGAACTCGACTTCGTTCATCTTGCTACCGCGGGCACGTTTGCAGCGGTCTATCTCCTGGTCCCAAATTTCAACGGCCACACATTTCGGCCGAAGCGGCCTCCTTTTCGTTTGAAATTATTTTGGCTTTGAGTTCTTCCAACGTCGTCGGCTTGTTGGCATAAGTCAATGATTTAACGTAGCCCCAAAAAAAAGGACATGCGGCGTTCAATCGTACGAACGAGGCGGCCAATCGACTGGCCCCGAGGTAACACGCTCATCAGACTTACTCTTCAACGGCCACACATTTTGGCCACAGCGGCCGCTATTTCGGGTTAAATTTTAGCTCTGAGATCTTCCATCGTCGTCGGCCTGCACAAAAAAAAAAAGACATGCCGCGTTTAATCGCACGAACGAGGCGGCCAATCGACTGACTTTCTTGAGATAACACGCCCACCAGACTTACTCTTCAATAAATCGATTGTAAGGTGTGCTGTGTGGCTTGTGTTGGGTTGAAACCACATGTCGCCCAAGTCCATATCTTCCAATTCGGGCCAAAAAGAATCAGTAATCATGGCGCGATAACACTGACCATTCACAGTAACGTGACGGTCGTTATCGTCGACGAAAAAATATGTCCCAATAACGCTGCCGGCATGCAAATCAACAGTTATTTTTTGTTGATGAACTGGTGATTCATGAAGCACATGTGGATCATAGCATATTTTGTTTATTGACGAACCAATTGAGCCAAAACAGCTTCGTCGAAAATTGGAGTTAACGCTTTTAAAGTTATGGTCACAGACTCCGAATGTCGGTAGAAAATTTTTATAATTTGCGAACGTTGCTCTAAATTATACGAACGAGCATATTTCCACGATGAAAATGTTGAGTTTACTGAATAAATTGACAGTTTGATGATTAGTGAAAGAGTGTTCACAAATTAAATTCACTATTGGTCACTATTGGAAAACCCTTTAGTTGCTTTCGTGGTTACAGCTGGCCGCCACACTATGTGTAGTTTCCAGTACCAAATTGAAGAAATTACACGACAGCGCATCGCCTTGTTATTGTGCCGAACTGCCGGGAACCCGAATTCGCCCATCGCTTCGATGAATGCTGTCGTCTGCACCTTTAAAATCCATGAAAAGGTGATGCTAATCGATTTAAAAAACTCGCTGCTGTTCTCCAGGATTTACCTTAGTGTGCATATTTGGTCTTTAGTCGATTTGCAAAACCGGAAGTCGCACTGGTAGTTGTGAATTAGTGCGGTGTAAACCGTCTAAGACGTTCACTCTGGCGTATACGTTACATTTTTAATTTTTTAATCCAGGCCATAAGCAATCCATTTATCAAGTGCCAAATCATTCAAATCAACGAACATGTCTTTATTTTATTTTATTTGTAAAGTTGTTATCCAAACATCTTGTTTAATATTTCATATCGTTATCGCACACGCGAATTGCGTGGAGTGTGGGAGTCCAAATTTTCTTGCTAGTTCACGCAGCTCGAATTACGAGTGCAAACAAATCCAGACACTGCGAGACGGTTTTGATTCCCACACTCGATAATTTTAATGTACAATAGCACTTGGCATTGAGTCGTGGTGTGGAGTATACCTCAATAGAGCAGGAGTATTATATATTAAATAAATCGAACACATCTAAAGATTAGGATCACCCAGCTCAATTATTAATTATTGAGTTTCGGAACATCTTTTCCAAGAACTCACTTTCGTGTGTGAAAAGATCTCCTGTTCAAAATGTCTTAATTTCAGTTCCATTAGCTTGGACTCTTAGGTGTCTGTTGGGGGATCTAGAGTTTCATTAAGTAAATGCAAGTTTAGACCGTTCAACGACTTGGAAGTCTCATTTAAGGCCATCTGAGACATCTGAGACTGCCAAGTAGCCAAAAGAACCGAGAATTTCACTGATTGACAACTTCCAACAATTTTTGTAATGATAGTTCTTGAAGTGGCAGTCGTGGCTTTGTGGGTATGTACGTCGACTCCTACTAACTTGAATCTCGGGCTCTAGGTTTGGATCCTGGTACAATAAAAATTATGTTCATGTGCCTTAGCACGCCAGGGCCTAGCTTCTACAACAAATACTCGCCTCGTGTGTTCTATCGTGTGAGCGTGGCGGCCAATATTTTCTTCTTCTCTTCTGATTTCAAAGTGTAAGCAATTTCTTCTAGAGAAACGATCCTACCCTTCTCAGTGACTCGGGAGAGGCGGAATTGTGAATTGTGAAAGGCCGTTCGTGTCGGTAATTGAGCATAGACACTGAGCGTAGCTATCCACTACAGATCTCTTGTTTCTGACTCGATGCTTCGGTCCCACCTCTTTCGAGTCACTTACAATACCCAGAAAGTATTCCTGTTTAACAAAAGCTTCTCAAACATAAAGCTTCCTTCCACTCGTGAAAGAACAGTAGCACGCACAATACGAGTGGTTGCTCTATATGCTATGCCTTGGTAGCGCTGACCATATCATTATTAAAGTGCTTGACTCGATGGTTAAGCCTCACATCATTCAAGCAAGGGTCTAGAGGTATTGAAGGGGACTGCTAACGAATTCACCAAAACGTGTCAGCCTTCTACCACTGATCGACCACTCCAGTCACAGTGTCTACTATTTTACGATGTCATTGTCCTAATCCTTCCTTCCTGAGAACTTAACCACCCCACTCAACTTCCACCTGAACTCTTTCTTCAAGAATCGGCAGCATTGCCCTTCAGAGTGTACTCGGATCAGCAAGATTCTGTGCCAGCTGTCTTCCGCCTCCCACTCTGTTTTTATCAGGGGCCTTTTACACTTGTAAGTCCCACCGTATGAGTAGTTCTTCCCTTCTGCATGGTTCCCGAAGACGAAGCATAGTTTTCCACAGACTCTACACTGGCCTTCCGCGGATCTAGCTCTTCCTTGAGTGAATGCAATAAGCAACACATAAACCAAAGAAAGGCCCCCCGCTACGATCCAACAATTGAGTTCCTCTTTATCTCAAGCCATTCGCATTTGGAAATCTTGTCTAGAATCTAAATATACCTCCGAAAGTGCTGCCTGCACCGCATTCTTTCAGTAAATTGGAAGTGCTCTACCACGCAGACCCCAGAGGAGGGAAAATAATTTCAAAAGACCCCGCAGCTGTTCACTTTCAACCGTGACTCATGGTGCTTCAAATCGGTCTAACGAATGAGGTCAATAATTTCTTCCCAAATTGTCTGTCGTAAACCGGCACCACCATTCCGATCTCCGAAACCAATGCGCCACGCCACGCCATCACTTGGATGATCTAAGCACGATTTTACATTAACCATGATCTCTTCTCTCTTTTCGGGGAAAACCTAATCCATTAGCCCGCTCATTCAATTATTCCTCATTCACTTGCGCACGAAAACGCTTTGAAGTACGCCTTGCTCCATCGACTGTTCGGCGCACGGTTCGATCGCCCGACGCACCAGCAGCGCGGCGGTGAGTTGCTTGCTGCAGGCGGTCTAAAAATATCACACCTCTGCCGGTGCTCGCGGCCATAAACTAGGGTGCCGACTACCCTATGAGTGGGAGTATTCGCAAAACTCACTCAAGCAATTAACGCCGAAGACGCCACCGCCTTGAGCTGGATACATTGGAATTTCGCAGTAAACCGCGCCATAAACACGCCACCGCCACCGCGCCGAGCCGCAGCAGCTACGATAAACGAATATCGTCTAAGCAAATCATTTCGAATATTTACTTCGACATCTTCCTCGAAATCTAATTACAAACAAAACC
This sequence comes from Eristalis intricaria, assembly GCA_964034865.1. Lineage (NCBI taxonomy): Eukaryota > Metazoa > Arthropoda > Insecta > Diptera > Syrphidae > Eristalis > Eristalis intricaria. The sequence continues at coordinate 52,295,950 of OZ035874.1, forward strand.
CGCGCAAAACTGCTTGCAATGCGATGGCCGCTGTGGCCAGTGATCGAGATCCAAGATCGCACGTGTATTGTGTTCGTTGGGGCGAAAGTATGTGTTTACTTGTTGGAAACACACGATCTCGTAGGTTGATCCTATGACGCAGTCCAGACTCTGTTTCGAACGCCTGGCCGGCGCGGCGTTTGTGTTCGTGTTCCCTTGGGGGAACATCCGTTGAGCAGTTGAAAAGTGCCAGAATTTTAAGTGTGAACAGACGAAAGAACAGGAGGGCGGCTTGTTTACAAGGGAACCAAAATACCTGTTTGCTGTCGCTTACCGTGTTGGAATTGTGTTCTCTTGGTATTTTCCGTTTCGTGTTATTTTGACAGCTGTAGCTGTCACTGGAATTGTTTCACAAATTTAAACAAAAATCATGTCAGATCATGGAACCCATCAAGACTTGAAGGAGCGCTCATAGATCAGTGTTTCGTTAGGATTCCCTATGCATGTTTGGTCCATTAGAATCTCGGAATTGACAGCACTTCTTAAACCTTGTTCCATCTCGATGATGTCGATGTTAAGCCGATGGACGGACCCTAATTGAACTGGAAGTGAAGAGTAGATTAAATGTCAACAAAGACGATTCCCTCTGCCACCTACCACCACAGAGAAGGTATAAATATTCAATTACTTGTCAGAAGAAATGTCAATTTCACTGGTTGTCTATAACTGTGCTGATATTTTGTGCGTTTGCGTATAACTTACGTAATTTTCAACAAATTCACTTTGTTTTTCTTTTAAACGATTCAGAAAAATAAGGAGAAGGACATAGGCTCAACTTTTTAATTAAAAAAAAATGCAAAATGTATATCTACGGACAGGGGCGCCGTGGCGTAGTGGGTAAGTGCGTCGACAGCTACGCTGAGGATGCCAGGTTCGATACCCAAATTTACCACCTATCAGTCACTGACAATGCTCAAAGAGTACTCCTGTCTAGAAAAAGCTTCTCAACGTTCGGAGTCGGCATAAAATTGTAGGTTCCTTCCACTCGTGGAAGAACAAGCACGCACAACACGAGTGGTTGCTGAGAAGTTAGGCTGATGATACCAACAGGGCGACAGATGCAAATCGATACGCACCACCTATTCCTCGATTTCAAAGCCGCATGCTACAGCGTGCATAGAGACGAGCTACGCCATGTCTAGGGTTGACATTCCAGCTAAACTCGTCAGGTTGTGCAGGACGACAAAGGAGAATTCTCGCTGCTCCATCAAAGTCGGCAAGAAACTCATCACCGAGGCCTTCTATGTCAAAAAAGGCTTAGACAAGGCGACGCGTTGTCATGTGACTTCTTTAACATAATTCTGGAGAAGATCGTGTCTAAGTCTTACACGCCAACACTAGAGGCACGATCTTCCAAGAAGTTTTTGCGGTCTAAACCGGCTTTGGGCGTTCACTCTGGCGTATACGTTATTTTATTCTTTTATTTCTATAGTCCGTGCCATAAGAAGAGTCGGACGGATGACATTGACGTTATTGGCAGAACACATTTGACCCGTGAATGAGACGTTTGGTGGCATTCAGATGGAAGCGGCTGAAATGTGTCTTGCGGTGAATGAGGGCAGATCAAAATTTATGCTGTCGTCAAGAAAGGACATACAACCTTGACGTATTGGACGGAGTGTCACAATGGACAGCTATACTTCGAGGTAGTCAAGGACTTCGTCTACTTCGGCCCCGCAGTAAACAGTACAAGAAACATTAGTACTGGGATCAAACGCAGAGTTACTCTTGCCAACCGCTGTTTGTACGTGCTCAAGAAGTAATTGAGTAACAGAGCCCTCTTTCGAAGGACCAAGCTGACTAAATATAAGACCTTGATCGTCCGTGTCCTGCTGCGCGGAGGTATGAACAATCTCAAAAGCGGATGAGGAAGTCCTTGGTTATTTCGAGAGAAAAGCTCTGCATATGATCTTTGGTCCTGTTTGAGTTGACGGAATTTGAAGAAGAAGGTTCAACCACGAACTGTATGGGCTGTATATCGACATGAGCCTAGTCAGGCGTCTACGGATCCAACTCCTTATATGGTTAGGCCAGGTAGAGCATATGAAAAACTTAGCCTCGACCCGAAGAATCTTTGACTCTGAGCCGGTGGGACAAAGCAACAGAGGACGTCCTCGTTTAAGGTGACGGAAGCACGTGGAGAAGGACCTCAACCAACTTGGCGTGTGAAGCTGGAACAGTTGGCATGAGATCGGCTGCTTGGAGAGGAATGTTGCAAACGGGGCCTACAACCGCGAGTGGTTCACTGGCTATTCGTTTCAGTAGTCAGACCCATACTGTGTCGCGGTATGATGGACTGCGTTAGACAAATTCACAAACTGCAAATCGTTCGCAAGGGTGCATCCGATGCCATGTACCTGCATCAGCGGAGCAAAGCGAACCAGCTCTTCCCAAGCCCTAAACACACTCCTCTCCTTCCGCCGATAGGCCTTTTCAGCAGGCAGGTTGCTGGCAGCACGGCGATTACTGTGGCGTATGTGGAAGGAGCTTATCTTTGGTTTAGCTCTGGACACTCTACAATGCTTGAGAAATTTAGATCCCTACCCCGAAACACTGACAGCACGGTACTTTAGCTCATCTTCGAGAAAAATTTCTAAACCAGCATACCTCTCAGATCTTACTAGACGTCCCCTGCGTATCTTCACAGATGGATCGAAAACAGACGAAGGAGTGGGTGTGGGAGCCTACTCTAAGGATCTGAATTTTCAACTGTCATTCCGACTACCTTCTCACTGTAGCGTCTTTCAGGCAGAGACTATAGCCATAAAAGAAGCTCTGTCCTGGCTAAAAAACCATGTAATATTAGGTACAGATACTGTCTCTGTTCGGACAGCCAGGCAGCGATCAAATCTCTGAGTGCAGTCACATTTAGTTCCAAGACGACCCTCAATTGCCACTGATCTCTACTGTGGGTGAAGGAATACAGTGACATCCCAGGGAATTGCGAAGCGGTTGAAGGTATCACTTCAACACTCATTCCGGACGGAGAAATGCCGTCCATGCCCATCGCTGCTACAAAACATATACAAAAGCCTGAAACGCTTACTCACACCAAATGTAGATGCTCCTTTGGTACTGGCTGCCTCATCACAAAGCAATTATGACCTAGTATCGATCCAAAGTGCTCACGAGACCTCATCAGCATGAGTAGGCCGAATCTTAGAACACTCATCGGCGTCATTGACATTCGGGCACTGTGCCATTGGTATCCACGCCTCCAGTCAACACCTACAACTGCAAATGGTTCGCGGATTAGGACTTACTAGATCCTTGTAGTCACCCAACGGGCCTGCTTTGGCCTAAGTGTGGCTACCCTTTAGTTAGTCAGCCACTCTAACATAACCTAAACCCCACAATCACAGTGGAGATCCGACGTAGAAACGCCACCGGAAACGGTATTACTCTGGTTTGTCGAAGCAACTGGGCTCGAAACTTCTGACGTGAAGGACCAAAATGATGCTCTATAAAACGCTGCAGGATAAGTAAAACAGCAGTACTAATCCTTCGTTCTTCGTGCCTTCGAAGGAAAAAATTCTCCGCCGGATAAGTGTTCCTGTCTGCGAAAAATGAGAATGGTGGAAGGACGATAAAATCGCGAATTGTGTGAGCTGTGGTTGTAGTCCGGAATTCTTCGTCGATCTCATGGACCACAGGTTGTGGAAAAAAGAAGCAGAGAGCTAGCACTTCTGCTTATGTGGGTGGGACTTATGACTGATCCCTGTGGCCATCCAAATCGGGTGAAGTAAGTGGGTGCGTGACGACTGGATGGGACAGTTGGTTCAGTGCCTGCCCTTGGTTAGAGAGGTCCCCGATTCGAACCCCCAGTTAATACGCTTTTATCTGGTTTTCAATTCTGGTCCATTTGCAGTTGGTATCAAATTAACGGCACTGTCACTGGAGTAGTCAATCAGTGGTAGTAGTCGGACTGTGGGATGGAAGTACAGGCTTCTGTGGACGCTCAATTTTGTGCAAAAGTCAGCTTAATTTTACAATTTAGTGAGTCTCCTAAGGCCCCTCTGTGAACTCTATTAGAACAGCAACACTAGTTCCAAGCAATTGAATGGAGACCCACCAACCATCGCATTACACTGCCTTCGTCGAGATAATTTTGATTGAAATTTACGATTCCCTTCCAGCCGGAAAATCAGGATTTTCCACCTCCACCAAGCTCAGAAAATAAAACCCTGTCCCGCAAGTCCTAAAATCCAGTTCAGAGTCATAATCAATAAAACGGAATGCCTGTGAACAATGCAAGGATATGGGGATACAGCAAGGCAAATCCACGGTACACGGCAGAAGCATAATCCATTGGAAATGATGTACAATTAAATTACTTCATTAGAAGTGCATTCAGTTGATTGATTCGTTTACGGGAGCGACCCTTCGTCGGGAGGAGGTGAATTCGGTGGATCCGGGTAAAGCGCTGCGCAATACCAACTGGGGGGTGTGATTCACGGTAAAATGGGACACATAGAGTGATAGAGAGAGAGAGAGAGAGAGAGAGAGAGAGAGAGAGAGAGAGAGAGAGAGAGAGAGAGAGAGAGAGTTTTTCTAAAAAAGACTGAATGGTTTTGTTTATAAATAGACGAAGGACAATGAGGATGAGGCTTACGGCTCTTGGTTGAGGGATAATTTTGGGATTACCTCGAACTAAGATTCGCGTCGTATCGCCGAATTGGATTAGACAATGCTGAGGTTTCGGCGAGGATGTGAAATGGGCTGAATCCGTTGATGGTTCTATTAAAAGAACTTCGAATGAGACGCACTCGATTAAAATGAACTCGATTTAGAGTTGGGGGTGGAAATGTGGCGCTGGCTGGAGTGGCACGTCGTTGCCTTGACATTTTGCAGATATTTTGGTGAACTAATATCGGGGTTTCAAAGTAATAATAGACCGAAATTGAGTCTGCTGTGTGTCGCCGAGGCGTAGTGAGTTAGTGCGTGAACTACTACGCAGAGGGTGCCTGGTTGGATTCCCGATGGTTTCGGGTCACTGACTACGCTCAAAGAGTATTCCTGTCTAGGAAAAACTTCTCAAATTGAGCCACTCGGAGACGACATAACGCAAAGTTGAATGATACCGCAAAATTCTTAGGTCTCATATTAAACACGAAGCGAAGATGGAAGCTTAATATCCAGGCCTCCATGGCTCCCCACTGCTGTAAATAGGTCATAGGGCGCAAGTGAGGGGCACAATCCCGCATGGTCCAGTGGGTATTTTTATCAAGAGTCAATCACATAATGATGAATCGTGTCGCGAGTTGTTGGATCGAGCTCGAAAAGAACCCAACCCGTCCGACAGAGTGCAGAGAATGAGATGCTAAGGGCAAAAGACAACCCTCTCCGCAGCTCTAAACACACTCCTCAACCAACCACCGATAGAAGTAGTCGGTAGATAGCTAGCAGCTAATACTCTCCTCACGCTGAGGTTGCTGCATATCTGGAAGGAACTCCGTTCTGAAGTATAGCGTCTGGTGTTCAGGCTCCCATTAAGATCTTGGAGGCTGCTAGTTCAGAAGTTCTTCTCGAAGAGGTCGTCAACGATCCTCAGAAGGTATAGCTCTATGCCCATATGCACTGATCACAAAGCTAAACTCCTTCGAGAAGACCTTCTGAACAAGCAACCTCCCAGATTTGAATGGGTGTCTGAACACCAGACGCTGCATGGTCCTCTGTGAATCTGAATACATGGATCGAAGATGGATGCAGATGTGGGTGCTAATCATGCAGCTATCCGTTCGACTACCAAGCGACTGCAGCATCTTCCAGTCTGAAACATAGCGATTAAGGAAGCTCAGTCAAGGCTTGAACAGAGTGTAACATCAAACCCAGATATCGTTATCTGTTCCGATAGCCAGTCCACTCTCAACTCCAATACTTGCCGCGTAGCTCTTAACAAGATTGCCAAGTATTTTGACGTCCAACTGAATGCCGAGACACTGTGACATTCGAGAGAATTGCAAAGCGGACAAACTAGACGGATTTCGGGTAGCGACCCACTCTCTATGTCTATCGCTGCTCTCTATTGAAGCTCGAAACACTTGTTCAAAAATAAATCGATCCATGAACTGGCACAGGATTTCTCATTACCAAACAACTCTGACCTACACTCGACCCTAAGTGATCACTTAGCACGATCATATTGAACACGCCGGATCTTGGAACTCTTATTAGCGATATAATAGGGCATTGCGCCACTGGAACTCACGCCTCTAGACTAGGCCTTTAGGTTAGGCTTAAGTGGGTAATAAGCCTAACATTTAGACCCAGTTGGTGCTTGTGACAAAGTGATTAAACTGGCTAATCTTCTTCTTCTGGTGGCGTTACAGTCCGGGGTGGACCTGGGCCTCAACCAGTAAGCCTCTCCAGCCGGCACGATCTTTTGCCAGCTGTTTCCAACTGCGCACACCAAGTTGATTGAGGTCCTTCTCCACCTGGGTGCGCCATCGGTTCCGTGGGCGTCCTCTATTGCCCACTGGTTCGGAGTCGAAGACTCTTCGGGCTGCAGCAGTGTTGTCCATGCGCTCTACATGGCTCAGCCATCTTAGACGTTTAATCCGTTGACGCCTGACTAGGCTCATGCCGCTGTACAGCCCGTACAGTTCGTCAAAATATTGACACCCTGATCAAAGATTGAAGGCAGAGCTTTTCTCTCGAAGAGACCAAGTGCTTCTTCATCCGCTTTTGAGATTTTCCATGCCTCCGCACCATAGAGCAGGGCAGGGATAATCAAGGTGTTATATAATGTTAGCTTGGTCCTTCCACAGAAGGCTCTACTACTCAATTGCCTCTTGAGCCCAAAGAAACAGCGATTGGCAAGAGTAATTCTGCGCTTAATCTCGGTATTGGTGTTGTTCGTACTGTTTACTTGCGAGCCGAACGAAGTCCTTGACTACCTCGAAGTTATAGCTGCCTATGGTGACGTTTTGGCCAAGTCGTCGATGTTGTGCGTCCTTTCTCGATGACAGCATATACTTCGTTTTGCCCTCTTTTACCGCTAGACCCATTTTAGCCGCTTCCGCCTCAATGCCAGCAAACGCCTCATTGACGGCTCGCTATGTTCTTCCAATCACGTCAATTTCATCCGCGTATGCTAGCAGTTTTGGGACTAAGCCTGACGCTATTTAGCTCATTGAGTACCGCCCTAGGTTGCGGGTACCTATAACTTGACAGAGCGCTACACGAGCAGAGTAGGTGTGGTTTCCACCTCCTCTTCATCCATGCAGCATCTGCAAAACCTATAATATGGACTCCCGTGAATGCCAATTGTGCAGTGTTCGATTATGACGTCGATGAGTGTCCTGAATGAAGATCTACTAAGTCTAAGCAGATTGAGCGATCGTTTGAAATTAAAGGATGGTCATAGCTCCTGTGTTTTAAGGCATGCGATGCCTTCTAGCTGTTTACGATTGGTAGTGTTGATTGTGTTTATCTTGCGGAGATGGTAAGCTGTAGCGATACTCCTAGTGCTCCCCCTAGTGTTAGAGAGGAGGATGTAGCACACCTAGCTAGTTCATCGGCCTCGGGCAAATGCTCGGTGTGTCACAATGTCCCAGCACCCGGCACATGAGGTGTCCTTTAAAATGCTCATCCATCTCGTTAAGAGATAGTCTACCATAAAGGGATGCTTTTTTTAAACATGACATTGTCCAGAGACTTGATTGCGGCCTCACTGTCCGAACAGATTATAAAATCTCCTTTGAATATTGCGTTGTGCGCTTGAGCCAGGGCAGTGCCTCTTTTATGGCAATGGTTTCTGCCTGGAAGACGCTTCAGTGATCAGGGAGCTTCAAGGAGATAGGAATATAATACACCCGTTCCTACTCTTTGACCCGTCTGTGAAAATGTGCAGGGGATTAGCCAGTGTCTAGTTATCAGTTAACCAGTCTAATCTTGTGGGAATGCTGGTGGAGTAGTATTAGGCGGTCGGTGTTGTTAGGGAGACAATTAAATTCGTTCAAACATATTTGAGTGGCCAAAAGTGAGTTCGGACCCGGATCCTGTGCTGGGTGCTACCTGGTGGAAGTTGGAGGAGCATGTTATGTGCATCTGACGGAGTGCTCCTATGGGCCCCGGAGATGCACATGCAGGCCAGTCACCCGATTAAGTATCGCGCAGTTAACAGGCTTTGAGTAGGCCTTCCCTACAACGACTTCTACAAAAGAGGCAGTGGCAAGGATGGGGAAGAAACCTTGCTATGCAACTGCAGTGCTCTCCCATCTCGCAGATTTAGACTTCACTTGGCTGAACTAAGCAGCTTAAAAGTCAGTCATCTTATTCGCTTTATTAAAGGCACTAAGTGGTTTGCGGAATAGGTACTCATTGATCCGAGTGGTAGCACAATGGACTTATGCCGGCCTAAGTGTGGCTGTCTTTCCGTACAGAAGTCAGCTTCTTCAACCTAACCTAACCTGGCCGTGGAGTCGGCTTAAAACGGTAGGTCAAATCCTCTCGTGAGAAAAAAGAATAGCACACACATAGTGAGTGGCTGTTGTAAAAGCTAGACCCTGGTCCGCCTCGGAGTATCGCTCTATCCGTATTATCTTCATATAAATGCACTCTTACACACTGTTCTACTCAACCGAATGACATGGATGTGTGATTTCGAGTAGATATGCACAATGTAATTTCCCTTGCAAACTTCGATATATATAGGGTCGCCGTGGCGTAGTGGGTAAGTGCATCGACTCCTACGCAGAGGGTGCCAGCTTCGAATCCCCAATCTACCAACTTTCATAATTCACAGCTTCCACCTATTTCGAGTCACTGACAATGCTCAAAGAGTATTTCCTTTCTAGAAAAAGCTTCTCAACTTCGCCATTCGGAGTCGGCATTAAATTGTAGGTCCCTTCCACTCGTGAAAGAACAATAGCACGCACAACACACGTGGTTGCTGAGAAGCTAGGCCCAGGTCCACCTCGGACTGTCGCGCCACCCATGTTATTATTATTATATAACTTCGATATATACACATCTTTATCATACCTCATTCTGCTGCAACCCTTTATTTTGTTTGATGTCTCACTCGATCTTGCAACCGAACTGAATCAAACAAAACCAACACAATAAATATGTTTGTCCTTTTCTTACATTCTCATACGCAATCTATCTATAGATGCACACAACAAACACAGCTTCTACACGAAGGGTTTTTCAACAAAATCATTTAATTTTGCTGCAATCTTAACTATGAAGCAGAAAGTTTGTGTGTCTGACCGACAAAGGCTCCGAAACTACACGTCGCAGAGCTCTGAAATTTTCAACAAAAATCATTCTAAAATTTAGATGCTGAATGTGACAATTTTTAAGTCAGTTTATTCGGTTCGGAATTTACGAGCACTTTTTAAACGGGAATAAAATTCTCAAAATAAGGATGGTTGCATCAATCCGGTCTGAAACCATTTCAAGTTGCGTAGTCGTGGATATCAACCATCCCCCAGTGTGTTGTAACTTCCATATTTTTTTTTTTTTTTAAATCTTACATGGTTTGCCAACACACAATTTACATACAGTGATATGATGATATTTAATACATCTTTCAACTGAGAAAGTAGTTTTTTATTGTTAAGAACTATTTATTAAATTTTGAGTATTTTGGAGGGTAAACAACGGGAAAAAACCCCTCATATAAAAAAAAAAAAGTCAGAGGAAAACATCAAAAAAATGTATAATATACTATAAATATGTAATCAAACAATTAAATAAATATATAAATATGTAAATAAATAACAAATAAACAAATAACAAGTAAATAAATAAAAAAGAATAATATGTAAATAAATAGATATAATATATACAGATAGGTAAATAAATATTTAAATAAATAAATAAATGAATAAATAAATAAATAAATAAATAAATAAATAAATAAATAAATAAATAAATAAATAAATAAATGAATAAATAAATAAATAAATAAATAAATAAACATTTTAATAAATTAATAATAAAAATTAAAAATAATAAAAATAATAATACAATATGTATGAATAATTAGATAAATAAATAAGAAATAGAAAAAAAGAAGAAATTAAATGTTAAATATTTCAACCAATGCTAAGTGACATTAAGCTCGTTAACGAGTGGATTTTCAGGTATGTTACATCTTATAAAAAAATAGTTAGTTAGCCTTTCTATTCTGTCAGAGATCAATTCAACATTTGCTTGTCGATGCAATTCACAAGTAGAATAGTACCAAGGTAAGTTAAACATCATTTTTAAAAGTTTATTTTGCTGGATTTGTAACTTTTTAATATGACACTTAGCACAATTTCCCCACACAGGACAACCATAGAGCAGGAGTGCTTGAAATATGACTTTATGTATAATTATTTTATTTTGATCGGACAAGAGAGATTTTCTATTTATGAAAGGGTATAGTATTTTTGCAGCAATGCTTATTTTGTGCAGAGTTTTTGTTATATGTTCTTGAAAAGTCAGTCTTTTATCAAGATGTATACCCAGGTATCGAACTGTGTTCTCCCAGGCTATCGGCTGCCCAAGAACCATGATTTGACCAGATGGGAGGAAACAAGGTTTTCTTTTTCTGGTGAAAAAGATTGCTTGAATTTTTCCCACGTTCAATTTAATTTTCCATTTTTTACAATAATCACAGAATACTTCCGCCGCATTTTTAAGATTCGTCTCAAAATTGAGACCGAACTAATGCGACGAAAGTATCGCTGTGTCATCAGCATATGTCGCAAATTCACATCCTGGTAGGTCTGGAAAGTCGGATGTATACAAATTATATAGAGGTGGTCCTAGGACCGAGCCTTGAGGGACACCAGCGGGCACAATTAACGAATTAGACGAGCTATTATTCACAAAAACCTTAAAATTACGATTTGACAAGAAACTTTGAATAACTTTGCACAAATAAGGGGGGAAATTAAGATTGAGCATCTTAAATATAAGTCCATTGTGCCAGACGGAGTCAGATGCTTTCTCTATGTCTAAGAGTAACATTCCCGTCGACTTTCCTTCACATCTATTTTTCCTGATGATCTTAGTGATTCGAAGGATTTGATGACTAGTACTGTGAAAGGGTCTAAACCCTCAATGACAAAAGAAAATTCAAATTCTTCTCTGAGTTCTTAGTTTTATAATAAATAATAGAAGGTTTAATTTTCTTGGCGTTTTACTATTTTAAACACATTTCTTCAGGATATTTTGAAAAAAGTATATTGTCACTACAGGTAAAGTTCCGGTTGAAGAAACAAACCTGGGTAAAGCCGGGTACGAAATCTAGTTATGAATAGGTATCAAGATTCTGAACGTTCTGGACTAATCACATAATCTGTTACAACATTTCAATTTTTCTTGGCTTATGAAGCTTGACTTATTTCGCACAACAAGTGAACATAGAGCCCAGGCAGATGGAGTAGACAGAAATAGACGTATGCATGTTCACATTTGCTGCAAAGCGGAAATAAGCAAAAGCAACAAGCAAATTGTTGATCCAACAAAAATGTAAAGAACATAATGTATTATGCACGATCGAACGAGTTCCATCAAACTGGGACGTATTAGTTAATTCCATTCGATTGAAAAAATGACAAATGTTATTACTCCGCGTGCGATATCTATTTAACTGATGTAACTCTGTAGTAGAGTGAAACACATGTACAAAATTAGGTTATTTTACAACGTGGCAAATTTTCTGTTTGCATTGCCCCTGATGGTCGTCGAACTTCGACGGGGAACGAGCCTAGTTATTATTATTATTAAGTCAAGACTGCGCCTGTGTACTCTGTGTCCAATGTTGTATTTTCCACATCAAGGGAGTGCAGTAGCTATGTCATGCAAGGATCTGTGATCTCATCTAACTTCACTCAGAACTCACTCACTGACTACGGTGCCACTCTTTAGGCACCCCACCACTCTCTGGTTACTTCAAAGTAAACGCGTTTCAGAGTCTCTGCCCAGTTTGTTGAATTCCAAACCCAGTACCATTATCAACGCAGTTCTGTCCAGAGGAGTATATCGCACACAGATTTACGAGACATCTGCAAGGACGGCGCGGCGGCGTCGCATCAATTATAGAAGTCAGAATGAAGACATTGTAAATGTCCTTACATTTCTCATTACTGACCCACTTGGAGAAGTGTTCAAGGGGCGTCGCATTTCCTTATGAGTTCATCTACAATTTACACATCCAAACTCGTCACAAAGGAGGTCGCAAGTATGTGACATTGTTGGATTTAAGACTTTTTTGAACCAGAGCCAAGTAAGTGAAAACAATAACCGGTTGGCTTACTTGAGGACGAAGCAATACGGCGAAATACAAAATAAAAGAAACATCGTTTTTATCTCCCGATGACATTTTAATGCATCGTGCACAAGGAAGGGGTTAACCCCCCGGTCTTGTAATACGAAGTGATTAATTAAAAGCGAATGACCAAGAGCTGAGGACACTGAGTCATCTGAATACCGAATAAATTGCGCTGGAAGAGATGTGAGGAAACTTTAATTTGAAATGTTACGCATACGCCAGAGTGTGTCCGTTCGAGCAGAGTGGGCATCATTTTCTGATGCTGATGGAATTCAGACACGAAGTAGTTTTCATTAACAAATCAGCTAGTCGTATTGGTTTTTACCATTATGCTTTTTTCTGAATAAGAGGCATACAGGAGGACTAGGAGAATAGGTGGCGCTACAGTCCGTAGAGGGCAAGCGCCTAGCTTCTGCTGCAACCACCCTTGTTGGGCTTGCTATTGTCGTCTCACGAGTGGAAGGGACCTGCGGTTTTATAACGACCCCGAACGGCCGACTAAGAGAAGCTTTTCCAAAACAGTTATTACTCCTTGAGCATTGTCAGTGACTCGAAAAGGGGTGAGCCTGTGGAAAGTATTTTGTCGTACAGGTTCAAGTGAGTGGAATTCGACGCACAAACCAGCCACGGGCGCCAGGACAATAGGGAAAAGGAGACTCCAAAAGCCAAGAAGTTGGCTCTTATACAATTGCCATCACATTTTGGGAACTTTATGTCGAAAGTCGTCGTTCATCTCGTGGAACTTCTAGGGCGCTACTACTAGGCTGTTTGAAAGAGTACGTCAATAAACAAAATTTGTGGTGCCTGAATGAAGACTCACAATTAATTTCAAGAATCGTCTTATAGAGCTGTTCCTCTGGTTTGGTGAACGTCCATTTTCTCTTCAAAAATGAAGACAATTAAAGCGTCATGATTGATGAAGAGTGCTTCAGAACAGTGATCTCGTCCTTAAAATGAAGTTTAACAGACGGTGACAGTGCCATAGCAGAAATGATGTCCGAAAGGGTGAAACTTGTATCGAATGGGTATAAAGTTCGGACAGAAGGCTGCCTAAACGAGAGCTTGTAACAGAGTCGCAGTCGATACTGAGAATTTGGAAGAATCATTTTCGGAGGCATTAAATGGAGAAAAGGACACTAATACCGCTGTCAAGCACACTGTTCCACTCCACACAATGATGGAAGAGAATTTCGTCTCCTCGATCTAGGCAAAGTCAGAATCAGAGATAGCCGACTTCACAGCTGATTGCCCCCTAGTCCATCGACGAATTTGAGAGCCTTTTTGACAGGTATTCATGAATTTTTGACAGTTATTCACGAAATAACGTAAATGCTGTTCTCTGATTGGTCAATCTGGTTTATGAACACGTTATAAAAAATGTTGTCAAAAATGTAAAGGGGCAAGAGAGGTAGAAGTCTGGTATCTCTGTAATACTTCACTTCTGGTCAGAATGGTGATATCAAGACTGAAGTCGAATAAAGCTGGCTAGTCTGCGGAAGTCTTTACGGGAGTTGGAGATGAGCTGGCAGGGTACATGTACTAACTCATCAGTAAGCTATTTGGTAGGTCTTAGGCAAGACATTCATTCTACAATATCTTGGCTTGGTAGGTACACGCTTGTGCGTGATTAGGGGTTGTCGGGATTCTTTCAAACGTCAGCTGAATCACTTAAAAAACAGGCTCATATCCAATGTTTCATTTAAATTTAAATGGTTTCCAAACAAGCAAAGGACAGGCCAACACAAGTGCTCTTAACGGATTAAAATTCCTGCCTGCCTTTGATTTTAAGCCTTTCATTCTTGGGAGAAGATGCATTACACACACTTTGTCTGTTTCAAGTCCAAATGACTTTTGTGCGTTGACGGCAGAAACAGCGATCTCCACCAATGAGACTGTGTAGTGTGTGTATTATTCAAACTACTCCATGACAGCCAAAATGTTACTGCCTCTCGAAAACGGGGAGAGGTGGCTCAAAGCGTCGCCTCGTAGACCAGGTAGACACACGTCGTGGGAACATCGAAATTCACTTGTCACACAGTCAGTGTGAAGCCCGATGTGCACACGACGTAAGAATGCAAGCGATGTATTTATCTGCCGAATCACTCACGTAAATTATTTTTTGAATACAATTACACACAACTGGAGTCGAACCAACAGTCAGTTACTACAAGTCATAGTTAATAATGAAAATACTGGTGGCGCGACAGTCCGAGGCGGACCTGGGCCTAGCTTCTCAGCAACCACTCGTGTTTTGCGAGCTATTGTTCTTTCACTAGTGGAAGGGACCTACAGTCTTATGCCGACTCCGAACGGCGAAGTTGAGAAGCTTTTTCCAGACAAGAATACTCTTTGAGCATTGTCAGTGACTCGAAAGAGGGGGAAGCCGTGAATTATGAAAGTTGGTAGATTGGGGATTCGAACCTGGCACCCGCTAACCCACTACGCCACGGCGACTCACAAGTCACAATTATTCAAGTCAATTTCTAATGTCTTCAATAAAACCAGCGTGAAAGAGTCCCCCTGGTGACTTCAAAGGATTTCCTTCATAGCTGTCAAAAATGACAACTGCCCGGTTCCTCATCAACTGCCTAAAAGGTGCCCCAGCCACACTGCACAAAATGAACACCAATTCTCGAATAAAATACCATTTGCCATTCTTCTCCGTGTGACCTTTGTTCTTATAATTGAATTTTTGACATCATCCAACGTCAGGTTGGCACATTTTAAACCCTCCCCCGGGATAAGCATTGCCCTCGCCTACAATAGGAGAACTCCAACCTCCTTCAACTTCAAAGGATCCCCTAGAAGAGAGCAATTATGGGGGGAAAACCTCTCAAAAGCCTCGCCGTCGCGACAAGTCCGCCGCCTGAACCTACGGCAAACGTGTAAACGTCACTTTAAGCAGATTAATCCAAAGAGCTTTCAAATTTGATAATCGAAAATGGCTTTAACTCACTTAAATTGTGAAACAAAACCACCACACCCGCACGAACGGAAAATACATCGAACACACACACACATACACACTCTGCGCTGCTGTCACTTTGACAAGAAAGACACACAACAAATGTCAGAGGTGAAGGATAGATGACACACACTCACACTCCCACTCACTTACACAAACTTATGCAAACAATATCCAAACATATGCAAATGAAAAATTAACAAAATACACGTTAAGAGAGAGAGAGAGAGAGAGACATGGAGGGAGAAAGAAAGAGAAAACGAAAAGAAAAGAAAGTGAAGACGGAAGTAAACTTGTCGAACCTGTGTAAACAATTTATTGTAGCCACCAGTTTGGTAGGACGAGTAACCGCCGAGGCCAAACCGAGACTCTCGATGATGGCCCCCCGATATGGATGGGGCATCTGATGAGGAGGCCCTCTGCACCATGGGCCGATCAGCCCTGTAGTCTTCTTCGAATGATGATATTTTGATGGAATTTTATGAAACGCAATTTCGAATAAAAATGAACCGCTTTGTCTTGGATTCTTTGTGTTTTCTTTTTTTGCTTTTCTCGTTTTTTGTTTTTTTGATTTTTTTTTTTGTTTTTATTTGCAAATCGAAACGTCAGTGTGGTCGCGATTGTGTCACTTTTGCATGAATCGTTTTTCCGGGTGTATTAAAAATGAGAAAAAAAAAAACGGTGAAAAGGATAAACCGAGAAAGGCGACGTCTGAGAAACGAAAAAACAAAAATGTATAAAATCTGTATCGCTCAAGTGTGTGGGTGCTTTGCATAAGTGAACATATCCCCGACGACGACGACGACGACGACGACTAATCTAATGTCATGTGTGCTGTAAAGGATATACGATACGCGACATCTGCATCAGCTATGTCCATCGACGTGGTATAAATTGGAGAAAGTGTCCGCTAGCAGTTGCGTTTCACAAATCATTTGGGAGGCGAATGACAATGGTGATGATGACGATGGTGATGGTGACGGTGATTGTGTAGAAGATGGTGGCTGTGATGATGGAATCCTTTGAGTAATTTTTTCTTCAAAATTTCACACATGAAAATTATTTCTCATTACACATCGATGGAGGAAGGGAGCTCACTGAATCACAAGGGAAAAGAAAATGGACGAACACTAGTTGTTTTTTTTTTTAACTTTCTTCTTCTCTTCTCTTTTATTTTTTTTTGTGTTTCGAAAACAACGCACAACTGGCGACCGAGGACGTGGACGAGAACGATGTTGGGGACGACCGCTTTTTGGATGTGATGTCCCTTGGAGTGTGTGTGTGCTTTTGCCCGCACCCCGCTGTGCGGCACCCAGACCAATATCCTCTGTACAAATATCAACCCTAATGTCCTTTCGATAGGGTTATTGTTTCTCTCCACTTCCACACTTCCCCCACAGCCGTTCTTTAACTTCTTTCACTTTTCTAATCGGTTGATGGTGGTGGTGGTGGTGGTGCTGGTGATGTTGGTGGCGGTGGCGGTTGTGGGCAGTGGCAGGCGTATGAAAATTTCTATTCAACCAACTCGCTTCGGAATGCCTCCTCGTACACGGTCACACGCACCCTACCCCCGACACGACACGATACGACACGGCACACAATTAACTATCCACTCTGCCGCATGACAGAAGTCAGAAATCCCGAGTGAATATGACAAACGAAGAGGGACACAAAAAAAAAAGAAGAAAACCGAAACCGAAACCGAAATCCAAATCGAAATCCGAACGCGAGTCCGAATCCGAAAGAGAAATCGGAAAAGACGGAAAATCCTGGAAAACCTATTGGAACACGCCAACGAGGAAAAATCTCCGTTCGACAGACAAATTCGCCGGCACAATTCACGGCGAATTCGTATGGAATCGCGGCGCGGCGGTGTGGCGGCAGTCGATGGGTGGTGAATGAACCGGGGAGTAGGAAGGGACGAGGACACGGATGTATGTGTATGTGTGGAAATTCGTTTTTGCTTTTTTCTTGTTCCCTTCTCTCCTGGTGTTGTTGTTGTCGTAAAATTCGCTTCACAATGGTTTTTCAATTAACCGAAAAACGAAACATTTTCTATCACTGCTGGCAGCCTTGAATCGATGGGGTTCTTCTTGGCTGGTTGGCTAATCCTTTGGATTTTCTTCGACGCCCCCGTCCCACGTCACACTGAAGTTAATTTTTCACTTATTTTTCAATTCGTTCACAGAATAAGAAGCATATCATTTTTTTTTTTTGCAGTACACTTGTGTATTGTTTTACTTTTCGATTTTGACTTTCTTTCTACCGAAATTCGCACTGGACTGGAAGTCTATTTTGTGGAACCGATGCGAAACCCTAGCTCTCCCTCGCTCTTGCACAATCCGCTTGCTCGGGGTTTCGGGGACGAGGGAGAAGAAAACTTTCTTTCTTTCGACACCCTTTTTTTTCAGCTTCCTCGGAAAAAAGAAAATCTTCACACAACACTTTTCACGTTTTGATTGGCTTCACTTTGTTTTTTTTTTCTTTTTCTCTTCTCTTTTTTGTAGCCCCCCCGAATTTGTGTGGATTTTCCCAATTCACTTCACAAACAGAAGAACTTAAAGCAAAAACCCGAAATAAAATGCTGGCCCCGAATAAGTTGTAGAACCGAGGATCCGCTCTCTCTCGCACGCACACACACGGTCTATCCGGAAAATTGTTGTCTTGTCGCCGTTTCAGTGTCGATTGCTGAAGTGTGTTTGGAAAACTCATTTCCGAAGGGAAAATTCAAATTCAGTGTGTTTTCATTCCAGGAAAGAGAATGAGAGCGAGAGAGAGCGATTGACTGGAAGGTTTCGGAAAATTGGGTGAAAGCTCTGTTTAGTTTGTGTTTAGGAATGGAATGCGTACAAGGGGTGGTCGTGCGGCGGGCGGAGTGGGGTAGGTGGAGGATGTTTTCGCATTTACTTCATTAACCCACTAAAGGAAGTGGGCAATGATTATTTGTTGGCTCATGAACTGAAGTGTGCGTGTTTGTGTCTGTGTGTGGATTCGGTTCGTCTGACAAATGAAACTGGGAAACAGCAACAACGGGTGACAGGAGGTCAGAAGGAAAAGGATTTCCATTTTCTATTCGTTTGTCAAATATTTGCATATTCTTTCGGCTGGGGTGGGCAATGGGCTGCGGAGGCCGTGTGGCCGTTCATTGGCAGTGTTTTGGGGTCATCGTGGGGGAATTTTATTTAAAAATTGCAATCAATGTGTTTTTCATTTAATGGCGTACGTATGCTTCGCGGAAGTTGTGTACTCTTGGACCAGGGATGTTATTCCGTGCAGATGCGTGCTGGCTTTTGTATGATTAAGTCAATTGACTTTTGGTTTTGTATCGTTGGACTAGGTCGAGGCAGCAACATGACGTATTGTGTATTGTTTTATGGATTTTTGATGGGACTATTTTGAGTGTCTGCCGTGGTTTTTGTTGAGGTTCTAAGCACGAATAAATAAATTTGGCAACGGAGTATATATTTCTTCTGATAATTATCATTAATTTTCAAATTATCAAATTTTTCGCAAAAAACTTGCGGCTAAATAGAGCATTTTTAAAATTGTGTCACTTCACGAATCGCTGTAGAATCTTTCAGGAAGAAACTATGGGCATAGAGGAAGCTCTATCTTGTCTAAAAAATGACGTATGTTCCTTTAGTCAGCTGTCGCTTAAATCTCTGGATGCAGTCTCATTTAAATCAACGACTTCGCTGAATTGCCGCCTACCTCTAAACAAGAACAATATCGCACTCTCACAAGGCCGAGTATTTTCGCATCCAATTTATTTACGTTTTATTTTATTTACGTTATGACTCCAGAATGGATTAAGTGATGCACGTCCAAAATCCAACCTTAACTTAAACACAAGCACAATCAGCTTACCAAGGGTTCTTGACTAAATTCGATCAGCAGTGAGAGCCACTCGTGTTGTTATCGCGAAGTGAAAAGGCCACTATTTAAGTGGTCTTTCCGGTGGCGATCAGGGCTTTAGCTATTGAAAAGCTCGAAACGCTTGTCCACAAAAATTGTAGACCATCTCCTGGCATAGGATGTTTCACTATGAAACCATTATTGCCTACTATCGCTTCGCGATCACACAGCCGGATCAGAATAACTAAGCCGAGAAGACTTGTCATCGTCATCACGTGGCTCTGCCCAATTGGAACTCACGGCTACAATGACTTCTGCAGAAGCTGCAGAGACGATGAAGAGGAGGAAACTATTGAGAGCATTCTCTGTAACTGCAGCGCCTTCACTTATGGGCTTAAGGCCCAAACCCATAGAACCAGTTGCGTTTGGAATCCATAAAAATCGTAGTTGCCGCATTGCAAAGGGGTGCCAAATGATTACGTTGGGTGCGCAATCCATTCTTGCATAAATCTAAGAAATCCGAAATTTTAAGGTTCCTGAATTATAAGGAATTGTGAAAAACAATTTTAAATAAAACAAAAAAGTATTCTTTCATTCATAAAATATCGTAAAAACAATCACATAAGGGCAACCCGAATGAATTTCCATGGAAACATCTGTCAAACGCACAGAAAGTTAAAAGCTGCAGAATTCCAACCGTTGTGGTGAATTTCATACGCGGGCTGCATTTGCTGTCTCTCTCCCCTCATAATGGCTAATGAGTTGTCAATTGTTTGACATAGGTTTGGGCCTTCACTTCATAATCAACCTCGCTAACTAAGCACTCTTAATGTAAGCCATCTTCGCTGCTTTATTAAAAAGGTTTGCGGAATATGATCGATTAGATCCATGCTTACTCTGGCCACTCTAAACTAAGCTACCCTCAGTGACACTGCACAGCTAGCGTAATTTTTCAGAGCTAACACTTGTGTAGAGTATTTATTCAAATATGGCCCACCCTTAACATTTCTCGAAATAAAACCACTGACTTATGTTGCATTATTTTAACTAATTTTTTATATTCATTGAAATCAATTTAAGTTCACAATTAAGTGACATGAACATTTGTAAAAAAAACACACGAAAAACGATATAGTAAAAAAAAATAAAGTAAATATTGTGTTTTGAAAAAACTTGCGACTAATATGGCCTACTTTGTGTTAAGTACGGCCTGGTATAATTTTTTGGTTTATCTGCACTCTCAAATACACTGCAAAACTCAAATACATTGTTGCTCGCTGCCTGTACTGTCTTCTTGCACCCATTGAGCACCCACTGAGCATGAGCAACACATGGTACGCAAGCGCAATAGATTCACCTGGCACAGATCAAGTGTTAAATCTGGCCTCCTAGTGTATATTGCACGCAAATGGGGCCATATTACACACAATGTTGTTTTTGCTAATGTTAAATTTAATCACGCTTCAGAAACGTATTTCTAAACCTTGATGTGACTAAAAATATGAACATTTTGAGTACTAATTAACCTTAAAAAAATATAAAGAAATCAGCTATTCACTGTGAAAACACTTACTAAAGCATAACTAGACATTACAATGGAAACAGAAAAAAAAAAACAAGTATACGCCTAGGTTGCACATTCCTCGCACCAGGCCAAAGACAATAGGCTCAGGCAGAACCGATTCTAATATGTTTGTAGTGAAATTAAAATTAACTCGCGTGCGTTTCCGCTTTTAGGAAATATAAGTGTGGGCCATATTTACCGCACTTACTATATATGACTTGCAAAATATCAAAAACAGAAATGAACTATGACAGAGATGTCCGACTTCTACCTCTCTTTTTTTCCCCTTAAGATTTTTGACAACTGTTTTTTTTTATAACGTGTTCATAAGCCAAATTGGCCAAAATTCAAATGAATACCTGTCAAAAAAACACTCAAATTCGTCGGGGCAATCAGCTGTGAAGTCGGCTATATCTGTATTACTTCATTTCTGATCAAAAATATGTGAAAACCTCTTTCATTTAGATGGACGATCGATTGAACGATCATTTGTTGCTACTGCTTTTAGAATTTTGGTGTGAAAACATTTATGAGCGTTATAAAGATACTATGACAGAAGGCTGGTCTTACTCTAGGTCCGGCTAAAACCACCATAGTACCTCTTACAATAAAACGAAAACTGTAACGACAAAAACCAATAAGTCTGTCGGGTACAACAGAGAATCCAGCAAACGAAGTTAAATTGCTAGGAGTAATATTTTGGACAGCAAACTCATAAGGGAAAAATCACACAGAAGGGATAACCAGATAAGTGTTGCGTGCTCCAATCATTTGTCGGAGCTTGGCAGGCAAATACTGGGGATATAGTCCAAGGATCCTAAAATAGATGTATGCTGCTGTTGTTAGACCAAGAATTACATTTTAAAAATATATTACAAAAATTACGGCACAATAACATGGTCCAAAAGAACCAACTTGACCAGTGGAAGAGAGACACGCAATAAAGTTCAAAGTTCGCCATGCCTTTGTATTACAGGGGCCACGAGAACTTGCCCAAGTGCTACCATGGAGGTGCTCCTGGAACTGACCCCTTTGCATCTAGTGGTTGGAGAATGCTCAAACAAAACAATCATGAGAATGGCCAAAGAAGGGATAGGAAAAGGCAGGTGCATAACATCGAGACAATTCGGTTCAAAAAGGTACCACTCTTGGCCATTCCGAAGGATGACATGATTAGGAATTTCAATTTCCAAAATAATCTTAGCATTAAGCTGATCACTAAAGAAGACCGGAGCTACGAATCTATAGTCCATAGACTTAGACAGATGGATGAATAACTGGTGAAGGAGTACTAGTAGGGATATTTGGACTACGGACAAAATACTTCGAATCCGCGGGAAAAAACGCACCAGCATCCTTCAAGCAGAAATGTACGCTATCTAGCAATAATGTCGGACAATCGTGGCAGTCTTGGCGCTAGACTCTCCTTCTTCTTCTTTATATGTCAACAAGCATCTCCACCAACTAACACAGTCTGTGGCTAGCTGCCTCCACTGGCACAAGCCAAGTCTGGGTACACCACCTTCAGCACAGACGTCCTCTATAGCGTTGTCCCACTGGTTCAGAGTCGATGACTCTTCGGGCCGGAGCTGAGTTATCAATACACTCTACATGGCCTAGCCATTATAGGCGTTGGATCCGTAGACGCCTGACTAGGCTTATGTCACTATACAACCCGTACAGTTCGTGGTTAAATATTCTCCTCTATAAACCTTCAACGGAAACAGGACAAAAGATCGCACGCAGAACTAGACTCCTACATCACCATAAACAAGCATGCGTGCTAAGCTTATTAAGCTTAAAGAGTTACGTCTGCTGGATACATAGCCATTAAGGGATAGAAGGCAATGAAATGGCCGAATCCCTGGCTAGGAACGGGGCGTCGGTACCCTTCACTGGCTCTGAACTATTCTGCGCTGTAGGACGCCGTATACTCAGACTAGAATTCAGGGAACTAGAAAGATGGAACCGGACAGCAACCTGGAATAATGATCATGGAGGGGCAAGAAGCAGGGCAAGAAATGCTTGGGTCAATACAGCCGAAAGAGGTTTGATGAGCAAGACCAACCACCGTATTCTAACAGGGCACTGTAGACTCAGGAAGCCCCTAAGAAAAAAAGGTCTCTGTAGATTCTGTGGAATCTTATGAAGCCCCAGATCACGTTCTAGGATATTGTGAGGCAATAGCTGTTCGTAAACACAGTCAGTTTTGACAATTGAAAGTCAAATTTTTTGTAATCATGTTCCACCATGAAGATAAAGTCAGGCAACATTAGAGGGATGTATCTCCTTAAAATCGCATACAAGATCTTCACTGGTGTTTTGTGTGAACGCCGGAAACCATCAACAACCTGATAAGTGCTAGTGATCCACAAAAGACAAGATCTTCAGACTGTCGCAGATCATGGAAAAGACTCAAGATCAACTTATCGTCGATTTCAAGCCCGAATATGTCAGCGTTCCTAGTGAAGATCTATACACCGCCATATCTAGTTATAACATTCTTGCCCAATTCTTCAGGTTGTTCAGCATTGTGGACGGAGAACCCTAGCTGGAGCGCTGTCGTATCACTTTCTCAACATTATTCTTGTGAAGATCCTGCAAAACGGAAGATGGTCGGAGTAAGTCTAACCTGGTCTCTATGGAGGTACCGTCTAAGCTTATTATGCCATGTAGTGAGCATGGAAAATTTGACTTTGACAATCCAATGCATTAGTTGACTCCGGGTGATGCTTAGACCCATCGGATCACCAGTCCTATCGACTATTCACCTCCCGTCCATTACGCGTTGCTCATCGGCCGGTTTATTTGATTATAATTAGAGACGACGGTCTTTGGTCCAAATGGAAACTTTGTAGAAGACATTGGAAACGAATTTGTGAATGTGGAGAGTATCACACAAATGCCACCAAGTATGCAGAATAGAGGAATGCATGTTCCCAACGAACGGAAATCACGAGATTTGGATGAACTTTTACTGGAACCTCAATAACCGAGGTTGCGGCCGGCAAAACTAATAGTTTTCACAGAAGAGTGAGAGAGGGAGAGAAAATCAGGAAATGAACACCAAAATCAAAAATGAACTATTACAGAGATGTAAGACTTCTACCTCTCTTGCCCCTTAAAATGTTTGCCAACTGTTTTATATAAGGTTTTCTTAAACCAAATTGACCAATCAGAGGACGGCATTTACGTCATTTCGTGAATAACCGTCAAAAAGTCATGAATATCTGTCAAAAAGCACTCAAATTCGTCGATGGACTAGGGACCAATCAGCTGTGAAGTCGGCTATCTCTGTAATACTTAATTTCTGACCGAAATGACCAAAATAAATTGAAATTCACACTGTTGACTTTTTCGGTTTGGCAACCTCTCACGGACGTATGAATCCAAGAAGGCTTCAACTAGCTTTTAGCGAAAGTGTCAGGGTGGGGAAAATTGAGAGGTTTGGATAAATTTGATGAAACCTCGGGATTTCGTTATGTATTTCGTTTCGTTTCGTTTTTTTTTTTTCACTGAGAATTGTATCAGACCCAACTACCCCAACTAACGCTGTCTCTACACAACTTCACATCTCCGGTCCGATACAACTTTGACAGGTGCTGCCGAATTTTTTGACAGTTAATGATGATCCAACGCATATCGCCTCATTTTTACTGCAAACTTGTTTGCTCAGAATCATTCCACCGTTGAAGGTGACATTCTCTAATCAATCAGTGAAAATGTTAGAGCAAATTTTTTGTTAAAATATTTCAAGGGATTATGGACGTCGGTCACATTTCACTACAGAAAGACTTTCTACACTCTCCGCAATTTGCCCTGTCTTTGACAGATGTAGTCCACCAAATCCACATTTCTATTGAGACTCATCGGAAATAGTTGGTGTCGCCCATACACCACCTGTTGGCAATCAATTTCCCGCAACAACATCCACCATGATTCAACATCCTCTTGTAAGAATAAGATCATTCATCGCACATTGACCTCCAACGGGATGTGCCGTCAAACAATGGCGGTCCTCTTCAACAAGGTGATGCGCCTCTGAAGTGAACGCACATTTACCCATTCTTCTTCTTCAAAAATTGGAAAAGGAAAAACCAAAAACAATCAAAATTCTGACACTTCCAGTGCTCTTCACGCGGAACGCATGCGCCTTCCAATTGGCCAACGCAAGCACGGAGAAACTTAATGAAAAGCTCCACAGCTGGAACACGTCCTCCGTCTTCCAGGCGATTCCAAGTACACATCATTTACTAGCAACGTTTCCAGGCCACGGCATCGGTGTCATCGGGGGGAAAACAGCCCGACAAGGGGGTGGACGTGACATTTTATTAACGCAGCCCAAAGTGTGCCGCATACAAATGACTTTATGAGTGTTCGTCCCGCGGCCGAGTGCGCTTGTGTGTGGGTGTGCTGGCGAGCGTGTACATCTGTATAATCGACTGTAAATTGTTTGTTTGCATTGCACCACGCTCGCACTGGAGAGAGGGCAATGAACACTTTGCACGGAGCCAACACAACTTGTGTACACTTCTTGACTCGACGAAAACAGAAGAAAAAAAAAACATCTGAAAATATAATTCCAATCGTACACGTGCACCAGATGACTAGCGACTGATTGTGCGTCGCTCCTTCGTCCCTGTTTAGTTGACTGGGGGAAGAGAGGAGGCAAAGTGCCTGACAGCTGCGGCCGAGGGGCGATGTGCAAGCTAATGCCGTGCAGGCGATGCACCTGCCACCGCAGGGCTGGGCGGTGGTTGGCGGCAGTAATGTACCTCTTAAAAGACATTTCCCACTAATTGAAGGCAAATCCTTTCAACTTGGGTAAGCTTGTGTGACTGTTTGATCGTGTCAGGGGCGAATTGGACGAGCTGCTTTCGGGTTAGAAATTAGCACTTGTCATAAAGGGTTAATTGGTGGCGAATAAATATCGTGTGCCCGTGTGGAACGGGCTACAGTCATACGTGCGAGTGTCTCCGCCGAGTGGAGATCCCAGCACGCAATGGAGGGGGCTGCTATCATGCGCCAATGGTAAATAAAACGGCGACAGATACCATAAAGTTGAAGTTATGACGATGCAGTGCTGAGTTGGATTACTCATGCTGGTCGCGGGTTGAGGAAGGGTACGTTCAAACGGGGGTGGTTCTTCGTGTTTTCGTGGTTATTTGGTATGGCAAGTATTTCCTTTCGAGAATTGGAAGTCTATGAGATAACCGTTCGAGGAGCCAGACGTCCCACTCGGAAGTCTGTGGGAACGCACGGTGTTTCATGGTAAATATCCCAATGAACCAGTTGATGTGGGATTTTTTGTAGAGGATTTTTTGAGAGTCGCCTGAGAGTGGAATTCAGGGGCTACAACATGAGTGGGAAGAGGTGATAAGTTTCTAAGGATTTTGTGAAGTAGATATCTAGTTTGATTGACGAATGAAAAGCTCCCAATAGGGAGTATGAGATCATTCACGTAGAGGCATTGATGTCATCTGGATGTCTATTAACGACCATAACGTCATAACCAAATTATGTCGAGATCGAAGAAAAAGTTGCCAAAAGCATGTCAAATTTCAAAGTGCCCAGTGAACTGAAGCGACATTTCG
The DNA here is from genome assembly GCA_964034865.1 of Eristalis intricaria. Classification (NCBI taxonomy): domain Eukaryota; kingdom Metazoa; phylum Arthropoda; class Insecta; order Diptera; family Syrphidae; genus Eristalis; species Eristalis intricaria. Next base: position 52,322,241 of record OZ035874.1, read on the forward strand.
ATGTCATGTCATGTGTCTTATGTCAAACGAAACTGTCATTTTCTCACGATGAGAGTTTTTACCTTCGCTGCCCTTTAACCAAGCAAAAGTGAACGAAACTTAACGAAACCATCACGACTTCTGACGCGGGCATTGAATGCGATTCCATCAGGTAGGCGACCACTTTGGCAGACCCAGGATGAGATTGTTTAATCAAGTCCATAAGCTCGTCTGGTTACGCTTGGGCATAACCCCTGATGAGTTGGAGTCAATGGCGGAGGATCAAGTTGCCTGGAGATCCCTCGTGCGTGGTTTACCCCCGGGTAGGAAGATGATGATGATGATGTTGGAGTAAGGTAGGTAAACGGGGGCTGCTAGAATTCACCAGCTCACTAAGCGCACATAGCTGTGCTGACTGGACCTGATTTGAAAACTAGATAAAAGCTTATTAGCTTTACTTTCACTGGGATTCGAACCGGGCGCTCCACTAACCAAAGGCAGGCAGAGACTTAGGTTAAGTTCGGTTAGGTTATAGTGATCGGCAAAACTTCAGAAGCTGTGGCCCGCTTACATTGGATCCACTTACTGATTGGATCCATTGTGATATTACTAGCCGGCTTTTTATACCCGGTTTCTCTCTTGCCAGGTACTAATTTAACATCTGAGACATAGCAACAGGTATGCTAGTGGCAGATGATCCACTTCTTTGCTGGGTTACTGCCAATTAGTATTTTTTATAAATTTTGTCCAGAATATTTAAGTCTGACTTCTGGGCTATTGAATGCATAGCTGCCTAGAGTGATTTTCCTTGTGCAAGTGCCGAGGTTTTGAAGAGTAGTTTATTCTTCCTCCTCTTCCCTACAGCTCCCGAAGAAGTCATTCTAGGAGGTTGTGGAGTGTGTGTCGAATAGGCAATGCCCGGTCATAATGCCTACTACATTGATGATTTCCGTCTTGTTTAGTATTAGGAGTGGACTTTTTTTTTTTGGGTTTATTGAAGGCCAGATTAGTCTTGAAGTTCTGCAAGTATCTACTTTCATCCACCTCCGTTTGGCGGTGTTAATGATATCTGTAATTAACAATGTCTTTATTTTCTCTCTGAGAGTTAACTTGTGTAACGCTACGACGACAACGGCGACAGTGGCTGTGCTGGGGACAGTCAATAACTAGAGTCGAATACGATTACACTGGTAAAGCATAAATAAGAGTCATTGAACTAACGCCGTCAGTAACGACTGGATGGCGCAGTTGGTAAAGTGCCTGCCCCTGGTTAGCGGGGTTCCCGGTTCGAATTGAAGTGAAAGCAAGGTTAATACGCTTTTACCATTTGCCGTTGGGACCAAATTAACGGCCCTACTAATACTCCAGGGTAGTCAATCAGTGGTAATAGTCTGACTCTGGGTATAACAAGGCCACTTTCACATTCGCTATAATTCGTCGGCGATTCTTTCAAATTCCCTTTTGTGATCTCAAGCCACTTTCACACAGGAAATCTTTCACTCCTTGCAATTGAGATCTCAATTCTGAACTTTTTCTGTTTCCTACCCTCGCTCACACATGCGTCATCTCTTTCTCACACGTGTACAACAGGCTTCCAATACCCAACATTGAGAACATAAGAATAAAGCAACTCGAAGAAAAAACGAAGAGAGCTAAAAGAGAACAGAAAATCTAAAAGCAAACCCCGAGCACCCCTAGCACGTCTCACCTCCCTTGCCTAAAAGATGGAAAAATCGCCGACAAAAGTTTTCTGTGTGAAAGCGGCCCAATGGACCAATATGGTCTAAGTGTGCTGGTGAATGCACTAGCAGCTCCCTACCTAACCTAACGCAACGCCGTCCTGGTTTTATTTCGTGATATAATTCTGTTTGAACACTTGTAATAATTATTCGTTGACATTTTACCACGGATAGACCGGCAGTTACAAGTAAATGTTTGCAATTTTTTTTTTAACTAAGTATATATATATATATATAATATATTATATATTATATTATATATTATATATATTTATATATATATATTATATATTTATATATATATATAAATTGTTTGTCCAATTTGGAGTGGAGATAAATCACATTCTGCGATGCGTCTACAAATAAAAGTCGTCCCTGCATTCTATTTGTTTAAAGTGCCAACCAAGGCGTTGTGGCTCTTAGAAGACGTCGCAGCTGATCACTGATTGCTGGTAGATGCTACACGAAGCGCGACACAATCATTTCATTGAATGTTACCTTCTCTTTGCAATTGTTTGAGATTCAGCTACACTCCAAAACTGTGGAGGAAAGCTAAGGTGGTATTGATACCAATGTGTGGGAAAGCAACGCACAGTTTACCAAAGCACTTCAGACTCATTACCCTTTCTTCACTTGTTCTGAAAACATTGGAAAGGATAGTGGATCGACATATTAGGGAAGGTACAAGTTTTAGGGACTGGATAAAGAATGTCTTATCCCGTACAAGTATCCAATCAGAACATGGAAATCACAGCATAACCAGATGCTCCCCCCGAAAGGGGGAGTACTTTCCCCTCTTCTGTGGATACTAGTGGTAGACGAAATTCTTAATGAACTTTGTCATTTCGGTTGCAAACGAATAGCCTACGAAGACTACATAGCCGTAGTCGTAACAGGCAAATTTCCCCAAAACATTATGGAAACCTCTCTAAAGAATCTAGAAAGGTGGACGGGAAGAGCTGGTCTAGATGTTAAGCCCTTAAATACGGAACTCGTACTGTTGACAAAAATATACAAAATACCTCATTTAAACCCCCCAAAGTTGAAGAACAAGGAACTAAGTTTTACTAGTCATGCCAAATTTATGTACAGTGGACTCTCTAAGTCGAACTCTCCATTAGTCGAAACTCTCTCTAACTCGAACTATTTCGCTATATTTTATATAAATTTCCCTCAATTTTTCATACAAAAACCTCTCTCTAAGTCAAATTCTCTCTCTAACTCGAACAAATGATCGTATCCCGAGACAATTCGACTTAGGGGGAGTCGACTGTATATATATATAGACAGTCAGGCGGCCATCAAGGTTTTGGATTCACCATTAATCAAATCAAAGATAATAAAACTTTGCCGTTTATCTGATGAGATAGCGGTCAGATGCAACCACTATGCAGGGTCAATGGGCATAGTGGTATTCCAGGGAACGAAAAGGCCGACGAGCTGGCTAGAACGGGGGTGGGTTTGCCAATGGCAAGTAATCAGGACACACCGTACACACCGCTTCAAGTAATAAACACTTTTTTACTTACAGATGCCATCAACGCCGCCAATCGGAGGTGGATGGAATTAGATACTTGCAGGACTTCAAGGCTAATCTGGCCTTCAATAAATCCCAAAAAGACAAGCACACTAGTAAAATTAAACAGAAAGGAAATCAGCAATGTAGTTGGCATTATTACTGGTCATTGCCTATTCGGCACACACGCAAGGAGAATGGGAACCTCCTACAATCACTTTTGTAGGAGCTGTAGCGATGAATAAGATTAAGAAACTACACTTCACTATCTCGACACCTGCGCAGCACTTGCTAGGACAAGGCAAAACACGCTAGGCAGCTATTCATTCAATAGCCTTAAGGAAATGTCTGGCATTAAAATTCTGGCCATAGCAATCAAAAATACCAGCAAAGGAGTGCATCATCCAGGATATGCCACTAGCAAGCCAGCAGGTATCTTCAGGTGTTTCAGTTAGCGCCCAAAGAGGAACCGGCACGTAAGCTTCTGATTAGTGATATCACAATGGATCCAATCAGGATCAAAGTGGGCCAGAACTGCCTAACCTACCTTCTAAGAACACATTGTCTCACGAAATGGATCGACGAATCTTCAGAGCAACATAGCCTCCATTTGTAGCTAAAGAAATGTCCTTTGATAGCTCAAGAGACAATTGAAGATCTGTCGATCAGTCTTTTCCTGAGTCATTTTGAATGAAACACATTTCTCAAAAAAATCAAAAAACTCATAAAAGAAGAGAAATTTAATGACACCTGTTGCGAAAAAAGAACCCAACAAGAAAAAAAAAAAAACAAACATCATCCTTCAAGAGCACATAAATCCAAGAAACCAAAGTGTATTCAAAAAGTCATTGTACCTAGGTGGATCGGAAATATCAACAAATTCGAGCGAAATAAACCACAAATCGAGTTCATTTCGAGCGAACGCTTGGATGTGTATTCAAAAATTGAAGAATTTGTTTATTTTCAAGAACAAGAACTCACTGCTGGCCATCAAGCCATCAAACGCGCCACACACCCTACGCCGCGAACCGCTAGCCACCACTACAGAAATCACCGTGGAAGTGTAGGGAACAACGGCGATGAGGGGAAACAGCAACGAGAACAGCGGCGGCGATGACCATCAGCAGGCCCCAGTGTATTGCAAGTGTATCCCATTTTGCAAATACAACAACACAACGAGCTGTTAAAAATATCTCCTTCAACAAAATGACACATACCACCCCGATCGGTGGCAATCGAGAAGTAATACACTTGCGCGCTGACAAGTGTGACACAAAAACAAGCGCAAACGAGTGAGCTACAAATACGTGTGTCTGGCTTACCCGCCGATTCTTGCTCCTAATCATGAATGGAGACCTGTAGTTGTGTTTGCCACGGTGATGGTGGTGGTCTTTGTTTTTTACGCCCAAATGTAGTTTCTTCATGATTCGGCGATCAGCTGATCAGAGGACTGGCCGAACTTTAACCTGCAAAAATAGAAGCAACGCGCACTGACGAGGGGCTCTCACTGCCAGCTGCACATTAGCGCGGCCACTCGCCTCTGCAATGACACTTTAGAGCACAACTAAATTTAGGTCACACTAGGCCGGACCGAATGTGGCGCCCTCTCCTTGCCTCTGACGGAACACAAACACGTTGCACTAGCCTCCCTTCGCTGGGCGACTGATCGCGCACTATTACATAAATCCCCGACCGGACGGTTGACGATCTCGCCAAGATCTCGACACTGCGAGCCGGGAAAAGAGCCAATGATCCTCAGATCTCCAGACCGCACTGGGAGAGAAAATTTTTTCGCGAGTGCGGTAGACTTTTTTAGACAGCTTCCTGGAATGTGATTACTCAGCGGCGGATATATCAAGGAATCTTCACACTTCTCCGCTGCTGCTGCGGGGAGTTCAAGGGGCGAGAACACACGCAGCTGACGAGCAGAACAAGAAAAAAAAAAAGAAAACACACACGAATTATTCAAGAAATTCCGATTCGGCCTCGAGCTGATGTGGAAATTCGGAAATTCGGAAATTCCCCGCGATCGTGCAGTGCGATGTGACGCGACGTGGAGCATCCGCAAAGGCAAACCAGAACGCAAAGATAAATAAATAGACTGGCACGACTGGCGTGCGATCTCAGATGGAGAGACACTCGTCCGCAACTAAAGTTTTGTTGTATATTTACAAAAAATCTTTCATTTCCGAGAGAGCTGCTGAGCGCGAGTGAGAGGGCGAGAGCGAGAGTGGATGAAAGTGGCGACAAAATCTCAGGGAAAATGATTTGTGTGTTTTTTGGTTTTTATTTTTTTTTGTGTTTTTCAGCAGAAAAAGAAAAGAAAAATCGTAAGTGAACTATTTCCCTCGGAGACATTGCCAGAGGCGAGCGAGTTTTTGAATCTAGGTGCATTCGAAGTTTTCGACATCAAATGGGGGGACTTAGAGGCGGCAAGTGGTGATCGATTTGGTAGAGCGAATGACTTGATCGCTTTTAGAGGGACGGGGCACTTGCGGTCAGAGTCTGCATACAATGTTCTGAAAATGCATTCTATCAGTGTCGGCAGACTTAACAGAGCAAACATGCCTAATTTTGCAATCAGGGATGTGTCAAGTTTATTTTAAAAGCGTAGCTAACAAAAATCGATAATTATCTGATTCATAGGACTAAAATTATACTACTATTACGCAGGGTGACTTCGATTCATTCATGAGAAGTTGTGATGACTGGAAGTTGAGTATAAACTTCCTGAAGTCGGTAACCAATCCTTTCAGGACGCCGTTTTATAAGGCTTCGGCGGATACGAAAAAGAATTGGCCAAAGTTCTGGACGACACGGGCAGCCACTGGCGCAAAGCACTGTAGTCAGATAACTGGGGATCTGGCTAGATCAGTATCTATATTTTAACAAACATATAGATGCTGTTCTGGCCAGAGCCCGAGGCCCTTTTGCCCTTACAAAGAGACTGTTTTACAAAAGCCAACTCGATGCGAGGGTGAAGGTTATCTGCCACATGACCCTCATCCTTCCAATGCTCACCTATGGCTGTCCCGTGTGGTTCAACGTGTATGCAAGCTTGATGGAAAAGATTCGGTTGTTTGAGAGGGCTTGTCTTAGGGCTTGCCTTCGTCTTCATCGAACTCCAGAGTCCCAGTGCATAAAATTCTATTCCAATGAGGTCTTATACAACAGGGCACACTTGATAGGAGTGGACAATTTCCTGTTGAAGTTGGTTCGAGGTCATACTGCCAGAGTGATGAACTCAGTCAACAATCTGATCTCAGGGGCTCACTACCCCAACCCTCAATATCACGAAAGGGTACGTCACAACGGCTTCGTCCCCTCAGAAGCATTCCTTCATTTGGATAAGCACGGTCTGATGCAAAAAATAAATGCGGTACCACTCATCCATCACATCAGATCAACTGTGAATGGGCGACTCAACTACGACCGCTCCGTCGCACAACGAGCTGAGGAGGATCTCCTCCGGTTCAGTACGGCGGTCCAAACGAGAGATGTTCGGGATGTTGCAATGCAACGTCGATGGCTGGGGAGAAAGGGAACTCCATCATCGAACCCTTTAGACCCGGGGTAAAAAGGGTAGTACGTATCCCCGAATGGGGGACCAGTCGGTCACTGTCTTGCAGCAAATTAGATGCAAATCTATAAGCTGACCTACATAGCCTAGGGTAGTTTTTAAGGTGGATGTAAGCTGTTAATTAGTTAGAAAGGGAAAAGAAAAAAAAAGGAAAGTTAAAATAAAATAAAAGGAGAAAGAATGAGTATTCACATACGTACTGGTGTACTTATGTGTACACATTGTTAATATCAAACACATATATACGCATATGTCTATATATTCATATATACATTTGTATATATATAGCTTTAGTTAGTTTAAGTTATTTTTAAGGTAGTCTGTAAGTTATAAGTATATTAGTTTTAAATATAGCCAGTTATGTTATCAAGTTTATTTTCAAAGTTTTCTTAATATTAAGTTGTACAGTTAAAGTAAATTTTCTTTAAACGCTTGGATTCTTTATTTAAGTAAAGACATAGGATAAGTTAGCTTAGAGGTCAAAGAGGTCAAGTTTAGCTTAGAGTGCCCGCCTAGAGCCAGTAAGTTATAATAATAATATATATGGGTGGCACAACAGTCCGAGGCGGACCTGGGCCTAGCGTCTCAGCAACCACTCGTGTTGTGCGTGCTATTGTTCTTTCACGAGTGGAAGGGACCTACGTTTAATGCCGACTCCGAACGCCGAAGTTGAGAACCTTTTTCTAGACAGAAATACTCCTTGAGCATTGTCAGTGACTCGAAAGAGGTGGAGCTGTGGTCTGAGTCTGAGTTACCGCACATTATCTTACACAGAGATTTGATACCTAATTGCATCTTTCTACTGAATTCATGATTATATTTGTTTCAAAAGATATAATGAATGTACAAATTAACATTTGAGGAAAAAATAGATTAATAAAAAAAAACCTCATTTAAGTTAGTAAATAAAAAATGTATATTTATGAATTTAAATATGGCAAGAAATAAATTTGTTTAATGCCTTACAGTAAGTATAAAAATTTAATAAATAAGCACATAGATACATGAATAAATAAATAAAGAAATAAATAAGTAAATAAATAAATAGATAAAAATAAATAAATAAATAAATAAATAAATAAATAAATATAATAAATAAATAAATAAATAAATAAATAGATATATAAATAAATAAATAAATACTAAATAAACAAAAATGTACATGTATGTGCCTATACGAACAATAAATAAGTACAAACGAATGTTTATTACCAAAGTTTCTTGGAATTGCTTGGAAGTATTGCAGATCAATGTCTAAGAAAATAAATTTCTTATTAAAGGGTTTTCGGAGCAGTTGCAGCGACTTACAAATTTTTCGTTAAGTGTGTTTATCCTATCAGAGATCAATTCAACATTCGCTCTTCTATGCAAGGATTTTGTAGAGTAATGCCACGGGAGACTTAGCATCATTTTTAAAAGTTTGTTCTGTGCAATTTGTAACTTTGCTATGTGACATTTCGCACAGTTACCCCAGACCGGACACCCATATAAAATTATTGCTTGAAATATTACTTTATAAATTATTATTTTGTTTTCTAGTGATAATAGAGATTTTCTGCTTATGAGTGGATATAGTAGTCTTGTACTTATATTAATTTTGTTTAATGTTTCTTTTGTGTGTTGGTTAAATAATAGTTTTGAGTCCAGATGGATTCCCAGGTACTTTGGACTTTGGAGCTGTGAATTATCAAATGTGATAAATTCGGGTATCGAACCTGGGACCCTCTGCGTAGGAGTCGACGCACTTACTTTTGAAGTGGAGGGCACAATGGCTTGACATCGAAATAAATGGAACACCAAAAAGAGAATGAAAGAATGAAAGAAATGTGAGAATGAACACCAAAATGAACTGAAATTCACGCTGTTGGCTTGTTCGGCTGGACAACCTATCATGGATGGATGAACTCGAGGGGGTTTCAACTAGATTTCAATGAAATCGCGAAGTCTTGAAACCCCAATAATTCATTGCGAAACCTCTGATATTTGGAGAAATTTGATGAAATCCGACGATTTCGTTCGGTGGAAACATGGTATTTAACAAAGGTCGATGATCCGATTTAGATTGTATGTACATCGAAGTATCATCGACATCAACATGTAGTAATCACTTGGTGGAAGGTCTGGACTAAATGTTGTAAGCGTTTAATTTATCATTATGTTATTATTAAAAAAATAAACAAAAATATCGTGTCACCCTGTACGCTTCCACATACACATGCACAATCATTCTTAATGCAATTCAGTTATCTACTTGCTATAATCCTCTCAACGATGTACAATTATGCTCTCAATTATGTAAGTTCTCTTTTACGTTGTATGCTCTCAATCAGATTATATTCTCATGTCATACCCATTGTGTTATACAACTGTGTTATACGAATGTTATAAAAAGGCTGATCGATGTTATTAACGCTCTCTTTTGAGTAAACTCTGTTAAGGCGATACGTTTTCGAATGAGTCAGCGTTCTTTGTTGTTTTCATATTATGTGACCTTACAATGTTTAATTCTTAAGGACCTCAACAAAGCTCCTGCAGCATCTGGCGAGTAGCATTCGATTCGGCGTTGCACTGCTGGAACACAATTCTTTTCCTATGAGCCAAAGCTTGCCGCATCTAAGCTTTCGTCAGACGGTTAGCAATAAAGGTCCGAATTTACAGTTTGGCCATAAGAGATCAGATCAAAGTCCATCCCCCCAAACCCACAGCAACACCTTCACGGCCCACAATCCTTTGCAGTTTGCGGCGACTGACTGTGATCCACTTTTCATCACCAGTCAACATCTGCTTTAAAAAAGCGTCCATGAAGTTTTATGGCGTGAACTCGTGTGGTACCCATGCATCGAGTTTCTTATTGTATCCAGGCTTGTTCAAATGGTTCCAGACAGTTTTTTGCCTTTCTATCCAACACGGTCATGTGGTAGTTGCTTCCAGTCACGCCCGTTCAGCTGATTGAAGTCCCTTTCCAGCTGCTTAAGCCAACGGAGGAGTGGTCTTGCTTTACCATGTCGTTCCTTGGTGTTGGAGTCAAAGGCTTTCCAGGCCGGAGCATTGGTGTCCATTTGCTCTATATCACCTAGCCTAAGACGAGGGACAACTCGAACTCGTTTGACCAAATCGATGTAGGTGTTCCCTCAGTTTCCTCCTCCAAACACTATCAGCACATAAAAGACCACAGACAATACGAAGGACTTCCTTCTCGAGGTTACCAAGAATCTCCTTGTCCGCTCTGGTTAGTGTCCATGCTTCTGCAGGACTATGACTATCAAGGTCTTGGTTCTCAAAGAGAAAGCTTTATGCCTCAATTGCCCTTCAAGCATTTGAAGACACAGCGATTGGCAAGGGTGATCATTCGTTTTATCTTCGCGGTGGTGTCGTTGCTTGCGTTAACTTCTGAGCCCAAAAAATTCAAAGACTTGTATTACTTTCAAGTTATAGCTGTCTACAGCAACCTTTTGTCCAAGACGTCGCGTTTTGCATGATTTTGGCAGTGTCTCTTATTCCAACTCACACCAATGCCGACTCAATTTTCCCAGCCTGGCAACACTTTCGATAATCTCATTTAAAAGGCACAACAAAAATAAACAGAAAAAAAGGCGAACAAAAAACACAGAAAATTAAATAAAAATAAATAAGCCCGAACATATTGTTGTCCCAAAAATAGACGACGGATGCTCCACACGGTGACAGATTCAATGGGAATGAATTTGTTTTAAATCGTCTAGCGTGGCCGCAGGAGCATTTACATGCCGATGCATTCGGCATTCGCTTACAGCTGGACCGTGAGCGTGTCAGAGGTGCATTGTGGATCGTAAATTGTTTTTTTTTTTTTTTCTACCAAGAACTAGTCTGCTTAGCGTCAGCGTTGCCATGGGATTTGAATGTCAGATCAATTGGCTTGACATAGATGACTTGTATGACACACATTCGCGAGAGTGTCGAATGCCTGGGGGCGTCATCGCCGCAATTCGGACAACATTGGCTGAGTATTTTTGAATTTATCTCTCCCTCTCTCTCGGAGAGTGGTGGGAAGGGTAGTGATTTACAAAAAAAATTGACTCACTCTTGGCAGCAGGAGATCTTTGAAGGCGCGTTCGAAAACGCCCTTTATTCTGAGTGTGGTAGGTCTGAATTAAAATGCACGCGGTTGTCCATTCCTGGGCAGATGGGGGTCTTTCGGGTCAGGTCCACCGCTGGTTTGAAGTCGTATCTCAAAGAAAAGTGGAAACCATCCATGCACCATATCGATGGGAGCTCAAGGTGGTTATGGTGTCCCACAAGGTTCCGTTCTGTTACCAACACAATTAATTGAAAGGAAAATCGCAGTACCTTCCTGACAAACGGCCTCCTAACCAGCAGCACCTTATTTTGACGGCTTTATTGAACTACTCCGCGACGACTTCAGTGCCTTGACTGTCTGTCTTGTCGCCAGGGTCGCAAGGGAGACCTCAAGCAAAGTGAATTAGAAATGCTCACTTTATACCCAGCGATGATGTCTTAAAACGAATCAGTGGCATCATGGCAGCGAAACAAATATAAATCATGAGCCCCCTCAAATGTCAAGCAGCTCCACCGATCCAATTTTAAAGTTCTCAAGTTCATTGGATTTCATATATTTTTGGGATGGTTTTTTTTACAAAGCACAGTTAATAGAAGACGCTCATGACACAAGACGTTATTCGACTTTACATGCGTGCAGCGTGGACTCCTGTTTCGCTGCACACTTTGTAGTTGCTCTCCAATCCCCTCCTTCAATATTCAAAAATTCACCTCGAAATCTTTTCCCCTTCTCAAAGTTCACACCACATCGCTGACAAAATTCACAATCTCAAATAGGGAACTACTTCTGGATTGTGTCCGTAATAGTTTCCAACTTGCTTGTTGCCATTCCACACCAGGTGGCGGGGAACAGACGCAGTTTATGGATGATGTCTTTGATAAGGGATTATATGTGTCCCCTGTATGTGGTTCATAGCCTTGCTATTTTGGTGAACCTGTGTACTGGTAGCATTTTAATGTGATTTGTTCTCGTGGGGAATTGTCTGACTACCGGGAGGGAAATGCTCGTGGATGGAATTTCTCTCCACGTGCAGTCTGTCTTGCAAGTAAAGTCACCCGATTAAAAAAACAAAAGAAATAAAAAAAAAAAATTGACCGAAAGAATAAGATAGCGAATACAAGTTGCAGCCATGAGAATTCCTAGATTGTTTGAATTGATCGCTGGGATAGGGTGGGAAACAAGGCAGTGAAGGAGCAACTCAACATTGTGCAGCTGCTTCTCGTAAGGAAATGGCTATGCGTCGATTGGGTTACGTGGCACTAATGTCTTCATCACCACGACCTTCGAGGGTGCCATGAATACAATTCCAAAAGGCAGGTGACCGCTTGGCTGACCAAGGATGAGGCGACCAAAAACTCGCCTCTCTACCATTGGCCATAAGTTAAACTCAATGATCAAGAAACCAAAAACTTGGCTGGCCTGTCTACGATTGGCCACACCTCCTGAGGAGTTAACCCCGTGACCCCCACCCCCCCTGTATACCCTTATAGACGTTGCAGTCCGGGAACAGATAGTCACCACATATTTTTGAACAACTAATTCAATTTCTTAAATTTTTGGACTTTCTATGACTTCCTTTGAGAGAATCATTTGTGAAGCTTTTGTTGCATCTGGCATTTCTTTGAGTCCACTGAATGGTCCCATCTATAAGGGAATGGATGTCCTTAACCGGAGTAGTACCGGACATTGCCATAATAAGTACTGGAGTGCCTCATCCTTTTCCAGGCAAAGCCGCCGTACCTTATCATGGCGCAGGTTGATTTTGTCAAGGTGGTCAAATTCCTCTGTCACTGTCCCGCCTCGGATCAGGTGGCAGGTTTTCGGTGCTGATGTGGTGAGAGCTGATGATGGAGGCTCCCCATCACATAATTCGGAAATTACAACAAAAATGGGTTGCTGCCTGGTTGTTGAATGGACCTCGAGTTTCTCATCCTTTTCCAGGCAAAGCCTGTGTCAGAGTGCTCCAATGTCCGACAAAAAAATGGATTCACGGTTGCGTCGTATCCCCCTTGAGAAGGGCAATATAACGGTCTTACATGCATTGATTGATAATCCTTCCGTCCTGCACCTTAAAGACTTCAACAACTCTTGCATCGACATGCGATGTCTTGATTCCCTGTACTTCTCATCATATTCGACGTTGCACCTTCTTAGGATCCTTGCGGGGATCAACCATGCATCTAACCATGCAACGAGTCCTGATTTCGAATTTTGTGACTAAGTCACCGATCATTATCGATCATTTGCAGGCTTTCCCCGGACCACGACACGACAATCACGCCCACCAACCTTCAAGATCACCGCCTACAATCAACGCATCATTGTCCAACGTCCTCTTCTCTGTGCCAACCCTCACAGACCATGTTCAATGATTGCATGTAATCCATGCGGCCATGGAGCCATGAAGCTACCGGTCGTCGACTACGTCTTCGTTCCTATCCATCAGCAAATTGCATTGAACAGCAATTAACTCCCGTTCCGACTCTGTTTGGGGATACATTTCAGTTATGCGTCTAACCTTGAACGCGAATCTCCGCTCCAGCTCGTCGTTCGGCGTTCATTTTTTCCCGGTAACAGGTAGCCCCTCTCGTGCCGCCACCGATGCGGTGCCTCAAAAAAGGGCCCCCACATAGCCGGGGGATACGTTAGACCCGTAATTAGACGGAGAGCTATTTACCCGGCCACGGATCGTTCATTGGAACCCATCGATGGGCGATTAATAAAGTTCTAGACGCCTAATGGCGCTGCTGCTGCACCGTGCGTCGCGGTCGTCCGTGTATACATGGTCCGTGATAGAATTTGACGGCATGACATGCCAGGGCATCTCTGAGTGTGCGCACACACACTGCGCGCCTGTCTGAGGATAATTGCGAGCGGGCATAACTCGAAGATTCGAAGATAAATTGTTGCTGCGGCCGGTGCCGCCCTGTGCGAGGTGCGGAGACGCGGGGTCGTTCAAGGCTAAGCTAACGGAATAGTGCTTGGCCAGAACATGAATGAAGTTTCCGCCAGCGTGCATAATTGCCCCCGAAGGACCCTGGGCGTAGACGTGACTGGAGGCGATTTCTGTTTCTGTACGAAACTTGTTCAAGGAAATCCCCGAGACGGCGGTTGGGGGGTTTTTGAGCGCGGAATCGATTCCAGGGAAGCCAATAAATCGATTTGGCAATCGGCTGAATAGAGGCTTTGTGTGGTCTAATCGGCGGGGTGTGAGTGAGTGGTGGAACATGCATGGGTAGTGACTGTTAGGACACTTTCTTGACAAAGGCACCTCTAAACAGGGTCTCACTCATCTCCACCTGTCTGTTAGATAATCATTACACTTTGCAGCAACTTGCCGTCCACCCAATTTGCACGAGCACAGCGGTAAGGTAATTACATTCTTCTCGTTTCATTTTTTTTTAGCTAATTATGGAGTTCTTTGGCCCTCGTACATGCACACATTCAGTGAGCTGACCTGGTCCCCCGGTCCACTCCAGAAAGAAACAAAACAAAATTACGCAGACAATTGCGAGTCTAATTATATTCCCTCGGGCTCCATCAACTATCCACCATTCAGCCCGAAACGGTGGATTTCCATGGAGGCTGCTGCTGCTGCTGCTGCTTCTGTTGCCCACTCTGCCTCTGCCGCCGCTCGTGGAATCGGTTAGAGAATTCAAAAACGATTGGAATTCCATTTAATCTCTTAGAAGCTTGCGTTAGGAGCAATCTTTAGCCCCGAGGCCACACTCATTACAAGATACGCATCCGATAATTACAGAGCTGGATAGATTCGTTTGGTTTTTCCCTTGTTCGCCACGGTGTTGCCTGTCCACTTCGGATGGATGGATAATCAATCATGCGGATGGGCCAGTGTATGCATGAGATGTCAACTGGAGTTGGGGAATTGCCCAGGCTCTTCGGAGGGCATTCGTTGAGATCTGTCTGACAGTGACAGTCCAAAGATGACCTCGAAATTAGAAAATTCTGTCAAAATGATGGGAAATTTGGAAAACTAATTAAATGCACCGAAAACCGATTGGGGATTGGGTGTGTAAAACGATAATAATATGAGTGGCGCGACAGTCCGAGGCGGATCTGGGCCTAGCTTCACTGCAGTGTGTAGAATAGATTGTAGTATTTTCGAAAGTAACAGCACCGACAACGGACTTTAATACAACGCCCCGGGCGCCTTGCACCCTGTCAAGTCTGCTCTCGTCCTGTCATTAGTTGATTCATTCGGTCATCCTCTGGTAATCGTAAAAGTAATCCGAAACCAATAAAGAAGTAATTTACAAACAAGCTGAAAGAAGCTTTTTATTGTACCGCTGAAGAAATAGGTATTCGTTAACATCGTCAACTTTGCAAAACAATGTGCTGCAAGCTTATTAGAAATGGCGATGCCAAGCCAGGTCTTGGAATAAGCAGCTCGCAAGCATCGGGTAAACTACCCTAATCCACATCCAAATAAGCGCCTCTCTCTCTGTTGCAACCACCGCAGTAGATGTCGGAGTTTCTCATCCTCTTTTTGCCCGGCCCATTCCACCGCACTTCCTGGATTGCGGTGATATCTGCTTTGTAGCAGTCCAGGGCCTCCGCGAGTTCTTCTGCTGCACGCCTTTTGAGGGACCTAACATTCCACGTGCAGAACCGAAAATCGTTGTCCTTGTATCGTTTGCTGGGGGTCGTCAACATTAATTCCGCCCGTATCCGAGGCAGTTGATTGTCTCTGAACCATACAATTTTTTACGTGGTGAGGGAGTTAACCTCACGCACAACTCGCAACTGGGAGGCCAGGGCCTATTCTTTAACACTCGGGCGGAGAGTCCGGGTTTATCCGGTGTCGGTAACCTCGCTAAGGCTGTGAGCGCCTGTTCCTAAAACTGTAGGGATCTTCCGCCGCCATCTCAATTCCAAGGCCCCGACCTGGCCTTAAGATAACCTTCTAGACCTGTATGCCGAAGTCGCACAGTAGTTCTAGAAGGGTCGAGTCGAAGTAGTTCTAGAAGGACTGCGCACCAGGTAGCTCCTTCTGACTGGAGTTTCGGATGCCGCCGTCGCAATCAATGCAGGAACATTCTGTTCAGGGCCACTTGCCAAATTTATAAATCAAGCAATAATAGCTTTTTTTGATAAAGCATTACTCGCCCATGATTGTTTATGGATTCGATCAAGATGTTCGCAGTTTTTTTTTTTGTTTTTTGGTTTCGAGAAGGTACAACAAACGTCCGTTATAAAGATCATGCCCTTAGACAGCCTTAAGACAGCTTGGTCTCGATAAATTGAGACAGTGTACTCGGGACCTTCAACAAAGGAGCACCATCTCAGGCTTTGGCCCTCCGTGGATCCCCAGCCAAGGAAGTAAGTGAGATATCCCATAAGTCCAAATCCCTAAGTCAGCTCCTTGTCAGAACTTCAAGGGGACACCTGGCTAAAGCTCCGACTTGTGACAGAGTGCTCAATATTGATTGGGCACATATGACAAGAAAATCACACGTCATTGCTGGCTGTCTATCCCTGTTATCCAGTTCGAGCTCTTCCATTGCCTTCCTTGGCATTTATAATATGGGTGGCGCGACAGTCCGAGGCGGACCTGGGGCTAGCTTATCAGCAACCACTCGTGTTGTGCGTGCTATTGTTCTTTCACGAGTGGAAGGGACCTACAGTTTAATGCCGATTCTGAACGACGAAGTTGAGAAAACAATACCCTTTGATCATTATCAGTGACTCGAAAGAGGCAGAGCTGTGAATTATAAAAGGTGGTAAATTCAGGTATCGAACCTGGCACCCTCTGGCACGCCACGGCGACCCGGATTTAAGCTCCTCAAAACTGTAAGCGGCACTTACTCGGTTGTAAGAGGTTGAGGGTATGCCTACATCGAACGCCTCCGTGATGAGGTTTTGCATTCCCGATCGGGTATGAAAGAGGTAGCCGAAACCTCGCTAGGCTACTTACCACTTCCGCCAAGCAAACCTTTGTATGATGGCAAGTGTGAGCAGAAGAAACGTACAACCCATGAGGCATACCAAAAAGCGCTTCAACGGAAAACAAGAGCAGCGCAAGAAGAGTACCGGGCTAGAAGACGGGAGGTGAAGAAACTTCTACGCCTGAAGACGAGGTCTCTCGCAACCTCCCAGCTCAAGGATATCGAAGAGTCTAGAGACAAGCATAAAATGCGGGCCTTCTACAGAAAAGCCAAACGCCTTGCCGCTGGCTTCAGCAAAGGCACCTAGGCTCTTCGAAACTCTGAGGGTAACCTGGTTACTGACCCGCAGGGAATAGTGGATGGGTTTAAGCAGCGTTCCAACAGCTGCTTAACAGGCCTGACCAGGAGAGAGTGATAGGGAATCAAGAAATGCCAACTCCAATCGATGGAGTCGGCATCCAGCTTTCAAGAAGTTGGCACAGTCTTTAAAAGGCTGAAGAACAACAAACCCACAGGCTCAGATGATTTACCAAGACTACATCAGACCTCTTTAAGGGCGGTGGAGATGTTCTGGTAGGGAGCATGCACCAGATCATCTGCAGAATTTGGGAAGATGAAAGCATGCCCAACGACTGGAATATCAGCGCCATATGCCGCATCCACAAAAAAGGCGATCCTACCTCTTGCAACAACTATAGAGGTATATCCCTGCTCAACATCGCGTACAAGATCCTGTCCAGCGTACGTTGTGAACGTCTAAAGCCGCACTAATTGTCACGTACCAGTGCAGCATCAGGCCCGGCAAATCGACAATAGACCAAATTTTCACACTAAGACAAATCCTGGAGAAGACCAGCGAGTTTCAAATCAATACACACCATCTCTTCATCGATTTTAAAGCCGCATAAAACAGCATTCGGCGATGGCCGAATTCGGGATCCCGAGAAAATTGATCCGGTTGTCCGGGGTGTCGCACCATGCTAATACATACGGAATGCACCGTGCAGTTTGGTTCGAGGACATCCGAGACATTTGAAACCTGCACCGGATTTCGGCAAGAAGATGCGCCGATTTCTTCAATCTGGTACTGGAGAAGATAGTGCGGCGGGTAGCTGTAAACTCGGAAGGCAGTATCTTCTACATGTCAGTCCAAATGTTGGCATACGCAGATGACATCGACATAGTCGCGAGTTTCCATCGTGCCGTAGTGAAACCTTTCACGGCGATTGAAGAACAGACGAAACGAGCTGGTATTAAGGTAAATGACGTTAAGACGAAACATATATATATATATATACATATATAATGCCAGGATGTGGATGTAGCGCGCCTAGGACCGTCAACAACGGAAAGCAGCTATCGCTCGGGCTCGGACCCTGCATGGGTCACCAGCCTGATAAGTAAGTAAGTAAGATGTTGGGGACCATTGGTAACTTGTCGTACTCCAGAGCCAAATCTGAGCTGTCACTTGTTATTAAAGTAGATATTTTTGCGCTGCTAAATAAAACATCTACACGGGCGCGGTTACGTGAGTTTTTGTTTGGTCTTCCTAATTAGAGAAGTCCCTCCCTCTGAAGCCTCTTATTTCGCCCACTTTTATGGCAGGGAATAAGTCATAAATTAGTGATCGAGTTGGAAAAACTAAACGTTGTCCGGTCGAGGCACGTCTCCCATCTTCATTCGAGGTTTTTCTATCTGAGCTAAGAGTGATTATTCCTCCTCCGAGGCGCAAAATTGGTTGTTGTATGCAATGTTGTGTTTAAGGGCTTAAAGCTCAAGAGTCTAGAAAAGCAAATATCTTCACACGAACTTGAGCATTGCGCTAGTGTCCTTAGCAAGGTTTGGCGCCTGAGCTAAGCATCATGCCCAGTAGACGGTCATCCGCCATTGCATCGTTCACTGAATCACTTTCGAAAAATACATTTGCCTTTCTCTTCCAGTACGAAACATTCGTTACACTTACTATGCCATATCATGTCTGATTACAAGTTCAAAAGAAGAGGAGGCAGTACACACCCTTGTGGCACACCATTATCTTCCGCCTAAGCCAAGATTGGAGACAATCCTAAGTCGTCTGAGTTGAAGTCAGAGGAGATGGAAGTCGAGAAGTGGTGAAAAGCTTGCTTCTCTGGCCAAGAATAAGACTTCATGGTCTTAAACAACTCGGTTTCTTTATACGACTCACCAGTCAAAGAGTTTTCTCACAAGACACTGCTTTCGCAGTGAAGCAGGTTGCCAACACACTCCCATAGGCATACACTCCGCGTTAATCGGGCGAACATATGCATTGTCGCTCAGCAAAATCCTGGTCTTCTCTGAGTCCCTGAAATTTGCCTGAGTCTACTACGAGTCTTTATATTTTCATGATGACCCACTTCATTTGACTGCCCAACACACACGCCCCTCCTCGTGACCTTTCCGAAACAAAAGAAGCCACCAACCCGTTCGCCATGTCACCGATGCACACCATGTGCAGTTGTCACCGCACTTCTGCTTGCATTACTCTTCCTTTCTTCTCGTGGGATTTTGTTTTTATTTAGTGTCACTCGCAGCACTCCCCCAGAACACGACAAATGGCCGCATGTAAATGAAGAGACGGAGATAGAGGAGGAAAACAACAAAAGGAAACCGAAATACCATCCAATTTCTCCGGTGAATCGTTGCAATAAATTTCCAAAGCGCGCACTGCAATTAGACGACACAGACTTTGGCTGGAGAAGTGGCTGGCCGACTGACGGACCGACAATCAAGAGAAAGGTACGACCAGTTCCAAAAATACAATCCATCCGATCAGCCTACACGAGGTGCACTCGGATGCCGTGCACTGGGTCTCGAAGGGAAGTGACGTGAGCGCCCGGGAGGACATTAAATTCTAAAACAATCGTAATTCTTCGTCTTGTGGAAGTGTGGCTGTATGTTGGACTGGCTGCCTTTGAAGAGCAAGCGCGCCGAGAGGGTGTGCAAGGCGGTGGGGTGGTGGGAGTTTTTAATGGCATTCGAGACTTCTCAAATCGGAAATGAGCTTGGGTGACAAAAATTCAAGAATAGAACGGAACTTTAAGTGTGTGTGTGAAGCGGAAGAGAGACGCGTCATTGTCTTGCGGAAGCATAGAGGAAGTTGTTGATATGATGCGTGCTATTGTGGTTGACTTGAGCATTTCAACCCTTGTCCCACAAGCCACCCTATACACTGTCCACAGTGACAACTCAGAGTCAATTTGTTGTCAGGTTTCACCGGGCGAAGGTAAGCCATCCAATTCCCTTCAAGTAACCGCCACTTTCAGCAAACTTCAATTAAAGAGATCATCCCATCAGAAGATCCACTCCCCAGAGTAGCATTCAATTTCCGCACGTCAAATTCAAACACAAACACGAACACAAACAAATTAGGTTTTGATTCACTCTTGCAAATGAATTGAATGCAAGCGGGACTGCGGTAGATCGTCGTCGTCCTCCATCCAATTATCCGCAAATAGTCAAAAGTCAACATTTGTAGCGCTGCAGCAGTCGTTAGAGTTTCGCAACCAAACCCTGGAGAGGTTTGCTTCCTTCGGGGTGGTTTTGCACAGGGCAAAGTCCAACTGCTGCCTGCCATATTTTCGCAATTTATGGGACGACCCTGGGCGAGTCCTGGCGTCCGCCGTCCCTAGGAGGGGAGAGAAGGTCCAACTTGCGGCCAGATGGCAGCCAGCACTCAGCGCCCTCATCTACATACACTCCACCGGCGCGTCGCGGTGTGCGGCTCGCTCTGAGAATGAGTGCAGAACCACTTCCGCAGACACAGTCACACACACACAGTCATGTAAATTATGTTCGTATGAATAAATTTAGGTTACGAGGTAAATTGGCGTGGAAGCCCAAACCTGCACGGCCCTCCCGCACGCCGCTGCTAAATAAACAAATTCCGCGAATTTCACATGACAAATGAGGGCCACTACGTATCTGTGTCTGATTCTGATACCTTTTCGGCCGCAGACTGCCAGCGAGCGCGACTGTGTGTGGGTTCTCTTCCGCTGGCGGGCTACCTTGATGGGCGATTAAATTTGAATCAGCCCCTCTCTCACTCTCTCGCTTGCAGCATTTTGGCAAGTAATTGCTCGCATTATAATTTATTGAAGGCGAACAGATGGTTAATTGGACTTTCAGTTTAGATGCAGTATTTATTGCATGTCCTTTTCATCAAATCAAAATTCGAATCCATCGGATGATGCATGGTAGCTGGGTGCCTGGGTGCATGGGTGCATGGGTGCATGGGATGCGTGATTCGAAGACAAAACGGCAGTCGAGCGACACATGCATGCTCAATAAACAGATCAATGACCCCGTAGATACACAGATACTCAAATTTGTCACAACAACTTAGTACCCACGTCGATGCGAGTACGGGTAGGAGGTGGACCTAGATACTGCGATGGGATGGCTAAAAATAGCTCACCGATTCGATTTATGAAGGAAACAATGCAACCGAATGCAGGGGCAGCAACTGAAAATAGTTCCAATCGACGAAATCACATCGAATCGGTTTGGGGATTTAAATCAGAAAAAAATTGACTCGCTCTCTCTAATGGAATGGGCTCAGGCGGGGGCAAGTACCCCGGCCTATGCGCTATGGAAGGATGTCATTGCTTGAGTGGGCATGGAGTAATTCAATTAGGCGGGAAATACCGCCAACGGGAATGCACACGTGGTTCGACAAACGGATGACGAGAGTTTCTTGGCGGTTGTCGACAGAGGAATTGCCAAAATGTGGCAGAATGTGGCTGTACCTAACTGGTGGGGATGAAGTTTCAAAAAAATAATTTACGACAGGAGTTGGAGTGTGGGTGTCATATTACATTGTAAGAAGAATGCTATGCCAACAGTCCGGCTTTACTCTACCTTCGAGTAAATAATGCACCGTACGTGATTTTAACAACACACAGTTCGATCTTACAAAGAAAACCACACGTTGCCTGTCAGAGAAAGAAGAGTGTATCTATGAGCCATCACCTGAATTGGCTAGGTTATGTACTGTGGCAGGCCGAAATATGTCCGACTGCATCCACTCTCTTTGTACTAGTGGACGGGACCTATCTCTTCGAAGCTTTTTTTCTAAGCAAGTACAGGGTGGGTCAAATACAAGTTCCGTTTGGAAAATGCAATAAAGTGGACAAAATTAAACAAATAACATATGAAACATTCCCATAAATTATAAAATATTGCGTCGTTCAATTGGGGCTGTCTCGGCTGGCACTACAATTTCACCAAGACCTTGTTGATGGTTTCAGGCTTTAGCTCACGGATTGACTGGATGATATTGGCCTTAAGTGCTTGAATAGTTTCCTGATTGTTGGTATAACATGCAACAAAAATATCCAAATGGTTTAAATCGCAGCTCCAATGCGGTCAATTGATATCTCAAAGACGGCTGTAACAAGATTTTGGAACTCTGTGCACAAATGATTGATTATGGCATGGGCTGTGTGGTATGACGCGCCATTCTGCATGCACCAGAGGTCGTCCAAATCAATGTCTTCAATTTCAGTTAAAAAAAAAATCCGGTGGGTATGGCTCTGTAACGCCCACCGTTGATCAAAATGTTGTTCCCACGCCTGTTTTTGAAAAAAAAGGGTTCAATAATGCTCTCGGCCACAGCCGTCACATTCTCATCTGTGCGCACCGTACGACGACGCGGAGCAGGAGCAGTCTCATGAACGTTTTGCACAAACGTGCATACAGCACTCGCGGAGGGTGCTTCAACTTTAACTTCTATTCAAGCTCTCACTTCGGATTTAAGCTTTCAATATTCCGAAAAGTTGTTCAGCCATTTCATTCCACGGAGGTTTGATACTGACTAACTGTCAACATTTCGAGCAGGAAACAGCTGCCATTGTCCCATGATTTAAAAAAAAAACAACAACAACTTTTTCTTCACCCTCGGAGTATTTTCAGTGACTCGAAATCGGAAGCGAATCTTTTTGTTTTCGGTTCAGGCCTTAAATACGCAATCTAGATGATGATACCAACATTGGACGCATAACTACTTCGTTTGTTGCCGAACGATAAAATGCTCTACTAATATTAATTCGATAATATTCATAATCTTTATTCCGACTTTTCTGAGCCTCCTCTGCCAAGCTGCTGATGATATTATTTCTGCTCCGTGGAACAGAATCCAACAGAACAGAAGAAATTGTAGCCAATGTAGCTGTTTAAGCTCCAAATTTGTGTACTATCATGCATCATCGATAGAGAATACTTTTAGTTTGCAAAAATGGTTGATCCGTTGCAGCGTCTTGGAGCACTTTTGTTATAGCCCATCGAACATTGAAATACCCTCCTCAAAAAAACGGCTTTCATTAAAAGGTATATAAAATTTTGATGTCCGAAAGTTCAGGCAGAAATGATGTCCGAATGTTCTACCAACGGGTAAAACAACTATCCAATGGATACAAAATTCGGACAGAAGCCTGTCGTGACGCAGAGGGACAACTCGTAATAGATTCCCAGTCGATACTGAGAATCTGGAAGGATCATTTCTTGACTTTCATTAAACGGCAAGGATACTCCAATACCTCTGTCAGGCAGAATGTTCCACTCAACGCAATTGACGATGATCGACGAAACCCCCCCCCCCCCCCCCCTCCCAAGACAGCCTTCAAGACAGCGATATAGAGACTAAAGTCGAATAAAGCTGCTGGTGCAGACGGACTGCCTGCGGAACTGTTTAAGGCAGCTGGAGATGAGCTGGTAAGGTACATGCACCAACTCATCTGTAAGATATGGTTGGAGGAAAGCATGCCCCATGAGTGCCGACCTCAGTATCGCTCGCTCGATCCACAGGAAAGGACACCCCTTCAACTGCGCCAACTACTGAGGGATAAGTCTCCTTAACATCGCCTATAAGATCCTCTGCCGTTTTGGCAGAGAGTCGTGGAAGTCCACCATCGAACAAATCTTCACATTGTGGCAGATCCTGGAAAAACCCAAGAAATGCAGATTGACACCCACCACTTATTCGTCGATTTCAAGGCCGCATATGACAGCGTGCATAGGGACGAGCTTCCTGTCAAATTCGTCAGGTTGTGCAGGATGACAATGGAGAATTCTCGCTGCTCCATCAAGGTCGGTAACGAATTCACCGAGACATTCATGTCAGAAAAGGTTTTAGACAAGGCGACGCGCTGTCATGTGATTTCTTTCATCCTGAAAAAGATCGTGCAAGAATCACACGCAACACAAGAGGCACAATCTTCCAGAAGTCATTGAAGCGGAGGTTGCCAAAATGGATCTAGCGGTGAACGTCGAGAAAGGACAAACAACATCGACGACTTGGCCAAAACATCACCAACAACAGTACCGAGATTAAACGCAGAATTACTCTTGCCAACCGCTGTTTCTATGGGCTCAAGAGGCAATTGAGTAGTAGAGCCATCTCTCGAAGGACCAAGCTGACTTTATACAAGACCTTGATTATCCAAGTCCTGCTGTACGGGGCGGAGGCATGGACAATCTCAAAAGCGGATGAGGAAGTTCTTGGTCTCTTCGAGAGCAAAGTTCTGCGTTCAATCTTTGATGAGGGTGTCAATATTTTGACGAACTGTACGGGCTGTACAGCGGCATGAGCCTAGTCAGGCGTCAACGGATTCAACGTCTAAGATGGCTGAGCCATGTAGAGCGCATGGGCAACACTGCTCCAGCCCGAGGAGTCTTCGACTCCGAACCAGTGAGACAACGCAATAGAGGACGCCCGAGGAACCGATGGCGCACCCAGATGGAGAAGGACCTCAATCAACTTGGTGTGCGCAGGTTGGAGACAGCTGGCTAAAGTCCATGCCAGCTGGAGAGGCTTACTGGTCGAGGCCCGGGTCCACCCCGGACGGTAGCGCCACCAGAAGAAGAAGAAGAATTTAAATTGTTATGCAAAATGAAAAAAATTCTTGATTAGATAATTCAAAACAATCATAATCTTAGCTTCCAAAGTACCTACAGTCAATTGCAATAGTAAGCACTCAGTACTCAGTTGTGTATTTTGTATACTTTTTGAGATATCCTCATATCTTTTGTTGTTTCAAGCTCATACCTAATTGCATTAAAAACCTGCATTAAAGATTTTATTTTCTTTTACGTTCCGTTTGTGATTATTTTTTATTCAAAACACAGACAACTTTATGCTGTGTACTTACTTTTGTGATTGACTGTACATAAGTACATAATTTTAGGAAATATGCAACATCTGCAACATATGCTTCCATAATACGTACATTTTTGTAAATGTCAACGTCGCTGGTTTGAGCTAACGCTACAATGAAACGGTATACATCCAACAGAAACTAACAAAATTCTTAGCTTTTCTTCTATTTTCTGATACTCTTAGAATCGAAAAACCTAAACAATTTGGCTGGGAGAAATTTGTCTCTTTTGATATTTTTTTTTGTTCCGCTGTGGTAGCATTGAACTGGATAAAATAATCTGTCTGCCAGCCATGTCTAAGATCTAGCTCTTTGAGCCCTCATTGACTCATGGGAGTCCATTGATGTTCTAATGGTTAGTATTAAAGCTTTAACCTCAAGTGTACTTAACCACTGTCCACACCTTAGGCTTCAGTAAAACTTCCCAAAATGCTTCCACATTTGATCCACTTGCACGTCCAAATAAGTTAACGACTTCAAAGTACACCACCAGCCCTGAACCCCTTAAGCAACGAAAAAAAGGCAAAAAAAAAACTCCAAGGATAATAAGTCTTCCCCGACCGTTCCATTCGATTCCAATTTGAAACACAGCCCGTAACGAAATGTCTCTAGCGGCACGCTGACGACTTATTGCACTCACTTCCAGGGGTAATCCTTCAATCCGCAGCAATCACTTGCGGCATCGCACCGAACAGAGCAACAAAACAAAAAACCGCCCGAACCGAAGCCGACAAACCAAATCCATCGTCATCTCGACCTCGTCCATCGCCTGGTTTTTGTGAGAAATCCTGTCTCGTTTCAAACGTCCACCACAACTGCGCAGCAAAAAGAAGTTAATGATCTCGGCCGCAAGTGCGCGGCAAGGCGGGACGGGACGCAATCTCCGGCACAAAAACTGACCACGAAATCGAAACCCCAAGCTGGCGACCGGCAAAAAAGTGAACGACACGAGCTATACTCACAAACCGTTTGGCATGTGCCCTTAAGGAAGCAATTGGCTGTCTGCCTGCACTCCTTTTGAGGGCTTCTCGGTCAGCAGTGAGGGATGGGACGGCGAATGCACCTGCTGCCGATTCCACACCGCGTCTGCTCGTCTGAAGGTCCCCCAGCGCCCACCATTCTGGCATCCCTTCCTCGTCTGCGCACTTGTGTGTTTTATTGCGAAAGGATGGCTCTGCTCACCCCGAAGCCAGCTCATCCCCGACAGGATAACCGATTCATAAAAATTAAAATCAGCTCAGTACCACTGCAGCGCCGGTGCCGGGAGTCCTCGCATTATTTATTCATGTCCTTATTTGCCTTCGCGCCGCCCTTTCGTGCACCGCACCACACCACGCGCTAATAGTGCGGTATGCTACCAGCTACAGTCCTGACTGGCGTACACGGACGCTCGCTCGCGTGGGGCGAAGGATACAGGATGTGCGAGCACACACCGCTGCTGTGGGGGTGTATGAATCGATAATGACATTGTATGTCTTCGCGTGTGTGTGGCCCTGTGTGCGGCTGTAATCCTGGGGTGGATGGAGCTTGTTTGCTGTCAAGGTGCTTGTCGGCAAATTTTATTAGCACCATCACACTGCCACTGTCACCGCCACCCTCTCCGCCTCCCTCCAGGCGGTCGAGACTTTTGTGTTCTGTCAGCGATGTCAGGCAGGAAGGCAGGAGTAGATTTCGTTGTTTCAGGACGCCGCCGTGGGAGTGCTGCAGCTAATTAATTTATAAACTTATAACGGAGGTTTGGTCCTATGATGAATTTTAAAAGGATTTCGACGTTCTGTGTCCTCGTCGCTTCCTCGTTGCGAGCGGCATTTGACTGTAATCACTGAAGTGTACTTAACCACTGTTCGGCTGAAAGGCTGTGCGGTGATGGCTAAATTAGTGAAGACTGAAGACGGGGAGGACGAATTCAAGGATGCACCTGCCTCGTCGAAAAGAGGCAAAGTGTGGAGAGTGTTTTTTTTTGGACCTGCACAAGGAGAGTGAATGGCGTCAGAGGATATGAGACTGAAGAGCTTGACTGTATCCGGTTTCAAGTGGCGATGAGGTGACGAAGGAGATGTGATTTAAGTTTGCTTTGTCGGTTGCTGCGGTGATTCTTGATCCTTTTAGTCAGTGGATTAGGCATGTAGTTCACAATTCCATGTGACTGATGGGTTAAGGGAAATCCAATGATCCCTACGTCAGAGAATCAAGTTATGAGCAGAGGTGGAGAGTTATCGATAGTCGCTGATGTTGATATTAATCGTAATTTTTGTGGAAGACTAGTGATGATTGCCGATGGTTCCTCCTAAATTAAAAAATCAATCTTGAAAATAAAGTAGACAAAATGCACTTGAAAGTGTTTGGTTTTTTAGCCAAGTCCTGTTCTTTAGCTTCTTCTTCTTCTTCTGGTGGCGCTACAGTCCGGGGTGGACCTGGGCCTCAACCAGTTAGCCTCTCCAGCCGGCACGCTCTTTAGGCAGCTGTCTCCAACTGCGCACACCAAGTTGATTGAGGTCCTTCTCCATCTGGGTGCGCCATCGGTTCCTCGGTCGTCCTCTATTGCGTTGTCTCACTGGTTCGGAGTCGAAGACTCCTCGGACTGGAGCAGTGTTGTCCATGCGCTCCACATGGCCCAACCATCTTAGACGTTGAATCCGTAGACGCCTGACTAGGCTCATGCCGCTGTACAGCCCGTACAGTTTGTGGTTGAGTCTTCTTCTCTGCCATCAACGCAGACAGGACCAAAGATCGCACGCAGAGCTTTTCTCTCGAAGAGACCAAGAACTTCCTCATCCGCTTTTGAGATTGTCCATGCCTCCGCACCATACAGCAGGACAGGGATGATCAAGGTATTGTATAAAGTCAGCTTGGTCCTTCGAGAGATGGCTCTACTACTCAATTGCCTCTTGAGCCCATAGAAACAGCGGTTGGCAAGAGTAATTTTGCGTTTAATCTCGGTACTGGTGTTGTTCGTCTTGTTCACTTGCGAGTCGAGGTAGACGAAGTCCTTCACAACCTCGAAGTTATAGCTACCCATTGTGACGATCCGTCCAAGACGTCGATGTTTTGTATCCTTTCTTGATGACAGCATATACTTCGTTTTGCCCTCGTTCACCGCTAAACCCATTTTGGCCGCCTCCGCCTCAATGCCAGCAAACGCTTCATTGACGGCTCGCTATGTTCTGCCAATCACGTCAATTTCATCCGCGTATGCTAGCAGTTGTACGGACTTCTGGAAAATTGTGCCTCTTGTGTTGCGTGTGAGTCTTGCACGATCTTTTTCAGGATTAAAGGAAATACATGACAGCGCGTCGCCTTGTCTAAAACCTTTTTTGACATTGAAGGTCTCCGTGAGTTCGTTACCGACGTTGATGGAGCAGCGAGAATTCTCCATCGTCATCCTGCACAACCTCACGAATTTGACAGGAATCAAGACTAGACATGGCGTTGTATAGCTCGTCCCTATGCACGCTGTCATATGCGGCCTGGAAATCAACGAATGGGTGGTGGCTGTCGATCTGCATTTCTTGGGTTTTTTCAGGATCTGCCGTAATGTGAAGATTTGGTCGATGGTGGACTTCCACGACTCTCTGCCAAAACGGCAGGTGGCCCCCCCACCGGTCTGGTAGGGGTGGGGCACCCCTTCCCCGCTCTGGTATCCAACCCATATTTTAATTTTTTATTGTAATGAAAAAAAGAGGATTGAGATTGGAGAATGAACAAAAAAATAGTTTGCCTCCCTCTAGAAAAATGTCTGCGGGCGCCTATGGTGAGAATAATTCCTTATAATTAACTTAATTGGCAAATGAAGTAAAACTCAAGTCTTTGTTTCACCGTCTCTGGTCTCCAAAGGTAAGTGGATTTTGTGGTATAAGCCTTGCATCTGCCGTGCATCTAGTGTTGATATGAGTTAAGGGTCAGATGCAGTCATACTTCGATAACCCGAACCACCACCTGCCACAAACAAATTTGAGTTATCAAGACATTCGAGTAATCGAAGTGTAATTACAATTAATGTAAATATTAGTCTTGGTGCTACTGCCAACCAATTTCATCCGAGTGATCAAATATTCGACTTATCGAAGTTCGACTGTAAATATTTATTTATCTGTGATATAACACATAAAACGTAGAGGAGCATAATTTTAATTTATAATAGCCTGTTACACATGATTGAGGAGAGGATTTTTTATTTTGTTTTTAAAAAAATACATTCAATGGAATTTAAACCATTGCAGGTACACATAATTATTTGATGTTACATGAGTATTTTTTTGAATTTGCAACCAACGCGTTTGAAGGTGGTTGAATCAAATCATCCTCAATTGTCGCCGCTGTCGTTATCGTTATTGTCGAGCTGAGAAGATTCGGATCTACGAAGTAACTACGGAACTCCAAAGTAACAATATCGCCATTCACCAACAGAAAATCATCATAACACCTTCTTGTGTATTCCTGGTATTTTTTCAAGCTTCAAATTACATCTGAAGTTGAATTGCTAGCTCATCTCATTCGTTTGAGCGTTTAGTTCTGAGAATCAATGAAATTTCATCCACTTCCCTCCGTTCAGGATATTCACCAAAGTTTAGCCAATTTTTTTAAAAGTTTTCTTGGCAAAGAAAAATGTAATGACAGATTGTCATAAAGACTAAAAAAACGCAGATTAAGCCGAAAGGCACAGTTATAACATAGATTAGATTAGCTTAGAGTACCCGCATAGGGTCAGTAGGTTAGTATTAAGAACATTGTAAATTCTTAAGTTAGGTAAGCTAGATTTAAGTAATTTTGACTAGCATGTAAGTAAAATATTTAAGAAGAAATAAAATTACATGAAAAAAAAAGGATATTCACCAAAACCACGACTTTGTTTATACTAGGTCAAAGGAACATGCAAACGCAGTGCCCCAAAAGCGATTCCTTGAAAACACGAACTTGTATAATACGCAGAGTCTTGCAATTTCTCTTAAGAATTCGACTTATCGAAGGTGACGCTATCATGCTAGGTGACGAGTTATCATGACATTCCAGTAATCAAAGTCAGATTTCATGCAAATTTCCGTCTTGGCGCTATTGCCAAAGAATTTCACTCGAGTTATCAAATCTACGAGTTATCGAAGTACGACTGTATTTCAAAAGTATTCCGGAAAATTTTAGGCAGATTGGATTATTATTTATGGAGATTAATAACTTTGAGTAGAGCCGTCTCTATCTGAATGCTAAACGTACTAAGAACTTTAAACGCGTTTTTCTCGCAACCATGAAAACGGGTTTACCGATCAGTATGAAATTTTGATTATTTATTATATATAGCATTGTCCTCTGCCTGAATAAAAGATTTTCTTTTGCACGATTGGGTTTTTTTTATAGCCGAAAATCTGAGGCATTTTGTGTTAAAACAACACCTTTTATTGTCAACGTCTGCCGTTTTTAGAAAAAACAAATTTTGTAAACGTCTTGTTTCAACCGGAGCTTCATATCCTATAATCCCTTCCCTAAAAATCTTTGCATTTTTTTTCAAATCACCGTAAACCTTTTTTTTTGGACCCCGCGCAAATGCATTGTGTTGTACGCATTTTTATATATTTTGATATAAAAAAATTATATTATTCTTCTCAAATACAATAAAATCGTGCCTCGCCTTGTGACGTTTTAACATTAAAATACACAAAAACATATATTTAGGTATACAGTCGACTCCGCTTATTTGCAACACAAAAAATCCAGAAAATGTGTTGCAACTAAGCGGAGTATTCATACAACCAATGTTTGGATAAAGGCAACTTTGTTGTACCGTGATAAATATCTTGTTGCATATAACCGAAAGTTTCTTTTAAGCGGAGTGCATACAAGCGGAGGCGACTGTATTTCCGTTTGTAGGACCATGGGCCTTAAAATTGCACTATTTCGTAACATTGCAGGCACATTGAAAGATATCATTCCCCCAACGCTTCTTGGTGAATGAGGTAATGCATTTCCAAAAAGAGGGAAAAAAAGGTCTTAGTCAAGATATACTTCTTATCATTTTAGTGAAATATTGCGTCTGACTTGGGCCTCATTTCGCATTTCCTCATTTCAAGACATTTTCCAACCTCGCCGATTGCGATCTGAATCATGAAAAATCACTAGCATGCTTCCATCATTCAACATTTAGAAGCATGTCTCATCTCCCTTACCAACAACATTGAAAAGTCAGCGACGAGCTTAGCGTGTGCAATGGCGGCCTTGCTTGTGCTTTCTTAACTACGACGATGTTCATCGAAAACATCGATGTTTTTCATCCATGCACCGTTAAGTATGGATTGATTGCATCGCATTTCATGGAGTAATTTATTTATTTAATAATCTCTAACTCAACCTACCTCCCAAATCATAAAAGATTCACAAGGGATACCGACTTCAAATCCTTTTCTATATGAAAACATTTCTTAAACATTCATTCAAACTGATGGCTGAACTTTTGTTAAACCTCTAAATGAAATATTGTACGTATCAACGTCCTGAAGTGCAAGTGAAGTGTCTGATGATGTCGTCTGTCCCTTGAAATTCGGAATCAAACAAAATCTGTGAATGTGTGTAACTACGTATGGTTGTGGTGTATAATGTGTACATGATAACATAGATTGTATATATAGATATTTTCTGTACCTGTTGGTTCCGCAAAATCTAACGCTGAGTATTTTATTTTTATCTTTCTTAAACAAATTCTCTTTTTTTTTCGAGTTAAGTTTGGTTTATGTGTTTTGTTATTTGTTTTCGTTTTTTTTGTCTTAATTAATAATAAGGCATGTCCAGTTATATCTGAAAATGAAAATATTAAAAAGAAATTAGAGTTTTGTCACGAGAGAGAGTTCGTTTGATTTTTTTTTTGCATCTAGTGTCTACTAGTTCTATCGTTTTACAAAATGAATGCAGATGGTCTAGGTCTAAGGCAATTTTGGATTACTTCTGGCTAAGATTTTGAATTTTTGAACTTTCAAAAACTACGTGTATGCGAGGGTTTTGTATGTGAGGTTCTAAAATGTAACTAGACTAAGATATCCGCTCGTTTCAATGAAATTGCTATCAGTGGTGTTCGAAATAACAATTTTGACTTCAGAGTCTAATTTTGGGATATTCGGCAGATTACTGGTAGACTAAGAGGAAGGGGCGCAGCTATGAAACACTACCTCTTCAATTCGGTACCATCGTACAGTGGGGTATATGACAACAATAGAAGGCATAATTTTGTTGCAGCTCATCAAAAAGAAAAAAAACGATGTAGACTTTGAATAAAATACCGCATCTATTAGAAAAATAGAACAGCATTGCCATCTTTTAAGGCAATCGTACACAGTGACATTGCAGAACTGAGTGTTTTTGCTAGACCACGTGTGCATTTTGACATGAACGCTTAAAAAACAACATGGAACATATTCTACATAAATTACTACATGGACACTGAAGACGAATAAAGGCAAACAAAAAACAAATTTGTTCACTTCCCTCCATCCCCACGACCACCACTTGTCCCAAACCACATACAACTTTCAACCTGCTCAACAACCCATCAAATTGACTTGTAGTTGCCGAAAAAACATTCTAGTACACATAAGAAGCTGCCCTTCTCAACACAGAAGCTTATGCCATGTTTAGCAGACATATACCCTACTGTGCATCGGCACTTAGAACTGATTCTTTGCTTAATTTTTAGCGAGCACAAACGTGTTTGCCCTTCGATGGAAGCCACAAGTTTTCGCCGATGCCCTGTTTTGTATCTTGGATAGTAAGTACATATATTAGAGTACTTAAAGTATAGAGTACTTAAGGTCATCTCATGTGGGTGATGGCACACTTTGACACTCCAGAAAATTGCGAAGCTGACGAACTCGCTATAAAGGGCACAAACTGTCATCCATGTCTAGCGCAACCACAAAACGTCTGCTGAGGCTTGAAACGAAAGTATGGCCTACTGACAACCTTAAACGATCACATGGTCTGATCAGACTGAGTCTACCCTTGGGACTCTCAATGGCTTTATCACGGGCCATTATGCCATTAGAACACACGTGGTAAGAGTGGTCGGCTCTGACTTCTGCAGAAGTTGCAGGGAAGTTGAAGGGGATGAGGAAGAAATTACAGGGCAACGTATTTGCTCTTGCGGCGCTCTCTCCTCACTAAGAGGGAGCTTCTTCATTGTTGACAAGAATGAATAAGCTACCAATCGAGCGGATAAATAAGAGTACCAACAGGTTGTTCATGAGTACATCCAAAACTACAGTACGTCCCAGAACAAAGAGCTCACAGCAGGCACGAAGAGTGGAAGCTCCAAAGGTGATCTCAGACAAAACCCAAAAAGAAGCGTACGGCTAATAAACCAAACGTGGCATTAGCGACATCTGCAAACGAGGTAGTCAGAGAGCACCTCCAATTAGACCTGATTGATGCGATGTCGAATATTGGGAATTCGGGGGACGAAAGAGGCATTGGGTGGTGTGAATAAAATTGAGTGTGAGCATTTCCTTAGCATTTTGGAGTAAATGCTCCATCTGGTGTGAATAAAAATGTATTTCGTTAAGTTTAACGAATCCTCTCAGATATTTTGACAGCTGAGTCTTTCCTCCGTTTTGGTGTGAATAAAGATGAAATGAATGGAGAGCTCACTTGTGGTTGCATAGGAAGTGACTTCAAGAGAGAAAAAAGTGAAAACAATTTAAAATAATGGATACAACTGCTTCGGATGAGGAATACTTTGACGGATTACACCTTAATCCTCAGAAATAAAAGGACATCTGGAATGGACGATGACGATTTGCAATTTTCCGTGCTTGTTGGAAAAAAGCCAAACTCTAGAGTTGAAAGATATGGAAGAAGAAATAAAAAAACTGCTTGGGTTTAATTTGAGCATCTCGGTTAATCAAGAACAAAAAATTGATAACATGAAGGTCCGCGTCGAATCAAAAGTCGATAAAAAAAAGACGGGCATTCTTCCCATTAAATTAGAAGACCAAAAACAATCAAAGGCATAGCACCACCACCGGTTTTTTCAGGAATATCGGACAGGAAATGGGAAATGGGTGGGTCGCCGTGGCATAGTGGGTTCGATACCTGAATTTACCACCTTTCATATTTCACACACCTCTTTCGAGTCACTGACAATGCTCAAAGAATATTTCCTGTCTAGAAAAGGCTTCTCAAACTTGGCCGTTCGGAGTCGGTATTAAACCGTAGGTCCCTTCCACGCGTGAGAGAACAATAGCACGCACAACACGAGTGGTTGCTGAGAAGCTAGCCCTGGCCCTCAACGGGCTGTAGCGTCACCCATATATATCGGAAAGGAAATGAGTACTTAACCATTCCATGTCAACAAACTCGAATCTATACACGTTCTTGAAATGATCCCCTGCGTCCCCGACAGGACTCCGAACCCGTGGGACAATGCAACAGAGGACGACCGCGTTGAAGGTGGCGCACCCAGTAGGAGAAGGACCTCAACCAACTTGGCGTGCGACATTGGAGACAGCTAGCCAGAGACCGTGCTAGCTGGAGAGGCTTGTTGGTTGAGGACCAGGTCCACCTCCGACTGTAGCGCCAAATAAAGGAGAAGAAGTCCCCGAAAGGACATGATTTATCATTCTTTGTTTTCCGCGTTTGTATCTTATATATATATATTATTGCATATCCTTTGCACCCACCTTTACCCGACTTTGCACTCTCCCTTAAAAGCCAAGAACTCTAGCAGAAATGAAGTACTACAGAGATGCCCGACTTCTACCTCTCTTGCCCCTTAAAATATTTGACTAGTGTGTTTTATAAGGTGTTCAGAACCAAATTGACCAGTCAGAGGACGGCATTTACGTTATTTCGTGAATAACCGTCAAAAATTCATGAATACCCGTCAAAAAGGCACTCTAGTTTTCAAACGTCAACCAGAGGGAGAGCACCTACTTTGAGGCAATTTTTTATTCACACCAAATTGAGTATTTCCTTTAACGAAAGTACTCGACTCATGTGTTCTTACTCGGAGTCTTTTCTCAGTTTTTATTCACACGACCCATTGTCGGACATGGTCATTGATCAAGTCCTCAATAACAACAAGGTTTCGTTCAGATTTAGGACTCTGGCGCATAGAATACTTTACTTGCGTAGCGTCAGAGCATACGTACACGCTGAAGTATCTGACGCAAGGGGATGACACAATGAATACTTCAACGCACAGCTGATTTCATTTGACAGTTTCAAGTTTGAATTGAAAATTCAAGTTGTTTTGCTTATTTATGCACAATTAAAATATGTATTTTAATATAAAGCAAAAAAAAAAAAAAATAAGCAATAGAGGACAGGCATGGAACACAAGTGAAAAAGGATCTCAACCAACTGGGCGTGCGAAATTAGAGGCAGCTCAATAAAGATCATTCCAGCTGGAGAGGCTTGTAAGACAAGTCTCATGTCCTAGCTTAGGTTAGGTAGGTGGCCTGCTA
This sequence comes from Eristalis intricaria, assembly GCA_964034865.1. Taxonomy (NCBI): domain Eukaryota; kingdom Metazoa; phylum Arthropoda; class Insecta; order Diptera; family Syrphidae; genus Eristalis; species Eristalis intricaria. Next base: position 52,357,628 of record OZ035874.1, read on the forward strand.
GTGCATTCACCAGCACATTTGGTGTAACCACCAGTTTGGCAGACTCTTTCCTATCTCGAGCGGGTATCGCTCTACTGAACCGGAGGAGATCCTCGTGTGTGCGAAAGACATCCGGTTCGTACTGGAGTCGCCGGTCCACTGTTCGGCGTTCGACGTGGAAGATGATAAGACATCCTTGTGGAATGCTTCAGGAGAAATAAAGCCGTTAAGGCGCACCCTTTCATGGTACATAATATTGGGGTAGTAAGCCCCAAAGATCAGACTGTTGAAAGATGTCATAGCTCGTGCAGTGTGCCTTCTGATCAGCTAAATAGTTAAATTATCTACCCTGTTCATGTTTGTACAGGACTTCGTTAGGATAGTACTTCTTGCACTCAGACTCGGGTGTGCGATACAGACGGAGACAGCTCCTAAGACACTGCCTCTCGAACACCCTCATCTTTTCCATCTGGGAAGGACTCACGTTGAACCACAATGGACAACCGTACACCATAATTCCCCGTACTAGGGCCATGTAGCAGATTACCTTCACTCTGGTATCAAGTTGCCTGCTGAAAACAACCTCCTTGCCGCAGCGAAGGCTTTTCTGCCTTTCGTCAGAGCAATATTTATATATTTGTCAAAATAGAGATATTGATCAGGCTTAACGCCAAGATATCTATAAACACTTTTCACGGCTAACGGCGGTCCCTGTGGGTCAACTACCAGCAAGCACTCTACCAACTGCGCCATCCAGTCGTTAGGTCCAAGCCTAACTGTAGCGCCAGTTGAAGAAATGTAAATTAAATTGAAATATAATCTGTAAGACGTCTATTAAAACATCAGACAAGTGAAGCCGAGAACTTGCACTTTGAGGCTTTTGACTATTTTAAGAGGGAGTATCTTATTGGCCGCCAGCGTATAGGGGTGTTCCTATATAGGTGACCGATAACTCCTTACTCGACTTATACGACAATGCTTGACCGGAAGTCCAGGAGGGAGGAGAGTGGACAGTTTCGGCAGTGTCCTTATGGACGCCTAGATAAAAATAATGCTTCTATCTGTCAGACTCATTGACCGAGAGCGAGCAGCCTCTTGAATAGCTTGAATAACTTCTGCTTAGAGTACTCTGAATCGTTGCGGAAATTTTATTGAGGTATTCAGACTTCGACTCCGAACCAGTGGGACAACGCAATAGAGAACGCCCACGGAACCGATGGCGCACCCAGAAGGACTTCAATCGACTTGGAGTGCGCAGTTGGAGACAGCTGGCTAAAGATCGTGCCAGTCGGAGAGGCTTACTGGTTGAGGCCCAGCTCTATCCCGGACTGTAGTGCCACCAGAAGAAGAAGAATTTAGGCACGCTTGACTAAAGAAGACAAGCAGGCTTCGATAGAAATATGACCAGGGGCTTCTTCGCAAGAACGATTTGATGACAATCTCATGAAGATAAACCTGGGTTTCCGGGCTGTAAGAGACGTCTTCGTATTAAGGAGCCGTAGTCAAAAGCGTGCACGAGTAGAACTGCAATTGGAGCTGGATCTCGGCTTAGCTGCTGCAGCAAGCGCCTGTATTGTGCTGGCTATTGTTGTCCCGTCCAGTTATTCCGACTCCGAACGGCGAACTTTAAGAAGATTCCGTTGACAGCTATACTTTCTGAACATTGTCAGTGACTCCAGAGAGGTGGAGCCGTGAATTATGATAGTTCGTGTTGGGGATTGAACCCAGACACCCAGCGTTGGAGTCGACGCACCTAACCACCTCTCCTTGGAGGCCATTTTTTGACGATGGGAACTTGGAAATTTTTGCAGAAATGTGCCGGAACCTGTGTTTCTGGCATAAGATCTGCAGACATTGGTTCAGTCTATAAATCACCCTCCCCACGCCACTGTCGTCCACTTCCCGTGCTCCAAAGCCTTGCCTACGATTCCCATGGCAACTCAGCCCTTCTTGAAATCAGCCGTTGCGAAATGATCACCCAAACACTTGGCAAAACTATTCGCCCGTAACGTCATCGTCATCGTTCGCCTTCAGTTTCGTTTTCCAAATAAACATACCGCCGCCCTCCCCCCCTTATGGGAGCACTTAATATCTGTCAAATGTTTATTACCCTTCGCCACACACAAACACCCATACAGCGGCACGTATGTCACAGAAACAAGAGACAACCAAAAAAAAAAAAACCAAGTCAAATCGACTCCATATCCAAGGGACCGTCGTCGCAGTCGCTCGTCGCATTCATATCAACACTTAGCCGAGGACACCGTCGCGTCCGCACCGCCGCCGCGCCGCTCCGATTCGGCGTTGCAGTGCGGTTTCAGTGAATTTAATTCCACGGCACATACTCGTCGTTTGGCGGTTTACCCGCGTGTACTCCAGCCATCCAGACATTCGCTCGCCCGTCCTTCCGCCCCCCGGCACTGGCCGACGACGATCTAACGCCGATTATCGCAATCGTTGTGCTGCGCTCGGTCCTTGTCGCCCCACCGCGCCGAGCTGAGCATACCACGGCCGCGCGTCGTTCAGCGGCGGTGGTGTAGGGCCGCATGCAGACCGAACAGACGGGGCAGACAGCTCAAACCCAAACAACAATTTGGGCCTGCACGTCTGCGCGGAAAACGGGACGAATGATAATAACGTCGACTTCGACGTCGTCGTCGTTGTAGCCGACTACCACAACGTGCACTACGTACAGACATGGTACGTGGATCGGTTTGATCTTGAATTCATATCAAAACAACAACAGCGGCAGCAGCTGCGTGGCGGCGGCGGTGGCAGCGGAGCAGGAGGGGCAGGCAACTGTGGAAGCTAACATAACATTTAACCTTGACTTTGAAATTCTTTTTGCATCATCGCCGTCGCATTCGCCCGCCTTGTCCGCGTCTGCGCACTCGCCTCCATCGTCGTCGCGGTTGTAGTCAACGTCGTCGTTGTCTTAGGCTTGGCTGCCGGCAGCAGCAGCGGCTGGTGGATGGTAGTGGCTTCCTTCCAATCAGCCCATGTGTGTCCTCATCGTTTGGTTTGGCCGTTGTTGACTTCGACGGCGACTGTAGTACGGGAGTAAGATCGTACCCCCTGCCTGGGCATATTAGCCTACTGCCAGCTCCAGCTTGACTTGTGTGTGCTTCGCTTTGCTGGGCCAAGCGGTCGCTGCCGATGCGATCATTTGAAATGACTGCGGGGCGAGGGGAGCCCCCAGTCGTGGCATAGATTTGCGTCGGGATAATTGAAGAACGGCTCAACCTACATTGCGGTCTTGAGGACGGAAGGAAGATGAGGTCGTGGCGCGAGGAAGCGACGGAAAAAGTGCGTCTGGCGGTTAGTGTATGTGGGGCAGGGCATGCGTACGAAAGTTGGCCAGACGGAGGGGATTCCGTCTTGGCACGATTGTGCGTGTGTGCGGCTGTGTGTGGGAAACGGAATTGGGGCAACCAGATTGAGTGTGGAAGATTGGAGGACTTTCAGTTTCAATGGATGCGTCTGCGTAGAGGCGGGCAGGAAATGTGTGCGCCCTGGATGGTGCGATGGAGGCATGGGAATGATTATGCAATGCTTTTGAGGGAGCGATCGGAGGGATGAGTGTGCGTGGGCAAATTGATGCGAGTTTAGGTAAGGAAAACAGTGTGATATCGACGGGGGCACTGTCTTGTGTGGAAGTTGGGGGCTGTCCCGAGATGTTTTAAGTCTCGAGCACTAAAATGCTGCGTTTGTTCTAAGATAAAAAATAGTGGAAGGGCAGGGGGGGGGGGGGGGAATTTGAACGTAGTTTACCTTTGAACAGCACATACAATCTTATTACTGGTGTTCAAAAACCAACCCACGATCAATAAGGCAACAAATGGTCGATATTTCCGAAAATAAAAGACCTTGAGAAGATGTGAATTTTGTATCGTCAGGCATGCTCCGGCCCGAAGAGTCTTCGATTCCGAACCTATGGAAAAACGTAGTAGGGACGTCCGCGTTTAAGGTGGCGCACCCAGATGGAGAAGGACCTCAACCCACTTGGTGTATGGCAGTGGAGGCAGCTAGCCAGAGACGTGCTAGTTGGAGAGGCTTGTTGGCTGAGGCCCAAGTCCACCCCGGACTGTAGCGCCAAGTAAAGAACAGGAAGAAAGAGAAGAAGGATTCGCAAAATAAGGATGGCACTACAGTTCCAGGCGGGTCTGGGCCCAGCTTGTACAGCAACCACTAGTGTCGTGCGTTCGTGTTGATCTTTTAAAGCAACTCCGAACAAGGTTGCTTGAGAATCTTCATATAGACAAGTATGCAGACATGATCTTCTATCGGCCAGTGTCCCTTGCAGGTCTGCACCAATCGAACAATATTTTGACCAGTTCGCCGAAGGAGATCTTTTGGTTTAGAACGGTTGATTTTGTACAGCTTGTCAGTCTGTCCAGGGTTGCCGTTGACAATTTTAAGAAAATCGCAAAAAAGTGCCGGTGCAAACAAAAGTCGCAATAACAATTGCGTTAAGCTTTGGTCTTTAATGTTTCCTTACAGAATGGTCGCTTTCTGTCTAGATTTTGATTTATTCATGAAAATCACATTTTCCATCCTCTGAAATAATTATTTTTCAAACTAATTTGAAATATTGTGGCTCTTCATCAGAATCCACAAAGGATACTGATCTGATTCTGACCCGACTCCGAATTTGTTACATGGGATAAATCTCTTATAAAAAAAACTCCACAAGTCGCAAGAAAATGTAAAAAGTGTTAAAATGGAGGTATTTTCAAAAAGTCGTGTCGCTAGACCCCAAAAAAGGGTCAAACTAAAGTATAGGGACAAACCGGAGTTTGACCCATCCTGGGTTTGATTTAAATGAAGTCTATGGAGATATTAGCCTTGACTGCATGAAGTGGGTTGTGCACCTCCTCTTGAAGCGAGCACTGAATGGCAGATCCCTGCCTAGCCAGTTCATCGGATTTCTCATTTCCTCTGATTTCAGTGTGGGGTGGAACCCGGATAAGAGACATTTTTACCTGACTCTCCAACGACGCGTTGATGCCTGCTACACTAACTTCTGCTTTGGCAAGACTTTTGACTTCACTGAATTGCAAATAACTCCGCTTGGAACACACTGGAATTGTTCGGCAGTTTGAGAGCTTTGAGGAAATGTTCAGAAATTCCGAGAAAGCACCCACCGACCGTCAGTGTAGATTGTCCAGCTAAAATCCTTGCGCCACGTACCACGTAGTTTGTTGTGGATGAGGATAGTGCTTTGATCATAGGGTTTTGATGTCCAGCACCCAGACTCTGAGACTGATGGCGCTGTACGCTGCTGCGGTGCCTTAAATGTGTAAGTCTATAGGTAGAAGATGTGGCATAATCTTTAGAGCGTGTAGCATAACCGTAGAGCGCCAGTGTGCCTATGCATGCTGTTCTCTGTACCTTGTTTAGGTTTGCGATATTGTCGTCGGCCAGCATTCTAGTGATGCGTATGTTTTGGGAGACCGCACTTTTTAACAAAGGTTCTACTACATAGACTATGCATGCTTTGTTAACTTGTTGGACTATGCTTTGCTTCCAGCTGAGCGGGGAATCTAAGGTGATACCGACGTACTTAGCGCTGGAAGAAGAGTGCGTTGGGGTTTTGATGTTTGTGGTGTTTGAACAGGCTTCTTTTTTTATTTTCGCATCTTTGGGATTCACATATCAGGGATAGTGAGTTAGGTTAGAAATATTATAAATTTGGTTCGTCCATTTAGAGGCCAAGGTGTTGTTTTTCTGCTTTCAATTCTCTACTATATCGAGGCAGTGTAATCAAAGTTTATTGCTGTTAGTTATCAGGTGTATGCTGTCTTAAGAAAGCCACCTCGAGCTTGAGGAGATGGTGCTTTTTGCAGTGCTTCTTGTTTTGCTCGTGGACCAGCTGAGCGTAGCTCAAGTCTTGTCGTAGAAGGTGGTTATTTTAGAGCCAATACATTTTCTGCACGCAAAAACCTAAAGTAAATCCTAGTTAGTTTGACGTTTACGAGCATGCCCATAGTCAAACTGGAAAACTACAACAACTGTTTAAGTGGGGAAAGTGAAATTTCGCATAAATGACGTTTACAAAGGCACCCTACAATCTGGTTTCACGCGGTCTGAGAGATTGTCCTTGAAAGTGTCCTTCAAGTCGTGGAGATAGTTGAAGACCAATACCTAAGCATCATAGAGTATGTCACAAATACTATCCGTAGTGTTCATATGGGATTTTTAAATGAGTAAAGGAAGGGCTGGAAGATGTGGAGTTGTATTGCGCTACAGGCGGGGAATCATTCCGAAAGGCCTGAACTCAATTAGTACCCCTGGGCCAGACTGACGGGCCTGTTCGCCGTCTTCCGGAATCTGACTATAGGAGATCGTGGAATTGTGCATCATTTGTAAGAGATCACAATAATCAAAACACACACCTGGACGATAAACAAATTTAATTTAACACAGCACAAAGCCAAACCAAGCCAAGCGAAAGAAAGAGGCGGAGATAGCCACGCGCATGGAAGTACAAGAAGTGCACTTTGACACAGATCACATGATTGCAGTCTTCGCTTTTGTTGCATTAGAATTTGGTAGACAAACGTGTGTTGTTTTTCTTGTTGCTAGATGGTATTGTGTTTCTTAGGGGGGAGGCAGGGGAGTGGTGATGTGTGTTGCACATCACTCAAGAGGCGTTGACCTGATATATGGGTAGATAGGTATACAAATTGGAAACCCTGACGGGCTTCCATGTTCATTGGGTCCATATTAGGGGTGACCTACTGCAGTTCTAAAATCAAGCAGATTCATTTGCGAACCCTAGGATGTTTTCAAAAACCGACCCCGCTTAACTCACCTAGCTTTAAGAAGAAGTGTTTTTCTATAAAATGCCGTCTTTTCTTTTTTAGGGCTGGCATTCGCAGAGCAGATGTTGGATAGTTTCTGTTCTCTCAGCATCCCTGTAGTTTTTGCAAACTGGGACTCCTATAAGCATACCTTCGTCTCTGCGACTAAGGCGGATCAATGATGTTAATCTCTTCCTGCTCAGCTTCGGCCATAGGGCAGCTGCGGTAGCTGCATTACTCAGGCTGAGCCAACGAGTACTGACTCTGACCAGGGCTTCTAGCTTTTTTCTTGTGGAGCTGAGTGACGTATGTGCGTATGGGATTGCCAGAGATTCTCCCAGCTCTGAGCCCTTCTACCCGAGACTGTCCGCCTTTTCGTGAACTTGAATTCCAGTATGTCCCGGTAACCAGAAGAGTGTCACTGAATTTTATCTTCACGCTTTGTCTGCAAAGACCAACTAGCTTCGATGTCAGACTGTCTGATGCTGTTTTCCAACTAGCTTCGATGTCAGACTGTCTGATGCTGTTTTCCAACTAGCTTCGATGTCAGACTGTCTGATGCTATGACTTTTAGTGCCGCTTGTTTCAGGGTCACGCGGCTATCAGAAAGGATGGTGATCGATCCGCCGGTAGCACCTTGGTTCTTCAGCCCGAGCACCGCCTCATGTATGGCAGTCACTAAGGCTTGAGTGCCAGCGATTTTTCGAGGAGGTCGCAGAAGATCCCTGCCCCTGTACCTGCGCTCGTCCTTGAGCCATCGGTGGATGGGGGTCTCCCCCACTGCTCGTCACGCGTTCCTTCCATTCTTCACGTTGAAAGAAACTCTTTCCCGTGGCCAGGGTTGGCGGAAAGTAATCAATTTGCTCTGTATTCTGCGCTGTTTTCCAACTTTTTAGTATGGCACGGCACCTTCCAAAATCTCTCCTCTCTGAGCCCCAAAGCCGAGGAGGCTGCTTGATAAGTAACTAACGAAACGTCTGTCTTAAGAAAACTTGCAAATTCACGCCCAACTCAAGAACCAATTAGAGACGGATGTGAACAGCTGGTATATTTATTTTTTTTTTGTTACTTGGGTTGATGAAAATCTTCAACAAGACACTATGTGATCCGTGTCCACATAGTGGTGTCAGATTTTTACTGACTAAAACCTCCCTTCCCTATTGGTTTTTCTTTACTACAACTAAGTTTCCTTATCTAGTAGCTTACACTTAAGGATATTTTCGAGTGTTTCAGGTACACCCTCGGTAAAATCACCTGCCATGACCATGGTTTATTATTATTGCGCCAAATCGAGCGGTCTCGTATGCTGGCGTCGGCGTACTAAACGTGTCATGTCCAAAGCTAGGAGGATGGCATTGTTACAATGACCACTTAGCTTTCGAGCGGAGTTTGTTATTTCTTCGTCGACGGTAGTTATTCCTAGGTCCCTTTGTATATCACAATTCCTCAATATCACTCCAGAGAGCTTTCACAATATCCCGTATAATTTTATTTTGAAAGGACTGAATAAATCCTCTGTTATTTGCTTTGGTACAACCCCATAGTTGTATGCCGTATGCCCATAAAGGCTTCAGTACTTGCTAGCAGTTTGTTGGACATGCTTAACTTGGAGTGCCTTCCAGGTAACGAGTACATTTCTCTATACCGGTGTTCGAGGTCTCCCCGTTTTTTTTCCACGTGGGCCTTCCACATGAGTTTCGCATCGAGAGTCATACCAAGATATTTTGCTTCATAAGCGTACGGTATTTGTACAGAATTAATGAAAACTTGTCATTTCTTCTTCACCACTTGCAGTCGGAGTTGGTTTTTTTATATCTGCGTTTTGTCCTTTTCCACATTTAATCCACTACTGCTTTATTTATAGAAGTCCAAGCTTGGATAGTAATTCAACTTTTAACGAATTTGATGCGCTACCCGATTCCATCTCAAGAATTGTATCCCTGTATCCTCGCACTGAAATTGCCATTGCGGGCAATTTCAATGTACACAATTCTAATTGGCTTCGGCATTCAGGCCAGACAACACCCGAAGGAAGGTTCGTCGAAATCTTTGCTGAGGTAAGCTGACCCAGCTAGTAAATGAGCCCACACGAATACCTGACATTGCAGATAATTCCACCAACACCCTGTTTCTCACCTCTCATCCTGATAAATATTCTGTTGACATACTGTCACCTCTAGGCTCGTCGGACCATTGTGTCGTATCAGCAAAATTCTCGTTATCACCACACACAGTTAGAGAACAAATTCCTAAGAGAACAGTTTGGCTCTACGAGAAAGCCGATTGGAACAAACTTAACAACTCTTTAGGAATTTTAACTGGTCACTTTGCTTCCGCGATAGTGACGTGGATGCCGCTGCTGATATGATCACAAATATTCTTCTGCTGGGCATGAGAACCTTCATTCCTCACAGAGTGAAGAGTATCAAGCCCAAAGCAAACGCATGGTATGACTCGAGCTGTAAATAGGCTAATAGGGTGAGAGAGTTGAATTGCCGGACATACAAAGCCAACCCTACTGAGGAAAACCGGAACAAGTTTAAACGGGCCAGAAATGACTGCAATGCAACCATCAGACGTGTGAAATTCTCTTATGAGCAAAAGTTGAGGCAAAAAGTCCTACAATGTCCCAAGGGTAGCAAAAACTTTTGGTCATTTGTAAAAAACGTAAAGAATTCCGCCTCGTCTTCAATTCCCATCCTCATTTACAATGACATTCCAGCTGTCAGCTCTTTAGACAAAGCTAATCTGCTTGCGGTTCATTTTGCAGCTAGCTCAACACTGCCAGATTCCAATTTGTCTCCGCCTGTACTTGAGAGCGTTGATTTCACCATGGGACAAATCCACTTCCGCACTCGTACAATTACAAGAGTATTGAAAGATCTCGACGTGCACAAATCCGCTGGCCCGGATGGTATTCCCCCTATACTCCTGAAGAGGTGTTCTTCTGTGCTGGCAAAACCACTGCGTAAGCTTGTTCATCTATCCTATCTATCCTCTTTAGGCCTCTTTCCGAGCAGATGGAAAACAGCATTTGTCCAGCCCGTCCCTAAAAAGGGCGAATCTTCGTCACCCACCGGTTTCCACAGCAACAGGTCCACTGGTGATCTGATAGCTTATCTCACCGAAAAGTGGAACCAGTCTTTGCACAATGCAGGCGAAAGCAAGATCGTTGCGCTTGATGTTTCTAAAGCATTTGACAGAGATTGGCATCAAGCTCTCTTGTAGAAAGTGCGTGCCTATGGTATCGATGAATCTCTTCTTCTATGGATTAGAAATTACCTTTCGAACCGTTCAATTCAAGTTGTTTTGGATGGGTTTAAGTCTGATATCCACCAAATAAATGCTGGTGTGCGCCAAGGCTCAGTTCTGTCTCCGACACTCTTTCTCATTTTTATAAATGATCTCTTGTCTGCTACTTCTAATCCAATCCATTCATTCGCTGATGACAGCACCCTTAGCTTTTCATGTTCGTTCCTAGACTCACGACCCAGCCCTTCGGCCGTAGAATTGGAACGTATGTTGAATTCCGATTGTGACAGCATATTTAACTGGGAAAAAACAATAGAGTGGAATTCAATGCTTCAAAAACTCAATGCTGTCTGCTGTCACTCAAGCAAACCCTTGATAATCAGCCATTATCCATGAATGGCGCTTGTATCGACGAAACCGGAAGACTTTCCATCCTTCGTATGTGTATCAACACAACACTCAGTTGGAACGATCACATATTGGAGGTCGCCAAAAAAGCTGCGAAATGTTTAGGTTTCCATAATCGATGCAAGAAATATTTCACCCCTTCTGATTTGGCTTTAATTTTTAAGGCCTACATCCGCCCCAAGCTTGAGTATAACGCTCATATCTGGTCTGGTGCCCCCAAGACCACACTGCACCTACTTGATAGAATCCAAAAGCGAGCGATAAAACTTATAGGAGACAACAATATCGCAGAGTCATTAGACTCGCTCGAACATCGACGTACAGTCTTTTCTTTGTAAGTGATTTTTCGTTATTTTAACAAACGACGCTCAAGTGAGCTAGCCAACTGCATTCCTCCTCTCCATGAATTCACCCGCAATACTCGTCTCGCCAGAAATGCCCATCAGTATACCCTTAAGCCTACTTTCGGATGCACAGTTAAATTCAGAGACCCGTTCTTCAGCCGCACTGGACGAATATGGAATGCTCTTACCAACCTAATATTTCCCACAGACTGCAACCCGCAGATATTTAAGACCAATGTGCACAGGTACCTCCTCTCCCTTTCTCCCTCTAAACCTTCGGCCCGTGCTGTGTCTTGACCCCGGACACTAAGGGTGACCCCAGCACGCGCAAATTATAAAAAAAAAATTAAAACTGGTAGATTTTCAATATTTCTGTAGGTAAAATGTATGTGCGTTGATTTAGTCTCATTGGGAGCAATGCGCCAGCGTTTTGACCATTCGTTTATTTTGTCCAGAGCTCGTTGCAGTTTTTCAGTTGAGGACTCAACTGAACATCCCGTTGCCAGGATCGCTATGTCATCCGCAAATGTAGCCACAAGTGTACCCTCAGTTTGAGGCATGTCTCTAGCTTACAACAGGTACAATATAGGGCCAAGGACACTCCCTTGAGGGACTCCTGCTCGGATCTCTTTAAAATCAGAGTATTTAGTTCCGTGTTTAACTCTAAATACCCTGTTGTCGAGATAAGATACTAGTATCTTATACAAGCTTGTCGGTAGAAGCTTGCTTAGTTTTTTAGGCTTTCATGCCAGTCTTTGTCGAAGGCCTGGGAAACATCAAGTAGGGCTGTAGAGCAGATATTTTTCCCCTCAAATGCTCCTTCAATTTAATTCGTTATTCCGTATACCTGGTCACTTGTCGAGTGTTTCGCTCGAAGCCCGAACTGATGGTCAGGTATTAGTTTTTTTTTTGAATTGGTTTTAATAAGAGTTTTTCAAAAATTTTGGATATTATTGGTAAAAGCGTTATGAGTCTGTACAACTTTTTGCTGTTCAAAGGTTTGCCTGGTTTTGGAAGCATTATCACTTCTGCAACCTTCCATGAGTCTGGAACATATAATAGCCTAAAGGAAGCGTTAATTAAGTAGAGGAGTTTAACTAGCGCCTTTTTTGGCAAGTTCTTCAGGATTTATCCGGTTATTAGATCAAAGCCGGGAGCCTTGTTTTTTAGATTTTTGATTGCCTGGCAGAGTTCGTTTAACGATACTCTCTCAATACTAGAGCTGTCAGATATAGAAGTTACACTTGGATCAACTTCCAACATTTGTCCATCAAAGGGCTGGAATGTTTCCTCCAAATGTTCGGCAAAGACATCCGCCCTTTCTTGATCATATTTTGCCCACTCATCATTGTTTTTCTTGAGCATTTGGGGCTTCTTAATATTTTTTACTTCTTTCCAAAGTGAGTGGTTTGTACATTTTTCATTTGTTAGGCCTTCGAGATAAGTCGATATGCCGTGGTTTTTAAAGACTTGCAAAGATTTGTTTAGTTTGTTGCACAGGCGATTTAGGTATGTTTTATGTTGAGGGACGCGAGACTGCTGCCATTTCTTGCTAGGCCCAGGTCCGCCTCGGACTGTCGCGCCACCCATATTATTATTATTATTAAGTTCTTTACGGATTTTCACTTTCAAGACAGTCGCCTTTTAAAAGGTTCACTGCCGCTCAACGGCTTTGACTCAACTCTAAATCAGGAAATATTTTAAAACGACAAGACATTGTGTCTAACATATTCAGACGATTCAACAACGTTTCCACATGAAACTACGTCGCCGTCAGGCATTCCAAATTCTTCGTGTCAATATGTCGACGAATGTCTGGCCGATGCAGACATTTCATGCAATGACATCACTGCGCTCTTGCTCCGCTCCCTCCTCCCCCCCCCCCCCCCCCCCCCCCCCGGCAGGCAAACGCCGCAAAAACCACATCACTTCAGTCATTGCATGTGGCAGTAAAAATTATAATTGCAGACGTTACTCCTCTTCAAATCAATCATAAGCTACCCAAAGCCCATACGAAATCGCCTTAATGACAAAGTAAATCACTTGCCAGCACAACAATTACCATCCGCCATCCGCCATCCACCGCGAGCACAGACCCGTCCGCCCGTTCGCGTATCAGATATTCCGTGCATGGTCACATTATTTAACAATATTCAATAACTTTCGGTCATTTGTCTGACAAATTGAATAAAACAAGCGAGAGTGCCTTCAACAAGCCGCCCTCGTTGCTGGCGGGTGCTGGGCGCTGGGGCGAGGCGCGCCCCTGCTGCCGGAGCACCGTCCGCGAAGCAATCAAAGAACATTCATAGAACATCTTTCGTTGGAATTATAATTCAATTAGTGTGCACGGCGGCGCTGGAAACGAGAATACGAGATACATTTGCAGATACTTTTCAGCGCGATTTAATATTTCGTCAACACACCGATTTGTCTACGAGGACCAGAGCGTGGATGTGGCGGACAAGGCGCCGACGTCTTGTGATGCGCGGTCATTCATGCATTCATCGCACATCTTTGTGTGAAGACCACCGCTGCCGCGCCGCGCCTCTACCGTCACCGCTGGTGTTGTTGACGTTCGATCGGGCTTCAAATGGGGGGACTTCCTTCGCTGTGCCTTGATCAATTGAAGCATTGATTGGCAACAAGCTCTCTGCTAAAGTGAAGTGCGTGTGCTTGTGTATGCAATGAGATGCCCTTGGTGCAAGGCACCCGTCGGCTGGTCATTTGTCTACTCGTTCTTCTGTTGGTGTTATCGGGCTTCGTAGCGGTGCCTATTTAAAGACTGACCATTTTTAAGCGACGTAAACCTCATCCATGTGTGGGGGGACCGAATGACTTGTTTGTTTGACCACTGCGACCCAAAGATATGTCCCTGAACTTACGTGTGACCTTGAACACTCCGCTGTCAGTCCTCCTCACCGTCGATCACGTGCTTCCATCACTGGAGTTGGTCATCTAGCTGTGTGGACGTTTGATGTGAGCTGTAAGCTTGGCACAAGTTGGCCGATTTCCTGAAACTCTTAAAAAGCAGCCTCATTTAAAATGACTCAATTGCAAGAGGACCTTCATTTCCATGGGCCCAACCCTCTTAAGTCACTAACCTTGCTTAGAGAGCTTAGCTGTCAAGAAATGATTTCCAAAATTTAGTGGGCTCTCCAACTAGCACGGTCTCTGGCTAGCTGTCTCCAGTGTCGCAAGCCAAGTTGGTTGAGGTCCTTCTCCACCTGGGTGCGCTATCGGTTCCGTAGGCGTCCTCTATTGCGTTGTCGCACTGGTTTGGAGTCGAAGACTCTTCGTCCATGCGCTCCATGCGCTCCACATGACCCAGCCATCTTAGACGTTGAATCCGTAGACGCCTGACTAGGCTCATGCCGCTATAGAGCCCGTACAGTTCGTGGTTGAATCTTCTCCTCCAGAAACCGTCAACGTAAACAGGACCAAAGATCGCACGTAGAGCTTTTCTCTCGAAGAGACCAAGAACTTCCTCATCCGCTTTTGAGATTGTCCATGCCTCCGCACCATAGAGCAGGACAGGGATGATCAAGGTGTTATATTATGTTAGCTTGGTCCTTCGAGAGAGGACTCTACTACTCAATTGCCTCTTGAGCCCATAGAAACAGCGGTTGGCAAGAGTTACTCTGCGTTTTATCTCGGTACTGGTGTTGTTCGTACTGTTCACTTGCGAGACGAGGTAGACGAAGTCCTTCACAACCTCGAAGTTATAGCTGCCCATTGTGACGATCCGTCCAAGACGTCGATGTTTTGTATCCTTTCTTGATGACAGCATATACTTCGTTTTGCCCTCATTCACCGCTAGACCCATTTTAGCCGCTTCCGCCTCAATGCCAGCAAATGCCTCATTGACGGCTCGCTGTGTTCTGCCAATCACGCCAATGTCATCCGCGTATGCCAGCAGTTGTATTGACTTCTGGAAGATGGTGCCCCTAGTGTTGGCGTGTGAGTCTTGCATGGTCTTTGCCAGGATGATGTTAAAGAAATCACATGGCAGCGCGTCGTCTTGTCTAAAACATTTTTTGACACTGAAGGTCTCTGTGAGTTCGTTACCGACCTTGATGGAGCAGCGAGAATTCTCCATCGTCATCCTGCACGACCTGACGAGTTTGGCAGGAATGTCAAGACTAGACATGGCGTTGTATAGCTCGTCCCTATGCACGCTGTCATATGCGGCCTTGAAATCGACAAAAAGGCATCTCTTGGGTCTTTGCCAGGATCTGCCGTAGTGCGAAAATCTGGTCGATGGTGGACTTCCCTGGCCTGAAGCCACACTGATATGTACCTATCAGGTTATTTATAAACGGCTTCAGGCGAGTGCACAAAACGGCAAGATCTTGTATGCGATTTTCAGGAGACTTATTCCTCGGTAGTTGGCGCAGTGAAAGGGGTCTCCTTTCCTGTGGATCGGGCAAACGATACTTAGATTCCACTCATTGGGCATGCTTTCCTCCGACCATATCTTACAGATGAGCTGGTGCATGCGCCCAACCAGATCATCTCCAGCTGCCTTAATGATTTCAGCGGGCAGGCCGTCCGTACCGGCAGCTTTGTTAAACTTCAGTCTTGACATTGCTATCTTGACCTCGTCTAGGTCGATGGGACGAAATTCTCGTCGATCATCGTCCATATTGAGTGGGATATTCTGCCTGACAGCGGCATTGGTGTCATCATCGCCTCTTCCAAATTCTCAGTATCGACTGCGACTCTACTACTAGCTGTCCATTCTCGTCCCGACACGCTTCTGTCCGAACCTTATGTCCACTGGATAACTGTCACCCTCTGGTAAAGCTTTCGGACATCGTTCCTGCCGTAGCACCTCTCCTTCTCCTCGATCGCGCGTATCTCGTGCTCTTTCCTCTTTCTCCTGAGAAGCCAGGTCTCGTCCCTTCGTCTCTGTTCGTAGAGCTCACGAACAGCTCTCGTTGTTGGCTTCCAGCTTCGCTGCATATGCCAGCCTACACTCGTTGTCAAACCATGGATTTTCATTGCATCTTTGATGGCTTCTTGACAACGCCTCCGATCTTCTTCTGTTGTTTGCGCAGGTGGCGACGAACTTAGAGAGAGATTCCGGCAGACTTTCTCGACTCCGTTGATCTCTTGATAACCGAGTTCTTACCTTGGCTACAACAAGGAAATGGTCCGAGTCGATGTTGGCTCCTCGGAACGTTCGGACATCAAGAATGCTGGAGGAGTGCCTGACGTCGATCGCAACATGATCAATCTGTTTGACGGTTGATTGATCAGGGGACCGCCAGGTCCCATGATGGATGTTGAGGTGTGGGGACCGCGTGCTAGCTACAGAGAGATTACGTCCCCTGGCAAAGTCCGGTGGTGTCGTGCAGGCTGTGTTTCCCGATGACTTTAGCAAGGATGTCTTCTTTACCCAGCTTTGCATTGAAATCTCCTCGAACGATCTTGGTGTCGAAGATGGGGCACTGATCGTAAGTCCTTTCTAGCAGATCATAGAAGTCATCCTTGTGTTGTCATCTTTGTCCTTTGTCGAGATCTCATCCTCAACCAATTTCTTTTGCGAAGTTGGAAGCGAGTTTGCTGGACAGCTCCGGACTGTGGTGCCACACTAGGAGTTTTCGGCAGCTGAGCTTCGGGAAAAGCTACTAAGATCACCAACACAGGCAAAATTATGTGGTGACCTTGTAGAAATACGGATCTGAGCTTAGTGAATAGTGCAAGGTCAGAGTGCACCTTGACCGACTAGTGCACAGAGGTAGACGAGAACACATTGCCTCCTCTCTTAAACACAGACAACGCCCGTGGTTACTATCCAAAGACCGCCCTCGACACAGACCACTCAACTTGCCAACGCCATCAATCTCCCAAATTGCTCGTCTCAGTCTCTTCCCACACTCGACGAGTAAGTGCTGTCAAGGCAAATGATCCTATTAAAGGATTTGTCATCATTCGAAATCAGCTTAAGCTCCCCGCTCCGTGTCATCGGTTCCCCACACACATGACCAGCTTCTCTGACGCCGCCTCGTCGATCGACAACAAAAGACAAAAGACCCCACTATTCTCAGAAGCACTCCCTCCCTTATCCGATCATAATTGCAAACTCAAATTTATTACAGCTCATGAGCGCCCAACTATGCGGTCACCCCCGGCGCGGCGAGGCTGGAGACTCGTTCCTTTGTTCCGGAGCCGCAATCTATTGTCCGCAATTTTTTGGCATCGATCGAGATTCTGTTACCTGCATGTACCCACACCCCCGCCCACCCCCGTGCCACGGTTCAGTGCTCGCATTTGTATCACCGAAGCGATTCAACGAGTCACCTACGACAATGAGGATCCTCGTTAACTTCAGCTACAAATCATTTACCAGCGATTTGACATTGAATTTGATGATAGCCTCGGATACGGATTTGACGGGATTCCGAGCCGTGTTTGTCGCTTTGGCACTTTT
Source organism: Eristalis intricaria (assembly GCA_964034865.1). Lineage (NCBI taxonomy): Eukaryota > Metazoa > Arthropoda > Insecta > Diptera > Syrphidae > Eristalis > Eristalis intricaria. The sequence continues at coordinate 52,374,847 of OZ035874.1, forward strand.
CGGCTTCAGGTAGGTAATTCCTCGAATTATTCGGCTTCGCTTTGGGACGGCACATCGACAAGACGCCTTCTGTGTGCACTGCCGGGCGTGTAGTGTATTCCGTCTAAGAGCGGCATGATGTCATCTCGGCTGGGGCCGATGGGAAGAATTTGCGAGAGCGCGCGCACGCGTGTAATTCGAATGCAAGACACAAGACGCAAGACACATGCGGACCGCGTGCACGGCAAGAGGAAGTCAGCACTGCGACGAGGGAGAATGGAATAATTTTCGCTAGCCAGCCACCATGTGGTTGAGATATTAATATCCTCTGTGTTGGGGCTGTGGTGAAGTTGAAGGGGGGAAGGTGAGGAGGGGAGGTGCCTGTGTCCCACATTTGAGTTGTGGCGTTGCCATCAGCAATTGGCGCGGTAATTAGGAGCTAGGAGTGCCTCTATAAATAGACTCCGTCAACGGAAATGACAGACGTCTGGACTGTGGGGGTTCTATTTTTGTGGAGCGAATTGGAAGATGTGAGAATAAAGACCTGAGAGAGGGACCGTGTGTGTGTGTGTTGCCATCGGAGGTGGTTGAGTTGTTAGTGCTTTGTTTGGAGTAACATCAGGAAGCGATAGGTCTCATCAGCTTCTTTGCATGTTTACATGTTTATTAAAACGTGAAACCTTCTGTGAGACATATTCAGCTACACGTAGAAAGAAGATATGCCATGGCACTGATTACGGCAGTCTGTCAAATCAGATCTTAGTCAAGCCTTGTGTGCTGTTGCTTCTGAGAGTTCGTGACTCGTGACTCACTTCATTTTTGAACGCATCCATTTTTCAATCCAATCCAATCAATTGAGAGTTATTTAGATCCAATAGCTACCTATGATCCTCTTTTGCAGATGACTTTGTTATCCTCACATCGTTCCACATAAGTGCTCGATAGGTTTGTGGTCGTTAACTGTGGCGAAGATTAATGTGCAAAAATCTGTGGTTAATATGTCACAACGACTTTTTCGGATGCTGTAGACACGAGAAAGAAATGTAATCTGCTCAGCGAATGCCCATCTCTACCAAAGAAAGGACGGCAGTTCCTAGGAAAAGCACTTCTTGGTAGAGATATGGGACATGAGCGGTGTGGAACTGAAAAAAAATCCCTATTAAGGGTACAGTAGACCTAACAACCTCAGTATCGTTTGCCCGATCCACAAGAAAGGAGACACCTTCAACTGCGCCAACTACCGAGGAATAAGTCTCCTCAACATCGCTTACAAGATCTTCTCTGCCGTTTTGTGTACTCGCCTGAAGCCGTTTATAAATAACCTGATAGGTCCATATCAGTGTGGCTTCAGGCCAGGGAAGTCCACCATCGACCAGATTTTCACACTACGGCAGATCCTGGCAAAGACCCAAGAGATGCAGATCGACACCCACCACCTTTTTGTCGATTTCAAGGCCGCATATGACAGCGTGCATAGGGACGAGCTATACAACGCCATGTCTAGTCTTGACATTCCTGCCAAACTCGTCAGGTCGTGCAGGATGACGATGGAGAATTCTCGCTGCTCCATCAAGGTCGGTAACGAACTCACAGAGACCTTCAGTGTCAAAAAATGTTTTAGACAAGACGACGCGCTGCCATGTGATTTCTTTAACATCATCCTGGCAAAGACCATGCAAGACTCACACGCCAACACTAGGGGCACAATTTTCCAGAAGTCCGAAGTATATGCTATCATCAAGGAAGGACACACAACATCGGCATCTTGGACAGAGCGTCACAATGGGCAGCTATAACTTCGAGTTAGTCAAGGACTTCGTCTACCTCGGCTCGTAAGTGAACAGTACGAACAACACCAGTACCGAGATCAAACGCAGAGTAACTCTTGCCAATCGCTGTTTCTTTGGGCTCAAGAGGCAATTGAGTAGTAGAACCATCTCTCGAAGGACCAAGCTGACCCTATACAAGACCTTGATCATCCCAGTCCTGCTGTACGGCGCGGAGGCATGGACAATCTCCAAAGCGGATGAGGAAGTCCTTGGTCTCTTCGAGAGAAAAGCTCTGTGTGCGATCTTTGTTTCTGTTTTCGTTGACGATTTTTTGGAGGAGAAGATTCAACCACGAACTGTACGGGCTCTATAGCGGCATGAGCCTAGTCAGGCGTCTACGGATTCAACGTCTAAGATGGCTGGGCCATGTGGAGCGCATGGACAACACTGCTCCAGCCCGAAAAGTCTTCGACTCCGAACCAGTTGGACAACGCAATCGAGGACGCCCACGTAACCGATGGTGCATCCAGGTGGAGAAGGACTTCAATCGACTTGGAGTGCGCAGTTGGAGACAGCTGGAGATCGTGCCGTCTGGAGAGGCTAACTGGTTGAGGCCCAGGTCCACCCCGGACTGTAGCGCCACCAGAAGAAGAAGAAGAAAGTCTTCAAGATGACAGATTGCTCGAAGTGACATGACACTTGGAAGATGAAATTATACGATTTGACACCGTTTACGTGTATTTACTCAAGGGACTATAGGAAAACATCAAAGCAACAAATCAATAAATTCTGGCGTAATCGCATAAATTACATCAAAACTTCTACTTTATACCAAAAAAATCGACTCATCACGAAACTGTTGGCCTTTTGTAGTTATCTAAAGTTCCACCTCCAGTTGGAAGGCAAACCATGCAAAAAGAAAAGAAAAACATTGAAGGCCAGGTCCGATTCCTGTCTAGGACATTTTTTCCTCAGACTTGCCCTGTCTATTTGCCTCAAAAAGACTTATTAAGAACGGCGCAGATGTCTTGTGGTGTCCATTTCGAGTATCACGTCTTTGTTTAGAACGCGTTCTCAAAAAGTCAACGGAGTCACTGCCACAGATCGGAATCATTGAAATCTAATTTATTCTCAAAACTAGCAGACACCTTTAGTCGAGCAAAAAAAAAAAAGGAGGAAGCTCCCCCCTCTTCCCCCGTCACTCGCCCAGAAACAGCAAAAGCCCATTCGAATCATCATCACCATCAACCATCCCAAAACGAGAACCAAGACACACCGCACCGCAATCATTATAATTAAACGCCGAACATCCTTTAGACATCAACATGATCCAGCAGCGGTGCGCCGGGGGCCGGAGGACAAGCGAATAGAGGAAGGTATCTTTCTAATGCCTGCCGGTTGCAGACCAGACCACATATGCCGCCGCGCACTCGCTCCCTCCACACACACACTGCCATCGTCTCATGCAGACATTAACACCGGCATCTAGAGCCTCGGAGTCAACCAAAACAACAACAAACCGGCCCAGCAAAAAGGAGATGAAGCAAAAATGAAGAAAACAAACGTCCGGCACGGACAAGCAGGCTTTCTAAAAATAACGCAATCCTTTTCTAAGTCAGTGCAAGTCTAACGCGCGTACCCGAGACCGACAGCAACCATCGCCGCCGCCGCCGCACCCCTCTGCAGCGCAGTCACAGCACATTGGGCAGAATATGGAGCACGCCACATCTCGGCACACAAATGGCCATAAACAACTGCGTTCAATTCAAGGCCAAATCGTGAGCGCTCTGGCAGAGGCACCAGCACCGACACCGGCAACGGCAGCGGGACCGGTCTCCGAGGACACAGTACAACTCCTGCCCCGAAATGTTGCCAAAAACTTTTCTAATTTTATTATTCGCTTTGCTAATTTCCTTCTTCTTCCACCCTTCGTGCGGGTGGGTGCGGACGGGGAGTGAGCTGAATCTCTTGCTGGGAACGAAACGCGGACGGCTGGCAACCATGTGTATGATGGGTTCCTGTGTGCACGGTGTCGGCCTTAATGGTTCCACATGACGGTGGCCTGTCGGCGGCGGCGGCGATGGCGACGGGGTTGTGCGGCTGGCGGCGGCCAACTCTCTTATTTTTATCGTTTTCAGTTTTCAGTTTTCAGTTTGAGTGTCGTTGAAGCTGGCCGTGGCTTGTCGGTTGTTTTTGGGTTTAGATACTTTTTTGCAATGTACCTCGACTACACAGGCACACGAGAGTAGGTATGCCCTCCGCTCACTCGCGCACTCTGTGCATGTGGCGTGCTATGCGCTCTCTCGCTCTGGGCTGGCCGACAGAAATTTTCGCGACCGCAATTCCTGGAATTGGTCGAATTGGCCATAACAGCAACAACAGCAGGGGCGGTGGCGGCAGGACACATTGCTGTTGTCTTTGCTAGATACCACCGCGCCATGAATAGGATATGTGTCATGTATGCCTTGCCACGAAATGTGCTGCGGAAGCGAGCGACGCGACGGGCTGACCACGGCTTATGGGACGGAACTGCGGCAGATCATTTGGCGGAGGGTTGTGTGCCGGTAATGGATTCCGGTGTAAATATGGTTGAAGGAAGTTTTTTTTGGCAATCATTAAAGCTGGGACGAGGAGGTACCAATGGACTGGAGAAGTGCATTCAGCCGTGGCAAAGTATGGCGGCCGTTGAGGAATTGTCGAAGTGGAACGTCTTTACCAAAGGGAATGAAGCAATTGGACATTGGCTGCGCAATGAGGGCTGAAAGGAGGAGGAGGAGGGTGCTGAGTTGGTCCTGTTCTGCCGTGTTCATCAGGGCAGCTTAAGAAACAATCAAAAACTCTGGAGGGTATTTTGAGAATAAACGTGGTCCTCTTTAAACATTCTTCTCAGCGACTACACACCGGATTGCTCAGGACGCTATGCATTAAAAGTGGATTTGAATAGGTCCTTGGATTGGTCTACCGACAAGACGGCCAGGGATATAATGATGATCATACCCATCCGGTTCCTCAAATGAGGCCATCAACAATTCGACCATCCATGCACGCATACAGTGACAGCTCCCACAGGCGGACAGCGACGCGGTCGCATCACTTTTGTCCGCCTGAGGGAGTTCTCCGTCCATGAGAATATATGGGACTTCGATACAAGATCCACAGTCGTGCGAAATGGTCCTCAAGGGGGTTGTCCGCATAAGAGAGTGTCCGTAATAGGGAGCTTTCACTTAATAAGGATCGATCGAAGATGCAGAAAGGGACAGGGGCGGGTATTTTCTCCGAATTGTTAAAGATGCTCTGCTCGTTCAGAGTCCCGGCATAAAGCGAGGTATTTCATTCGGAGGTCCTGGCCGTCAAGGAAGCGGCAAGAAATTAAGCCTAGCCGCCATAAAATTAATCTCGGTTACCGAATTCAAGTCCAAGCTGGTCGCAGGCTGGCTGGCAGCGAAGAGCTCAAGGTTCTCAGCACTCGATTATTCTATGCTGGGTCCAGGGACATAAGCGGGAATAAAGCTGAAGACAAACTTGCCAGGAAAGGGGTTGAAACCGACCCCACCCAGGGAATCCTATGCATTAAGCCACCTCTTGCGAATGTGGTTGACAAACTCATAGAGCTAGCAAACGAAAGGTGGAGCTGCCTAACCACCCGTGAGCTACTCGAATGCTCTGACCCAAGATTAATCCTGGAAAAACCGACAAGCTCCTTAAATGTGACAATAAGTTGCCATCGAAGGCAGTTGGGGCGCTAACTGACCATAATTATCTGAAGTTCCATGAGATGCAAATGGGAGTAGCCAAAGAATACGCAGACTAATGCGGAAGCTGCGTTAACGTGGAGGAAATAAAGGAAGCTCCTCACTTCCTCCGTCACTGCCTCAGTCTCTGCCAGCCGAGCACTGGGAGAACTTTCCTTCGAATACTCCTTCGATTAAATAAGTTTAACATTTAAATTTCTTCCCAGATTGATAAGGATATCAAATTGGCTGAGGAAAGGATAGGATCTAACAGGTTGAGGTGGCTGGCTGCCGCGCAGAAGGACAGCAGACATACTTAGGTCAAGCGAAGGCCCATTGTGTTACCACGCGGATCAAGGGTACCTTTTTTTCCAAGTGTTTAATGGTTTCTTCCTCAGCCTCGTCCCATCAGCTTCTGCAGAAATCATTGTAAGGAAGGCTTAGTCTAGAGGCGTGAGTTCCGATGGCACAATGCTCTGTTAGAACGCCAATAAGAGATCTGAGATTTGGCCTGCTTAATCTGATCAAGCTAAGCGATCGTTTGGAATCGATCACAGGCCACAGTTGTTTGGTAATGAGGGATGATGTGCCTGATATCCATTCGCAGTTTGTTTGAACAAGCTTTGGCAGATGTTTTATGATATGTATGGAGGGTGGGTCTCTAACCGGAAAGAGTACAGAGTTTGTGCCCTTTCTAGCGAGTTCGTTCGCTTCGCAATTCTCTGGAATGTCACAGTGTCCTGGCATCCACTTAAGTTGGATGTTAAAGTACTTGGCCACCTCGTTAAGTGGTAAGCTGCAATTAAGGGATGTCTTGGAGTTAAAAGTGACTGAATTCAAATGACGATATCTGTGCGCGATATCACATTGTTTTTTAGCCAGGACAGGGCTTCACAATCGCTATAGTTTCAGCCTGAAAGACGCTACTGTGATTAGGTAGTCGGAAAGATAGCCGGATAATATATGGATATTTAGATCCTTGAAATGGACGCCAGCACCCACTCCTACATCCATCTTCGATCAATCTGTGAAGACTCGCAGTGGACCTTTCAGCGTCTGCTGTTCAGACTCCCAGTAATATCTGGGCGGTATGCTGGTTGAGAAATTTTTCTCGAAGAAGAGTTAAGGTGTAGTGAGGTCTGTATCTATGGGTATGGAGGCATACCCATGGATCGTTGAATGACCAGACTGCAGTTATTTCGTACTAGCTGCTGTCTGTCTGCCAATTTGTTCAATCGGTGGCAGTTTGAGGAGTATGTTTAGTGCTTCGGAGGAGGTAGTCTCGCTAAAGCATATGCAAGCCATCCCCCGCACTCTAGCGAGTGGGGTGATGTTGATTTTCTTACCGAGTGCGGTCCACCGAATTGCGACGCCATACAGCATCAATCAGGTTATAATCCCCCAATGAGCTGTTCACAATGGTTCCAACAGGGCCTACTGTTTTTGTTGAGGGAATACTATATTGCACAGCGAACTTAAGATCTATACTGTGGACCATTTTTGATAAATTCGCTCTTTTATGAGTTCCTCCGACTGCAGTTCTTTTCCAAATCGAATTGAGCGTTCTACACTCCTCTTGTGCAAAGGTGGAAGAGGTTTATTCTTGAAGTATTCTCCCTAAGCCAGTTTCGTTCAGGCATCTGAGAAAGAAACATACTTCTAGGGACTTCAGTTCTTCCTCTGATAGGAGGTGCTTTCCTGGTTTCCTTTGCCTTTCGTGGGCTAGTGAATGTTCTGGAATTTCGTTAGATTCTCCACAGAATCGACTGAGACCTCTAGTTCCTTAGGTGCTCCTTAAGCCTGCAGTGCCCTGTTAGGGCGTCTGTTAGGATACGGAGGCTGTCTGGTCTTGGTCTTCTGGATACATGTTTCAAAGTAACCTTCTTAATTCTGGCGGCTTACAGTCCGGGAAGGACCTGGGCCTCAACCAACAAGCCTCTCCAGCCGGCACGATCTTTAGCCAGCTGTCTCCAACTGCGCACTCCAAGTCGATTGAAGTCCTTCTCCACCTGCGTGCGCCATCGGTTCCGTGGGCGTCCTCTAATGCGTTGTCCCACTGGTTTGGAGTCGAAGACAACTAACCTACTCCGCTTATACTTTAGTTTCTTGGTTTGCTTCAAGCATTGTTCCAAGTTCCTGTCCGGTTCCTTCATTCTAGTTCACAGAATCCTTCTAGGAGCACATAGTTTCCGTTATTTTAAAATGGGCCTGTGAAGGGGGCCAATGGTCCATTCCTAGATAGGGAGTCGGCCATTTCATTGCCTTCTAGCCCTTTATAGCCAGATATCCAGTTACTCTATTCCTCGTGCTCAAATCTTTAAGCTTTTTTAACTTTGACATTAAAATTCATTTTTATTTTGTAATTCATGGTAAAACTAGACAAAAATGATTAAATTTACCTTAACATCTTAACAATTCATGTTCTTAAAATCTATCCTACTGACCCTTCGCAGGTGCTCCTAAAAATCTAAACTTACTTATCTATTTGCCTTTCAGCGTCTACTACTGTTTACTGTTTTTGCTTACTTTTTTTTTTTTTAATTTTCTTAAAACTAACTAAATCTATGCTAAGCCCTAACCCTAATAAACTTAAACTACCTTACACTAAGTCCCTGACATTGCGGACGTGTGTACAAGGACGGGTACGTTATTTATATGCTTGACATGTATAATCTACACGCCTTTGTACACCTTTTTCTGTGTTTTTTTTTTCTTAGTCTAACTTAACCTAACTTAAATGTATGTAAGTGGACTGTTGTTCAACAGACCGGCTATCGGATCAGGCGCTGGCGATGGCGGAGACTGGTTCTGGTGTAACCACCAAAAGAAGTACCGCTCCTTTGCACTCTCTGTCCTATCTCGGGCGGTGATCGCTCTACTGAACCGGAGTTGATCCTCGTGTTCGCAAGCGATATCCGATTCATAGTGAAGTCGCCTGTCAACTGTTCGGCGTACAGCCTCAGGTGAAATAAAGCCGGTGTGGCGCGCCTTCTCATGATACATAAAGTTCGGGCAATAAGGCCCGAAGATCAGACTGTTGGTAGACATCATACTCCTTGCGATGTGTCGTCGAGTTAGTGAAATTATAAAATTTCTACTCTTTTCACGTTAACCCTGTTGTACAAGATCTCGTTGTGATAGTACTTCTTGTACTCAGACTCGGGTGTCCGATACAACCGGATACAGGTCCTAAGACACAGTCACTCGAACACCCTCATATTTTCCATCTGGGAAGGGCTCACGTTGAACCAAAGGGGACAACCATACACCATGACTGGTCTTATGAGGGCCATGTAGCAGATTACCTGCACCCTGGTATCAAGTTGGCCACTGTAAAATAGCTTTCTTGCCACAGCAAAGGCTTTTCTAGCATTGGTCAATATGTTTGTTAAAATACAGAAAGTGATCCAACCAAGTGCCGAGATATCTGACTACATATCCTGATGGCCCTGAAGGTCAACAATGCAGAAATCTTTCCAGCTCATACGCGTATCACTTGAAGCCTTGTGCACCGGGGCACGGAAAAGAACAGGATCACATTTTAGGAAGTTGATAAGCAACTTCCAGTCATTACAAAATCCAGTTATTTTATTTGCTACCTTCGGTGCTGATCTGTAAGCCACACTAACTTAAGGAAAAGACCTTCTAACCAGACGGTATCAAATGCCTTTTCCAAGTCGAACAGGCAGGCATCCGTACACTGCTTTTTATCCATATTCCATTGTATGTCGGAAGCCATCTTTGCAGCAGCATGCACTGTCGAATGCCCTGCCTTAAATCCAAATTGGTTGTCCGGTAGAATATTGTTGTGCTCGACCCATGTCTGCAGAGCTCGAATGACAATCTTTTCAAATGCCTTGTTAATGCAAGGAAGAAGACTTATCGACCGAAGATTAGACGGAATGCTTTTGTCTTTATCCCGTTTAGGTATTGGTTGCACTACAGCTGTCTTCCAATGTGCCGGGTAATGTGCATTACTAAGCGCTTTGTGTGTAAAAAAAACAGTGTAGTGTAAATTTCCACTGCACCCGGAAGAAAATGGTTGAGCACTATGTTCGGGATACCATCTATCCTAGCCTGGAGATCTTCTTGTGTGATCACGATGTGATTTACATCGTTGGCGATGGCATTATTTACCATATTCACGTCATCGAATCTGGTAAAACCAGGATTCTCAGATCGCCATCGACTGATCTCCTTACGGAGATAGAGGTGATTTACCAAGGCTCTGTTCTCTAGATCGTAATTTTGTCGACTGACCTCGTTGACCTTACACCCTTTATCGAAAACAGCGCCTATGGTCTTAACCTTCTCTTGGGGATCTTCGACCACGAAGAATTCGTCATCTAGCACGGATTCATCTGGATCTATATCAACTGATGTCAGTAGCTGTGCGTTGTCGTTTGTTCTCGGAAGTCGGACTACATTTTGATCTTTCCTCCTGAATAATTTATTTACTTGCGGGAACATACCCGGGTTGTTGGATCGTACAGCCCGGATTTTATTGCCCCAATGCAAGATTATGGCAAGATTATAATTTATTTTTATTAGCTGTTGGAGATTTTTGATCTCTGACTACAGGGATCTGACATCCGGACTTCTCGGATCTGTAAGCCGTCTGTGCAAGAGTTTGAGCCTTGACAGTTGTCTACTTTTCTGCACGTGAAGTGCGTCGATGGTGGCATTCCGGTAGACATCGCAGTCATCGGTCGCATCCATTGTACGCACTATGGCGTCGTCACTCTTTCCGCTTATGTAGCCATTCCCACACAAGCTTGTCGCAGTTGATATAGTTCCTGTCAAGATTGATTTAAATGCATCTGTCTATGGCATAGACTTTTGCTTGAAAGATGCTGGTGTATTTGACCATGGATTCCAAGTACTTTGTTCGGGTCCAAATACCCCTGCCCATGTTCCCTCATCAGTTCTTGATCCATCTGTATACCATTTCCTCTTATTGCTGCTCAGTCTATGGACTATGGATTCGTTGCTTCAGCTCTTTTTTGTGCTGATTCTTTCACAAGTTGAATTTCCTAATCTCGCCATCCTTCGAAATGGCCAAGAGCGCTAGGTTTTTACTAGTCCACCGATGTAATGCCAAATCCCTTCTTTTCCCATTCTCATGATTGCCACTAGATGCCAGGGAATCAGCTCTAGTAGCAGTTGGGCTAGTCCCCATGGGCACGATAACCTTCCAACTTTGTTTACTGTCTCTCTTGCGCTGATCAGGTTAACAGGGCTTAAGTGAGACATGCATATTTAACGATTCCCTGCTTCAAGTGGCCACTAAATTCCAGCTCGAAGGATCTCCGACACTGGGACAAGCAACATTAAGCGTGATCGCAGTTCAGGTGAATCAAGAAACAGATGGTCAACCAACTAGATGTCCCCATATGGCAAGATATCGTCTAGGCTAAGTATATTTATTGGTTGAAGTCTGGGGCTAAACTCTACTCACTTATGTACTTATCCGAACAATGCCCCATTGCGGATCTGAATCAGGACGTGAGCAACCTTCCATACATCGTTGCTTCCCCGCATCAAAGTCAAGTTGCTTTGCATCCGTGATCTCTTGGATTTTATAATGAAAATTCGACCTTCTTCTCAATCCTGGATCGGAGTCCCTCTTATCTGAAAGTTTTTTGTCCAAGTGTTTGAAGTGGCCTATTCACTACATCCACGTCTTGCTAGAGCTGGCGCTTATGTCCACTCATCCATTCTCCACCTTCCTCGTAAATAGGAGGATCGTGGATAGGAGGTAGGATTAGCAAATAAGGATTTGATAGAGGTTCTGACCAGCAGAAGTAGCGACGGCCCCAAAGCGAGATCTGTCCCGATTCTCACTAGCATGTTATGTTTAGACCACGTTTGCAACCTTTACTTTACTTTTACTTCTTTGTGTTGAACTACAGTATAACTTCGAGGAAGTTAAGGACTTCGTCTACCTCGGCTCTGAATTGAAATATACGATCAATATCAGTACCGACATCAAATGCGGAGTAACTCTTGCCAATCGGTTTTTTTTATGGATTTAACGGGCGAATTTGCGAATCCCAGTGTTTTTGGGCTTAGAATGCAATTGAGGAATAAGCCCTCTTTCGAAGAACCAAGATATGCCTATAGTCCCAATCCTGCTGTATCGAGCAGAAGCATGGATACTAACCAAAGCGGAGATTCTTGATCGCTTCGAGCTTGTCTTTGGTCCCGATGGTGTTGGAGGAGAAGACTGAAGGACGCACTGTACAGCAACATCGATCTAGTCAAACGAGTTCGAGTCCCTCGTCCCAAGTGGCAAGGTCATCTAGAGCGAATGGACACCAATGCTCCGGCCCGGAAAGTCTTCGACTCCAACCCCGAGGGACAACGCAGTAAAGGAAGCCCACGCCTCCGGTGGCTTTAACTGGAAACGGACCTCGGTACAGCGACATCGATCTAGTCAAACGAGTTCGAGTCCCTCGTTCCAGATGGCTAGGTCATGTAGAGTGAATGGACACCAATGCTCCGGCCCGGAAAATCTGCGCCCCCATCCCCGAGGCACAACGCGTTAAAGAAAGACCACGCCTAAGGTGGCGGACGCAATTGGAAACAGACCTCAATCAGCTGAATGTGCGTGGCTGAAAGCAACTAGCACAAGACCGTTCTAGATGGAGTGCCATGTTGACTGAGGCCCAGGTGTACCCCGCCGAAGAAGAAGAAGAAGGATCAGACGGTTGCTCGGATCAGTTCTAAAGATCAACCTTTTGGCATAACGCAGTACTGACAAGCACCTCGATCCCTCCCAACTGAGCAAGTCAACAAGTGAAACCGACAAGTGCTTCACTGAAACAAAATAAAAAAGGCCGAAAAAACAAAGAAACCTTTCACACTTCCAAGAATTGTCATTCAATCGTTGGACCGAACCCAAATGCCACACACTCCCATGCAATGTTGCATTACGCTCCACCGTCGCTCCTCGGCTCCTTCGCACACACACTAACACACAAGCCGCAGGCGACGTACGAAACTCAAAATAATTAATGAACCACTGTACACACTTCAGACAGCTATTGGCTTGTCCCCACGTCCTCCGCCACCCGCCGCCGCCGGCTGTGGCAGCAACTTCACAATCCTTCAACATTTCACTGGTCTTTCCATTAATTTCGCGAGACTCTCCTTCGTTCGCCGCACGGGCGAATTGCTCGGCCAAATCTATTGCAGCCGTGATTATTTTGGTCATCTCTTGCGGCCGGGCCAGCGCCAAATCCACTGGCCGTAGTCAAAACTCATTTAGGCACCCCTTCCACTATTTCAATTTCAATAACCGTCGTCCACGTCGTCGTCGTCGCTGGGGCCAGCTCACCAGTCGGAGTGGAGAGAAGACAAAATCACAAATCCTCCACCCGTCGCATCGTCGGTCGTAACATTAGACTCCCGAGTCCGTTCGGAAATGAATCTTGGTCTCATTTCTCCTTGTTTGTGTGTGTGGATTTTTTTGGCAATCGCGTCTTTCGGAGACGACCTCACTCATCGGAGTGGCTCCTCCAACGCCACCTCCACCTGGGCCGTCCAGTTGATTGTGCAAACAGCAAACACTTGAAGTCTCGCATTTTTGTTGCATGATGAAGCTGGCTCCCAGCCCACAGCAGGAACAGCAGCCTCAGCCCCAGCCTCAGCCTCGGATACAAAGTGAAGCCGGAGTGTTAAGGAATCTCATTTATCCGCCGGTTTTGTTTCGCCTGTTCCGACCTTCGTCGTACACCAGTGGGAATATACACAGCGCAGCCGAGAGATACACTCGTGTTACGGTGCATGAGTAAGTGCAGAGCATTAAAGCACTTCTCCTTGTTCCATCACTCCACTTCAGATCAGCCGGGCGGATGATGGCGCAGTGGTGCGACGGGCGGTGTTCGGTGGCTGGTCTTTTTTGTTTTTTTTGTTTTTCAATTTTAAGCCTCTTTAGAGACGGACTCCCTTAATGGCCGAAGTCGCGGCGAGCCCGGGCCGCACTCAGCCACCGAGGCAGAGGCAATATTGTTGCATATTTATATTTTGAGGACAAGTTCAAGGATTTCTTCCATCTCTGACCGACCATTACCTGGACATGTGCCCGTGTTCAGTGTTCAGTGTTCAGTGCATGTATCTGAAGCGCGCATCTGAGTATGACTTCCATTTGTTGTTGATGCGTGGATGCGGGGATACGCGGCGCAGCGAATCATCGCAGATAATTGTTTCGATGGAATGGAAATGAATTGAAGTTGTTCCGCTGCCCGATCTGTATCTGCGCGTACTTTATGTGAGGTTTTTTGGGATTTCTTGCGTTGCGGTTGCAGCGCACAGCGCACAGCACCGTCTGTCGTGGGCTTTAGCACTTCCGAGCCAAAATTAATTGCCGGCATAAAGTATGTGAGTAATAAAAAAATTTTTATCACCCACGATGTGACGGCAGGAGGTGGGATGTGTGCGGAGCTGTGTGTGTGTGTGCGATGGCGCTGAGCGGAATGGTTTCTTGGAAGAAAATTTTGATGTTCTTCGGTTGAGAGGTGGAAGCTGTGCACTGCCCGAGGGGCTGAAGGTGAAATGTCCTCCGTGGATGCACGAATGACTGCACTCTCGGTGCGATATGCTGGCTCAATCTGATGGCTACGTCTTGATGGTTTGCATGCGATTGCTTGCGTGCGGATGTGGATGGTGTTATGTCTCTAGTCGCCGACCTTCAGGGCAGTTGAGATTATAATTGCTCCAACCTTTGGATTTGTTTGACTCCGCTTATCTCTCTGTTGTCGTCATGGCCACAAATTAGAGTTTTTATTTCGCTGCATCTGCGGGATGACTGGTTAGATTTCTATGCAGTGTAGTCGATGGTGATGTCGAGGCAATCTTAAATTAAGAAGAGAGTCAAGATGCCACAAAGTCTCCGATCACATGATCATTCAAATCGGGAAGTGGTAAGACAAGGTTGCAGGTGCACCAGTGACGCCCTTAGAACTACTCCCATTGAAGCGCTGGAAATTCTCTTGAACATCACCCCGTTCGATTTTGGTGGTAAGCAAACAGCAACCAACTGCGCAGTTCGTCTAAAGACTTGCTCTCAATGGTGTGTGTAGTGCTGTCTCACTAGCACATCCGAATTTGTCGGTGGTCAGATCACAACTGCTCTGAGACAAGATTGAACATGCCCACAAGACAACACAGATAAGAGCTCATATGCATGTCATGAGTATTATGACTTATAGAAGAGCACCTCCCACGCTCTACCAGCTAATACACTACATTGTGATAACGCCTATGGACATGCCATAATCTCGCTCGACCCAAACCTTACCTCCAGTCACTAGACACACTTCCCAGAGATCAACCTCGAAATCCTGATACCGGAGACCTGTGGCACTGTGGTACGATGGCACCATACCCTTTGATAAGGCCATACATTTCTACACAGATGGATCCAAGTCGGATGACGGAGATGGAAGTGGCTTTCTGTCGGAGAGTCTTAATCTGAACAAATCTGTTCATCTGCCCAATCACTGCAGCGTTTTGCAAGCGAAAGTAATGTCGATTAGCGAAGTCCTGTCCAAGCTAAGGTGAAGCCTAATCTTCGCCCGCGATATCTGTATCTTTACGAATAGCCTTTAGCAATTTAATCCCTGCCATAGTTCTCTATGAACTCTAAAATAGCAATCGACTGACGCGCATCTCTTAAAGAGATATCTGCTCAATATTCGTCTGTGCTGAGTATCAGGGCATAGGGACATCCCGGTAAAACGATTAAGATGATGAACTCTCTAGACTGCCATCTCGTAATATAGGTACCCCTATAGCTGCCTTCAAGTTACAGATCCATAATCTCTACGCAAAGAAAGGCATCACTTGTCGAAGCTGAAATTTCAAACCTGTCAAATCTGGCCTCTTCTCGATCCAAAAGCTGCACGCCATCCTAAAGAGATCTAAAATTATTAGTGCAGTCGGGGAACTGCCTACTCGGCTTTCACGCAAAAAGACAAGGCCTTTTCTCCAACGACTTCTGTAGAAGCTGCCTAGACGAAGATGACGAGGAGCACCGAAGACCTCCTCTGCAACTGTCCTGCTCTTGCCTCAACTAGGAAGGTCACCATGGACTCCTACTTCTATTATAGTCGAAATGACCTTAGTAAAATACCCGTCAACGCAATAGTAAAACTAGTAGCAGTAAAATTTGGGCTGGCTTCCATAATCACGGCAAGCGTCTCAATTCGAAACCCTTATATGGCGGTACTACCTACCTAGCTGCCCAGCTTCAAGGCTTCGAATACTTATGGTGGACTACTGTGCTTGGTCCCTGGATAACAGTGTATTCGGTGCAGTTGCATCCAACATCCAAATAAGGCACATATAGCTCCTTGTTAAGATCCCTTTTCACTTATGGACGCTGGAGCTTTTCAAAGGGACAAGCTATGACTAGGTATGGGTCATGCACCAACTCATCTGTAACATATGGGTGGAAGAAAGCATGCCCTCCATCCGCACACATAAAAAGGAGATCCTCTGAATTGCGCCCACTATAGAGGAACCCGTCTTGTGAACATCGTATACAAGACCTTATCCGCCGTCTTGCGCGAAAGACCTTCTAAATAACGTCGTCGGTCCGTACCAGTGAGGCGAATCCACCATCGATCAATAGTACAGAAAATTTTTAAAAAAAACCCAGGAACAACAGATCAATACCCACCACATTTTTACTCATTATAAGCGCGCGTTTGAAAGCTTCTATTAAGACGAACTCATCACCTCACCATTACACAGCATTGAGTGATTCGAGAATCATTGAGCACACATTTTTAATTTAATTTCCACTCGAAGTGTATTCAATATTCATGAAAATTGACTTCTTTTCGTGTCAGCAATCCACCATCTGCGGCAAGTTAAGAATTCGTTTCTTCATGAATGTCCCTCGTTTGCCGGATCCACAAGAAAGGAGACCCCTTCAACTGCGCCAATTTCATTGGGGAACAACTTTCCTAAGCATCGGCTCGGCAGATCTTCTCTGCCGTTTTGGGTGACCGCCTGCAGTCATTCGTACATAATCTGAGAGGTCCTTGTTTATGTGGTTTCATGGTTTCAGGCCGGGGAAGTCCATGTTCGACCAAATCTTCAATTTACGGCAGAGTCAGGGCAAAGACTAAAGAAATACGGACCCACCCCCACCACCTTTTCGTAGATTTCAAGGGCGGTGTATAGAGACACCACCAAGTCTACTATAGTTCGACATTCCTGTCAAAGTCTGGATGGATGAGGAGGATGTCGTTGGAGAATGCTCGCTGCTCCATCATGTGCGTGTCCAAAAAGGGATTTAGACAATGCGATGCGCGGTCACGTGACTCTCCTTATATCATTCTTGAGAAGGTTGAGCAGAACTCACTCGACTAAACAAGAGGCAGTGGGTGGTGTGAATAAAAACTGAGAAAAGACTCCGAGTAAGAACACATGAGTCGAGTACTTTCGTTAAAGGATATACTCAATTTGGAGTGAATAAAAAATTGCCTCAAAGTAGGTGCCCTCCCTTCAGTTGACGTTTGGAAACTAGAGTGCTGATTGCCCCCTAGTCCATCGACGTATTTGAGTGCCTTTTTGACGGATATTCACGAATTTTTGACGGTTATTCACGAAATAACGTAAATGCCGTCTTCTGACTGGCCAATTAGGTTTCTTAACACCTTAAAAAAACACTTGTCAAAGATTTTAAGGGGCAAGAGAGGTAGAAGTCGGGCATCTCTGTAATACTTCATTTCTGCTAGAGTTTTTGGCGTTTAAGGGAGAGTGCAAAGTTGGGTAAAGGTGGGTGCAAAGGATATGCAATAATATATATATAAGATACAAACGCGGAAAACAAAGAATTAAAACTCATGTCCTTACGGGGACTTCTTCTTCTTTATTTGGCGCTACAGTCCGGGGTGGACCTGGGCCTCAACCAACAAGCCTCTCCAGCTAGCACGGTCTCTGGCTAGCTGTCTCCAATGTTGCGCGAAGTTGGTTGAGGTCCTTCTCCTACTGGGTGCGCCACCTTAAACGCGGTCGTCCTCTGTTGCATTGTCCAACAGGTTCGGAGTCCTTTCGGGAACACAGGGGATCATTTCAAGAACGTGTATAGATTCGAGTTTGATGACATGGAATGGTTAAGTACTCATTTCCTTTCCGATATATATGGGTGACGCTACAGCCCGTTGAGGGCCAGGGCCTAGCTTCTCAGCAACCACTCGTGTTGTGCGTGCTATTGTTCTCTCACGCGTGGAAGGGACCTACGGTTTTATACCGACTCCGAACGGCCAAGTTTGAGAAGCCTTTTCTAGACAGGAAATATTCTGTGAGCATTGTCAGTGACTCGAAAGAGGTGGATCCGTGAAATATGAAAGGTGGTAAATTCGGATATTGAACCTGGCACCCTCTGCGTAGGAGTCGGCGCACTAACCCACTACGCCACGGCGACTCACCCATTTCCCATTTCCTGTCCGATATTCCTGAAAAAAACGGTGGTGGTGCCATGCATTTGATTGTTTTTGGTCTTCTAATTTAACGGGAAGACTGCCCGTCTTTTTCTTAACGCCATTTGATTTGACGCGAGCCTTCGTGTTATCAATTTTTTTCTTTATTAAGCGAGGTGTTTAAATTAAACCCCTGGGTTTTTTTGTTATTTCTTCTTCCACATCTTTCAACTCTAGAGTTTGGCTTTTTTCCAGCAAGCACGGAAAAATTGCAAACACTCGATGAAATCGTCATCGTCCATTCCAGATTTCCTTTTATTTCTAAGGATTAAGATTTAATCCGTCAAAGTATTCCTCATCCGAAGCAGTTGTATCCATTATTTTAAATTGTTTTCACTTTTTTCTCTCTTGAAGTCACCTCCTATGCAACCACAAGTGAGCTCTCCATTCATTCCATCTTTA
Organism: Eristalis intricaria; assembly: GCA_964034865.1. Classification (NCBI taxonomy): domain Eukaryota; kingdom Metazoa; phylum Arthropoda; class Insecta; order Diptera; family Syrphidae; genus Eristalis; species Eristalis intricaria. The sequence continues at coordinate 52,393,222 of OZ035874.1, forward strand.
TTCACACCAAAACAGAGGAAAGACTCAGCTGCCAAAATATCTGAGCGGAGAGGATTCCTTAAACTTAACGAAATAAATTTGTATTCACACCAGATGGAGCATTTACTCCAAAATACTGAGGAAATGCTCACACTCAGTTTTCATTCACACCACCCAATGTCTTCCAGTGAAATTCCTAGCAAACGCAGACGACATTGACGTGATTGGTTGAACATAGCGAGTCGTCAATGAAGCATTGGCTGGTATTGAATAAGAAGTGTGTTTTAGTCGATACTCAGGGGTCCAATTTAAATAAAAACACAAAACTTTTTGTATAAGAACCCACTGTCACTTTATTCCGTCACAAATATAAAACCTTTCTCCTTCAGAGACAGAGTTAGACTGCCCGCTCTTCGTTACAGAATTATTTTCTACTCCTCTCACACCATCGCAATCCAAATCATCGACTGGTGAGTTATACTCTGAGTCATACTCATGCAGTTCGACACAAGAGGACTTCATCTACCTCGGCTCTCAAGTGAACAAAAAGACCGAGATTAACTGCTTTTACTTTGGGCTCGAGAGGCGGTTGAGTAGTAAAGGACCAAGCTGACATTATATACCACCTTGATCCACCCTGTCCTGCTCTATGGCGGAGGATAGTCAGTCTGTCAGTCAGTCAGTCAGTTTTTCTGCGTTCAATCTTCGACATGAGTCTAGCCAGACGCCTTCCGTAGAGTTCAAGGAGTTTTCAACTCCAGACCGAAGATGTCTTCGACTATGCACCAGTGGGACAACAGAGGCGTCCCCAACCACCAATCAACAGAGGCGTCCCCAACCACCAAGCCATCGAGGGATGCTGACTGCGACCCTGGTCCACCCCGGACAGTACTACCAGCAGAAGAAGCAGAAGATAAGACACTCCTTAAATCTGTTGAAGAGCATTGGGCCTCAGAAACGCACACTCGCTTTCATAATCGGTGGAGTTCGAGTTTCGTGTGCAGACATAAGGCTGGTTAATCAAGTAGAAATATCGGGCCAGTTTGAGCTCATCTCCCCGACAATAAGGGGGATCCCCAAGGACTATGAAATTGATGGAATTGGAATAGGCTGGCTCCCTGTAACCTACCTGCTTAGTCACGCGGACATCAGCCCATTTCTAATCAGGGTCCTTGTAAACTTCCTCTCGCGTAATGTCAGTATTTCGACATGTTTCGAGGGAAGGTGCTTGCTAAGTTTTGATGGCAGGTTAAAGCCTGTTCATGGTCTAACCTCAGCTGGGTCCACTGTGGAAATATGCATCTTTTGCATTGAGGTGCCTTCTAGACGGTTGACAGGATCAACTTATGTCGCATTTCATCTTAAATGAACGAACTCTGATGGAGGCAATGCCACAGAGACCATGCCGAGAGTAGCAATTTACAGTGGCGCCTCCAGAGCCTTGGTGGGTTTGACCTGGGGCCTATCCTAGAAAGGCGAGCTTTAAATAGATTCCCTACTTTTTCTTGACTTAGCTCAGACTTAGAATGTTGACCCCGGTGTAATCGTCGCCAAACAGCACCGAGTTCAAATGGCTTGAAAAACGGCAGTGGAGTGCAGGATGTGAACTTGAATATTGATCCTACACTACTGTTAGATTATAAAGCTTGAAGTCTACCACAGCTCAACTCGTAGAGCACATTTGTTTCTATAGCTTGTCTCGTGGTCTTCCTAGAGACTATAGGTTTACTGGAGAGTATCTAAGCAGTCATTAGTACAAGCCTGTTTGAATCTCAGTCGACTGTCGTCAGCCCTGCGAGTGTTTTTAGAGGCTGTCGAAGTAGACTCACCCTAGAGACCACACGCCAGAAGTGAGCGTGTGCCGCCGATTTGATTTTTTATTGTTCTCTAGCGAAAATGTAGAAGATGTACGTGCCCCAAATTCGGGGAAAACAAGCTAATATTAGATTTCATCGATTTCTGAGTATCCTTCTGAAATCTTTGATTGTTTGTCGACATCAAGATCCCTTTCCGCAATCTCCTCCTTTTCGAATGTCACCTGCGCCAGAAAGAAGAAGTCCATCCACACCCCTCGCATCCGCCATGATCATTAAGTTACCCCATTCCACGCAATAAAGAACCCTCCAGACAGAGTGCAAGCCGCACATCAACATCATCATCATCATCATCATTGCAGCTCATTCTCGTCGCGATCCTGTTCTGTTTCTATTAAGCACAACCGACTTCCCATTAAATCTCAACTTAAGCGATGCAGCCACAGCTCCGGCCAGCGACCACTTTTGGTTTAATTAATTTTTCCGAGAATTGCGTTAATGCATCCTCTCACATTCCCTAGGCCGACCAAGAAGGTGAGTCCCTGCGCCACAGCACCCCCTCCGCGGGAGGTGACTCCCATGGAAACATACTCGTACTTAGTTTATTGCAAACAATAAATGCAGAAACGATAAATGGAGAATCATCACTTGCACTCGCGCATCTCCTCTGCTGCGACACGACTCACGAGTGGCTGTCTGGTGGTGACCTTCGGAATTGCACACAACATGCAGCACTGTGGCACTGTGGCTCTGTGGCTCTGTGGCCCTTGTTGCAGTTGGGTGCGGTGGCTTAGTGGCTACCTGCCGGTTGTGGTGGTGGTGCTGGTGGCGTCGTCTTTGCCACTGTCAATTTGTTCGAATGTCAGTTCGTCACTTATTTGTACATTTTAGCATCGTCGAGCATGCTCAAGGGACGCTCGTAAGTAGGCTCGTGTGCATTTGCAAAGTGGTTACAGGGAATGAGTGCGCTCCCGATGTAACCGCAGGTAAGTGGATATTTTGTTTTTTTGTACAGTGGGTCACAGTGTTGTCTGTAGAAGAGATATCGATTTAGGAAAATTTTTTAAATTTAGTCACAAGGCGTACGATTTTTGTGGATGTTGTGTGCATGCTTGAGCCTCAACATTTTAAAAACCGCCTTCACTTGAGGGGTTCATTAACAGTGGTGTTGTCGTAAAACCAATCACACTTTTTTCGTTAAAACAGTGGTGGAAATTTATTTCTTGATGAGAAGGAAAGAAGAAAAAGGAAGATTTCTGTTCATTTAAAGGCTCTGTTCGTGCTAAAGCTTAAGGATTGTTCTGAGACTCGACGTAAAACTAATCAACTCTTCGATCTCCTGCTGGGTAGATTATGTTATATAGGGTGCCCTTAAGGACTTGAGGCGTTGTTGATCTCGTGCTAACAACGTTCAATTTGGTCTTCCATCGCACGTATAGTTATTATTTCGATAAAATCACTCAACAACCAGGGATCTCGCGCAGTAAAACAGAGCTAAGATGTTCAGGGTGTTATATTAAGCCTTTCGGAACTAGGGTCTATTTCTTAATAGCCTCTTGAACGTGAAAAATCCGCGATTTTCATCACTCATCCCCAATCCAGGGGAGATCAGGAGCAGGCATGGCCTTCTATCACCTCGAAGATAGGTTAGCTAAGGTAAGCGGGTAGACGCGTAAGCCACGCCTCACTGATGTCCTGATGGACTCATATTGTGATGCCTATATGGGCATCTCTCTTGTCACCCTCCTCGTACCCGTCACGTCAGTATGTTGTACAGGCGTCCTAATAAACCTGAAAATAGACGTTAGATGAATTTTTGTTAGATCCTGGAGGACTTGGAAGTGTTCCCCAGTGTTCTGTATCTCAACTAAGACCGGGGCAGTGGCAAAGGTAGTGAGTAGTGTCCTCTTTTTCTTCTTCTAAAGCTATCGGTTAGTCCCATTCTCTGGTCATGGGGCCAGTTAGAACTCCAATTACCATCCCGGGCAACTTTTTATCGCATTGAACGAGTTTGTCGGTTTTTGGAGAGCATCCGAGTGGTCTTGCAGTTGGTTAGAGAGTTCCACCTTTTATAAGCATCCTCTATGTCGTATCATCAATTTCGGTTTGCTGCTTCGGCTGCTTTTTGTTTTCTGTTTTTGCTGGAGCTACAGTCCGGGGTGGACCTGACACTCGAACTCGTTTGACCAAACTGATGTCGCAGTACAGTTTGACAGTCAAGCTGTCAATTAGAATGGTAATATTAACTGGTGGTGTTTCCAACATTGATTTTATTTTGGGCGCTTCCTTGACTACCAGGACGTGGTCTATCTAGTCTACTTGCACGATTGGTAGAGCTTGGGAGCCAGCCATGGGGTTGGTTGATCCTAATGACACTCCCTGCATCAGTCGTCTGCATGACTCAAAGATAAAGCCATCCATTTTTTTAAGTTGTCAGTAGACTACTTTAGTTAGTCGATGAGTTCATTTTGGTTTATTTCCTTATTTTGCAGGTCGATCCATGTGTGAATTTTTCGTTTTAACTTCAGTGAATGTCGCAGTATTCGGCAAACTTTATCCGTATACGGGGAAGCATGTTAGTAGTAGAACAGAGGCCGGATCTTTAAATGGTCTTGCACAGCGAGTCGTGTACTTCTTTTGGCCCCGTCTTGACTAAACAACGTTGTCGCAGTCTACTGGGGACTAAATTACCATGGTTCATGTGGAGTACTTTGTTAGATTAGGTTGTAACGCTTGACTTCATTGAAAGGCAGCCACACTTAGCCCAAGGTGGGCTTGTCATGTTACCACAGGGATCTAGTAGATCCTAATCTGTGACCCATGTAGTGCTTTTAATAAAGCCATGAAGATGACCATTGCTATGTGGAGTACTAACTTTACTGTCAAAAATACTCTTACAAGGCACTGGTAATAAACCATGGTCTCATGGGCCAACACTAGAGCTACGATCTGCCAAAGCCCCGTCCTGTAAAGCTATAAGCTAAGTATTTGCGGAAGGCATTGAAGTGATCGGTCGAACCCATAGAGCTGTCAAAACACATTTGTGAGCCGATAAGTTTTCGCTGTAAGCGAAGGCTGAGCGAAGTGTTAGATGTCTTCGAAAAAGGGTACACAACACCGGTGTTGAATTTGAATGGAATTACATACGCGGCTGCTATGAGAACAGGCCCAAATTTCGCCCCCGTAGATATTAAATTCTTCTCGGTAAGTCGAAATTTCGAGTACTACAACAACTGAATTCCACAATTAAGTTGTTGTGGTAAAACCGATCGTAGATTGTGGGTTGGGAACGGTTGGGACCAATTGTATACTTCAAAAAGCACAATTTCTTTAAGGTCAAGAGGAAATTGAACAGTAGTAGGTCCGTCAAAGGGTAACAATGGCTGTCATTCAAACCTTCAAAGGGCCCAAATTTACAATAACATTTCCTCGGACGACCCTCTAACCGTAGCTAATCTATTCGCCTCTTTCTTTAGCCAATCGTTTAATGGCCAAGACCATAGTCTTAACCCCGGATTTTTTAGCTACATTGAGCTGTACTGCAGCCAAACATCTATCTCCGATATCGATTTCGATGATTCGAAAGCATGGCACGTCGTAAAATGAATCATCTAAAGGACGACTTCTCTCCAGGCCCTGATGGCATGCCATCCATATTCCTTAAGAAAATGTACAAATTCGCTCTAAGAACTGCTCTCTATGCTCTTCCCCCTTTCGCTCCATCAATCAATGTTCCCTTTAGCGTGGAAAGATGCCTTCATCTTCCCCATTCACGTTGGAACGTCTTGCTGAAACTTCATGTCTCCCAAATTCATATGCAATCACCTTTTGCAATCTATGCAGAAACAACTGAATTATCGTGTCGCATTTATGTTACCTCACCATACCTCCAGTCTCAACCTCAAAGTTCAACAATCTTGAATTTTAACAGAATCATCAAGATTAACATTTCTGAACACACATAAAAAAGGCGCAAAGAATGATATTTCGAATTACAGACCGATAGCTAAATTATCTTCTATCCCTAAACTTTTTGAATCTAGAGTGTATGACTCACTGTACCTGTACTCACTGTACCCACGGCAGCATGGACTCTATAAGGGCACACTACCACAACTAACCTTATTGAATTTGTCTCCACTGCCCTTTCAACATTAGAGCAAGGCTACGAAGTTGACGTAGTTACCACAGACTTCAGCTAAGCCGTTGACAAAATCAACCACCAAATAATCTATTTCAAACTAAATGCGCTTGGTGTCCGCCCCATATCATCGCATGGCTCAAATCGTACCTTGAGAAACGCTCCTACAGGGTACTCTTCAGACATTCTACATCCGACCCCTTTGTAGGCTCATCAGGCGTCCCCCAAGGGTGTCACGTCGGCCCTCTGATCTTTGTCTTAGCCATAAGCGATGTTGTGCATGTAATTAAGAACTGCATTCTATCCATTTACGCAGATGACATGAAAATAATCAAAACAATATCCAACTCCACCGACTCGCGCGCCCTCCAAAACGACCTCGACTCCTTCTCCACGTGGTGCGACAACCAAAACAACAAATGCCAGTCCTTCACTTTTTCTCGTAAACATTCCTCGCTCCACGCAGAACTTACTTCCTCCATAATGAGCCATTACCCAGAGTCTCCTTTTTTTGCGACCTTGGCATTATATGTGATAGGGAGCTAAATTTCCATTCACACATTAACAATATTATCCTACGAGCCAATTCTTCTCTTGGCTTCATTAAACGCTGGTCCAAAGAATTCTCAAAAAGTTACTAAGTCCCTTACATCACCTATGTCAGACCCCCCCTAGAATATGCCACTTAGATCTGGTCTCCTCACTACGACAATCACTCACAGCGTATTGAAGCTGTCCAACGTAGATTCCTACGTTTTGCATTACGTGGTCTGACAACCTTACTTTAGCACCCTACACTGACCGCCTACAGTTGATCACCTTGCGTACGCTAAAAGAAAGCCGTGAAGTAACTGATATACTATTTCTATTCCACGTCCTAATAGGAAGTATCGACTCTCCCGCCCTTTCGGAAATGATACCAATAAACTCCAACCCCCGTCGCATAAGGTCTGTTCCTCTTTTCCGACCTCCCCTCCATCGTACCAACTACGGCCTGTATGAGCCCATCTGTAGAATGTTGCGCCTAGCTTTTCACTCTTCAATTCAATCCATCATTTTCATTTTAATTCATTTTTATTATGTACTTCATGACAACTTAAATTCTAGACAAAAATGCTTAAGACTAGTTGGTCGAACAGTGTTAGTTACTTACTCTAACTTACTGACCCTTGGCGGGTACTCTAAGCTAAACTTAAACTTATTCTATGTCTTTCGACTTAATCTAACAATATTATGTAAAAGAAAATTTCAACATGACTAATATGTATTGAGAAAAAATTACATTAAGTTTTAATGACCGTACATTTTTTTTAAAAAAAGAAACTACAAGCTAACTTACATTCTACCTTAAAATAAAACTTACAAGCTATCTTAAGCTAATCTACGTATGCATACGTATACACATTTGTATAGCTATATACACATGCGTACACGCATAAATCCTTATATACATAATTATAATAATATGGGTGGCGCGACAGTCCGAAGTGGACCTGGGCCAAGCTTCTCAGCAACCACTCGTGTTGTGCGTGCTATTGTTCTTTCACGCGTGGAAGGACCTACAGTTTAATGCAGACTCCGAACGGGAAGTTTGAGAAGCTTTTTCTAGACAGGAAATATTCTTTGAGCATTGTCAGTGACTCGAAAGAGGTGGATCCGTGAAATATGAGAGGTGGTAAATTTGGGTATCGAACCTGGCACCCTCTGCGTAGGAGTCAACGTACCTACCCACTACGCCACGGCGACCCATACATAATGCATATATATATATATCGTTTTTTATATATATATACATTCTTTCTTTTATTTTTCTTATTTTTATTTTATTATTATTTTTTTTAGTTTTTTTTATAATAATTAACATATATAAACAGCTTACACACTACCTTACAACTACGCTAAACTGTGTAAGTCGAGACGTGGACCGACTACTCCCCATGAGGGGGTCTGAACTACCCTTTCTAACCGGGGTCTAATGGGTTCGACGCTGGAGTTCTCTCGGTCTCCAGCCACCAGAACTTTCGATGTTGCAAAGCAACATCCAGCACATCCCGCCTAGATACCGCCGTACTGAACCGGAAGAGACCCTCCTCAGCTCCCTGTGCGACGGAGCGGTCGTGGTTGAGTCGCCCATCCACAGTTGATCTGGCGATGTGATGGATGAGTGGTACCGCATTTATTTTTTGCATCAGACCGTGCTTAATGAAGGAATGCTTCTGGGGGGACGAAGCCGTTGTGACGTACCCTTTCGTGATATTGAGGGTTGTGGTAGTGAGCCCCTGAGATCAGATTGTTGACCGAGTTCATCACTCTGGCAGTATGACCTCAAACCAACTTCAACAGGAAATTGTACACTCTTATCAGGTTTGTCCTGTTATATAAGACCTTGAAATAGAATTTTATGTACTGGGACTCTCGTTCGATAAAGACGAAGGCAAGCCCTAAGACAAGCCCTCTCAAACAACCGAACCTTGTCCATCAAGCTTGCGCGCACGTTGAACCACACGGGACACCCATAGGTGAGCATTGGACGGATGAGCGCCATGTAGCAGATTACCTTCACCCTCGCATCGAGTTGGCCGTTGTAAAACAGTCTCTTTGTAAGGGCAAAAGCGCCTCGGGCCCTGGCCAGAGCAGCATCTACATGTTTGTTAAAATATAGATACTTATCTAGCCAGATCCCCAGGCATCTGACTACAGTCTTTTTCGCCAGTGGTTCCCTGGGTATTCCAACGATTGAGAATTGTCGCCAATTCTTTTTCGTGTCCGCCGAGGCCTTATACAACGGCTGCCTGAACAGAATGGTTTCCGACTTCCGGAAGTTGATACTCAACTTCAAGTCATCGCAAATTCTCATGAATGTATCGAAGTCACCCTGCGTGAGAGTAGTGATTTCGTCGATCTTTTTGCCTGATCTGTACACGATCAAGATTGCATGAGGAAGATAACTTAACAGATTGCTCAAGTAAATGTTGAACAGGATCGGCGAATTAACGGCACCCTGTTGGAGACCATTTTTAACTTGGAATATACCAGTCGAGATCACGTTGCCGTTCTTGACGACGAACCGTCTACCGGTAAGCATGTTACACAGTAGGTACAGAGCTTATAGAAAAGTCCTTCTAACCATACGGTGTCGAAGGCCTTCTCCAGATCAATCACGCAGGCACCCGTACATTGTTTCTGGCTCTTGTTCCATTGGATATCCGACACCAGTTTCGACGCGACATGAATGGTGGCATGCCCCGCTTTGAAACCGAATTGGTTATCCGGAATAATATGTTTGTCCTCAGTCCAGTTGATCAAGCAGTCTGTCATTTCATGCCAGCAACCTGTCATTTATTCAAAATGTTCAACAATTTCAACTGCTGCCTCATTATAATTCTTATAAGTTCTTTTAATATTTATAAGAATGTCAAACACACACCCCCTACAGTAAACATTTTGGGGAATAGGTTCCGTCTTTTATTGATGGTCCTCTTCCCGATGCATGGATGCATTTCCACGTCGTTTGGTATAAAGTTTCCAGACCATCTAACTATCCACCAACATTATCATCTTTTTACCCGCATGATCCACTAAAGAAATCGTGGGTATAAAGCGCACAAGAGGGATCTCCAGGCCACTCGATTCTCCGCCATCGACACTCATTAGTAGTTATGCGTAAAGGCAACCAGCGAGTTTTTGGATTTGGTCTTATCACATCGTCCTGGGTATGCCAAGTGGTAGCCTCCCTGAATAAATTGTATTCAAGGGTCTCCTCGGAGGTCGTAATGATGGAGACGTTCGTGCCATGTTACCAAACCAACAAAGCACAGCCTTTCTGTTCGAAGTACCTTATCCCGGCGAGTAACTCCCAAGGCATCACGAAGGAATCTCGTCTCGCCAGCTTGTATTCACCACGTTTCCTGTCGGTCATTAGACATATAGTTATAGATATAGTTCAAATTCAGACTGATTTGAAAACCACTATTTTGGGTTTCACACCAAGCTCGACTGTTCCAAAACTGATCCAGCTTGGTCAATCCGAATACCTTGCTGATGTTCGGTAGGAGACTAATTGACCGGAGGCTACAAGGATTTGAAGAATCTTTTCCTCTCTTGGATAGCAATTCAATCCATTAGAAATTCATTATTCACCTCTCAATAACTATCCCTTCTTCCTTCACATGTTATTTAAATACAGTGGACTCCTCCTAAGTCGAATTGTCACGAGATACCAAAATTTGTTCGAGTTAGAGAGAGTTTGACTTAGAGAGAGGTTTTTGAATGGAAAGTTGAGGGAAATGTATGTAAAATATGGCGAAAAACTTAGGTTCGACTTACGGAGAGTCCACTGTATATCTATTTAAGTTAGTTTAAGTCGAATAAGTTAGTTTCTAAGTATGTTAGTTTTTTTAAGTTTACACTTGCACTCCAAGGTTTCTCCCAACGATCTGTGGTCCTACTCGAATTAAGACTTAGGAATTCTAGTTGTCTGCTTGTTTTGTCCAAAGGCAAACAGTTGGGCTCTAAAATAACAACCTTTTTAGGCCTTTCTGGCTTTTGGGCATCCCCCCTATCCATAGAATCTTATGGACACATGCGAACATGATCCGAGATATAGTCTCCGCCTTTATTGGTACTCATTCCCCCACCCAGACATTCCCTCTCCCTCCCATTCTGACGTTTGCAGCTAATAATCTGCTCCTCAAAGTTACCTCGATCCATTTCTCAGTTGCACCTACACTCCAAACCACCACCCGCCAATTGTCGACTCACTGTATAATCAAATCATGTGTCCAAACAGAGTGCATCACTGATTCATTTCACTGTCAGTGGCTCGCAAGTGTATACTCCACTTGTGGTCATCATTTCAAGCAACCGAGACGCACCATTCAACTTCCTTGGGCAAAGTGACGTGCCCCACGGTGTTGACGGCGACGCCGGTGACGATGCCGGTGCTGGTGCTTGTGCCTTGGTACCTTCCCATTCCACCGCACGATCCACCGCTGCACTCCGGTCAGCTAGCCAGCTTCGCGCCAGCTTTTGTTGGCGTTTTCGACGAAAATCATGACAGACACATTCACTTCGGAATTGCATTAACCATTTAATGGTTTTATTATGTTCCTTTATTGATTGAAAAATAACTTTTAAGTGCGCATGCGCAAAGGCGAATATTTAACACTGACTGGCCGGAGCTGGCATTGTGTGTCCTACTGGCTTGGCATGAGCAGCAGCAGGCTCAGCCGGTGCGCGGCGGCCGGCGCAAGGAATGCATGAATACCTTTGTATCTCAGTATCTTTGTGCGCGTCTTGTTAAGGGGGCTCTGCGCTCGAGCGCACATTTATTATTTCCCAGGTATACCCGTCCGTTGTGCGCTCGTATCTGCATACACACTCGGCCGACGCGCGAGCATGGACAGCAGATATAAATGCATTCGTACCCGGTCGTCGCACTTAATAATGCTTAATAAATTGGATTTTATTTCGCCTGGCATTTATGACTAAGGGATTTCTTTTTTATAAATTCCACCCCGCAGTCCCGCCGGCTCTGTGTGTGTGTGTGTGTGTGCCCGATGATGCTCGAGAGCTTGAGCTTGTCTCTGACTTTGGAAGCTGTCGCCTTGGCTGTGGCGGGTGGACTGCGAGGAGGGGGGAGGAGGCGAAATTATCTTAACGTCATTGCATTTCAGTTCAGTTCAGTGCAGTGCAATTATACTGCCTTTTGTAATGAGGCTGCTTTCAGCCAAGAGAGCGTACGTTAAACCCTCTGCACTGGCATCTCCCGCTCGTCCTTCCAGCCGTCCGGCCGTCCGGAGATGAAATAATAATTGACACGTGAGGAGAGCGACGAAGTGGTCGCCTCGAATCCGGATTTAATGACTGGAAACATTAATTTAAATGTGTAATGGATTTTCATTATTTTTATTTCATTTCATTATTAATGCCGGCAATTCCTTACTCTGTTTAGTTGGGTTTTGTTTCTGTTCTCTGTTGTCGTTCGGGAGGCGCGCACTCGTAGTTGGTTGCATTCGCGCTGGCAGTCGGTGTGGCATTGAGTTTTATGGCGACAATGCCTTGGAGCGGGGTTAGTTTCGTTGCGAGTGGTGGTTAAGTAGGGTTTGAGAGGGTTTGCTAGTTTGGAGCGCGAGGCGTGTGGGTCAGTAGCACTTTGCAGAGCGGGTCTTCAGAAGCATTGGTGGCGGATTGCTCGTTCCTCTGAGTCAGAGAGCATCTGTGATCAATTGATGGATTGGCGGACTATTCGTCGTTGAAGGGGAGGAGGGAGAAGATTGCAGCGAATTGAATTGTGTTACCTTGATGGATGTTCCTCGAGGAATTCACATCATTGGTTGATCTACATAAGTTTGGTCAGACGTTCAGGTCTGGACATAATTAACGCATAGACGCTATTTTGGAACCGACTGCTCATTTCCGGGATGTTGAAGTGGACCTCCATTCGGGTGCCTTTCATTACTTTGAATTTCTAGAGCTCTCCGGTTCCAACGTCATTTATTCAAAAGCTGCCTTAAGGTGGAGGGATGTAAATGAGACGATATAGACATGGACATTCTATGAGGCAGTGAAAGATAGTCTCCGTAGTGTCATCCGTCATAGTCCTGGAAGCTGGATATAGCTGGCGAGTGTGTTGTTGGTCAGTCGGAGGTAGAGACGAACAATTTCGCCAACTAGTGTGTGCTTACCGTAGAAGGGTTCCGCTCTTAAATCCCAGGATTTGTGAGAGTCGATGAGTAAATTGACTCGGTTTGTGTCCAGAGTTCATATCCCTGTTGAAGAGGGAAAAGATCTCGTATTTTCAAGGGGGTTTTAATCTTTAAGAATTCAACTCTCTAACACCATCAACTTCAAGATTTCCCCTTATTGCCACCTATCTCTTAACGAGATGGCCAAGGTTTTTAACATCCAACTTATGTGACTGCCAGGACACTGTGACATCCCAGAGAATTGCGAGTCGAATTAACTCGATAGAAAGGGTACCAGTTCGGTACTCTTTCTGGATGGAGATCTCCCATCCATGCCTAGCGCTACTGTAAAACACCTTCTGAAGCTCGAAACACTTGCACAAGCAAGTCGTAGGTGGTCAACTGTCACAGGGTGTGCCTCATCACCAAACAACTTTAGCCTACGTTCGATCCAAAGCGATCGCTTAGGATGGTGAGATTGAGCAGGCTGAATTTTTGGCGTTATAACAAGGCAAAACGCCACATGGAATTCACACCTCTAGACTAGGACTTCCTTACAATGATTTCTGCAAAAGCTGCGGGGACGAGGATGAGGAAGAAACCATTGTACTCTTGTTATGCAACTGCAGTGCTGTCTCTTCTCGCAGATTTAGACTTTTGGAATCCTATTAGATAGCTAGATAGATCTTTTATTTCGCATAATATTGATGACATAGGTATTGTTACCTATGGACATGGGCCTGTGCATCCAGGGCAAAGTTGTTGACTGCTCTCAACTTGACGAGATGCCAGCAACGATCCCAGTTAAATGCACAGGTCAAGTTGACATACAACCTCCTCGCGGCGCCCTCTGGATAGCCTTTAAAGCAACCGCATAGAGGTGAACTAATATATGCAGCGGCTCCCTTGTCCAGGGATTTAAACCAGGACCCGGTCCTCCAGGTTCGGCGGTTGCGCGTAGGGTTAACTTGCGCACCGTGTAAAAAACTACTATTTCCGAAACGACGAGAAGCCTCGGATACGGATGACCCTACTGCTGACGACCATGACAACGAAATAAGGGCAAAGATTTTCGGTTCTGCACGTGGAATGTGTGGTCCCTGAACAGACCACGTGCAGTCGATGAACTTGCGGAAGCCCTCGAAGCTTATAAGGCAGATATCACCGCCATTCAGGAGGTGCGGTGGGATGGGCCGGGCAAAAAGAGGATGAAAAACTGCGATATTTGCTTCGGCGATTGCTACAAAGAGCGATGGCAGCGCTTATTCGGATGCGGGTTTGTTGTTATAGGCAGACTTAGGCAAGAAGTCTTAAGCTTTAAATACATAAGCGAACGCCTCATAGCAATCCGCATCAAGGCTACATTCGGCAACATCAGCCTGATATGCGCCCGCGCCCCAACGGAGGATAAAGATGACGGCAGCAAAGACGACTTTAACGATGTCCTAGAAAGAACATACGATCAATGCCCCAGCTACGACACCAAGATCGTTCTAGGAGATTTCAACGCAAAGCTGGGCAAGGAAGACGTCTTTGATAGAGTTATCGGGAAGCACAGCCTGCACGACAACACGTCCGAGAACGGACTCAGGCTTTTGGACTTCGTAACGGGGCGAAACCTCTTTGTAGCCAGCACGCGGTTCCCTCACCTCAACATCCACAAAGGGACCTGGCGGTCTCCTGATCAATCAACCGTCAACCAGATCGACGTCAGACACTCCTCCAGCATTCTCGATGTCCGAACATTCCGAGGAGCCAACATCGACTCGAACCATTTCCTTGTTGTAGCCAAGGTAAGAACACGGATATCGATAGGACAACGGAGTAGAGCAAGACCAAAACAGTTTGACGTCGGAAAGCTACAATTGCAATTCACCGCTAGCAACTTTGCCGATCGAGTCTCCCAAAAGCTCTCAGAGAGTCCAACCCTGCCAGGCGAAACAATCGACCAACAATGGAACCGTTGTCAAAAAGCCATCAGAGAAGCTGCATCTGATGTGCTGGGTTTTAAAACGCCACCCCAAAAAAAACCCCTGGAGAGGCTTACTGGTTGAGGACCAGGTCCACCCCGGACTGTAGCGCCACCTGAAGAAGAAGAAGAAGGTATTGTTACCGCACAATCTTTCTTCTATAACATTTTAAAAATAATTATGCAAATTTCTGTTTTATTCAGAATAATATAATTGTACTTTGGAGGAAAATACGAAGAAAAAACCTCCAATGAGAGAAAAGGAAAAAAATTAAAAACCAAGGTAAATAAATAAATGAACAATAAAATAATACCAAATCCACAAGTTTTGACAGGAAATAAATAAATAAATAAATAAATAAATAAATAAATAAATAAATAAGTAAATGAATAAATATAACACAGTGTCATTGCATTAACAAAAAAGATTAAGTATCACGTAGAATATTTATAAGGGGGTTTTCAGCAAAACCACAGCGTTCTTGGAACTTTGAAATTCAACAGTTTCTGTATCCTATCAGAAATCATCATCATTTTTCGTGTACATCTTTAGTTGAGTGATGCCAAGGCAAATTTAACATCATATCCAGTAGTTTGTTTTGAAATACTTGCAATCTTTTAATGTGACATTTCGTACAGTTACCCCAGGGAGAGTCCACTGTATATAGGTGTCAATAACAACCTTTTTAGGCCTTTCTGACTTTTGGGCATCCCCCCTATCCATAGAATCTTATGGACACATGCGAACATGATCCGTGATATAGTCTCCGCCTTTATTGGTACTCATTCCCTCACCCAGACATTCCCTCTCCCTCCCATTCTGACGTTTGCAGCTAATAGTCTGCTCCTCAAAGTTACCTCGATCCATTTCTCAGTTGAACCTACACTCACGCAGAACTCCCCCTAAGTCGAAACTCTCTCTAACTCGAACTTTTTCTACATATTTTACAGACACTTCCCTCAAATTTCCGTATAAAAACCTCTTTCTAAGTCAAACTCCCCCTAACTCGAACAAACTATGTCATCCCGTGACAATTCGTCTTAGGGGGAGTCCACTGTAATATAGCATGATGGCTTGAAAAATCACTTTATGAATGACCGCGATGCCGCGATGCCTGGTAAGATTGCGTTCATGTTTATGAGTCCAGCAGGCATTTTGTCAGCTCTTATGACAATTCTATGATCGTCCGACGGCATTCTGTCCAATGTCGTTTTAAACAGTCAGCAATCCGTTATGCTGATGAAAATAAACTTGCAAGTCAGCAATGATTTCTCGAGGATGGTGCGCGTTTGATAAATTTCGTCATTGCAATTCCCACGAAAATATATTTAAAAAACAGGTGGACAGTTCAATGCCGACTTGATGAAGTGATGATCCATTTGGCTTTTCCTTTTTTTGTGCGAGGGTAGGTGAAAATCTTCAAGAGATACTATGGGGACCATTCCCACATAACGAAAGGGATTTTTACACAGTACAAACACCCCCTTCAAATAAAGTACTGACATTGTGTATTGATTTATTGGTATTATTGTGCAAATTTTCATTAGAATTAGCCTTAAACGGATTTAAATAAAAGGCAAACATGTGTACATGTGCATACAACCATTCTTTTTTAAATAAATAAATTATTATTAGTTCATATTAAATGTACACATATGTATTTACATCCTTCAAATGTAATTGATAATCCTTTACGATTGTTATGTTATATCTAGACTATTACAAATGTTCACACCTGTTAGTAAGAATTAGTAAGATATATATGCATTTGTGTACTTAAATAATACGCACCTACATAGATGGTATTTTTGCAGCTAGAGCACTTCTTACAACATTTGCGGTTGTACGATTTGGCGTTATATGCAAATTTTCCTGCTTATTTACTCGTGAGCAGGCTACGTATAGTTGTCCATGGGAAAAGCATTCATTGCTGAAATTAATACTGGTAAATTTAACTGTTTGACCTTGAGCCTTATTGATAGTCATAACTTAATTGGAAACTGCAGCCTTTTAAGAGGAAATGGTTAGTCCGAAGGTATCATCGGTATTCGTGGAATAAATACATTCTCATCTGTGCCTGGTCCTGTTCTAATAATTGCTTCAGTTACATTAGGTCTTAAAGCTGTTACCAGTAACCTTGTTCCATTGCACAGCTTTGGAGGACACAAATTTCTAAGCAAAATTATTGGCACTGGATTCGTAGAATTTAAAAATTCTGTTCGAAAATGTACCGAATCATCCGTATTTACAACGGTGTCAATGGCGTCACCGTTGATCTTGCTTAAAATTAATTCATTGATTATAGATTCTGGCTGAATTATTTCTTGGAACCAGGATAGCTCTTTCTCTGAACCAAAAAGGGGTCTTGCTACTTATATATTGAACAGAGGGATATATCGAATCCACCAATTCATTAATATCTCTTACTTGCTTCACAACTTTACCATTTTCTTCTTGTACCGTACCGTATACACTCGCAGATAATATGCATACTTCCAATAACAAATACCTTGTGTTAAATACCACTATTTTATTATGTATTAATTCTTGTTATCAATAATCTTATTTTCACAACGTGTTAACTGCTGTGGTGTAAAGCATCAAAAATAACAATATCATATGTAGCTCAAGTAGTATGAATACACATTCATACATTTCTCAGAATGAACACGCACATCAACGAACGCCGCTTGGGCGCCGATACTGGCAATGGTCTCCACTCATCTTATTCGCAAAACAATATATGTTTTATGTTGTAACTTTTCTCTTAGCATATGTACCAATGGATCCGTTAATGAAAGTTCTACACAGATATGTAAATTAAGTTAAATTCTATTCGGTGAGAGTCAAGAGAAGTTGAGATGAACCACCGAAAAATGGGAAAAAATCAAATTTATTACTTAACATGTTTATTTAAAGGGTTTTTGTTGAAAAAAACTTAATATGTAGTATGGGTCGCCTTGGCGTAGTGGGTAAGTCCGTCGACTCCTACGCAGAGGGTGCCAGGTTCGCATCCCCAATCTACCAACTTTCATTATTCACGGCTCCACCTCTTTCGAGTCACTGACAATGCTCAAAGAAAAGCTAGAAAAAGCTTCTCAACTTTGCCGTTCGGAGTCAACTTTGCCTTCCACTCGTGAACGAACAATAGCACGCACAACACAAGTGGTTGCTAAGAAGCTAGACCAAGGTCCGCCTCGGACTGTAGCGCCACCCATATTATTATTATTATAGAAAAAACTCCGCAGAAGAATTATGAAGTTATAGGAGAAAACTGCGCTCGAATCCGTTGGGTAGATTCAGAGATTTTTGTGTCAGATCAACTTAACGTCCTTTTATAAAAGTAAGTGATGATAATTTTATTTTCAAGTGAAAGTAACAATTTCATATTAATGAATGGGTATAACATTTTTGTTGCTACCCCAACCTTTTTAACTATCTTACTAAGGTGATCATTAAAAGTTAGTTTCGAATCTAGATTATTTCCACCCTTTGCTACCCTGTGACATACGGAGTTCTGCCATTCAACTGCAGTTGCCTTGCAGGAACAAAGCAGTGCTTTCTTGTTCGTGTAAAACGTCTCTTCCTCCTTTAATTTGATATTCCATTTGCTGAGATATTTTTTCACAATTTTGATCACATTTAAGAGATTACTCTCAATATTGAGAGCTTATTCATGTGAAAAAAAAATATGGCAGTATCATCTGCAAAAATTGCAGTGGGACAATTTATCAAATTTTTTATATAAATTTGGAGCAAGAACTGAACCCTGTGGGACACTCGAAATTGAAAAACAGAACGGTCAGAAACAGCACCATTCACTTGGACTACAAAATATAAGGAGGAAATCGGAAATGTATCAACTATTACTTTGATAACGTTGCTTAAATTACGCTGTATTCTTCGTTTTACTTAAAGCACTAGCTGGATTGCGGAAGAGACGTTTATAGATCCGCGTGGTTGCCCAGTGGACCTATGCTGGCTAAAGTGTGGCTGCTGTCTTTCCTTTAAGTGGTCAGCCACTTAAACCAAGACTGACCATTGAAGGTGATGATGAAGGACGTCTTGCTGCAGACGTGGCAGGTTAGGTAAGGTTAAAGTGGCTGACAATAGAAGTCACACTTAGCCTTGTTTAGGCCAATTGTGATCCCATGCGGATTGACTGACTCCTCCTATACCGGAAACCAAACGGGTGACGGTTAAGCAGGCTAATGCTGATGATAAATGATGATAGGTGTGAGCTCCTGCGATTAGTCAGACCGTACAGTGGTCACCTCTAGAAGAAGAGGTGATCTGTGGTCTCTACGTCATCTTCATCTATGCAGCTTCGTAGAAATCATTATAGGAGACATTCATCCCGCGAGTGTGTGTGTTGATAACTCCGTGTTATGACACCGATAAGAGTCTTAAGTGCTGGTCGGCTTAGTCCCAGCAGAGTCTTAAGTGCTGGTCGGCTTAGCCTCAGCAGAGTCTTAAGTGCTGGTCGGCTTATTCCCAGCAGAGTCTTAAGTGCTGGTCGGCTTACTCTCAGCAGAGTCTTAAGTGCTGGTCGGCTTAGTCTCAGCAGAGTCTTAAGTGCTGGTCGGCTTAGTCCCAGCAGAGTCTTAAGTGCTGGTCGGCTTAGTCCCAGCAGAGTCTTAAGTGCTGGTCGGCTTAGTCCCAGCAGAGTCTTAAGTGCTGATCGGCTTAGTCTCAGCAGAGTCTTAAGTGCTGGTCGGCTTAGTCTCAGCAGACAAAGTGAGCGTTCAAATTTGGCTGCTGGCCATAATTCGCTTGTTTTAAAGCAAATGTTGCCTTCTTACCTAATAACGACTGGATGGCGCAGTTGGTAGAGTGCCTGCCCCTTGTTAGCGGGGTCCCCGGTTCGAATCCCAGTGAAAGCAAAGTTAATACGCTTTTATTGGGTTTTCAAATGGACCACCGTTGGGATCAAATGAACGGCAATATCC
Organism: Eristalis intricaria; assembly: GCA_964034865.1. Taxonomy (NCBI): domain Eukaryota; kingdom Metazoa; phylum Arthropoda; class Insecta; order Diptera; family Syrphidae; genus Eristalis; species Eristalis intricaria. The sequence continues at coordinate 52,412,761 of OZ035874.1, forward strand.
CTGGAGTAGTCAATTAGTGGTAGTAGTCTGACTTGGGGGTATCACAATGGACCAATATGGTCTAAGTGTGCTGGTGAATGCACTAGCCGCTCCCCCACTAAAACTTACCCACTAAGATGTTCGCTGTGAGGAGGTGCATAGAGAGAATTACCGCCTGGTGTGAGAGGAGAGGTTAACCACACCAGCGACACCGTCGGCACCCACGAAAGGTGTTGATTGAAATTGTTTGGCATTGTCTAGAGACTTGAGTTCGGTCTAGCTGTCCGATGACAGACAGTTATGCAAACGTGGACATAGTTCGGGTCTTACATTCGAATGTACTTTCAAAAACTCAACCAGCTGCGTTACATCGGTAATTCTTCTATAATCACATATTAAACGTCGACAGCCTGCAATCCAGTTGCGTCAACGTCTGCCTGACGGTGGAAGTCTGAGTTACTTCAGTTTTGGCCAACAGAGTAATCTCATATCGAATCACAAAAGAACCCGGGTTGCCCCTCGACATTTCTGGGCCTTGTTCGATACGCGATGCTAAAACGGTTATGTAACTTCGCAACTCTCTGTCTGGTTGGAGGCTTAAGGTCCAAAATAGTCTGCTCACGCTAAAACTTTCCTTGGAGACTTTAATTGCCTGCCCTCTGAAGCCATGATCAGGCCAAAATTCATGATTAGTATGTGATTTTTGAGTCGAAATTTGAATATTTCTTAATAGTTTGCGCACATTTTGGAAGCGTGAAACGGCCTTACTGAATATTTTAACGACTGGACGATATTGGTAACTATGACAATTGGGAAAATTAAGATTGCTCTGGTCACCCTTGGATGGCGCTACAGTTAGAGGTGGACCTGATCCTAGCTTCTCTCACGAGTGGAGCGGAACCTATAGTTTTATCCTTACAGCGAACAGGGAAGTTTGCCAAGCAAGCTTTCAGAACTGTTATACTCTTTGAGGATTGTCAGTGACTAGAAAGGAGAAAGTGGAGGAGAGGTGGAGAGGTGGAGTCGTGAATTAGGAAAGCTCACAGGGATTGAACTCTATTCTCCCATCGTAGCTGTCGGGACACTCGCCTAAAACAAATGCCCTTCAGCAGGGCATGCTGCAGACGGAAGACTTCGCTCATGAGTGTCCCAGTTCATGGGCAACCTTTGGAGATTCATAAGACAATGGCAATGCATCCCCAGACTGTCACTGCTTATTGCGGATTGTGTTTCGTGATTTTCGATAAACACGACGCCATCAAGACAATCAACATAGTGCCCTGGCAGTGGATGATAATCAATATCTTCTGGCTTGAATGTTTGGATGTGAACGACATGTGATTCCAACAAGACGCCGCTGCGCCAGTTGCTACTCAGCTGATGCCACCATGGACATTCTGAATAAGCGATTTGAGGGTAACCATGCCTGCGAATAGGCCACCCGAAGTGGCGACCTTTGATAGGCTTTTTAATTCAAACAACCAAGCCGTTGAAATAATTTCCACATCCACAACTTCTTTTGGGACCAAGACTAAGACCTGGAGAGCAGGAGTTGGAAATACATGCCAATTATGAACGAAAGATTGACTCAGTTGACAGATTCAGTGAAAGCTTCCATAGGTGGACAGCGACAGCCGTCGCACTTTTGTCCAGCTAAGGGAGTTGTCGGTTCATGAGAATGTACGGAACTTCAATTCACGATCCACGGGCGTGAGAAATTGTGTGGCTCAAGGACATTGTCCGCCCAAGTGAGTTGTGTAAGAGAGAGTCTGCAATATGAGCTTACACTGTTCTCTCTCTATCGGTTGATCTTTTTTCTAAGTGATCCGACAATCCATTGGCTTGCGATGAGAGACACTCCATTCGCAACAGAATCAGGATGATCAAACTTTTTGCCGTCAGTTCTTATGTTGAACGCCAAAATAAAGGAAGCAAATCACATGAAAATAGCGCTTCCAGAGAAACTGTGAACAGGAGTCGTTAGCTTGAACACACATTAATCTTGAGAGGATATCAGAGGAACGAACCAGTCCTGTCCCATCCTCAGACCCGAGTGTCAATGCATAACCCTTCACGTTGCAACCTTTGCCACAGCATCTAATCGTCTAGAGTTGTGTCGCCATCCTCGAATCCCCTCATCACACGCTGCTGGGTCAAATTGGGTGTGTCCGTCAGTCCTTCGTGATGATAATTAATCCAAAGCCTTGCCACCATCTCCAGCCTGACTCACCGAGTCCCGGCCAAGCGCTGGACACTTTTAACTGCGGACAATAAATCGCGTTGAGCGATTCGTTAAATGTTAAACAACCCGACCGCAGGGGAACGCAATTAGTCCTTCTGCCAAATCGTTTAAGACTCCAAATTTATCCGCGTTTATATTTCAGCAGCGGCTGTGGCTGCGCCACCGAAACCCTGGCGACCGGGCCCAGCACTGACATCGCATTGCCCGGGAACACTTTTATTGCAGTACATTTATTATTTGAGCCGAAAAAGTATTTCTACGAATCCATTAAGTGCCGCTTCGTCTCCTTTAATTACATGTGTGTGTGCGTGTGTGTGTGGTGAATTTTGGCTGTCAGCCGTTTGTTGTGCCGGCGACAGGATCCCCCCACTGACACAGGACACGGCCCAGCGATGCACGCAAGCACACTGAATAGTGACGTGATACCGCAATAAAATGCGCCAAATTGAAAAAAAAAAAAAAAAAACACAGCAACAACAAGAAGTGATGTGCAGAAGGCACACCACAACAAAACCGGCTGGGGCACGACCGACCGATGCGACGTGGCCTACGTCTAAGCCGAGTGTCTGCGAGTCAGTGGGACGACGCACGCGACGGGCGGGAGTGCGCAAATAAACGCTGGCATCTGAAGGGAGCCCCGGTGCTCATGCAGAGGACGTCTGCAATTCACAACGATCATCTCGCAAATAAACCTCAACTCGGATAAATAAACACACGGGAATTGTTGGGGGGGGGGGGGGGGGCAGCATGAAGCAGGGATGCCCTTGAAAAGATACTCCTTCGTCGTCGTTTGAACACAAACACTTGCCCGAGCCCGATTCCGCTCACGCGTCGATTGGTTATCTAAGTTTATTGTGGCGTTGAGGAGTTCCGAGATGCTGTTGCCGGTTCCCCGAGTTGCACAAATAGCCGCTGGTCAGTGAGAGTGGTTCCGAGGAACCGGATTGGATGGGAAGAGGAGAAATCATTCGCACGACGAAAAGTCGGTCTCTGTGCCAATAGACTCGTGGGTTGTGTGTGTTTTTTTGTTGCGCAGTATCTTTGCGTGAAGGGACGGCGATTTGAAGGGATTACATTGTTAAACGATCGACTCACTGTCCTTCTTCGTGTCTCCTTGTCGTCCTGCTGGTTAAACTCTACAAGCCCACCATGTCACGGTAATTGCCTGCATGTGACAACAATTCATTTGCTCCCACAAAGCAAGCCCGCGATATGTTCAACTGGCAAACGGCTTCATCCGGCTAATAGCATTCCTGTGTATCTAATAGACAATGCGCAGCCCATTAAATGCGACAACCACTTCACTGAGAGTGTCCCCGAAGTATGTTGTGAAATACTGCCAAGTTTTCTTGAGAGAGAAAAAAAAACTTAACCTTAGCGCCAAGAAAACACTTTCACCACCACCACCACCATCAGCACCAGCACCAGCACCACCCCATGGAGAGTGACGTACGAAGCGCCCGCTTAGTCACCTCTAAAATTCACTTCCACCGCCGCTCTGCCTGCCGGCAGCACCACGCCTTCGAGCCACTGCCACCGACGACGATGCTGTATCTACACTCGCATGAGAAGAGAACGTACATTTTGTTGTTTTTTTTTTTGTTCGAGTAACGCTTAGATATAATTTATTACAAAAGAAATTGAGTCAAAAACAAATTCCTGGCGACGCGACGAAAGCCTCTCGCCCGGTCCCCCAGTCGGGGCAGTGTAGCATCCCCCCGGAGGATGCCGAAATTGTTCGCCGCCATTAAAATCCATAATTTAATATGCAAGTGATTTACGTTCCAATTAGACACTAAAGTTGTGAGCGAGCGATATAAAAATAGTTGGTTGGGGCTTTTCTTTGTTGGATTTTATAAGCTTTTTCCTGGCGCACACCTCCTGTGCGCGCCGGTGAAGCTGATGATGGTTGCGCCGCGCCGATGGTTTGCGCGTTCTCACAGTGCCTTCGTGCGAAATCGGTTGAGTCATTCAATTGAGACAATCTGTGCGCAGTGCGCGGGTCTGCTGGTGCGGATTGGGATGAGAGGTTTGTTACTTTGTTACTTTTTCGGTGATGCGGCGCGGGCGGTGCGGAGATACGGTGGTCATGTGTGTGCAATTTCTGTCCGAAGGTGAATTCTTGCGAAAGGAATTCGCTGTCGACCGGACCCGGACCGGTGAGCAATTGCTGCTCGACGGTGGTTTCAATGGAACTGCAATGAGTCACGGCGGCGTGTACTTGGGGCTTTTCGGTGCTGGGGGCAGGATAGTTGTCCGGACGTAATTGCACTTTGCCGATGGTCGATGGATGAGTAAGATGTGTTTTTGTGCACTTGGTCAGCGGATGGAACTGGCTTTTGCGCGGGTACTCGTTGGATGACGAGGTGGAAAGCAATTTGATGACTCCGCAGTCGTTCGGTGAAGGACCACTTAAAGCCGAACGTATTTCTTAAGCTGCGCACCAAATTCACGAGGAATTCAATGTAGGGACAATGGAGGCGACATCGGGCAGGGCGCTGACAGGAACGACGGAAGTGATTGCAACAGAGAACCTTCGGTCGAAAGATGGTGTTCAACAATACGTTTTTGTGTAGTGCGTAATGTTTAACGCTATCCCATCAACTCGGAGAGCCTATAAGCGCGGCCCGCTCTTCTTAGCGGTTTGAAGCGCAGCTCGCTTCAAGAAATGGCAAACCAGCCGCAAATTGTTTGAGTCAAGACTGAGGTCAGGACTGATATTATTTTCCAAAAAGCATTCTATTTATACAGAAATTCTTGTGACTAAGCTATACTATTTTACATACGATACAATGTCACGTAATGGTTTTTTCGAGCTGTGTGCTTGCATTGGATCACACTACGAGCGTCTCCCAGAATCTCCTAAGTTTGACTGGGAAATCTTGTGCGTCTCCTTTCTGAGACTCGCGTTCATCGAGCGGTGATATTAAATACATCGGCTGTTGGTTTGTAGGATGAAGTTTCCAGTTCAAATAGGTGTTGCTTATAAGAAAAGAGGTCCTAAGTGCCAACCCTGTTGTATTCCAACTGAGCTCTTTATTAAAAAAAAGCTGGTGTAGTGAGATTGAGTTCAAAATGAAATTATTGCAGCGGGGCGCTAAACATTGGTAATTTCAGGCATTTAAACTGACTAAACCGTGATGCCATGCCGCAGGGTGGATGCTATGGGTGGTGATTAAGTTCGGACGGACTTAATAATAGTAATAATATGGGTGGCGCCACAGCCTGCAAAGTGCCAGGTTTCTACAGCACCCACTCGTGGCTGCCCGTGATATTATCCTCACAAGAGTGGAGGGGATTTACAGTTAGTGCCGTAACTAGGGCTGTACTAGCGGTAGCCAGGTGCGTTGGCCCAGGAAAGCTCAGAAATTACTAGGATCTACTTCAATTACGCATACGAGGGCGCTAAAACATAGAAGCTCGCCCGAGGCCCCAGGCGCATAACTCCCTACAGTCTCCTAAGTCTGCCGAATGGCCAAGTTTGAGAAGGTTTTTCCAGACAGTTGTTACTCCTTGAGCATTGTCAGCAACTCGAAAATATTCTCAAAGTGCCACTACTCCTTTCAAAAAGCCTCACTTTAAGGGGAACAAACGAAAATATTCAGCTTTTTAAAATCATTTCGAGACCATCGTGCCAACACTAGATGCACGACCGCCTGCAAGTCCATGTAAGTGTTCACATATTTCGAGGACACTGACATCATCGGAAGAAGACAATGGGCTTCGGAAGGATCAAGTTAAAGCTTCTACCACAATGGCGAACCAACGCCTAGAATTTCACTTCAGGTACCGATTAAGTTTATGAATTATTGGACAATCCCTTTCACTCGGTAAAAGGCGAATTCGATCTTAAGTGTCTTGCTGCTCTTCTTCTTCTTTCTTCTTCTGGTGGCACTGCAGTCCGGGATGGACCTGGGTCTCAACCAGTAAGCCTCTCCAGCCGGCACGATCTTTAGCCAGCTGTCTCCAACTGCGCACACCAAGTTGATTGAGGTCCTTCTCCAACTGGGTTACGTGGGCGTCCTCGATTAAGTTGTCCCACTGGTTCGGAGTCGAAGACTCATCGGGTCGCAGCTGAGTTCTCCATGCTCTTTACATGGCCCAGCCATCTTAGGCGTTGCATCCGTAGACGCCTGACTAGGCTCATGCCGCTGTACAGCCCGTACAGTTCGTGGTTGAATTTTCTTCTCCAATAGCCATCAACGCAGACAGGACCAAAGATTGAACGCAGAACTTTTCGCTTTTGAGATTGTCCATGCCTCCGCGCCGTACAGCAGGACTGGGATGATCAAGGTCTTGTATAAAGTCAGCTTGGTCCTTCGAGAGATGGCTCTACTGCTCAATTGCCTCTTGAGCCCAAATAAACAGCGATTGGCAAGAGTAATTCTGCATTTTATCTCGGTACTGGTGTTGTTCGTCTTGTTCACTTGCGCTTCGAGGTAGTCGAAGTCCTTCACTACCTCGAAGTTATAGCTGCCTATGGTGACGTTTTGGCCAATTCATCGATGCTGTGATCCACATGAAAGGAGACCCGTTCAATTGCGCCAACTACCGAGGGATAAGTCTCCTTAACATCGCCTATGAGATCCTCTCCGCCGTTTTGTGTGAGCGGCTGAAACCATTCGACAACATCGACAACAACTTCATGTTGCTGCTCTTGCTGGCTTTCAATTCAGAGTCCCACAAGACCATGACAGTGTAGTCGACTCAAGCTAAATGACGCGTTAGCATTAATCTCAAGCCATCCTCTTGACTTGGGCTTAGTGAACGACCTCCACGATGCTCCCACAGAGGGAATACGGCTTTGTTAGGCTGAAACCGGCAGTTCGTGGTGCAAGCATAGAGCACCCGACGGAGCTTTGCACTCGAGTGGGGTGCGGGCTGCCTTTCTTAAGAAAATATGTGACTTCGACTCAATGAGCCATAATCCATTAATCCAAACTGGTCTTTACACAGTGAACATACTTCCTTCTATGAACCTTTTTGTGATTCAGAATTAAGCCGTGTAGTAGGGACGTATCTTAACTGCGGCTCAAGATCGACGAACACACTACTGTACGGAAGATAATTGCTTGGAATCGAGGGAGTTAAGGGAAATTAATGGAACATAATTAATTCATTAGAACTTGGGCCGCTTACACCTACTGCAATAATAGTGGAACAGTGGACTCTCCCTAAGTCGAACTCCCTCTTACTCGAATAAATTTTGGTATCCCGTGACATTTCGACTAAGTGAGAATCCACTCTCTAAGTATGTTCATTTTCAAATTTTCATCAGAGTGTCATATTCAATCTTAAAGTAGCAGCTAGAGTAGCATTTCGATGAAAAAGTGTCATAATGGCACGATCGTGCACCATCGGCAACATTGGATAGGGCCGTGGACGTTATTTTGGTCGTAAAAGGAATCGAACCCAGGCAGCGAGGTTCAAGTACGTTTGAGTCAACGCACAGACCCACAACCACATGGCCATTCGGACTTGTCTTGTGGTAATTGATAAGGAAAAAAAGGTGTAGGCTGTCAAGTAAGATTTGACTGATGAACAATCTTAAAAGCTGCAAAAAAAGACTTGTCTTTTCGAGAGAAATGTGTCTGAAAGCCAGCGAAAAAGTGAGCAAACTAACAAACTGCTCGAAACTCTAAGATCCCTCAAGCAATAGTGCATTTTTGTCATATTATCCTCCGTGGCAGTCGTTTTGGGAGCGCCTGGGTGTGGTTCATCAAAAACCGATGTGCGATCACTTTGAAACTCGTTAAACCAATTTTTGACAGTTCTCTTTGATTTCGCTGCTCGATTTCCCTTCCAAATCGAGAATCAAATCACAGACCGATGTTGCTCATTTTTCATTATTTTAAGATCCGCGGACACGAGCGATTCCAAACGCGGTCATTATGATCATCATTATGAGTCCGATTTGGCTGAAATCTTGACATTAGTCGTTTGAGAAAATGCTACCGTTGAGAGGTGAAGCTAAGTACTTATCTGACCATCCTCGTAGTGGTTTAGTTTCCACAGCAACCACTCCTGCCCTCCAGAGAGTACCTACCCCTTTAATGTATGTCAAGTTCCAACAAACATAACTAAAGCTGAAAGTGAGGACACGAACATATTATAATAATAATAATAATATGGGTGGCGCTACAGTCCGAGGCGGACCTGGGCCTAGCTTCTCAGCAACCACTCGTGTTGTGCGTGGTTCTCTCATGCGTGGAAGGGACCTACGGTTTAATACCGACTCCGAACGGCCAAGTTTGAGAAGCCTTTTCTAGACAGGAAATACTCTTTGAGCATTGTCAGTGACTCGAAAGAGGTGGATCCGTGAAATATGAAAGGTGGTAAATTCGGGTATCGAACCTGGCACCCTCTGGGTAGGAGTCGACGCGCTAACCCACTACTCCACGGCAACCCACCCACGAACAAATTAAACCTTATAAATTACAGAGGTGGTTGTAGTCTCGAAACTCTGAAATCCCTATACATTAAGGTACTGACGGTCATAGACGGCTAATTGTTGGCCATGCTCTTATTACATCACAACAGGAAACTATCTATGTCCCTTATCCAACAATTTTGATGCGTACAAGAACCGCTCAACCAATTCTGAAAGTCTATTTTCAACGAAGAATTATAGACGCGTTTGGAGGATAGACAATATTCATAAATATTTCGGCTCTAATGTTTATGTTTAGCAATACTTCGATCGGGTATCGGTTGACATGCAGTATAGTCCACTTTCTACGCCCAATTTAAAAGCCAATATATTCAAGCACGGCAATTTATGGAACAAATAGAAAAGTCTATAAATCATTTCGGACTCGATTAAGTCAACAAGGAATGACTGAATCGAATAAAGCGTGGGCGGATGGAATGGCCATTGCTACCATTCAACGGAATGAATTGTGTGAGTGGGGCTATGAATCTAGGTGAATTTAAAATTAAAAGAAATTTACGAAAATATGCTGCATATTAGATTGGGGAGCATTGATGGCAGCATTACTGACAGAGTTTTGATATAGCCATGGTGAGGTGCTGTGAGATTAAAGACGGTTGCGAATGAGGTAGGCTGGTGATATTAAGGCACATTGTAGAGAATCAAAATTTAACTAGCTGATGGATGAATGGGTAAGTTCAATCAGACATCAAAAGGCATGTTTGACGTGAAGCAAGACGCTGTGTTGGACAGCATCAAACCTCGAAGTGAATGAAAATCAAGAAATGACGAGAGAGAGAGCTTATTGTCAAGAAACTCAAAAAGACGTTATTTTGTGACCAAGGATCGGAGATCCGAAAATCGGGCACCTTGAGAGCGAAAGTTCAATTATTTATCACGGATCGCAATTAGATCACGCAAAAATGGTGAAGAAGGGACAAGGCTCGTCGCGGATGATGGAGCTTCTGGCGCTGGTGGTGGTTCTAAGTTCAAGAATGGATCCGTAAATAAATATGTGAGCAATTGCCTTGTATTGAGGCCTTGTCATGGTTTATTCGTTCCAGAGTCTGTTGGAAGCCCATATCGGGAAATTTGAATATATTGTGGCTTTTTGAATCTTGGTATCTGGCTGACCGGTTGGTCGTTTCAGATTGAAGTAGTTAATATCGGAGCAGTAACAATCGCTCAAATCTAACGAACAAGTATTTGTTTCACAAACGATTTGATCATTTTAATCGTAGCTCATTCAAATATAGAGACCGATATGTTGTATTCGTTCAATACTCTCGGCAGCAACGAAAAATGGTTCCCAACCAATCGATCGTTTTTTGAACGACCGATACAGACAGAGTCGTTCTTGAACACATGCATAGAGAGGGAAATCATTTGCGAAACAAGTACACTACTAGTGAAGGGACGACGAAAGGAAAGAACCAAAGAATCAAGAAACGAATAGAACGAAAATATTGTATGTTCATTCATCGAGGCAAACGAATCTTCAAAAGTATTGACTATGTGATTGATTGGTTTGTAGTTTTGTTATTGCAAACACCAATACTTTTAAGAGAAGGGTTTAAAACGAACGCATCAACTACGATTGACGCAACTGTAGTCAGTAGTGAGAAACAGGGGGCAGAAGATGAAATCAACCGAAATTAACCAACATCTGAGTATACTTTCATGTCGCAAGTTCTGATTGAGTAGTCAACATCGTAGATGAAGAAAATTAAAATAAGAGGACCAAGATGACTACCATGAGGTACTTCAAGAGAGGAGCAAATTGATATGGAACATCTTTGTTTTCCTCATTTCCTCTCAGGCGGAAATTCAGCGCCCGCTCGATAGGTTTGTGGCCAAAAGTGCTGATGCCGGGATGAAGGCTATGTGGACAAATCCGAGATTAGGGCTATTTCTGCTAGTGGACTCCCATTCGAACAGTTTAAGTATCTCGGGATCTTTTTTATGATGGGAGGAGTAACACTGAGCTTTTGAAACCACTCGGCATATTTGTAACCTGGCAAGTCGAGTACGGGGTCACAGCCAAGTCAACATATGGGCATGCAATTTGAGTAATGACTGTAGGATTAATGGGTGTTTTATTAGAAAAAAACAAGGAAATAAGAGCTACAAGTAACATGTTCTACTTCCAACTGTTCTGTGCTTGAAGTGTGTCCGCCATTCGTCGCTCATTTTAAATACTTGACGAATTTCGGAACCTCAAGGCTGACCTCGCTTTCACATAACCGAAGGAATAAGATTGCGAATGCAATCTGCGGAGATGGGATTTCCTTGGGCTGTTGTGGGAGTTACTCGCTGATAAGGGGTGGACAAAGTACCAGTACACCAGACAATGGATAGCTCGCCATAAAGGGGTAGAAGAGACTGAAACTGCAGGGTCCCTAGCTAGAAACGGAGCATTGCCACCCTTCACAGATCAATTTCGTGGTATAGGAGACTATGGCCTTTGAGAAGAATTCTGGGAATCAAACATGACATGATGCATCCCAAGAAACCCTTGATTCAATATAACCCGACAAGCTTTGAGGAATGATCCAAAATGAGCAAGAACAACCTAATATGCTTTCTACCAGGGCTTTGCAGACTCAGGCGGAACCTATGCAATAGCTCACAAAAGGCGAATATATCTCGGCAAGTACCTTCTATCAGAGGAAGAATAAAAGTCACTAGAAGAACCTCTTATTCTCAGATTCCTAAGGGGAAACTAGCTAGAGAGACTCTAGAATAAATCTCTTGCACCTTTCTCTTCGTGCGACAGGAGTCCATACCCCTCAATACAACTTTGAGGAGCAAATGTATCAAAAGGTGTGAGAAACACCGGAGTGCTTGAGAAACTTTAATATGCTGCTCCTTCGAACGACTGGACTATGCTTCGATCGTTTGGTCATGTGGCACAAATGTCAAGTCACCATTATCACGGCTTCCGAGGCGTTCCTTGAATGCGACGCCATCAGGTAGGCGACAGCTTGGCACAACCATTACGAGGTGGTTGGACCAAGTCCAAAAATTTGACTTAAACGCTCAATTACAGTCGATGGCTGATAACCCAGTGTCCTGGAGATCTGTCGTGCATGCTTTCACTTTAGTGAAACATGGTGATGATGATGAAAATTCGATTTTTGATAACACTTAAGACACTTCACCAACGACGGTGACAACTCCCGCCCAAGAGTCTCTTTAAATAGCTATTCCTGCAGTATGCATTTGTTCCTTAGAACTGAGCTTGGGTGAATTTCTCGATTGACCTTACCTCAATCAGGTTCTCTCACTTGGCACTGATGATAAGCATGTATCCAAGTACATGTGAGGTTTTCGTTGAAAGCAAGGGAACTCCAACCTTTCCTAAGTGAAAACTAAAGTAACCGTCCCGCAAGAAATACAAAGTCGTCACGCCTCACCTCACTTTAGCTTCACCTAAGCAAAAACATTCCGAAATGGCTTCCAACGCAAGCAACAAGGAAATCAAACCCCGATCGATGGTTGTCAATTACCTCCAGACTCTGCCCCACAAACTTTCTGTTCACATTCTCGCGGGGAATTGCTCTGAATTATGAGCAGTCCGCATCAAAGACGACATTCCTTCCTCCCCCAAAAGTCCCTAGGCTCCCGACAATCGTTTCAAAATAGACTTCACGCGCAAACGTCCAGAATGCCATCGCATTTGTCGCCTTCCCTCGGATGATATATTACAAGTATCTTAGCCAGCAGTTAGTCTCCATCATCCACGCATCGGATGCATACAAGCATCTTCACTTACCACCTAAGCGCATGCAGGCGGCGATGCATTTCAAAGGGGGTTCACCCTCTCGGTCGCTCTCTCCCTCACACACACCCCTTTAACTCCAGCACGACACCAAATTGTTTCCCGAAAAAATTCAAAAAGATTTTCATTTACCTCAATTTGTGTGTCGCCAGAATGAAGAACACACACCGGAGCGCGCCCAGTGGATGCTCGATGTGACACAGAGTGTATCTGTGCGACTGTACGAGCGAGTATCTGTGGGTATAAATCGGGAATCACAATCAATTTATACACGAAAGATGAGAAACCAAAAATGTTTTTGGGTCTCCTCTCTTGTCTTTTAATTCTTGAACAGATTTTTTTTTTTTTTGTATTTTATTTGGAATATTTATTACCCGAGGAAATATCTTTTTACGTGTATGTTTGTCGCTTAGATACTCGTACCTCCATACACGCAGCCTCGCTTAGATGAGCTGACGATGCTCGGCGGAGAGTGTATTAGCCCCAGATCAGCGGGTAATACCGAATCCGTATACCTTCCAGATACACGCGGCATTAGGTTGAAATGATCAACAATTTCTCGTTGTTGTTCGTTCTCTCGAAAATAAAACCTCCTCGAGTATAAAACACAAAATAGTATCGGCGACATTGTGTGTATCTAAGGTGTACCGTGGAAGTGATACGACGAGTATCAAAAATGGACTTAAATATAGTAATGATAATTATTAGAGAAGATACTTTTTATAGAACCGGTCATCGAGCTGTGTGTGGGGAGATCTACGCCGCCGCTTGTCGGTTGACGTCGTCGTATCTTCTTCTACTTCGTCTCCTTCGGGTGTAGTATGCTGTCCAGTGTTTGGAAGAAATTTATTCAAAAATTGAAATACGAGATACCAGGTTTGGTGTGTTCTTTTTGTTTTTTTTTTCTTCAATAATTGTTTGAGATACAGGGAGAATGCTGGACTGTTGAACTGCTGGAGAATGGGAACAGATCCGGAAATACAATATAAGCAGTTGACAGTGCCTTGGAAGGGAGGGGCGGGCGGTCTTGTCGTGTTTTATTCGTTTTTACAGTAAGCACTTCAAGAGATGACTGGTTAGCCTGGCAGGGTACTTAAGTTTAGTATCTATGAGTGTAAAATGAGATAAATTAAATCTATTGTTCGAGAACCTTCATCAGATCTTAATGGAGGAACGAGAAAATGAAAAACAATCGATATGCTAGGGGTCATTGAAACCGAGTTCGACTATTAAAATTGTATACGGTCGGATGACAGGGATGAGTATTTCTTTGTGTTTTCGGCTCCATGTCGACTTCTGTGCTTTGTATGTGGAGAAGAAGTCACCTTTTGGGAAACTTGATCTTGTACAGGAAAATGAAGTAAATGAGCGTTGAGCCTATACATTTACCTATACATTACCTACGTGAAATAATACATGATCCGTGAATTAATTTCACGTAGATCGTCCTACATCACGTTGAGCTTACGGAACGTGATTTTATACGTGAAATAATACATGATCCGTGAATTAATTTCACGTAGATCGTCCTACACCGCGTTGAGCTTGCAGAACCTGATTATCTACGTGAAAAAATACATAATCCGTGAATTAATTTCACCTACATCACGTTGAGCCTACACAACGTGTTTTTATACGTGAAATAATACATGATCCGTGAATTAATTTCACGTAGATCGTCCTACATCACGTTGAGCTTACAGAGCCTGATTATCTACGTGAAAAAATACATGATCCGTGAATTTCACGTAGATCGTCCTGCATCACGTTGAGCTTACACAACGTGTTTTTATACGTGAAATAATACATGATCCGTGAATTAATTTCACGTAGATCGTCCTACATCACGTTGAGCTTACAGAGCCTGATTATCTACGTGAAATAATACATGATCCGTGTATTAATTTCACCTACATCACGTTGAGCCTACACAACGTGTTTTTATACGTGAAATAATACATGATCCGTGTATTAATTTCACGTAGATCGTCCTACACCACGCTGAGCTTACAGAACCTGATTATCTACGTGAAATAATGCATGATCCGTGAATTAATTTCACGTAGCTCGTCCTACATCACGTTGAGCTTACAGAGCCTGATTATCTACGTGAAAAAATACATGATCCGTGAATTAATTTCACGTAGATCGTCCTACATCACGTTGAGCTTACAGAACCTGATTATCTACGTGAAAAAATATGATCCGTGAATTAATTTCACGTGAATCTAATTACACTTAAACTTTTCTTATATTTTACCAGATATTATATTCGTCTCAAAATGTCATAACATTCATATCATAAGATCTACATTACACAAGTCGAAACGAAATGAATTGCATCAAACGCACTCATTTCCAATGTAATGAATAGGGAGAAGAGTTATCACGTGCATTTAGAAAGTAAACGTGATCACGTGAAGTGATTTATCGTCGAGTCTCCTCTCGGTCTTCTCTGTTTTTGGACGCCAGGAACAATTGAATTTGTAGAGCGACACGAACGTACAGGGTATGTTACGGTATGTTACACGTGTATTCACGTCACGTGAACACTCAGAACCTGAGGGGCCAATATCAATTAATCGAACCAGTTAAAATTTGGGATGAATATGGTGTCCGGATATGTCATTCTGGCAAGCGAAAAGAAACTACGTGAACAGTGTTGGTAGGGGTCTGATTTTCCTTTCGTGTTCTTTTCAGCAACTTTGGCAAAAGTCCCTGTTGAGGAGAAAAGTGACGACATCCCTGTTGGACACATGACTGCGACTTCTTAATGGCTATATTCTGTTCCAGGAGATGACTGCCTTACATGAGCTGTGCTCACAGTAAGATCGTCCATTCGTTTCTTGGCCAATTGTATCCTTGACATATTTTGACTGGTTTCCAACTCACTACATGCACACGAGGCGTTAGAGGTAAGGCTCTGATAAGTCGAGTGGGTCGCCGTGACGTAGTGGGTTGTTGCTTCTCGCAGAGGGTGTCAGATTCGATACCCAAATTTTACAACCATTCAAAATTCACGGCTTAACCTCAGTCACTGACAATGCTGAAGGAGTAATAAATGTCTAGCAAAAGCTGATCAAAGTTCGCCGTTCGGAGTCGGCATAAAACTGTAGGTCCCATCCTATCGTAAAAGAAAACTAGCTGTACATGTGTTGTATATACACGAGTGGTTGTTGTAGAAGCTAGGCCCAGGCCCAACTCGGTTTGTCGCGCCAGCCATATTATAATATTATTAAGTGGAGTGGGTAAAAGGAGTGGAGAGCGATCTCCCGCACCAGTTTGATAGACAAAGTTGTTGCCCATGCACTGTAACCATGTACCATCACCGATTGGTAATTACAAACCCAGTGTTCAGCCAGTGCCTAACGAGTTCCTAGAGAGACACCACTACGGCCCCATAGCCTGGGTCGGGCCTCGGCTGAAATCTAACCTAGAGATTTCCTCTTTGACAAGCTGTGGAAAGCACTTTCGAGTCAATCGCATTTCTTGTATTTACATACGTCTTCCCATAAGATCAATTTTAAAATATTGTTTCCTGACAGAGATTTTTGGGTGAGTATACGGTTTCAAGACAAAAGACAGAAGAGAGTAGATTGTAGTGGACTTTGTGAGGCTTTACCGTGGTTAAGATGGAATGTTGTATCAGTTCGATATATTTCCATCTTCATTGATAGACAAGCTACCTTCGAGGCTCCGACATGATATGGGCATGATAGTAAACAGTGATGTCCAGACGAGGTGGACATTCATTAAAAATATACCTGTATTCGGTACAAGGCTAAAGATAATTTCTAGAATTTTTTTAAGTGAAAGGGCTTGCCAGGAGTGGACAAGGATTCCTCTCACCACTTGCCACCTTTCACTGCAGCAGACAGAAACACTACTCTCCAATATAAGACAATGTTACAGGGCACCAACTGCATAGAAACTGAACAAGTCCAAGCAAGTCCCTAAAAGTCCAAGCAAAGCCCCTAAAAGTTTTGTAAGTCTCTTAAAAAACGTTGTAAGTAACACTGCCGGCTTCGAAAGGATGCAATTAGCTTGGGAGCCTGGAGAAATGATTTGTGTAGGAGTTGCCTGAAGGAAGAGCCTGCCGGCTAGCACGCCACTTCTTCAACGACCTACCTCGACCCCACTATCTCTTCCCTATTTTAATTACGCGCTGGTTTCACACCGGACGATTTTTGGATGATTCAGCGTGGTGGCACATTAATTAAACCACCGCTACATACTTGTTCTAAAGCTCAGGTCCATCATGGATCAATGGTTTGTTAAGCGACTACGTTCGTGGTAAACATAAGGAAAATTCACTGAAATAGCTCCTTCTTAAGATCAATCAAAATGTATGTTGTCGACCAAGAAACGTTCCGCCACACACCAACTGGGACTACATATCACGATTGACAACTACAATTTCAAGGAAGTAAGGGTTAAGGTGGTAAAGGCGTTTGTCAACCTCGGGCAACCGGGAACTCGACAAATGGCATCCTAGTGGAGTTCCGGCCAAGAATCGCCCTTGGAAATCGCTGCTACTTCAATTTGTCCAAGCAACTGGGCTCAAAACTCCTGACTGGAAGAACCAAGATCATGTTCGACAAAATTCTCAGTTTGCTTGTTTTGCTACATGGAGTCCTGCAACGAAAGCTGGACGCTAAGTAAAAGAGCAGAGCTGACTCATGATGCCTTCGAATGGAAAATTCTACGTCGGATATATGGTCCTGTCTGCGAGGCAGGTGACTTGAGGAGAAACACAACCGTGTACTCTAGGGGCTGTACCACGATGTGGATGTACTGCGGAAGGGCAAAATCCATCTACTTGGCCTCATCGAGCGCATGGACACCAGTGCTCCAGATGAGAGCGTCTTCGAATCCGCGCCTTTTAGGTCGAGAAGAACAGGAAGACCCAATATCCGGTATGAAGACCAAGTAATCGCGAATGGAAGACAGTATGGTCTTAATGATTGAAAGCGGAGTGCAATCAGGTTCAGACCCTCCTGGAACGACGGCCTGATAAGTAAATAAGAAAATAAAGGTTAGTAGGTTGGTAAATTGTGTTCCCTGGTGGCCTACTGACAGCGGCTCACTTAGACCAACGTGTTGGATCCATTGTGCCCATGTTAGTGAGCGTTAAGCTAATGCGGATCTAAAACCAGGCCAGCTTCATGTGTGAATCTTAAGAGGTTTTTTAAACCAACACCACTCAACTCCTCTAGCTCCGAGAAGAACTGTTTTCCTAGAAAGTGCTTTCTTTTCATTGCTAGGTCTGTTCATTCGCAGATCAGATGTTGGATAGATTCTGTTTCTTTCTCATCCCGACAGCTTCCGCAAAAATTGGTGTGCGGTATGTTCAGTCGCATTGCATGAGTACCTATGTCACAGTGTGTGTTGAGGAGGACTCCTATCATAATTTGTACGTCCCTGCGAGTAATGCCTGAAGCACAATAGTGCGCTGCGCTAGCCGACGCACTGCGTTGAAATAAGTGCTCAATTTATCAGCTGTTCTCTCTCTCATCTACTAGATGAAAAATATTGCCGTCTTTCTGCATAGGCTACTTTCACACTCTCTAAGATTCGTCGGCGATTTTTTCCAATTCCCTTTTGTGCTCTCAAGCCACTTTCACACAGGAAATCTTTCAGTCTCTGCAACTGAGATCTCAATGCTGAACTTTTTCTGTTTCCTACCCCCTCTCACACATGCGTCATCTCTTTCTCACACATGTACAGCATGCTTCCAATACCCAACATTGAGAACATAAGAATAAAGCAACTCAATGAAAACACGAAGAGAGATAAAAGAGAATAGAAAATTAAAAAGCAAACCCCGAGCACACCAGACGCGGGCTACCTCTAGCACATCTCACCTGCCTTGCCAACAAGATGGAAAAATCGCCGACAAAAATGTTCTGTGTGAAAGCGGTCAGCTGTTTTCATTTCTCAAATGACAGTTGACGCAAAACACTCGCAACTTGGGTGAAAACGCTCGATTTGGGTAAAAGATTCTTCCTCTTTCACAAAATATCCAACATGTTGAATAATGATGTGCGATGGATTACGTCTTACGTTTTATTACGATCCTCTCATCTCGTTCAATTTTTACTAATGGAGGTCAACTCCGTATTTTGTGCTTGGCCATTGAATTGTGTACGTTGAAAGCCAACGCCAGCGCAAATGCACTATTGTGTTTCGGGCGTAAAGCCGATCGATGATGTTGATCTCTTTTTGGTCAGCGTCGGTAATAGGGCCCTTACTGTGGCTGCAGTATTCAGGCTGACTGTTAGTAGTACGGTCTCTATCAAGGGCTTCGTCTTTTAACTTCTTCTTTATGAGGCTGAGTGGCGTATGCGCTTGCGCGATTGGAAAGTTTTCCTTCTTCGCGAGACCGTCCTTCCTTCGTTCCTTTCATTGCCTTGGATTCCACGTCGTCCCGGTGCCGAACAGAGGGTATAGCTCTAGAGTGAGTAAGGATGTATCCTTCTGCTTAATTTGTGGAGACAAAAAATAATGTTCATGCCTGAATTTAATATTTCAGAGAACAACTTCCTAATTTCTAAAAGTTCATTCTAGAAAATCGTTTCATCCAAATAAGTCTTCGCTTTACGAAAATGTCGTACCTGACGGGAATGTGTGGAACCTTAATTGTAAATTAAATGAAATACTTTCTCTAATGGTTGGTACTCTAAGGCATTGGGGGGACTTCTTGATTATTTCTAAGATCTACACCAAATCATCTAACAAGTCTACAGATATGAGGATGCAGAATTTAGCATGAATGTCAAGCGATCATATACAAACTGGAGATGTAAATATTCAGTCTTAATCATTCTAACTGACATATTTCATACATCTTTTTCTCATTGCAAACATTTTGAAAATAAAACAAATAATATTCCACTTCCTCTCCGAATTACGCCATCACACTTTCTTGATACAATATTCATTTTTTTATATTTTTAAAATATCTCACATCATAATTTTGACAATCTGATTCTTATATTCGATGTGAGGTTTTCTGTCGTTCATTCAGTTTCCAAATCGGAACGACCTCATTACGTCGCGAGAAGAAAGTTTCACTTCAAAATCACACCCACCAACATTAAATACGTCCGAAAAGCACACATAAACACATCATCAAATGGAAACTAAGATACAAATATGAAAACAAAAAATAGACAAACTAATGAAATTGTGGAAATAAAACAAAGTACCAATCTTACTTACTTTCGATGAAATTAGGGTGAGGGTTGGTGAAGATTCCTGAAATGTCAATGAAATGATTTTTTTTTAAAAACATTTTTTTTCTTTTTTTTTTTGTTTAATAATGAGTTCTAATTTAATCTTATGTGTTTTTTTTTATTTTTTTTTTTGTTCGAAAGGTGTTGAGAGTTAATGTTGTAAAAAAAAACGTATAAAATCATGTGTTGATGTGTTGGAAGGTGTCAAATTAAGTGTTATACTAGATTTATGTTTCTTTCGTAATTTTTAAAATATTAATAATTTGGAACATATTTATATGCAAGATCTTATTGAACGAGGGAAACGTCGAGTTTGATTGTATTTAAATCATCATCAGACATTGTTATGGGCATCATTCAAATCTATACTTTTAAAAGGATGGATACTTTTTGCATAGATGTCAAATACGTCAGAAATTTATAATGTTCCACTGCCAATCCCGGCCAACAAATCCAAATTTCAATCTTACTCTACACTTCAAGGTTCCTTGAACGACATGCACTCAGTCTCAAAAGCGAGCACAGAATAATAATAAATAATAATATAATAATAATAATAATAATATTGATGGCGCTACAGTCCGAGGCAGATCTCGGCCTAGCTTCTCAGCAACCACTCGTGTTGTGCGTGCTATTGTTCTTTCACGAGTGGAAGGGACCTACGTTTAATGCCGACTCCGAACGGCGAAGTTGAGAACCTTTTTCTAGACAGAAATACTCCTTGAGCATTGTCAGTGACTCGAAAGAGGTGGAGCCGTGAATTATCAAAGGTGGTAAATTCGGGTATCGAACTTGGCACCCCCTGCGTAGGAGTCGCTTACCCACTACGCCACGGCGACCCACCCTAATAATAAATACAATTGCATAAATCTCAGTTACAGTTCTCTAAAGCAATTAGTTATGTACTTAAAGCAAATCTGAGGATATTCAAAAACTAGTGCAACAAACACAACATGTAAATCACACAGACAAATATGTTAAAATATGGTTATTTGACATAGTATCTAACTCAATAAAAAAAAGGATGTGTTTTGTTACTTGAAATTAGAGTATATATATCCGCTTAAGTTATATCATCATATCTATAGCCGCTTAAGAAATAAGCGCGGCTAAAAACAATGCTTCCAATCATTAATTTCTGAGTGTTCATACCTGAATTCATTCATTCATTGTTTAGGTTGCTGTATGTGGCTTACATCTGCAGGTTTGGTTGATGTATTAGATCATTTTTAATTTTGTTGGCATCCATAAGTATGCAATTTTTGGTATACTCAGAGTGTGTCTGCTATACATTCCGTTTTGGCTTCGTAAACGATTCTTTTCATTTGATGACATTTTTTTTATTTTATAATTAAGTCTTTTTGCTTTTAAAGTGATGGTCACGCTACACAGTCACAAAACGAAGATTGTGACCATCAAAGATCAACCATCATCTTCCAAGACTACACCCTTGATTGTTCAGCAAATGTCACAAATGTCGTCGGTGCTGCCAAGATCTTGTGAAGAATTATTAAGCGCCGATGATCTAACAAAAATTCATTCATTTAACTCAATAAAAATTCAATTTAGTGTCAATAAGCAAAAAAAGGATGGGTTTTGTTACTTGAACTAAGAGTAGCTTGCGTCAGAATCGTTTCCATGCTAAGCTTCGAAGGGCTGTTTAGTAAGAAGTTTCTGGTTTATGACCCAGCGTTTAAATCTTTTTGAGATGTCCTTATACCCTGTTTTGTTTTAAGTACATTTTTAATTGCTTTCGAAAACTGCATTTAAGATATTTCTTGGACCCCCGTTTGACTTAAGTTCTTTATTTATTTGATCATACATTTTATTTCAAGCGCCTATTCTAGGGAAAATTACAGGAAAGAGCGACTTCAAAAAGAATCACAAACAAAAAAGAAGTAAGGATGCTATACAAGAACAATCTTATAGCTACAGTAATACGAAATCATCTCAAACCTGTTCGAGCTTATGAGGCCACGGTTGCATAGGGCCAGAACTGCTTCAGTTGTGTCAATCAGATTAACCTAACCTGCATAGGGGGTGGATGCGTCGTTCGCTCCTTCATTCGGAGGTAAAGGGTCTTCCAATAGGGACTTGACAACTTGAATTTAATTGTGACTCTCTCTCACTCTTTTACTAATCATCAAACTGTCACTGTCAATCTATTCAGTTGTTTTCATCATGGCAAAGTAAGCAAACGAGCAGCGTCTGCAAATTGTAAAAATTTAAGAGCGTCCAATTTTCGACGAAGCTCAATTTTGGCTCAATAAGCAAAATCTGCGTTATAGGTCGGGTGAAAATCCACATGTGCTTCCTGAATCACCACTTCATCCACAAGAAATAACTGTTTGGTGCGGTTTGCATTCCGGGGGCGTTATTGGGCCATATTTTTTCATCGACGATAATAATCGTCACGTTACTGTGCATGGTCAGCTTTATCTCGCCATGATTAGCGATTATTTTAGGCCCGAATTAGAAGCTATGGATTTGTGGTTTCAACAGGATGGCAAGCCACACAGCACACGTTAAAATCGATTTATTGAAGAGTAAGTACGATGAGCGTGTTATCTCAAGAAATGAGCCAATTGATTGGCTGCCTTGTTCGAGCGACTTAACGCTGCTTGATTATTTTCTGTGGGGCTACCTTAAGTCATTGGCTTATGCCAACAAGCCGACGACGCTCAGAGGACTCAGAGCCAACATCGAACTCGAAATAGCTTCCGTTTCGGCCGAAATGTGTAGCTGAGTCGTTGAAACTTGGGTCCAACGAATCGACCACTGCAAACGTGCCCGCGGTGGCCATACAAACGAAGTCGAGTTCAATTCATAAATAATTTGCTTTTACTTCAAGCCGATGATAAAGTTTTCGAAATATCTCAAATGGTTCGACTGTCTGGTGGTGGACAATAATGCCTTAATAATTATATAGGTGGCCGTACAGACTGTAGAGTGCCAGACTGCAGAGGGGCAGAGCCTAGCTTCTACAGACAACACTCGCGTGGCATTGTTCTCTCAAACTTGGCCATGCGAAGTCCGCATAAGACTGTAAGGCCCAGTTTTATGCCGACTTCAAAGGGCCAAGTTTGAGAAGATTTTTCTAGACAGATATTAGTCTTTGAGCATAGTTAATAACTCGAAATAGGACCCAGGGAGCGAGGTTAAGTTGTGCAGGTGTCGACGCAAATACCCTCAAGGCCCTGGGCACCACACGTATAAAACTGCCTTACAATTAGTAAGTTCAGCTCGCCAATTTCTTAAAACAGAATCTTTTGAAATGGATCCTCTCGCCCTGATCAAGCTGGCTCTAGTTGGTTCTCATGAGTCGGTAGTCCTAGCTCCGCTTAGGAATTATAAACATATACCGTCTTCAAATAACAGTATTTTCAGAGCAGTGTTTTGTTTTGGAACGTTTCTCCTAGGGAGCAAATCTGACCAACTTTGTATCCATGCCATGAAGGGTAAGAAGACTCACACGTTATCCATTATATTCCAATCCGCCGTGTGCCTAGAAAAACATCATCCTCGTTCGATGAATCTTTTGCATAAACGGGTTCAAGCCAAGACCGCCCGTTGAACAAAGCAAACAAAATAACACGATAATTTTTCAATCAATATCCACCTGAAACCAGAATAGTTCCCAAGAAATACCACATAGCAACTCCCGAGCTAGGAACCCTCCCAACCAACCTCCACACCAGAAGACCGTTAAATATTCACTTGTCTTAGCAACACTGAACATCGACACTAGGTGCCCGTCTCACAATCCAATTATCCTCCATTTAAATTTAAATTTAAATTCGGTCAGCACCGAAGAATAGAATTATGATCTCCTCGATCGCTGGGCTCCCCGCTAATCGGTCTTTGACCCATCTACACAAATCCCCCCATCCCCCTGTCTCCCACAGGAATTCAGGAATACCAAATAAACGTATAATTACTAAGCGATCGCTGCTAATGAGCACAAATCAATAGTTTACACATATCTTCATAATAATTTTTCATTAAAATTCATTTCCGACTTGAGTTATTCGTGGCCGGGCAGAGTGGGCCGCACTCCGCACCCCCGAGCCGAGGGGTCTTCTTCTGCATCGCCATCCGCGTCAGTGGAATGAGATACGAAATTATCTAAATCTACATAAATTCAAGTAAAAGAATTAGCAATGATGGATGGACATGTTGTTTAGTTGGCCTGCGCGATAAAGAACCGGCCGAAAAAGATACATCGCTGGGTCAACGGACTGCACAGATAGAAAAGTGTTGGTCAGAACTATCTGAACAGAACAATGGTACATGATATTGATTAATAATGTTGCGTGCGTGTGAGGAGCGGGGGGAGCTTCTTGCACATAAATTATTTTGACACCTTTTCGTCGCAAAAGAGTGTGATAGGGTGTGACAGAATGAATTCCTTAGGAGAGGGTAAGGCCCTCAGACTTCGATTCAATATGAAAATCGGGAGACTTGTGATGAGATTGGTTGGTTGGATTCCTGGTCGAAAAGAAACGTCTATCAGGTTCTGGATGAACGTCATTGCCAAACATGACCAGCATCTTACTAAGGTTAGCAATAATTCATCCTGAATTACCATGCAAGATCTTGGATTCACTAGAACCTTGGGCAGGGCATAGATCAATGGCGCATTAAATAGAGAAACCATACTCTGATTTCTCCTCTGTCAAATTTCTCCCCAGTCAATGTCTGAGTGCAATAACCTGGAGACACTGTTTGAAGACAAGAAGTTTGTCGATGGTTCACGTAGCCTCCAATATTCCCATCGACGTAAATACACATGTAGATTCTGTGACATGGATGACTGAACAAGAATTCATGTCTAGATCTCATTCTGGCGATTAATTCAATGATCCTCTCTTAAACAACATTTTTCAACAATGACCCCTAGTCTGGATATCTTAAGTCGGTCGATCCGCGCTACCAACAAATTTCAAAACATCTCTAAAATCACAAAGAGACAGTAAACCTGTTAAGGAAAAGCTGCTCAAATTTTGACTTTTAAAGCGGAGCAGACCTTTAGGCTTCGCCAATCATTAGAAAATCAAAAAGTCGGTCGGGAGCTATGGAAGCTAGCCTCAGGCCCATCTCTGAATTAAGCTTATTATTGGTACTTTTATAAATTTGTTGACTGTTTGGTTGTTCAGCGTTGTTCTTTTTTACAGCTCACGTGTGATTCGTGACATGGGTCAAAGTCACATATGCTCAATTAGCATTTATCGCGAGAAGACTTACAACGAATGGCCTGCCATCGTCTAATCGAGTGGGTCATAGAAATAGAGTTTCTCGAAGGACCAAGCTGACTTGCTATAAGACACTGATCATCTTAGACATGTTGTAAGGGTCGGAGGGCTAAGCAATCTCAAATGGGGATAAAAACGACCATGGTATCTTTCAGAGCACAGTTCTGCTCGCCATCTTTGGTTACGTTTGCGTTGACAGCATTTGGAGGAAAAGATTCAACAACGAACTGAAAGTGCTGTACAGCGACACGACTCAGGTCATGCGTCTACGAATCCATCGCTTAAGGTGACTGGGCCAGGAAGAGCGAGTGGCTGTCTTCGAGTCTGAACCTGTAGAACAACACAACAGAGGACTCCAGCATCTAAATTGGGGCACACAGGTCAAGACGGGCCCTAACCAACTTGGATTGCCGAAATGTTGACAGCTAGCCAGAGATCGCGCTGGTTGGAGAGGCTTGTAGGTTGAGGCCCAGGTCCAGTCTGGACTGCAGATTTGACTCTAAGGGAGAAGAATGAAGGTTTTAGAAAACCTAGATCTTCATCGTGTTTTTTATTGACCAAATTTGTTTTGCGGCGAAGCTCCTTTGTGGTATGCCAATGAGCAAGACTGCCGGTACGTCAAATCACGCGTCCATGCCGATAAGCTGGCAAGAATTAGCTTGGAAGACGACATTAGCGAGTTATTAGAGAGATACCTGCCCATGTGCTCGAAGAAGTGACTCAAAACTGGGCTTTTTGAAAGGATCACATAAAGCATAGTCATGGTCGATATCTTCATGAAATAATCCATTCAATAAATCCACTTTAACAACCTCGGCCATCCTCTCGAACCTGTCGACTGGTCGATCGTTTTCCGGTTGTTTCACGATGTCCGATGCGGCGATAGTTTGGTGGCTAGCTCTTAGGAAAGAAATAGTGTGAAGCTGAAGAAGATATAAATAATGGCATGCATACGTACAACAGGCGCGGTAAGGATAACCACTTCAGACACTTTGACGTCCTTCTTCTACCAATCGACCTTCATATTTAAAATATAGCGACCACCCTGTGGTCAAGCTCGGGTGTGAACCATATGGTCACAGTTGTATCCTGGATTCGGTACCGAGAGAACTCATACAACTTCGAAAAGACTAAAAGTTTTTGAAAATATAAGGCCATGCTCCTACTTACTAGGTCTGGCTTGGATATCAGGCGTATAGAATTCACTCCGACTGACAGCGTGCACAGACCTTTCAAGGATGATGTGCGGAGTCAGTTCAGTTTTGCATTCAAATACTCTGACCACCTCTGCAGCCTACAGACTCCTAATTTAGGCCAGAATCTTCCAAGCGAAAATCCTGTCCTCACCATAAGGGAGGTGTGCCTTCCGCAAATACAACGCCAATGCAAATGCCAATGCCATCTGCTTTCAAGGCAGATCCATAGACTTTCATAACCTTAAAATTACTCCTGGAATGCCGCAATGAGCTTGCTGAAGTCGTAAAATAATTCAAAATAACAAAAATGTGAGTTCCAGGACATAGAAGCGTTTTTTAACAAGGAGTTGCCCGTCTCCTAGTTCGTTTCCTATGGAGGTACACATCCTATTTGGGCTAGTAAGAGCACGAATTACATCACATTTCGTGAAAATGGCGAACCTTTGATGGTTTTGTTTGGGCTTACTCATATCCTTAAAAGTATGGGTTCAAGACATAGACGAGCTGATGGTCTCGTTCAATATCTAGGAACACACGACCCCATTAAAACATATCACGAACTAATGATCTTCTAGACAGGTCTCTCCCTGATATTGCTCAAATTGCAGCGATAAGTACAGGGCACTGTCCGATAGGAGATCATGAAGTTAGACTAAGATACAGCAGAACAAGAATCCTTGACTCACTGTCTGTGCTCTTGTTCAGCTCTTGGCAACGGAATCTAAGCAAAACACTTCCTCGAGTCTCTAGGCGAGTATCCAAAAGAAATATCGCGATGGTCCTCAGTACACACCAATATTCAAATTTCACAGCTATGGTTTCCATGCGACTCTTAGTGTTCTCAATGAAACAGCGCCTCTAACACACATGATGTCCTGAGAGTTGTTCGATGACTCGAGCCCATGTGCTGAGGGCTTGCAAATCATCTGGTTGAGCCCAAAATACTTTGCTCCCACCAAACGAAATTCCGAAGTTTCATCAAATTCCACAAAACCTACGAGGTTTCGCCATACATTTTCGGGGTTTCGAATCCTCCCGATTTTGGAGAGATCTAGTTGAAATACCCTTGAGTTCATCTGTCTTTGAGAAGTTGTCAAACCGAAGAAACCTAAAGCTTCTGCTTCAGTTTATTTTGGTGTTCATGTTAGATGTCAAAAATCAAAATATATACAGTGGTCCATATTTTTCTCATACCCTGCAATTTCGTAACATAAACATGGTCAGAAATACTAAAACAAAAAAAAATTTAAATGAGGGGGTATGTATATTTATTTGGGCCACTGTAAACATGCTCTTTCTCTTTTCACCCCAACACTATTATTTCCTCTCAACAAACAGCTGTTTCGCCGGCCACTTCAAGATTTTGACAGCTAATGACGTTTGAAAACACTTCAACTTCAGGTTTCAATCAAATTTCATCCAAACCACGTACTTTCGGTTCGGTGGGAACATCATATAAAAATGTATAAATGCACATTTAACTCCGTCCATAAAATGAGCACGGAAACGTATACAGCTGAATTAAAAATACTTGCAATTAGCTGCAGAAAATAGAGCGGACATAACATTTCTATTTCATCTGAAGCTCCCGCTGATTCATCTCTCCGGCAAATTCATGGCAGCATAAATTTCAATTTGAATTTCCCATCACAGGAAACCGAAACTCAGCGCCAGTGTAAGTGTAATTGAAAACCAATAGGGAATTCTGTCGCGACAAGTTTATGCCGATGGGTGCACATCAAAGCATCCTCGCCGTCAGCGCCATTATAAAATCGAAGATCCAACACTTCATGGCCTTGTGAGACCTGCGACAAGTGGAACATTCAACTTTATAGAGACAAAGTAATTATTATTACTGTTTATCAGAGGAATACCTATATGGCTTTGAATTGTTTGAAATATAATTAGTTTAGCTTTGAAATTAAGTGGATTTGTTGTTGTATAGTTTTGAGTATAAATAGGCTGTCGCTGAGTCATTTAAAAATATTGCCATGACACCTCTGGGAATGCGACAATACGCAGCAAACTGCTTTCTTAGTCTCTACGAATTGGCGATGTTAATAAGATGGTCTGTTAAAACTGAACTAATGAAAAATCTGTGCCCGGGCTCGCAGGCACCCAGGTATTGCGATTTTTGGCAATCTAAGGTCCAAGCAAATGCTTGTACTAAGGGGAGAAGGGAAAAGCTAGACGACAAGATCCTAGAGCTACCCACCAGCGAGACAACTCGGCCAGACGAAATTCCTTCAGAGCGATACAAAGTTGGAAGAGATAGCAGATGGCAGCTGGCGGAGCACGCTGATCTGCACACAATAATGCAACCCCGGGAGTCAACAGCACACAATAATGCAACGCGGGATCAAAACCAAGATGGAATAGCTGCGCCCTCTCGAAAAGCTAAATTGAGTCTTTCCAAGGCAAAAACCATAGAATCATCACAATCCCACTTCAAAATCGCAGAATTTGTTCTGGAACCCACGCGTAGGGTCGGAAATTTCGGTCCAAGATCCAAATTATGGCAAGGCTTTAATACAACAGACCCTCGCCAAGTCGTCGTTAATGGGTGATTTGTCCCCCAACCTTCCATTCCTGGGCACGGGTTGCTTTTCGCCCACACCACCACTGACGTTAGGCTCAACTAACTCTTAGTTTTCGGTCCTCAAATGGGTAGGATTGCGTTATCATTGGACCTACTCCAGCCCTGGTATCGCAGCGAGGTGGATAGTCGTCAGGGCTGGTGTAGGTTATATGGAGCGTATAGATAGCTAAGTTTTGCCTTTAGAGTGACTCGAGAGAAGTGCAATCGAGAATTCTGAAAGTTGTTCGTGTCGTGGAGGTTCCAAATTGATTTTTCAGTTCTCCATGAATCTTCGAAGTTCTTTCCCCAAAAGTGAATAAAGGCCCCATCCAGATTCCCAGACAAATTTGACAAATGTTCAGCAACAGTGCAAAATTGTATAATGGGTCGACCAGCTTGAAGCCCTTCTTCTTCTACTGGCGTTGCAGTCCCATCTGGAACCATGGTCGATTGGACCATGGTATAATTTTTGGCATTAGTGTTCCCATCGATGACAGCTGCAGATAGCACTGCAACGCTAGTAAAAGAAGAAGTAACTCCGTCTTACATTATGTTCAACAGAAGTGGTCTAAGAATCGATCCTTGCAGAGCGCCAGAGAAAGGACTGTACAATTTAGTATCCTCGTCGGGCAACAATTAAATCGTCCGATTTATGAAGTCATCAATGAATATCAGCAACAAGTGGAATGACTTCTCCAGATACTATACCTTACGACCTATGACATGAAATCCTTCCATGACGGTCAAACGCACGCTACTTCTAGTCATTAAGACCACATAGTCTTGCAACTACGAATGTTTTACTAGGCTCAGTAACTTGACGCCAAGCTCAACGAGAATTACAGAATTACAACTGGCTCCATAAAATTTGGTCGATTGTAAAATATAAGTCCAATCCATATAAGGGACTCGTTCGACCTCATTGTAGGTACTAACGGTCGGAATCTGAACCAACCACGGTCTCATGACCTCAGTCATTGACTTCAATAAATATACAAGACCATTAACCTTATCGTAAAGAATGAGCCAACAGGCCTCCTTAGATGTCTGATGACGCCCAAAGATGGTACATAGGCGGTTCGAAGTCAAGTAGATTGGTCAGGCAGCAGGCATTGTAGGACTCCCCAGAGAGCTCTAAATGAGATTGCAGCATCAACAAAAGAAATCAACTTAGTTCAAAAATACCGATACTCTCAGATAGCCTGGCAAGCCATAAACAGCTTTACATTCAACACCAGGGCAGTCTGGGAACGACACAAAACACGCGAATTGATCGTCAAAGAAAAACAGGTGAAAACTGATATATGGGTGCCAAGAGATGAAAGCCCAAGCAAAAAAGTCAAGAATAACTCGTTTTATTAGGCCCCACGCTTTCTATGCATTTAGCAACATTTAGCAACATAAAACAACACTTAAGCAGCTGGTCAAATAAATCCTGCATCCAATTGTGGAACTGTTATAATAATAATAACAATAATAATATGGGTGGCGCTACAGTCCGAGGCGGACCTGGGCCTAGCTTCTCAGCAACCACTCGTGTTGTGCGTGCTATTGTTCTTTCACGAGTGGAAGGGACCTACAGTTTAATGCCGACTCCGAACGGCGAAGTTTGAGAAGCTTTTTATAGACAGGAAATACTCTTTGAGCATTGTCAGTGACTCGAAAGAGGTGGAGCCGTGAATAATGAAAGTTGGTAGATTGGGGATGCGAACCTGGCACCCTCTGCGTAGGAGTCGACGCACTTACCCTCTACGCCACGGCGACCACAATTGTGGAACTGTTAGGATGGACTTACTCACTCCAAAACACATGAGGGTCCATCCCTACCAACTAGTCCTCAAATCTGAACAAGCCTGACCTAAGGATACTATATATCGCCCACTCACTGGTCACTACGTCACCTGTACAGAAAAAGGGCACTGCAGCTAAGAAAATACACTGGCGACAGCCATTCGAAGCCGTGGAACACCTACTCGTCAAGTGTTCAAATCTGACATCAAGCAGACAAACAGAACCACCTTAACAGGTTATTCCACTTTCAATTTAGCTCTAAAGTCCTACATAAAGCGAGGGGGTACAAAAGATTAACAGAGGTCACAGAGCATAGCTCTGTCATCGTTATAGTCACTACCAATTTCCTTCAATTCAATTCAATTCTAATCAATGAACTTAAAACGTTTGGTTTTCTAAAATACTACCTTCACTAGACCCAAGATTCAATCTTCAGTTCGGGCAACTGGTAAATACGAGGATGTCTGAAGGACTTCATCTTGCAGTAATTTGTTCGGTCCAATATTCGTGGTGCTACCATTTTTCGCGCCGCTCAATCTGTTCTCTCATCTCTCGCTCAATCTAAATATGACATTGTGTTTAACAGAAGCGGTCCAAGAATGGATCCCTGTGGAAAGCCAGTGGAAATGCTTTAGAATTAAGCACTATTGTCCGGGAATCTGATGATTTTTCACGTAATCACTGACTTTGTTCAGCAAACAGTATGGCCTTTCCATCGTGGCCATTCGAACGCTGATGTGAATACGAGGACTATTGTGTCCGAACTTCGATGTACGAGTCATTATTGTGACCGACCTATATCAGTGATGAAGGAGGCGTTATACGAAAGTACCCAATGTTACTTTACCTGTAAGATGTGATCCTTTTTTTCTTCATGTAATTTTGATTTATTCAAATAGGCTTACTAGACGAAAACACTTAAATTATCTTAACTAACTTAACAATCAACAATTGCTCTTAATACCAATAACAAATAAAAAATAAAGATGTGGTCCTTTTACACCAAGCATGTAGTAGTGTCAAACAAATTGGGCCTTATAACTCTCGTCTACAATATCCCTACTTAGATGGCACTACATTTCGGGATGAACCTGGGCCTCAACTAACAAGACTGTCCAGCTAGTACGGTCCTTAGCTAGCTGCCTCCAGTCTCGCACTCCAAGCCGGTTGAGGTCCCCTTCAACTTGTGCGCTCCACCTAAGGCGTGGTCTTCTTCTACTCCGTTTTCCATCCGGTATAGATTCGAAGAGCATAGGTAACCATTCGCTCTACATGGACCTTGCCATCTTAAGCGACTCATGCGCAGTTTTTTTACTAGCTCAATGTCACCGTACAGCTCGTATAGTTCATCGTTGAAACTCCGTCTCCAGAGCCCGTCAACTTATACGGGACCATATTTCCGAGGAATTTTTCGCTCGAACCGACCGAGGAAATCCTCAAAGTCCATGCTTCACCGCCATAAAGTAGGACTGGGATAATAAAGGTCTTATATAGGATCTTCTTAGTTATTCGAGATAGGGCTTTACTACTCTTCATTTGGCTTCTCAGCCCAAAGACACATCGATTGGCAAGAGAGCTCGTCAATTTACGTCATCGAAATAGGTTAGGTTAGGTAGTTGGGCTGCTAGTGAATTCACCAGCACACTTAGACCATATTGGTCCTTTGTGATACCCGTAGTCAGACTACTACCACTGATTGACTACCCCACTGATAGTGCCGTTGATTTGATCCCAAAGGCAAAGCTGTGACTGGACCAGATTTGACAACCAGATAAAAGCATTTTAACTTTGCTTTCACTGGGATTCGAACCGGGGACCCCGCTAACCAGGGGCAGGCACTCTACTAACTGCGTCATCCAGTCGTGTCCTCGAGATAAACCTACAATTTGCCCAAAATGTCTTCTTTTATGTCACGGAAGTGAGTGTCATGCAGAAACGGTGATCAAGCATTTATTAAAATTGACAGTCAAGAAGTTGCATGAGTTGAGCAACTGAGCAAGTCTTGAATATTGTCTGGATCGAAATGTTAAACTTAGTAGAAAATGGAAATAGAAAATTAAACCAGTTAGCCTTTACGTGGTGACAACTGAATTCTAAGCTCAGTCTCTGTACACTTCTTAGACCATCAAACTTCCTACTTTTTTTTCAGTTTGGAACAACTTCTTAAACCTCATCTTATCCTCAATTGTGCGAGGATTTCTATGCAAGATGAGAAGAGGGTTAACAGAGATCGATCCAAAAGAAATTTCACGATCTCCATTCACTCCACAAATTGCGCGATAAGCCATTTAAATCCTTCGCCATCCATCAAACGGAGTTTGCAAATAGTTCCCAAAATAGTTCTGCACCAGATACCTGCTGTTCCCCGGGTTCCCCGAATTCAAACTCCTTTCTTTTCTGTGCAGATTAAACGGATTAGATAATTGCATCATGAAATCCTTTCAACTTCCACCATTCAACCGCAATTATTCACCGAATGCACACGCGTGCAATGATTCCATTTAGCAGATAAAAAAACTCTAAAAATTAAGAGAAAATCCCGAGCACACAAACCGACAATAGGAACGCAATTCTTCGAGTTGTCGAAACGTGTCAAAGTCCCTGCTGCTGCCCTCGATGTTCAAGTCGAAATGACACCCAGGCCACACAGGAATGACAGTACATCGGATTGTTATCTTTTACCATCGATTCATCTGGTTTGTCCTTTTTCGGTTTGAATCATACATGCACACCTTCACCGGCCGGTCTTTTGTTCGCTGTGGAGAATGAGAAACGAGGAAAAACTGCTTCACGTACGTACGTGATGTTAGAACACAGATACAATCTTTCCGTGCTCTAAATTCGTTTTTTCCCTTCTCTCTGCGCATTCTTTCATAAATCGATTCTTCGAACAGGAGATGCACATGCACTAAATCCTTGCGAGTGCAATTGAAGGTGGAAATATTCGAGCAGAACTGCTCATTGGAATGTGGATTGCAATCGGTTGGATGCCATTGTCCGAATCACGTAGCTGATGCTTTATTCTATGAGACGGTGCGGACGAAGGTGTTCGATGCGAGGTGTTCGCTCGTATCCTCAGCGTGACAAGGATCTATGCACGAGCGGGTGTTCGTTTTGGTCTGGCGGTGAATATTCAGATATTTTATCGCTTTCTTTTGGGGTTGTGCAAGCCTTTCATTACGTTGGACACAATTAAAGTGTATCGACGTGGATTCGGAAAATCGATATCATTGAAAAGGATTTGAAGATTGTCGGAGAGGATTGGTTTAGGATTATGTCGGATTCTTGCTTTGAGCGGAAAAAATTCCCGTTCAGTTGGTTTTGTCCCACATTGTATCTTTATTCAAAAAACTTCTGTTTTTTGTAGCTTAAGGAATGAGTAGCTTTCGTACCAGGAGTACCACTCTTTACTAGAATGCGTACCATCCTCGTAGCTTGCGATAACGTACACGACTGCAAACTTCAACCAATCTACCATGGGACTACTAGTTTCTTCCCCGCCTCACTAATTGATGCTTTGTACAACTCGCCCTGTCTCATTATGGTGAGTGCGACTAGCCCTCCGTTGTTTCGCATCAGCTTCTGGTCTGCAAGCACCGAGATCACGGTATTTGCATAGCCATGGTGATGCCACGTCTAAGTCTAGATGGCCGGAATAGGAATTGGCTATGAAGGTAGTCACAGTTCCAGTTTATTCCCTCTTTGAAATCTGCTTGTGTCTTGAGTGAAGCAACTCTTTCGAGCAATTCACTTCTATTTTGTCTCTGTTTATATACTAGGCCTCCTTTTTTAGAGCTTCTTGTAAAGTCACTGGCGCCGCTGATTTCCTAAAAAAACAACCCACCAAGGACCGTGCTGATCAAGATGGACTGCAAAGCATCTCACTCACATTATAGAGTTCTATTCCGCAATTTTGACTTTGTTGTGTACGCATTTGATGGAATTCTTTTGATCTGTATTTCCTCTTTATTTGGCGCTACAGTCTGGGGTGGACCTGGCCCTCAACCAACAAGCCTCACCAACTAGCACGGTCTCTGGTTGAGGTCCTTCTCCACCTGGGTGCGCCACCTTAATCCCGGGCGTCCTCTGGTGCGTTGTCCCACTGGTTCGGAGTCGAAGACACCTCGGGCCGGAGCTGAGTTGTCCATGCGCTCTACATCGCCTAGCCATCTAAAGCGTTGGATCCGAAGACGCCTGACTAGACTCTTGTCTGTAGACCGCGGTTGAATCTTTTCCTCCAAAAACCGTCAACGCAAACAGGACCAAAGATCGCACACAGAACTTTTCCCTCGAAGAGACCAAGGACTTCCTCATCCACTTTTGAGATTGTCCATGCCTCCGCGCCGTACAGCAGGACTGGGATGATCAAGGTTGGTCCTTCGTGAGATGGCTTTACTACTCAATTGCCTCATGAGCCCATAGAAACATGAGTTACTCTGC
Source organism: Eristalis intricaria (assembly GCA_964034865.1). Lineage (NCBI taxonomy): Eukaryota > Metazoa > Arthropoda > Insecta > Diptera > Syrphidae > Eristalis > Eristalis intricaria. The sequence goes on from OZ035874.1 coordinate 52,447,685, forward strand.
GTTTGATCTCGGTACTGATGTTGTTCGTACTATTTACTGCGGAGCCGGGGTAGACGAAGTCCTTGACTACCTCGAATAGGTGCCCGTTGTGACGCTCTGTCCAAGACGTCGATGTTGTATGTCCTTCCTTGATGACAGCATATACTTCGTTTTGCCCTCATTCATCGCTAGACCCATTTTAGCCGCTTCCGCCTCATTGACGAGTCGCTGTGTTCTGCCAATCATGTCAATGTCATCCGCGTATGCTAGCAGTTGTACGGACTTCTGGAAGATCGTGCCTCTACTGTAGGCGTGTGAGTCTTGCACGATCTTCTCTAGGATGATCTTGAAGAAATCACATGACAGCGCGTCGCCTTATCTAAAACCTTTTTTGGCATTGAAGGTCTCCGTGAGTTCGTTACCGACCTTGATGGAGCAGCGAGAATTCTCCATCGTCATCCTGCACAACCTGACGAGTTTGGCAAGAATGTCAAGACTAGACATGGCATTGTATGGCTCGTCAATATGCACGCTGTCATATGCGGCCTTGAAATCGACAAAAAGGTGGTGGGTGTCGATCTGCATCTCTTGGGTCTTTGCCAGGATCTACCGTAGTGTGCAAATTTGGTCGATGGTGGACTTCCCTGGCATGAAGCCACACTGATTAGGATCTTCCAGATTATTTATAAAGGGCTTTAGGCGAATACACAAAACGGCAGAGAAGATCTTGTATGCGATGTTCAGGAAACTTATCCCTCGGCAGTTGGCGCAGTGAAAGGGGTCTCCTTTCCTGTGGATCGGGCGAACGATACTGAGATTTCACTCATCGGGCATGCTTTCCTCCGATTACATCTTGCAGATGAGCTGGTGCATGCGCCCAACCAGATCATCTCCAGCTGCCTTAAAGATTTCAGCAGACAGTCCGTCCGCACCGGCAGCTTTGTTAGACCTTAGTCTTGATATTGCTATCTTGACCTCGTCTCTAACCTCTATCTTAATCTGTTATCGGTTGATATACCGATGTTTCCCCTAATTCACAACAGCTCTAAATGCTGTAGTCGGGCTATCTCCCTTACCAGTCTTCGTTTGGAAGACAGCCGCCAGATATGCCATCAGACTGCAGTTGATTTAACTGTCACCTTAGGATACCCAACGCAAGACATGTTTCAAACCTGGATGTCAGGCAGCCAGAAATCTGGATCAAAGATGGACTGTTGAGTAGGGGCTGGATTCCTACGACCCAACAAAAGGAATTCCATACTTATGCGGTCGAGCCCTACAGTTTCTCAAGGCGAAATCCATGGTCGGGTTTTGCCTGGAAAAGGATTAGACCTCCGAGCGTATTTTATGTGGATGTCCGCCACTACGCCACACGGTTAAGGAAACGTAATTTTCATATTGAGGTACTCACTTCTGAATTAAAGAAATATACATCAAAGGACATGCTATCTTTCATAAGCGAAGGAATACGTCTTTTGGATTAAGTCCAACACTTCGACGCATTAGATCACTTCAGCTTGTGATGTCGTTAGATTCACGATGGAGATTGTAAAAGAGGAAAAAAAAGGCCTCTTGAGAGAGAGAGCGCTCGTTCCCTTCTGTAGCTTAGCTGATTGTTGAACAGAACACCTTTTCAGGGACATCTTCAACATTGTTATATGAATTTGATACCCTTCGGAAATGAAGCGAAGTGCCTCGGAATGTCTCTCGATGTAAAGCTTAAATGGAAGGAGCACGTCAAAAAGAAACGTGAGGAGCTAGAATAAAGACACAAAGATATGTACTGGCTTATTGGAGAATATTCCAAGCTAAGTACTGACAACAAATTGCTTTTATGCAAGCAAGTGCTAAAACCCGTCTGGACGTATGGTTTACAACTATGGGGTTGTACCAAAAACATACTACAAACTTTTCAAAATAAAGTGCTAATGGCCGTCAACGCACCCCGGTATATACAAAACAACGATATCCACAGAGATCTTGGAATTTCATCAGTCCAAGATGAAGTTACGAATTTTGCTCGTAAGCATAAGCGGCGTCTGGAAGAGCACATAAACTCTGCTGTCCTTCCAGTTCTCGACGAAGGAAACTCTTTTCGCCGTCTTCAAAGGACGAAACCCCTTGACCTAGCACGGTGAGAGGTTCAACCCGCGCTTAGCTGCGGTGTTAGCAAGAACTCTCAATGGAGAATCTATTGCAAAATGCGTCTAAGCCAAGAAAGTAAAACTGCTGGATAAATGCAAAAATTAGTTGTAGTGGAAATATATTTTATTCGAATGGAGGTGTTTTACTGGGTAAAAATCCCTTTTCCTATATGTGAACGGTCCCCTTAGTTACCTACCCTCGCAACAAAAAAATTATATGAATTTTAACGTACCATCTGATGAGTTTTATTACCTTTTAGACCTCAGTTATATGGACAATGTTCGCTTCTGGGCAGAATCCTTGGCTTTGCCGCTGTTTCGTCCGTCGCGGACTTCGTTTCATGTCCATTTTAGGCTAGGGAATCGCTAGCGATGACGGTACAAAGGAATACACAAAGACTTGTCTCCTTCAAACAATGCATGGTTATAGAACGTATTTTATATTATTTTTAATAGAAGCGGCCTGAAAATCGAGCCTTGTGGAACTCCAATGGAAATGCTACGGAATTTAAAACCATCGTCGGCATTGTACAATTTCCAGTTTCTGAGGGCCAATGTGACTATAAGATCAGGAAGTAGCTTTTCCTCTTTAGCCAAGGACCTAACTTAGGAATCACCAGCTCTGCAAATTATAGACATTCTCTGACATAAAGCGCCTATCCGTGTGGCGAGGGAACCAAGGTTTGTATTCATAAAATTGGACACGCTCCGAAGAGGCATTGAGTCCAAGCTAGTGAGACTAAGCGCGATTAAGATGGCGCACAGAAGTGGAATACGAATACAACCAACTTGCAATTCGTGCCCCTTCTTACACCACCTTTCAGAAAAAACTTTTCCAATTCTAATCGGATAACCATATCATAGATTGACCTGAATCCTTTCAAGTTAAAATGATCTGACCTGTTGTTCTTATATTGATTCTACTTAAAGGCACATTATAAACTGTAAACATTTAGTCAAAGCTGTTAATTTTAAGATCCATACTTTCAAAAGACGAATTGTCTTGTAATATTTTATTGCAATTTTCATTAAATAAATAAATGAAATAAATTAATAAATAAAACTTGCTATGCGACACTAGAGAAGGCCAGCAGAAGATCGTGCTAGTTGGAGACGCTGGTTGTTGCTTAAGCGAGACCGAAGCCTAGATTCAAGCGTCCGTGTATTGCAACACGAAAATGAGACGGTCGTATCTCCTTAACTCAAATCACCTCCTTCCTCTGTGTCTAATGCAGACTTTGTAGCATCCATGATACAGTGCTGATGTCATGTTGATGATCTAGTAGACTTTCGTTGTGTGGGGCTAGGACAAGCAGATGGCAGACATCCGATGTGTTTTAACGCTATTGCCAAGCGTATTTGGCGGACACAACGAGCAAAATGGGTTTTGTCCTTTCGAGAACAGCTCTAAGAGCCTCAAAGAGTTTTGACATTTTAGGGACGACTGAGACACGAATGTATTTCTATCACGGAGACATCGGATCTCACCTTTAAGACCATGATCACATGTGTATCGTATTGTTTCGAATAAAAATGTGGTGGTCTGCGATCAGCTTCAATCACACGTGCTGTGCGTTCTGTTGGCTTCACCCGGCTGGTTGGGAAGAAAACATTTTGGACGCCTCTGAATGGCGATGTTTGGGCAGCTATGTCTTGCCCAGTGTATGGCCTGCCCGCTATGCCTTGACGCTCAACAAATTTTTCAAACGTTTGGATTGTTACCCTTTGTCGGTGATGACTCAGGCAATGTACCCATCGCTTCCTTGGATGAGTCTCCACAGAAGCCTTGAACTAAAAGCACAGATCAACAAGGCCATCCCTGTTAGACAGTCGTCTGCCAAACCTTATAATCCTTTGTTTTACATCGCAACACCCCGCATTGTCATAATCTCGACATCAGCCGTCTAATCATATTTAGCAACATCACCAAATCTACACCTTTCGACAACGTCGAACCGTCATTAAGTCGAAGAACTTCCTAAGGACTCACAGGAGCTCAAGGTGTCTCTCGATAATCATCCCTTCATTCATCCCATTCAACAGCAGAGAACTCATAAAATCATCTTCTACCTCCGCATGCGGACACTTTCAGACAAACCGAACGGCGAAAGTGTGAAGTAATTAGTCTCCTTGAACGAAAACAATCCACAAGCCATTGTATCTCAACTACCTCAAGTGCGATCCATAAAACCGAAAAATGCAAAACCACCAAAAACTAATTAAAAACAGAAAGAAAAGAAAAAAAATCTGCCCCTGCCACCGAGAGGTACACATCGCCCAATCGCGCACACACACCCTTCCAAACCAGCATTAGATACAAAACTGAGTAATACTTTGTTAAGGTAATTAAACGCACAGAGAAAGGTCGTTAAAAAAATATACGAATTTTATGACGGTCCCTCGTTCACGTTCGCACTTAGTGGATACTTAGATACGTATCTGCTTCAACGAGTAAATAAACCTCAAACCAGACAGGTATTCAATTTCATCTGATAGATACGACGACGAGACCAAAAATGTAATACTTTTGTGAGGTGGACTCGAGTGTTCGATTTGTTGGAGACTTTTCGCAAGAGATTCAGATAAACGGTGTTATTTGAGGAATGTATCTTTAGCTTAACCCTATCAGATTCAATGAAGAGATTGAACAGAAAGACAACAGCACACGCAATCACACACACAAACCCAAGATATGTGTACAAGCAAACGGTTATAAATCTTTCCATCCCACCCAATGTAAAATGTATCTTAAGCATAGGGGGGGAACAACAGACATCACTCTGTTCCCGTACAAGCGGAGAATAGACACGAGAATTAATCAGACGGCATTAAACTTCATAGAAGATTCACCTACAAGATAAAATCCACTCAGAATAGATACATTTTATTTAGGTACTCATTTATTAATATTTCTCCATGGCCATGCCGATGCCCAAGCCCACATGCTCGGCACTAGGTTTTGTCGCCACGTATCTATGCACCGTGTACATACTAGATACTTTCAGGTATTTGGTCTCAGGAGCAATGACAGTGTTAAGTTGCGCTGGGATGTGAATCTAACAAATGAAATGTTCCGGCGATCAAGGGAAATTATGTAAATTTCTTTTTAGTTTTGGGCCTTTTCTTTCCATTCCAACAGATACGGATACAGATACATTCCGAGGAAGAGGAGAAAGAGAGAGAGAGAGAGAAAAAAACACATTCGTTCGTAAGTAAGTCAGATTAAATATTTCTTTTAATGCAAAGAGAACATTTTATTGCTTTTCCTTTGCGCCCGTGTATCTATTTCGTGTATTTTTTTCATCGTTTTTTTTTTTTTTTTGATTCCATTTTAAGGTGAACAGTGGATAGTGGATGATACGTTGAGTGACCTCCCTAAAGGCACACACATTGTAATGGTCACCAGGTATACTTGTATGTACATAAGTAGACAGGTTTCTTTTGCTGTTGTTGTTGTTGGTTTCATTTGTGTCTTCTTCCATCTATTCTCGCTTTGAGCATTAGATTTAGATAGGTTCAACTGTGTGTCTCTAAATATCTATAATGAACTTCAATAATTGCCCATAAATTAGATTCGTCGCAGACAGATCTATAGATGCGTGGATGCGGGGATGGGGATAAATCCAAAATAAAAGTGTTCTTTCCCTCTTTTTTTTTTTTTTTGTTTGGAGAATCGTTTCCATCTTTTGTATGAGAAACTATCATGGAATTTTCAATTCACATCGATGTACGCATGCGCGTAGTTTGGTATTAAATTGACCGTCGGATCGGGTCTCTAAGTGAAGATGCGATTGGGGCTGGATGTTGGAATTCAGGGAATATCGGTTGTGATCACTAGAGCAAGGTGTTCCCCTTGAGAGAGTCTAGAAGGTGACCGTTTTGGAAATGGAGCGAAAACAAAAGTCGGGCCATACCTGTCAAAACGAAACTTTCCACAGGTTGAGCCTTTATACAGAATTGGTGTTTTTAAAGGTTGCCTTGGGTCTGGTTCAAAGGCTACATCATGGACATGATGACGATCATGCGTCCCCTTATTTTTTTTCAAAAGATTTAAAAAAATTCTATATAGACCTTTCAAGGGATCCGTCCGCAATATTGGAGAAGAGGATAACGTCATCCATATAGACGTAACATCATTTGCCTATTTCAGACCTGAGAACATCGTCAATAGCCCGTTGAAATATACTTGGGGCATTTCAGAGTTCAAATGGAAGCCTAAATAATTCGTATTTTTCATTAATAATAAGTGCTTTCTTTCTCATTCAAGAGTATTTGTTGCAAACCAGCCTTTAGGTCGATTGTTGAGAAGTATCTTGCTTGACCCAAATTTGAGAGGACGAGAGACATTTCTGGGATAGGATAGCGCACCACGTTGGGCGCCAGTTAAACACAAATCAATAACCATTCGGTTAAATTTACGTTTTAGGAATGAATCGCTTTATTTCCATTCTTCTTATTCTACACAACTAACTTAAAGCTAAGCATATGACATGGGTCGTCGTCAGTATGCTGAATCGGCATCCTGGCTGCTTCCTTTGAACGAACCGATCGAGGTGATGCAGGCCTCGAAGCGATGAACTGAATTCGCTCGAATTGTTAAAGTGCAAGCGCAGCATTTCCGCTCTGTTAACATCCTACATAAGCGGGTTTAATTCCATCGCTAGGTGCTATGGAGGTGTAACCTTTTCGTAGAGTGTGACCAATCCACTGCCATTTTTGTCGCTGTTCATGGCCCGTTCTCGGATAAAGTTCGTCGTTCGAAATACGATTCAGCCAGACGATTACTAAGATATTACCTAAGCGACTATGAAAGATCGTTTGCAGCTTCCTCTAAATAATGGTGGTCACTCTCCAAATACATCATCATGTCCCGTTCCAATGTTGAGTCCCTGGTCCATAGCATGGCAGCAGGTATTCAGCATTGGAACAGAACAGGTGCAGCTTGGTGTTTAAGCATATTGCATTACTTCTTCAAATGGTGGATATCATCTCAAACGCAAACCTTCCATTGCCTGTTCGGCTTGCATTTTTCTTCTTCTTACGGCGCTACAGACCTAGGTGAACCTGTGCAACTCTGGACCGATTCTCGCCAGCTGTCTCCAGTCTCGCACACCAAGTCGTCTTGTGTGCGCCACCTTGTACCTTGTACGCGCCACTTTGTACGCCAGCCAAAGGTTCAGAGTCGAAGATTTTAGGGGCCGGGGCTAAGTTGTCCACTCAGTTGAGTCAGTCAGATTGTTAATATGTACACAATCCTGTTTAACAATGCTTTGAATAATGCACATTATCCAGAGCATTGGAAAACTGCGATTGTGCAACCCATATCCAAGAGAGGAAAAGATTCTTCGAATCCGTGCAACCTCCGGTCAATTAGTCTCCTTCCGAACATCAGTAAGGTATTCGAGAAGGTGATCAATAGAACTCTGATCAACTGGACTAAGGACAAAAATATAATTCCGGATAACCAATTCGGTTTCAAAGCGGGGCATGACACTATTCATGCTGCGTCGAAACTGGTGTCGGATATCCAATGGAACAAGAGCCAGAGACAATGTACGGGTGCCTGCTTGATTGACCTGGAGAAGGCCTTTGACACCGTATGGTTAGAATGTCTTTTCTACAAGATCAATCGGCTAGGCATTAGCAAACCACTGCTGTACCTACTGTGGAACATGCTTACCGGTAGACGGTTCGTAGTCAAAAATGGCAACGTGACCTCCACAGGTGTATTCCAAGTTAAAAATGGTCTCCAACAGGGTGCCGTTAATTCGCCGATCCTGTTCAACATTTACTTGAGCGATCTGTTAAGTTCTCTTCCTCATGCAATTGCGTATGCCGATGACTTGATCGTGTACAGATCAGGCAAAAAGATCGAGGAAATCACTACCCTCACGCAGGGTGACTTCGATTCATTCATGAGAAGTTGCGATGACTGGAAGTTGAGCATCAACTTCCGGAAGTCGGAAACCATTCTGTTCAGGACGCCGTTGTATAAGGCCTCGGCGGATACGAAAAAGAATTGGCGAAAATTCTCAATCGTTGGAAGGCACGGGGAGCCACTGGCGCAAAAGACTGTAGTCAGATACCTGGGGATCTGGCTAGATCAGTATCTATATATCCAGTATCTATATATCAGTATCCCCCCAGAAGCCTTTCTCCATTTAGACAAAAACGGGCTGTTACAAAATATAAATGCGGTACCGCTCATCTTCCACATAGCCCGTTCAACTGTGGATGGGCGACTCAACCACGACCGTTCCGTCGCACAACGAGCTGAGGAGGGTCTCCTCCGGTTCAGTACTGCGGTATCAAGGAGAGATGTTCGGGATGTTGCATTGCAACATCGAAAATTCTGGTGGCTGGGGAGAGAGGGAACTCCCTCGTCGAACCCTTTAGACCCGGGGTAGAAAGGGTAGTACGTATCCCCGAATGGGGGACCAGTCGGTCAATGTCTTGCAGCAATTAGATGCAACCTATGGCCGGCCTACATAGCCTAGGGTAGTTTTTAAGGTAGATGTAAGCTGTAAATAATGAAAAAAAAAAAAAAAAAAAAAAAAAGTGAGTATTCACATACGTACACCACTGTGTACCTATGTGTATACATTGTATGTATCAATACATATACATATGCATATGTCTATATATTCATATATACATATGTATATGCATGTAGTTTAGCTTAAGTTAGTTTAAGTTATTTTTAAGGTAGCGTGTAAGTTAGTATATAAGTTTTAAGTATATCCAGTTCTGTTATTAAGTTTTTTCCAAATTTTTCTTAATATTAAGTTGTACAGTTAAAGCAAGTTTTCTTTAAATGCATAGATCCTTAGTTTAAGTCGAAAGACATAGAATAAGATTAAGTTTAGCTTAGAGTGCCTGCCGAGGGCCAGTAAGTTAGAAATAGTAAAAATGTTCGTCCAACTAGTTTTAAGCATTTTTGTCTAGTATGTAAGTCTTCATGAATTCCGAAAATAAAAATGAATTAAAAAAAAAAAAAAAAACAACGTCTGCCCCCTCACCACATTAGCAGTGAGATAGTAGGCACACACCGTCAGCGTCTTCGAGATGTTTGGGTTCATAGATAAGATTACATCGTGCCTCCTGCGGAACGCACGCCAAATAAAATCCCGAAACATGAAACACTTTTTCGAAATCGATAAACAGCGGCGATCGATCAGATGGATCCAGATGGGAAACATGCTTGTTCGGCAATTTTAGCTATTACCTTAGGCTGGCAGCATACATTCCCCTCTCCAGTTTCGCATTAGGTTGTATTGATTTGGGACCCCTTTTTCCACTCATCCGGGATGGATTCGACCTAAGCAGTAGTTCCTCTGAGCCTTCTCTTGGTATTGCTCGTAAGAGTTATTCCATCAAGTCCTTGGTTTTCAGACAAAGGACTCTGATTGGGGTAATTATCTCTTGCTCTCCATGGACGTCTCAGTCTAAAGTGGGTGTATATTGATGGTGAATACTGGTGCAGAACCGAACAAGCTATCGGTTGAGCTGATCCGCACCCTATATGAGCAACAAACCGTCTAGACCTTTCACCCATCTACTCCTTAGTGATTCTTGGAAGGTTCTGCTGTCGCACATGGCTTCTGATGTGGTAGCTAATGCATTAATATAATTGCGCTTTTGACGCCCCATACTGCGCTGCACTTCCCTCATCTTCATGCGATATAGCCACTCTTGGTCGATTATCCCTGCTTAGTCGATGCAGATCGAGTTTTGACTCGTTTTCGTTCGCCAATCCTTGTCCAGGTGCCCTCAGAAAGACTTAAGTCTATCCAGCCTTCAACAAACTAACCCTTCAGTTCCTGATGTAGAAACGTTTCTCACAGCATTCCGATGGTCTTGTGTGGAGTCGAGCAGCGGGAGCAACAGAGCATCTGATTGTTTGTACGCCACGTGAGAGATGATCGCTTAGATCTTGGCGCACCAAGGGTTCTCTTAGTCGGTCGTTATTGAACCTGGGAGTTCTCACGCGTTGTTAAATATTCAAACGACAGCATCTGGACAGTCGATATCACTCCAAGTCCATGTTCGCTCCTCGTCTGTTTATGACCATCAATAGTATTCATCTAAGTAGACGACTGATGGCTTATTGGTCAACTTGATTGGAAGTAGCTTGCCTCTCAGTTGACACCCGGCTGACTTTATGACAAGCATTGTTGCCGCTACTTCTTATCATCAAGATTAAGTTGCCTTGCCACGACTTGGTTCTTCAACTACCAATAATTACAACTCGGTAGGACCAAGTTTGCGACTGTGACTTGGTGCTTGAAGTGCCGACTACAAAATATCCTTACGCAACAAATGTCAGACATTAGAGCAAAATCAAGAAGTGCGCTGGTCACTTCACAGCCAAAGCGACCATATTCTCATTGACGCAAGAAACTTCTTATATATTTGAGATATATGAAGATTCAAAGGATGTCAGAGTAGACATCTCCTTTAGCACCGCGATCCAAAGATCTACTCGACCTAATTCGGAGTTTTGAAATGGACGCCTGTGCACACTGCAGGTTGTCAGTATCGACGAAGGGCAACTTAGCCTGAAACGCTCCGGTAAACAGTCATCAAACACAAGACTGGCATAATTTGTTAGGAAACTCTGCAGGCCAACAAGGAGGTAGGTGCCACTGCTTTAGGCTCCATTAGGCCTTGGGTAACATCAGCAATAAGGAACACTCGATTTGGCCAGTCAGGAAAAAAAAAAAAAACATGCGACGGGTGAGTCAAACCAAGAAGCGGTGCAATGAAAAACAGGTCAGACTAAGAGGGCTGTCAGGTTAGAATACGTGCGAAAAAGAGGTTTCTATGCCTTCGACATCCCTTAAAAGAAAAAAGGCTGGTAGACGGCTTTAGGATGGCCTCCAGGCTCTTTAGAGACCCGCAGCAAGGGGTGGTAATGCTCTCAGCAGTTGCTTAATGAGCATGGCCAGTACAGACACGAATTCTAAATCCACAACCAGTCCTCCCATCAAGCAATGAAGACATATGCAGAACTGTCAAAATGCAAACATCACGGCGCTTCCCAGCCGGTACCGATGATCTGATAGAAACCAGCTCCAGATCATCCGTCGGATTTAAGGAGACAAAAAAATGCCAGTTGACTGCAGTATCAGCTCTATATAACCACAAAGAAATATGACAAAAAAAATGGAATGAGTCCCTATGACGAACAAAATATTGCGCGGCGGCATCATCGGGCCGTACTCCTTCGAAAATAAGGTCGGCCAAGGAGTTACCGTGAATGGTGATCGCTATCGCGAGATGATAACGGACTTCTTATGGCCAGAAAGGATGAGTATATGAACCTGGACGACATGTGCTTCCAACAGAAGGGTGCCACTTGCCACACAGCCACCGAAACACTGGCTCTTTCGCGCGACCAATTCAATGACCGTGTTATCTCACGTCGTGGCCATGTACATTGACCGGCACGATCATGTGATTTGACACCGTTGGACTTTTGTCCTTCTGTCTGTATTTAAAAGAAGAAGTGTAAGTCAATAATCCAAGAACGATTCAAGATCTAAAGGACGAGATGATTCGGCACATTAGCGACCTCGATTATGTCTCAGAGTCATTGAAGATATGGACCATCGGGTAGAGGTATTCCATCGAAGCCGTGGCGAGCATTTAACCGCAATTTTGTTTCACACATAATTGCCCTAGATCCTTCTATCATAGTAAAAAGTATTAAGATGATTCTCGGAAAACTTTTTGTTTTACTTACAATCACAGTGGACTCTCCCTCGAATTTCTACCTAACTCGAAATTTTGTTGCCATATTTTACGAATATTCATTTTTCCATACAAACACCTCTCTCTTAGTCTCTTCCTCTAACTCGAACAAATTCTTATATCCCGTGACAGTTCGACTTAGGGGGAGTCCACTGTGTTTCCGTTGGACCACCCTTTATTTGCACGAGTAAGTGTATCTGTCTCAGCAAAGTGGGAACTCTTTCACGACGAAGGACTGAAAAATCTGCTCAAGTGACTCATTGTCACAATTTCCAAAGGAACTCACCACCTCCTTGACAAGGAGTCACTTACACGGTCAGCGTGGAAAACTGCGATTTGATCGAAACACTCCACCCGCCGACACCGATTTTCACACAGTTGACTCCATTCAATGGATCCTCTTCACAAAAGGCCGAAGACAAGTATAAGGATGGCACCTCCCCCGCCTCCCCCAACTCAAGCGGTCGTCCATTCCCTTGGACACTCTCTCACTTAACCTGACACAACAGAAAAAAAAAAAATAGCCCGCAATTATCCCCACCCCTGGCCACCCACCCCACTCCCGTTTACAACAAGCCACTGTCCTAGTCGACTGAGCTGATTCCGAAGAAAGATGACGAACGACTTCGAGTTGCATGCGATGCGACCCACTTACAGATGGTGCACACCCACCCACCCATTGTTCGGTGCTTCTTTCGCCATCGCCACCCATCACCCGCAACGCTGCGGAAACAATTACTCGGCCATTTGCATACGACCGCAGAGTCGACTGTGGAGTTGGAGTCGGACCGGGGCTCTCCGTCTCACTCTCTTGGCAGCTTGACAGCTCAAATCAATTATGACAGCCAACTGACACATCTCTCGCGGGGGCGTAATAAATTTGCATTTCACCATGTCAGCAGGCGGCAGTGGCGGCGGGGTGGGCAAGAAAAACGCGCAGCAAGAGAGAAGTCTCAGCCAGATACTTATCTCTAGGTACAATCTCGTCTCATCTCTCTTCAACAAGTCTTTGAGGGAAATTAGTTCACTTTTCGACGGTAATTTGGACACACAACAGCACAATGAAAGACTGCAGCCTGGTGGCCTCATTAGCCTCCGGACTGAGAAATGTGCTCTCGGGGGATCCGTGGCCCACAGTAAATGAAGATCAACAGGAAAATTAAATTCACTTCTCTGCCGCTCCCTGTTACCCCCGTCCACCCGTGTAATGGTCACAACTCTCAAGAGATTCTTATCGCACCAGCAGCGGCGGCGAGTGTACTTGTGCCGTTGCCAATTAGCACCAAAGATACCCACTCTCGCAGTGTATCTGTGTGACATGACCATTCGGTGGTAATGTAGGTCGGCGCGGCGTTGTCATGAGCGGTCGTGCTGTAGAGATCTCTTTTGGACAATTTCCTCGGTCTGGGCGATGGCCAAGTGTGGCGGTGCGACGGCGCGTAGATTTTCACCTGCGGGCATTGGCAGACCAGCGCACACGCACAAGCACACACGGCAACCGGGCCACGGCTAGAGCAGGTGAACAATAGAGCAATTTAATTATTTCATTTTACATGTTTTTCTGGGACGCTTCCCTCGACGGTGGCGGCGGTGGAGCCCCACCAAGCATGAAAAGATTGTTTTGAAACAGACGCTTGCCCCGACAACACAACGACGCGCCGAGACGCTCCGCCATTTCGGTTATACGAAACAAATTTAATTTTATTTATGGGGCAGTTAATAATTGCCTTAGATGCGTGTAGCCTGTGAGCATTGGGTGGGGGTGTCTACAGGGCGGCAGCGATTTCGGCCACTTTATGGGCACTTGGTCGGGACGGGGTGGCAGTGTTCGAGCGGACTGGAGACTGGTCGCTGTGGTGGTCGGTTGCGTTTCGGGGATTTTGCGAGCCATAAACTACGCGAAAAGCTATTAAAAATTATTTCGTGGCGTTAAATGTGTTGGAAGGGTGCATGCTGATTGTGTCTGGAAGTGTTTTGGGGTCATAAAGTCGTTGTTCGTGTCCGGGTGGAGGTGGGGGAGGACTATTAAATTGGGTGGCGCAAGATTTAAACTGCTGCGACCTGAGCGCGGCGACCATTAGTGATGGTCGTATCGTCTTAAGTCTGCCGGGTTCGGGGAACTTGTGGCAATTAGTCTACTTATCGGCGGAACACAGTTCGAGTGGGTGACCGATTCTGATTTGGGATCGTTGCACGATAGGATTTATAGTTGTGTACAAGGTTTGTTAACATTGTGTTCGGCTGTGTTTCGCCCACAGTCAGGTGGGGTGGTCGTCCAACAAGATGGGTCATTTTAAGGACGCTCAGGTTAGGTAGAGGGGCTGATAGTGAATTCACCGGCACACTTAGACCATGATGGTCCATTGTGAAACCCACAGTCAGACTGCTACCACTGATTTACCACTCCAGTGACGTTGTGGCAAATGGTGACTTGACCAGAAACCTGATAAAAGCGTTTTAACTTAGCTTTCAATGGGATTCGAACCGATAACCCCGCTAACCAGGGACAGGCACTCACCCAACTGCGCCATCCAGTCGTTTTAAGTCCGCTCAAAAATGTGAAATTTTAGTCTAAAGTACGCGTCTTGTTTTGGAGTAAAAAATCCATCAGAAAAATTGTGAGGAAATTTATGAAACTGAAAAGCTTTGTGCCAACGGCCTTTGAAGGGTCTGAGCTCGACCAATCGCTGACGGTTCTGGTTGCGCTGCTTCCAGACATCAAGACCAAGCTGTCGTGCGTCCGCGATAACCTCTCCTTTACACCGGACGTTCGGACCTCTTCTCCTTATCGAACCAGCAGGCTGGGATTCGGAGCCTCTCTTAGCTGAAGCATTGGTGGCCGTGTGCTCGTTGTTGGTCAGAGCACATACCGTCCGGACTAACGTGCGAACTCAACGATTGTGTCTTCTTCACGATTCACCTTCCACCACCTCAGCCGGGATTGTGCATGCCGTCCATCGGATGTTTGCTTATCATCCAGCCTTCAGTTCCATATAGCAGAACTAGCTAGAGCATGATCTGGATTTTGGTCGAATCAAGAAACTTGAGCCCAGTTATTTGGACAAACCGAAGTAGCACCAGTTGCCGAGGGCGATTCTACGTCTGATGTCGTTTGAAGAGTTCACGTCTGACCCGAATCAGACAAACTCCCTTACTACCTCAAAAATGTCTGTCCGTCGTGATGTTTTGTCTCAGAAGATGTGTGACAGAGCGATTCTTGCTCGACAGCCTACACTTCATCTTTTCCTTGACTAACTGAAAAGTCAGCTCGTTGTATCTCTTCTCCGCCGTAAAAGCTTAAGTATACTACGGCTCGTTTGGAACGCGCGAGGATGTCGATGTCTATGCGGCTTGACTTGTGGAAGGTAGGTAAGAAGATAGGTGATTGGGTCCCCTTACGGTCTTCGGGCCACGGCTCACTTAGACCATTGTACCCATATAGGGGAGCGCTAAGCTACCGTGAGACATACTTCACTTCTTAAACCAGGCAACTTCTTCTGTGAATCCTAGGGGGTTTTAAAAACCGACACCGCTTAAGTGTTTCCCTTTAAAGTGCCTCTTTTCATTGCTAGGACTGGGCATTTGCAGTGCAGACGTTGGATAGTTTATGTTTCCTCTTCAGCTTCCGCAAAAATCGTTGTGCGGTATGCTCTGTCACATTGCATGTGTACTTATGACACACTGTCCGTTGGGGACTTCTATAAGCGGTCGAACGTCCTTGCGATTAAAGCAGAAGAAATTTCTTCTGATGACGTGACGTCTGATTTCTCAGCTTCTGCTACTCAGGCTGAACCCGCAAGCAAGGGCTCTGTTCATGGCTTCGTCTTTAAGCTTTTTCCTTATGCAGCTGAGTGGCGTGTGGACGTACGGGATTGGCAGAGATTCTCCCAGCTCTTCTTTTACGATTGCAGTGTGCAGTATGTCCCGGTAGTGCTCCAGCAAAGGGTCACCGCATTCTCCAAGGATATCTCGTTGATGCTCTCTCTACAGCCACCAACTAGCTTTGATGTCTGAGGCTATGGCTGTTATTGCCGCCACCAACCAGCTTCGATGTCTGAAGCTATGGCTTTTATTGCCGCTTGGCTATCAGAAATGAAGGTGATCGATTTGCTGGTAAGGTTTTGGTTTCTCAGTGTATACGAACATTGTAAACACACTACAGTCGTCCCTTAGTGCCAGGGAATCAGATGAGTACCAGCGCTCATCTATGCGCCGTCGGTCGGTATGTAGAGTGATCTCCCCCTCTGCTTTTGCCACGTGTCCACTAGTTCCTTCCATTGCTCTCGGTCCGAAAACCGCTGATACAAGCTCTTTTCTGGGGCCAGGGTGGAAAGTAGTGTTTACACCCGACCGCTGCATTCTAATACTGGGTTGAAGAAATCACATGACAGTGCATCTCGTTGCCGGGATTCCGTGCAGTTCTTGGACGGTTCGAAGGTCCTTGAACCGAACTGCAGGGTGAATCGCGTATGTCTTAGGTGCTGCTGCGACACAACTGAATTTGACCATCGCTTCGAGTAGTTCCCTGCAAAACATTGGTTACGTGTGTCGATTTGAAACACTCTAGTCTTCTGCAGGATCTGACATAGTGTGAAAATTTGGTTTGTAGTCGATTTGCCGGGTGGCCGCAGAGAGCAGAGAGACGAAAGCGACTTTAGAAGTTCACACAATACGCTGGACAGAATCTTACAGGTGACCATTAGCATTGAAGTACTTACCTCTATAGTTGCTTTTGTGGAAGACTGGCATTAGAAAATGTCATGTATGGCTTGGATCCGTGCTTGACTACTACCTTTAAGCGTCCGTTGGAATGAGACCCAGATTTCCAGCTCACCTGCCCATGCGAGGAAATTAAAGAAATTGTCGCTAGAATAGATACAATGTGACTACACCTCCTTTCATTGAAAGACTCTGAAGGAATAACTGTGTCTTCCTTACCAAGCCCGAGTACTTAGCAAATGAATACATCAACAACACGGCTTTTAAGGTTCATACTGAAAGATCGACGATGGTGGCAGCCAAAGGTGCCAGTATTTTTAGAAGTCACCGTTTCAATCAGACCTGAGATTGACATCCCTGTTTGCACCGTACTGCCATTCACGCGGAAAGTCGGGCGGTTATGAGTAAATTTGGACAAGTTCCAGTAAGTCGCCGTGGAGTGAGGAACTCAATGCCTTGTCGAAATATAACCGGCAAAATGGCTTGTCAAGAAAGGAGCAGGAAATTACCCTAACTCGTAAAATAAAAGAAAAAAGTGAAGAAAACGATCCTGAAGTCAGCGAACTTGTGGTGTTCTTTAAGCAGTTTAGAGATCACCTGGACACTAGGACGTAGGCATAGCCGTGCTAAAAGTGTAGTATAGTGTAGTCTCGACTCTCTGGTACATCCGTTCTTGTCGATGGTCACATCACAACTGCCGTGAGACCAGATTGGACATGCACACAAGACAATAAAGATAAGAGTAAGAGTAAGTGTATGGTACATGTCATGAGTATTGTGTTATGTCGAAGAGCACCTCCCTAGGCCTTCCGTAGTGTTGGCCAATACTCTACACCAACCAGACCAAAAGGTTGTGTTGCTATTGCAGAATATACTTGGGGACTATGAAAAATTGGACTTCCGAATGACAACACATGTAGGAGACGTTGCCATGAAGATTGACAAGAGGATACTCCGCTCTACCGCTACCGCTACCACTGTCCCATCCGATTTCGTTACAGAAATATTACTCTGGGAGAGTACTCTCAATATGACCTTCTAGACACAACGTCATCCCCATTAACTACTGTTTTGAGGCTTATGACATACGCCAGTCTTCGACTCCCAACCTGTGGAACGGGGGACATGTCTTTGGCCGCGCGGACATGAGGCGACGGACCTCAACCAACGTGTCTTGCGATTCTGGAGACAACTAGCCCGAGATCGCTCTAGTTGGTTGATGCTCAGGTGCACCCCGAAGAGTATGAAGAACTTACGCCACCGTGGCTTACCCACTCATGCGCTTTATTTTTTTTCAGTGGTTTTTAACACCACACTGGAGCACTCAGACTCAAAAACTGGTCAATTGCACTGCCAACCTACATTTGCTGTAATTTCTTGGTCTTCCGAAGGAAGTGTTGTTCTTAGTTATTTGGTAGGCTTAGTGTTGTTTTTGTTCTCCTTGACTTCTCTACTATTGTTAACGACAATGGTCATTAGTGAATAGCGGCTTGAACCGTAGCCGAGCAGTAGAACGCGACTGGTTGCTGCAGAAGCTAGAATCATGGATAACTTGGACTGTGAGACGTACGGTATACCTGGACATCGCTAAATAACATGCCGTCACTACAAACAAAGGCTCAGCCATTTCGTTAACGCGACAGACGACAAGACGCGAAAGATTTCGAAAAGATTGTGTGTCCCGGGATTTAATCGCAGTCTCGCTGTATGAACAGAAATTGATCCCATTTGTGATCATCATTGTTCTTGAGTCAGGACAAGACGAGGAGCCAATGGCAGGAAGCCAAGACAGCGTAGACTGTAGAAACAGCCGAAAGTCAAGATTGGCAGTGTTTGAGTGTAACTTCAGCTTTATCTGGACATCGCAACGCCCATGGATTGAATGCCTATTATAAGAAGAAGAAATTCACACTTGACACACGTCATTGAAAAAAAGAGCACTAGCACCAAAAAACCCGAATCAGTCAGTCTTTCAAAAACCTCGCAATCAAGGGCCCTGTCGTCTCTTGGCCTCTTAATTGTCTGGCAGATCGGTGGACCAAAAATCAACGGACACCCCACAATTGTTAAGACCGACAACCCAAATTGAGACCTTACTTCCCAACTGCTCTTCCCAGGAGTCACTCTCTCTCTCTATCAATCTATATACATCTCTCTCTCTCTCTCTCTCTCTCTCTCTCTCTCTCTCTCTCTCTCTCTCTCTCTCTCTCTCTCTCTCTCTCTCTCTCTCTCCCTCTCCCTGCCTTCTCACATCGGCCGCCTTCCAAGAACATCCATTGATCTGCAGGTCGATGGCCATGTCCAACATCAACACTTGAAAAGGGTTTCCCTCGCATTCGTCCCACGATCAGTGATTTTCCCAAGAAACCCTCACCACTGACAGGACCCACATCCAGCCAGCCATTCATCCAAACCAATAAGCATTTAATTCCTAGCATAATTAAGACCAGTAATCCCATTATTACTGTTCGCACCGAACAGGGCCTCGGACCTGCGTCTCGGACGGACGCTGGCGCCATCTCCGACAAGCGCAGTCCACGACACAGCGAACAAATCCACAACAGACGTCAAACACAAAAGCCTGACACTTACTTATGATTAGTTATCATGTCAACATTTGACATGCCATGTCAACCACTGTCAAACATTTCGGTTTGAGCGGCCTTTGATTGATTAATTATGTGTGTAAATGCGAGTGCCTCGCCTCCCTGCTCCCTCCCGGGCGGCTGCGTGTCGGTTTTTGTTTCGTTTCGTTAGCGACACACTGACGGACGGATACCTCTTTGTGCGGCTGCGGCGGGCGTTTCGAATAGATGAGGTCTCAAGTTTTCTCGGCGTGAGATGCACCTCCCCGCAAACACTCACGTCAAGAGAGTGACTTTCTAACCCCGCATGCGGCTTCGTATTCAAAATATGTGCGCGATGAGCATTGTTTTGATTGGTTTCCATGGGCGCGATGGAGACCTCTTCGCGGGGTGACGGAGGCGCGCCGTAAGGAATCAATCTGACTGACAGTCGAGGCAGCCATCCAAATTGAAACCTCGTCCATGTGTGCGCATATACTTTTGGAGACTCTTCACAGGAGCACCGGAGCTCGTGGCGATGGCACGTGCGACGTGTCTAAGGCGCCACTTGAGGAGGCCCCTCACTGCGTTCTGCTTGCCTGTGTGGTTTGAGGGAAAACACTTGACAATCGGATGACACAATTTGTCATCGGGTGACATTCAAGTGACACTAAGTGGCGGTAGCTGGTACTCGACTCCGTTTAAGTTCAGGTTAATCCGTTCGAATTGTGGTTTGATGCGACCGCGATTGGAATCGTTGAACGTAAGCCCTTGGGTGGGAGTCAGGTTTGTCTGGGAAGATACTGTCAGATCTTGAATTGACATTGAATCCAGTTGTTTAGATTTTGAGTCATTCGATTAAACCGATGTTGATGCTTGTTATTTTGCCGGTAATCTACTGAATCCAGTTGGAGCTGGATTTTTTTTTTAATTAAACGAAGAGTTGACCAGGGGCACGATCTTCCAGAAGTCCGTACAACTGTAAGCATGAGTGTATGACATTGACGTGATTGGCAGAACACAGCGAGCCGTCAATGAGGCGTTTGCTGGCATTGCAGCAGAAGCGACTAAAATGGGTTTAGCGGTGAATAAGGGCAAAACGAAGAATATGCTGTCATCAAGAAAGGACACACAACATCGTTGTCTTGGACAGAGCGTCGCAATGGACAGCTATAACTTCGAGGTTGTCACGGACTTCGTCTACCTCGCCGCCGCAGTAAATAGTACGAACAACATCAGTACCGAGATCAAACGCAGAGTAAATCTTGTTTCTATGGGCTCAAGAGGCAATTGAGTAGTAGAGCCATCTGTCGAAGGGCCAAGCTGACTTTATACAAGACCTACTTTCGACTCTTGAGGTACTTCATTCATATTTGTTAGTACCGGATGCAAGGCTACGCTAAAAAAAGCAACTTATTGATCTTACTGCTAACCAATGAGTTTTTTGGTATGAGTCGGTTCCCTTTTTTTTTTTGATTTCATTTTTATTTCGGAAATTCATTCGGACTTACATACTAGACAAAAATGCTTAAAACTAGTTGGACGAACATCTTTTACTATTTCATCTTTTACTTTTTCTTCTAAACTTAGTCTTATCAAGCAACATCCCGAACATCTCTCCTTGATACCGCCGTACTGAACCGGAGGTGACCCTCCTCAGCTCGTTGTGTGACGGAACGGTCGTGGTTGAGTCGCCCATCCGCAGTTGAACGGGCTATGTGGAAGATGAGCGGTACCGCATTTATATTCTGTAACAGTCCGTTTTTGTCTAAATGGAGAAAGGCTTCTGGGGGGACGAAGCCGTTGTGACGTACCCTTTCGTGCTGTTCTGGATTGGGGTAGTAAGTCCCTGAGATCAAGTTATTGGACGAGTTCATCGCTCTAGCAGTATGACCTCGAATCTACTTCAACAGGAAATTGTCCACTCTAATCAGGTTTGCCCTGTTGTATAACACCTCATTGAAAAAGAATTTTATGTACTGAGACTCTGAAGACGAAGGCAAGCCCTAAGACAAGCCCTCTCAAACAACCGAATCTTTTCCATCAAGCTTGCACTCACGTTGAACCACACGGGACAGCCATAGCTTAGCATTGGCCGGATGAGGGCCTTGTAGCAGACAACCTTCACCCTCGCATCGAGTTGGCTGTTTTAAAACAGTCTCATTGTGAGGGCAAAAGCGCCTTGGGCCCTGGTCAGAGCAGCATCTACATGAGTGTCGGTTCCCTAGGGGGCTGCTTGTGAATTCACAAGAACTCTCGGACCATGTTGGTCCATATACTCACAATCGGACTACAATCACTTATCGACCATTCCAGTGTCGTTAATTAGGTGAGTGTGTAAACATAAAGATCGATAAACCATGCGATAAACAGGAGTTTGCTTAGATCGAACCAACAGGCCTTCGGGTCCAAAATCAACTTCATGAATGGACCAAATGTGCCAATAATGCTCTAAAACCATCTTCGCATTATAGTCTTTCAAATGAAACTAGTTTGGGACGTATCGGTTGTAGGGTAGAGATCGGTTGAGAACAAAAATGAATTTCTCATAGCTCTCAACGCGGCGTCTTTGACAACGACATTGACTTCTGCTCTCACCCCTTTGGGGCTGAAATTTATATAACTAGCCCCCTCGATATGGTTTATTAACACCTCGTGAGACATTGTTGGCGGTTGTAATCGCGAAAGAGGTTATAGATAAAAATTGCATCAGATTGCACCCACCTTTGAAGAGAGGGAAGGTTATGAATCACTTCAGACAATGGCGGCATCCAGAGATCAAGGTAGTGCTTCAGATCAACCCAGTGCTCCTCGCATATTCTGTATTGTGCTATACCCATAACCCTTCATTATTCCAAGACTAGATGGGCTTAGCAAACGCCGCAAAGACAGAAGAAGGGATTTTCTTTAGACTGAGACCCGTAAACCGGCGGCTTAACTTATCCACCAGGAATATCTCTTAAAAAAGATAACAAGGATGTCGGCCGCTATAGCAAACAGACACATCGGTTTTCGATCCTGCACAAGGAATCTCTGTTCCCTTGACAGACCATGTCCAGTGAAGATCGTGGCCATCACCGCAATTCAGGCGTTTCAGTCGAATAGGCGGGCAAACAAGAAGATGTAAAACAGAGAGGCGCTTGCAAGAGGATTATTGATCAAGGTAGAAATAGCAGAGGACCTATGTTCGACTCTTGTGGTACTCCATGAAAATTCACTAGGACACTTATATAAATTAACTTTTTCATCAATACTTGCGGATAGAAATATTTTGAGATTCAGAAATTAGCCAGTAGTCGGATACAGCGAATAAGTTGGTAGGTCACGAAGAGCGAATGGTCCACTCAGCTATTCCGAGTATGTGCGACACTACCAAGGTTTCCACATGTAAGGTGGCGCACGTAAGTGGAGAAGGACGTCAACCAACTTCGTGGGCCTTACTGGAGGCAGTGAGCCAGTTATCAAGGACCAAATTCCATGGTGGAGCGGGTCGTTGGTTGAGGTTTAGGTCCTTCCTCGACTGTAGCGTCACACAAAGAAGAAGATGACCTAGAATTGCAAGAAGTCTTGACCTGCTCTTACAGAGGAGAAAGGGAACAACATATACCACAGCTTCGATTCCATGCGAGTACCACAAAAAGACTACTAAGCATATCCTCTGTCACTGCAAGATAGTACGGAACTCCATTCTGGACTACGACACTCCGGCAACTTACCAAAACCCTACATCATATCAAATTCTACTGAATAAAACCCCCACTCCTTTCCACACTTCAGGATAGAAAACCGATTCCACAACAAACTCAGCTCATCCTAGTACAGCCAGTAGGTTCCATAGACAAGCGTTTTTCCTAAGGCACACTTCACAGTCCCCCCACACCGTGGAAATTCCACTTTGAAGCACATTCCAACCACGCTCCCAAGCATCAGCCGGAGAGAGCAGTTTTGTGATAACATGCACCTTAACTTGTATCTGTGACCAAACCCATTTGATGTATGCAACCGTTCAGGCAAACACCAAGTGCTTCATCCAGGACAAGCACTCTCATCGATTGCTGTGTACCGTGGCCAATCCGTGTCAAGATACATGACACCATTTCCTGATCATCCATCTCCTCGAGGGAGGCACACATCTCGATTCCATCATCTAACCCTTAAGTGATTCCCTCAGCCCCAATCACAAGCTCCCTGCCCCCCGTTGACTCGTTTACCAAAATCCATTTCCTCCCACAGCACTCCCACACCGACTACCGCCATTCAATTATCAAGGATTCTCAGCGAAGGAGCAAACAAAAATGAGACGAAATGAAAAGAAGAGAAAAAAACAGATAAACACAAGAAATGTATTCAACAGCAGTGCAAAGAACAATCCAAGAAGTACAAGTGTTTATTTATTTAGGACGAATTCGCAAACATCATTTGAGATACTACCCAACCGTGGTGTACCTAGATACATTCGCTTCCTTGAGTACTCTCTCTTCCTCTCGGTTACCTGAAGTGTATCCTTGTCCTTCTTCCTCCTTGCCTCTCTCTCTCTCTCTCTATCTGTCACACTGCCTTCCGTCATCCTATCTGCATGGATAAGGATTCCCAAGTAATGCATTTTTCATTAAGATACGAATGTATCTGTATCTGCAACCGAGCGAGAAGTTAATAGAAGGGAACATTCTTGAAAGTCCTTCACTTAGCCACATGCATGTGCATCGAATATCTGTGGAATCAAACGCGCCCCCTCCAGCAGTAATCCAATCGCACATGCAGGATGCACCATCGAGGACCCCTGACCCACAGAGGAGGTTCGCTGCCGACGCCGCCGCCGCCGCCGCTCCGTGGCATCGGGACAGGTACAAAAGGATGCGGTAGTCATCGCTTTTTGAGATGCAATGGTGGAGAAAAATCGGTCTCACTTCATCTGTTTGTCATGCATTGACATCTGGGATCGCCTGGCAGGTTTTTGTTGGAATCGTCCTTTCAACAAGGATGTCTGTGCCGACCCTCTGGGACCATTAAGAGATAAAGAGAAACGTTTGATAGATTTATAGGCGCTCTGAGACGGGGGTCGCCTTTGATTGGCAATCAATTTAATTTATTTCGTGTAACGAGCTGCATTCAATTGATCCTTTGACAGTTGGAAACCTCAAGAGGAGTTCGTATGCAGCATGTAGGTGCGACATTAACTGAGGCACTCTTGAGAGTTGTGTTGGCTCTTTTTTGGTTTTTTTTTTTTTTACGACTGCTGACGTAGCGCTGTGAAATAGCCGTTGCTGACGTTTATAGGAAGTGATTCATGAAACGCTAATAAATTGCTTCCAGACGGGTACTTAAACATTTACAAGATTTATCTGAAACCGAATTAAGTACACTACGGGTTATCGAAGCACTTTGGCCCATTAACTCGCCGTTCTTCACAAAGTCGGCTTTATTAAGGCCCAACCTTTAATGGAGGCCGGGAGACGTGCATATGTCAACTTAATCAAGAGAGCGAGGATACAGAAATGTGATACGCTCTTAGCACTGACCACTAATTACCACTTGGTCGGGTTTCGTTAAGTTTCGTTAAATTTTGATCAATCAAAGGGGAAATGTGGAAACCGAGACAAAACACAGAAATAATACGCTCTTAGCACTGACCACTAATAACCACTTCGTCCAGTTTCGTACAGTTTTGATCAATAAAAAGGGCACATGTGCCAATCGAGACAATACACAGAAATGTTACGCTCTGATCACTGATCACTAATAAGCACTTCGTCCGGTTTCGTTAAGTTTCGTTCAGTTTTGATCAATAAAAAGGGCACATGTGCCAATCGAGACAATACACAGAAATGTTACGCTCTGATCACTGACCACTAATAACCATTTCGTCGGGTTTCGTTAAGCTTCGTGCAATTTTGATCTATCAAAAGGCAAATGAGAAACGTACCGAGGTGTTCAGAAAAACTTAATGAAATGAAATTGAGCACACGTTAACAGTTGCCGTCGGAATCTCAGGTAAGTTATGGAAGCATTTATGGGCATTCTAAAATTTGACGAATCTCGCCTCTGACATAACCTTTAGTTAACATGAGTCAATTATGGTTGATTGTCCACCCTAACCATCCTTCATTTGCATGTCCTCCCAATTAAATACATGTTCAACTCGAGCACAAATAACGCGGCCCTAGAATATCCTCTCCAATGTTGACAAACAAAGGCGAACACTCTTATTCGACAGCAAAGCACGTCGCAAGACGCCTTCATGATCGGAATAAAAACATCAGAAGAACTGTGAAAGAGAGAGAGAGAGAAAGACACTCGACGAGAGAAATAAAACAAAACTAACCTTAACTGTTGATGCGAACTGACCCCAGTAAAACATCCAACGAACCCGGGTGTCACACTTCTGTCCGCGAAAGGTCGTTACCCTAATTTACATCACCTAAAGTTCGCACAAATGATTTATGACGAAACCAAACGAATCGGATTTTTATTATTCAAACAGACATACACACACATACGTACCCATCCACAGAAAGTGATTAAGATGACAGTTTGGAGCGTTTTTACGATCTTGACTGACGGTGGCTGGCTTGTTGGCGTTTTGCTTTTCTATCGTCTGTCCAACTATAGATCAGATCGAGTATCTTTTGTGCACTGACTAGTAACTTGTGCGGTTCTCAAAAAAACGTGCCCTTTTTCAGACCTGTCAAAGTGAGGAGTGTCAAATTTTGACAGTCACTGAACAATGCATCAATGATCACTTCGAAGCATCACGTCGCGTCGTTGTCGGCTTCTTCGGTGGTGGAGTCAATTAATTTCGCTCGAAATTCTTCAAGCGATTTCCGTTTGATGCGATACGCCAAAACGAACCGGTTCATTTCATGTATATGCATTCTAATGCACACACGTTCCTCGACGTTGCTAGACGTTTATCTCGATTTATCTCCGGTTGATTGGATTCCTTTTGTGATGGGACTTAAGGTTAATTGCTTTCAGATGCGGAGATGCTTAGATGCGGAGGCTGTTGAATGTTGATTGGCTTTATACTACCGGAACCGGTGAAAACCTGGTTTCTGTATATTTTTGTACACAATTTGTGCTTCCACTGACTAAGGAAGCGGGGATTGTGGATGCTCATATGGTGGAGCTCATATTGTTGGAGCTAGCGGATTCGAATAGATATTTGGCTTGGTTGGAGTCATGGAAGATGCATTCCTGAGAAGTGCTTGGTTGTATTTTTTGGAAATGTCCCTGTCCCTGGTGGAAAATCTGAAGACTCCTGGTCTTGATGGAATCATCGAATGGTTGATAAGAAGGCAATTTTTTGGAGCTGTGATCTGCCCAAAAGAGACCCTTTCCGGAAAGAATAGGAGTTCTAAAGAAAACTTTGTGAAGGCGCCAATGGCTGACGACGAAGACTTGTTTCTCTGCTTGAAGTAGGACTTGCACAGTATGCAACTTTCCTTCCACTACAAAACTCTGACACTGTTGTGTGACAGATGGGGAGGCGGTTTCATTGGAGTTCTCTGTAAAAAGTTGCGGGGTTCGAACACTTTTTCTGGCTGTTCTGGCATGTTCATGTTCTTGTGCATGACGGAGGTTTTTAACTCTCCTCTGCTGGTCCGTCCTCTGCTCCTGGAAGTGGTCCGTTGTACTAACAGGCAACAATGGTAAATTTGCTTGAATTTCTTGTTCTTCCGGGGAAAGACCTGGAAACGCTTCTGTGATGAGGAACCTAGTCCATCAGCTCTCACCTCATCAGCACTGAATACTGATCCGCGCCAAGGCGGGACAGTGACAGAGGAAGTGATCTGCAGTGTCATTGGCTTCTCTACGGGCATCACAAAGTGTTTATTCGCTTAGGCCAAGCATATTTAGGTGCTTGGAGAAGGTGTATTGGCTCTTTGGTACGCCGGTAATTCTTCTGCAGTCTTTCCTGTCAAGAGATAACGTGGATTCTTTACAGACGCTTGGGTTTTTGTTATGCCACCTCTGGTTTCTCGAGATACCCAACCATTTACGGAGCCCCTATCCAGGGACCCATCTTCGAGCAACATTTTTCAACCAGCATCCCCCTCAGATCCGACTGCGAAACTGAACACCAGATGCTGGACGGTCCACTGCGAATCTTCACAGATGGATCGAAGATGGGTGCAGGTGTGGGGGTTGGCGTATATTCCAAGGACCTGAACATCCACCATTCTCTACTCTTACCAAATCACTGTAGCGTCTTTCAGGCTGAAACTATACCGATTTAGGAAGCTCTGTCATGCTTCTATACCTCTTCTGTTCACATGGATGCCAGGCAGCGATCAAAACTCTGAACGCAGTCACTCTCAACTCCAAGACTTCCCTTATTTGCCTCCTATCTCTCAACGAGATGGCCAAGTATTTAAACATCCATCTTATGTGGGTGCCGGGACACGGCGACATTCCAGAGAATTGCGAAGAGGACGAACGAAAGGGCACAAACTTTTTCCGGGTGGATACCCACCCTTGACCCGCCCAGCTTGAAACACTTCCTCAATCAATGGACATCAGGCACGGGATGCCTCATCACAAGACAACTCTGGCCTATGATTGTTCCTAAACAATCGCTTAGCTTGATCAGATTAAGCAGGCCGAATCTCAGATCTCCCTCCGGCGTTTTAACAAGGCACTGTGCCATCGGAACTCACGCCTCAAGAGTAGGCCTTCCCTGTAATGATTTGTGCAGAAGCTGCTGGGACGAGGATGAGGACGAAACGATGAAACACTTGCTATGCAGCTGCACTGCTGCCTCATCCCGTAGATTCATATTTCTGGGAGCATACTATTTTGATAGCCAGCAGCTTCAAAGTGAGACATCTTCTTACTGGTTTGCGGAATAGGTGTTTTCAGATCCGCGTGGTAAGACAATGGGCCTATGCTGGCCTAAGTTTGGCTGCTGTCCCTCTGCGCGGCAGTCAGCCACTTCAACCTAACATAATTTAACCAGGGACCCAGGTTCAGGTCCTAAGAATTTCTGCTCTGATTTCATTTCATGTAAATGAATAAAAATATATATCAAAAATACTTCGCCTTTCCCACCGCTTTTTACAATATAGTTCGTGGCCAATAGGATCGCATGGGTTGCCGCTTAAGAAACCTACGCAAATTTACTTAACAAGCAGTGTACTCTACTATTGGCTGGTTGACTTAACTGACTACCCGAGTGGGGTCAATCAATGTACAAGTAGCGGATTGTGCACCGTTTTGATAACACACCTCGCAGACCTGGGCTGTTTGAATTGACTATATCCAAATCGCGGAGTTTAGGAATTTGATTGTATTGGCTATACTTTGTTTAGTGATCTTGTAGAGGTCACGATTTGTCTTTGTTTGGTTAGTGCCAGACAGTCACAGATAAAGTGAGTCAGACTTTCCCCTGAGTGAGTATCAAGGCAACAGCGACAGTGTAGGTGGAAGGGTATTCAGAGCCTAGCAGAATGGGTGCTTATGGGCCAGTGCCTCGTGTATACACCCAGGGCTCTAGATATTTCGGAGCGGTTTCTTTTGACGAGGTCATCAGACCTTCTTTTCATGTTGGTTTTCCTGGCGATTTTGTTCTTGGACGTCCTAGTACACCTTCTACTAGCTAAGAACAGGAAGTTTTGGTAGATGATGTATTTGAGGTGGTTGATTGATGGGACCACCATTTCATTGGGGCGGTACCGGAAGTTCCTTGCTTGTGCAGTTCGTCGGCAATCTCATATCCCTCTATGTTGATATGTCCCGGAACCCACAGGAGAGTGATATTGAACCTGACACTGGCCTGTTTCAGTTCTTCCTTGCACTATGAGCCTACACCTTCTGTGCCCCTTCTGTGTAGATCAGAAATTGGTATCCCGAGTAAGTCATTGGGTTTTTCAGTCCTCTCTAGATAGAAACTGGAATTGTGCTTGTCAAGTCTATAGTTGGGATAATGTAGTCCGTAGGAGCTGGGCGAAGGTGCTCAGACAGCAGTTGCAGACCTCTGCTATGGCCGTACAGTCTTGCTTACCATGATCCCGCTTCTCTGAGTCTGATGGCGCTACACGTGAGTACATAATTGATGCAAATGACCAGGGGCAGTCTAGTTTAGTTCTGTTCAGTGGACTTGGAGCCATCCGTGTGGAATTGACTACAGTACTTTCCTGACTCTGATTCTGGCCAGACCCAGTGTGCAGGGAAAATCAACTTTGTATGTAAAAAATAGTTATGCGAATAAAACTAAATACTTTCCAAAAGAGCCCTTGAATGAGGCTGCCCATCAAAGGAAGCTGCGTGGAGGGTATGTCAGATAAAAAGGAGCCTAAAATAAATTAATCTTAATCAGTACTAATGCCACTCCACAGAGAAAACCTAGTTGTGTGTCTGTGCCCTTATTGAGGTTAAAGGTTCAAGATGCATGATTATATTTGATGTTGTTTTAAAATAGCTTTAAGAAGAAGTGGTGTCCGAGCGTGTTTTGTTTGACCAAGACTGAGAAGCTGCATAGGATGTTCACACAGATTCGCAAGACCTGACTCATTTCAGTTTCTCCATATATGAGTTCAGACCATCATGGTCATCTACGACTCAGTGCCCAGTGGTGGGGCCAACGAGCATGCTGCGGGGGTTTTAAGTAAAGAGAGAACTTTATTGGCTTATATAAAAGTGTATTTGAGTGGTCGCAGTGGCGTAATGGGTAAGTGCGTCGACTCCTACGCAGAGGATGCCAGGTTCGATACCCGAACTTTTACCACCTATCATAATTCACGCCTCCACCTCTTTCGAGTCACTGACAATGCTCACAGAGTATTCCTGTCTAGAAAAAGCTTCTGAAATTCGCCGTTCGTAGTCGGCATTAAACTGTAGGTCCCTTCCAGTCGAGAAGGAATAATAACACGCACAACGCGAGTGGTTGCTGAGATGCTAGGCCCAGGTCCACCTCGGACTTACCATCGAATATGGCGAACTAACCAAATCAATCCCTCCTTTTAGCCGTTGACATGTATTTATGCAGACCACCGTTGGCAATAGGTACAAACCTAGTTTTCAAGTTATCCTTCAAAGTATTCCGTCCTGCGTTTTAGATTCCCCCATCTTAAGTTCACTGACAGAAGTTGCCGAACGTGATAAGCGCTAGTGATAAGTTTCAACTTCATCACGAGTGCATTTGAAGCCATCAAGCATACCATTGCAACGCGCAGACACCCACCGTAGTCCTTTATTGCCACACAAAGCAACAACACACTCGCATGCCCACAGCCGATCTCGCCAATCGGTCACGTATGACCAGTTCCACGCACCTGCCCTCACCTGATTTATGGTCACAGTGTCACAGCCACAAAAGGAAAACGTAACCGAAAGAAAAAAAATCAATTAAAGACACAAACTCTTCCATTAGTCCGATGAGCAGCACTCGGTAAAATCATGGACATCAACTCCTACTGTGTCATGTCATGTATGCATCAATCCTCCCAATCCAACGATGATTAGGGTAACTATCCCACGCTACTGTTGCCAAACTTTGTTGACCCCTCGTCGAAGGAAAGTCGAGCCATCAGCAGAGTTTACGGACTTTCAACGACAACGAATTCATAGATACTCTCCAGCTATTTATAGATACTGTTGGCATTGTCTTTCCCCCCGTCCGCGACCTTTGGGTGAACGAACTAAGCATTCGGACTGCCGGCCGTGGAGTTCGTCTTCAAATATCCGCATTCGCCATGATAGCTGAACCCGCATCGGTGGAGATACCCACACACTCCGCGACGCTGTAGATACATTCTGGGCGAGGTGATTAGCATAATTTAGTAATGCGTGGTGTTATTAAATTGGATGAAATACGAACGGTGGTGTATTCCTTTGGGTACTTGTGCCTCCTCACCTGCGACCGCGGCTTGACGATCCGTTGCACATTCGCCGCCGACATGGTTGCGGATGCAGGCGCAGGGGGAGGGGCACGTGGAGGAAATGTGATATCGTAGAAAGTCGGAACACCAGGCGGTGCGACGGTGACGGAGGATTTGAATGGGGGAAGTCATCGCTCGAAAGGAATTTGACAGCCTTGAGGCGGCAGGTTGTTAAGATTCACTTGTTTTGATGATGAAATGAATTTTGGATTCGAACGAGTGAAAGGAACCGAAACGAAAGCGAATCATTGTTCGACACTGTGGCTCATTTGTCAACGCTTAGAATTCGAATTGCTTGGTATTTGACTTGACGATTAACAGCTGAATGACGGCAACTTAGAAAGCAATGTAGCGTCGTTAAGAGACACCATTAAAGTTTGGGGACTGAGAGGACAACCTTGTGGTACATCGGAGAGAGCTGGAATGGGGTCAGATACTCAAAATCTGATTGGATGCAGGTCTTTAGTGTAGGTTGAAAGTCAAGATTTGTTCAGGCGACTGCAGGACCTAGGTCTTGGTCATTCTCTCTGGTGAACAAGGGTTAGAGACAAGGTGTCATGTTGCTTTGTTGGTCCCACTCTTGAGCAAACAGACGACTATTCATCACTGGCCTTGGACTGTGGCTGAAAAGTGTGATTTGGAAGAGATGTCAGACTTGTGCTTATGTGGGTAAACGGAGCGTGAGCTTCGAAAGGGAAGTTTCCTAGCAACGCAGCGGAATCAAATGCTGTTGTTGACCGAGGAGTGGTTCTTCGCTTACAACCTTCTGAGTGAATAAAAAAAAAACAATAAAAATGGCAAAAGTTCTTATAGCGTAAGACTTCAAACTTGCACTTTCCACTGGTCATGGGAGTCATCCGAAGAAGCTTGGACTAGTTGGTTGTGATTAAAGCAGACTAAGGCTGACGGACGAAGACGCTGCAGCACACAGACTGTGTCCGAATTTAATATTGGCCGAACTAAGAAAAGAGATTCAGATTCATTCATTCGAGCATAATTGGGTGGTAATTCAGTTAATGAATAAGATCTTCATTAAGCAGATGCTGGTACTAGTACGACCGCCCAAGTCCCGAGAAGAATTGCCAACAAAAGCTAGTTTTCCTGACAAGAACTACGTGGATGACGGAGGAAAGGGGTGGTTAGAATGTGGTTGGAAATCGGTAGAAGACATCAGGTTTAGTTACCCTTTAGTTGCGAGAAATCTACAACACGGACAATACCAGTAGTTTCTAAAGGTTGCTCAAGGCAGGCAGACACTGCGTACAGCGCATGCCTTTTCGAATTGAAGTTATTTTTGCTGGAGACTTTCCCTTTCACTAAGCTGCTCAATAAACGCACTTCGCTACTGTCTTTATTTAATATCCACTTTTATATCAACCATTAAATTAATTTTCTTTTCCGAAAAACCCCCGCAAGACGCTCGTTGGCCCCACCACTGGGCACTTCGTCGTAGATTACAATGATGGTAGGCTAGGCTCGGTCTAGACTAATATATGGAGGAACTGAATTAGTCAAATTCTGTGCTTTTTTCACGGCCTTGGCTTAGAAAAGAAAAGAACACAGACCTAGAACTAGATTTGTTCTTCGCAATGGTGTCAATGCTGATCAAGATTAATTTATGTGAGTCTCAGCGAGCTCCTTTTTACCTGAGCTACCCTCCAGACCCTTTCGAGGTTTTGTCGCTCCGCTACTTGTACACCAACACCTTCAGTTTCATTGTCCCGTCAAAACCACACAACTTTCTTAGCACTCAGGACTGGCTCTGGTCAGAAATTGAAAGTTCTGTAGTCGAGTCTTTATAGACGGCTCCAAGATCAATGATGAGCTGCAGAACAGGTAGATCGGAAATCATATTTGTGCCTGTAGCGACAGCCAAACTGTGCATAAGGCATTGTTGCACCTTTTAACCACTTGCAGCATGGTTCAGCAATGCAAGTCTTCTCTGAATTTAATCTGCAGTTTCAATTCGCTAAGACTTGTATGGGTCACCGGCCACCACGAGATCGTGGGAAATGAAATCAGAGGAGATATTCTCAGGACCTGAACCTGGTTCCCTGGTTAGGTTAGTTAGATTGAAGTGCTGACTGCCGAGCAGAGGGAGAGCAGCCACAATTAGGCCAGCATAGGCCCATTGTGTTACCACGCGGATCTAAGAATTCCTATTCCGCAAACCAGCAATAAGATGCCTGAATTTGAAGCTGCTCAGTTCAGCCTGGCTATCAAAATAGTATGCTCCCAGAAATATGAATCTACGGGATGAGACAGCATAGCAAGTGTTCCATCGTTTCCTTCTCATCCTCGTCCCAGCAGCTTCTGCACAAATCATTACAGGGAAGGCCTACTCTTGAGACGTGAGATCCGATGGCACAGTGGCTTGTTAAAAAGCCGAAGGGAGATCTGAGATTCGGCCTGCGTAATCTTATCAAGCTAAGCGATTGTTTGAGAAGAATCATAGGCCAGAGTTGTTTGGTGATGAGACATCATGTGCCTGATGTCCATTGATTGAGGAAGTGTTTCAAGCTGGGTGGGTCTCCACCCGGAAAAAGTTTGTGCCCTTTCTAGCGAGATCGTCCTCTTCGCAATTCTCTGGAATGTCGCCGTGTCCCGGCACCCACATAAGATGGATGTTTAAATACTTGGCCATCTCGTTAAGAGATAGGCGGCAAATAAGGGAAGTCTTGGAGTTGAGAGTGACTGCGTTCAGAGCTTTGATTGCTGCCTGGCATCCATGGGAACAGAAGAGGTATAGAAGCATGACAGAGCTTCCTAAATCGGTATAGTTTCAGCCTGAAAGAAGCTACAGTGATTTGGTAAGAGTAGAGAATGGTGGATGTTCAGGTCCTTGGAATATACGCCAACCCCCACACCTGCACCCATCTTCGATCCATCCGTGAAGATTCGCAGTGGACCGTTCAGCGTCTGGTGTTCAGTCTCCCAGTCGGATCTGAGGGGGATGCTGGTTGAAAAATGTTGCTCGAAGATGGGTCCCTGGTTGGGTATCTCGAGAAACCGGAGGTGACATAACAAAAACCGAGCGCGTGCTCCCAAACGTCTGTAAAGAATCCACGTTATCTCTTGACAGGTAGACTGCAGAAGAATTACCGGTGTACCAAAGAGCCAATACACCTTCTCCAAGGACATAAATATGCTTGGCCTTAGCGATTAAACACTCTGTGATGCCCTTAGAGAAGACTTTCTCTCTCACCAGCCTCTTACTTCCACCTTGTCAGAATCTCGTGCCCACATGTCGCACTGATGTCTGACAAATCAGCCACCTTAACTGTCAACTATTACTAATATCGACCCCAATAAGTCGTCATTAGTCACCTTCAAACTGGTCGCCCATCCAGCGCACTCTCCCACAAAACAAAACATTTCGAACCATCCACACATCGCCTAAGTCCATCTACTTAATGGCATTCCTCCGCAGATACGAAAAAAACACACGCAGCAACTTAAAGACAACTACAAGATACAACAAACCCATCTCGTGTTCGGACGGGGTAATTGATAATTTATTCCAAAAAATGCAGGTCGCTGCCATCTACGTCTAGGCTCGGTCGACGAGTGTAATTTCCATTATCTGCTCAATTATCTACCTTGTATCCGTATCTGTGTGCAACGAACATATTTACGTTTGTCACTTGTCCACCAAACATGGTCCACTACATCGCTGGCCACTCGAATGTGAACGAAAGAAGACGACCCACAATGCGCGATCTTTGTTTTCTCCCCGTGCTCCCCCATGCACCCCCACCCACCCCCCTCTCTCACCACACGACACTTCCATTCGATCCATCAAATCCGGTTTGATTATTCTTTTACGAGAGCCATTGTATCTGCTGGCCGGCGAGTTGAGCTCTAAGCTCTGAGCTGTGAGTTGTGAGCTCTGTGAGCCCGTACCTTCATGTGTACGAAGAGAGTATTAAATTAAGTATCTTCACAATTGTTTGATGGCGGGCCATTAAACACGCCTCCAGATACTCGTCTTCTTTTCATTGTTTCCCTCTTCTTCTTCTTCTTGTTCTTCGAATGCCACAGCGACCCAGCCACCCATTGTCACATGAACCGTCATCGATTGAGTTGGATGGCTTAACAAGTTAACTGTACACCGCCACCGCCCGGCCGGATTAGTAGTTGTTGTCCGACTTTAATTGTAGCCCCGTGAGTGTGGGCCATAAAGTGGTACTAGTGCACGCAATCACATGCGATAGATACTCAGATATCGATTTCATTCGATATTTATGGATTCATGACTCTGCCCAGCAGCGTCTGCGATGGAGTGCTGGGCAATCAAACCAAAAAGGCCTGAACAAAGTTTGGACACTGACTTTTGTGAACAATTGAAAACATCGCAAGACGTAACATAAACGTCTCGTCGCTGAGCAGTGGCCGGGGGCATTTTATGTTGGTGATACCCGATACGGGGTCAGGATGATTTATGACCGTAGGGCGAGAGGGGTCATCGCCGGAATTGAGTGGTGATTTGTGGCTTTTTGACAGAATCACCGTCTGACAGTTGTCAAGGCATAATCGACGTCATGATTTAGAGTTCAGCCGAACCTTCTTAGGTGGACATTTCACGGTGCCGTGGGGTTGAATGATGGAGGGTGATGGGGACGATCGTACGTAAGCCTATCAGCAAGCTTTCATCGGGAAACGTCACCAGGCGCCATCGAACCTGTTGAGCGGTTCGAATTCATTGGACGGCTGGAGATGGTAAGTTGGGGCTTGGTTCGGCATCGAATGGAGGTGGATGTAGGACCAGGGATCGAAGATCGATAGGAATGATAGAATCGATCAACTCTAACCAACCGTAGTAAGACTTGTTGATGGTCAAAGTGAGGCATTTTTGTAGAACAAAATTTGATGACTCGCTCGGAGTTGCATAGAGAGCACGATTGAGCCTGGGCAAAGTTTTTAGGCCTGTGGTCTTGGCAAGCTCTTTTCATAAGGATACACTGTGAACTGGATAAACAACGACATCAGAGAATGATTGGCATTATCCCGTGGAGAGGTGTCAGTTTACTTCGACGCGGGAAATGAGGGAATTCTTAAACACCCTGTAAGTCCTTAAGACAACTTAACTTTCTTACTAAAACTTGCGATATTTTAACTATAATCTTAAAATTAAATTCGAAGGTTGATAATAAAATAAAGGGTGTTTGTTTTTTACTGAAAAAATACTTAAAATTGAAAATACTGGAAAACTATTTAAATATCCTAGTCCTAATTTGATGGGACTTTTTTTTAATTAATTATTCAATCAATTACATTAGCCGTGTTTTTTCAGAAATCTATAAATAGTGAAGTGGGATTTTGCACGCAAAGCACATACAATAACCTACTGCCTATAATATCGGCAGTGAAACGTGACTGCCTATAAAAATTCGAGTTCGATTTCTTTTCATATATTTTGACAGCGATTCGAACATATAAACTGTTTTCTTCATGTATTCTGACAGATAAAACCCAAAGCCGATGCGAATCGTTTTTTTGCGTCTTACTTCACTTCACTATCGATAGCGATGAAAAAAACACGGCTATTCTCACAAACAAGACAAATCATGCTTAAAACTTGTTACAAACAAGGCTGTGTAATAGAAGGGAGGTACCGCAGTTTTGTCTTGTATCCGGCCGGACTTATCCTAACGGAGGATAAGATAAGAGGGTTGGGGTAGTAAGGCTTAGAGGTCTGGTGGTTGACCGAGTGTGACCTCAAATCTTATTCTTCTTCATTTGGGCCTACAGTCCGGAGTGGACGTGGTCCTCAACCATCAAGCCTCTCCAAGTTGCACAGTCTCTAGATAGCTGTCTCTAGTCGGTTGAGGCCCTTCTCCACCTGGGTGCGCCACCTTAAAACGGGTTCGGAGTCGGAGACTCCTCTTGCTGGAGTTGCCCATACGTTCTACATGGCCTAGCCATCTTAGGCGTTGTATCGGTAGTCTTCTGACTAGACTCATGTCGTTAGACCGTGATTGAATCTTCTCCTCCAGAAACCGTCGACGCAAACAGGAAAAAGGATTGCACGCAGAACTTTTATCTCGAAGAGACCAAGAACTTCCTTTCCTGGCCTTGAGAATGTCCATGCCTCTCCGCTGTAGAGTAGGACAAGGATGATCAAGGTCTTATTTAAAGGCTGCTTGGTTCTTTAAGGGCTGGCTCTATTAATCAATTTACTCTTGAGCCCATAGCAACAGCGGTTGGATACTGATGTTGGTCGTACTATTCACTGTAGAGGCGAGGTGGACGAAGTCCTTGACTACTTCGAATTTATAGCTGCTCATTGTGACGCTCTGTCAAAGACGTCGACGATGTATATTCTTTATTGATTACATCTTATATTTCGTTTTGCTCTTGTTCACTGTTAGACCCATTAAAGCCGCTTCCCCCTCAATGACAGCAAACGCCTGATTGACGGTTCGCTGGGCTCTGCCAATCCCATCAATGTCATCCGCGTGTGCAAACAGTTGTACGGACCACTGTAAGATCGTGGCTTGTGAGTCTTGTGGCTTGTGAGTCTTCTCCAGTATCTTTGCCAAGATGATGTTAAAGAATCCACATGACAGCACCAGAATTCTGCATGTTCATCCCGCACAGCCTGAGGAGTTCGGCAAGAATGTCAAAACTAGACATGACGGTGTATAGCTCGTCCCTATGCACGTTGTCATATGCGGCCTTGAAATCGACAAAAAGGTGGTGGGTGTCGATTTGCATTTCTTGGGTCTTTTCCAGGTTCTGCCGTAGTGTGAAAAATCTGGTCGATGTTGGACTTCCCTGGCCTGAAGCCACACTGATATGGACCTCTCAGGTTATTTATAAACGGCTTCAGGCGAGTGACCACACAAAACGGCAGAGAAGATCTTTTTTCCGACGTTCAGGAGACTTATGCCTCTATAGTTATTGCTCGTCCCTCGTCTTAACAGGTAGTGGGTGTCTTTATTTCTTGAGACTTTTCGAAGATCATTCAAAGTGTGGAGACCTGATCGATGGAGGACTTCCCTAGCCAGAAGCCACTCTGATATGGACTTTTGATCACAATGTTTATAATCGGCATCAGGTGGCCACAAGAAACGGCTGAACAGATCTTGTAGGCGATGTTAAGGAGACCTATCTGTCTGTAGTTGGATCAATCAAAGGTGTCTTGTATCGTCTGACCTTAAATCAATTCTATGAGCTCAATGAGTTGGTAGGTAGGTGACTGCATGCTTATTGTTTATAAACTTTGCCCCACTTGGACTTTTATGATTCACCGGCTTTGCATCCCGGTTCTCCGTGGACCCTGTGTTGTTATAAAGCAAAAAATTGGTCATTTAAGATGTCTATTTGGACCATTTCATAAACATTTGTTGGAATTGAGATATTTGAGGATAGTGCTTATATTTGAGTTTGACAAAACTTCGGGGCAGTTAAAGTAATAACCGCCAGGCAGTCTTCTTTTTGTTTCTGCAAGGGCATGGCATTTTCCGAGGTAATGCAACATTGTATCCTCCTCCTACTCGTGCCTGCAAAAGCAGTTGATAAAGCTTACTTTAGAACTTACGAAGAAAATCGAGGCACTAGGTGCCAGTGGAACACCTATTGCCTCATCCCAGTTGATCATCCCAGTCCAGCGGCGCGGAGGCATGGGCAATCTCTAAAGCGGATGAGGAAGTCCTTCGAGAAAAGCTCTGCGCACGATCTTTGGTCCTGTTTGCGTTGACGGTTTCTGGAGGAGAAGAGATTCAACCACGAACTGGGCTGTACAGCGACATGAGTCTAGTCAGGCGTCTTCGGATCCAACGCCTATGATGGCTAAGCCATGTAGAACGTATGGAAGCTGAACCCGCGGGACGACACAACAAAGAACGCTCGCGTTTAAGGTGGCGCACTCAGGTGGAGAAGGGCCTTAACCAACTTAGCGTGCGACACTGGAGACAGCTAGACAGAGACCGTGCTAGCTGGAGAGCCTTGTTTG
Organism: Eristalis intricaria; assembly: GCA_964034865.1. NCBI lineage: Eukaryota > Metazoa > Arthropoda > Insecta > Diptera > Syrphidae > Eristalis > Eristalis intricaria. The sequence goes on from OZ035874.1 coordinate 52,486,677, forward strand.
TTGAGGCCCAGGTCCACCCCTGACTGTAGCACCAAATGAAGAAGAAGAAGAAGGTGTCAGTGGAAATGTTGCACCATAGCTGAACTCTCGATGCTCCACTGGTATGGTCGATTTACATATCATTCGGTATCTCACCGTCTACATCTTTATAACAGAGTCTAGACTCCATCACGGTTCCAGAAATTGGCAATCACATACTTTAATCTGATCACACTTCTGTTAGTACGAACCCTTTTGTCAAAAGTTAACATTTTCTATACACTCATAAACTCTATTTTCATCCTTTAATTTGACTGCTGCCTAAGTCCAGATAATTTTATTCCAGCTAATCCTCTAGTAACTCCAGTTCATATTCAACCTGAATGATACTTTTTATTTGCTTATGCTATTTTACGATCAATTCCCAATAAACTAGGAGGAGTAATTGCATTAGTTATATCAATTGCAATTTTAATAATTACACCATTTTATAACTTAATAAAATTTCGAGGAATTGAATTTTATCCTATTAATCAAATTTTATTTTGAGACATAGTAACAATTGTAATTTTATTAACATGAATTGGAGCACGACCAGTAGAAGATCCATTTATTATTATTGGACAAATTTTAACTGTTTTATATTTTTTATATTATCTAGTAAATCCACTAATTTCAAAATGATGAGATAATTTATTAAATTAATTAGTTAATGAGCTTGAATAAGCATATGTTTTGAAAACATAATAAAGAAACTAAAATTTTCTATTATCCTTACTAATATAAATCATTTAAAATTAAATAAATAAATAAATTTTTAATCCAACAAAAAATAATAAATAATTTAAAGAAAAAGGTAAAAATCCCTTTCAAGCTAAATACATTAATTTATCATAACGAAATCGAGGTAAAGTACCTCGCACTCAAATAAACATAAATGAGATAAATATTAATTTAAAATAAAATATAAAATTAAATACATCCCCACCTAAAAAAATTAATGAAAACAATATAGTTATAAATAAAATAATTGCATATTCTGATAAAAAAAATTAAAGCAAATCCACCTCTTCTATATTCAACATTAAACCCTGAAACTAATTCATAGAACCATTTTTGGATTGAGATTAGAACTCATGATATCCAGATACCAGGGAACCTACTCGAGTACCCGGGAACTTGTATTTACGGGTATGGTCGAGTACCAAATTATCGGTTACCAGGATGGTCTTACCCGCAATATTTCGGGTACCAGTGAATTTAGACCCATAAAGGTGTATTTTATTAATTTTTTGAATATTTGTTGTCGGTATCCAGTTGTCGTCAATGCCGGGTATCCGCGAACTTGGGTATTACCCGAATTACCGGCCAACTCGGGTAATTGTGGAAATGGCTATTACCCGGGTAATTTCAGTTGCGACTCAAATTAAAGCTTTATTCCTGAACTTTCAGGAGCCTATCGAAAACATTCAGAGCGTTTTCTTATGATTACAATATTTGCAAGTAAAAGCGTTTTAATCATTCTGAGCCTAAATCATTAGCCTCACATGAAAGACTTCTACTTAACTCTGGTTCTATATCGATAGTGGTGGCATTAGTTTAGTTGACGATTTGCTCCCAGATTTTCTTGCGAACGTTGTTAAGTGAGAATCATGTGCTTAATACCGGCAGGTTCCTCGGACGTTAATAGTGGAGCGCACGCTTTATTCGATCGCGAGTGATCAGTTTATGTTCAACTCACTGCGGCCACCGATCAGTGCATTATACACCATCTCGCCAACTCGTCTGGTAAGAAATGAATGTCACACGACAAAATCAACGTGGACAGAGCTTAATTACGGCAAAACAAAGAAGCTTCTGGCTTTGGTCCGCAACTCGAACCGTGAGCTCGTCGGAGTGATCATAGGACACTACCCCCAACGATCGCTGGCGGAGCTGCAGTGATGAGGAAGGGACCTGCTTCTGCTTTGAAACGGCTCAGCTTTTCAGAATCAGTGCCTATCTTCGCTTGGCCAAAGATTCTGCCCAGAGACTGCTGACTTAGTGGATGCAGATATATGAGATCTCCCAAGATTTGTAAGGAGCACGGGGTGGCTTAAGCCATCACGTGTCACGATAGGTTAACAGAACGTGTACGCCACAAATGAAGGGATTCACAATGTGCTCCAAGGCCTCCTAGTGAAGGTGATGTTGTATCATCACACTCTCCGTCCAAAACCAATGTTCAACTGACTGATCGATGTTTGATCTCATGACTTATCCTTGAGAGAAACCACGCCAGCAACAGACATCTGACACCCCCTTTTCAACCACTGAGAGTATTGCCGACTATTTTCGTGCCAAGGAACTGCATTCTCGTCGGTGTATTCCAAGCACTATCTGCGGCAGAAACAAATTAACAAATCCCTCCTTCCACCCACTTGACTGACTAGTTTAAGTGATTTCAGCCGACGCACGACCAAAACTCAATCTCCTTCCCGTACAGACATCCTTTGCCAAGGCCACTGGCTGGTCCCCTGTGATGTATGCACATTGCAAAGCGCCAAATTCGTCCATTACCAAGAGCATTCCAGGAATCGACCTCCGCACAAGCGATTACGAGCAAATCCCCGTGCGCCCATCTGCCCAAGAAGGACCCCAACGGAGTGAGTATCGCCAATTTTAGTTGCCGTCCTCATGCATGATTAATTGAATCCTCAAGCTCATGTGGGCCTCCTTGCGCAAGCACAGAGGAAACATTAATATCCCACCACGGATCGTAATTAATAGACACGCAGTTCGACGTTTCAATGATCTCGTTTGTGGTCCATTCGCGGAACCGACCGACGCTTCGCCTTCTCGGAAACCTTCATCCTCCGACCGTTGGATCGTCTTATCCTTCCCGATCGGCCGCATGGAATTCCTTCCGGAAATCATTAACCTGCGCACAAGTCGTCACGTCCATCGGCAAGAATGTCAATCCTTGGCATCGCTTAATGATCACCCGGCCCGGTCCATATCGATCTCAATTGCAGGCCCTCGCACTCTCGCGCACCCACCATCGATGCGAGATACAAAACGATCTGCTCCACCGCAAGACTCATAAAGTACCCAGCTACACACAGCCGAAGAAACGGCCGGAACGCAACACAACCTCGACGGAACAACGACGACCGGCTCGGTCAAGCTTGTGTTGGTGGCTTGGTGGCTTGGTGGCCTGTTGGAGTCGCGTTTAATGGGATTTTGGCTCACCGAAAACTGAGCAGCCGGCTGGTGTGGCAGATCGACCATGGGAACCTCTAAGTGCCGCACAGACGGAATTCCTAGAATTCGCTTACTGCCTTCAGATTAATTTCGAAAACGGAACAATGCACTTAATTATAACGCCGCCGCCGCCGTTGCTTGCTGCTGCTGCCGGCTGGCGCGGTCGGACGGGGGCGGGACATGATCCCGCTTGCAGGGTGCTCGTCGTCCGGCGGGTATCTTGCGCGATCAAAGTTTCGGTGTAAATTGTTTTCTCGATTTTATTGCTTGCTTTGGTGTTTTCCAGTTCTCGCCGATCCAAGGTCAAGTTTGGCAAAATCAAATGTATCTAGAATGACGGTGAATTTGCATAATTTTGTGGGTCAAGCAGTTCCTGGTTTGAGCGCGGTTATTGGCGTTTGATTGAGTTTGTTGTGCCAGAGGGAGGATTGCATTTTGCACGAGCTTCCAACGCTGTCTGGCTTAATTTATGTATTTTTCGTGGGGTGAGTCATGTTTTTTTGGTTATTTTTGGATTCATTGATGGAATAGAGTGGTCAACTGGCAGGTACTGAGTAGAGGAACAAAGCTGGGTCCAGCTGGCTGAGCTTACTTTTGAGACCTCTTTTATGTTGCTGCCTTGTCGGGTTTCACAGGGAATGCCGGGCTCATTCTGCGATCCGGTCAATGGCACATAACGAACGATCACTGCTCTGAAGATGCCTTCTCTAGATCTGGCTGGCAGGTTTATCTTGTTTGAATGGTCACCCGGTCTGGCACGGTGACCGGTGTTCCGAAAAATGACGACGTCCAGTCGGGATGCTGATCATGATCTCTAATCGCGGTGCCATTTATCAGTTCCTCTCTTGTCTAAGATTTAATTGCAGAGCAGTTTACCATGTTTCCGAGAAAGTTATTGACATCAGGAGCTCAGCGTGATCTTCAAGACGACTTGTCAGCGGAGCACTAAGGACAACCCCCTCCGGAGCTCTGAAGACACTCCTCATTCTCTCACCGGTAGACATAATGGGATATACAGCAGGTAATACGGCAATTAAGCTGAAACCTCTGCTTATGTAGGAAGAACTTCTATCTGGACACTCAACGATCCTAGGCAGGTGTAGACATTGATTAGACTAGACATTGATCTCTTTACTCGAAGAACTTTTTAACCAGCATCCTTCCGGAAGTTTGAACACCAGACGCTGGATAGTCCTCTGCGAATCTTCACGGATGGATCGATAATGGATACAGGTGTGGGTGCTGGCGTCTATTCTAAGGATCTAAGCATCCAGCTACCTTTCCGATTACTGAACCACTGCAGTGTGTTTCAGGCTGAAACTAAAGCGATTAAAGAAGCTCTGTCTGGGCTAAAAAGGAAACAGCCTGGCAGCGATCAAATCTCTGAATTCAGTCACCTTCAACTCCAAGACTTCCCTTGCTCTATCTCTCAACGAGATGCGAATAACTTAAGCATCCACCTTAATTGGGTGTCGGGACACTGTGTCATTTCAGAGAATAAATTCGCAAGAAAGGGCACAGGTTTTGTACTTTTTCGGGAACGAGAGTTGCCATCCATGCCAATCGCTGCCACTGCAAGGCATCTGAAAAGATGGCCTGTCATCACAGGATATCTCATCACTAAACAACTATGGCCTACTCACGATGCAAGCCCGAATCTCAGACCTCTCGTCAACGGTTTAAACATGCACTGGGCCATTGGAAAGCACGGCCCTAGATATGACCCTCCTTGCAATCACTTTTGCAGAAGCTGCAGGGACGAAGAAGAGGACGAAACGCGTGTATATCTACTCTGCCGAAGAAGAAGTGTACTATGTGAACAAGCAGCATCAGAGTCAGTCATCTGCTTGGCTTTACTAAAGGCAGTAGTCGGGTTGCGACAATCGGTCTATGCAGGCCTAAGTGTGACACTTGTCTCTTCTTATAGCCACCACTCACTTAACCTAATCTGTGTATACCCAAGGAATTTCGCGTGCTATTGGATGAGGAACTTTTGAAATTCTCGAAAAAAGTTATAAATGGCAGAAAGTCTATAATCTCAGTCTGTCCCAGTCCCAGTCTGGGATATCGCTGCCTTCCATTGTTGACGGTCCTTGGCACGCTACTTCCAGTCGTCAAACCCAAGCCTTGCCTTGCATCCACGATTACTTGGTCTTTATACTGGAGATTCGGTCATTCTCTCCTTCTCGAACCAGGAGGCTCGGATTCGAAGACCTTCTTAGCTGGAGCATGGCTGTTGCTGCGCTCAATGTGGCCGTGCCAGTGTAGTCGATTTTTGCCTTCGGAGTGCATGAGTTGGCGGTTGTGTCTTCTCCTCCATTCGCCTTCTTCGCAGATGGGACCATAAATGTTGGATAGGGCCATGGGGGTGGTTTTAAATAAAACACATTCATTTACTCCAATAATTCGTTTCAGTCTCAGTTTCTGAGAAATGAGAGAAAACATTCACAAATTTATTTATAATAGAAAAGTGATAGGAATGAACAAAAAAAGGCGGTGATCAAATTGTCCGGTAACAGGTTTTTTTCAATTTGGGTGTCGTAGAAAAAATAAGTTCGACTAACGATTGAATTCGTCCTGCCCAGGAGTAGCTTTGAGTGTCGAATGATCGAAAAACACGATCCATTGCTCGGCGTGGGTGTAAAAAGTACAAATAAGTACTCTCTCCTCAAAAGAGGGGAAGTTGCTGTGGTGGATTTTTGCATGGGGTTTTATTAGGGATTTTTTGTTCTGGAATTTTTATGTACTGTACATTATGCCTACATTAGGCCATCCTGTTTTATTCCGACTCGGAAAAGTCGGAATCCTCGTCTTCATCTTGTAGCCAAGGTTTCGTTAAGTCCTCCGCTGATGATGATATTAATGGAGCCTTCGTGATTACCGAATTTAGATACTTCGTATCGGTCGTTACGTCGAACTTTTGTTACTTCCTACAGACCTAATAATTTTGGTTGTACTTTCAGACCTGCTCCAAATTGTGTTCGTTGAATAGCGACTAGAGCGTGAGCAGCATACTCCCTGGATGCTTTACGGTGTTTATCGTACTGCGTTTTGTTTCCTTGTTGAATTCGTTCCATCTTTCCCACGCAGAATTTCTCTTTCGACGACACCAAGATTAAGCTTTACTGTTTTGCTTAGCGTCATTAGCATTTATTCGCATTCAGCAAGAGTTCATTTTCTGTCTATAGTCAGCAACAGTCAAGCTTTTCTCAAAAAGGTCCACCGTCCCTCTCGAGCTGCATTGAAAAGCCTTAGGATGTGGGGAATCCCCCAAGACCAGCAGCCCTGCTCTATTAGAACGCGGAAAATGAGAACATTCCGATCTTCGACCAGAGTAAGCTGTGTTGCACGAACTCATCCCAAGTATGAAATTAAAAAAACCCCCTTTCAAGCATCCGTCTTCACACCATCCACCCTTTCGCCTTAACCCTTCTTCTGAACCCAAAGGAAAAAAAAAAGAACAGTCCCTCCCATAATTATACATACATTAATAAATTAATCAACACCAAACGAAAGAATTGCTTCATACATAAATACAAAATAAAAGAAGCGTACGAAAAGCACAAACCAAAAACAACGACGACGAAAAAACAGAAACAACCATTTTATCCACTTTATACATTTCTCTAGCAAATCAATTTAAATGGGGTTTTTTTTTATGATAGTCTTCAGCGTTTACTGGCTCGGACATTAACATTTAATGAATTTAAGGCAAATCTGAATAATAATCGGGATTTGTGGACGATGAGGACGGTGTGGCGGAGGGCGGACGTATGGAGATGTTTTATTAAAGCGTTTGCGTAGTTGTGAAGCGAGTAAAGCGATTTGGCGGGATGGTGTCATGGACTGTTTTTAGGAACGAGCGAGCGATTGAAAATATTTAATTTAATTTATAATGATATGCTCACTCGATGGACTGTGCTTGTGTTGTTGTTTAATTGTTGTTAAATGTCACTCACGTCGGATGGTGTTGTGTGTATTTCGAGGTGTGAGAGAGAGATACTTGACTTTGTGTTCGCATTGATTGTGGGTACCTCTGGTGGGGAATTTAAATGCGTTGTGATTGGAGGTGGTGTCTTGTACAAGGAACTCTCTAAAGATGTACTAAAGCAAGTACCAGTCGACCAACTAACGCAGGCATTGTTATAAGCGAATGACAGGGCTCATACTACATCTCCACATGAACACAAAATACGACAAAAAGTACATCCAGTCGGATGTATGAGCACACGTCTTAATGAATATGAGTTTCCAAAGCATCAACATTTTGCGGATTGTGGGTATGAACTCGTTATTTTAACATAGCTTCCACACAGCCCATGCCACAATCTTTCTCTTTCGCGCTCCAAATTGTGGTTGCCACCAAAACTGACCGCCTTGGAGCTGTGATTTGGCCCATTTGGCCGTTTTTTTTTGTGGCGAACCGTGAAGGGCATAACATCGTTCTAACAATCCCGAAACAATTCAAGACGATCATCCAAGGAATCAGTGAGCTACAGCCCAAAACCATCAACAAGGTCTTGGAAAATTGGCGTGACAGGATGCGCAACTGAGACGCCAACCTAGGCAGCCACTTGAACGACGTTGTATTTCACAATCAATGGGAATGTTTGTTCTTACTTCTAAAGCCATAATACATTGCCACAATTTGAATTTGTTCATTTTATTGCATTTTTAAAAAGAAACCTGTATTTGGACCATCCTACATATCCAGGATAAGGGCATTATGCAATCGGCCCCCTCAAGCTGGTGAAATGGATATAGGCTAGTGGATGCTGCGCAGGCGTCACCTTCTTGTAGGAAATTCAAGATCCCTGACTTTAAACCTCCCTCAATCAGTGGGACCATTTTAAGGCTGAAGGACAGCGTAAAATTCTTCGGTTTTACAATTGAAATGAAGCTCAATATCCAGGAACGTCAAAAAGTCCTCCCCGGCCCTCTATAATTGTAAGAAGGCCAGAGGGTGCAAATGGGAACTTGAAACCCGAAGGTTCCAGTGTCTCGAAAAGAAATCCAAAGCCGATGAAATTCACACGACCATGGCGATATCCTGTTCACATTAAAAGCATGCGAGATCGTGTGGGTCGTGTTAAAAGAGGCGCGACATCGTTTAGTTGAACTGGCTGATAGCAACTTCATTATATTCGAAGAAGTGAATAACCAATCAGACTTCCGATTTACACGTTCCGCCATCAATATAAAAAAATGGCAAACCTTAAGTTAAACACATACAGCTTCAAATGACAGTTCGTTATTTGAAAAAGGGCTGTCACATCCGAACCACAACTCGGATGAGCCTACATACGCTGTCGACCAAGCAATAGCTCAAATCGTTGACCATCGAGGTAGCTCAAAACCGACTTAGAGATTTTAAGCTTGTCAATGAGTTTGTCTAAATCGGAGCAAACGTGAACTCCTTAAACTACAGTCCTGTGAAGACTAATTGCACTTGGCCATCACTGCATCTCAGATTTGCGCAAAAAATTTGGATTCTGGCTCGAAGGACCAAAAGCATGCTCCTTAAAGCCTTGCTTAGACTTAAAGCCCAACCATAATGAACTTACGTAAACTTACGCTTTTGCCGAAATCGAAGACAAGGACAAAAGAAGCGTATTTAACTCTCAAAGTATTCATAATTTATTTTTATTTATGGGTGGCGCGACAGTCCGAGACGGACCTCTACAGCACCCCACTATTCTAGGTAGAAAACTTTTCTAAGGCGTTGTCAGTTTTCTATCTAGAATAGCACTCGGATATTTCGCTGCATCGGAGTAACGAAGGGTGATGGCCTTAGCTTCTGTTGGGTCAGACCCCTGATTCTCCTACTTCTCTCGACGAGAACAATCTCTATCTTGAGAGTGTTAACTGAAAGCCCATTCCTGATGCATCAGTCGTCGATCGCACCTTGAGCTGCCTGTCACTTTGCCCTAGCGACCGCTAGACACGATCCGAGAAACAGTATAGCTACGTCATCCGCATAGGCCTGGAGATAGATGTTAGAGCTATTGAGAGCATCAAGAAGCTAGTCCACCAGCAAGTACCAAAGAAGATGAGACAAGATGCCGCCCAGGAGTCCTATTTATTTTATTAAGCCTATTTAACCCTTCCCTTACAAATTTTCCATCTGCAATTACAGTCCTTCATTAGCTTTGCTTTGATCCACAACACTGCGTATACCGTGCTCTCCGGCCGAGTTACACACGCCAACAAAAGTTTCATCGCATCGTCAGAAGCACCCTCTATATCGATGAAAAGGCCCAAGGCGTATTCTTTCCAGAGGGTGCACACTCAATTCTGTCAACGAGATTTAGAAGTGGTTTGGATTTCACAGGACTCTCCGCGCTGATGGGCAAGTTGCATCTGGGAAAGAGAGAGAGCTCAATCAGCCTTTCCATGATTTTCAGCAGGAAAGAAGTTAGACTGATTAGTCTAAGGCTTAGTAGTCTCCCTTACAAATGGTTGTTATGAAGGTAACCCCAATTCCAATTGTGAACCAGGAGATCAGGATGTAGGCCAATGTCGGACTGGCACTGATAGGTAGGATAGGTTGCATGAATTTTTGTCAACGCTTAGAGCTCAAGCCTCTTTGAAGTGAAAAGTAAGAGAAAGAGTTGCTTCTCAGGATGTTGAGCCATTGAGGGTATAAGTGTCCGGACACAATGGACGTACGCCGATTTCAGCAATCAAGCTGTCAACTGGTACTGGAATTTCGTTTTAATTTCCAAAAGCAATTATGAATATGGCGTGTCGTAGTGGGTAAGTGCGTCGACTCCTACGCAGAGGGAGTCACTGACAACGCTCAAGGAGTATTCCTGTCTAGAGAAAAAGCTTCTCAACTTCGCCGTTCAGAGTCGGCATTAAACTGTAGCTCCCTTCCACTCGTGAAGGAATAATAACACGCACAACGCGAGTGGTTGCTGAGAAACTAGGTCCTGGTCCGCCTCGGACTGTCGCCACTCATAAATAAGAATAAATTATGAATACTTTGAGAGTTAAATACGCTTCTTTCGTCCTTGTCTTCGATTTCGGCAAAAGCGTAAGTTCATTATGGTTGGGCTTTAAGTCTAAGCAAGGCTTTAAGGAGCATGCTTTTGGTCCTTCGAGCCAGAATCCAAATTTTTTGCGCAAATCTGAGATGCAGTGATGGCCAAGTGCAATTAGTCTTCACAGGACTGTAGTTTAAGGAGTTCACGTTTGCTCCGATTTAGACAAACTCATTGACAAGCTTAAAATCTCTAAGTCGGTTTTGAGCTACCTCGATGGTCAACGATTTGAGCTATTGCTTGGTCGACATCGTATGTATTCCCATTTGAGTTGTGGTTCGGATGTGACAGCCCTTTTTCAAATAACGAACTGTCATTTGAAGCTGTATGTGTTTAACTTAAGGTTTGCCATTTTTTTATATTGATGGTGGAACGTGTAAATCGGAAGTCTGATTGGTTATTCACGTTTTCGAATATGAGGAGGTTGCTATCAGCCAGTTGAACTAAACGATGTCGCGCCTCTTTTAACACGACCCACACGATCACGCATGCGACGGTAATGTGAACAGGATAACGCCAGGGTCGTGTGAATTTTATCGACTTTGGATTTCTTTTCGTGACACTGGACCATTCGTGGTAGTAGTTCCGATTTGCACCCTCTGGTCTTCCTACAGTTATAGGTGGGCGGAGAGGACTTTTTGACATGTTCCTGGATATTGAGCTTCTTGTCGTATGTAAAACCGATGAATTTTACGCTGTCCTTCAGCCTTAAAGGGGTCCCACATATTGAGGGAGGGTTAAGGTAAGGCTTGTATTTCCTACTAAACCAAGAAGTCCTCAGTTACTCCGATGAAGCCAAATATCGGTGCTCGGTGCTATTGTGGATAGAAACCTTCTCTAGAAAAAACACATGGAGTCGTCAAGGCGTTGTAAGTTTTCTGGCAATGTAGGGGAATTCTCTGTAAGTCTTTGAGTTCATCGCCAAAAAGATCCAATTGGATTTAAACGGCTATGATAAAGCCCCTTATCTCCTCTGCATATGTTCACTAAACTCCAAAGAATGGTCAGTCTCGGCTGCATAGGCGCCTTCCGCTGCTGAATCTCCCCTCCCTTGATGTCCACAACATGGAGTGCACTCTCAAGGGCATCCGTCTTAAAAGAAGTGCTCTTTGCTACACACGCACTGGAGTTTCGAGTACTTTGCGCACCGCATTTCATGCGACCCCATTCTAATGGATATGCCGTTTGAAGCCGTCAAGGGAAGGTCGACGAAGTACTGGTGTCCTTGATCAAACCGGAGGTGCCATGACTCTTCAGGATCTAAACTAACCAAGAACATGCTCCCAAACATCTGTAAAAAATCCACGGTATTCTAGTTATCTCTTGACAGGAAGGGACGACTTACCGCCGTACTACAACTTCGTCAAGCACCTAAATATACCTGGCCTAAGCCATGGGGCCCTCTGCGGCACCTTTGGAGAAGACGACGACATTGCAGAGCACTCCTTCTGTCGCTGTATCGCCTTTGCTCTAATCTTGTGGCAGGTATTCGGAGCTTATGATGAAGGCTCGCCATGACTAAATCACCGGCAGCAGTAATTACAGCAAAAGTAGGTTCCTTTCTGTTATTACAATGGATCAGTTTTTGATCCTGAGTGTTCCAGTGAAGTGTTTAAACACCTCAAAAATATATCTGGGCCCCAAAAAGCTCGTTGGATTTCTTAGGCAAAATGCTATCACTCGTTCATCCCACCGTTCATCGACTGGGCTGGGCAATAATGCTCCAGTCAAGAGGGTCTTCTTATCCGAGAAACCTGGTTAGGGAGCCAATACCGAACCTCCGGTATAAAGCCAAGTCATCGCGGACTCAAGACAGCTAGGTCTTGACGACTGGATTCCGGGTGTCAAGGCCCGTCATCGATGAAGGCATCCATTTCTCAAGTTCAGATCCTCCTAGGGCCGCATGCCTGGGAAGTAAGTGAGAAGAGTCATTTATCGTTTTTATCCACACTTCAACCTTCACTGTCAATTCCCATTCAAGATTCCACAGTCACTTGGTCAAGCTCGATCATTCATCTTCATTGCAATTTTGGGGCATCAAGGCAGGTGTATCCGTCACATCAAAAACTGGTTGATCTATTTTCGAGCACTAGAAAACCAGCTTCTAGCTTTATTATCTTCCAAGACGACACTATCTAAGGTGAAGGCTATCGTATGTGCGTAGTATCTATTCTTAAGCCAAACTGGATAGGTGTGAGTTCGGTTCCATTCCACTCCGCCTGCAACTATGGCTCAACGGCCTTGAAACGAATTCACACAACCCACTACCGCCACGAAAGTGTTTGCATCTAAATGCTCCAAAACACTCGTTACCCCTCGCACCAAATTAAAACCGCAAATGCGGCAGAAAAAAAAAATAAACATCGCAGATACAAACAACAAAAGGCTAAATGACAAGGCTAACCAATTCGCCATAACAACCAACGGCCAAAATACCTCGCCATTATGTATCTAATCAACTATATTCGATCATAGTTAACAATTTAAGCAAATCACAGTCAGAAACAAAAGAAAAAGAAAAAAAACAAAAAACAACAGCACAGAAATTAAATAAAACATCAAACAAACACAGTCACACATGTGTCCCCAATTAAATGCCAAAAAACAAAAAAAAAAAGAAAGAAATAATCAAAAATTCCAAATAAAAGCAACGTGTGGATCCTAAGTGTGGCGTATACGATCCACACACGTTTTTATCGCATCTTACCTGCGCAAGTACAAGATATTAGTATCAATTCCTGAAGCTAACGTTATGCTAATCACACTAATAATACTAGTTTCTTTTCTTCTTTTTTTTTGTTGGGACCCGGCTTCGTAGTGCCAACCGTCTCTGTCTCAGTTTGGGGGAAATTTGAATTTTTGAATAGTTTTTTGACGCTAGTTAGTTGGAGTTTTTGTGTGCGGAGTTCTTTGCGTGAGACACACCATCACAGAGACAATGTCATCGACCACGACCACGATGACGACGTCGACCACAAGTATAATTCAAAGATTTATTGAGAAATTACCTTTTTATTGAAATGCTTATTTGGAGATACATCCATTCCAATTAGTGACAAAAGACGATGCGAGCCGTGATCTGTGAGCCGGGAGATGATGATGAGAAAATGGCTTAGATGCTGCGGACTGGACTTGGACTTTTGGATTTTTGAATTTCTCCACTTGTATCCGTGATCTGTGTGTCTGCGGGTTCCTCTTTGTTTATTCTGCGTCGCGTTACTTTGGGCTACGAGTTGATATTTGTTTTCTTGTTTTTGTCGACAGGCCTTACATTAATTTCGGTGACTAATGTAAATGAAGCTGAAAGCATCTCAGCATCGATCGTCGTCTAAGAGCAAAGCAGTGTAGTTGAAGATACAACAGATACATCGAGCGAGAGAGAAAATAGTTGCCTCAGTCGAGATTAGTTGGACGGAATAAAATTAAAGAAAGCACACAAGTCACATTGTCGTGGATACACGAAATCAGACATTCGTTGATGGTATTTAAATTGGTAATGCTTGGCATTTAACGCGCAAGTATCTCTCTGGTGGTGACTGTGTGTGATGTGTGTGGAGCGGAGGGGGAGGTAAAAATCTATGCAAAGCTGCAACGTGCCTTGGGTTTTATGCTCCCAAGTTTAGGGGTAATTTGGGCATTTATTACCCGGTCGTTGGGATTCATTAGGCTATTGGAATTCAACTATCCGAGCAGTCTACGACTCATTGTACCGTTCATAGGCAAGCAGTGACAGATCATAAACCCTTTCTCTCTGCCAACAGAGATCACATTTATGGCGAAGATTTGCTTTAAGTGGACTTACGTCTTGGCAGGTTATGACATTCTTACAGTCCCCCGGGTGCCGGTGTCGTCATGTTCGTGTGTTAGTGACCTCTGACGAGTGGGTTTTTGGTGTCGATTCACTCTGCCGAGGTTTCTGCTGACAAAGTCAAAGTGCTGGCGAAGAGAGAATGCCTGCCCCGTTTGCGAGTTTATTCATCAGAATTCTGAGTGCAGTTCACTTTGTGTTGGCTGGTTCTGCTGATGCCGCGTATTTCCCTCGTCATTCACTTGAATTCAGGCATCCCATTATTGGGAGAGTTTTTCCAATCTCGTCCTTCACCCACATTTTCTGCCATAAATCCTTTCCGTCTCTCCCCCCACGCAACCACCCTCCCAGCTTGCCACCCCCCTCCTCCACCACCCCCTCCCACCATTCTCTCACTCTCTCTCTCGATTTCTCACTCTTTCTCTCTCTCTATCTCTCTCCCGCTTTCTCCCTCTCCCACTCCCTCCCTCGCACTCTCTGTCATTCATCCCTCAACAAAGACTTAAGTCGATTGCAGAATCATCACCACCATCAGCCACCTCTCGTGCCCAGATTCATGACCTCCTCTTGCTGCCTCTCCACGCCCCATCGTCCCCCTCAGCACATCACACATGCGTGTCCCTGGTACGTTCATGAACCACTTTAGCCGCTCATAATCCAGACGTTTTACAGGATTTTTTAAATGTTTCCCCGATTACAAGGCTAGCGTCACGCATTCGAATGCCTCCCACCACACACACAGCCGTGATGAATGTCCGTGGCGGCGTCGCTAGCCTCCGTCAGTCCATCTCTCGGTGATGCGTCGCGTCGCGTGCACAATCCTCGAGAGTCGCCGCGTTAAGTGCGTGTCATATCGCGTTCCTCGCCCGTTTTCGTGATTTTTATCAAAAACTTAGCGCCAGACAAGTGGAATTCCGTCTCACGTCTTTAATTTAAATTAAATCCACAAGGCCCACACATCCCCGCGTCCGTCCCCCGAAGGCGGGACAGCCGCGTGCATTAGTTAATGATTTAAATTATAATTTTGTTGTCATTGCAGTGAAGGCAGTGCCTTCGCCGAGCGAACCACATTCAACGCCCAACACTGCCGCCGACGCCGCGCCGCGACCCGGTCGACAAGGTGACAGCGGAAGGGGGTTGCCTTTGTGAGCGACCGTGGAACGGGACACAGCGAAGAGCTCTACTTGGCTGAGCACAGCACAGCACACACGGGGCATCGTCGGCGAGCTGGAGAAAACAATTAAAAAATTCTCTCTTTGGAGAGGCGTTTCACCTTTGGCTCGGCTCGGGATGATTTAATTGCGCTCGTTTAAGGTGATGTGGGTTGAAAGGTGGATAACGTTCGTTTCGGTTCACTGACATGACACACGATCTCGTCCGATTGTTACACACGGCTCTCCTTCCTGCACGCGAAACGCACTCGGACGCGGTGTTCAGTGTTCACCCAGTTCACGGGATGATTTGTGAACTGTGAATGGGACTTTGATGGGCTGTGAGCTGAGTCTTAATCGAATCCTCGCCGGGTTCTATTCGGGGCGCAATGCAATGTAGTCATAAGGTCCGGCGAAGATGTAGCCTGAAATGAGAGTGGCATTCCTAAAATCTCTGGCATTTTGAGATGATTTCAAGAGTTGGCAATTGAGCCTGTGGATGTTTGCATTTCAAGCCGCGCTCATCCCTGTGAGGCGGCACAGTTCTTCGACCAGTGTCAGTTGATTGGAGAACCAATGGGTGGTCATGTCAATTAGCGACGAGGAGTTGTGCGTGGCACAAGCAAACATTTGCTTTTTTTTGAAACACTTCTTAATTGAATTATTCAAGAGATCGACGAGACGGAGGGGTGCTATGGCAAAAGTCATGTCCGAAAATTGCAAATAGTGCTGAGATGCTGAATGCGCCGTTCAACGTGGGCGATGAGATGCGATTGTTACGTAATCCCGACATAGACAAAATCTCTAAACCAGCTGCAGATGATGTGGTTAGGCGCTTACGCCAGCTGTTTTGTGAGATGTGGTCGAAGAAAAGCATCTTCTGTCCGAAACACACGAAAGAAGACCACTTTGACTGAAGGATGAGTCTCCTTTGCGTCTCGTTCTCTTCTCTGGCGTTGTTGCGTGCTCGTTTCATGTCTGCCATAATCAGTGTGAGTTCAGAGAAGGGACGTCCACAACTGTTCAGACTGCTGTGGATCCTGGCAAGCACCCAAGAAGCGCAATTCGACTCCCGATGGGCTAAGAAAGCATCTCTGCCACGGCCATGAATTGTTTTGACATTGTTGCCATTCTTGGCAACTTTGTAGATGGAGAACTTCCGCTGGTCCATTAGATCGGTAGCGAACCGAGACATTCGATGTCAAGAGGCGATGTATTGTCCTGTCCTGTCTTCATTCCTCAGGAGACCATACAACAACATGCTGACAGGCCAACAGTCGAAGCACATCTCTCAGAAGCCATGACATACAATTTGGACATCTTGACTAAAGCGTCTCAAAGGACACCTCGAACAGCCAGAGACTTCATCTACATGAAGAGCAGTACCGAGATCAAACGCAGATTCACTTGTGCCAACCGACATTTCTTTGGACCGAAAAGGCGGCATTTGAAGAACCCCTTGTCACTCTCAAGGGAAATGTTCTGTGTGCAATCTTTGATCCTCTTCGTTGATGGCGTCTGGGGAAGAAGAGTGAACCACGAGCTGGGCAGGCTGTAGAGCGCCATGAGTGGGTCAGACGCTTACAGATCCAACATTAAATTGGGAGGCCCTGTAGACCGCATGGTCAACTTGGATGTGGCTCGAAGAGTCTTCGACTCCGGCAGGTAGAACAACGTAGTACTTCGCCCTTACCCGTCCCGACTGTCGCACATGTAAGTGAATATAGACTTCAGCCAATGAGTTGTGTGCAACCTGGTGATGCTGTGTAGTTGAGGCGCAAATCCAAAAAGCATAGAAGACGAGAGAAGAGCGTGAATCCTTGGCACGTGTCCCTATTAGCATGTCACCCAAGATGAATATCTGCTTAAAGCTAGTGGCACAATACATCCGTTGAGGATACTTCAAATGCAAAAACGATAGTAGTAAAGGGGTAAGCTGGAGGAACAGAGTTACTCCCATAAACCCTAAATAGAGATTTCTTTGCTACCCTGGAGTCCAAAAGACCCTTGCTAAATAACTTTCTGCACTGCAGGCACTCTTGAAAATGGCCCTACTGACTTTTTTTCTACATTACCTTGAACAGCGTGTTCTACTTCTTCACTTACTTACTCATCAGGCCAACTTATGAAGTTTTTTCCATTGCAGATGGTCCTGGACAGGCTGCTTCATGTTATCAAGACCAAGCTGTCTTGCTTCCGCGATGGCTGGAAATTCGGTCTTCCTCTCCTTCTCGAACCAGGAGGCTCAGATTCGAAGACCCTCTTAGCTGGAGCATTGTTGCCCGTGCGCTCGATGTGGCCGAGCCAGTGCAGTTGACTACATCCCCATCCTGGTACAGCTCGTGGAGTTCGTGGTTGTGTCTTCTTCTCCATTCGTCTTCCTCGCAGACGGGACCATATATCCGACGTAGAATTTTCCCTTCGAAGGCACCAAGATTCAGCTCCGCAGTTTTCCGCATCGTCCAGCTTTAGGCTCCATTTAGCAGGACTGGCCAAATAAGGGTTTTGTCAAGCATGATCTTAGTCCTTCAAGTCAGGAGTTTTGACAGCAGTTGTTTTGACAGACCGAAGTAACACCGGTTGCCAAAGGCGTTGGATCTCCATAGTGACGACATTTGTGGAGTTTACGTTTGCCCCGAGGTAGACAAACTCCTTCACTGCCTCGAAATTGTATCCGTCGATTGTGATATTTTGTCCTAGGTGGTGTGTGACGGATCGTTTCTTGGTCGACAGCATGTACTTAGTTCTATCCTCATTGATCTTAAGACCAGCTCACTTCGCCTCTTCTTCAATTGACGTAAATGCTGCGACGATGTCGATATCTTCTGCATACCCCAATAATTTAAATTAACTTGTAGAAAATAATTCAGTTTTCAGTTTCAGTTGGACGGACTTGTAGAAGATAGTGCCTTCCGTGTTTACGGCTGCCCGCCGCACTATCTTCTCCACTGTCAAATTGAAGAAATCACACGACAGCGCATCTCCGGTGCAGGTTTCAAACGAAATCCGGTGCAGGTTTCAAACGGCTCGGAAGCCCTCGAGCCGAACGGCAAGGTGCATTGCGTATTTGTTACCGCAGTGCGATACAACCGAATCAGTTTGCCCGGGATCCCGAATTCGGCCTTATCGCACCAAATAACTCCTTGCGATGAATGCTGTCGTATGCGGCTTTAAAATCAATGAAGAGGTGATGCGTATCGATTTGAAACTCGCTGGTCTTTTCCAGGATTTGCCTTAGTGTGAAGATTAGGTCTATTGTCGATTTGCCGGGCCTGATGATGCTCTGGTACGTGCCGATTAGTGCGGTGCAAAACGGCTTTAGACGTTCACACAGTATGCTGGACAGGATCTTGTAGGGTGACGTTGAACCTCTATAGTTGTTGTCGAGGTAGGATAGTCTTTTTTGTGGATGGGGCATATGGAGCGGATATTCCAGTCGTCGGGCATGCTTTCGTCCTGATCATCTGGTACATGCTCCCTACCAGAATATTGCCACCGGCCTTGGAGAGCTCTGATGGTAGACCATCTGAGCCTGCGGCTTTGTTGTTCTTCAGCCTTTTGATGGATGTGCCGACTTCTTCAAAGCTAGGTGGGAGGACTACATCAACGACTGGAGTTGGGATTTCTTGATTCCCTATCACTCTCTCCTGGTCAGGCGCGTTAAGCAGCTGCTGGAAGTGCTGCTTAAACACATCCACTATACCCTGCTAGTCAGTAACCAGGTTACCCTCACAGTTTCGAAGGGCCTGGGTGCCTTTCCTAAAGCCAGCGGCAATTCTCTTGGCTTTTTTGTAGAAGGCCCATATTTTATGCTTGTCCCTAGACTCTTCGAGTGAGCTCTCAAGACTCTCCTAAAGCCAGCGGCAATTCTCTTGGCTTTTTTGCAGAAGGCCCGTATTTTATGCTTGTCCCTAGACTGTTCGAGTGAGCTCTCAAGACTCTTCCTTGAGCTGGGAGGTTGCGAGAGACCTTTTCTTCGTAGAAGTTTCTTCTCCTCCCTTCTTCTAGCCCGGAACTCCTCCTGCGCTGACCTAGTTTTTCGGTGCAGCGCCCTTTGGGTATGCCTGGTCAGTTACATGTTTTTTCTGCTCACACTCGCCATCATACCACGGGTTCCTCGTCGGAGGTGGTAGGTAGCCTAAGGTGATTTCGACTACCTCTTCGATGGCCGAGCGGCAATGCAACCACATCTCGTTGGCGTTGGTGTATGGCGTGGGCATACCGGAGAGTCTCTCACTCAGTTGCTCTTCGTAGGCTCTGGCAATCTCCGGTGTGCTCAGGCGCCCAATGTCAAAACTCCTCTTTATTGGCTGGTGCAGCTTTCTGACATTGGACAGTCGAGCTCTGAATTTTGCTGCTATGAGGAAATGGTCAGAGTCGACGTTTGCCCCCTTGAATGTTATCACATCAAGGATATTTGACGCATTCCTTGTGTCAACGAGCACATGGTCGACTTAATTGGCAGTTCGACAGTCCGGAGACCGCCAGGTTAAGTTTATTTTGTGCATCTCTAGACCTCAGTCGCTTTAAAGGAAGCATCCGCCAAGACAGCAGAGGGTTTGTACATTGAACCTCCATTTAAAAGAGAAGGAGTGCTTTCCCATTTCTGTCAACTAAAAGGATGTGAAGTCGCCGCCGTGGCGTAGTGGATTGGTGTGTCAAATCCTACGCAGAGGCTGCCAGGCCGTATTCCCAAATTTACCGACTTACAAATCACATGGCTCAGCCTCCTTCGAGTCACTGACAATGCTCAAAGAAAAGGGTCTCCAACTTCGTCGTTCAAAGTCGGCGTAAGACTGTACGTCCCATACACTCGGGCACGCACAACACGAGAGGTTGCCGTAGAAGCTAGGCCCATGTCCTCCGCCCATATTGTTATTTTTATAAAAGAACGTGCGTTTTCTTCGTCACCTAGTGAAAAGCCCGAAGAGTCTCAAAAGCTGCACACTTTAAGCCTGACTCAGCAAATGCCTCGATGTGGCTCGCCATAATTGTCTCCAAACTGGATTGTAAGCGGTCGCAGACAGACCTTCGCAGATGCTAATATCCTAGACGGAGAAATGAGCCGATTATACGAACGTTGCAAACCTGTCCAAGTGCACGTTTTTTTAAATTGTGACCGAGGGAGATGATCTTATGGAAAACAAAAAACAAAAACCGGGTAACATTCGAGTTTGTCTAACGCCGCTTCCGCATGCCGAATTGCTTGAATGTCAAGTCAAACCACAAACCCGCCTACTTCAAGACTCTTATGAATTTCATATTTCGCCTGAGTGACGCATGCACCTAGCAACGGTGGCATCTTGACAACCCCAGTCGCAGGGTTCTCTTGACAAGACCCTCCGGCCTTTGTAGGCCCTCTCGACCTAATTAGCATGAGGAACCAACGCAGCCGCAATGTAAAATGTGCGAAAAGTGGAAAAAAACGATAAATTCAAAGAGAATCCATTCATTCGTTAATTAGTGAATTAAGCACGCTACAGCTCCTGACAGCCGGCACCGCCACCCCCTCGCGGTGACAATGACCATAAGCAGCACTTGGACAAGCACTCGGCGCGGCGCACCGACTCAAGGGGACCTGCTCTCGCGAACGAAACAATACCAAAAAACCTGAATCGAAGATTTATATTCAAATCGGAATTATCTCAAACACAGGTTCGTCCCGCCGGACCCCTCTGCGGGCTCCAATCTGGTTTCTCGGGTGCACGCTTCCTTCTTCTCGAGCTGACCCATTGATTCAGGCGACTACTAGTGCAGCAATCGATGCTACAGCGACAACAACAACAAATTTTATGATAATGACCTGAAGCCCGGGAAACAATGGCTTGTCGTTAAAATCGACTAAACGCAACAACAACGACCGCAATTAAGGGGAGTTTTTGAATATTCACTGTCCTCCGATACTCGCCCGATTCTCCGCCGCCGATCGTAGACGCTGTGCGCTGCTGCGACCCTAAATCATGCGACTGCGCGGAGAAATGTATCTTGAATCGACGATGATGGGGTTTGACGTTGTCATCGCAGCCATTGCCAGTTTCATAATCGAACGAGAATTCGGCGGGGGGATCGATTCAAGTCTGCCTAATGCGGATGCAGCTCGAAAAGATACGCTCGTATGCAAATTAGATCTCTATTACGTTGCATGCGAGCGTGTGGTTTGTTTTAGAGAAAGGTCAACGCTTCCCGAGGCTTGGGGAATCTGTTGATCTGCGCTGCGTCCCGTCCCTGTGTGAGTGTGTGTGGGAAAAAAAATTGTATTTTGGGACTTGTGCGGTAGCGCTTGGGTTTGTATTTATGATTTCGATCGGGAACTAATTGCGGCTTTGTCAGCGCGAGGGTTTATTTGGTTCCATGCAGGTGAAGAAGAGTTGTCAAACGCCCGGCCGGGGGGTTCTGGAATTGAGGTCAAGCCAGTGAGGCCATCCATTGGGAGATGGAAAGATGACAGATGAAATGGTTGTGCCAGCAAGGTGTCTTTGTGAGATTTAATCGAATCCGTTTAATCAGTGTTTGAATGAAGCTCAGTCTAGGTCTGCGGGAAGGCATGGTGGATATCGAATGATTGCCTGCTCATAGTTTGCTTTGATTTGAACCATTTCTTCTTCTTCAAAGCGTGTGAACCTCTAAATGAAGTGACTAGAGCTTTGATGCCAATGAGTTTGGGAGGAAAGAAGGTTGACGGCAATACTGTCGGGTACTGTCACCTGGCAAACGACATAATTTGAGACGGGTTCATTGGTTAATTTTGCTTCTCAAGGGCAAGAAAGAGAAGCTAGAAAATGGAATCTTGCAGCACTTTGTAAGATACAAGCTCTGGACTGGAACAACAGCAGGAACAGCACGAACGGTCACAGCAGAAAGGGAAATCGTTCCTCCACCGACGGAATAAAGAAGAGCATTCTGTGACGTCTTCGTAAGACCCCTGGCACTAAAGAATGACTGCAGCGCCTTGCAAGCTGAAGTGAGTGCGATACACGAGGCGGCACACGCTTTGAGAGACCACAGCGTATCCGAACAATCGATCGATCAGCGTCGGACATTCTGACATCGGAGCTTGTGAGGTTATGCAGACAGAGCATCTGTGAGATGTCCTTGGTGAGCTTGGTGTACCTCCGCTGGGTACAGTGAAAGCCTGGAAATCAAGGAAACGAGAAAAAAATTGGATTTTTAACAATCCCGCAATGCCTCTCAGCACTGGAGACAGTAGGAAACGAAACCCTGGATAGAAACAGAGCTTTATGTCTTGGTCTGAGTATTGGAACAACAGCAAGGTCTCTATAGTCGCTGATCCGTTTAGTCCTGGGAACACATGGGGGGGCGGGGGATTGGACTATAGTGCCTCTCTGAAAGATCCGATTAAGCTACAGGAGTGAAGTGTTATATCGTTTCCAGCGCAGCGGTTGGTGATGTACGCAATGCGGCTGTAATTGAAATACACGCCATCCTTTGAACCCTGTTTATCATCTTTGTGTAGCTGGCTTTATCCAGTACCGGCCGTTATTCACATTGATTTGATTTGTATTACATGAGATACAATTTATGGCATTTGCATAACTGCTTAACACAATGGACAACTATAGAAGATCCGGCGGTTGTCTGATCGAGACGATGTCAAGAACTGAGTCCACGATGTATCAGATCTTGGTACAACATGACAAATACCCAAGAAATGCCAATCGCACCACCCCAACGAGTCCATACCAAGGGCGTATATTACAATGTGTGTAACATTCCGTTCGACAGTTTGTGAGTGATGACGCTGGATAATTCTCGTTGCTCCATCAAGGTCAGTAAGATCTCATGGACATTTAGCAGATACCACCCCTAAGGACTATGCTTTAGCTGTCTAACTACCAAGATAATTGAATCCCGTAACGGCCTAATAGGTGTGGCTCACTTAGACCAGCGTCTTGGAACCGTAGTACCCTTGCTAGGGCCTGGTTACCAGTCTCTAAACCAACCAGATCCACATACGAATCTTAGGGGGTTTTTCAGTTAAACACGGCTTAAATTCTCCAGCTCTATGAAGAACTGTTTTCCTAGGAACTGCAAAGTGGTTGTTTAATAGAATCTGTTCCCTTCGCATCTTTGCAACCTCTGCAAAAGTCGTCATGCGGTATTTCGGCTTGGAACACGGTGGCACTCGATCCCATAAGTACGAAAATCCGCCAAGATAAACGGTGGTGAAAAAATGTCTTGTCAAGTGTCGTTAATATGAACTGGAGCTGACGTGGTCATCACACATCAACTCGAACGGTGCAATAGACAAGTTCGACGAAGCCAGGCTTGTCTTGCTTTCCGTCACGTGTTAGTTGCAACGAATGCAATGGTTAGAACGGCGTTGTGGGACGCTTTGAATGTCTGTTGATGTCTGTCAATAGAAAGCGCAATGTCCCCATGGTACATGTTCATCTTCAGGACTCTTGTCCTCTTGAATCCGACCGATGCACGTCTTGGACGCAACCATACTTTTTTCTCACGAGACACCTTCCCCGTGAACATGTCCCAATTTGATAACTCTTCACTTGACATCGACAGACATCCATTTCAGCACAAGATTGAATTAATGATTCGAACGCCGCCCGAGATACTGGCTGTCTCATCGACTATCTACCACATTTCCATGACGACGTGAATACGCTGTCAAGAGTGAAGAATCCTTGAAGCCATATCCATTCACGTGAAGTCATCAAACTTCAACCGCACTCGCAGGACACATGCTTACAAGCTGAAATCGATTAATTATTCAACTACATCACTACTCCCTGCCCCATGGACTTGAGTAATTTAATTAAATCTCGACACGATTCCGTCTCTAATCCCACCGACTTACCCCATGAGCCCCAGGATCCCTGACAAATGTGAGTGCAAGCGTTGGCCGACTCCCCGCTGCGACCACACTCATACACTCTCGATCATCTGCTGAAGGTGTTTTGCGGTGAATAATTGAAGGATGAATTTACATTCATACACACAAGGACACACACATACACACGCACCCAAACAAGCAATGGCAATGGAGAGAAATGAATTAAAAAGTTGCTGGGACTCACCTGTAGTTGCAGGTTCTCCTCGAAACCGTTCGGAAAATCACGACAATTCGTATCCAATTGGGATAAGGATGAATCTAGATGTCTGGCATTCATCCCAGTTTCAGCACACCCACTTGGTGCACTCTTGATTGACGACCACTACGTTCACAATACCGCACACCGATGGATTCTTCTTCCCACACAGACACATTCACATTTAGTTTTTCTTCTCACTTTCTTTCTTTCACCCGCGCCTCCTCCTTCTTCTTCTTCTTCTTCTTCTCTGACACTTCCTCAGAACCCACTCTGCTTCGACTTTTTCTTTTATTTTGCTCTGCTTTTCTTCTTTCACTTCTTTTTTATTTTTTTTTTCTTTTTATTTTTAATTGCAATGCGCTTTGCACTCTCTAAACACGAACGGATCCTAACTCACACACACACACGCACACGGCTGCTGCTGCTGCAAAAGGACACGGCCAGCGAGAAAGGGGAGACAACAGAGAATACACATTACAGAATTTTCTTCATTTTCATTTCTTTTTTTTTTTGGTGTTGTTGGTTTGTTGAGCCTTGATGCAGGGGACAACAGGGTGAGGAACAAATTTCAGGCACGAACACTCTTCCTTCGCTCGAATGAATGGCGTTGATGGGGGTGATGGCTGATGGAGGTGATGGGGACGGTGGTGACGACGACGACGACGACGTTGAGATGGGTGTTGGCCAAGGATCTCTTGGGATGTGTGCACTGGGAATCTCGCAAAACAGTTTCACTTCAGCACATTGTAAGAGTGGCTGCCAACAAATGGAAATTCATATTTTCCTCAAAAAGGGGGGGGGGGGGGGGGCGAGGGGGGGCAGATATCCTTGCTGGCATAGGACATCCTGTAATACAGGACAACACGTTGCTATTTGGCACGCAAGATCCGCACATGAAAAGGTAAGTGGGCCAGCGTTGGCTGAATGGAAATGGGGGAGGCAATGGCAATCACGACGCGGTGCAGCGAGCCTATGTGTCCTTTTTCTCGTGAGTCGCTTTTTGTGTGTGCTGCAGTTATTAAGACATCACAATGCACACGAACCGTTTGTGTGGACTGAGAACGGCTCAGGCACCAGAGCACAGCAATCAGACACGCGCTCCTCCACATGGTGTGCTGCGCTCTTTTTGTCCGTGTTCCCTTGAAGCCCCCCTCACTCCCCCATCGCTGGCCTGGTGTTTTTGTCATTCCCCTGGAATTGGGTTAATAAAGTCATACAACGTAGAACAAACGAATGGGGCGCATACAGAGTGAGTGGTTCGTTGGAGTGCAGTGGAGTGGAGGATGGAGCGCTGCGGTGCAGTGTGTACCGAGGGGTCACTAAGCTGAATATGGCACACATGCATACGGGTGTGTACATCCCCGACGAGGACGTTTGTACGTGCCTCCCTGTAGGGAGGACCCCCTCCAATTCTCGTCCTCTCCACATTGCGCAAATACGGCACAACTGGCTGGACCGACAGGCACCCCAACCGGCACCCCGACCGGCACCCTGACCGTCACCCCAACTCATTGCGAAACAATTTTCCGAACGAGATAAGAAAATAGGTTTGACTTCTGAATAAACTGTATTTTTTCCACAAGACCCATCATCGAAATGGGATTGCAATGCGATGGAGAGTTATTGGCAAAAAGTTATTATCTCGGCAGGATACGACGTTGGGATGGTCGAGCCCCTCAATCGGATGGATCTGAGGTGTGTTCTGGGGGATTTCCGGTTTCCTGCAGACTGACCTCATGCCAGCGACATTGAATCGCATGTCTGCTGCAGGAACTGTGGCGGCTGTGGACTGTGTGTAATTTAGAGCGGCGTGTGCGATTTCGTCGTGTGGTTTTGTTCGGTCACACCACTGACAGCAGTTGTGGGATAAGCTTCGAAGAAGTTGTCACCATGTCGACTGCTGTCTTTCGATTGACTTTTAATCGATTGTCTATGAACAGGGGACAAATTGGCGGTTCCTCAATGCTCTTGGGGAGTTGGACGTGGCAAAAGTTTAAATGGCCACGTCGAAAACTTTTAAAACTTTCGGGATAATCCGGGAGGGGGAGATGTTCAATCTGGTGACTCTGCAATTCAGCTGTCTTATGAGATTCAAGAGGGAAACTCAAATTGGACTTGACGTAAGGACCGATGAGGGCATTTTGATGGAGGATGAGCATCTCATTGAAAGAAAATCAACGCAAAAGTGGCATAGACCACAAGAACCCAAAAATTACCAAAATGACAATATTTGAGGCCCTAGGAGCTCTCAAGTGCTGATCTGCATAATTTCAATTTTATGGGGTTACGCCACTTTTTCGCTGATAGCCTCAAAATATGCTCATGCTCAGAAGACGAAGTGAAACTAAGATCATCCACTTGGAGCTGATTACTTATGCGGTCCCTGAGATGCTTACCATCCCGATATAAGATACGATCGTTGTTCAAGCTCCAAGTGGACATTTGCTCGTGGCGCCCGGTAAGAAACCCTATCAGTGTCTACTGAGTTACAGAAAGCTCTCCGGCTCATTGTATCCCGCACTAGAAGGAGGAGATGAAAACGCCACGATAGAGATCCATTCAAAGCTAGTCCAAGAATACCAAACCCAGATCGACCTCCTTTACTTAAAATTATTTTAGACGAACCCCCAGACTCGCCATTGTCGGTCGTTTCGCATAAAAAAGAAACCAATTGAAACGAAGCTGAAATATGTCAAGTTGAGTTCTCATCCTTGTTGTGAGACAACAGGAAAAGTAGGAACCTGAACAGGAAAGGAATATGCCCAGATGGGAGTTTGATCTTCAACTCGTAAGCCGAGACGATGTTCGGGAAGGTAATCTAAGATTTGGTACATTACATTGATTTCTATTTGCCTGATCTCTTAAGGAGATTCTCTTAACTGAGCAAACTACACAGGAATAAATCTCCTAAGCGTCGCTCGTAAGATCTTCTCTCCCGTATTGTGTAAGCGCCTGAAACTCAACGTCAACGGCCTGTTTGGTCAATTTCAGAGCGGTTTTCGGTCAGCAAAGTCTATCATTGACCAGATATTTACACTGCGGCTAATCTTGGTGCAGGATCTATACTCACCAGGCCACGTACGACAGGTTTTACAGACGAGAGCTATATGGTGCATTGTCTAGTTCTCGCATCCCTGCAAAGCGCTCTTTGCCGTTTTTGCATTGCAGAAGAACGATGCAGAACGATGGCCATTGATCGGTCAAGGTGGGTAAGGCTCTTGGTAGGACCTTTAAATCAAGACGGGATCTAGACAAGGTGACGCTCTGTCAAGCAAAGAAATCGCTTGACAGTATTCTCGAGAAGATCGTGTGTAACTCAGACGTCAACACAGGAGGCGTGATCTTCCAGAAGTCTGTGGAACTGCTCGCTTAGATTGACGTCTTTAGAAGAACTCATCGGGCAGTCTATGGGGCGTTTGTGAGCATCGAGAACGAAGCGGCTAAGATGAGTCTTGCGATAAATGAGGGTAGGACGAAGTACACGCTCTCCACAAACAAGGTCCATCAACAACAACTTTTTGGACACCGTAGGCGCCGAAGTAAACTTCCTTAAATTACACCACCGCGGAGTTGAAACGCCAAAAAATGTGGCCAATCACACAGTCATTGGGCTTAGAGGACAATTGAAAAATAAAGTCTGCTCTCGAAGAACCCAAATGATGGTACCAAACCTGAAAGCTAAAGCATGGACAACATCGAATGCAGTCGAAGAGATTCTTGGTCGCTTCGAGAGTAAGGTCCTTCGAGTTATGTTCGGTCCCGTCCCCGCCCCGAGCTGTGCAACGACAATGAACTTTACAAGCGAGATCGAATGTCTGGACTCAGATGGCTGGGTTCTGTACGGAGAATGGACACCAAAGCTCTGTCTGAGACAAAACCTCGCCTCCGATAGCGTACCCAGGTGTAAAGGCACTAATTCCCTGGGTGTACGAAACTGGAGGCGCCTAGCTCAAGACCTTGCTAACTGGTGAGCCACACCGGACTGTTGCGTAAAGAAGGAGTGAAATGAAATGAAAATGTGTTTAACATCGTTTTTATCAAAATAATGAAAGTTTTTGATTTCCAGTGACTTTCTGAGAATCCATTTTTGTATATTCTATTTTAGCAAATGGCTCATGTTCATGTTGATTGGGTTAACAATTACTGACTTATTCTATGACTATGACTTATACGAATGAAAACGCAAGGATACCAGCAGAGGGCAGTGAGCAGGAGGAGGGGATGGGGAGGGGGCGGGAGGAGGGGATGGGGAGGGGGCGGGAGGGAGGGGAGGGAAGGTATAGACTTTTGTGAAACTAACTCCGAATCGAATGAAGATTAATGTATTCTAAAACATAAGGAAGGATCGAAGCCCGCTGGGGCTTATCTTGTACGCACCAAGAAGGTTACATTGATCCTTATGAGTCAATTCATACCAAAGGCAATTCATTCGACAAACACTCGTTTGTCTATGCATACACTTGCCTTGTCGTCTGAATTTGCACCTCCGTCAGTTCCTTATTGATGTCGGGGAACCATAGAAAACGGCTGAACCATAATGGGCGAGAAGAAATGAGACTTAAGTCAAATTAAGTAAAATAATTCACTGTGACCGTAATAGCCACTTCCCATAGTTTCTCTTGCTTCTGTTCGTGCAACGTTCCGCGCACTTCGCCCGCCCCACACCACCCACTTCTGGATGAATGGGTACGTCAACAAACAAAATGCTGGAATAAGTGACTATGCTAATCCACATGAGATCCAAGAGCGTCCAATACTTCTCGAAAAAGTCACTGTTTGGTGCGGATTTTGCGCTGGCAGCGTCATTGGATCGCATCTCTTTGAGAACGACGTTGGCCAGGCGATCACCGTCAACGGCAAGGTCTATGATTACCAACTTCTTTGAATTGGCTGGAATGGACATAAGCGAAGTGTGGGTTCAACAGGACGGCGCTACGTGTCACACTGCTCATGCCACATTGGTGTTTTGAGGGAATGGTCATCTCACGGGAATCACACTTATGTGAACTGGCCGCCAACATCGTGCGATTTGAGTCTGTTTCAGTGTTTACTTGTGGGGTTTTCCGAAATCGGAGGCAACATAACCCATGTCATCGGTCAAATCTAGTCTGATTTATGCGGCAGAATAATTGGAATTATTGGATCGAAAATTGGACACTTGGGAGGCACGCCAACGATAGGCTTTTCAAACGAATAAAACATGTCGATGATGTCACACGAACATTTGTTTTACTTCAATTTAAAGACAGCGCTAAATAGGAACTCCCTTTAGAATCGCCCTTGGTAACCGCTTAGCTCGAAAGGAAGAAATTCGTCATATACCCTGTCTCTGGCCCATTTGACGCATGAACACTAATGCTCCAGCGTAGAGTGTCCTCGATTCCGGGTATCCTGGTACCCGAAGGACAAGGAGACCAAATCTTCGGTAAAAGGACCAAATCATTTCGGATGCAAGACAGTATGATCTTGATGACTAAAAACAGAGTGTCCGAGGTTACATTAGCTCTAGGTCAGATCCTCCTTGGGCCTGGCCTACTTTTGACTTGAATTTCCATCTCCTCATACACCCTCGTACACCACTCAACATGCACCAGTCTCTGACTGGACGGTTCAACATTTTCTTCTACATTGAGTCTACTTTATCCGTCGGTGGATTCGTTAACAGACAACATTTTCAGAGAAGTCGAAAACCACATGTAACCATCGAAAAACCATTACTTGCACAGAGGGCCACTGCCTGTCATTCTTTTAAAATAAGGAAGGTGCATCCGGGGTGTATTGGTAAACCGCTTATGAAATTCAATTTAAAGCACCCCCAATTCGTGGAGTGACCCATGAAACCAACACAGCTCATTAAAACAGGAATATGTACCGCCGAACATGTTGAAAGGCAATTTCCAACTCACAGAATGTAACTTTTGCCCGACTCGAAAATCTGTGCAATCGGCAAAAAGGCGAAGGATAAATTGTTGGTGCATGAATACAAACGAGCAAGTTTCCATAGTTGTCCACTGGGTTGTGTTGTACTCGAAGCACAACAACTTTTAAGTATATCCCTTGGAAAAAGAAACTTCAGATATCAATGGGGGGGAGCCCGGCTAACTTGATGGTTCAAGCATGATGGCTACAAGCAGGTTTTCGCATGTACACTTGACTTGAGAGAACTCGAGGAGTGGGGGATTTTCTGTTTGTTCAATTAACAGACGCTGAGAGTTGTGCCACACTTTCAGTCAATTTTTCTAAATGGTTTTTTTGATATTGATTTCGAAGGGATTAATTCTTCGGAATTTGACGTTGGAACAGTGTTTCATTTCCAGAAACCCATGCACCAACGATTTTGTGGAACTGAAGCTTTATCCGAAAGCGATTTTACCCAGGCTTGCCACTCTTTTTCGAATCAAGCGTTAACGACACACGTCATGTTACACCCGGCTGCCTTAAGAAATGTCAACTAGATCTGCAATGTCAGAAGTCAGGAGTATTTTCAGAGAAGCGGCCAGGCTAACAAGAGTAAATGGTGACTAGAAAGCAACGAGAGATAGCTAATCTCTTGAGCTTTTCCAACTGTTGGGTCTTGGCCGCTGGCAAGTTACCACATACCAATGACTTCTAGCTGCCAAAATATTCAGTTAAGTTTGCCATTTCATCGTGCCTTATGGCAGCCTTGCTTAACGTTCGGAGATTCTATCTAGAGCTCAGTCTATATCATGACATCAGTATGCAGACACTTCGTCGCACAGTTTGGGCATGTGTACAATCTTTTGTATTTTAAGCCACCATCCAGACAGAGATTGGTGCGAAATGAAAAAAATACAGCCGCTGTAGTGGCCAGCGTTGAACAAGACCCAGAAACGTCCATTCGGCGTCGATCAGCTGAGAGAGTCAACCCGGCTTATTTTGCAAGTGGATACGTGCTAATGGAGGAATTCGGCCGAGAACCATTGACATGCTTCTTCACAGATAAACGTCCTCAACCAGCGAATAGATGTTGGACGGAGATCCGGATTTTGGGCAAAAAATGCATCTTCCCTAACGAGACCCATTTTTGGCTCAGCAGCTATGTCAGCACGGTGTTGGTGGACCTAACAAAATTTGACTGTTTGGAGTGATTAATGGCATGACGGAATCATCGGACCCCATTTCCTCCGAACTGAGGTTGGAGACACTGTCTCACGTATAGATCGATGTTAACCGACTTTCTGTGTGTACGAATTGTACATGCAACCATTCTGCAGTATCCACAATTTTGCCATAATTGCCTACGTTTCAATTTCTCGCTCACTCCATGCACCATGGCCAAGGCGTCATTTCCATTGTTGCAATACTGAGTCCAGGCGCGGGGTCAGCATTTATTTGTGATCAAGAATCGTATAACCAGACGAAGCAAATAAAATATGGGCGAGTTCGAACAACTAACTGGTCTTGTTCTATTGCTATCCGCCCACCAGTGGCAAGGTTCAAGCTTAATACTGTGTCAAGAGCTCGACAACAGCGATATATCTGAGCTATGGTTCTAACATGACGGCACTAGATGCCATTTTTAATCGTTTTATGAGGCAGAAGACTCGAAAATCCGATCCATTGTAGTACCAGGCAACAACCCACATTTTCTGCAATTCCTCAGTCTTCCGGATGAAGACCAAGAGGCGCTTCTTTGATGAGGAGCCTCCATCATCAGCTCTCTCTCTCAAATAATTGCCACCTGATCCGAGCAAAGGCGGGGCAGTGGTAGATGAAGAGCTCAGCACTCTGCAGTGTCGTCGTCTTCTCCACAGACGTCGCAGAAGGCTCCATCGCTTCGGCCAACCACATTTAGGTGTTTGGCGAAGGTGTACTGGCCCTTAGGTTAGGTTAGCTAGGAGGGCTGCTAGTGCATTCACCAGCACACTTAGACTATACTGGTCAGTTGTGATACCCATAGTCAGGCTACTACCTTATGCCTTCGATAACCACCGATAAGATACTCGGGATAGGCTGGAATGAAAAATTTGGGCAGCCTAAGAGATGAAAAATGGGAAAAAAGAGGTTTCTATGCCTTCGAAGAGAAGCCAAAAATGCTTTAGGGAACACCCCTAGGCTCTTTACAGACCAACAGCAAGGAGTGGATGTATGTAGGACCAGTTTTCAGAGCGCTTCGTTGTCGTCGTTCTACGTGTGCTGACGTCTTAAGGTAGGTTCTGAGTGGTATATTTGTACGTTGGTCTATTGTGATACCCACAGTCAGACAACGACCACCGATCGACCATCCCTGTGATAGAGCCAACAGCAAATGGTGACTGGACCAGATTTGAAAACCAGATAAAAGCGTATTAACTTTGCTCTCACTGGCATTCGAACCGGGAACCCCGCTAACCAAACTGCGCCATCCTGTCGTACTGGCCTTTAAGTATGACGACAAGTCGTTTACAGTCCCTTCTGTCAGATAACAAGAATGCCCCGGATTTCGAACAGAGGTTTCGAGGCAAGCGCTTGGTCTGTCCGTATCCTGTAGAGTCATTCCACATACAGTTGTGCTCTCGGGAGGCCTAATCACCGATGAAAGCCCTAACCAAGGACGGAGGTAGTCCCAACCTAGAGGTTTCGAAGCATGCGCTTGGTCTGTCCGCATCCTGTAGAGTCATTCCACATACAGTTGTGCTCTCGGGAGGCCTAACCACCGATGAAAGCCCAAACCAAGGACGTAGGTAGTCCCAACCCAGGTTCAGGTCCTGAGTGAACCTCCTCTGATCCTTGTCTAGCAAGTTCATCGATGGAAGCCATAACCAACAGGGTTGTCCCGAAGCAGGTTCAGGTCCTGAGTGAACCTCCTCTGATCCTTGTCTAGAAAGTTCATCTGCAATCTTTCTCGAGATACGACTTCCCGAGATCCCGTGGTGGCTCGTGAGTGAATTTAGACCGCTGGTCAAACTCTCGGAAAAGACTTGCTTTCCTAAACTATTCTGAAAATGGTTAAGCGGCTGAAGAATTCCTTAAGCACAGCTTGGCTGTTGCTACAGACATAAATTCTTCCTCCTCTCCACCTGATCTTCACAAGACAGTCCTTGGCCATTAGGATCGCATAAGTTCCCACCTGGAAAACCGACGCAAATTTACCTAACGAGGAGGGCCGTCGAAAGTTGTTGCCCCTCACGAAGGTGCCAGCGACAGTCACTTCATTGGTCTTGATCTCGTTCATTTCTGACTCAGATTCTGGCCAGAGCAAGTCTTGAGTGCAAGGAAAGTCGAGATGTACGTCGCAGCTGGTGCTGTGCATCAGACGGCATATCCGTTGACTGTGAGCGAAGGAAAAGCGGTGCGCAAGGCCAGGAAATATACCAAAGACCGCTTATTTTGAAGAGGAAATCGACCTGGAGAGTGCAACCCACGATGTGGATATCAAGGCGGGACTCTAGATGCCACACAAACGAAGTTGTCCACTGGGTTGTGTTTTACACGAAGCACACTAGCTTCTCAAATATTTCCCTTGCAAAAAGAAACTACAGATATCAATGGGGGGCCCGGCTAGCTTGATGGTTCAAGCATGATGGCTACAAGCATGTTTTCGTATGTTTGGCTTGTACAGGCTTGAAGTTGTTCCTAACATGGCGAGCGTTCATCAGCCGCCGCAACTAGGTGCAATCTGACTCCACTCGATTATTTTATCTTGGTCTTAATTAACAAGACAACAACGTTGGGTTTGCTCAACGCCAACATTTGAGACGCTATTGCTGGAATAACGTCGCATATATTATTGGAACGAGTTTTCGGAAATTGGAATGATGGCTTGGGGCACTGCCTGCTATTGAAAACGTCTGTTCTTCCATACATAATGTCTGGAAAGTAGCTTCAAAATAAAGCCAACAATAATTTTTCATCTCGCGCCGTTGGTGTTATTTTTAAATTTCTTTTTATGTCGTTCTTTTCTGGTCACCCTGCACAAAAATAAATTCAAAACGTCTACGAAATGGAGTCGTAGCCTGTAAGTTCAGCGATTTTGCCGCGAAATAGCACCGAATCAGCAATAATAAAACATTTTGGGCCCCCTTTGTCTTACGACTTCGCCAAAATACGAGTTTCAGAAAAACTAACTTTCCCCTTGGATTGTTTGTATCCACTGTTCAAAGTCTGTTTCCGGATCCCTAGGCCCAGGTGAATTGAAAATCTTACTCATTTCCACCCGCCCCCCCCCCCCCCCCCCTCCCTTCAGGGTTATTTAAAACCGTGTTCCCAGCCAGCATTCTCAAACTCAACACGAACCCCAGGACATCAACTCGATGTCAAAGAAACAATGTTTGCCCTAAGGTAAGGACAAGCTTGTCACCAATCAGGGAAAGACCTTACGACGGTGATTCATGTTCTGAACCCAATTTAGATAAAAGAAAACGAAAAAGACGACCCACCCTTTCCTCAGAATCATCGCCGAAATCTAACCGAAAACAAATAAAACTCTTCTTGTGTCAACTCAATTAAACGGAGGACTCAACTTTTCACCTTTCATTCCACACACACACGCACGCACATTCAGCTTCGTTTCGGAAGGTGGCTACGCCGCCGCCACTGCGAAGGACACACTCTGCCGCCTTGTTGGTTTGGTTTGGTTTTTTATCCGCTTCCACTGTTCCTCCGCAGAAATGTCATCATCCGGAACGATGTCTACTTCAAAGCTTTTAGTGAAACTTTAAAAATAGACTCGACTCAATTGGACAACCCCGCAGTCGCATTGCGAGGGTGTGGTGCGATGGGGTAGCACGCTGGTTGCCCGTCGCGTTATCAAATGAACACAGCATGTGCTGTGCGGCTGTTGTACGCGCCTCCGCACCAAGGACACA
Source organism: Eristalis intricaria (assembly GCA_964034865.1). Classification (NCBI taxonomy): domain Eukaryota; kingdom Metazoa; phylum Arthropoda; class Insecta; order Diptera; family Syrphidae; genus Eristalis; species Eristalis intricaria. The sequence continues at coordinate 52,521,777 of OZ035874.1, forward strand.
TCAAGAGGGAAAAAGGAGACACAGCTAAACACACAGGATTTAGTCACTTGTGTATCATGCGATACGAATTGTACTCGTTCTCTGAACTGAAAGGCACTCGTCCTCGATTTGCAACCGTGGGCGGACAAAGCAGCTCGACTGGATCCACGTTCCACACCTATTCCCAGTTACGTGAACGGCGAGCATAATGGATCATTCCCTTGACAATTGTTCTCAATTTAATTATTTTCGCACACAATTCAAACGAAATTAGAGCTGGACACTAGGTGCCGTGTGTGTGTGTGTGTTGACTCAGTGCATGGGGAGCACTTTTTTGCGGGCTTTGTGGAAATTACTGCAGAAAGGTGGATTCGTTAATTAATTGACGGAATGGTTATGTTTTTCTCATGTGGAGGTTGCCAATGCTTTTTTTTTAGGTTTTTCTACGGATTAGCGAGCTTGTTGTGGACACCAGCCGGCTAGGCCACTCCTACTATTAGAAGTGGTCGCCCTGCCCTCCCCTTGGAAGGAGAACAAGTGTTAAACAGCACAACGTAGCAATGATTCACAGAATTAGATGAGGCCATGATGCAAGCAACATTCATCCTCCAAGAGTTAAACTTAACATCAGCAACAGGAGGCCATAATCATGACTATGGTCTCTTGTTGCTGATGTTTAGTCATACTGTTGGACATCTTTATTGATGGTTATGCAATGGCTAGTGGTGGCCGTAGCTTTGTGAGTCTGTGCGTCGGTTCCTTCTCACTTGAGCTACGATGTCCGGGTTCGATTCCCGCTACGACCAAAATAGTTCTCACGGTCCACCTCATTCGAGTCACTGACAAGGCTCTAGTTGTATTCCAGTCTAGAAAAAGCTTGTCAAACTTGGCCAGTGGAAGTCGGTATAACCATCGAGTGGAAGTGACCTACGGTAAACTGTAGGTTCCTCCCACTAAGGGACCTACGGTAAACTGTAGGTCCCTTCCACTCGTGAGGGAACAATAGCTCCCACAACACGATTGGTTGCTCTAGAAGTTATGCCGTGGCCCCGTTCATAGCGCCACCTATATTGTTAGTACATGTATTACAAGGCCTAGCATCAACATTTCAGTAACTAGGCTCGTCTCTGCTTTATTTCTGGAGTCTGTCTTGGACTACACGTTGTCTTGACTTTTAATTTCTCGTCCCTCGATTGTCCGTCGCCCATGTTGATCAGTCGCTCGAGGCATACTGCCAGGACATTAGCTTAAGGGACACCATCACTTCTATTGTCATTACTTAAGTGGTGAATTTACACTTTTGTTCTTAAGCTAGGTTAGGTTAGGTTAGTGGGTTGAAGCAGCGGCGCCGCGCCGCACTGAGGTCCTATTGGACTCATTGTGATGCCCATGGGGTGAAACCTTCCCTATCATCCTACTCGCCGGATGATGAAAAAACTCCTGACTTCAGGGTTGCTGCTTATCGTCCTCCTCCATCCAGCCATCCAGAGATCCTAATAAACCTGCAAAGAGATCTTAGTGGGATATCTGATATATCATGGTGGTGATGGAAGAAAAATTCTCCCAGGGTTCTTTGTCTCAATTTGCATAGACACTGACAAACTGGGATGTATCCTCAATCCCCTCTTCGTCCCCGCAGCCTCTGCTTAAGCTAACAGCAGGCTAACTTATTCTGCAGTAAGTGCCTGCTCAGAGAGACCGTATTTTGGATTGATAAACCATAGGGACGCACGGCCATAATAGAAGGGTGAACCGCGGCACAACACAAAAGACAGACGGTCGTTTTAAGAACAACCCTATCCACGGAAAAGACCACCCACCTTCGATATCAGGACCGTAAAGAATGGCGAGAACCATTAGGTTTCGGTCGAAGGGGAGGTCAGGATCTGGCTCAGACATAAGTCCAGCATTGGCAAAGACGCAGGAATCTTCAGTGAGCTCTTCAAGAAATCCCTGGCACTAAAACACTGTGGTGATTCAGGATGCATCACCTTATCTGGCAGACCACAGTCCACCATATGTCTCTATAGCCAAGTGGCAAGAACATTCGAAGGACATTCTGTTACTTCGTCTACTCAAAGGGACAGATTATCTCTGAGTATGACAAAAATTGAAGTGGGACAAATATTTTGCGACATGTGCAGAATGTATGAGAAATTTGTAGTGCATCCTGGATGAGTATCACAACACTAACACGGCGACCCTATGCTGGCTGCCGAGGGCCACTGGGAGCCAAAGAAACGGGAACAGACAGTCTTAAGAAAGAGAGTCTGTGTATTGGGGGAATCTCTAGCAATTCCTTATGAATCTACACCTCTAAATTCAATAAGGATAAACCTAGAAGAAGAAACTCCTAACAGAGCCAGAAATCGTAGTCTTGCACATCGAAGGAGCAAGAATAGATCCTCCCTCTTTGCGGCTGAAAGGTGGCCTTACATAGGCACTGTGCTATAGGTACACCTCTGTATATACCGCATAAAGACTACAGAGTAGAGGAAGAAAAATAATTCTGCTCTTCGAATCCACAGCCCTCGCATGGGAAACACTTCTTTGTAGATCTCGACGGACTTAATTAGGGTCAAGCAGCACTAAAGGCACTTTCGTCCAATCTCTTCTTCTTCTTCTTCTGGCGCTACAGTCCGGGGTGGACCTCAAGCAGTAAAAGTCTCCAGTCGGCACGATCTTTATGCCAGCTGTCTCCAACTGCGCACACCAAGTTGGTTGAGGTCCTTCTCCACCTGGGTGCGCCATCGGTTCCGTGGGCATCCTCTATTGCGTTGTCCCACTGGTACGGAGTCGAAGACTCTTCGGGCTGGAGCAGTGTTGTCCATGCGCTCTACATGGCTCTACATTCGTCCATGACGCCTTGCAATCCCTTGCCATACACAACAAAGTGAAACTTGGCTGGGTCCCTGAACGAAGAGGGATTGAAGGCAACGAATCCGCAGATGAGCTCGCGAGAGCTGGCTCTGAATCAGCGTTCCGTTCGGCAGTACCAATTGGACAGCATAAACTTCGCCTAGACCAGTGGACACACTTTTCATGGTCTTAGGCAGTCCAAGAATAATATAATAATATGGGTGGCGCGAGAGTCCGAGGTGGACCTGGGCCTAGCTTCTCAGCAACCACTCGTGTTGAGCGTGCTATTGTTCTTTCACGCGTGGAAGTGACTTACAGTTTAATGCCGACTCCGAACGGCGAAGTTGAGAAGCTTCTTCTAGACAGGAATACTCTTTGAGCATAGTCAGTGACTCGAAAGAGGTGGAGCCGTGAATTACAAAGGTGGTAAATTCGGGTATGGAACCTGGCACCCTCTGCGTAGGAGTAGACGCACTTACCCACTACGCCACGGCGACCCAAGAGTACTCCATCTTAATAAGAATAGCTTAAGCCTGCTAACAAGTTTTCTTACCGGTCACTGCGGACTGAAATATCACCTTAACAAGAGGCTATTTAATCAAGTAATAGAGCCCTTTTCCAAAGGATCATTTGTCATCATTGATTATTCCAGTCCTGAATTTTTAAAAGCTCCATGGTCTTTATGGTCTCTTGGGAAGCACTTCGCGGAGACGACGAGGACAAAGAACTAGACGACTTCTACGGGTCCAAGTCCGAGAAGAGTTTTCTACTCCGAGTTAGTGTGGCAACACAACTGAAAAAGACAATGTTTAAGGCGACGCATACCTCAACAACTTGAGCACACCAAGGTACTGGATGTTAGAGCTCTTGATATCTGCATTAACGGAAACCCACCCCACTACCCGGGGAACCGCATTTTCGAGTATTACTCGGGTAGCATACTATCGAGTACCCGTATGGTTGTGGGTACCCGTAGCATTTCCGGTTCCCGGTGCTTTCAAAGAATTCAAATGCAATTCGTGCTGGATTCGTGCTAAATAAGGACATTATAATAATACTATAATATAGGTGGCGCTACAGTCCGAAGAGGGCCAGGGCCTAAATAAGGACATTATACTTCTATAATTTTTGGTGGGCACTCCACCTATGACTTATGTTTTCTAGCAATTTTCCCTTTCTTCGTGATGAAATAATATTCACCAACAAAGGTTAATCTTATTATTTTTCTATTGATTTGGATTTTATCTGGCCAGTACCCGCCAACGTGACTATTTCCCGCATTTACCAGGTACCCGGGTACAAAGATAACCGTCCAAACGGGTATAACCCGGGTAAGACCAAGTGCACTACTGTGTGTAGCTAGACTGAGATCAAAGTAGTTTAAAGGCCTTTTTGGTTGAGGCCCAATCACCACTTAGAGGGGCCACCAAGAGTGTTAAATTTTTAAAAATCTTTAAAATTACCCGTGTACATTAAAAATCAATTTCCAGGAACCCATACGCTTCTTAGTCAGAAGAGCCGGAATAAGACATGAACACAAGTTGGTCACAGTTCAGATTCCACATTCCTTAGCCGGGGACCAATGCTCAGTGTCCATGACTGGTGAAACTCTGTGTGATCTACTCTACAGGCACCTATTCCCCCGTTTCCTTTGCTTTTGTCTTCTGGTTGACTCCCAATTGCAGTGACTCAAAATAATGCCGACTCTCTAACAAGATTTTGAAAACGACGCAATACACAGTCTAAAATCGCCTCCGGTAATTAGCCAGTGAGAGTGTAAATGTGCCCAATTGCTCATCTTGGAGTCATTTATTTGACAAATGCCATCATCGTACGTGATGTCATCCTGTACGGGAAGCACTACATATTCTCTGAATGACTGTACACCTCGGAAGTGAGGTAATAACTTATTCCTTCCATCTCATATTCAAAACAACGCCGTACTTCAAGTTGAACTGAAGGACACAGATCCTTGTGGGAGCGACAGGAATTGCATGTCATTTCTAAACAGTTCCTGTCTTTTTTCGTGCAAAAGATGACTTCTTGGAAGGGATCTCGGAATGTCACTGGATCAAAACGGGGGAAACGCCTAATTGAACGCTCGCTAATTTCTCTGAGGTCCAAAGGACTGCTCGGGAGTATTATTTCCAGGGGATTGTATTGAGGACTGACAAAAGCCAGTCAGAATTGAGGTCACACTTACTTGACTCGGCCTTACGTCAGCCGGCTGGTAAGGACATCGGCACACGCAATCCGGAACTCGATGGAAATCCTCTACACAATCTATACTTGACGTCAGATCACGCGGGATGGTGGTGACTAAAATTCAATTATACCAGGAAGTCCCTGTGATATCATCGAAAGGCCAAAACGAGGCCTTCGTGGCCATGCCTTGGAACAACATTCAACACTTAGTTGAGATTGCAAAACCATCAATCGTCCGCCCCCACCTCCAGCTGGATTCGAAATCAATGAACTGTCAAAAGAGCCATTTAATCCCTTCAAACGACTGCTCATTTTTCGCCCCAGCACCACAACATCCGGTCGAGCTTATTTATAGCTCCTTACGTGAATGCACTACCCTCACAATCGTTCACCTTTCTGTCAATTGGTATTCCATCGTCTTTCAAAAGCCTTGTAACGGTTGTCTATTACTGTCACAAATTCACACAAATTCCACATGTTTACATTGAACATCCCTTACCCACAGATCAGACATCGCCTGCCACCCACCCCACGGGGATAACAGGCTAATGACATTCTTACCAGCACCACACACATGTCACGATGACGATGATGAAACCATACAAAAGGCCCCTCAATACCATCGGAAGGCCTCCGCCCACCCCCACCCAGCGTGTGTCATTGAGGAAAATTCAAGTCAACCCGAGTCCAACTGAACCAGCGAATACATAATTCACCACACACAGTCGCAAGCGCGCACACAAGAAAAGAAAGAAAGAAAAAAAACAGAAAACGGTGTCAAACTTACAACACGCCGCAAGAAGTCATTGTGTATTCGGGGGGTGTTTTCCAACTCACACCCCCTCCGGGTCCCTGGGGTGGATAATTGCTATTGTGCTGCCGAACAGCGTGCGAATGACAAGGATCCTCGCGCATTTGCCTTCCCACTCGTGTGCTCGCAATCCTTCTCGAAAAATTTACAACTGCACCTCGATGTGATTTTGAGTTACCCCGCCAACCCACCACACCACCCCACACCGTCTTGCCGTATTAACTGCCTCGCGTTCTTTCTTTTCCCGTGGTGATTTGTTTGCTAACGGTATTACGAAACAGCACCAAGAGAGCATAGAGAAGCGGCTGAAGAAAGCAGAAAGGACAGAGACGAAAAGAGAGGGAAAAAATGGTGAAAACAAGGAGAAAGCTACAAATTGCATTTTGGTCCAAGCCGCAGTTGGGTGGAGAAAAGCTCTCCCTGCCATCAGCCCTCCCTCGCCACTCAAGAAGTAGGCCAGCACGTAGAGCATATGTGCTAGTGTTTTGCTGGAACACATCCGTGCAGCGGCAGTCCCTTGAGTGCGATAACCCTTGAAACATACGTGCATTCGAAAACATGCGTTTTCGACTTGCACCGAACCGAAAAACGAACGAATTTCGATCCAAGACTGCTGCGATTGGGTTCAGTGAGCGGAATGTATGCGTATTTGAATATTTCAGCACTGCGGTAAATTGCCTGTTGATCCTTCAGAACCTCCCTCCCTCCCCCTTCGCTGTCTAAAGTCGGGTGCACCTGCACCGACGGCCTCAGCACAGAGGATATTCTCCCTTTAACGCCTTCATTTGACCCTACGAGGGCGACGAAGAAGAACCAAGAATGAAGGATGAAAATATAACGATGTTATGAACACCACCCGTGGCCCTCCTCACCCCCCGGGCCACACCACTTCCAGCGAGGACGGGTGTCGTTGGAGACCGAACGAAAAAAAAATAAAATAAAGCCCGAGTATGAGGCTCATAAGTTGTTAGCTACTGCAGCTGCAAATAAACGAAGGCACACGACTGCTTGCAATTAAGATGCAGGCCGAACACCGACCACCGAACACCCGCACATACACACTCGCATACAGACGTGCACAGACCAAGTGGCATGCATACGGATGTATGTACGTATTGATTATTGATCTAGGTTATGTTTATGAGAACATTTTGGGGTTTTCGAATTTCAAATGCACCGACCGATACGGCAACACAATCTCCACCAAACCATTGATTTATGTAATTTTCTCTCCGACACGAGACGCATAGACCAATCCCCAGGAGCATGGCACCAGAATCCACCACACAAGTGTGACATATGCAGTAATGTCAAGCAGGTATAAGAAATTCCCGGGTCACATCAACCCCACACAACGCACAAAATAACACGAAAGTAACAAAAATCAATGACGTTCAATAAATTTTTTTCTTGTTGTTTGAAAAACGCCCGTTTTCAACCCGAAAATGCACTCGAAAACTCAGAAAAACTGGTATATTTGAAAAATACTTTTCACACCCTGATGCGGGGCACACACACCTTCACCGGAAACGACTAATTATGGGACGAAATGGTCGCTAATCACTACCAGCACCTGGATTAATTTATTTACTTTTATTTTATCTCTCCTCGGCTTTCCTTTTTATTTTAATTTTTTTTTGTGAATTTCTTTTCTTTTTTTTCACTGGAAAATAATAAAGTTAACCGAACACGACAGCGAGGACGAGATACCCAACAGCGAAAAGCGAACAAAACTCTCTGTGGTCTCTGTGGAGGTAGCTGACAGTAAAGGGCCAACAAAAGCCATAGTCGAACGGAAACCCAGTAGAATTGAAACCGTGATACAATATTACTCATGACTTTTGCTCTCTCGATTCTTAGCGCTTTCTCTCACTCTCTCTTTACCACGCTCAGGGTGTTACATTTCGCGGGGACAAGGTGGCTCTGGAATTTGGTGCATTCGCAAGGGGGACTTTCGACACCGGAGGGTGGTCGATGGTGGGTGGTGGATATTCCCCGGCAAGGTATGTGTAAGCGTTCTCAGAAGTCATTTGATTTTGAGGTGAAGTTTTCGAAAGCTTCCACAAAATGAGGGGAAGCCGAGGCGCAAAGCTTACCACGACATAGGTTTGTGGCTGGAATGGAAAACGGAGGAAAACGAGTTACAATCCAGGGATGTTTTTAGAAGGACACGAAAATTAGACACTGAGACTGGGACTGAGACTGAGACTGAGACTGAGACTGAGACTGAGACTGAGACTGAGACTGAGACTGAGACTGAGACTGAGACTGAGACTGAGACTGAGACTGAGACTGAGACTGAGACTGAGACTGAGACTGAGACTGAGACTGAGACTGAGACTGAGACTGAGACTGAGACTGAGACTGAGACTGAGACTGAGACTGAGACTGAGACTGAGACTGAGACTGAGACTGAGACTGAGACTGAGACTGAGACTGAGACTGACAGTGACACTGACACTGACACTGACACTGACACTGACACTGACACTGACACTGACACTGACACTGACACTGACACTGACACTGACACTGACACTGACACTGACACTGACACTGACACTGACACTGACACTGACACTGACACTGACACTGACACTGACACTGACACTGACACTGACACTGACACTGACACTGACACTGACACTGACACTGACACTGACACTGACACTGACACTGACACTGACACTGACACTGACACTGACACTGACACTGACACTGACACTGACACTGACACTGACACTGACACTGACACTGAGACTGAGACTGGGACTGAGACTGAGACTGAGACTGAGACTGAGACTGAGACTGAGACTGAGACTGAGACTGAGACTGAGACTGAGACTGAGACTGAGACTGAGACTGAGACTGAGACTGAGACTGAGACTGAGACTGAGACTGAGACTGAGACTGAGACTGAGACTGAGACTGAGACTGAGATTGAGACTGAGACTGAGACTGAGACTGAGACTGATACCGAGACACACCGCCAACCCGTTGCACAAACCCTTAAGCTCCCATAAGCTCAGGATACCACATCTTTTCCCCACACAACAAACCCCTTTGTGGCAGCTTTTCCCCACAGCTGACACGCGACTTTCAATCCTCTCCACCCAGCCAATGGTGCAGTCTTCTCTCGATACGCGGTGAATATGCGCCATTGCACCCCCCACACACACACACTAAGAACAGTTCCATTCCGTCGCATACACGCGCAAGAATGTCCTGACGTCGACAGGAATGTGTACAAGCCAGCTGGACGTCACATCTCAGATTGGCCGTTTCTAAAAATAACCACAAACACCGCCTTGCAGCAGGAAATCATCCGAGAGCGTCCATATAAATCTTAGCCCAGAAAGGAACTGAGTGTGACGCCGTGGCTGTGTGTGTGTGTGTTGTACACCCCCTCAATTCACACAGTCCTACCTCAACGACAGCAGTGGGTTACCGGGGCGTATACGTACTATCGCAGGTTTGCCTCTAGCTTTCTTCGTAAACACGACACTGTCAGGCAGCGAGCAAGGAATGTAACTTCAAAGCAAAAGCGCGCTGACGAAGACAGCCAGGCGGACAGGCGTGCAAGCAGGCGACAGGCAGGCAGTCAGGTGGGTAGGTTGGAAGGTTGCCTGCCAGGTGGCCGCGGTGACTACGGGGTGGCTGAGAGGGGGGAGGGAACTCATCCCTAAGCTGGCAAAGCTTTCCGCCAAGGGTTGACGAGTGATGGGTTTTTTGTTCCGCACATCATTTGCGGTTAGTTAACGGCGTCACAGCAAAAACAGGGAAAAGCATGGCGCCCAGCCCCCGCGCATCCACTCTCGGTGACACGTTTCATTTGTCATTCTTTTAATTTCTCGATGTCAGCTTGCTTATGTTTTCATCCGCTTTTTGGTCTGTGCAAAATTATCACTGTTTGCCTTTGTCTTTGGTGTCAATCGTGATTGAGCAAAGCACCAGAAGCTGTCGCCTCGTCGGCTGGCGGACCCCAGCACGATGGGGTGGGCCTTGTGCGAGGCTTTGAAGAGCAAAAAGTTCTTTTGGCATGACAAACTGCCTGCAATCTGGGTTACTCGCCAGATTGGTTACAAACCATTTTTGTCAGATGATGCATAATGCAGCAGCACTAAGCACTCTCTGTAACTGAACGTGTGTGTGTGTGGCAATCGATGCACAAAGATTATCGGCCAGCCGATACCATTGTTTCGAGATGTATTTGGTGAATGAATTTTTGCGGATATGCAATGCGGCAGGCTCAGCCGACACCATCGTGATCAGGCAGCTGCTGCAAGTGGTGTTGCTAGTACTCGTGTACTTTTGAGGTTGTTTCATTGTTTTTGTTTTGATTTTTTGTTCGTTCGCCCGAATCCTTCGCAGTGGCTGCAGTGTAGTGCGGTATTTTCATTATTCTCATCGATAGAGTGCCTGATGTGCTCGATAGATAAGCGATTGACCTACTATTTGATGACTTCCCTTCATTTGCTGTGCGCCAGTGGGTGGGTGGGAGTTCGGCTTTTGTGCTTGTCTTCCGCGCTCGACTGTTTGTGGGTGTCATTGTGATTTGGGAACAAAAATGATGAACCGTACTTTCACGGAATAATCGAGGGGCTTAAACTCGAGCAGATATTTTTCTTCTGAGGCCGGTGAGCATATTTCCTTAGGGCTTTTGCAGAGTCTTCTTGGAGGGCCGCGAAAAGGCTTTGAATGGAAGCAGTTGTCAGTTTGAAAGTGGTCGGCCTAGCCTAGGCTGTCTGGATTCATAAGAGTTCATGAAAATAAATCAAGCGAAAATCGCTGCAACTTTGAAGACAGGTGTAGTCAGGCCAAAAGTACCAAAAGAGAGCTCAGCAATAACAGGACGATGTCAATATTGCCGATACTTGAAAAGTGCCTTGAAGAGGTCGTAACAAATAGGCTTCAAGACTTCATACCTAAGAATTCGATCTTACACAAAATGCAATTCAATTTTTAATCAATTTTATTTATAACTCATTTTTGCATTTCTTGCACATGCTTATCTGCAAAGCCAGAATGGCTTGTCTGCAGATGACTAAACTCACGTACTAGTCCTGTTTGTCCTGAATCATGATAAGTTAATAGAAGCACTGGATATAATTGGCATAAGAGGTCTGATGGAAGATTGGCTAAAAGAACACCAAAGCAATAGACAATTTTGTGTCAAAATCGAACAGATATAAGGCCAAAAGGAAAGTGTGCAGTAGTTTTTTTTTAGGTTGAGTTAGTTGACTTTTTCAGCAATTCACCACGCGCGCACGGATATCGTCATCTGTTCGGATAGAAAGGCAGCGATCAAATCTATGGATTCAGCTACCTTTAATTTCAAGACTTCCCTTAATTGCCGCCTATCTCTTAACGAGATGGCCAAGTGTTTTAGCATCCAACTGATGTGGGTGCCGGGACACTGTGACATTCCAGAGAGTTGCAAAGCGGACGAGCTCGCTAGAAAGGGCAGAAACTCCGTGCTTTTTCCGGATGGAGATCCACCCTCCATTGAAACGCTTGCCCAAACAAACGGCAGATGGATATCTGGCACAGGATGCCTCATTACCAAACAACTCTGGCCTATGATCGATCCCAAACGATCGCTTAGCTTGATCAGATTAAGCAGGCCAAATCTCAGATCTTTTATTGGCGTTCTAACAGGGCACGGAATTCACGCCTCAAGATTAGGCCTTCCCTATTATGATTTCTGCAGAAACTGCTTGGACGAGGATGAGGAAGGAACCATCGAACTCTTGCTATGTAATTGCAGAGCTCTCTTATCCCGTAAATTCAGACTTCTGGGGGCCCTTTTCTTTGTTAATCTGGCTGAACTGAGCACCATCCAAATCAGCCCTCTTCTTCGCTTTATCAAAAGCACAGATTTGTTTGCGGAATAGGTAGCCTAAGATCCGCATGGTAACACAATGGGCCTATGTTTGGCCTAAGTGTGTCTGCTGCTAAACTGCTGCCAACCTAACCTAATTCACCACGTGTTTTGAAAATAATATTTATTTTATTTATCTGATTCGAATTGAGGAGATATGTTTTATCACCAAGATCGAAATTCAAACGACTGTAACAACACCTATAAGATGACGAACGTGCTTCAGATGTGTACCTTTCATAAAGGACATTCCCGAGTATTTCTAGAAGCGTGTTGAATTTTCTCCTCAGCACAGAAGGTTGTTCGTTTTGTGTTACATTTAAATCCAAACTACAAATGGCAGCAAGATTTCTCCATTCATTTGCTGTAGCTCCCGAGGATTGTATTACCTTCTTTAGATTAATCTTTGGCAATCTTTCTCTCATTTAGAAGAACTTAACAATGTAATTGAAATGCATATTTAGCGTTTCCATAATCAATGGTGGGCAGCCTGTTTCAAGATACAGCATACAATTCGGAGTGGCCCGTGGGAGACAAACGATTATTTTGATGAAGTATTTTCGACTGGCTCGAAAGAATTGAACCCCAAACCTGTGCGCCATACAGAAGGATAGACGATGGTGTAGATTGGAAATGTTTATACTTGGCGCTATGCTCAATGTATTTATTTTTGAAGCAAGCTCTCATAGCTTCCTTTAACCCTACTTCAAGATGTTTTTTCTTACGAAGGTTTGACGTTATTAGCACACCGAGATATTTATACTCCCGAACTACTTCAACTGCCTGGCTGTCGAAGGTCCACTTTTCGTTCCTCGCATGTCTTCCAACACCGCCTTTGAATATCATAACTTTCGGTTTTATAAGATTGACTTCTAAGTTCCATCGCTGACAATAATCCCATAGCCTGTTCATTATAAGCTGCATACCGTCTACAGTTTCCGTGAAGAAAACTAGGTCGTCTACATAAGGTGCAATATGACGTCCCTCAAGTATCAAAACTGGGCCTGATCCTTTTTATCTTATATACCAACGAGCTGCTACGGATATTCAAACAGGTCATACCATTCGCGTATGCAGACGATACGGCGATAGTGGTGCGCCACAGATCATTGGACACGGCAACAGGAGGAGTTTGATAATGCGGTGAAATGGTGTCATGATCACGGTCTAACGATCAACGCATTAAAACAAAGATACCCGCAGCTTAAAGCTACTCATCAATAAATTCGCTTTAGAATTGATTCCTGCAGTAGCTGCCCGATTGAGTGGAGCGATACAAATATCTTGGAGTCACCATCGACAGCAAAATTTTCTGTGGGACACACATATCGATGAGCTACGCCTTAGCCTTAATAAAGCTCTGTTTGCACTTACCCATCTTAAGTTCCATGCCACAACGTCTGTGTTTGAGAAAAGTAGACTATGCCCTAGTGGAATTGAAATTGAGGTTTGGAACACTTGCAAATAAACAAGCTTAAGAAACTGCGAAACACAGCGTTAAAAAAGATAAGTGTATACTATCGTCGAAATGATGTTCAACAAGAAAGGGCTAAGGTTGTTCCACTAGATGATGATGATTAAGATGACCCTTCTACTGGAGTACTATGACAACACTCGATTCAGCACACCAATTCAAGATGTGATCAACACCAGAAGGCTGGCACAAGGTATGCTTCAAGAACCCCGATTCTGCAACAACTACAGGAGAAGACAGTTGAAATGTAGTGCAGCAGAAGTTCTCAATACACTTGCTCAACACCGAAAAAACATTCAAAAACTAAGAAAAAAAAACAACAACTTTTTCTTAAACAAGAACTCAAATATGTAGCTAAGTTAAATCTAAATCAAATCTAGGATTTTGTTTATAAATACTAATTAAAATACTAGTTAATTTGTCCTCGAATTGTTGTAAGTAATGAAATGTAGTGATTCACTTAAGCTAAGCTCAGGTTAGGTTAGGTTAATGTGATTGCCACAACTGCAGCAGTTCTGGCCCACTTAGATCCTGATTGGATCCATTGTGATATCAAAAATCGGCAGCCAACGGTTTCTCTTTGGCTTTTATTGGCGCTACAGTCCGGGGTGGAGCTGGGCCTCAACAAACAAGGCTCTCCAACTAGCACGGTCTCTGGCTAGCTGTCTCCAGTGTTGCACGCCAAGTTGGATGAGGTCCTTCTCCACCTGGGTGCGCCACCTTAAACGCGAGCGTTCTCCGTTAGGTTTCCCACGGCTTCGGAGTCGACGACTGTTCGGGCCGGAGCTGAGTTGTCCATACGCTCTACATAGCCTGGCCATCTTAGGCGTTGGATCCGAAGACGCCTGACTAGACTCATGTCGCTGTACAGCTCGCACAGTTTATGGTTGAATCTTCTCCGCCAAAAAATCGTCAACTCAAACAGAACCAAAGATCGCACGCAGAACTTTTCTATCGAAAAGACCAAGTGCTTCTTCATCCTCTTTTGAGATTGTCCATGCTTCCGCACCATAGAGCAAGACAGGGATGATCAAGGTCTTGTACTCAATTGCCTCTTGAGCCCATAGAAACAGCGGTTGGCAAGAGTTACTCTGCGTTTGGTTCAGTACTGATGTTGTTTGTACTATTTACTGCGGAGCCGAGGTAGTCGAAATCCTTGACTACGTCGAAGTTATAGCTGCCCATTGTGATGCTCTGTCCAAGACCAATGGTTTGCAACAAATGAGGTCCAAAAATTTCTCAGCTGCGTTTTCGGATGAGGAATCTAAAAAATTTTTTCTCGCTGATTGTTGCTTTTTCTGATATTTTATCGAATTCCTAGTAATGTTCTGCTTTCTTTGTTCCGACGAAAAATGTTAACAGATGGGAATCATTACCTTATCGAGAACGTTATTGCAAAAAAATGTCGCCAAAACGAAAAAAGCAGCTGTGTGCATTACGCAAGAGGACTTTTAAAAGGACACTGGATATAAAGACAATTTGGCTGTCCCAAGTAAACATAACAATATAAAAATTAAGCTTAGGCCCAACCTGTCTGCTAGGAGGATATAGACTACAGAAGACTGAAGACGGGACAGATTCTACATGTTTCAGTCCGATGAGACTGAAGATTTCAATTGAATGTGATCGTCGTGAGCAAAAATATTTTTGATGAAAAAGCTCAAAAACTGAAATGATGTATCCAGGTTTGCTCGACGCTGCACGTGAGCAATAGCTTGGCACGCTTAGGACGATGCGAATATTTCCGACAACTCTCCTAGGCTCATTTCGTCTCCAATTCTGATGTGTTCGAGTCTAAGAAAACAAGCGGTGGTTAAAAAATCGGCGAATTGGACCCTTGTGATGAACCCCGGTGATCTTCTAATAGATCACGATGTTCATGACAAATAGATAGACACGGAAAAGGTCTAGGCCTCTAGGCCACGAGCTTCTTTTCCGACTTGAACGGTGCTATAGTTGGAGACTCTATTTTGACCAAATAGAGACAGGCTCTAACAATTAATAACTCCAATTTACCACGTCATGGGAAATGAAGACCACTAGCCCTCTGAACAGACTTATTCCTCCGGAAGCATTACTCAACTTTGCCACAACACCTATAGGAAAGTTGGAGGTGTCCATTATATTCCATTACGTACGGGATGGCACTGTTTCTCTTCAGCTTATGTGCGCCGCCTTAATCGTTCCACCAACGATTGCTTCACATTCACCTTAAGCGGTCCTATAGCTAAAAGAGAAGCCAGAAGAAGCCCATTAAGCCTCCAAGCCGATAGTGTGTCTCATCTACTGTCGTCACGTCCAGTTGAAGCCCCAACCAATTCGATCGTGGCATCAACGAGCACCTCTGCCCCATGCCACCAACGAGTCACCCTGTCAACCACCACCTTCTGCGAGCCCATGGATAGTGATCGAAAATCTGACATAATCTCCGTCTGAACCACCATTGGGCGCCACTTCTGAATTCGCAGAGCAAACAACAGGTGATCCTCCACCCAATGTGTCATTGGCTTACTCACCTGCGATGCCAAGCGCAGATACCCTCGAATCAATCGCAGATAACCGCATAACAACTAGTTCAAGCAAATACAAATCGTTTTATCTAGAAAGTATTCCGTTGCGATGTACTCAACTGAACCGATGGCATAAAGGCACTCGCCCCCGTGCGATTCGATCGCCATCGCCAACACTCCCCGTGGATGCTCATCATCGGCCAGCAATTCCGAAGAGTGTCCACGCAAACACCAAATAAAAAAAATAAAAAGACTTCATTATTACAACTGTCGATCGACTAGAAAGATCCACGACCACCGTCTCCGGACCGGTTATGCTAATGCATCTGCGCCCCAAAAATACACCGCATTAGTCTCGTTATATTCATGCCGGACTTTGCATAAATTCGATAGATTCCCCGATACCTCGCCGATCCCCCATTTATGCTCGAAACAATTCCAAATTTTCTGACTCCCTCTCTCACTCTCTCTCGCTGCCACTCTGCTCTGCCGTGCGTCACTTACAGTGAGATTGTTGAGTATCTATTCGTCTTTTCAATTCATCGGCCAACGAATGAAATGATCAATTTTTTCCCCAAAAAGCGAACGAAAATCTCTCAAAAATGAGTTTTTACGCTGTTCGCGCACACGCTTTCAGAAAAGAAGAAAAAAATGGAAACTAATTCAAGTGTGGGCCGGCGCATATACATCGCACTGAATCCACCGAGCAAATGTGTATCTATGGCGCACAACTATTGTTGGGTCTCCATTTCGAATGGAATTGATTCCGTGCCGTGGCGAGAGCGTGGTTCCCGTCTCCAAAGACCCGAAAAAGAATTTCTCCATAAGGTCTGATGTACTCGCCAAGCTGCCGTATTATTGGTAGGGGCCTCGGCGACTGTCAGCGGGGCCGCAAGAGCGAGCGAGAGGGGCCGAGAAGTACGATTCAGGTCTTGCGTGTATCCGTATCTGCGTTCAAGTAAATAATAGACAAGCAGGTAAAAATAATTTCAATGTATCTTCGGGTTTTTTTTTTTCGGTATTCTCTTGTTGGTGGCTTTTCTGGTCGCTGGTCGGTCGGTCTCTATTATTCTGCTCCGGCTTGGGTAGGTGGTGTGGTGGTGGCTTTGTCCAATCTGCGATAAACATTTTAGTTGGAGCACCTCCCATTTTTTTATTCCGTTTCTGTGCTGTGCCTTGTTGCGGTGTACTTCTCGTTTCTCGTTTTTCGTTTTTCGTTTTTTTTTTTTCTTATTTCAGAAGGGGGGCCTTATTTACACATACACTTGCCCCCACTTTGTTGTGTGTAATGAAGATACGCAGTCGCCTTAAGCGGTCCGTGAGATACATACTTACCCGGTCTTGTGGGGAGGGGGGGGGGGGGCATTTGAGCGGATTGTCCGAATAGTTCGTTTAATGTTAAATGAGGTAAAGATGATGAGTTGTTGGTGAATGAGCGCGATCCGTGGGTGTGGGGGCATGTACAGCTTTTTCGTCAAGAGGATACCTACATGAGTATCTGGACTATTTTGTAGAAATTGCTTTTTGAACAAAATCATCATAAATTTACATTTTTTAATCGTTGCTCGGATAATGGATAGTTGGTTAGTGTTGGTCACTTTTGGACGCGCTGGCGCTGGCACGGCGGTCAGAGAAAACACCTCGGTGGGAAAATTTATTGCGTTATTATTATTTTATTTTATTTCACTTAGTTGTATCTGTATCTGCTGGATATTTGTTTGTTTACTTACGACGGCTGGGGCTGTGTGGGGGCTGTGGGGGGAGGGAGAAAATGAATAATTTAATTTGCGCATTAGCACAGAGACTCGAGTGTGTGACCAGCGACAGCGACGATGACGCCTACGTACGCGCGCTCGACTCCGTGCCGTGGTGGCATTGTTTAACAAATGATTTTTTGGCAAAACAGTCTTATGAAAACCAAAACACAGAAAAAAAAAAACACACACAAAAAATTAACACAAAGAGAATTAATTTGAAGTGAAGAAAATTAAATAGATTTATGCACATATTTGAGAGATTTTGAATTCTCAAGCCGCGCCGTGGCGTGGCCGAGGTGGGGGCTGTCACGTGGGTTATGGCGAGGCTTGTCGAAAAAAAAGCCACAAACTCACCAAAACTTCCGTGTTGCAACTCTGGTGGTGGACATAAAATAAAACGCTTGCTTTATTATTTAATTGCAGGCATTTGTGGTTTTATGCGGTTATGTGCGAAATATGATTATGTCGGGGTCATTGTGAGATAGTTTCTCTTTTCAGGGCATTTGGGAGGTTTGTCAGATTTGACGTTCGTTACGGTTCGTGGTGTTCCCACATTTGCCACACGTTTGTTGGCCCAACCATTGAGGACTTCGGTGGTGACGAACGGGCACTGGCTGACTAGTCTAAATAGTCTTTGGGTGGAGAAGAAGACACAGGATCGGTCGAGAGAAAGCGACGACGAATTTGAACCCTCGTTAGACAAATCGTGGAGATGAAGACGAATTAGAGTTTTGATCTGGCTGAAAACTTAGATTACTATTAATTTTCTTTTAGTGGCGCTTCAGTCCGGGTTAGGCCTGGGCCTTAGCCAACAAGCCTCTCCAGTTGGCACGATCCTTAGCCAATTTCGCACTCCCTGTTGTTTGAGACCTTTCTCTACTTGTTGGCGTCATCGGTATCATGGGCAGCTCTATTGCATTGTCCCACTGTTTTGGAGTCGAAGACTCATCGGGCTGGAGCAGCCATAATAGGCTTTGGTTTCGTAGACGCCTGTCTAGGATCATGCGGCAGTACATGGCTGAAGCGTCACCTCCAAATATCGTCAACAGAAACAGGACAAGAGATCGCAGAACTTTCCTCTCGAAAAGACAAAGGGCTTCTCCATCTGCTCTAAAGACTGCCCATGCTTCAGCACCATAGAGCAGGGCAGGGATGATTAAGGCCTTACATAATGTTAACTTGGTCCTTCTAGAGAGGCCTTCAATACTCAATTGCCTCGGTCCTTCTAGAGAGGCCTTCACTACTCAATTGCCTCTTGAGTCTAAGGAAACAGCAATTGTCAATAGTCATTCGTTTAATCTCGGCACTGATGATATTCGCAGTGTTTACCTTAGAGCTGATGTAGACGAAGTCATTCAATACCTCGAATAGCGCTATAGCTGCCCATGGTGCCTTTCTGGCCGAGTCGTCGATGTCGTGCATCACTTCTTGGTAACAACGTATGATTCGTTGTACCTTCATTCACCGCTAAACCAATGTCGGTTTCAATACCAGCAAACGCTTCATTCGTTCGGTTCGCTGTGTTCGACTAATCACGTCAATATCGTCCACGTATGCTAGCAAATGTAGTGCCTCTAGTGTTGGTGAGCAAGTTCAGCATTACCTTCTCAAGGATGATGTTGAAAAAGTCACATGACAGTGCGTCGCCTTATTTAAGACTTTTTCTTTTGACATTATAGGTCTCAGTGAGTTCGTTACGACATTGATGGAGCAGCGAGAATTCGCCATCGTCATCCTGCACAACCTGATGAAGTTATAACATTCTTATATTACAGTATAATAATTCCTTTAAATTTTTATATTTGAAAAAAATATATTATGAGAGGGATAGTATAGGCGCCTCCTGGATAACTCTTACTTCTGCCTGGAATGGACTACAGTGGTTAGGTAGTCGGAGGGACAGGAGGAAGGATCCCAAGTATAACCGACGTGAGTAGACGTACTGCTGAAGTTGCTCCAGTCAGAAACAGTCTAAAATCTCTAAATCCAAATTTTGTTTTTTTGGTCAATCGAAAGTAGTTCAAAGTTCGGAAATATTTCTACGGTTCGTTGCATTAATCAATAAATAATGTCATCTTCATGTCGCATTTCAACTCGGAACAAACACTAAGAGGCTCTCATTACCAACTCCAGATCTCCCTCCAACCACCAAACGCTCATATAACGACATAGAGAGTGTCAGTGCAAAATCAGAATCTTGCTAGAGAGCTTCATCAAGGAACTCTGTTGATAAAAGAAACAACTAGTCTCAACACTTATTCTGCCACTCATCATCCCTATGCTGACGTTATTTTTTGCAAGGTTGACTGCATATCTCGACGAAAGCTGCAAGTAGCGTTCAACGATGCTGTCAGATACATTTATGGATTACGAAGACATGATCACGTTTCTCAAATTACCAACGATTTCCCTGGAACCTCCCTTAAACCTGTCACAGACGCAAGAAACTGCACTTTCTTCCAAAATTTAATAGTAAAGAAGACAGCCGTGTACTTGTTTGAAAAACTTAATTTTGTTTACTCACTTAGAAGACGTGCTCTGATTCCATTTCGCCTTCGCTATACAAACTCATCACGACTATTTTTCATTTATGCAATAAGACTATAGAGTTCACTACCTTTGACTACTACACTACCTTGCTGTCCTTCTCCTTCCTTTCCTAATTCTCCCATCCAATCGTCCCAATGCCTATCTACTTCGTTCTTCTTTTTACTCTCAACTTGTTTTCGTTTTTATTATTATTTTAAATCATGCCAAATTTGTTAAAACTTAGGAAAATACATATATGTCTTAATTCTACCCCTTATTGGTTAAGTTAATAAATTGAATAGACGAACGGATGGCCCAGTTGGTAGAGTGCGGGGGCCCCTGGTTAGCGGTGTCCGCTGTCGAATGCCAGTGAAAGCTCGGTTAATACACTCTTACCTGGTTTTTAAATCTAGTACAGTCACCATTTGCCGTTAACCATTTGCCGTAGTAGTCTGACTGTGGGTATCACAATGGACCAATATGGTCCAAGTGTGCTGGTGAATGCACTAGCAGCCCGCCTACCTAACCTCACCTAATAAATTCAATTGAAGGAGATCTCCAGCGACATCACGGGTAATCCTAGTCCAGTGCATTCCTCGGTTTTGGAGCCATTCCATTGGTATTCTTCCAGATTTTCACCTTTCCTGAATAAACCGTTGGCTCTGTCTCCTCTGCCTCAGATCAATGTTTTGTACCTAACTCGAAGTCTACAAAGGGCGCTGTGTAATGTATAATAATAATAAAATGGTTGACATTGATCTGTCACGAGAGGAAGTGAACTACAGATTTATGGCTAAGTTTGAGAAGCTTTTTCTAGACAGGAATACTCTTTGAGCATTGTCAATGACTCGAAAGAGGTGGAGACGTGAATTATGAAAGGTTGGAAAATCCGAGCACCATCTGGGTAGGAGTCGCCGCACTACGCCATGGCTGGTTCCACAACTGTATAATCTATATGCTTTGAAATTCTCCTTCTTCTTCTTCATTTGGCGCTACAGTCCGGGGTCTGCAACTAGCAGGGTCTCTGGCTAGCTGTCTCCAGTGTCGCACGCCAAGTTGGTTGAGGTTCTTCTCCACCTGGGTGCGCCACCTTAAACGCGGGCGTCCTCTGTTGCGTTGTCCCACGGGTTCGGAGTCAAAGACTCTCCGGGCCGGAGCTGAGTTGTCCATACGCTCTACATGGCCTAGCCATCTTAGGCGTTGGATCCGAAGACGCCTGACTAGACTCATGTCGCTGTACAGCCCGCACAGTTCATGGTTGAATCTTCTCCTCCAAAAACCGCCAACGCAAACAGGACCAAAGATCGCACGCAGAGCTTTTCTCTCGAAAATACCAAAGACTTCCTCATCCGCTTTTGAGATTGTCCATGCGTCCGCGCCGTACAGCAGGACTGGTATGATCAAGGTTTTGTATAGGGTCAGCTTGGTCATTCGAGAGATGGCTCTACTACTCAATTGCCTCTTGAGCCCATAGAAACAGCGGTTGGCAAGAGTTACTCTGCGTTTGATCTCGGTACTGATGTTGTTTGTACTGTTTACTGCGGAGCCGAGGTAGACGAAGTCCTTGACTACCTCGAAGTTATAGCTGCCCATTGTGACGCTCTGTCCAAGACGTCGATGTTGTGTGTCCTTTCTTGATGACAGCATATACTTCGTTTTGCCCTCATTCACCGCTAGACCCATTTTCTCCACTTCTTGATTATATCTATGTGTCCTATAGGCTGTGGTTATATTCCCCAGCTTGCCTTGGTACCTGTCAGCTTGCCTTAAATATCCATGGAAAGCAGCTGTAGCATTGTTTCCATGGCGGCTGAACGAATATAGAAATTCATGCCGATATCTTTTTAAGATTAGTTTTGTTTCCTAATGCTGGCCACCAAACAAGGGCGCTGTATGTAAGAACTGCTCTAGCGACCGCTGTATACTTCCAGTTTGTCATTCTCGGTTTAAGTCCCCATTTGGGACTGAGGAAGCAGCTTCCGCCGCCTTCGTTGAATGTATAACTTTTCTCTGGAAAAAACCATGGCTCTCTTCATTCGCTGTTAACACCGCTGAAGTAGAGCAAGCGCTATAGAGCAAGACTGGGAGTGGGCTCAGTTACTCACTTACCTCCTGAGGCCAAAACACCAATTTCATTGTGTTTGATCTTGGGGCTAGTGTTTTCGATGCTATTTACCACGGGCCAAAGGAAAGGACGTCCTTCATCGCCTCGAAGTTACAATTGTCACGTCATGAATGCTGTGTGTCTTGTAACAAAAACCAATCTGCGCTTCGTATACAGCCGATCACATAAAATTGAATCATTGATGGCTACTCAACCAATCACCTCGATGTCATCAGGAACATTTGCAACTTCAGGTCTCTAAATCATAGAGTTTTGTACGAGCTTTTTCCGAAACCCTCAACTCTGTGTGTTGTTAGATCTTGTGCCTTATGCAACTTGTCATAGCAGGTCATGCCCGATGTCCAAACTAATGGTTACCGTGAGATAGTGACTCACTTCAACTTTCATTTTCGTGTCTAGACTATGTAGACTCACTTCATTTTTGTCACCTAAATTCGATGAATCGCTCGTTGCTCATCGAAGGTCCATTGGCGTGCAAATTGTTTCTGTTTGCAATCTGCACCTCAATCAATTTTAAAGATCAACCCACTTTTCATTCAAAAATTCATTCACTTCGATCTGCGAAGTGTCGCATCTCAATCTCGCGGCACGTTTGCACATAAATCCTTAACTAAAAAACCACTTCCAATTCACTTGCGTCCACTTAGACGTTTTTTGTGTTTTACCGCGAAAAACTCATGTTCCACACCAGCTCAGCGAATCCATTCACCAAATGTGACGGACACTATTATCGGATCGCGTTTCTGATTGAACGCAGCGATTGAAAATACACACTCGCGTGGAACATCGTTAAGAGTGCAACTTTCGTGTGATTAATGAGCGCTTTTAATGAATGAAAATAATAAAGTCACAAAACTAGTTGACCACCTGATGTGACGCGATCGATTCTATCTCGCAGTTCCTGGTTTTGATCGAAGCCTCAGACTTGAGCGTGTCTCTTCGAGGGTCACGGTCTAAATATGATGACTCTATGGAATCAATGAGGAAATTCGAGATGGCGCCGAGAGAAGTTCGATTATTGTTCGGAGATGGCTGGGAGATAAGGAATGCGGTCAGTTCTGCGACGTAGCTGCTGGGAAAGAGAGCTTTGATTTTTCTTCACATTTTCCCTGTTGCCAGAACCTTTAAACCTTTAATGGTCATTCACTTGGGTGGAGGAACCTACAACCATTGTGAACTGTAGAGGTGAGAAATGAAGGACCTATAAAGATGGGGAGACTCCTTAAGGCAAAGATTAAGTGACTTGAGCAATTTCAGTTCTAATGCCACCAAATGAAAGTTAGCACGCCCGGGATTGAACCGTGAACATGCAGGAGTATGAGTTGCCAGCTCATGACGAACGTCGGTTTGAACATCCCGCTTCGCGAATTATGTCACACGCTGACGCGAAATCATATCTATTATGTCACTGCCTCGGCAATGCCCTCCGATCGGATAACGATTTACTGCCAATCGCCACACCATTCATGATCGAGCATGCGACCGAGAAAGTAGACGTGTATACATATTACAGTGAAAGATATTATCTTCAGCTCGTGCATTTTGGACAGACAAATAAGTTCGAAATCATTGAACGATTGCTGCCATCATTGTCGTTGGTTTTACGTCATCTTTGCAAAAAAAAAAACACGGGCCAATGGTTACGTTGGACAACAATGAACCACACCAAATGGTGATTTTTTCTGTGTTGCTCATCTCACAAAATACCCTGCCTTCGCTTCTTCTTCTTCAGGTGGCGCTACAGTCCGGGGTGGACCTGGGCCTCAACCAGTAAGCCTCTCCAGCCGGCACGATCTTTTGCCAGCCGTCTCCAACTGCGCACACCAAGTTGGTTGAGGTCCTTCTCCACCTGGGTGCGCCATCGGTTTCGTGGGCGTCCTCTATTGCGTTGTCCCACTGGTGCGGAGTCGAAGACTCTTTGGGCTGGAGCAGTGTTTTCCATGCGCTCTACATGGCCCAGCCATCTTAGGCGTTGAATCCGAAGACGCCTGACTAGGCTCATGTCGCTATAGAGCCCGTACAGTTCGTGGTTGAATCTTCTCCGCCAAAAAATCGTCAACTCAAACAGGACCAAAGATTGAACGCAGAACTTTTCTCTCGAAAAGACCAAGTGCTTCTTCATCCGCTTTTGAGATTGTCCATGCCTCCGCACCGTACAGCAGGACAGGGATGATCAAGGTCTTATATAAAGTCAGCTTGGTTCTTCGAGAGATGGCTCTACTACTCAATTGCCTCTTGAGCCCAAAGAAACAGCGATTGGCAAGAGTAGTTCTGCGTTTAATCTCGGTACTGGTGTTGTTCGTACTGTTCACTTGCGAGCCGAGGTAGACGAAATGCTTGACTACCTCGAAGTTATAGCTGCCTATGGTGACGTTTTGGCCAAGTCGTCGATGTTGTGCGTCCTTTCTCGATGACAGCATATACTTCGTTCACCGCTAAACCCATTTTGGCCGCCTCCGCTTCAATACCAGCATACGCTTCATTGACGGCTCCCCGCCCTCGCTAAAGATAATAAAATTGTTGAAGTTCGCGAAAAAAAGATCGTGCACACAACACGAATTGTAAAGAGGGAATTCAGTAATTTGTTAGCATTGTATTGATAAAATTCTTTACATGGTGAGAATGGCAGTGATAATTGAGCATATCTGACTCTTTGACATATGAAAAACCACGCGCCAATCGCCGAAAATAGAACTTCGAAAAACAAAACCGTTTTCGTTCACCCATTATTACCGACCTAACCTCATGCGCAGAGCAAGAGGTGTAGTTTCAAGTCATTTGAAAAACGAAACATTAATGAACATGAACATTAATGTCCGAACATTATGCTCCGCCTACAGCTAGTCAGTCAGAAACCTTGTCACACAATAGAGCATTGTATGTGAGTGTTCCCTCAGCATTTTAGAGTGTTCCCTCAGCATTTTAGAGGGAACACTCCATTAGGTTTGAATAAAAGTAGAATTTGTTAAGCTTAATGAAAACCCTCATATTTGACAGTTGAGCGTTTTCTCCATTTTGGAATGAAAAAAGATGAAACGTATTGAGTGTAAACTTAAAGAAGTTAAGTCTGCATTGGGAGCAATTTCAATAGATAAAAAAGTTAAAAAAAAAAATAGTGGATTTGAATAGAACGAAGGCGTTATAAGCTGAAATGTCGATTATGTTACAGAACACCACTTGAGGCCGCCGTTTTGTCATTCATTTGCAAGTTCAGCTTTGTTCAATGTGCCTACACCACCTTTACGTTTGTTGTAGTCTAGTACTATCTCGGGCTCTTAAAGCGGACGATTACTAATTTCTGAATCATGATGTAGCTTGCTAAGTAGAAGCATAGATTTACTCTTTTTAGGTATGTACGAAAAGTTTAAGAAAAAATATGGAAACTACTGTTTCAGAGATTTAATAATATAATAATGTAGGGGGCGCGACAGTCCGAGGCGTACCTTGCCCTAGCTTCTACAGCAACCACTCGTGTTGTGCGTGCTATTGTTCTCTCACGAGTGGAAGGGGCGTCAACAGTTTTATGTCGACTCCGAACGGCAAAGGTTGAGAAGCGTTTTCTAGACAGGAATATTCTTTGAGCACTGTCAATGACTCGAAAGGGATGGAGCCGTGAATTTGTGAAGGTTGGAAAATTCGACAGCGACCATTCATCTTCTCAATTTTTGGTTTTTTGGCACCACCAAGGGAATATCGGAAGGTAGCTGCTTGCTTAACCATTCTTTGTTGTGAAATTATACTGGGATCGAATCACGGCATCTGTGAACGCCTCGTCCATTATACGAACGAACCTATTGGGATTATGTCAAACGAACGCATTTCAAATTAATTATTATCATCATCATCCTCTTGTGACCCGCATGATCCACTAAAGGGGTCGCGGAGGTAACCCACGTACTAGAGCTCTCCAGGCAACTCGATCCTCCGCCATCTACTCTAATTTATCAGGGGGCTATGCCCAAGCGTAACCAAACAAGCTTCTGGACCTGGTCCAACCACCTCATCCTGCGTCAGCCAAGTGGTCGCCAACCGGATGGAATCGCATTCCAGAGGCGCCTCGGAAGTCGTGATGGTGGGGACGTTAGTGCTACGTGACCAAAATTATTCTGTATAGGAAATATTGTAATAGAGCGGAACGTAGCAAATGTAATAGTTAAACGTCAAATAAGTGTCATTTGTGAAATTATTTATGTACGATTGAAACAAGCGATGGATTCTGTTTTGCAATTCTACTTGAGTTCCTCTAATTCAGAAAATATTAATATTATAGAAAGATTGGTCCGAAGGTAATTAAGAGACAAAAGTAACCCTTATGAATGATTGAAACACAATAACCGGAATGTATTACATTTCAATTTTCAAATTCATTAAACGTTTTGTCTTGAATAAAGAGGCATTGAAACATGTTCCCTCTAAACTTGAACAAAACCCACACTTTCTACTGCACTACCTCCTGTGTATCGACTGTATCGACACATTCGCCGTCGACATCGACTGTTAAATTCTATGTTTTGCGAGGGACTTAATTTGATCCAGTTTGTCGTGAAAAATGTAGTCATTGTATTTTATGTATGCACTTATTATATTTTAACTTTTATTCACATGATTTATTAAGTCGATGTAGCATTTCGACCTCAGTATATGAGTTTGGCCAAAAAAGATGAAATCTAGTTCAAAATAAAGTTGTTTATAATTCAGCCTTTTTTCAGTAATTGTTGTGTCAATGTTTGGCTAAACGGCACGGTGTTCCACAGACAATGAAAACGCATTTTGCACCTCCGAGGCAACATTAGAAGGGTCAAAGCAAGTAACAACAGACATTTAAAAATCAAACAATCTGATTCATATCAGAATTGCAGTCAAACCTCTGTAAGACGGTATTTATTTATCCATAAGTCGACTCTCTGTAAGTCGAAAACCTGCTTACATCGAGCTTTGTGACATGTTTATTCGTGATACTTTTATTTTATTACAATTCAAAGTCTGAAGAATACAAGAAAGAAAATAGGCGTAACTTTTTGTTTGTAGTTAAATACAAAAGATTTTTAAATTTATGGAGGAGTCGCTTCTGCATTTTAAAATTAATCGTATAGGCATTCATGACGTCTGAAACTTCGTGCAGTAAAATATCACCGAGAAAATTAAAAAAAAAAAAAAATTTAAACAAAAAAAAATCCTGATTGTGGGTGAAATCGAAAAGGCTAAGAAAATTCGGATGTTGCCACAAAGTTTGGTATTCCCCGAATTAAATTTTCGGATGCTCCATAAATCGAACACTATATTTGTTCCCGTAACTATTGGAGGTTCAACAGTTTCCGGATTTGAGAGCGCAACCAAATCCACGAAATCTAAGCGCTCAAAGCAAGATCGCTTGAAGAAAGAACTCCTTGTTCAGTGTACTAATTTCGTAACACCTTTCCCGCATCTATTGTTGAAAATCAATCTTTTAGTAAACTATCTGTACTTTTTAATTTCATAAATATTTGCATTAGAACCAAATAACGTTGTGATGGGTATCCCTGAACTTTAAATGAATTCAAATAGATTCTGTGGAAGTCACTGACTTCAACCGATTTAAAGTGAACAACTTTGCTGGCTTCAACTGGTTTAAGATGAATTTATATTTAGTGAATCCAATTGACTTGCATAAATAATTTCGATCAGTGATAGCGAAAAATGTAATGCATTATATATTGATTTCAAAGGAATGGTGAATTATTATTATTTTTTAAGTCCCAGTTGCAATTGTTACATTTTACAGAATAAAAAAAAACGATCGCTTCGTTACGAAGTTCACTTTATTTTGTTGTTTTCTTGTTTTGTATTATTTTAAATTTCATTACAATTCTTTAGCTGATAAAAGAGAGCTGACAAATGATAGCTGAGTTAAAGTTAACGGGGAATTGGAAAGGAATTGGTATGCAGTTGGACAGAATACAGTGGGTTGGAAAAGTTTCGTGTCATGTCATTTTCTTATATAATTTTTCTTATAACAACACAGTCTCATTTCATTTTGATTACTTAAACAAAAAAAAAAGACAAACTCTTGGTTTCAGATTCGAAGAATACATTCTGTTTCAAATTCTGACACCGTCAAAATGTCCAAAGGGTTTTGTCGTTGTTTCCCTTTGGCAATATATAATAATGGGTAGTCGAAAAAGTCTTATCGTATTCTGTCAATAGATGTCGTTGGAGTCGTCTATCTCCAGTGCTACCAATCACATTGTGTCATACCATATGGTGTTGGAAAGGTGACATTTTATGCTTCATTTAACCAAAAAAAAAATTCGGAGAAGTTAAAAAAAAGTTACAGCTGTTCAAAAATGAGTGAAAATAATGAAGAAATTCGCTATATTTTGAAATTTTTGTATAAAAAAGGTAAGAATGCCACGTGAGGCACCAATGAAATTTGTGAAGTTTACGGAGACGATGCTGTATCAGTTCGTGTAGCACAACAATGGTCCGCTCGCTTCCGTTCTGGAAATTTCGATGTGAAAGATGCACCCCGCTCTGGTCGACCTATCGTTGAAAAAGTCGATGAAATTATGGAAAAGATTGACTAGAACCGTCACATAAGCAGCCATGACATCGGAACTAATCATTCATCATCAAATGGTTTTGAACCATTTAAAAAAAGCTGGCTGCAAAAATAAGCTCGATGTTTGGGTACCACATGAATTGTTCGTGAAAAAAGTTTGTTTAGAAGTACGAAAAGACTTTTTCGACTTTTTCCACTCGTGTTGTGCGTGCTATTGTTCTCTTACGAGTGGAAGGGTCCTACAGTTTAAAGCCGACTCCGAACGGCGAAGTTGAGTAGCTTTTTCTTGACTTGAGTACTCTGTGAGCATTGTCAGTGACTCCAAAGAGGTGGGGCCGTGAAATATAACAAGTGGTAAATTGGGGTATCGAACCTGGCACCCTCTGCGCAGGAGTCGACGCACTAACCCACTACGCCACGGAGACCCACGCCCTACGCAATATTTATAATTTGTGCATAAATATATTTCAGTTAAAAGATATAATTCGTTAATATCTGAATTGTAAATTGTGCTGTGGTACTTTCCTTTGTAAAAATATGAAGAAAAAAATAAAACTTAAACTGAACCTTGAAATGGCCTTTTCTAAAAATTCCCCCCTTCTCTTATTTATTTGATTTTTTACCAGATCATAGAAGTCGCATACAAAAACCCCAAATGCGCGCCCCACTTCCTTGTTGACTCAACCCTGCTTGTCGATCAAATCAAATCACCCCCTCGTCCTTGAAGCCGCCTCAACAACGGCCCAAATACAAAATGGCATCACATCAAAAAACCAAAAAGTCCTCGTGTACAAATGATCAACTCGGCCATTTATTATTATTATTATCTCTCGTTATTTTTTCCCGCTCATGACAGCTTCATAGCATTAATTCTTCGAAAAGTAAAACAAAAAAAAAAAAGAATCAAAAAAATACAGTGCCGAGTTTCTCTCAGTCGGCTAGCCGCGCACATTTTCCATCCACAGAACCACACCTCACAGATGGTCACTTGTTACTTTCGTGTGTAGCGTGACGCAATCCATTTCATTTCACATCTTTCAATTCGCTACTCGTTCTCGTGACATCTCAAGGAAATAATTGTCTGAAAATCATTTCATTATTATTCTATCTTTAATCTTAAACAAAAATTATTTCATCTTTCATCCAATACGATTTCTGATACACACTCGCGGTTGCACGCACACACGGACGGAGACCCGTCCACCACCAGCAGCAGCAGCAGCATCACAGCACAGCACAGCACTTAATTACTAAGCTAGAAGAACAAACATAAACATCAAGTGAGATTTCAGTTGGACATTTTAATTGTGTTAAATCGAGAATCTAAATGAAATTCAAAAATAACACACTCTCGCACATCTCCTGTCGTGTACGAGATACATTCGTTTCTGTTCTCTGTTGTTGTTGTTGTTGCTTGATGTTTTTGTTCCGTAAGAAATAGAGAGACAATTTTTCGTACGTTCCCTCCAGGCAGCGGCCGCCATCCACAGCAGCATCTCGGTGTATCTCAAGATAAATTATATATCTATGTTAATTAGAAAAGCATGAGTCCAAAAGTTTTGTCGCCTTCACGATCGGCGCTGATCGCTTCGTGTGCGCACGGATGTGTGTATCTCTTCATCTACATCGATGAAGGTATAGCGATGCTGTGTACACTGGATTCATATCAAATGCTCGAATATAAATAGTTTGATTACCTACACTGAAAATAATTAACCGCCTACACGTCGAGATATATTTTATTATTTTCTATTTCAAAAACAAGAAGACATTTATTTGTCCCCGGCGTCCCCTTTCGGGCACCCCCTCGTTGGATCGTGATCATGCCGCGGGCTTGGGGAGGATCGCACCAGTAGCTGTGGGGAGACAAGGAGAAAAATGTCACTAGTCCCTCCCCCCCCATCCTCTCTGAAGTGCATGCAGCATCGCGTTCGGAGAGAGAAAAGTTTGTTTTTTTTTTCCTTCGGCACGCTCTGCGGTGGCAACTTCCAAGTGCATTCGTGTCGCTGGCCGTTTTCAGTGTTCCTTCCGCTCAAAGATACATCGCCCATTGCCACAGTGCCAGAGCGCTGCGGCGACACACTCCAGTCGGGTGAGCTAGGTATCAGCCAGCACCTGTTTGGAAAATGTTACTCGTGATGCAACAGCGAATGCAACTGTGACGCGGCCAGGAGAACAATAAATCTATCGGATTCGTTGGGAGAGCCTCTACAAATTCGGGGCAATAAATCAGGATTGCTTTTAGAATCTGTTTTTTTTTTCCGAGCATTTTTTTTTCGCAGGAATTCAGGGCCACGCTAGACACATCGAGTTGACTTAGTTTTGTGTCAGATAACATTTGTTTTTTGTGAAGCTTGCAGATACTTTTAGATTTTCAGATGTCGGTTAGACTGGTGTTGGATTAATGCGCCGCCGTCTTGGGACGCCATGTATTTCGTGATGTAAAATTGAGAGTTTTCTGCTTTTACCGAGTGATGGATTCATTTTTTTGGGATTTCCTGTTTGGATATCCAAACAGATTCGTTTCGGGTGTGTAGGTGTAGGAGACTGCGTTTTTTTTTTTCAGGTCAGTGCTGAATGCGGTAGGCTTTGTGGGGTGGAAGCTATCTGCTACCTAATTTGTTCTTGCCTTTCCTTGGAGTAGCAGCTCACTTTTTGACTTTTTTTAAAATTAATATTGCTTACTTTCTAGACTAAAATACTCAAAACTGGCTTATCTATCTTTATCTTAACAAACGTTCTTGCACCTAACCTACTGAGCCTACACGCGTTCCTTTTGACATAAACTATGTACAGGGTGGGTCATCCAGTGATTTTTGTAAATCATAGGTTGTTTTGACACTGACATCTGCACCCCGCTCGACATCTTGGCAGAAAATCAGTATCATACCTTCGCGGATGGAATTGAGTCCCTTTGCGTTTGGAGACACTGACAACTTATTTCCATAGTGATTGCGGTGTAGCCCAAGCAGTGCGTTTTTTTAAAGAAGAAGTTAAAGAAGTTGGAAAATAAGTCTTGGTCGAAATGAATCATCCTGCTGAATGAAAGTTTGTGCAAAAAGTTCGTGAGATTGATATGCTAGTGTACAACACTCATGGTCCCAGTCATCGTACGGTACGCACAGATGAGAATATGGCCACTGTGGCCGAGAGCATCATTCGACCAATGCCAACAACTTTTCGGTCAACGATGGGCTTTACAGAGCCATGTGAGCCGCCTTTTTTTTTACTGAAGTTGAACACTTGGATTGGGACGACCTCTGGTTCAACCAGGATGGCGCGTCATGCCACACAGCACAAGCCACAAACGATCTTAGTGCGCCAAATTCAATCCTTTTTTCTTGAGGGGAACCTTAAAGAACCGATGTTATGCAAACAATCCGGAAACGATTCAAGTACTGAAGGCCAACATCGTCCAAGCAGTCTGTGAGCTACAGGCCGAAGCCATCAAAAAGGTCTTGGAAAATTGGAGTGACAGAAGAGAATGCGCCTTGAGCGAGGTTTGGACGACGTTGTATTTCATAATAAATGGGAATGTTTGCTCTTACTCATAAAGCCACAGTACATGCGAAAGAAAATGATTTTCTTCATTTTATTGCATTTTCAAAAAGAAACTTCTATTTGGCCCACCCTGTATTTTGTGTTCAGGAACAATCTTGTTTTTTTTTCTGGATTATAGACTCTAGAGGCCATCTTTCGTTGCGCGTGGTATTCTTCCCTCACGAAAAAAAAGACAGAAAAGCTAAGTCTCAACAAGGAAATTAGAGGGGCATCCGATGTCGAAAGATGATAAAGAAGAAAGTCACGTAAAATGTATGCTTAAACGTTTGCCATGCTTACCAGGGTAGTTGGTGTTGGCTTGTCTTTCCGGAACTTTATGGCAACAAGTGACTTTCCAACGAGAAGGCCATGATTTTCCACTTCGTTGATCAACCTTTTTGACACAACCGTCTGCGATATTGAAGCCATTCCTTACTACATCTCTGAGTCACAACACAGCAGAAGATGAGCATCAAGTAGCTACACACACTTGCAAGCTACATCGTACATAAAGGGTGGTTTACATTTTCTGTGCAAGCTGATTTGACAGTTCTCGGTTGTTTTGAGGTTAGGCTGGTTTGCCAATTCAACATGAATAGACACTGCTGTTCGAGAAACTCAAAATAAAGACATTTTCAGACACCCTTAAATCCAGAAAAAGTCACATCATATCCCGATTGGTCCATATGAACAAACGCAGAGTAACTCTTGTCAACCGGTGTTTCCTTCCGCTCAAGACGCAATTGAGTAATAGAGCCGTTTCATATAAGACACTGTCCATCACAGTCCTGCTGTACGGCGCGGAGCCATGGACAAGCTCAAAAGCGGGCGACGACTGCCTGTTTGCATTGACGGTATTTGGAGGAGAAAATTCTACCACGGACTTTATCGTTTGTAAAGCGTCTACGGATCCAACGCCTAAGGTGGCTGGGCCATGTAGAGCGTATCGAAAGCTAAGCTCCGGTCCGCAAAGTCTTCGACTCCAAACCAGGAAGACAAAGCAACAGATGGACGACCACGTCTAAGGTAGAGCACGCAGGTGAAGAAGAACTTGGCGTACACGACTGGACGCAGCTAGCCGGAGATCACGCTAGATGCAGAAGGTTGTTGGTTGAGGTCAGGGTCCACTTCGAACTGTGGGACAAGATGAAGGCTACGAACTTCCTCTTGGTCATCGATTTATTAAAAAAAAAAAGAGTTCAAATATTAACAACGGAATAATAATCAAAGGCTAAACAGATAGACCACCGTCTGGTGTGTTGTACCACTGTAAAGGGGATTGTTAAATTCTTGTACAGAATTCCTTATTAAAACGGGGACAAGCAGTTACACTTTATTTCGGTAATCAATTGCAGCTGAGATAGTGCCCTAGATGGCATAAGCTACTTAAATTATTTTTGGGTTCTGAATCGTAAAATATTTAATGAGAAATGTGAAAGTCCGACAGCGACTCCTTCCTTGAGTCCCCTTTGACAGCGCCAGCTATAGAAGCAACATTTCTATCTAACATCGTGTATAGATACTTCTGTGGTCGCCAGAAGCCGTTTACAAGCCGCCTGATAGGTTCATCCATATAAGTGGGGCTTCAGGCCGGATCGACCAAATCGTTAGACTGAAGATTTTGAGCTCAACACTTACCAGCTTTTCGTTGATTTGTATCGTCAAATAAAGAAGAAGATTCCCTGTTTCCGAATTTATGCAGTCTTCTGTAAATGCGTTTCCTGTGTTTGGCCGTAAGTGTAAGTTCTGGTTTTTCGACTGATTGGATTTTTCCTGCAGCCAACCAACCTTTAAGTCATTGACATTGAAGCCACGGTAGTGTAACTTGCTTCAGACGTTAAGCCAATCATCCAGATTGCTTGGGCTCACCCTTTTGCAAACAAGAACAGTGAATTATCACACAGAAAGGTCTTCCCGAATTGAGAGTAACTTTAAATGACTTCAGTGCGGATACAGAAGAAAGGAGGAAACAGGTACTTAGAGACACATTTTCGCAATGCAACGAGCCACTTGAGTATCAGACCTGCTAAAATAGCGGAATTTTTATAAATGGTAGACTAGTAAGCTTAGAATAACAAGAACTTAGGGGATGTTCATTGTGTTTCCCCCGTGAATGCAGTCAAAAGCATTGCTCTCGAACAACTAATCGCAGTAAAGCAATAAACATTATCTAAGCATTTTTTCAGTTGCATCTAACTTGCAAATTGTATGTATGATGATTAGGTCGGGTCTGATATATGATTTATGCCATAATACATTAAAACCTGTTTTTTTTAAGTTAAATAAACACATAAAGTGAATTCGAATGGTCAACATTTTATTTGGACATTGGTTAAACAAAAATAGTGTTCTATTCCTATGTGGATCGCCGTGGCGTAGTGGGTAAGTGCGTCGACTCCTACGCAGAGGGTGCCAGGTCGATGCCCAAATTTACCAACTTTGATAATTCACGGCCACACCTCTTTCAAGTCACCGACAATGCTCAAAGAGTATTCCTGTTTAAAAAAGCTTCTCAACTTCGCCGTTCGGAGTCGGCTTTAAACTAGATAGGTCCCATCCACTCGTGGAGCACGCACAACACGAGAGGTTGCTGAGAAGCTAGACCCAGTTCCGTCTCGAATTGTCGCGCCACCCATATTACATTATTATTATTATTCTTATTCTGTACAAATGTCGGTCGCGAGTGCGCCATACAAGATCCATTCTGAAGATACACTTTTGAATTACTGCTTCCGGCGTTGCGCCTGGTATTTACTCGATTACATGAGCATGTTGACTTTCAACTCTTGGATCGCAGCTGGCTTATCGGCGAAGGATGTAGTCTATTCACGTATCATCTAATAATCTACACCGAGACTTGATTTAGCAGATGGTAAAGGCAAAATGTGAGTCGCTGTGGCGTTGTGGTTAGTGCGCAGGTCCGAATCCGCAATCTACCAACTTTCATAATTCACGGCTTCCAGCTCTTTCGAGTCACCGACAATGCTGAAATAGTATTCCTGTCTAGAAAAAGCTTCTCAATTTCGCCGTTCGGGGTCAGCATAAAACTGAAGGTCCCTTCCACTCGTGAGATGACAATAGCACGTACAAGCGAGTGATTGCTGAGAAGCTAGGCCCAGGTCAGCCTCGGACTGTCGCGCCACCAATATTATTATTATGCTGGAGTTGTTGTCAAAAATGAGTATATTCGTGACAAATTTTCAAACTATATTGAAAACGACTAACGCAATTCCATGAAGCCTAGTCTAAATGAAACCCTGGCGCTTTAGACCAAGGTTGACTAAATCCTAAATTCAACTGTAACTCATTATCTTCTTGCCATCTCTGGAGGGGACCTACTGTTTTATACCGACTCAAGTCTTTGGGTATTGTTTGTGTTTCAAGAGATATCAAATAAATAAATGTTCATGTATCCATCGGGACTTTAATGTCGGAACTTCGCAGTAGGAAACAATCCATTTTTTCTTGAGTTTTTATTTATTACCATTTATTGAACTGTTTGAGAAAAATCCCTCAACACTCAAATCTGGTCCCCTATGACACAACACCCAACAACCGACTTTTCTTTCACCAACAAGTTCAAACGTGAAAAAAGACGTCCGACCGGAAAAGCGTGTGAGAAATGTACAAAGTTTGTGATCAACATCCCACTAACCACTCTATTTATAACCAATGCATCGAACTACTGTTTAATAAAATAAATTATAATAAATTCAAAACTGTTCCCTATCGTTTCTTGATAATTAATTGTTTCTGTTGTACTTTACTTTATGCATACCGGGGTATATCTTGGGTGTTGATCAGGCGGATACTTGGTCACAACTATATCCCTACGCCCCAAAAATACTAGTGTTTTTATTTAATTTGCTTTATTTTTCATATTTGCTAGATTTCTTAGATGCTCGATACGAGTGTAGTTCGAATAAATAAAAATAATTCGTTTAAAATTTCTAAACCACACCCGGGTACGCGGATGTTGACACAAGATAAGTATGTGATAAGTTTACAGTGGGTCTCAAATCTAACTAAAGCGGCCCATATTGGCAATTAAATAAAGCCTTCGACGACAACCGAGAGTCTTCGACTCCAACCGCGAGGGACAACGCTGAAAAGGAAGACCACGCCTGCGATGGTGCACGCAGCTGGAAAAGGACCTCAATCAGCTAAACATGCGTGGCTGGAAGCAACTAGCACAAGACCGTGCTAGATGGAGATGCACGTTGGCTGAGGCCCAGGTCAAACCCGGACTGTAGCGTCAGCCAAAGAGGAAGATTTGGTAATTAAATAAAAAATTTAATAATAAAATAAGAAAAAAAATATTTGGTAATACACAATTTTATTAAGACACTTATTGTACAATTTGGAGAATATTTATGGTCTGTGGGCGAAAATGCACATTATTCTTTAATTTCAGACGAGAAAGCAATGTTATCCTCTCAACTACTTCTAATTCTGTTTTTACAAAGAGGTTGCCAACAACGTGTAAATAAAGCAGGGCAGAGGGAGGTACCTTTAATCATAGAAAAAGAAACAGGTTCTACATTCTTCAATCAAGGGTTCCTATACTAGTAGGATGTTCTCTCAGTGGTGTCTTCAACAGGATTAAGATTTTCTCTTTCCGACTCGATAGCACTGCTCTGCCGCTAGCCGCTGAGATCCAGTATTGGATAGCTCCTTGCATAATTCATGACAACGAGTCATACAAGACTTCAGATCACGTCGAAACTGTGCAGATCTTTTGCCAATAGGATCGTTTGTGACGAAATGATTTCCTAATTTATTAGCAAGCTGAAGACTAGAATAAAGCTTGTAGTTAATTGATCGGGTGCATGAATATCACTGCTTCTGTAAAACGATCTCTAAGGCAGCTTCTATTATTTCGTCCTCACTTACAACTTTCTTATCTAGCAGTTCCCCAACATGATCAAATGCTATGTCATCAAGACCCTCTCCGCCAATGTGCCAAAGTGATTATAGAGGAGTACACGTTCGTATTTTCAGGGACATAATTTTTGGATTTAGATTTTTTTTTTCGTGGTAACTGAAATGAAATCGTGTAAAGACGGCTTCAATTTTCTTTTCTAGACCGTGTTAAACCAAAACCGTGTAAATGCAGGCCGTGTAAAACCAAATTGCGTGTACTGTGAAATATTATTGCATCGTGTAAGCCAAAAACGATTGTGCGATGGATTGAACAAAAATGGCCCGCTTTACACACACTATTTGGGCGGTCTAACCTAATCTGACGGTGAGTGTATTTTTCCTTCCAAGTTGAGCTACTTGTTTTTTTATATTTATTTGATAATTTATATTGAATTTTTGGTGACCAGGAACACAGAGAAAAAATACCTAAGCGATAGCTAAATTTAGTGTTTTTTGAAAACAATGTTCCTCCCTTTGACGAAAAGTATCTCATGTATAAGAGTGTATAATTTGTTAGTTCGCAAGGAACTTGTAGTTAAATAAATAAATCAATTTTTAATTTTTAGTTAAAATCTGATTAAGATATGAAAGTATCTCATGTATAAAATGTTCATAATTTGTTAGAGCGTATGTAACTTGCTGATAAATAAATAAATAAATTATTGTCTTTCTGTACTATGATCCAGAAATGAAGTATTACAGAGATGCCCGACTTCTATCTCTCTTGCCCCTTAAGATTTTTGACAACTGTTTTCTATAACGTGTTCATAAGCCAAATTGACCAATCGGAGGATGGCATTTACGTTATTTCGTGAATAACCGTCAAAAATTCATGAATATCTGTCAAAAAAGGCACTCAAATTCATCGATGGACTAGGGGGTAATCAGCTGTGAAGTCGGCTATCTCTGTAATACTTCATATCTGGATCATAGTTTAGAAAGACATTAATTTATTTATTTATCTACTAGTTACTAACGTACTAACAGATTACGAACTCTTATAAATGAGATACTTTCTTATCTTAATCATATTTTAATGAACAAGAACTTTAAAAGTAAAAAGGCTAAACTATTATATTTTAAAATGCAGTCTGATATCAGATATGTCCAGATTTTGTGAATACTCGTTGAAAACTCTAACTACCCTTGTAAGTGGTTCCTGCCTCCCGTTTTTTTTTAATTCATTTTTATT
Source organism: Eristalis intricaria (assembly GCA_964034865.1). Taxonomy (NCBI): domain Eukaryota; kingdom Metazoa; phylum Arthropoda; class Insecta; order Diptera; family Syrphidae; genus Eristalis; species Eristalis intricaria. Next base: position 52,560,100 of record OZ035874.1, read on the forward strand.
TTCGGAATTCATGAAGACTTACATACTAGACAAAAATGGTTAAAACTAGTTGGACGAACATTTTTACTATTTCTAACTTACTGGCCCTAGGCAGGCACTCTAAGCTAAACTTAATCTTATTCTATGTCATTCGACTTAAACTAAGGATCTATGCATTTAAAGAAAACTTGCTTTAACTGTACAACTTAATATTAAGAAAAATTTGGAAAAAACTTAATAACAGAACTGGATATACTTAAGACTTATATACTAACTTACACACTACCTTAAAAATAACTTAAACTAACTTAAGCTAAACTACATGCATATACATATGTATATATGAATATATAAACATATGCATATGTATGTGCATTGATATATACAATGTATACACATAGGTACACAGTGGTGTTCGTATGTGAATACTCACTTTTTTTTTTTTTTTTTTTTTCGTTATTTACAGCTTACATCTACCTTAAAAACTACCCTAGGCTATGTAGGGCGGCCATAGGTTGCAGCTTATAGATTTGCATTTGACTGCTGCAAGACATTGACCGACTGGTCCCCCATTCGGGGATACGTACTACCCTTTCTACCCCGGGTCTAAAGGGTTCGACGAGGGAGTTGACCTGCCTTCCGTATTCTATATTATGTAACGTAATTACTGTCGAGTACGGAGTGACCGAATGGGCAAACAAAATTGAAGAAATGACAAAAGATATGTACATTTTATATAATAAGATAGAACATCCATGGCAAACATTACGTCAAGTTTTAAGAGATTTTAAACCAAGCAATAAGATACCTTTCTTTATCTTTTTTTTCTTCTTATTTTACCATCACAGGGCAAACACAAAACACTACGTTCTCTTAGTGCATGCCCCCAGTAGCGCCTTACACAACAGACGTTTGTTGCGCGACTTAGGATCATCCACCGATTTGCATCTCACAGATTACTTCAATAAACAATAATATTATTAATACAAAACCAAAGAAAAAACACAATTCTTAAATTCCAATCGGGATAAGCTTAGATCAATTTCGTTGCAAAGTTCATTAAATGTTTTTATGCACCTAGTCATAGGTTCATTGCAACCATAAGTTGTTCTATGCATTCTATCAAAAGGCATATTTCTAACCGGAAGAGATCTTTGGGAAGCACATATATTTATAAGCAAAACCAATTCTGGTGAATTTATACGATAATTAATTATGTCACGCCTGAAACTTAAGGTTTGCAAGCCAATGATCTTGCATCTTTCGTCATAAGGAGGAAGTTCGTCAAACATGTTTGATTTACGGATGGCATACGTCGTAAAGTTTTTTTGAACTCTTTCGAATCTTTGTTCTTGAGCACTATATGGGGAGTCCCAAATAATGGAAGAATATTTTAAATGAGGCCTAGCCAACGAGAAGGATATAGTTTTGGGGCTATAAACATCTTGGAAGTCTTTACTATTCCGCTTTAAAAATCCTAACAATGAGGTAGATTTAGATATGGCATAATCATAATGTAGTGCAAAATTTAATTTTGAGTCAAATACGACCCCTAGATCTTTAACTTCTTCAAGACGATGAAGCAGAAGATCATTGATAAAATAATCATATAAGAACTGCGCAGCAATGCGGTACGCTGTAAATATCTAACATTTAAAAATATTAAGTTCCAATCCAATATGTTTACACCGTTCCATATAGTTCGGGTGCACATTCCATTCGTTTTAGAAAATATTAATTTTGTAAATCCTTTTGAACTTTTTCAATGCGCTCAGAATATGGGACAAAATTAGGACTCCATACAACCACCGCATCCTTAAGAATAGGCCTGACCATGACGTACAGGGACAACAGGGCGAATGGATCAGTGAATCCTTTTGTGTTATGCTTTATAAAGCCGACTGCTGAGTTGACTTTAGATGAGGTATAATTTATGTGTTTTAGGTGAAAAAGAAGAGTTAAGCATTACTCCTTGGTCGTTAACATTTGTTACAGTAGAAAGAATATCCGATTCAATGGAGTTGTTCAATTTAAGGTGAAAGGCTGATTTAGAGAATGAAATTGAAAGACATTTCTGACAATTAAGAGTTAGACAGTTATCATTACGTCATTCCAATATCAGATTGAAGTAATAAGCAGTCATTTAGATTTTTAATACTCTTATATATTTTCATGTCATCAGAGAAAAGTAAGCATTTACTGTGTTTAAGTGCGCGAATAATGACGTCCATGAAAATTATGAAAAGTAAGGGACCTAAATGACTCCCCTGTGGAACTCCTGAGGTGCATCTTATTAATTTAGATAAAGAATTACTAATTTTTAATTAAAATAAATTGAAATCATCACCCCAAAGCCATGGAAACGATTTTCAAGATAAATCTGGGTGAGGTGTGAGGACCATCATCGTAAGGATCAGTAGCTTTGAAATGCTTGCAGTTCTGTTTGATCTATCATACAGGGCAGGGGATCAGACAATCGTGCCTAAAATAGTTTAGGCATTTTCTCTATCCGTCAAAGATAGCCCAAGATCGTAGATCGGTTTAAAATGCGATTCATCTGCTCCACTGAATCGTGTGGATAGTTCCGAAGCTAATTAGCAGACCAGCGTTAACCATCAACATTTTACGCCTAAAGCAGCAAAGTTGATTAACGAACATTCCCGTCCCTTAAAAGGTTTCGTCTGCCGTTTATCACTCAATATCCGAGCGCAGCTAACAAGACAACACGGCATTCTATGAAGGATCATCCCAAGCACAAGATCAAAAGAAGAGAAAATGTTTAACAATTTCTAACCTCTTATTAACCACCTCGTATGAGTGTACTTCAGATGGAAATAAATAAGAAATAAAGAAAAACAAGAAAACAAACACTGGCACATACACTCACACTTGAATCGCAGCAACAAACAAACAAACAAACGAAACCAACCAAGAAGCACAGAACTCACTCAACAACCATTTCAGTTATTAACCAATCTTAAGCGTACATTTCATTTGCTTCCGCCCAGCGACCAATGAATAGCATTTGCATCCAAAATTCAACTCAAAAAAATACAATCCAAACCGGCAGTACTCACACTTAGATACACACATACTTCCAACCACACAATGAGTGATGTGTACTTGCCTTGCCGCGCTGGGAGCTTCTCAATTGTTCATTTCTCCTAATAAATACAGTTTTCTACGCACCCGAACGTGTTCGAAGTTCGATGCGAACGGATGATGTAGTTTCTGTGTATCGGTTGAGATTTGCTGGATGCGAACGCGGACGAAGAGTATCCGATGGATGTGAGCAGGAAGCTACATGGGCTGGGTATGAATGGAGTGTGTCTCTCTGGAGAAGTTTGACGATAGTTGGTCGTGGACGGAGTGTGAAGTAGAGGAGACGTCTCTCGGTGGCTGATGGCTGGCGAAGAGTGTATCTCTTCCTGTACACGACGACGAGTTGAACTGTTCTGGTGGACTTCTAGCTTCTAGATCTTCTGTGCAGCATGTTGTGTTGTTGTTCAAGAAGTGTGTGTTTATGCGCGCTCGTCTTTTGGACCAACTAAAGAGCGCCCTCCAGTGAGAGGGAGAGAGAGAGAGAGAGAAAGAGATTGAACGCCATCGAACAACAACCGCGGTGGATACGACAAACGGTCAGACAGGCGAGACTCAAGTCGTTGTGTTGTTACGTACGTTTTGTTGTTCATTGTGTATTAATTTTAATGTGCGCAGGTTGTACACTTACTCAGGTTTTTTAACGAAGTAATAATGTCAGTACATTTTTAGCAATCAGGCGGATAGCAAGTATCCGTCGTCGTTTGTTGCCTCTCGTCGTTTTCTGTGTCCGTTTGTGCGTTTTTTTTTTGTTTTTTTTTCTGTTTTCCTGTTTTACTCTTCATTGCACAGATTTATTTATTTTTTTTTTTGTTTTTACTTGCCTCTGTTCGTTGTTCCTTTGCATTTGTACACAGTCCGTTTGGGTTGACCGAAAGAGCAAGAAGTGTACTATGATATATTTATTTGCCCGTCTTCCCTTAAACTTAAACTTAATTTAATTAAAAAAAAGAATAATTAAACATTTGTTATTTGCAAAGACCTTGTGTGTGCAACGGATTGTTTACACTGTCAATTGGCTGATCATCGCTGACATATGAATTTTGTTTGAAAAAAAAGTGATTTTTTGAATATTTTTTTTTGTTTTATCAGAAAACCGGTAGAAAAAAAAACCGAATCGAGATTGAAGAATTTCTGTCATCCCGGTTGTGACATAACTGATCATTTATTTAATTCCATCGCATCTGAGTGTTTATTTGTTTATCTTTCCTGTCTTTGTTGTATTTTTGAATTCGTTCCTGGTTTTTTTTTTTTTTTTTGTTTTTTATATGTTTTCGAATTTCTTCAAACAGTAGTGCACACAGCAGATTGCAGTTTTTGTTTATTTGCATTTGGTTTTATTGCTTCGCTAGTTTTGCAAATGAAGAGAGTCTCAACTCTCCTATGACATGTATCTAGAACGAAAGAGAAACAGCGAACAGTGTAGTGCAACAACGGTGTATAGTGTAGAAATTGCATACGTTTTTTGTTTTTTTTTTTTTGGTTCTTCATTTTTCATTAGTCTATCCAGTGCCAGTACAAATATCTGAATCTCTGTGGTGAAAGCAAAGAAAAAAAAAAAAGAATCATTTTCAGTTCTCTCTCTCTCTCTTTCAGTTTGTGTTTCATATCGCGAATGGAAAATAAAATAAAGCAAAATAAGAAAAAAAAAAAATTGAATAAAAGCGGAAATGAATGCATATGTTTTGATTAATTAATTTGAATTGATTTATCTGTCATCTACGAAGTGAATGCAATTTTTTGTTGCAGAGTGAAATAAGATACAAGAAAGTAAATAAGAGTGCGGTGCTTCAGTTGAAAAGGAAGCTAGGAAATTGTGTGACACTGTGACTTGAAGGATTATCATTTGCATCTGAAGGATTTTGTTGATTCAATTAGATACGCGTGTGTGTGCATAAATTCAGTGGAAGACGAAGAAGAATAAGGATATTTCGTTTGCAGTTTGCGGTATTTATGTTGGTGACCGAACTGAAAGGTAAGTGCTGCCAATTTGAAAGATTTTCTGATGTACATGCGACAGTTGACAGGTCGTTGATTACTTTGGGATCCTTGTTGGCAACCAGTGGTTGTGATTTGCCTCAGATGTGGATGTGAGGACACTTGTCGCGGTGTGGATGGATGACATGTTCAGTCAATTGCGTTGGCGATTTGGTTCTTCGCTTGTCAAAGAATTGGAATTTCAAAAAAAAATAATCATTATAAAATTGGAAAGGACATTTTTTTTTCATTCTTCTTGGCGTGATTCTATAGCCTTTCCAAGTAGGTAGGCTTTCGAATTGCCAAGTTCAGCTGGTCCACGTCCTTAATCGTAATGGAGTCATTTACTGAAACATTTTAATCCACTTCATAGAAGTAAACCAAGAAACACAGTAAATTTGGTTATTCGAGTTGTTAGATCGAAGCTACAGTGGACGTCGAATTGTCACGGGATACCATAATTTGCTCGAGTTAGAGGGATTTTGAGTTCAAAAGAGGGATACAAAAGTATGGAAAATTGAAGGAAAAGTATGGAAAATATGCCGAAAAAGTTCGAGTTAAAGAGCGTTTCGACTTAGGGAGAGTTCGATTCAAGAAGGGTCCAGGAAGAGTTGGACACAAGAAGAGTCCAGGGAGAGTTGTACTCAAGAAGAGTCCACTGTATTTGATACCGCATCATTCCTAGGAGTTGTTCGGTTTCTTTGCTTTTCGGCGGCGAGCCACGACTTGGGGAATTTCGTCCTAGCGGTAACGTCGACATTCACATTATTTTTCCAACAGATGTAGTTTTCCAATTCAATGATTCCTTCTCTTGCCCTTTGCTGAGGCGGTCACGGGGAGAGAGACACGGATTCTACCGCATTTAGGCTTGCCATTTGCCTTTAGCGGCTTCATTTTAGTCACATTTGTGGAACAAGCCAAACCACTGACCATTTCAAATTTCATTGTTCAAACCAGCAAACGACAGGAATAACGATTGAAGCAACTGGAAACTATGCAATTTTTAAATGAATCTCTTAGTGAATTCCACACATTTTTCTAGTTCTTCATTAAGTCATAGTTGACAGACCCAAGGAAGCACTTAACCGGTACTTTATCTCCTGTCTTGTTTTTTGAAAAGGTGCTAAGGTGTCAAATGGAATCCGTGCAGATATTTAAAATGTGAACATTTTGGGATCACTGAGTTTCCGAAAATATTTGAAAAAAAATCAAATAATTTGTCAAGACGTAATTATCCCTCAAGCCTCGTTTTATTTGTTTCTCAAAGAAGGATCTCTACAATCTAAGGAATAGTGCTCAAAATTACCTCAGCAATGCATTCACGTATGATTTCCGCTTGTTTATGAATGTCCCAAAAAATGTCAAGACCAACTCCTTCTAACAGAGACTGGAAGGCGCAGTTAGTTGAGTGCCTGCCCCTGGTTAGCGGGGTCCCTGGTTCGAATCCCAGTGCAAGCTCAGTTAATACTCTTTTATCTGCTTTGCAATCTGATCCAGTCACCATTTGCCGTTGGTATCAAATTAACGGCACTGTCACTGGAGTGGTCAATCAGTGGTAGAAGTCAGGCTGTGGTTATCACAGTGAACCAACATGATCTTAGTGTGCTGGTGAATCCACTAGCAGCCTAACTACCTAACTCCTTAGGAAGAAGAAATAACAGAAATGTGCTCACAAATTCTGGCAACCTGTTCAATGTTTTCCTCCATCGTTCTAATCACTCTGTCAGTGAACAAGAAGTGATGTCCATTGCTGTAAGTAAACAAGGTGTGCTGGACAGCTTGTCAAAACCGCCATCTTTTTTTTTTCTAACCTCATTCAGGGTCCGTTTTTGACACAAAGTTAGATGACTCTCCTAAGCTTATATCACAATTCAATTTCAATATGCCTTTGCGCCTGTTCATATTTTATTCTACTGACACTACGAAGTCCTTTGATTTGAAAAATGAATTGATGTAAGATGAAACGGTCTAATTCGATTTTTGTAGGAAAATTCCACAACTTCGAGTGAAGCGCACCTAGTTGCGGAAGCTCCAATGAGCTGGGAAATCTGGAAAAAAAAATCCCATTTTTCCGTTCAATTGTTTCCGCCATTGAATTTTTGTTGCATTGAACTCTCCAGCACACCTTGTTATCCTCCACTGGATTTCAAGTCATAATTTCTTTTCAAGAAGAGTTGGCTACTATTTGTCTGTGACCTATCTGAACAAAATGAGAACTCCTTCTGTATTCTTCTTACGCGTACCTAGTCCTTGAAGGAAGAATGTCTTTCCATTTTTTCTGATTTTGAAAGAAAGGAGAATGAAGATCTTGCGAAGCTTGATCAGTATTTAGTCGAATTCATGTAACATATACCTGTGGTCGCAAGGAATAACCGCTAAAGTCGACTTAAGTCAAAATTGAGTTATTCTCAATTCTGTATGCCGCTAGGGTTAAAATTGTACAAGTTTTCACACATTTCCAGATCGATTCGAAACAATTTAACGGCCCACAGATTTGTTTTCCAAAGCCAGTCTTCGTTTTCATTCTTCCGTCTAATTTCCTGTTTTACTGACTATTTGTACTTCCAAAAGAATTCATCTACTTAGTCTTGTCTACTTGTGTAGTCTCATCAGTCATGTCGATGGAGAAGTGTTCAGAAAGTGAAAGAGCCTGTAAAACTTTCCTCAAGTACAAAAGCGTATGCCTTTGCGCCTGTTCATATTTTATTCTACTGACTCTACGTAGTCCTTTGATTTGCAAAATGCGTGTCTCGCCGTCTGACATTTTCTGAATTTCTGGCCAAAAATTGTACATCCAGTCAGAAAATTTGACCAATTTAGATGCAAATTCATTAAAAATTCATTCATTCCTCAATCATTTCCAAATTAAACCTTTTCAAAGTAACTCGTACAAGTTTTTGTCGAAACACATTTGAATCCCATTCAACTCATTTTTTGACTGGACTAAAAATATGCTTGATTCACAATGTAACCACTTACCGAAGACAAGGACTAATTAATGATGCCATCAGGAATATGCTAGCGTTAGGAAATAGTGACTGCCGCGTTCAGGGACACTTCGACTAGGATATGAGTCCATAGTCCTGTCACTTCCAGCAGTACGTAGACCCCATTACTTCCTGTGATGTAGGTTCTAGCTCCGATTTTATTTGCGTCCCTACTCTTGAGAATCTTACCATGCCCTTAACATCCTGTGACCAAAAGTGAACTTCTTTGATCCTGCAAATACTGGTCAAGTGTCGACATAATGGACGGTCGACTCCTTTTTTTTCATTTTTGTTTATTCTTTTTTTTTTAAACTCTTACATGCTAGACAAAAATGACTAAAACTAACTTATTGGATCTAACTTACTGGCCCTTTGCAGGCACTCTAAGCTAAACTTAAAAAATCTTAACTATGTCTTTCGACTTAACCTATCTACTTACAACATTGCTAGTACGCATTTATGGGCATTTGAAAACTAAGAAAAATTTAGAAAGAAATCATCTCCGCAACTCCCACAAACGGCGTTATCTTGGATTGGATAGTGAAACACAGTGAATTTCTTCAGCAAAAGCTTCCTGATCGACATGATCATTTGCCGACGGAAATTTCACTCAGAAAACAAAAAACTCGATCACAATTAATGCAAGGAATTTGATGAAATTTTTCGTTTGTGTATTTAGATTTGGATAGTGATTCATCAGTACCTCCAACTAGATTGGTTATTATTAATTATTTTCTTTCAGATGCATGAAACAATTAATTCAATATAAGACACTTCTAGAAATTTTAGAATACAGTCAAACCTCCTCCTTAAGTCGAATAGTCAGGAGAACAAATTTGTTGGAATGATTTATGGAATGTTCGAGTTATGGAGTGTAAGATACGGGGAAATGACATTTAACAAATTTTGTTCGACTTATGGTGAAATTCGTCTTAAGGATGTTCGTCTTACAGAGGTTTGACTGTACAGTGGACTTTCCCTAAGTCGAACTTCTCTCTAACTCGAACAAATCATGGTTTTCCTTGAAAATTCGATTTGGAGGGGAGTCCACTGTATACACATTTAACACAAGGATTTGACAGTTCTTTTGGATGAATTAAACCGTGGATAAGTTTATCAGATGCATTTTGGAAACTTGTTATCTTCTGGGAATTACCAATGGCTTCAAATGTCTTCAAATTGTCTTCAAATACCCTCTAATGCCTACCACCGCCTCTATCCGGGTAACCTTAACGCCTCTACCTCTAGTTTAAACCTTCTCTTAAACACGCTCTTTCCGTTGCAATTTATTTCATGTCTGAACTGCGCTTTGTTTTCCCCAAACGTCCACATTTTGGACGAAAATACATTTTTTTGTCCAGACAAGATTTTTGACCAAAATAACAAAAATGAACAATTTTCATAAATCAAGGAGAAAAAATAGGAAAATGATGCAAGGTTATTAGGAATTATTTGCAAATTTCACGCGGGTGTGTGTAGCAACCCAAGGGGTCCTATGGTTGAATTTTGACCTATTTTTACGCGTAAAAGGTCCAAAATGCAAGTTTTTTTTAACTTTTTCCTTAGAGATTCATTGTTGTTTCGTAAATTACTGTTTTATGAAAAAATTTAAATCGAAACCAAAAACAAGGGATTATAAGATTTGATGGAGGAAGGAGTGTGATCCATTCTTCAATAAAAAAAAATGATGGAAATTTTAACTCTATTCCCTTTCGGGTGGCCCGACTCAAAATTTTGGTTCACATATTCGCCTCCCACTCAAGTTAATTCTTAGTTCTCAGTTTAGACGACTGTATGGCGCAGTTGGTTGAGTGCCTGTCCCTGGTTAGCGGGTTCCCCGGTTCGAATCCCAGTGAAAGCAAAGTTAACAGTCACCATTTGCCGTTGGTTTCAAATTAACATCACTGTCACTGGAGTGGTCAATCAGTGTAAGTAGTCTGACTGTGGGTATCACAATGGACCAACATGGTCTAAATGTGCTGGTGAATTCACTAGCAGCCCCCCTACCCAACCGAACCTAGTTCTCAATTTTCCTTAAATGTCTCTATTTGTTGTCTAGTTGAACTCATTCGAATGAGAAGGAATCTTCAATAGAATGAGACTTCGACTTGATCTGCCGCTCCACCTAAAGTCTAAATGTAGCCCATTTTCTGATCGAATTTTAGACCTTCTGCCACTGCCCTCAGATTTGCATGCCGTCCATGCAACTTCCAACAACCGCCCCCAAAAAGCATGAATGTACAATCATCCTTCTCGCTCAGCATTTCACAACCCTTAATCAAGCAACACTCCATTAGACTGCAATACATTTGGGAGTCGTTAAAACGTTTCAAAGTGCAATGAAAAAAGCAATGAATTATCTCCATCTAATATTGCAAGTGCATGACAAGAAGCATTTAATTCCCAGTGTCCTTGTCGTGGCATTTAGAGCTAAACGATGGAAGCCCCCATCCGTCCAGTGCCCGCCAACGGTCACAAAAGTGATGTGGAATTTTGTAATTGCCCGAACGTGTCTTATTTAGTTAGTCGACCAAACGCAGCTCTTTCTCACGATAGTCATTGCTGCTGGCGTTGGCTACTTTCTAATGTGATTTTGATCGAGTGAACGTCAATCGAAGAAAGACCATCTTGTCATCCCTAGCTCGGGGTTTGGAGGCGCTGTGTTTGATTAATTCTCTCTCTGTCAAGAGTGACTTCTGTGCTGGCCAATGGTGTTGCCGTGTGAGGAGGAAAATCAAAGAACAAGCCAAACAGAGCTGATTGGGCTCCCTCCATTGAACCACGTAACGCCGCATAACCAAACACCTTCAAAATCGGTTTTGAAAGCATACCGCCACCAAAGAAACAATCGAACGGCGATGGCGCCAACTAAATACAAAAGACAAACAATTTGCCGACATTCGAAACGCTCAATCGACCCTATCGAGCAGACGACCCTTTCCCTAATTAAAGCCCCGCCATGGCCCGTCTCACACATCTAATCACTCGAAATCAGATCAAACTGTAGAACCTGCCCCAGCTTCGATCGATTAAAAGATACTTAAACTTAGAACCCAGGCTAACTGCACTCCTTTACGGTCATCGACATCGTGTCGCCTGCTCGATTTCCTCCTCTCGCCCGTGAGTGTCTAATTTTCTTCACGCTTTAATCCACGGAATCCCCAAGACCTCGAGATGGATTACTTTCGGATCAAATTAACCCCCCCTCGCCTGGCCGCGGAAATTATCCATTGAAACTCTTTGCAGCGGCCACTCGTCTATTAAATTTCGCCCTCGAAACACCTCGCGGCCGGTCTGGTAGTTCGAGCGTTCGGGAGGAAAAAACAAATCGTGCGAATGGACCGTGGCCAACGTGTAATTAGTGGCACTGTGTAAAATCTCACGTTGAATACCACACGGGAGAACCCATCGCAGCAGTCATCGCGCATGCAACTCGCCTCGCTCCGTCTCTGGGTATTCCGGCAGCAGTTTCAAACGAGAAAGACAAACACCGAAGCTATTAATGACTCTTCTTCAAGAAGACCTGGAGGGTGTCCCTCTGCGTGTGTGTGTGTCCGTGTCGACCCCCACCAACAGAGGCGATGCTTTGATTAATCACACGAAAAGTACATTTTCGGCATCAAGTGCATCTCTGGCCACGACCACGCTTCGGGGGCATTCTTGGGGTCTCCTTTCAAAGTCAATCTATCAAAATGAAAGAAAACTCCGTCTCCAGCAGGAATTGACCACCGCGGGCGTGGAATCAATAAAAAAACACAAGAAATTATATAAAGACTCATTCAAATCGAATTATAATTGCCAAAATGTATCTCTGTACTCTAGTGGGTCTCTATCTCTCTCTCTCTCTCTCTCTCTCTCTCTCTCACACACACACGCAAGCACAGTCATCCCCCAGAGTCGTTCCGTTAGGAAGGACCTCATCCCTCCCTCCCTCGTTCAATGATTCTCTGCAGCTAATTGCCTTAAAGATTTTAATTTATCTTTGAAATGAAATGAGGAAAAATAGGACGCGAAAATGATTGTTACTCTCTAGCCCTGCCACCCCCCCACCCCCGGCACAGCACAGCACACCCAGCCGGCGCCATCTATGGGCTGTGAGTTTAATTTGTCACAATTTTACATAACTCTGTGGCCGGCTACGCAATTATTTTCAGAGTTTAACGGTTTTTTTTCCTCGTTGTTTGTGCGCCATTTTTTTTTGGTCTTGTTTTTGTTTCATTTGTTCTTAAGGATAAGTGAACTAATTATCCTTTCTTTTTGTTTGGCTTGTTGTTGCTGCTGGAGAATGCCAAATGAGAAACCGCATTATTTCTGCCTCTCTGATGTTCGCTCTGAATATCTCTGGACGGTGGGCGGACAGTGGTGAGGGGGAAGGGGAGGGGACGTGAATTGGTTCCTTTTTAATGTGCCGCAACCGCAGATTTACTTGATTCGACTTCACAGAGATGTGTAATTAAAAATCACAAAAGTCGAATGCGCTTCAGAGTGGGCAAAGCAGTGAAATCTTGATCGGAGGTGTGTTTTTGTTTTTCTTCGTTGAGTCTTGAGGGGGTTGGGCGGATGTGGGTAATTATGTGAGACGGCTTGGCGGACATTGGCGGATGGGGATGAAGAGAGGTTGCAAAATTGTTGTTCACTGATTGTCAAGTGTCCTGACAAACATTCAAAATTTGTTGCAAGGTATTCGCCAGCGAAATATTCCAGTTGCCAGCGTTGCCTTTAGTTGAGGTGGTTCGGAGCGGTATTTTTTGAAAAAGCTGGGAGGGTATTTTTCGAAAAAGCTGGTTCTTAGATAATAGGTTAATTTGGCTACGCGGCTACGCGAGAGGCTGAGGGTGGCCTCGCCTCAACATCTTCCGAACGAAAGAGTCTAGACAGTTGTACTCCTTGAACATTGACAGCGGCTCTAGAGAGAAGAAGTACTGTGAGCTATGAAAAGGTTCATGTTACCTAACAACTCGGCTCAGCGGAGTTGACGGCCACAAAAGTGCCCATATATTATTATTAATTAATCATTTATTATTAATTAAATATTATTAAATAATTAATTTTTGTTAAGAGTATAATATTCTACCAGCGTAGGGGTGCGTTTGCCGTGGCGTAGTGGGTTAGTGCGTCGACTCCTACGCAGAGGGTGCCAGGTTCGAATCCCCAATCTACCAACTTTCCGTGAATTAGGCTTCCACCTCTTTCGAGTCACCAGAAATGTTTAAAGAGTACTCCTGTCTAGAAAAAGCTTCCCAATGTTGTCGTTCGAAGTCGGCATAAAGCTGTAGGTCCCTTCCTCTCGTGAAGGAACAATAGCACGCACAACACGAGTGGTTGCTGAGAAGCTAGGCCCAGGTCCGCCTCGGACTGTCGCGCCATCAATATTATATTTATTATTAGTGCGGCTGCCTATACTCGACGTCAGTGCCCACCTCATTAGCTTAAAGAAAGTACAGAGACAAGCCTTCACCTGCATCAGTGGAGCCCTTGGAACTACTCCCACCGGTGGACTGGAAATCCTGGTGAACCTCTCTTGAACAGCAACCAACTGCGCAGTTTGTCGAAAGGCATGCCCTCAATCGTGGGACTACGCCAATGGACACGCTAAATTCCTACTCGAACAAAACCTTACCTCAATTCACTTACGACACCTTTCCAGAGAATAAGTTCGAAACCCCGATTCCGAGCAGGTGCCTGAGAGAGGAAAGAGAATAAGTTCGAAAACCTGATTCCGGGCAGACACCATACCCTTCGGTGAAGGCATACACTTTTACACAGCTGGACCCAGGACGGAATGTGGAGAAGGAAGTGGCGTTTTCGCGGCGTGTCTAAACCTGAACAAATCCGTTGGTCTACCAAGTCACTGCAGCGTCTCCCAAGCGGAAGTAATGGCGGTTAGCGAACCCCTGTCCTAAGGCCAATGTGTAACTTTACCAGCAATTGAAACCTTGGCGTCGTTCCCTACAAACTCTGAAATAGTAATCGACTTGTCTAAACGAGATATCCGAACAGTTCAATATTCGCCTGTGCTGTGTGTCAGGCCAGAACATAGGGATATCCCGAGGAACTATTTACAAGGCTGATGAACTCACTAATCACTCCCCTAGACTGCTCACGTAACATAGATATCCATAGATTGATCCTCTTGCTCAACTCTTTAAGCTTCTGGAGGCACTCCCACACAAGCTTGGATTTGATGATGTTGGAGTGTAGCTCCAAGATAGCGGCACGACTGTCCGACATTATTGGTATGTCACAGTTGGTACGCAAGATTGCTTCGGCCGCATCTGTGGACTTTATAGGAAACTCGGTTCTCTGTGCCTATAGTGCACGATGTATGCTCTTCAGTCCAAGAAACAACTGAATCCCGCATGAGTCATTCCCTACTCATTTAATTCCTCGTTTTGTTAATCAGACTTGTCCACTAGCGATGTGGGACTCAACGTCATTGAACTTTTTTCTTGGGAATCCTAAGGTGGCCCATAGACATCATATTTGTTTGCGCACTTGTATCAGTGAATTCACAGCGCACTTGGACCATATTGGTCCATTGTGATACCCGGAGTCAGACTGCTACCACTGATTGACCACTTCAGTGACAGTGCCGTTAGTTTGATCCCAACCGCAAATGGTGACTGGACCAGATTTGAAAACCAGGCAAAAGCGTATTAACTTTGCTTTTAATGGGATTCGAACCGGGGACGCCGCTAACCATGGGCGAGCACTTTACCAACTGCATCATCCGGTCGTATCAGTGTGCTAAAGTGTGTCCTGTGTCTGGACTGTGTGAGCAAAATTAAAATATTTTCATTTTTGGAATTTTGGACCTTCCGCGATGGAGTTACTGAAACTGTCACCGCTGCAGACACCAAAGTGCGCGCACACGTATGTTGTGTATGCCTGCTTGGACAGCCCATGACAAGTCGACGAGTGCAAGAATCTACGCTTCCTGCTCACCTACCAGCTTGAAGCACATCGCACATTACTAAGGAAATAGAATTGGTCACAGAATGCAACCCTGCTTTACACCACATCTTCTTCTTCTTGGTGGTGGCGCTACAGTCAGGACCAAAGATTGAACGCAGAGCTTTTCTCTCGAAGAGACCAAGGACTGCCTCATCCGCTTTTGAGATTGTCCATGCCTCCGCACCATAGAGCAGGATAGGGATAATCAAGGTGTTATATAATGTTGGCTTGGTCCTTCGAGAGAGGCCTCTACTACTCAATTGCCTCTTGAGCCCAAGGAAACAGCGATTGGCAAGAGTAATTCTGCGTTTAATCTCGGTACTGGTGTTGTTCGTACTGTTCACTTGCGAGCCGAGGTAGACGAAGTCCTTCACCACCACATAGGATTTCGATTTTCTCTGGCAATCAACTTCTGTGCAGCGCGTCGCCATTGAATCCCTCCTATATAGCCTCGATAAAAGGAATTAGCTAATCCGGAGTTCCCTCCTTGCTCAGGGCATTCCAAGTACGTTCTCTGTTCACTCCGTTCACAGCCTGTGCCTTTTAAGTGTCAATGTACAGCGGGTGATGCGGTGATCTATACTCAACACACTGTTCGGTAACTATTCCAATTCAAAGTGTTCCATTTCAAGTGTTTCCTCGAGGTGTTGTTTCATTCGTTATAAGCAGAAATGAAGTATTACAGAGATAGCGGACTTCACATCTGATTGCCCCCTAGTCCATCGACGTATTTGAGTGCCTTTTTGACAGATATTCATAAATTTTTAATGGTTATTCACGAAATAACGTAAATACCGTCCCCTGATTGGTCGATTTGGTTGGAAAACAGTTGTCAAAAAGGGGCAAGAGAGGTAGAAGTCGGGCATATCTGTAATACTTCATTTCTGTTGATAAGATTTGTGATGTCTTACCTTGGGTACACTGTCATAAATATGGCCGTCCAGTTCTTGCATCCGCGTTGCTTTCATTTAGCGGTCTGAAAAAGTCTTTTCAAGTCAGGTAAGTCTTTTCCCATCGAGTTGATACCAGACTGGACGAAGTCTAATTGCCTTAGCTTGCCCGTGGAACTTGTCTTGCATGTCTTCTCTCGCATATCCTCTCTAAATCCTTCGATCAGTTTGACCAAAGTCTCGAATTTAAGGACAATCAGCGGCATCGAACAAAGTTTACTCAAAAATCAATCATTCAAGTGCAGAACAAGATTTCAACAGAATCTCCACTCCCGCCCATGACTCAATCAGCAAGTGTTGACAATCACTCTCACTTCCCCCGCAGGTATCCCCCAAGGACTTCACACTAAACTCCTGCTGCTCCTGCTCACTTTAAAGTGAAAACGAAAGTTGAATCGAAATCGAATTCGAAGTTCTAACCTCAAAATTTCAATATTCAGTATCATCCCTTCGAACTTCAATATGCAAATGACCCAAATATGTATATTTTGCACCCTCCCCCCAACCACGCACACTCAAAACGCCCACCTCCGGCTCACAGCCGAAATCTCTCCGCCACCCCCTCAATTTAAATTAGTCCTAAAAGATACAATAAATGATATCATCGTTCTAATAAGATGAAGAGAAGTCCTAGAATTGGCTGTGCAACAACACCGCCCGACCGACACCCCGTTCCGCCAACCCCCATTCGGCGTATTCAATTATAAATTCATAAAATCAAAATGCCAAGCCGGGGGAATGGACAAACGTTGGTGCGCCAATAGAGAACAAAAAAAAACGAACGGGTTAAGGCACTAAGACGGAATAGGAGAAGGACACTCCGAAGGAATGGACGAGCAAAAAAAAAAAACGAATCAAATATCCTTCGACTTTTATTATCTTTTCCTTTCGATACATTTGATTTGAACAATTTTTTACTGCTGCTTACTGTGAATTGTGTGCGAGCTTTTTTTTTCTCTCTGTTTTGTTTCAACTCTTTTCCCCCACCCCCACCGGCAATAACGGTGTGTCTTTAACTCAGTTCCGCGTAAAATGAATTCATGGCAAAATCAGAGCCATCCTTTTCCCTAAAAATATACCACACCACCCACTCCAGCGTCGTCATCGGCAGCAACCGCTGCCGCCACACCATCACCGCCGCCCGCACCGCCACCATCCGCAGCAACATTGGCAACCACTTACTTATATTGTGGTCACCCTTAAAATAAACCACTGCCGTGCGCCATTCGCCACCCAAAACGACACACAACCACCCACCATTTGTCATTATCGCCGTCGCGTAAGGACGCAACGAAGAACCGTACTCTGACGGAAAAGTCGGAAAAAAGGAAACCACCACCGCCGTCGCCGCCACCCCCACCGACGCCAACAACAACAACAACAGCAAAAAAATTGAAGCGAAATTCCGAAACAAAAACAACGAGCGACTAACGACGATGGTTGAGTCGAGTCGGGTGGAGTGGAGTCGAATTGAGCGCTGGAAAGGGAAGGGACACGGGGGGAAGAATCATCGCCACGGACACCGTTCACCCGCACCGCACTCAGACATGAGCCTGCTGCTGCTGGCTGCGAGTACGGCATGGGGGAGCAGGAGGGAGCATGGTGGCAAGGATGAGGTGATGTGCAATGGGAAAGGACTAAATCACCACACTCCATTGAAAACCTAAAAAGGGTAGTTAGATAGATAGATAGAAAATACACGTGACGGTGTGTGCGGAGGGACCTACCGACCGACCGAGGTAACAGGGGCTTTGTTGAGGCAGCGATGTGGGCAGGCGAGTGCCTGTGACGATGTACAACTATGTAGTTCGAAGCCGGATTTTGTCCAACACACACAGTACAACTACGGCGCAAAAACACACACCAATCATCCATCTACTCTATAAATACACAACGGATGGGAAGGGGGGGGGGGGGGGGTTCACAAATCGGCTGCAGAGCCCTGAAAGCAGGCATAGGATACTCTTCGTTTTTGCTGTGTATAATGTTGACCAGTGCACACTGTTTCATTGGCTCTGTGTGCTATTGCGGTACTTTAACCCAAATTTTTTCTTTTGCTCCAGTGGGGTGGGGGTGTGGCAAAAAAAGTATGCTGTTCGAGGAAAATTATTGAAGATGCCCGAGCCACCCCCCGCGTCAAAACTGAATGTGAGAGTTTCAAATGAAAAATCAATAAAAAATGAGAAAAAACAATACAAAGATACTCGACTCCAAAAGGAAGGGGTTGGAGGCATGACAAAGAAAGAATTTGAGTTAGGTCGGTGGTGAGAAACCGTCCCGGAGGAATTGAGTCGTGTCCTCACGCCCAAGGAATCATTAAAATCAACAGAAGAATCGAAAGACTTCGGACATAAATAAGACAGCTATGAGAACAGATGAGGTGCACAGATGCTGCAGCCAACGGGGAGAGAAACTCGACGAGAGGGTCGTGGTGACGCAGAATGGAGGTGGACTTGTGAAAGTTGGTGGTTTCGAGAAGATGGGGTTTACAGGTGGGAAGGTGGAGAATGGCACCCTAACGTGGACCAATTCTTTGAGAATTCACTCGTAAGAGACTGAAATCGGATACCGAGCTCTATGTTGGCCAATTTTGGAGATTTTCGGATGCGATTTCCTCCAGGGTACCCTTAAATCCTTTTTGGTCTTCAGTCCTGTCCAGCTTTTCGGCAAACTTGAGGTGGTTGCTACACAAGTCGACCGAGTCAATTTAAGCTGAACTAGAGTCTCAGCATCGAAATCCTTACGCATTTTACTAGAAAATTGATTGGGAATCCTCGAAATTGTCCACGAGTCCTTGTTTGGTATCGTCACTCCTTCGACATGTTTTCGCTTAATCGATCTCTTTCCTCAGCCCTTCTATTTCACCGTCCCCTCTCGACGAAGTTCTCCTTTAATCGAATCCATTCTTCAGTCCTTGAAAGGCGTTTACTAGAAAATTGCTTAGAAATCGTCCAAACTGTCGACGAATCCTTGTCACTCTATCGACATCTTCTGCCTTAATCGAATTCTTTCTACAGCCCTCGTATGTCATCGTTCCATGTCGAGCAAGTATCTCTAATTCGACTCCTCTCTTCAGTCCGTGAAGAAGACTCCTTTTCCCAGTATCTACTTGTGTAGCAACTGCCTCAAGTTTGCTGAAAAGCTGGAAAGATCTGAAGCTCGATTGAAAACGTCGGTGTTGTAGAGGCTCTATGAAAGCCCCAAGCCTCCCGTTTCAATATCATGAAAAACTCAAGCTCCAGTTCACTGTTTGTCCACACAAACAAGACTGGAGTACGGACAGATCAAACGGACTGGAGTCACAGTCTAAAACAAACTCCAATAGAGGTGCATTTCTTCCATTAACACTGTCTAATTCCAAAACTCCACATTAGCTTCTAGAAAGGCTTGTCAAGCTGGCATCCCTCTCAGACCGCGGTCGTTCATTGATCTCCCTTCATTCAAAAAAGAAAAAAACCCCTTTCGAAATGCCAGTCAAAAATTGACACCCTCAAGTGACAGTTAAACTTCGTGACCATCGCCCACCTGACATAACCCTTGCAATAACCGCTGTCTCATTTTAAAACGTCTTCCGAACAAAAAGCGGACAATCCAATTACACGCTTGTCACGCGACACACGCCCCACGACACCCCCCAAAATAGACTCTCGAAAACTAGATTCGGATTTTAGCGTCCCAATGTTAATCGTTTGACAAAAATACCCAATTTATCTGAGACCATGCGTAAGGGCTGAAGTGTTGCATTTCACTGTCAATTAGCAACTTTTTTTGAGAGAGAGAGAGAGATTTTGTGGTGAAGCACGTGATCAATTGTTTCAAGATGAGAGTCAACGTTGATTTGAAAGAATTTTTTGTTTTCATCAATTCAACTCAAAGATGGTCGTGGTCATCCACTTTTCCCATGAACTGTCACAAACGTCATTTTCTCTTTCGATTCCCACACTTCCCTCTGTCCTACTCTGCCAGTCTTACGAATCAATTATCCTCAATCGACTTTCCCTTCCCCAGTCACCTGCTCGAGCCGGGAATTGATTATACTTATCTGTCATCCGCTTGTCATCAAAATCTGACGTATCCAGCGAATCCAAAACAAACAAGATCCACCTTCCTTCCATTAGGCGCTCCCAAGTCCACCTGAGAAAGTCAATGAAACTCGATATCCGTTCTCTCTCGAGAGTCCTGTCGAAAAAAAAAAACAGAAAACCGCATGCACAAGCCATGTGTGCAAGTGCAACTGTCAAGTGGAACCGGAACAACCTTCTAAATGACATATTCCCACACTGTGTCTGTGGAATGTGTTCGTTCCAGTTCCCATTCCAAACACACCGAACTGCCGCCTCTCCTAAGCAAATAACACTCTCGCCGCGTCTGTGTTTGTCACCCGGTGTCCTGGAGCCGGGGCCGCATATGAATTCCCATGCAAAAGCCGCCCCCACCCCGTCGAAGTAATGCAATTTGGTTGTTGTCGTTGGTGTAGTCAAAATCTAACGCAGTCGCAGCAAATTCTCTCCTCGCTTTCCATTTCCGTCGCATGGGCCTCTCCGAAATCGTTTGTCAAAGTGCAGGGATTTTCAGACAACACCACCCGTCTGACGTTTTGCACTGTTTGACGTCTGGCTACTGTTGCTGCTGCATCAGCACAGCGCGGGGGGAACACGGCGAAACCCGGCGGCGACATCGTTGCTATTTTCTTCTCCACTTCGCCTCCTCGTTTTGCCTGTCATTCCTCCGTTTTGCGTTCGTCTCTCTGTGTGTGCTCTCATTCTCTTTCTCGGTTGGTTCTCTGTGTGTGCTTTGTTTTTTTTTTTGTTTTTTCCCGTCTTGTTCGTTCTTTTTCTGGTTTCCGTTTTGGCCTTAAACACCCATGGCTGCGTATAGCCTCCGTGTATTTTCTGTTTTGGTGGTTGACTCTCGTTGAAAAACAGCTGAAAAAGCACGTGTCGCGACTTTTTTCCTGCTCTCCCTTTTGCCCCCCTTTTTTTGCTCGGTTTCCTCGTAGACAGGATTAAAACGTGTGGTTTGGATCGTTATGTGTCAGGTGATGGTACGCCGCGGGGGTGGTTGTTGTTCGGGTGCTGAAAGACGGGCGGTGGATGGAGCGGGAGCGTGTAGTGTAGGACATGGAACGGGGCTACGTTCATTCAAGCGCAGAGACAGAGGCAGAGGAACAGTCAACAGAGCAGCAGCTGAGTATATGGCACACGTGGGGGTATATTGTGCACTTTATGGCGGAGGAAATCACATAATGACGACAATTATTGGGTATGTCGAGGGGTGAGGTGGTGGCTGGCACGAGAGCCGCCAGCAGCTAAGGCAAAATGACGACAACGAGAACTGCTGCTGCTGCTTTGCGAAGGAGAGATGATGAAAGAAGAATGAAGACAGAGAGATGGAAAAACTGCAGAGAGTGAATGTAACCGTGTTTTATGCCATTCTTGCAGAAATTCCCACACACAAGTGTTGCCAATGTTGAGTGGCTGCGGAATTGTGGTGTTTTTTTTTTTTTGAAATCACAGCACCTTCAGTTCAAAGAGATTCGCTTGAGATTTGTTTGCGATAAAAATATGTTTTGAAGGTACTTGGCGTTGCCACAACGTTAAGGCCCAGCTTCACCCCAGCCTGTAGCGCTCCTGGAAGAAGAAGGCGTTGCCACGCTTAAAAAAATATTGACTTATTCAAAGTAACAAGTACAAGTTCGAAACTGCGTTTTTCTCGAAATTCCATTTCTTGACTTATGGCTCTCTTCTACTGAGGGTGCGATGTAAACTCCGAGAGGTTGACGCGCATTTGACAGCATCTCGACGCGGTTGATGGGAGACTCTTTCGTATGTCAGGTTTTTCTTTTTCCCATACAGTAGAATCTTAGAAGGATGAACAGATATAAAACGTGCTCCGTTCAACTTTTAAAATTGTTTATCTTTTCGAGAACAAATAAAAGGTATGCATATCCACCAAAAAAACATTTAATTATATTTAAAAAAACATAAAAAAGTAAAGTTGTTTATAAATGACTGGTAAGTAGGTTGAAAGTGGCTTTAATGCACTTAGGCCAATCAGTAGGTCCATGGTACTGCCACATGGGTGTTTCAAACGAAGACGAAGGTTGCCGTGACATTACGACAGCCAGCCAGTTCTCTCAATTCTAATAGCGTATTTTTTTTTATAAAAAGTATAAAATAAGGCTTATTTAGACGTTTTTCTGCTCTATGGCAGACTTTCGCCCGGCAGAAACTTATCTCTCACCTCCGTTCATCTTTCCGAATTATTCATCTAATAGAACCGTTCACGTTTTCGAGATTCTACTGTGTTTGGATTCAAGATGGACTTGAAAGATCAAAAAGAAATTTTTTCTTTTGAATTTCTGAATTCTTCTGAATTTTAGCTCGAGTTTCAAAATTCTATGGTTGATGCTAGGAAAAGTCACAACTGAACTGTCAAAGTCGTCTCTTCACGCCTCGTCTTTCCTCTGGGTCTGACGCTACAGTCCCGAGTGGACCTGGGAGCAACCAACAAGCCTCACAACCTACCTAGCTTTATTTGAGCACCTGCTTAAAATTGTGCACGCTAAGTTATTTGAGGGGTCGCCGTGGCGCAGTGGGTAAGCACTTCGACTCCTACACAGAGGGTGCCAGCTTCGATACCCGAGTTTACCACCTTTGATAATTCACGGTTCCACCTCTTTCGAGTCACTGACAATGCTCAAAGAGTATTCCTGTCTGGAAAAAGCTTCTCAAGTTCGCCGTTAGGAGTCGGCATTAGACTGTAGGTCCCTTCCACGCGTGAAAGAACAATAGTACGCACAACGCGAGTGGTTGCTATAAGCTAGGCCCAGGTCCGCCTCGGACTGTCGCGCCACACATATTATATTATTATTATTAAGATATTTGAGGTGCTCGAACTTAGATGCGCGCGTCGTCTGCTGGGTTGTGCTACACTCACTTTTCTTCTTTTTCATCCACTATAGCGATTTTTGATACTATTCCTTAAATTCTGGTACAAATTGGGCGCAATTATCCGTCGGTAAACACCCTCCTGCTGCTTCTCTCTTGAAGCTAGACGCTTTCTTTTCGTATTTGCATTTCTAAACGCGAGTCTAAACCCTTTTACTTGTGGGACATTGGAATATTTAAGGAATGCTCGTGCTCTTGCTATTTAAGTAATGCTCTTGGGCACTCGTGTCGTTCGTGGCGTTGTGGACCTGTGCGTCGACTCACACGCAATTTAACCTCGCTGCTTGGGTCCGATTACCGGTGCGACGAAAATAATTTTCACGACCCCCACCTCTTTCGAGTACTGCCAATTCTCAAAGTGTACCCCTGTCTATAAAAAAGCAGCTTAGGCCTCTAAACGGCAGCGCCGCCTTAAGTCGAGTTTTTAGTATGTCGCTGAGAACTACTATACTTCCACATTTTTCAAACAAATTTGATTTTTTTTTTTTCAAAAAATCGTCCCTTACCGTGGAGCGTGTACCTGCCGACAGTGAACACCGTATCAATATACTTCCACATTTTTTAAACAAATTTGAATTTTTTTTTTTCAAAAAATTGTCCCTTAAGAGGGTTAAACTTCGCATTTCGCAGTCGGCATAAAACTGACTGAGCTTCCTTTCACTCCAGAGACAACAATAGCTCGCACAACACGAGTGGTTGCCTTAGAAGCCAGGCCTGACCTTCTCCGGGCTGAAGCGCCGCCTAAATATGACGCTCCTAGCCAGAAGTTGCTGGCTAAGCCATGTAGAGCGCATGGACAACACTGCTCCAGTCCGAAGAGTTATCGATTCTGAACCAGGGACGAACCAGACACCCAGAGGATGGCCACGGAACCGATGGCGAACACAAGCAACCAACTTGGCGTACGCAATTCGAGACAGTTGGCTAAGGATTGTGCTAGCTCGAGAGGCTTGTTGGTTCAGGCCCGGGTCCTCCCCGGGCTGTAGCGCGACCAGAAGAAGCTAGAAGTTCTTAGGAAAGCCAGAAGCTGTGGCGCTCGTAGAACATCTAAGTAAGGGTCAGTTCGCGGTAGAATGTGTGGAATGCTGTCATATTTAGACCAATGAAGACCCATTGTGCTTTTTGGGTCTAAAGGATATGAAGTAGTAGCCGCCCTCTTGACGTAGTCTCACTGTGAACCAACGTCAACGCCAGTTGCCTAGGTTCCATTCCCTACCCAAATGTATCTATGTTTGTTTCCATTTTGTCTGCTGCTTCACTTAAACAAATGCGTGTCGCCATATTCCTACCGACAGAAAACCTAACTCTGTCTTCCCCTTTTAAGCTGCCAACAGTCCCAAACCATCGCCTCCCCATCACTGCCGAGCATCCTCAGCAACACTTTTCGCGGCAATAAGACGAACAAAGAAAACGGAATTAAAATTCCATCCATTCCCAACCCCAAGCACAATCTGCCAGCAGCCAGCGAGAGGGAGAGTCATGCACTAAAAACCTCCGAATGCAGATTTGCAGATTGCAATCGTCTGCTGTCTGTCGCCAGTCGTGTGCCAACGACGCGCCGTGGGCCGCCGGCATTTCCACAACCCCATCGTTATCACGCAGTCAGCCATCCGACAGCCCCTCTGCAGACAACCGCTTGTGTCGTGCCGTGCTCTGCTCTGCTCAGTGCTGTGTGCTTCTCTTCGTGTCGCGGCAGCCGTCGCGCTCAATTCACTTCTCATTGGCCAACCCCAAGTACAGCAGTCAGCAGCTATCGCGTGTCGGTTTTGGTTCTCTTACGTCGACTCTTCCACCGACACAGACGCGCGCTCTTCGCATCGCGTAGTCTCTCCTCCGTCTTGTTCGAAGGTTTGATGCTCCACCGGGCTCCGAACAGCTCGCTCCCCCCCAATTGAGCGGAAATTGCACACGAAATCCACGAGCAGAGCAATTGAGTCGAGAAAACGGTACAAGACAACAAAAACAACTTAGCGCCGCCGGGAATTTCCCACTCATCATCATCATCGTCGTCACCTCCACCGACCGTGTTGTGGTCGTCGTCGCCGTCGTCGCCGGCTCACCCTCTTCACATTTTCCTGCACACTCACCCGCTCGTTAATCGTCATCTCATCATATTTAGCACAGCACAGCACGGCTCATCCTAGGCTAGGCGTCCGTATCTGTGGGACTCCGAATTTCCCTCGATATGCTCAGCATATGTGACCCGTGATGGGACGAGGATGGGAAAGAGAGAGAGATCAAGGTACGGCAAGGATAACAAAGTGATGTTGGATTTCGGATTTCGGATTTCGGACACCAAACGATGGTTTATGATGTACTATTTATGTTGCGTCTGCTCAAGTGCGGACCACTTGAGTAGATTGTGCCGCCGAAAGGACCATCTTAACGCCCGAGCGCAAGGCGTTGATCCTTTTCACGTTTCCTTACAATTGCATTCGTAACATGACCCTCATTTGAAGAGGAGCTGACGAACAGAGAGCAAGGGGAGAGAGAGAGGCAAAAGGCATTATCACAATTATTTACGTTGTCCCTTTCCGCTTATCTCGTTGATAAATAATTCATTTATTATTTCTTCACCATTCCTCGCCATTGTTTGCGTGAATCCTTCGAGTGATCCTCGGAGAATCAGAGTCTTGCGCGAGTAAGTGCGTGTACCTGTGTACCGTGGAGCGTGTACCTGCCGACGTTGAACACCGTATCGAGACGAAGGGCACACGAAGACACTGGCTACGGCTTGTATTATTTGCTGCTGCTGTTGTTGTTGTTCCTCTAAGGGGTGGAGGGAGGAATAAGTAATCCTTAAAATAAATTACGGCCGCCGAGAAATGCCAATGCGTGCTTAATTGTGCATTTCGGAATTTTTTTCTTTTTTTTTTTGCTTGCCTCTCCCTCGGTTGTGGGTGTCTGTGTTGAGTTGTGTTTTTTTTTTTTCTGTCGAGGTCTTGTGGGTGTATCACATAATCATCTATTTTTGGGCAAGGGACGTGGATGAAGGGTGCTTAGGCGCGTGTGTGTGTGTGCGTTGGTTCGGGGATTCTTGTTTGATTTTCTAAAGGCAACGGTAATTTGTTTTGAAAATTATGTGACTGTACAGAGAGGGTACATGTTCTATTTGTGGGTCAAACGGTTCAGGATTAAGGATAGCACTTGGATATCCTGACGCCTGACGGGTGTTGTTTTTTTTTCGCGTCGAAAAGGATGTGTTGCTTTTTAAAGTCCATCCATGCTGTGTTTCAGCGATGATCGATAGAATGTGAAATTGATATTTTTGAGGACATTTTTTGCACAAATTTTGACGCGAAATTTTGTCTCTTACATTCTTGTGGGCAAATGGATAATTAGGGAGGATGTCATAAGCTTGTTGACCACCTATCCTCTGAGCGGGTGCAAATTTACTTCACAATTTTAGACGAACTAAAAGGGTAAGGGAAAGGATTTTTGGAACATTCTACGAAAGAAACGTGACCAAATTTTCAAAAAATTTGTGGAAATGATCACTGTTTCAAAATAAAATTTGAATTTGAAGTCCAAACGGGTTTTTTAATACTTTTGATCAACTAAAAGTTGGCAAAATTTTTGTCACAATTTTAGACCTTTTCCATCCAAATTCTGCAGAATTCAATCAAGTTTGGATTTTGACTAAAAGTTGGCAAAATTTTTGTCACAATTTTAGACCTTTTCCATCCAAATTCTGCAGAATTCAATCAAGTTTGGATTTTGACTAAAAGTTGGCAAAATTTTTGTCACAATTTTAGACCTTTTCCATCCAAATTCTGCAGAATTCAATCAAGTTTGGATTTTGAAATTATTTTCACTTGAATCACGAAATTATTAATTTCTCAATCATTTTTGAGAATTTTTCTGCTTTTATGGCCTAACTTTGAATAAAGCCTTAAGTGACCACGAAATCAAATGGCTGCTGTTTTGGACGTAGTCAGATGCGTCAAAATGCTAAAAATTCATTCGCGTTTAGTATTTTATTTCGAATGTCTTACTTTTGCGGCAGAAAATTCATAGCCTTTCAGTCATTGAAGTGCCAAAGGGTTCAGGTATTGGTCCCATTCTTTTCCCGTAAACTCCTTTTGACTGACGATCGAGGCGTTGCCCGTTTCTTCTTAATTCACTCACTTATCAGGCACACGACCCGTGGATGGCCCGCGCCTGAGATATCGCTGCCTTCCATGGTTGACTGTGATCCTGGCCACGCTGCTTCAAGTCATCCAGACCAAGCTGTCTTGCATCCGCGATTACTTGGTCCTTATACCGGAGGTTGAGTCTTCCTCTCCTTCTCCAACCAGGATGCTCAGATTCGAAGATCGACTTAGCTGGGACATTGTTGTCCATGCGCTCGATGTGGCCTAGCCAGTGCATTAGACGGATTTTTTCCTTCCGGACTACGTCCTTTTTACTCATTAAATAAGAAAGAAATAGAAAGGGTTGATAAGGTTGTCCCACTTAGTTTCCATAGAGTTCTTTGGGACACATCGAAGAGATGCCCTGTGGAACTGGTGGTTAGGTAGGGTGGCAGAGTTGATCGTTGGTGATTTCGAAAGAAAAATTTGATAACCACGAACTTGGCGAGCTTGACAGAGGGACTTGACTATCTTCCATCAACAAGATTGATCTCAAAAACGACCAGTGGTGTAGTCTGGCTACAAGAGTCTCTCCAACCTAGATTTTCCAAGGAGAATAGGGAGAATACCAAAAAGAAGATGTAAAGTGGTCGCCGATTCCATCATGACTTCATGAAATGAATACCAGCATCAGCTGCTCAGCCAATAGAAATAGTTCAATGGGCACATTTACGATCGCTACAAGCCTACGATCGCTGACAATGGCTTGCAAAAGATTTCACCTCAAACATTCCTAAAGACAGTGATTTACAAATCAAAACGTCAAACGCAAACTATCTAGCACCGATTAGCCTTAAAAGACTTCCATTTGCATGTGAAGACAATCAAATTGATCGATTTGAAGAGATTTTATTTAAATCGATCGCATTCGCTGTCGATCAAAGTGATCGATTAACAGTCAATGTATGCAGAAATCGCTGAAAAATGCAAATTCATCTAATCGATACATCCATTCCAATCTGTCATTTTAGTTCATCAATCTGTCCACCAAAAAACATTCTCAAAGTTATTCACTAATCGATCACTGTGACTAGATGATTCGATGTGATGCAGTCGCAAAAGCGTATCTCTCATCTTTAGAAAAGAACAGATCCGACCTTGGGCGATTCCGCAGCCACAGCTATCTTCAGTCACATCTTTCCAGAATCGATGGACCATGAAAAGAGGTGTTAAACGCTGTGCAGCTTCTACCATGATCAAGCGAGCGTATTTTTTTGCCAGTTTGACAAGAGCTGTCAAGCAAGGTTTGACATGAGGGGTCAGGTGAGGTGTGATATGAACTGTTTTGGAAAATTAATGAAATTCATAAACCATTTGACACTGACAGCCAAACCATTTCGCTAGAACCGAACTGGAGCAAATGACCTCTTTGGGCAACGATTCCAAAGTTCAGCTCAGCAAGAGGCTGTGACAACAAAGCAAAAATAAAATCAACCAAAAAACCCACTTAACCATCATCTAGCAAGGCTCGTACATAAAAATGCAAATTTCAAACTCGTTGTCAAACCCTATTAGCAGCCAATTGTTGCAACGCGACAAACACACACACACACACACGACAGCACTGCTTTCACTGTCCAGTACAGTCCAGATTCCATTAGCAAGCGTACCTCTTGCCGGACTTCCCCCATGCAGTGTCTCCGAGCATCGGACAGTTCGACAGGGAGGAACGACAAAAACAACAATACACAAACGATGGTCGTATACAATCAATTACAACGAATTAAAATGCGGATTCAGCTTTCTTTTGAGCTTCACCAAATTAATGCTTATTCAAATATTCCATTTCCAAGATTGTTGTGTGCTGTGTTCTCTGTCGAAGCGCCACCACCTTGCCGACTTAAGGTGGAGCCACAAAAGCGTATCTCTAACCCAAGACCGTGGTGACGTGGTGTGCCGCAGAGAGGGAGCTTAAGAAATCATTGACCCAGTAGGTCGTCAACATTTCGCGCATAAACTTATTAGATATCGTATTTTGGATATTTTTCGTTGGTTTTATTTTAACATTTTTATTGACGATCTGTAGATGGGAATCGAAAGGTTATTTGCATTTCATCGAGGTGTGCTGCCCCGACACAACCGCACGAAGGGGGTAATAGATACGAGTTTCCTTTGCTCAGAGATACTTTGGTTTATTTATTTATGCCATTGCATTTTTTGTCCATTTCATTTTATTTTTGATCTTGTTTTGATGCTGATGTTGGCTTTTGTTTATTTCGAGTGGATTTCGTGAAAGTAATACGCGTGTGACAGTGTCCGTTGTCCGTTGTCTGTCAAACTATATACACTTGACACTGTGCAACTGAAAAGATGTCGAATGAAAACAATAAATACTCGGAAGAAAGACTACTTTTTCGCATTCGCTGTGATGAATAGAATAATGAGATGGGAGCCTTGACTTGACTTGATGCCAGATAGACTTGTGGAAGTTACGATGACACTTGGTAAAACTTGGCTACTATAATTCTTTAATTCATTGCTTTGGACTGAAAAGTTGTTGCAATTTATCGAGTTTTTGTATGTTTGGTGGGGCAAATGACAGAAGAACGAGGAGGCATCTGCGAACATGAAGACTTGTCAATCACAATTTTAAGGCGGTAGCACAAGAACGAGGCTTAAAAGCCTAGCATGTGCTGAAATATAAGGCCGATAAAGGCTTGTCGTACATCAGCTGTATTCATGATAACCGTGGCAGCTTCTGGCCAAATTTGGCAATCTAAAGAGTTACCTAGAGGTTTTTGACAGAAGAAAAATCTCTGTTTCGATGACAGATCGCACAGATCAAGGCATGATCATGGACAATTTTGATCAAGACCAAGATCTAAAAGAGCAATACAGTTGTGAACTCACCCCTCATCTTCAAGAGGACAGTTTATGCCATAAAAGTCTGTGGAAGCCAGAGGTAAGTCTGACAGTCGCGCCATCAGACACGATGCAATACAATTGTGACAGTGTGACGGTTCACCGTTTCACGACTGCTGTCTAATCCGCAGCCCGTCCAATTGAATGTGTAGTCCATCAAGATGCATCGGAAAGTCAGGCTGTTTTAGAAATACAACTGTTAACTTTAGCAACGTGGCTCCCTATCCACAAAGGACTACGAAAGACCATGGATTCAAAGTGGAGACGATAACCGCCCCTTGTCAAAGAAGAACCCCTCGTTGAGTTTGTCATCTTGAGGAGAACTGTCAGGAAGACAATCTCAGAAGGTTCAGTTATTCAAACCCTATATGTATCCAGGCGTTAACTTGTCTAAAAATGTCCTTTGGATCATCAAATCGTTTTCGTGGACACTGGAGTTTATAAGAAGCGTCTTAACAGATAGTGTCTCTGAGCAGATGGCTCCTGGTAGCTTGGTATACTTGAATACGCCGTGCCTCCACCAACCCAATTAAAAGCACGTACAGTGGATCAAGAAATCGGTCACTCAGTGGCCACTCGTCTAAAAAGAACAGTAAATCCTTCCAGTCTTGACTCGCAAGCAGTTTTGGTCACTACTTGATGAGTTTTTTAGTTGACGTCTCTCTTTAATTGACGAACCCTTAGGTTAGGTAGAAGGGCTGGTAGTGCATTCACCAGCACACTAAGACCATACTAGTCCATTGTGATACCCACAGGCAGACTACTACCACTGATTTGACGAACCCTTAAAACAGGTGCTCATTGGCACACGACTGAAGTTGTCACAACTGTCAGAAATAATTAACATTGATAATTCAAGTCTCTTCTAAAAATGTCATCGAAAATGGCGTTCTTTTGCTCCAAAGAGGATACAGACAATTTTTGTCAGGTGTCAGATTTGTGACAAGGGACAAAGATGCCGCCAGTAATCTCTTGTGGAAAAAAAGATGAGACCATATTCGAGACATGTCACTGTGCAAGATTTGAAATTCGATTTGAAGACCATATCTGACAGATGTCAAAAATATGATGTCATGATGACAGTTCAATCCTCAGATTTCGGTATTGCAATAAAATTGCACTCAAAACCATATTATGTCGTAATGATCACTATGACAGCACTGACAGATGTCATGTGGTCACCCGGATATGATCGTTGCAAATTCACTGACAGATGTCAAGTGGTTTTTTCGGATATCCAACCGAATTCAGTTGCATGGAATTCACTTGAGTCTGAAAAAGTCACATCAAGTTGACATATGTGTCAAAATTACTCTTCGATTGAACAGCACTCCCTTACCGTCTCTCAAGGCGTGCTTGACAGCCCCATGTAGTTAGACAAAGAGCCAAAAGAATAGACCAAATCATGAAGTACATACTTGAAGTAGCAGATTTCACTTTCATTGTCCAGGCGGCATCGACTTTTGATTGCGACTTATTGTCCACCAGCACCGCTTGAGTCCACGACCGATAGGACTCAAAAAAAAAAAGAAATGAGTTCGAAAAGAGAAAAAACAGGTAGTTCCACATCGAAAACACAAAATTCGTTTCGGACTGTCATGGTCAGTCCCGCTTCTCCGTTCGGCTTCAGGTACCACGCGTTTGCATGAAAAATTCACCCCAAATTCGAAAAAAAAATAATGTAAAATACTCCCAGAGAAGCAACAACAACACAGGAGCACTCAAATAAAAGAGTAATAAATCTTTTTAATTTCTTTT
Organism: Eristalis intricaria; assembly: GCA_964034865.1. Classification (NCBI taxonomy): domain Eukaryota; kingdom Metazoa; phylum Arthropoda; class Insecta; order Diptera; family Syrphidae; genus Eristalis; species Eristalis intricaria. The sequence continues at coordinate 52,591,749 of OZ035874.1, forward strand.
TGTAAAAACGAAACGTAAGAAAATGTTATGTGTGTAACGGCGTATCTGTTTCTTTATTCTGTTTTGTCTCGTTTAATTGTGTGTACTTTCTTGGGGGTTTCTCACGTCCTTTTCGATTTGAAAAAGTACCGAGACTGTGAACGGAGAACGAAGTGACGGAGGACGGCAACCGTGTGTTTGTGCAACACTTTGGCTTTGATACATCGGGTACACCCCTACAATCTATCTGCTGGTGTGTCTATTCGCTCTTTTCGAATATTTTTATTGCATTTTTTCTTCTCCGGCTGGCTGTGTTCTTCTTCGTTTGGTTTCGGGACGGGTGTGGTGTTACGTTTTGAACAAAGTAACCCCTCCTGTTATGATATTCTGTTTTTTTTTTTTAAATAGCGCCGCTAAACAATTAAAGCCAGATATACCCTAGAATGTAATAAATTTGTGAAATAAGTAATAAAACACAGTCGCGAGTGGCCGGGGAGATGCGGAGCAGCGTAGAAGGAGACAAGAAGACGACCAACCGACCAACCGACCGACTGATTGACAGTCCAAAGGAAAAAGATACCCGTGGCATTTGGTAAATAAAATAATTAAGAGTGGACGAGAAAACAATAATAAATGCAATTATACTCGCAAATAGACGTAATTAAGCTTCCTAATTTGTGCATACGAATTGGCTGTCAGTCACGGCTGAGGAGCGCGGAGCGCGGAGCGTGGAGCGGCCCATGCCAAAGGGAGTACGGATAGAACGGCTGGAATTCATATTCGTATGGTCCGATCTCCGGTTGGGTTTTTCTTGAAGACCGATATGGACAGTGTGTCAGTGTGGTGGCTGCATGCATGCTTGGGTAACCAATGACTTGGTGCATGACAATTAATATCAATTATGGTCATGATTAGGCCATGATACCGCGTTACGTGGGTGTCTTATGACTGTGAAGGGATGGGGGGGCGGAGCGAGGGGAAAATGAGTTTAGAAAATTGTGTGTAGACATGATATGGAGAGCATGATCAGGTCATTATGATGTGTTGATTGAGAGGTGGTCTTGTGATCCAGGTTGAGGCAGGCTCAGGCGTTTGGGGATGTTCAACTCCGCGGCACTGTCCTTTGCTTGGAATTGAAAATGCAGTCTTCTTTCGCCAGATTTATGGTCCATTCTATTTCCTTTGCTACGAATGTACCTACATGTGGGGTCCATATCGCGCCGGACTATGATAAGTAGGCTCCTTTAACACGGTCAAGTTCCTACTTATCCAGTGCCGCGATTTATCGCATGTAATCGTATCATGCTTTCACACAATGCGCTGACATTTGAACGTGTAAAGGACTTCTGCAAAGAAGGTTCCACTATCTGTTCACAGAGTGCCTGTAGCGAGACACTGCCAGCTAAAGAGAGTCACATTTCCCCATTCTTAGTTGGTAGAAAAAGCATTGGTCTCTGGACTACTGTGACCGGAAAGTCGCATTTAACAGGAGCTGTTAAGGAATCTAGAGAATGCCACTGTTGCAAGCAAGACAGGATTTGGCGTGATGTCAGTTAGGTGGACGGCATCTGGTTTGCGGCCACTTGAGCTCGAGCAAAGAAACAGGATCACCTCGGTCAAGGCGCATCGAATAGGACACGCCAACAGAGCCATTCGCGTGCGATGCCTTTTATACATCTGCTTGCTTCTTCTAACTTCTTCTTCATTTAATATAAATCTCAGAGCTGCCACACAGTATGACCATTGCATGTGCCCCTTATATTCATGTCCAACCTGAACGAAAGCAAGAAGCCTGATTGTCGACTCGACATGAGATCCAAGGGACAAGCCTCTCGTTTATTCAATATGTCATCCCAAAAATAAGGTTAGGTCAGTGGGTAGACGGGTATTCGCCACGTCACTCTGAGCTCCTGAGGGACCCATTGTGTGAGTAGAATACTTAGCCTACTTAACTCGTTAAAAAAGCCTGCAATTAATTGACGTCTTAGGGAAAATGTGACTGCACTCAGAGGTTTGATAGCTGCCTGGCTGAGCAAAAAGAACAATCACCCTTCTCTCAGTAGTGTCACATGTCACTGTGACAAATTAGTACTGTCTTAGTCACTTTATGGGAGATTCAAGTGACTAATTGAATACAAATTTGTCACATGTGACATGACTAAGACAATGGGGGTGAATATCTGCGTCAGGACAGACCATCCTTAATCGTTATGGTCTCTGCCTGAAAGACGCTACAGTGAGAGGGTACTCGGAATGACAGTTGGAAAGATCAGATCCTTGGAGAAGACTCCCAACACCCACTCCTTATCACTCTTGACACATTGTAAGTGACCACTACCTTCTGTTCGTGTCGTCTAGCGCCTTTTTAAAATCGGATCCATTGCAGGATAGCCTGTTTTTTGCAAGTTCATCAGCCATTTCAGTGGCGGCCATGTCGTTGTGCCCCGGAAAGTCTCAACTGCTCCGCATGCCAATACAGTGAAAGCTCCCATTACAGAGACTTTCTTAGACGGACAATCCCTTGACCGGACATTTTCTCTCGACCGTGGATCTTCAATTGCAGTTCCATACATTCCTATGGACGGACAACTCCCTTATGCGGCGACAACGGTTGCAGCAGGGAGTCATCTGTCCATGCGAATGGAGCCGTACACAAGAGCTGCAACTGCCGCTGTCCGCATATAAGAGCTTTCACTGTATTATTTGAATGGCCGCTTGGGTTTCCACGAGATCGGAAAACTCAGCAAACACTCATGTCACCCTCAAGCTTTAAGCCACAACATGAGCTTGAGTAAATTCACCCAGCCGACTGGTGATCCCATCAACTAACCCAAAAAAGTCTCGCAAAACCACAAATCACCAGCATTGACTTCGTCATTGTCAAAGAATTGCACAGGACACCTCTGCCTGAAAGATCCTATCAGCCAGTCCCTCATGGCAAGGATATCCAAGACACTTCCACCCCATTGACCCCAACCATCGCCCATCGATATCGTGACAACTCTACTACGCCCCCGCAGCCTTTCGAGACACATTCATCCTTCTTATCCCTTATCAGATTTATTTTAACTCAATCCAATTTGTTGGTGAGCTATGTCCACCACACACCCACACACAACTGCCAGGCAAAAGGAAGAAAGGAAAAAAAACCGAAGAAGAAGAAGAAGAATTTCATGTCAACCTAATTACCCCAATTAAAGGCATCGCCCTGTTACAGAGGAAGTCGACTTGTTGTGGAATTAAAATTAACCATGGCACAGGAAATAAATACTCACCCTTGGCATGTGCGGGGGTAACCACCAAAAACGATATCCAGTTACACACTTTGTCACCTACCGACCCAGAGATGACCTAAAGGTAAATCACCAGCGTGTGAGTGTGTCTGCACAACACTCCCTCCGCCAGGACACAACCTCGACACAACACAACGGCGGACTGCCCAAAGGAATCGCCTCCACAAGCAAGGAGAGCGCAAAAGGCGACAAGCAAAGAAGAAAAAGAAGAGGGCAGAAAAAAAAAACGACATTTTAACCTGTGATTTTGGTTTTCTTCAAACGCCCCCTCCCCCTCCGCCTGCCACGGCGACGTCGACGTCGACGTCACACACATAAAAATCGAGGGGGTGGCGGATGAAAGTCAAGAAATTAATTTACGCCATCGTCGTCCCGGTAATAAATACCGAAATCGTTAAATGCCAATGCCGACTTGACCGGCGCGCCAGCGACAGTTGCTGTTGGACGGGCGGCCGGCCGGCCGGCCCAAGCCAGGACTGGGGTCCTTTCTGTTGGACTGCCTGTGGTGATAGGGTGGGCGGGCTTGTAACTGAGGAAAAAAAATGAAAGTAAAAATGGTAATTGGTAACCATTAATTACAAGCAATGACACACCTTTGAGTGAATAACAACTGTAAATGAGAGGTAATAAAAAATGTTCACCTCTAAAGAGTGCGACGCGCTAGTGCGGCCAGCCGAGCGACACCCGCTAGCGTAGTTGGCTGCTGCTGACCGATGGCGGCAGCGTTTGGCGTTCCTCGGAGTCGGGTCATTTTTCGGGGACTACAAAACGGATCTGCCGGCTTGATTACCGTGTTTAGAATTCCGGTGTAATTTCACTTTCATAACCGCCACCGCCATCGCCATCGCCGCAGTCTTCAAGTTTTGCCCGCTTGACGGTAAACGATGGATTTGTTGGATGGGTGGGAGGAGGGTTGAGTGGGTGGGTATTGAAATTAAGTGCGATAGGCGTTACATTAATTGCCGTCCTTCAGGGGCAACTGTACAAAGGAACAACCATCCCGCCACCGCTGCCGACGCGAATTGAAAGTGGACCACGTCGCTGATGGCGTCAGTAAGGATATGAACGTCGTCTTTTTTTTGTTCACAATAACTGTTAATTTCATAATGAATTCATAATTTCGTTGTAATTTTTTGTTTTATGTATTTTTTGTTCTGTTTTTCTCCTTTGGCTCGCAGTCGCGAGGTCCTTTTCTCATTTGTAATTACCAACGCGCGGTTATTAGAATTATTATCTACTCCAACGGCGAGTGGAGGCGGTGGCGGTGACGGTGGCGTTACCAGTGGCGTTCTACGCGCTTGTTGTACACCTGCCTCTGGCCCCGGGACTGTGTAGTGTGCCTAAAAACCGAACCGCCCTGTTCGTGTAATTGTAATTGCTATGCCCAGTGAACATGCAATCGAATGTGGTCATACTATTGGCGGTGGTCATTTCTACTGGCTTAGGGCGGCGGCAACGGCGACGGCGACAATTGACGGCACACACGAGCCCGGACTAGGAGTAGTTCGCAGGACGATTCAGGCATTGTTGATGGGCAATAAGAAATATTTTGTGATCCTTTATTAGTTCGATGAATGTCGGTCGACTGGACTGGTGGCTTCTGATGGACAATTGTAGGCGTGTGTGTATGTGTGTGTGTGTGGGTGACAAGTTAAGTCAGTAATTTACTGTCGATGTAGCTCTAAGGTATTTACGATTGTAAACGAGGTATAAACGAGTGTTTCCTTTGTTTGGTTCCTTTTCAGATATAACGAGCTTTCGAAATTGATGATCCGACCACAACACTGAGGCATACTTTGAGAGGTAAGTTTTGATAGGTCTGTCAAGCTCTGTTTTTTTGAATAAGCAGCTGATTGATGAGTGGTGGGGTTTTGGGATGATTTGGCGGGGCTTGCAGTCGGGGACACCTCCATTGGGAATCTCGTTCGACTGGATGATGGGACCCTTGAACATTCGTCTATCATTAAAGGTAGATATACAATAGAAAGGGTAGGCAGCTCGTCTGCCAAACGATAAGATCCACGTGGCCAGAGCTGAACAAAGGCAAAAAAAGTGATCACTGGACACTGTGAATGTTCCGGAAACGGAATGCGGGATTCAGCGATCTCTGCCAGAGCTGCGGCGATGAGAAAGAGACCGAGACGATCCAACGTCTGCTTTGCCACTGCCCACCTCTCTTCAGAGAGACAGTCCACAGTCTCTGAGAGCGAATGAAGATATATCGGATCTTCTAAGATTCGATGGTGGCCGTGACCATCAGGTGACAGGATAGGTTGCCCACTCCATAAATGAAGGTATTCACCATGGTTCCTTAGGCCCCCGAGAGGAATTGATGTCCAACCATCTCACTCGCCTTCCTAAACCCAACCTAACCTATAATTAAAGACATGCCATGACATTGCTCTTGTCATCCGACTGCAGTTCATGCATCAGAGTCTCGGGCACGAATGGGTGGCTGGAACCTAGCTCTTCCCATCAAGGTCTGTCAAAACTTGTATCGACGCAGTTCCAATCGATTCTCTCTCTCAATTGTGGCTTGTCCCAGGACATTGCCTGTTAGAGCAGACTGGGATGTCGCACAAACTTATGTGGACATGGTCTGAGCATTCGCCTAAATTCGACAGACACTGGCTACAGTATCCCGTTGAGAGCTTGTACGGGGATTTATATTTTTAATGCTTTTTGAAAACTCGTATCCATTTATTCTTGGTCTTGTACAAAACCACTGGGTCCCTCGAGAAAGCTCCCTACTCCTCAATGGCTTTTAAATCCAAAGGAGCAGCGATTGGAAGGAGTCAACCTGCATCTCATTTTCTTCTCTAAGGGCGCTACAGTCCGGGGTAGATCTGAGCCTCAACCAACAAGCCTCTCTAGTTGGCACGATCTTTAGCTATCTGCCCACAATTTCGCACGCCAGGTTGGTTAAGGTCTTCATCTCCACTTGTGTTCGCCATCGGTTCAGTGGACGTCTTCTATCCAATCGGTTCAGAGTCGAAGACCTTTCGGACTAGAGCTGTGTTGTCTATGCGGTCTACATGGCCTAACCATCAACCTTGCTGCTAACTGCGATTTCGTGATAGACGATATCCTTAAGCACCTCGAAGTTGTAACTGCCATTGTGGATCTTTCATTATCACAGCATCCCATTTAGCAAGCGTTTCTTGAGTAGCTCTATACCCATGGCGGGCTTATGGAACCTGGTACGATAACGACCTTCGGTTGGGATGCTTCAGTAGAGGATAAATTCTGGTACCACGAAAAGTCAGGGACCTTTTAAATGTAGTTTAAGGCTGACCGAGCAGTTGGGCTCGTTGTGTAAGCCTCTGGAGGAGTGGAATTTTTTTGGATAGCCGCCTCCAGTGTCGCACTCCAAGTTGGTAGAGGTCGTTCTCCACCTGGGTTAAATGCGGCCGTCCTATGGTGAGTACGATTTCTATCAGCGCGTAATTGTGTGCTGGTGAATGCAGTAGCAGCACCCCTACCTAACCCCAAGTAGCAGACCGTACTGTCTGGATTCCCGGTAGTTTGGTAAACGAGTATTACCCGATATTGCGGGTACCCGGGTGGGATCCTGGGTATCAAGACCTCCAAAAGCAGCATCAAATCCAATAAAAACAAGCTTTTTAGACCCAAACCGCCTTAAACTCAATCACGATTATTTTGTCATGATGGTACTCTTAGATGGGTAAGGATCCAACTAAGTGCGGAGTAGCATTTCAACCGGGCGCTGCGACCCCAAAAGTAACACATGTCTTGGATCAGACTCGCTCATATCCAAAGAGGAATGTTTGTCCCTCATGGCATGAACCAAGCTCATGGCGCTAGTTTAGTATCTTTGGACCGCTGAACGTATGGACCTCCTTGGTATAGACCGCAATTGCAGGAGATCACCGTATTCCAAACACTCACTGGCCATTGTGGATCTGGAACAGTTGATGGTCACTTTGGCCTTGTAGCATACCTTCACCAATTCGAGCCAACAGCTCCGTGGAACTGTAGCCTCTATCAAAAATGCTCTCATTCCTTCCTCTGGCTTAGGAAACACTCCAACATAATTTTCAATTAAACCAACTAGTGCTCTTCATCTTACACGGGTAATCCCCGATTCGACAAATACCCGAGTACCCGATAACCCGGATAATGCGGGTAATACCCAAGTTGGCGCATTCCCGGCATTGTCGGATAACTAATACCCACAAATAAATAAAGTACACATTTATTTGTGAATGTTAGACCACAGCGAAGAAGGGGAAATAAGTCATTGGGGACTGACCATCAACAGTAATATACACCACAGTCGCATCCTAGCCTTTATGCCGATTCAACTGTTAACCACGTAAACAGAACATATTCCACCTATTATAGATATTAATAAACACGCCGACGTACTCCTCCCTACAAGATCACATTGGGATAGGAAGCGTATCGGCTTTCCCTCTGACGGGAGCGTATACACAGAGGGCTCTAAGATGACCTGCGGAGTCGGGCGACTAGCTACTCTGTTAGTCTGGACTTCTCTGCAGTCTTCAGGCTCCCGAGCTACGCCAGTGTCTTCCAAGCGAATAAACATAAGGGAGGTGCCCTCTTCTCCGGGCCCCACCAAATACAAGGACAATAATGGAATGACTCAATATATTCGATGATAGTCAAGCTGCCATAAAGGCGGCTAGCTCTTCTTTGAAACTTGTTCAGGAATGCCGCGGAAATACTCAAAGTTACCCTTATCTGGGTTCTAGGGTACAGAATGAGATTCGATAATGAGACAGACCACGAAGTGGTCGGAAGGGGAGCCGAGCTTCACACCTGGTCTGCAATTGAGGTATTGAGCAATAATTAGGAGGTACTAGCCAAGAGGAGGGTAGTTAAATTAGCAATTGCTGTAGCTGCACTACAGAGCAAGAAACCTTGACTCATTCCCTGTGCGCATATCCAGCGCTTGCAACAGCAGGGCAACGTGCTTTAGGTTAACCCTTTATTGAATCATTGGGCGAGATCTCCGAAAGAAGTATTAATGAAGTATTAGTGTTCCTGAGCGTCACCCGATGGTTGTACCTCTCTTCTGCCAGATCTTCGGTCAGAGGGGTGGTATCAAAACGATACTTAGTGCTAATTGGGTTCACTTTGAATAGCCACGAAACACAGACACACTCGTGTAATGTCTGTTTAGCATGCTAAGAGCACGAATTGCATTTGAATTCATTGTAAGTAGCAGCAACTGGATGCAGTTGATTGAGTGCCTGCTCCTGGTCCCCGGTTCGAATCCCAGTCAAAAGACCGTACTGCCCAACCCCAAGCAACAGACCGTACTGTCCAGATTCCCGGTAGTTTGGTAAGCGAGTATAACTCGATATTGCGGGTACCCGGTTGGGTTTCCGAGCATCAAGAGCTCCAAAAGCAGCATCAAATCCAGTAAAAATAATTTTTTTAGACCCAAACCCCCTCGTACACAGCCTTTAGCCGACATACAAGAAAAAATATCGTCGTACAAGTATCGCACAGCTTTGCTTAGTTCGCACTGCGCACTGCGGATTGGCCATCCAAACGTCGCCTTCCCGCGAATTGTTTGTTTTCATTGCTCCAACTTATCGCCTGTCCCCTTGACTGAGTAAACAAGTAATTGACATACTCGTATACAAACTCCAGTCCGCTGTCCAGAGCCAGTCGCCCCTTAGGTCCAACTCCCGCAATTACAAGCGTGTGTCTACGATTTCTTTCGTTCCCTAGAATCAAACATCACATCTTCGATTGATTCTCGTTGCCTTGTGCCATTATCGCTTAGCTTTTAATTTTTGCGCGCACTATAAACAATTGAAGCAACGACCGCAAGAAGAAAAGAAATTAAGCGCACAAAAAAAAAAAAAATTGATTAATATTTTCCGGTATTACCATGAAATACCGAACGGGAATACTTCATAGTTCATACACCATCCAACAGATCCAGATAGCGCTCACATTAAAAGCATTCAAATGCCAGTGCCGGAGGTGCCGAGGTGGTGGCGGTGGGCGGGCGGGCGATACAGAGATACATTCGTATCTCCGTCTATCCAATGTAATGAGCAACAAACCTAAATATTCAAAATCAATTAGCAATTTGGAGGAAATAAACAATAATAACAATAATAATGCTTTTAATTGAAACATTACGATCTGCCTACATGCTGGCCTTGTGCGCCACCGACGATGATGATGATGATGATGCATGGGTAGTGGGTACACGCCTGGTCGTCTTCTAAGACGGGGGAGGGGTCCCCCACTCACACACTCAAAGAGGCAGCAGCACAAGGCGAAATTATCTTTCGAATTCAAATGGCAGTAAAAGTATTGAACGCTTGGGCCGCCCGCAGTATCTAAGTGCAAGTCCATTAAAGTCGTTCAAACGCGCTTCCAATAATGAGCAATAAACGCGAATAATGCTGCTGCCCACCGCTGGCTCGGGGTATGGTACGTCGCGTGTATTGGCGCGTCTTGTGGCCTCATCAATCGATTTGAATTCATCGAGAATACCTCGTTATGAAGACATTTTCCTCTCTCTCTCTGATCTGTGCGATCGATGCTAAGTGTGCCATCGCACGGCGCGGCGTCGCGGCGACGTTCCGGCTAATTGTCGAGTGTGTACTGAGGCGAAACTGTCGAGGAATTAAACCATCATGCATGACGACGGGGGTGGGTATACATGTGTTTCAGATCAATCGGTCAATCGGGTGGAGAAGTCTAGGATCAGTCGAAGCATGATTTTCGGAACTTGACAAGTCAATCAACGACTTTTGGTTACATTTTCGGTAGACGGCTACTGGGCGTCATTCGACAGAGTTCGTCGAGGACTCTGAGGTTCGATAACTTCTGAGACTTCAATCCCCTCTTGGAGAAGTTCACAAGTAGGAGGACATGCAAGCGAACGACTTTAAAAAAAAAGCCGAACTTGACGAGCTTAGGCTTGTTTAGAAGGAAATAAATTCCACATCACTGTCATCCCCAAGGTGGTTCGCCAGCAACCCAAGGTAGATGGCTGACTTCATTCAGTTGCTCTCCAGCCTGTTCAGTCGATTTGCAGTGCTGCAAGCTGATTCGTCTCTTTAGCAATGAAAGTTGCGTGGTTTGTAAACCTTCTGGTCTCTCTTGCTCCAGATTGTAACTGATGAAAGTGAAAGCCTCGACGTCACCTAGTTGACAAAGGTGGCCACTTACAATGTCAGCGATTCGCATCCCTGGCCCTAGATAGTCACTAGTCACGCACACTCTTCCACTGTAACTGCTGTTACCACGTAAACTGTCAAGTAAATTCATTGAACTCGAACAAGCTTAAGTGGATTATTTGAAGAGACAATTCGACGAACATCTGCTGATTCGATGATTTCGATAATTCCGAGCATGAGCTGGGTCCGTGGTCGTTTCACAGAAACTTCTCTCAGAGGAACTAGGTGTCAATTTATTTTACCTACCTCGTCGTGCACCGCTTTCATAAGTATGTTCTCTGTGACCGTTCCTTGCATCAACATTTGTGCGGAAAAGAATGCAGCCTGTTATAAAAGTTGGCCTTATTTTTCCTCTCAAACATGACCAAATAAACGATGTACACTCATTCTCTGGACGGCGCCAGAAGTCAGTTCGGTAGTCCCGCTTTTTTGCCATCCACATAGAGACAAAATATGACATGACTAGCACTTAAGGAGTTTGTGGAAATTGATTATAGTTCGACTAAGGAGATTCGACCCAAGTTGCTGGGGCAAATCGAAGCGGCGATCAGTATCTCACGTCTGTTTCAGTAAAAAGAGCGTAACAGATTCAGGTGTTTGAATGTATGGACTTAAACTCGACTCGTCGATTGTGTTGCCAAGCGCGGAATTTGAGTTAATCCATTATCCACCGGTGGCGAACCATCTAGAGCTCATGCGAGACCGAAGCACCTCAGACGTCAAACCCAAGCAGTTGCAAATGAATTTTGGATAACTTTACTCTCTTTACCATCTTCATCCATTTAAAAGTCGTTTGGGACGCCACCTAGACTTCATCCCAAAACACAGTGTCCTCTACCGACCCCAACCAATTTACTGATGTTTAATCTGTTCTGTGGTAACAGCTGCTTGGATCGTTTTGCCTCGGTCTAGGCTAGATCGTCAGTGCACCAGGACCTGCTCAGTCGACCGTGTAACAGCACACCTCCTAACCTGCAGGGAGCAGAATCGCACCTTTCTGCATAGGAACCGACGTACATCACCGAAAGTCTTACAGAGCCTAAGTATGCACCTCCTGAAAAATGGCCCAAAAATAAAAATCCTGAATCAATGAAGGACCTAACCCCCCAAAGTCATTGGAAGAAACGTCTACCCGTCTACATGTTCCACCACTTCGGTTTCTGCTTCCACCTCTACTCAGGCGAGGCAGTACAGGGACGTGCTAAGGAACCAGACGAAAGTATTCCATAGCTGAAAGCAAGGCTTGCAAGTACCCTTCTATATCTTCTCAATGAACATCCGGATCTCTGGCTCTGGCCCCGAACTTTGGCCTACGTTGGTGAGTGGTTACTCGAGTTGCTAAAAATGGTGATGCCAAGGATCGATAAGCTTTGGCCGGGTGCATGCCTAGAGGTACTGTCAGTGGACCAGATCCCTAACTCCATCCGAACAGCTCAATATTCGCCTCGGCTGGGTGCCAGGCTATAGGGACATCCTGGGAAATTACAAAGCCGATGAACTCGCTAAATGCGCAACTAGAGTACCAGCTGATGGAATCTCTCGTAACATAGGCCCCTTGGTTGACAGGCAGCACATGTCGAACCTCAAAACAAATCTGGCCTCAGACAAAAGCATCAAGCAGACTGAGCTCCCTTAGGAGATCTAAAATTGGTACTGCAGTGGAAATTATTACCCTCCACGCCAAAAGACTAACATTATTCTACAGCCAATTCTGTAAACGCTTCCTAGACGAGGATGGGGAGAGAAGCACCGAACAGCTTGTCGGGAACTGTCCTGCTCTTGCCAATTTAGGCTCCTACATCGATGAAAGTCTAAACGGCATCTGTAAAATATCGGTCAACGAAGTAGTAAGTTTTACTGAGAAAATTTGCTGATCTGGCTGCCATAATGACGGTTACCATATCCTCCAATTTGAAACACCCACGTGGCGGTAATACCTACCTGCCTACCTAGCTAGGCTGATCATCTTGTAGGGGCTGCACTGTTATTAAGTTCCAGTCCTGCGTAGCACTAGTTTGCAAATGACGACGAGTAACCTCAGAGAGATTAATTCAGGGGAGAAGGCTGGTCTAAGTTGTAGCATGTCTATCCAGCTTGTCTGCTTCACAGTCTCCTGCGATGCCTTTATGGCTTGGGACATCACAGACTGTTCGACAGGGTCCAGAGACGGCGTTTCCATCGTCTGCTGCACCAGTTCCGTACATACAGCTTAAACCATGACAGTACCTCAAGCGTCCCTAATAATCTGCGCCTGAAACGACGGTTAAGAGTGTGTTTGGACAAAACACCAGCCTTCATTCTTGAACCATCCCCCATCGGTAGATGATGTTGCGCGGAGTTCGGAGATAGGATGGGACCACCCGGGATACGGGATCAGGATCTCTCCCTTTCTCTCTTTTTGCTCATGGCTCATGTGGCCGTGGTTGTGGCAAATAAGACGGCGTTTGTTAAGACTGGCTGCACTTGAAAGAAAGAATTTGGACTATCTAGTGAATGCTAGGTAACTCGAGTGCTGGATAGATATTCATCCATCCCCTTCCGTGTTTAATTTCATCAACTTCGTCCAGCTATCCCCGAAGGATGTCCACTTGAAGTCGAAGAATCCATCCCCCTTCAAATCGCAAGTTGCGTCTTACGCTCTAAAATCTTGATTAAAGCCTAAAAAGACGATCCGAAGCCCCCCCAAACATCATGACTGCTTGTTCCCGATAAAACCTGGAACCGCAACAAAACTTCGATGCACATCCGCAAATTGGTGACTGGATGGCCCGCTAGCCCTAATTTCTCCATCGCTGCGTCCTTCGTCTGAATTGCAGGCCTGACCTTGACATATCCCATTTGAAAGGGCGCATCTCCTTACCCTCTTCCTCTCCGCAATCATAAAACACGATGAGCACAAGCTCGGCCACGGACGATCGATGTGCGTGCATTTAGGGCTGAAAGACAGAACTGTATGTGGGGCCAGTCTACCGCGCTGACATTTATTAACCAATAACGCGGCGTTTTTTTTTTCTCTGAATGTAGTCGATTTCACGTCTAAATTTGAGTACTGCTGGAGCCGGGCGAGACGGGCGACCACACCGAGCCCAGGGCAGTCCGAAAATCATGGATGATCGGAGGCGATGTATGGAAGTACACGAACGTACATCTGAACGTCGTCGTACTCAAGCGCTCGCTCGCATCTCTAGAAAACTCAATAGGAGGTGAATCTGGCCGAGCATGATGCGCTGTGTACTTGACACAATGTGTGCTGTCCAGCCATCTATATATGGAAAGTTTAATTTTGGTTTTTATTTGATGGTTAATTGATTTAACCATTCGGCCATGCGAAACTTGTCGTTGTTGCTTCGGTCAGTTGATGGGGCTGCCCCCTTTCGCTCTCTCTCTCTCTCTCTCTCTCTCTCTCTCTCTAGCGCTCTCGGTACATTCGCTTAGATACGATTGTGATTCGTGTGTGCTGGGTTCTTTTTTTTTCTGAGTGATTTGCCGGCGTTTCTTGTCCATTCCCCGATTGAGGGTACGTTCGGCGAGTGGTGATGCCACTGTTGACAACCACAACGATGGAGATGATGATGACGAACGACGACGAAGATGATCATGATGATGTTTAACGAGACAATAATGTCATGTTGCTTTGATTAAGCGAAACATTTTTATTAAAATAATTACTCGTTGGGAGCAGGGAATTAATTGAATGATACGCGACATCGGACATGCTGGACGGTGGATGCTGCAATGTTAATTTGTTCGTGAAGAGATTTAAGTTTTCCCGTTGATTCGACTGTCAGCTGGGATGTGGTACAGACGTTTCCGATTGATCAGCTTGGAGGTGGATTGATCAAACTGCAGCCGAAGACATGAGAGAGAAATGCAGTAACTGGTGAGAGATGAGAGCATCTAGAGGGTGGGTGAAGAGGGGAAGGTTGGAAGTCGAGACTGTCAATCTTGGCAACGCTTGTATGATTTCCCATTCAGTTATTTAACGACTAGACTAGGGATAGCGTTTGAACGATAGGATCAGAACTTAATGTGACTTAAACTTATCCTTAGCTTTAGCCACAGGCAATGGGAACTTTGATACATCTACTGGGAATTCTACCGGCTCAGGGTGACATTTAAAATTATGATGAGTTAGATGAGAAAAGACTGCAAATAGTAGAGCAACCAATCCACCCGCAGTGAGTGACAGATAAGTGTGACTTCTGATTTGCCAGTGGGAGTGCACCAAGTTCATTCGTTTTAGTGAGCGGACTGTCTTACCGACTGACGAGCAAGACATATGTCATATGGGGAAATAAACGCTCAATTGCGTGACAAATTTCCTGAATGTGTCATTTCCGGAAGTGGGAACATCAATTGAATGAATTCTCCTTTTGAAACAATGATAATAGGGAAGTACAGTAGGGTCTCAGAAACATGAACGGTTCTATAAGATGGACAATTCGGAAAGATGAACAGATTTTGAAGACTACTGTCCTCCGGGCAGTCTACCATAGAGGCAGTCTGTAAGAAAAACGTCTAAATAAATATGTCTTTTTACCTTTTATAAACAAATTTTCTTTTTTTATTGTTTTTTGTTTCTTCGTATTTTTTTTATACATTAAAACAATTTTTTTTTGCTTTGTGGACTCTCCTTAAGTCGCAACTCTCACTAACTCGAACTTTTTCGCCACAGTTTACACAAATTTTCCTAAGTTTTCCATACAAGAACCTTCCTATTTGTCAAACTCTCTCTCTAACTCGAACAAACTATACTAACCCGTGACAATTCGACTTGGGGGAAGTCCACCATATAAAATTAAGTGTTTTTTTGGTGTGAATTCGTACATACGTTCTAACTCGAAAAGATGAGGCTAGTTTTCTTTCTGTCCATCTTTCTATGACTACTACTGTATGGGCTTCAACTAAAGGGAAGGCATTCGAATGATAGTTCGAGAGATGAGTAATGCGACATCTTGAGAACATCTCGATTCTAAATCTGTAATTACTATCTACTAACACAAGAGATTTCGATAAATGGCTCTCATCGAAATCATTCGAATGAAATCGAATTTTTTAGGTTTTTCTTAATAAACCGAGAAAGGAGGTAATGAGTTAATTCTTTTTTCATTGCTTCTTTCATTCTTGCTATGCCCCTGATTACTTTTTCTCGACGAGAACTATTTGTTACTTGTTCTCGCGCTGTATTGAGACATTTATCGTGTTATCTTGCTTGCTTAAGTTGTAATTATATTAAGTAATTAGTTAGTAGTCATTCGAATAAGTGAGTAGTCAGTAGTCATTCGAATGATGATCGAGATGTTGTACTAATCGATTATCACTCGAATAATCATTCGAATGCGCCCGTCTCGAGTGATCATTCGATTATTAAAATACCTCGATTATCCGATTCTTAAAACCACTCGATTGTGGTCATCTCTAGCTTCGTGCATGTAACCAAGCAAGACTTCCGCTACCTTTGCCATTAGGTTAGGTTAGGTAGAGGGGCTGTTAGTGAATTCACCCTTCTTAAACCATTTTGGTCCATTGTGATACCCTCAGTCAGACTACTACCACTGATTGACCACTCCAGTGATAGTAGTATAGAATGGGTGGCTCTACAGCCCATAAAGGGCCAGGGCCTAGCTTCTCAGCAACCACTCGTGCTATGCGTGCTATTGTTCTCTTACGAGTGGAAGGGACCTACAGTTTTATGCCGACTCCGAACGGCCAAGTTTGAGAAGCTTTTTCTAGACATTTATTACTCTTTGAGCATTGTCAGTGACTGGAAAGAGGTGGGACCGTGAACAGTATTTTTGGCCGGGAATCGAACCCAGACCGCGAGGTTAAGTTGCGTTGGAGTCGACGCACATACCCACAATGCCACCGCTACCACAGTCCAGTGATAGTGCCGTTAATTTGATCCCAACGGCAAATGTTGACTGGACCAGATTCGAAAACCAGATAAAAGCGTATTAACTTTGCTCGAATTCGAGCCGGGGACCCCGCTAACCAGGGACAGGCATTTAACCAACTGCGCCATCCAGTCGTTCATTGCGTCAATAGTTGATGACATGAGTGTGGTCCTCGAGGGCGTCCAAACTGGTTGTTGGCATGTAAGGGAAGATTAAGAACTTGAAGAAGCTTTGGAGAAAATAATCGAGATGAAGTTGCATGATCCAGGCGGCCAATTCGCCAAATTCCTCCTTCACAATTTCGAGCATTGCGTCGCTTATAGCGTCGTCTTGCCGAAATCACAGTTAGGGTACATCGGTGTAGTCAAGCTATGGCTTCATTTCGTGGGTCTGTACAAGATTTTAAATTTAGCGCAAGATCTCATTGCAACAGAAGCCATGCAGAATGTTGCCCTAGTCAATATCCTTTCGATTACCGAATGATTGGAGCGATCTCTGCCTCAGTCTTGGCTTAAGAACGATTATGTCATCTGTTGTGACATCGCGGTCATCCCTTGATGCAGACGCAAGAATGTGTACATGGGAGTCCTTAGCGGGTACTGTGCCATAGCTACACATGAATTGAACGTCTGAACAGATCGCACAACGACTATTGTAGAAGCAGCAGAAATGAGGAAGAAACAGAATCTATCCAGCATCTGCTCTGCGATTGTCCAGCCCTAGCAAAGCAAAGAAGGCAGTTGCTATGAAAGCACTTCTTCTTAGAGCTTCAGTAGTTAAGCGGCGGTGAACTGAAAAACCTCTTAAGATTCATATGTGGATACGTTCGGTTTTAGGACGAAATTAGGTCTAGTGATCCATTCAAGCTCACACCCTGGTTTAAGTGCGAGTTAGGCACCTCATTCTTGCTAGGGCATGGATCACTAGACCTAATTTCGTCCTAAAACCAAGCAGATCCACATTTGAATTTTAATAGGCCACAAGGCCTTTAGGGCTCCCGAATACCTACCTTGTTTCCTGACTCTTAATTCGTAATGCTAACATAATGGCCTAATGAGGCCAATACGCCAGTGCGGACTGTACGTAAAGGGATTGGGGTTCCCATGCTAAGACGACTGCAGGAGTTGATGAAACAAAGAGTGGGAGGACACCATTGCATATCTTGTAGCGTCCTCTCTACTCGCAGAATTAGCCACTAGTTAGCCTTAAATGCGATGCCACCAGGAACAGATAGGCGACCGTTTGGTAAACCCACGATGAGCTGGTTGGACGAAGTCCAAAAACTGGCCTGGTTTCGCGTTGGGGGAGGATCGAGTGGCCTGGAGATCGTGCTTCAACCCCGCGACCCCTTTAATAGATCATGAGGGTCAGCAGATGATGATTATGATAGCAAAGCTAGTCTGAAACTGATTGCCCGAGTACGAGTTCCCTAGTCCAAGTGTGACTGCCACTTCTACCAAACCTAACCCCACCCAACTCAAATGCTTCAGCAAATTGTTTTCGCATATCGAGATCTCCAGTCGATCTGTAGAGTACCACACGCTGTACAGTCATGAGCGAAGCAACTCACTCTCAATCTAAAAAAAAAATATCAAATCATCAATTCAATTAATTCCCATCAAAGTTTCTCATTCCCTGACAACATTCCCACGAACTTGTTGCTCCCCGATTGGAAATTAATTAAAAACCAAATAAAACAAAACAAAAAAGAACATGACTACTTGACAACAATTAAATCTACAAATCAAAACCCGATCTATTCCCCATTCGAATTGTCGTCCGCAGATTACATCTATCCCACTGACAAGCACCTGCATAATTGCAATTTATCCATTATCCTCATCGAATGCATTTGATAATATTATTTGCATTTTTTTTTTTGTAATTTACACAAACAACAGAGAACATTTTCTAATTCAATGACAGGCCGTCACAAGCACACACCATCGCCAGCGTTCCTCACACAAAATCGTCCACAAAAACGTCGAATTTCCAACCGAAATTAATGATTAACATTTTCGCAATTAGGCAAAATGTTTTTAGTTTCAAATGCAGATACTTCAAATTCTGCTGATTTTGGGAGGGGTGGGGTTGGGGGTTGTTTTTTTGTTTGTGGGGCAGGGATGAGAGGTTTAAATCATTCATTACACTCGACCACGTCCACATTTGCAATTAGATTTTGCCTTTTTATTTTCCGCACTAGGGCTGTGGGCGAAGGACGATACAACAACATGATGAGCGGTGGGAGGAGAGGGGGTAGGAAAAGAAAAATCCTAAATGCCAATATTAAAACTGTATCTATCTAATTATCTCAACAAATAAATTCAAATTGCATTGTCGATGATTGCGAAAAATTGCACAAATTAGATACATTTGCATCCGCCATTCAGCCCCCTCCCTTCCCCTTGTGACAACGGTCATTTGCGCACAGTAACAAAACGATAATTGTTTGCACTTTTTTCCCCCTCTGCCTTTGCTGTTGTTGCCGCTGATGCTGTATCATTACCACCGGCCTCCGGCCTGAGATGCCGACGATGGGAGCGGGGGGATAAACGTTGCAGCGCAATTATTATTTCATTGGTCACATTGACACATGCATTCATTAGATATCCATTGTCAATAAAATAGAAAATTTTAACAAATTAATTAAAAATAAAGGTTTGTTGTGCTGTGGCACGTTATTCACTTTTCGTGCGCACACGCGGGCGGGGTGAAGGGTTATTTTCTAATTTTCCACTAAAATTATCATAATATCGCACATGGCACCGACGATGGACGAATCGAGCGTGATTTAGATACACATCCAGTCGCTGATTTCATCCGCCACCCATTCCCCCCCCCCCCCCCCCCCCCACACCCCCACCCACTCGCAACGTCCTTCATGGCTTCAAATATTGATATCGGCACAGATTCACCGGGGACGAGTGCTCTACCGTCAGCATTAGACAAAAGCGTCATAAAAATTAAAAGTAAATATTAAATTGAATAATTCAAAATAATTGCTCGCGAACTAATTGCGTTAATCATTTACGCAAATAATGAGATTCAACGTTCGTCCGTTCAAATGATTCGCCGACTCTCTCTCTCTCTCTCTCTCTGTCTGTGAGTGGATGGGTGTACACACACATTCAGCTGGGTGGCTCCGACCGTACCTTGAGAGGGCGAGCGAGGGGAAAAGACGCTGCAATTTAAAATGTCCTCCACCGACGGAGTCTTGTGTTGGTTTCGGTATTCCATAAAAATTAAACCAACATCGCATGAATTGAATGACAAATCTGAATCTGAGCTCGGTGAGATACAACTATATCACTTAGCATAGATACTAGAGAAATTAGAATACACAGAGTTTGTTGTCTTGGGTGCTGGTTTTTTTGTCTTTGCCTTCGTATCCACTATCGCTCGGCTGCCGCCATCCCTCAGATTTCTTCTCTTTTGATTTGATTTTATTGTCATTTCAGTTGTTATGTGTATGTCAGATGAATTATCAGGCGGGCGGGAAACGAACTACACATGCGTATAGAGGCTATGAACGAAATTCATGATAATTGAACTAATTGAGTAATTTCATTTGAAAAAGTCGTGTTCAATTAATTTTCATGATTTTTTTTTCTGTTCTGTCTCCCCTTCTCCCCTTCACCACAGTCCCAGTCCCTGGCCATTCGTCTTGAGCGAGTGGAAGATGTGTACACCCTGGATGTGCCCTGTTACTTATTGCTTTCCTTGCACACGCTTTAGATTTTGGTTTTTTTTCGTCTAGTCTTTCAGAGATTCGTGTGCTCTATTGATGTGTTCGCTGTTGGTGAAGTTGTTTCTGTTAATTTTTTTTTCTTCTTTCAGTCGGAGGACAATGAGTTTATTGTCTTGGCTGTGGAACGTGCATTCGAGATTAGCTATTGAAGGCTATTACGATGCATGTGTCAACGAGTAAATATTAGTTTAGGGTAATTCAGTAGATGTCTGAGAGGTGTTAAGATCGCTACAATTGATGTGTAAATTGGTGTTTTTTTCCTATTTTCCATTCCTTCTTCCTGAAGTGAGATATTCCCCACTATGTCATGGCTCATTGAAGAGAACAAGCACACTGCGGCAGTGGCTGCTGCCCGCTGGAAGTGGAAATGTGTCACAAAGGAGGACATGTGCTCTTGCAAGATGACTTTTGTTGATCAACGCCCGCGGCGTGAACTTTGATTCTTTAATGTGGACTTAGCAGGTTAACGTGCTCCACAGACTCAATAACATTTGTTCCATCGAAGGCTCTGTGGTCGGTCGTCGCTTTTCTGAACAACGATTGAAGATTTCCGACGCCGCCCTAGCCTCTGCCAGCAACGATTGACGACCTTCGACTACGAGCCCTCCTGAGCTGCGATTGTAGTTGTTCGTCTTCGGTCCCAGTCCCTCTGGGCACCAATTGAAGGCTTTCAACGCCGGTCCTAAGTTTTCCCATCAATGACTTAGATCTCCGACATCGCTCCTAATCTTGAAGAGCGACTGTTGAAGATCTCCGATGTCGCTCCTATTCTGCAAGAGCGACGATTAAAGACTTCCGACGCCGCCCTAGCCTCTGCCAGCAACAATTGACGACCTTCGACTACGAGCCCTCCTGAGCGGCGACTGGAGTTGCTCGTCTTCGGTCCCATTCGTCCTGGGCACCGATTGAATTGACGCCGGGGCTTTCAACGCCGGTCCTAACTTTTCCCATCAATGATTGAAATCTCCGACGTCGTTCCTAGTCTGAAAGAGCGTCTGTTGAACGAAGAAGTTCCGACGTCGCTCCTAGTCTTGAAGAGCGACGACTGAAGACTTCCGACGACGGCCCCAGTTTCTCTCACGTTCTCTCCGACGTCGGCCCAAGCCTTCCCTGACCTCCACTGAGGATTGTCAAATTCGGTCCTAGCCTTCCTCATCAATGACTCCGATCTCCGACATCAGTCCTGTCCTTGGGGAGCAGCGAGTAGGGCTTTTCACGTCGGTCCCTGTCTTCCCGGGGACCGCTTGGTGCTGTTCGACGGAACTCCAAGTCTTTCTGAACAGCGATTGGACGTCACTTCTAATCTTCTTGAGCAACGATTGAGGATCTCCAACGTCCCGTAGGTCCCAGTCGATCGAAGCCACTTCTTATCTTTCTGAACAAAAATTTAGGTCTTCCGACGTCGGCCCCAGTTTTTCTAAGCAACGATTGAAGATCCCCGACGTCGGCCAAATCATTAGATACCCAAGTATTTTCAACGTCGGACCTAACCTTCTTCACGAAAGACTCCGATCTCCGACATCAGTCATGTCCTTGCTAAGCAGTGAGTAGTTTTTTCACGTTGGTCCCAGTCTTCCTGAGGACCGCTTGATGCTGTTCGACGGAACTCCAAGTTCAGTCCTAATCTGTCTAAGCAGAAATTAAGAATTTTCGACGTCGGTCCCAATCTTCCTGGACACCGACGCCACTTCTAGCCATTCTGAGCAACGACTGAATAATTCCGACGTCGGCTTCAGTTTTTCTCAGCAAAGTTTCAGGATCTCCGACGTCGGCCCAAGTCTTCCTGGACACCCAGAGTTTGAACACCGCTCCTAGCCTTCCTCCTAACGATTGAAGAATTTCGAAATCGGTCCCAATTTTTTCTCAGCGACGATTGAGGATCTCCAACGTCAGCCTACTAGCCTTACTGAACAGCTATTAGAACTTTTTGACGTCGGTTTCCATCTCCCTGCCTTTCGACGCCACTTCTAGTCTTTCTGATCAACGATGACTCTGTTGAACACTCCCCTCGCACTGATCCCAGTCCAACTCGCTCCATTTCTACAACTCTAGACCTTGCTCACCATCGCCCACTCCCCCTCCAACTCATAAATCAAAAACCCTGTCAAAAAAGTCAGCATCTTACAAGTCTTAGCCCAAGATTGCAGCCACCAAACAAGCGCAACCTTCCACCGTCATTCATTGACCGACATTTCATTCACAATTCCAACCAAAAATCGTTCCCATCTCGTCGAGCAATACCACTTAAAAGAGATACAAATATAAATACATACATTATTTGTTTGTTCCCAAATAAATTCAAATTAACATAACCAGTGGAAGAAGATACATTTAATTAAGATACACTTCATCATTGTAGCACAGCAGCGAAGAGGCTTTCTCCTCATCATGCACGTAATCGCTCCTATGGCCCGTTGCCCCTCACTCTCACAGAAAAGCACTTAAAACCAAAAATCTCTCATCGTCGTCTAATTCACGTCCAATGACAAATGTGAATATACATTTTATGGGACTTACCTTACAACCATTGGCCAGCAGCAACAACAGTACATGCTAGATACTATTCCGTCTCGGTGGGGAGGGGAGCTTGTGAGTGAAATCGCATCGAAATACCGCTGCTGCCGGTGGCCGCCAGTGTACCTTCAAATATTTAATCTTGACATACTAACAGTTTATGGTGTGTATGCATGTCGTTTCAAACAACAATTCAAATCTCCGTTCGGTTTTACCACCGAACAATGTTGTGGCCAAAGTGAAACTCTTTTGTTTTTTTTTTTCGACTGTTTCGGTTGATTTCTGCGAAAATTTCATAATCAAATAAAAACAGAAACATTGCATAATAAAACCGAAAATAAGCTGAAACGCAAAACAATACGAAAAAAATCGCACATTGTATTGCTCTCTGGTGAGTTGAAACGCCCGCCCTCCGCGCTTAGCTCCCCTTAGCTGCAAAGATACCAAGATACAGAGTATATTGTACACGAACATCAATAAAATGTGCTAATGAAAGAAAATAATTAAATATTACGGTATGATTCGGGCCGTTACGGCGTTTGTCTTTCTAATTGAATATCCGGGTCTTTCCGAGGCTTCAAGTGAATCTGACGGAAAGGTGTCAACACGGCACGAATCGCTCGGCAGCGGTAACAACAGCTTTCAAAGTAGTTGACTATTTTTATGAGTACTTTTGCAATTTCTTCGATTTTACGAGTATGATGGGTACATTCATCGTGCGTGGCATATGAGTCACGTGTGTCATCCTGGTGTTGGCGGAGGCAACCTTCATGACAGTAGATAACTGTGTATTTTTTTTCCGTCACTTATGACAAGTGAATGACATTTGTCGACAAGAGAGGATTGCGTTTGGATGCGAGACGACATTTTGAGTGTCCTTTCGACATGGCTGAGTGAACAGGATTTGCTGAAGATGTAACTCATGGATTGTATCTATTTCTAGGAGCACGAGGTAGTATCTATGCTAGGACAAAGAGTTGGTTATGGTTATTCTCCACTTGTGGGGGTCGAAGTTGGTGTGGGCTGTAGAACCCCTATAATCAATGGATGAACCTTTTCCGGGGTGTCCCATGACCACTAAACCTGGTGACAGTCAGCCCGTGTTGGTCCTAAAGGCCCAATCAACGCATCAACAAGAACAAAGACGGTACATACAGCTCTAAAAAACAATGCTAACACCTCAAGCCGCAGTCGTAGTTTCCTCCAAATCGGCTCAAGACGGTTTCTGTCCTCACTCACTTTTCATAATGCACCGTGGAGCACGACTCGAGAACGATCATTTCTTTTGCCCGTGAGGCCTGTACACTGCCTTTCAAGTCCAACGTAACTAAGATTGACAACAGTATTCTGCGTTTGGTTTCCTCTATGTTCGATAATGATGATGTTTGCTTACAACGAAGCTGGGGTGCTGTTAAAAGCCTGCTGTGGTCGATGCAGGCTAAGGCAAAAGCCTGACATAACCACTAAGGCAAAAGCTTGCATCGAATTGGCGTTTTGGCTAAGTTGCCGGTGTCGTGAGTCCTTTAGGGATAGCACTCGTTTTAGTCGTTTCCGATTCAATGTTTTCTTTCACAACGCTAGAACGGCCGTGGTTATGTCGGAACCGATCGAGGGGCATCTCCAAAAATTTCAAAGAGTCTACACTGCTCTCTGGGATTTTATTTAAAATTCAACAGCACCAGCTGTCCCTGTACGTACCCAGATAATGATTGATTTCATTTGGGTAAGCAATTGAACGAAACTTAAGGAAAGTGATTGAAGTGGTATAATTTCCGTGTACTCGCTCGATTGTTTAACATTAACTAAGTCTCCTTACGAGTTCCTCTCTAAGACTCAACTCTCGAGACGATTAAACCTTCAGCTGTCAGCACATTTTTGTCACAATGATTCGTTGAGTTTGCACAAGTCGAAGGATGTACATTTATCTTTACGGACACCCCTACATAATGGACACCAAAATTTACGGACAATTTATCATGGCCCCGGCATGAGGGTATTCGAATGTTTCAACCCTTTCAGCGGACACCCCTAAACAAAGTGGTCTCGGTGCTGTCCACTTTAGAAAAATTTCACTGTACTCAGTCTTGTGGAATATGGTTTAGCTTTGATAACGATGAGTTGAAGCGAAACCCTTCTAACATCATGTATAATAGCATCTGTCAAAAATTCAGAATCAAGTTGCAAAACTGAACGTCACCCTGTGTTCAAACCTTGCAATCCTCATACAGTCTCAGCCATGCCATCGAATCACTGATCACTTGAAATCAAAAAAAAAATCGATCAAACTTGTAATTATTTCCCTCGGCACCAGTATTTTCACATCTTCTGACAGATCTACTGTCATGTCTGAAAGCAGTTTTCTCTTGACCTCATAAAAATTTGGCCAACTTTATTCTCGCCCCGTCTGAACAACAATAGTCAATTAGTTTTAGCTTTGTGGTCTGAATTTTCGAGAGCTTCAGCAATTAAGTCACTTTTAATGAGTTGCACAGACAGTTAGTTCTTGAAGCTTCACCCTGTAAATCTGTGGTTAATCATAAAAACAAAAACAACACAACTTCCAAACAACTTCCAACCAAACAAACGACAGCAAATTTATCGACTTCTGATTTTTATGACAGAAAGTATATCGATAAGATACGCGGAAAGCCACAAGCATGTAGTCCACTTGTCCGTCTTTGATGTGTTCATGTTTTACACCGAAACTAGTCCGAAAAAAAAAAACACGAAGAAGCTTGTTTTCTGTTTTTATTTTGTCAAAGGTTTTTTTGAGCGATGTCTTTGACCACTTCGGTGGATGGTTGTCAGATGGAAAAATGCGAATGCGTGGCAAGATGTTTGGCCTTAAATGAGAATTCTTATCGTTGTTTAGTTGAGTTTGGGAATAAAATCAGGGAATAGAAGGGCGATTTGACAGGAGTTTGTTGGCTTCTGCGGTGCTTAAGAACGGGTTTGACTAACTTGTTCGGTGACGGTGGACATCAGAACGAGAGCTCAGCAGAATTTATCAAGAATTTTTTATTTTGAGAATGTCAAATATTCGAGCTCTTCGAATGACTGTCATGCATAGAGACCTTTTAACGAACAGAACTTTTTAAGTTTATCATGTGTGTCGGTTTTAAAAGCTGTCATGACATATCCTTCACTTTGAATTAAAATGGGTTATTACAAATTTCTTCAAAACGAACAGAACTTCTGACGTTTACCATGTTATGTCCAGACATAAAGTATTACAGAGATAGCCGACTTCACAACTGATTGCCCCCTAGTCCATCGACGAATTTGAGTGCCTTTTTGACAGATATTCATGAATTTTTGACGGTTATTGACAAAATAACGTGAATGCCGTCCTTAGATTGGTCAATTTGGTTTGAGAAATTTTAAGGGGAAAGGGAGATAGAAGTGGCGCCTCTTGTTATATCTTCTTTTTTGGTTTAAATAAATCTTCAAACGATCAGAACTTCTGACGTTTATGTCGGTATTAGCTGTCATGACATATCCTTTTGAATCAGAAATAAAGTATTACAGCCTTTTTGACAGATATGCATGAATTTTTGAAGGTTATTCACGAAATAACGTAAATGATGCCGTCCTCTGTTTTGTCAATTTGGTTTGAGAAAACGTTATAAAAAAAAACAGCTGCCAAAAATGTTGTGGAGAAAGGGAGGTAGAAGTCGTACATCTAGATAATACTTCATTTCTGCTTTGAATTAAAATGGGGTACTACAAATTTCTTCAAACGAACAGTACTGTTGACGTTTAAAATGTATGTCGGTTTTAAGGGCTGTCATGACATAACATATCTTATATATGTTATGTTCACTTTGAATTAATATGATTTACTAGTAAGTTTTTCAAACGAACAGAACATTTCACGTTTACCCTGCTATCAGTTTCAAGACAGCTTCTCACATGGAATCTAGCAGTTTTTTAGAAAAATAAAAAAGCCATCATGACATATCTTCCACTTAAAAAAAAATATGGGTCACTAAAAAATTCTTTAAGCGAACAGAACTTTTGACGTTTGCCGCGGTCCGTTGGGATTGTGAAAGTTTTAAACATGGAATCAAACAGTTATCCAAATGAAATAGATTGCCTTTGAATTGACACACATCCTTTGAATCTGGGCATCCATCAGAGTGACGTCTGTAGAAACGATTACAGAGACAAAAATGAAATAGGATCTGCTAGACATCTACTATGCCAGGTCCCAGCTCTGGGAAGGAAGAGGATGTCATTTTTGAGAACGTACCTCTAGCTGAGAGAAGCCTCCTGAAGTTCACATGTGAATCTGATTTATTTAAGGGTGAGCGCACTGTGGACCAACTCGTTGGTCAAAGAAAGCCGGGGCCGGAATTCTGCCGAATCATCCGTATCCTGCCTGCCTTCCTGAGAGAGGGGGTTGCTCTTGATTTCCAGGCAGGATGTGTCTTTGACATCGTTTAGTTGCCTCGGACGTGGTTCTATTCCTTACATGAGTTAAGCCTTCAATTAGAATCAATTCAGTTTATTTCAAGACCATATCCGATGTTTTTTTCACCGTTCCCTTCCCCTCTCTGACATCGTCTTCATTCCTGATTGTTTTACGATACCCAGTTCCCAAAGAAAGACCTCCATGGTCTCCCCCGTCAAACAAAACCAGCTGTAGGTCAAACCATCCCCCTTATCACAAACGATGAAGTCCTTATTAGGTGTTTATTGCATACCATATACAAATCCCTTCATCCAACCGCATTCCCCTCGATGATGATGATGAGACGACGACCACGACGACGACGACGATGATGATGATGATGACTACGACGACAGGGAACGAGGGGACCCCCTGCGCCCAATTCCCAGCCTACCGCACGGATAATTGCTTTGTTATTCGTGGGTTTCTTTCTCCGGTCTGCGCGCACCTCTCTCGTCCTCGTCGTCGTTGTCGTTTTCAAAGTTTGTTCAATAATAATTATCCTTTCGCCTAGGCCGCGCGAACATGTGAGCCACGAGACCGAACCAACAGTGGGGCCATAAATTCTTTTTCCACATGTGAATACATTTGAATAAAATTTCAATGTTCAAATCTCGCATTGGCATCTCTCTCAAAACCTCTCTCTGTCTCTCTTGTCCTCTCCCTCTCTCGGCAAATAACCGTGTGTGCGTGTGCGCGAGCTGGGTTTGGGACCCTAAATCATGTGATTATAGACCGCGCTGTACAATTTATTACAACTTTTGTTCGAAAATCCATTAATTGAAGATTTCTTTAAAAAGTGAAAAAAAACCGAACAAATCTCTCTCCAGACTCATAAGCGCTGTGGTTGAGGATATAAAATTCCACTTTATGATGCCCCTGCCCGGGCCTACGCGTCGTGTCGGTACAGTCACCAAAACAAGGCAAGCGACCAATGAAGCACTAAACTCTAACACAAAGGGAAGGAGAAGAGAGGCCAGCCACCAATCCATAGGAGGTCTATGGGTGGCATTTTGAATTATTGTTTTACTACCCGAACAAAAATTGGGACACATTGGGACATACACACACAAGACGACGACGATGTGGAGGAGACGAGGAAGAAGACAAAAAAAGAAATGAGTTTACTTGCGACAACATTGTGTCCATCCAACAGCGGATGCATGTGCGACTTAAGAAACTATTTCGAGGTTTTAGTGGAGCCTGGCCGCAGCGATGCCGGCAACCGGCATTTGATCGCGGGCTCCTATTAGTGAAGCCAAGCAAAAGAACTAAGCTGGCCCAAGCTTTGTATTATGCCTTGACTGACTGACGACGACTGTTGATCCATGGTGCTGCTGCCTGCCACCAGCAGCAGTTTAGGGCGGTGGATGAGGGCGAACGTGGGGGGAGCCGGCTAAGTGTTGTGTGGCATTATTAGGCATTAAATTTACGAGCGGTATTCTTCTATCGGAATGACATAAACAAAAATTCAATAGAAATACAAATTTATAAGATGATGCCAAACGAACGATGGCGGGGTGGTGTATGGGTTTTTTTTTCAAGTGGCTGTGGGAAGAGGGAGAGGGAGAGTCGCGTATGTGTATTTGGCACAGTCAGGAAATGGTGAGGTTATTGTTTTATTTTAGATTGCGCTGCAGCGCACTGACTGTCAAGTGGGGGCCCTCCACATGCGGCCGCCGGCTGCGCGGATGATGGGTCTGATGTCTGTGTTTGTTCTTTTGCGGGTGGCTCGCGCGAGTGTGGTTCTGTGAATTAACTATAAATTTGTCTGGCGTTATTTGAACATAGGCTGTGTTTTCTTGGACAAATAGGAGATGTCCGTCATCTAAATGTACACAAAATCCACCTCAAGTGAGGTAAGGCAGTTTTGACAGAGCTCTCATTTTCTCACATTTGCTCTTTTTGAGCGATATTGCACGAGGAATAAAAATGCTCCCTTTTCTCAATCGATTCAACCATCAACATAAACTTGAGTGAAAGAGAGGGTGGCCAACGTTCGGGTAAATCAGAGAGGACACGCATTGGAATCGTCTTTGGATCGCGAAAGGGTACGGTGGTTGGTTTACCCGTGGTAGCTATATTTCTAACTTAATACTCTCAAATTCCACCAGCAAACAAGCCATTTCTGATTCACAACTTCAAAAATCGCACCCTACACACCACCATTTGACAGCTTCATGGTGACATCTCGACTTCCCAAGCCACCGGCTGGTTGTGTTCGAAGATAAGTTGTTACATCAATTGCCATCGCAACACACTCAGTTGACCTCTGTCAAGTCAAACTCTCAAATTTCGCCTCATGTGAGGTAAGGCAGTTTTGGCAAAGCTCACATGACATTCCGCACCCAACGCACCACCATTTGACAGCTTCTTGGTGACATCTCGACGTCCCAAGCCACCGGCTGGGTGTGTTCGAAGATAAGTTGTTACATCAATTGCCATCGCAACACACTCAGTTGACCTCTGTCAAGTCAAACACGCAAATGGATCTCAGAAAATTCAAACAAAAAATTATTCGTTTCACCCTCAACGAGGTGCAATCACATTCATTACGATCTTTGTGAACCCAATTACTTTGCTGTGCAAACACGTTTGAACAAAACTTGCAAACGAACATCAGAGTACCGACCCAGGAAACCGGCTTAAACTTCAAAGGCCCACCAGTGACACTGCACATGTTTGTATTCACAAATAAGGGGGCGGGAGAATCCAAAAAAAAAAAAAAAATGTCGAAAAACAATTCAAAAACAGGAACAGGAACAATGGACTTGCCACGAAATTCACTTGACGTCAATAAACTTACATGACCCTTACACAAAATCCACATATTCCACCGAGATCTCGACTCTCGATTGAAAGACAAAGTCGTCGTCCTCGTCGCAATCGTATACACCGTCTATGTTAAGCACACACATTCGCCATGCTGCGCGACGCGCCGGTGAGTGCGGACCGAAGCCCGGGATGGACGGGGACGACTTTTGTTACTCTGCCATCCCGATGGAATGTATTAATTTTTATTTGATTGCTAAGGTTTCGCCCAGAGTTTGGGGTTTGAGTCTGTATGCCCGTGGCCGTGTCTGTGTCCATGTTACAATAGCGGACCTAAAACTTTTGCATCCCCCGCGCGCCACATTAAAGATGGATTAGGGGAAACTTTTGATTGATTACAATAACTTTAGAGGTCCTTTCATGTGCGTACATATGTGAAAATGAGTTTTTCGCTAAAGTGCCTCTGTGCGGTCTGTGATGGTTGTCGGCTATGTGCATTCATTTGATTGGATAGACGAGAATAGTGATGGAAACTTGAGGGTATTGATTTAGCATAAGGGGTTTGTGAATAATTAAGTGAAAGTGTGTGGATTCACTTGATGATGGGCGAAAGAGGGATTTTCCAAGAAACTCGGGAAAAGACTCGCATAAGTTTGAGGAAGGGATTTCTTGAAACCAGACCTTCTTTCTTCGACAACCACTGCAGGCCCGGCAAATTGATGGACCATGTGGTGGCCGGTTTTTTTTCTTATCATCAGACTTACCTTCAGTCTTGGTTATTTGAGGTGATTCTTGGAAGGGTTCATAATTTGAGTGTGTTCGGCAAACTCATTTGTTTTCTTCAAAATTATCTGAAGTAAGGAAACAACCTCTTTTATTTCTCCTTGCAGGTCCTGGCACTTAACTCGACAAATTTAAAAGGTACATCAATCTCTGTATTAAAGGTTATTCAAGAAACAAACCAAAATTTGTAAAAGGCTTCGTTAAGTTTCAAAACGGCCACAGTTACCTCAGAAACCTTACTTACAATTCCAACACCAACTGCGATTTACGCACGTAGGGAGAGACACGTTCCGCTGAAGCAAGCAAAATTTAACGAAACTCGACGAAAGTGAAGAATGTTCACGGCATATCATTTTTGCTTACATTTGTCCTAAGTCTCCTTATATGCGTTCTGTTTGGCTTTATCATGTATCATTTCTGCGTATTTACTCAGTTTCTTACGTTTGACCCGAGTCTCTTTCTCTTTATGTCCTTTCTCTTTATGTCCTTTCTGTTGAGCTTCAAGTCATTTAACGAAACTCAACGAAAGTAAGGGATGTGGTTATAGTGATAACCGCGCATCATTTCTGGGTATTTACTCAGTTTCTTACGTTTGACCCGAGTGTCTTTCTCTTTATGTCCTTTCTCTTTATGTCCTTTCTGTTGAGCTTCAAGTCAGTTAACGAAACTGAACGAAAGTGAAAAATTTGGTTTCAATGATAACAGTGTATCATTTCTACGTATTCACTCAGTTTTTTAAGTGTGACCTTAATATTAATAAGTACATTCTCTTAGGTTTTAATTCAGTTAACGAAACTCAACGAAAGTGAGGGATGTGGTTATAATGGTCACATCGTATCATATCTGGGTATTCCCTTTGTTGCTTACGTTTGACCTAAGTCTCATTTTGTCCGTTGTGTTGGGCCTTAAGTCAGTTAACGAAACTCAACGAAAGTGAGAAATGTGGTTATAAAGGTTGCAGTTGCTTAGGTTTTGATCGGTTTCAACTTTCGCATAAGACTTATTCAGTCAAAACCACTTGAGACTCTAACGCTTGCATAGGCCAGATTGAACGATACTCAACGAAATAGATCGGTATGGTTATTAAGGTACCAGTATACCATTTCTGTGGATAAGTCCTCCATGAAATATGCTTACTCAAGACTTTCTGAACCTACTTTCCTTTCTGGACAAATTCTCAAAACTCAGTTAGTACCGAGCCCGGTTTGTTTCCAATCTTCACTCGATCTCTGTCAAGTCCTCTTAGTGACCCAGCAAAAGATCAACAACCTTGAGTAGGTGGAAAAACAAGAAAATCTCATAAAACCCAACATGTTGTCCAGGCAACCGGCATCGGCAGCGCCCCACTCCTTCAAAACAGCATTGTCTACACTCTACACCCTCCCGTCCGGTGATAGTAAAACAAATCCCCTCTGTGTTGGTACTCGTATCTCTCGAAGGCGCATTAGCAAGCCTTAATGCAATTAAACCGTCTGTTTTTTTTTACGACACATGATCTTTGAATTCGAAGATCCAAGACATTCCATTCGATCTTTACTGCCTTTCAGGCCTAAGGAGTCAACCTTTCATTTCGACCACGGCACAGCACATGTGGTGAAAGTGCACGCGCACACGCACAAGCACACGCACCCGCAACATAGGGCGAGGATGAGGCTGCGTTGATTAAGGGCAACGATCCTATTGTGAGCGTAGGTGTAACTCGTAATCTTTACAACGCCTCAGATCAATCCAATGGATAATAAAATACTTCAACCTAGGGTTTAATTAGTGGCACTTATTTTCACCTTGTCGCCGTCGTCATCATCATCATCGACGACGTCGCACCACAGCAACCACCACCGCATGCTCTTGGACCACAGAGATCGTCCATAAAGATGGTGCCTGTGAATGGGATGTCAAAATGGGCCCACAAGCTCTCTGTAATAAAAACTTCAGTCTTGTTTAAATCTGTTTCTTGTCTTTGTGGTTGGTTAATGTTTTTCTCTTTTTTTTTTCTCGTCTTCCAAGAACAGTTACCAGAGAGCAAAGAGCAAAGAGCAGCCAATGAATTTGAAGTGACTGACTGCGAGTCTTTGAATATGGATAGGTGACAGATTTGCGACAAGTGTGGCATAATTTCTGCCTCCTGGTCTTGGCTATCGCTGATGAGAGTTAAGCCTTATTTGGTAGCGTGGGCTATTAAGAGGTAAATCCGGTCCGGGATGGAAGTTTGATTCTTTTTTTTTTGCTTTTTTTTTTGGCATGGTAATGAATCGATTGAGATTGGGTTTTTTTTGCGATCGACGAGTTGTTTACGCCTTCCTGTTGGCTTAGGTTCCAGTCGTCAGGTGTACGATTTCATTGATCACCACGAGGTAATTACTTTTTGGCGATCGAATCTGTTCTCGCTGGTCGTTGAAAGAACGAGGGCAACACTGTGATTGTGCGATTGGGAAAAGTGCTCTCGTTGGCTTCACGTATTCGCTATCGTGAGTCTGTAACAGAAACTCGCGCTGGAATTATTGCTGTTTTTTACACTCTAATGAAGGGTGGAACTCGTTGATTTGGACCAGCCTTCGCTAAGGCGTCGCAATGACTATATATGCGGATTTGGAATGAGTCATGACTCACATCTTTCTTCTTCTTCTCCCCTGGACCTCAAACAAGAAACCTCTTCAGCGCGATCTCTGCCTACATCAAGTTGATTGA
This sequence comes from Eristalis intricaria, assembly GCA_964034865.1. Taxonomy (NCBI): domain Eukaryota; kingdom Metazoa; phylum Arthropoda; class Insecta; order Diptera; family Syrphidae; genus Eristalis; species Eristalis intricaria. The sequence continues at coordinate 52,625,066 of OZ035874.1, forward strand.
GATCCTTCTCCACTTGTGTGCGCCACTTTAGATGCAGGTGTCCTCCTTGGAGTCTCACACCTTGGAGTCAAAGACTCGTCTAGGCGGAGAACTCTACATCGTCCAACCACCACAGATGCCTGGCCAAACTCATGTCCGTACCCAGATCGCACGGAGCTCCACGGGAGTCATTCGATCATTTCGCTGACCACATCAGCCACCAGGCTCCAGTGCATCCTTTAAAAGACCGCCACCACATTGCCCCCATCCCTCATATTCAGCAAATCATTGGTCATGGCAACCAATTCATCAGAAGCTGCCCCCAGTAACACTAACTAAGCACCTCTCATCTTGCACGCTCCCTAAATCTTTGCGCATCCGACCTCCCCGACCATCAATCCAATCACTCAATGTTTATTGGATTTTAAATGCTCCAATCTTGTATAATTGATGAGTGAATAAATATTTCCATGCGCTTGCCGGCGACCAACGCTTTAAGGGCCAAACACCCGACAGAGAGAGAGAGACTGTAGCCACCACCATCTATCCCGTACAACAAGTGCTCTTCGTACGATCGCGAGTAGCATCTTGTAATTATTTTGAAAAATGACCGAACATCAATTACTCGGGATACCGAGTCTGCGAGTCAGTCGTCCGTCTTTAGATCCTCTTCTTCTTCTTTTTCAATTCGTACAGAGTTTCCGTTGTACGCGTACACAACCTGTGATCTATTTTATGATCGCCCATGGATACTGTTGCCAACAACAGATCTCGGATACGGAGCGTAACGTATCTATAAACATCACTTGTCCAATTTAACGATCTAACAATTATTATCTCTTGTAATTTGTATTTTTTTTTTGTTTCCTTCTACTCGACTGACTTGAGTGAGCGTAATTGATTTTTGTCTTGTGTCCGACTATGACCCCTTGGCTGGGTAATTAATGATGGGAGTCTGTACCGAAGAATCTCGGACGAGAGGTACAGATGAGATCAGATACCTCTCTCAGATACTTGGAGGAGTCTATCTCACTGAGTTTGTTGTTTTGGAATGTTCACTCAATCTGTACAAAATCAAAACAAAACAAAACGAAACGAAAAAAAAATATAAAAGGTTTATACTCGTTTGGGGAGGCGTGGGTCTTGCGGGCTTCTGAGATTTTATTAGTTTAATGTGAAATGTAATCGTGGGTAATTCATTTTATCAGCGTGGATAGAGATAAATGTTATGATGGACACTCTGAGGTATTCAACCGAGGTGTGAACATTGCTGCGGAGATTGGTCTATGGTTTTCCATTACAAATGGGGTTTTATTGTGGGGAAAGTCAGTGACTTTTGGGAAATGTCAAACGTTTTATTTTTCTTTTCGGTTTTGAGGTAGTGAATGTCGAACTGATTGTGTGAGGGAATGTTGAAATGTGTCTTCTGGTGATCACTTTAGACTAGGATGTGTGTTGTTTTCTTGCAACTGTCATCAAGAACTACCTTGCCGACCGAGGTAGATTTGCCGTACTTTACTTACAAAGATGCAAACCAAACTTAATCAACATTAACCCACATTTAATCCTTAAGCTGCGATCGCCATAAATAACAAAAAAAGGACCAAAGAACATCTTATAAAAAAGTAGTTTCAGAAATTTTCAATTTTCTCAAAAACTAGAAAACATAAAACCATGTGGTTCCTTGTTTTCGATTCAAAATGGAATATACATTAACAAGAAAAAGCCAATTTAGCACATCCAGTGGACTTTCCCTAAGTCAAATTGTCACAGTGTACCATAATTTGTTCGAGTTAGAGAGAGAGAGAGACTTTAACTAGAGAGGTTTTTGTATGAAAAATTTGAAGGGAATGTATTGAAAATATGGCGACAAAGTTCTAGTTAGAGAGAGTTTCGACTTTGGGAGAGTTTGACTTAGAAACCAGACAGAAGTCAAAATTGAAATTTGCCATAACAGTGGACTCTCCCAGTGGACTTTCCCTCTGTTCTTTGTTCTTTCGACTTCTGTCTGATTTTCAAAGAATAACAAAAAAATGCCCCCGAATTGCAAAAAAATGTCCACTGTAATTTCACAATTTTGACAAATGTTGGTCTGAATTTTTTTTTATCTAAAATTTGAGTTTGCGTGCTAATTATTAAAAAAACTGAATAATTTGATGTAAGTTTTATATTAAAGAAGGGATTTCTGGATTTCACATTCGGTATAGTAGTTCATTGTATGTGTTGAAGAGTTTCTAAAATTTCCCCTTACTCCTAAACGGAACGAGATGGGCCGACCTTCCAATTTTTAAGCCTTCTACGAAATATCGTTACCTTTTTTTCCTTGCGCCAAGGCTATGATACTCGTTCCAAGGCCTTTGTTTGTGTTTGTGAAACGCATTTGCTGCAGATAGACAATATCGTACGACGCGGGACTACGCCAACTCTTTAGCACATTGGCCTACCTTACCGACCACAGATTCCAGAATCAATATAATTAAGTACTTCTTTACTCGCACTAGCATCGATGTGGGGGCGAGTGTCAGAGTTACGCATCTAGGGGTAGTCATCACTTATTTAACAATATAATTTTGATTGCAGTTTGTTTCCAACCCAATTTCTGCACTTAGAGTCTTAGACAGTACGCTAATTCGAAGACACGTCATGTCAAGAAGTTATTGATCATGTTCCAGTCCCACCAAGTCCAAAACAATGAATCCTTTAAGCAGTTCTTGAGGAGGTACCTCCAGGGCTCTGCCTATCGTAACGGGCGATCGGAGATAACGTCTCGACGTCACCCACTTCATCGTCCATCTAAACTCTAAGTTGAACGAAACGTTTATCCACATTCTGTAAACCTATGCAGTCATCGAGGCGGGAGGGGATCAAGCAATGTCTTTGCTAAACCATTTGTCAACTATATTCGCTTCTACACACTTCTCTCCAGATCTGTCCACAGAGCATGTTGCTGTCGTTGCTGAGGTCTGAGATCATACAGACGATTTTGTCCTTATCACCTTCATTGACGAGTTTGCTCACCAGATTGGTGCTTGTCAGCTTCTTATGAGATTCGTGGTCTTCATGCTGGGACCTCTCTCGTTCGTAAGGCCACTTAGCACAGGTCTGCTATGCTTGCCAATCGCGCAGTCAATGATATCCCTCCCACTGAGTGACTCGTACTAGGACAATTTGGTTGTCTTTTGGTCTGGTTTCTGACTCTGATGTCTAGCCCTTCGTCGGGTTGCTGCCAACATTCCATTGGGAGACTGGCTCATCAGGAGTGTGTTTATTGCCCGAGTTCTTTACTCTTTTACCTAAAATCTTCCAATGGACACATGGTGCCTGGCCAGACCCCTATCAATTTATATGCATTTGTATGAAGATATGTGCTTCGAAACCAAATTTTATAAGATGCAGGTATGTTTTATGAACACTGACGATCTTTTCACATTATTGTGCGATGTCCCAGCGGGCAAAAGTATTCCAACAAATGCCTCAAATTAAGTGTTCGCCAAATCATTCCACATTCTTGGTCTGGATTCGGTATTTTGTTAGTTCCTCTTTTTGCGCCACATCTCTTGGATACTGATTTGTTTCGTTCGTGAAAACGAAAGTAATATTAGACTGATTGTGTTAAAAATACGTACAATTGTCAAAATGCATATATTCTATTTATTTACATACATAAAATGTAATGTGGTCCCACCAGGCACCATGTGTCTGTCCGAAGGTTCTTTTTTTTTAATTTTGTTTGCCCTCTTCTTAGAATTCATTGGGATCATAAATCGGTGGAAAATACTAATTTTAGGAAGCTGCCTGGAATTTCAAGTCGATAGCTTCATTAGAATTATCAGAAAATATCGTTTAAAAATATAATGTGTCTGGCCAGACCCAATAAATTGTTCGCTAGCGAAAAACTGCCAATAATGCCGGTGGTAGCAGACATTTTAGAGGCGCTGGCAAGTTCAAAGAGCAAACAACCACTGAGCTGGGGGTGGCCTGCTTCAAAGGCTATACAATGTCCTAATTTTTACCCGCCTACGGTCTGCGTCTCCTACCGCAGTGGGCATAGTCACCGGACACTGCCTATTGGGTCTACACGCGAAAATACAGACTAGTCTCTTATGATGTTTATCGAAGCTGTCTAGATGAAGAAGATGAGGAAAGTGTGCAACATTGGAAGGTTTTAAAATAAGTGTCCGACGGAGGGTTTAAGAACTCGGGCAAGAAACATACTCCTGATGAGCCTTGTCTGCAGCTGCCCTGTACGTGCCTTACCTAGAAAAGCCAATCCAGGCTCCTACTTCTTTGCTAACCTAAGCGATCTGAGAGAAAATGCCAATCAAATCGCTGCTCGATTTCACTGACAAATCTACACCGCCCGAACCTCCTCTTGATGTTAACCCACGTGGCAGTACAACCGGCCTACTTTGGCCTAAGTGCAACCAAGCCCCTTCCTACATTAAACATACTCCTGATGAGCCAGGAGTAGCTCCTAAAGAGCTTCGAGACCACGCCAAGTTAGGCAGTCTCGATAATGGTTGTTAGTCGTGAGTCCAGCTAAATAGTTGACCTTGCCTCTAGCCACGTCTCCAATCCTCCTCTTAACCGCCGGTTCCACGTCATAAAACTACAATTTATTCCTCTTTCTCTGAATCGTTTTATATGTTCCAATTTAAACACAAACACAGAAACATCTCTAACCCCATTCGTGTCCTTCTTCTCGTTTCAGATTCCGTCCAGTCTGAGTGAAAACGACAACCACAACAAACAATTTAAAGAAATTCCAATTCGCAAGACAAACACGTGCCCCGCCCCCTCCTCTCAGTCCAAAAATCAAATTTCAAATTTCGGGCGATGACGCAACAAGGAAAATGGACAACAATACAATGCCATCATTAAATTCTAAACAAATTCCATTCTGGATATAGTGTCGCCCCGCAACCCACTTCAATCCAATCATCGCATCGCATCGCATCGCAATCGCGGAATCCGAGGATCAACTATCCCCCGTCACTTTCCCAACGACAAAGCGAACACACATAATGATGAATTCATAAGACAAGGAAGCGGAAAGCCAACTACTCGCAGCAAGGATACGCTTTCTACTTTCAGTTTGGACTTATCTTTTGTTTCACACACACATACACACACCACCCCCTTTGGTTTTAAAGAAAAGATATAATTTTCCAATTTGCGGTCAAAGACAAAGAGCAGACGAGACAAAAGAAATCTAATTCACACTCTCCTGCATAAAAGCATAAAAGAATTGGGCAACGGCGGCAACTATCGTAAAGGCATAATCCAAGCCCATCCATTTTTGGGGAGGAAGTTCGAGAATCAAACCGACAAGACGAGTAGGACAAGCAAAGAGGAAGACGGAGAAGAATAATAAAGCAATCCAACCTAAATGACTGAATCAACACAACTGCAAACGACAGAAAACAATAACACGGGGGTGGCCAAAATGGAACCACCACCGCCCATTTCGACATCACCAGCGCCATCGACTCACAACAATGACCAACAACAACAACAACAGCAGCAGTCACAGCAGCAACAGCAACACCTTCATCTTCATCATTCTCTCCAGCAGCAGCAACATCAACAGCATTACGCCCTCAAATGGAACGACTTTCAGACGTCCATGCTGTCATCGTTCCGTCACCTAAGGGACGAGGAGGACTTTGTCGATGTGACGCTAGCCTGTGATCAGAGATCATTTACCGCGCACAAAGTGGTCCTCAGCGCGTGTAGTCCATACTTTCGCAAGCTCCTCAAGGCGAACCCGTGCGAGCATCCGATTGTCATACTGCGTGACATCCGCTCCGAGGATGTTGAGAATTTGTTGAGGTAAGTTTTGTCGACTCGACTTTGCACCCGTCTGCCGGCTTTGGTGGGGACTTTCTTGCTCCCACGGACCACGGACGGACAGCCAGCAACCATCTCACCCGTCTAATCGTGCCTCCTTTGCCCATCTTCTTCTTTCCAGTTTCATGTACAATGGCGAGGTGAATGTGAGTCACGAGCAGCTAACCGACTTCCTCAAGACCGCCCACCTCCTGCAAGTGCGCGGTCTTGCCGACGTCAACAACGGTCCAACATCAAAGTTCTCCTCCGTCACCAGTACGAAGCTACCGTTGGGCAACAATCACAATCTCAGCAATAACAACAACAGCAGTAACATAAACAACAGCAACAGCAACAGTAACTGCGCAACACCGTCGTCAGTTGCGGCAGCGCTCATCTCAAATGTTACACCCGCAGTACAAGAACTCAAAGCATCCCCGTCGCCTGTAAGACAGCACAAAGTAAAGTAGACAGTGCCAATTGCAAGATTGAATTGTCAACTTTCCCCCCACGAACATGATTTATTAATATTCAACCATTATTTTGTGTCTCCTTCATGTAGTCGCATCATCATTGGGACCTGTCGGACGACAACCGAACGAGCCATCTCACACCGCCGCCACAGAAGCGCATCAAGAGCGCCGATCTGTTCCGTGCCCAACACGGCATCAGCCCCGAACGCCTCCTGTTAGACAGAGAGTTCTCGGTGGGCGGATCCGTCGGTCTGGGAGGTGCCAGCAATGCCAGTGGTCAGCACGCGTTGACACGCGAACGCAACCGCGATCGCGATCACAGCCGTGAGACATCTCGCGATCGGGATCGCAGCCTAGAATTAAGGGACTCACTGCTAAGCCAGGCACTCGAGAGCGGACAGCAAATGGGTGGCAATCAGGTGGGTGTCCTTAGCCTTAACTCATATCCTCTGCCAGATTAACTGACGGAGTCTGGGTGTGTGTTCTGTTGCAGAAACATCCCGATTTGGCATCACTGCACGCCCAAAGTGCCGGCGAAGACTCGAACAGCAGCGACACAGAACCATCGGATCGTGGCGATGGCCAAATGGACGGTACAATGGACAGTATGAACGGTTCGTTGGACAATCAGAGATCTCATTCGTTCCCAAGTGCATTTTTAGGACTACAAGGTATACCGGGCCTCCTGCCGGGCCCCTCAGGAATGCATGGTGCTAATGATTTTGGTGAGTCATCAACTCTGATGTGTGTGTTTTTGCGTAGACTGTAGCCTGTTTTGTTAGATTCATTTTGATGCATATTATTTTGTAAAGTAATGCATACTACATCCAGAAGGACATACATACGTACTCGTACATACTATATATATATATTTGCCTCTTGTAAATTAATTAATAGTTTATAGACTTTTTTTTGTTTTATGTTTTGCATTCACAATTCTAATTAATTAATTTTTTTATTTGGTTTTAGAATGTTTTTGTGTTTGTTTTGTTTTAAATTAGAATTTAATCGAAGTCGGTTAGATGTGTGACATCCTGTTTGAAGGAACAGGAACGCGCGGAAGAAACGAACGGAAGGTGTATTTTCGATTTTATACGATTTCGGCAACTTTTTGAACGTATCCCCTAGTTTCTGTTTGCTGTCAGTTTCATGACGGCGTATCTAGAACCCAGACTTACCACGATTGGACTCCCCCATTAGACATCTCTGTTTACTGATGGCATTCTCTTGAAAGAACAAGAACATGCCTCAAAATGAAAGGAAGGTGTTCAAAATATTTGATTTTACACGATTTCTGATACTTTTTGAACATACCCCTTGGTTTCTCCCTGCTGTCAGTGTCATAACGACGTATAAATTTCTATCCTTACCAAGTTTAGACTCAATCCTTAAATGTGTTCACTAACAGCGACGTACTTTTGGAAGAATGTGCTTCAAAACGATCGGGATGTGTTCAGCAGTTTTGAGAAATTATATAACAAATTGCTTTGTCTCCACTGAATATGAACCATGCGTGGTTCATGAAAAAACCTAGTGGAGACACAAAAACCCATGTCCACACAAGCATCGAGCTGAAGAATGGCGACATCACATGAGCTATGCTCCAAAGTTGAAGATTTGACGTTTTCCTATATGTGCAAGATCTTGTTTGAATGGAGTGGTAAATAATGAGAGTAAAGCTAGACGGACTTAGTAAATGTCACTCTTTTTAATGGACTCTCTTTTCTTTGATTGGTGGTTAGTTGTCCGCTTCTTGACGTTGATTCTCTGACAGCTAACGGTGATGTGAAAGGATACAGCATATCTTGCCCACAAATAAAAAATGACTACGGATGACTGTTCAGGTTGTGGGTGAGATCTTGGGCATCTACATGTCCAGTGGAAGCGGTGTATTAATAGTTGTAGTCTTTTCGGCCACTGTTTGAACATACCCCTTTGCTTCTGCCTGCTGTCAATTCCATCACGTGACATGAACTCGTGTCTAGAATGCAGTATTATGGAGTGTGAAATTCCTTGTCATTTTTAAAAAAACAAGAAAGGGCTTTCAAAACGCACATTTTAGTATTTTGAAATGTTTAAGGCTGAGTAACCAGTCGCACACTTTGTGAACTTACTCCTGATCTTCTGCTTCTTGATTGACATTTGGATCTTGCAAGCTGTATGACATGTCGTCGTGTCTAGAAAGCCAGCGTGCGGAATTTTCTTATGACTTGGAAAATTATTACAGTCGATTAACCGTGCGAACAGCAGAGAACAACCTCAAACAACCATCAAAGTGAACCGAAGGAGCGCAGCATCTGTCATCTTTTTTGACGATCGTACACTTTACAGAGAACCGGCTTCAAAACGAACGGATGGAGTTCCGAATTTGTGATATTTTTCCACGATCGCATACTTTATGAACATACCCAGGGTTTCTGCCTGTTGACTGACTTGACAGCGCTCGTCGGTTGATCCATATTTTGTACCGTGTGGAATTCATTGTCTTTTTCACATTCTACATTCAGACGATCGTACACCTTATGGACATACCCCTTTCTTTCTGCCTTTTGATTGACAGTCAAAACTTGACAGCTCCCGTGTCTATATCAGAAATGAAGTATTACACGACTTCTCACTCTCTTTCCCCTTAAGATTTTTGACAACTGCTTCTTATAACGTGTTCAGAAACCGAATTGAGAGGACGGCATTTACGTTATTTCGTGAATACCCGTCAAAAAGGCACGTCGATGGACAAGGGGGCAATCAGCTGTGAAGTCGGCTATATCTGAAATTCTTCATTTCTGGACTAGATCCACATTTTGTAGCGTGTGGAATTCATTGCGCTGTTCACATTCCGCATACAGCATCACCATCTCCATATTGCTCCCATCAGTTCTTGACCCATAATCCCGCGATAAATTCCACCCATACCTGCATTTAACGCCGCCACCAAGTTTAGCACACAAACTACTTACACTCTTCCGTGCGGGTCCCCAGAGATCCCTTGCTTACACATCGAATATCCAATTGAAGCCATCCTCAGTCAGGTCACACACTGTGCCACCGCCACTGCCATCCCCCCCGCTACGCCGTCTGTGTCATTCTGGTACTCAGTTAAACTACTCCATCAAGGGTGCTATAAAGTGAGCCATAGATTCGATGGCGTGAGGGGGTCTTCAAAAAAATATCGAAAAACACATTTGCTGACAATAATGAATAATAACGGAATATGATTTCCAACTATGATTCCCCATCCCAGCCATCGCAGGCCAAACCACCCACCGCCGACGCCGTGCCTCAGCACCATCGGAAAGTGTAATAACCATAAAATCTTATAGTCACAAGGATATTGCAAACACTTCGATCCCCATTCGCAGAGTACTCTCAAAGTGTCTCCCCACTCCCGTCATGGCCCGGTCCGTCTCCTCATCGTCACGACGACCGACTGACGACCGACGGGCTCAACCCCTACACAACGACCAAAGGACTCCCATCCAACATTTGTATGGATTTTGTCTGTCTGTCCTGTGAGTGTGTGTGTGTGTGTGTGTTTTTGGAAAAACGTACGTGCTCTAAATAGCGCACCAAACAGAAAATGAGAATAAAAAAATGGAATAATATCCTTATCCTCGATGGTCATTGCTGAAAGGATATATCCCACGAGCCATACATCCGTACACATGTACATCCTCTGGCTCCCTCTTGCAGACCACTTGTGTATTAGAAATATCAAGGATATATTGCATTAAAATGATAATATCACATCGTTTAAGTGCGATCAACTTTTTGACCATCCTAATAGCGCCGGTTATGTCCTTTCTATATCTTTGCTGGCACTTCTCCGGACTTCTTCCCCTCGCGCGCTCACCCCAGCATTTCTGTTTTGTTTTCCGTTCAGCGTTATCCCTTTTCCTTCTCTTATTTTTTTTCTGCTTTCGATATTGTGTAATAATAGCGTTTTATGCGTTTTAATATTCCATACACATACGTCATTTTGAAATAAATGCCATGTTGCTGGCCGGCCATCCGCCCCCTTCGCCACACGCCCGGATGTGGTGTTGGACAGTCGATCCGTTGGCTAGGTGGGTGTGATGAGGAAAACTATAGCCCAAGTCGGGCTTAACTACTAAGCGCGCAAGATAAAAATGGCAAAGTAGCAAAAAAAGAAATGCACACACACACAAACAGAGCAGTGAACGACCCAAAACTTATGAGGACGAATGTGAGGAGGGTAGGCAACACAAATCGAATTTAATATCATAAACATTCAATAAGGAAACGTCATAAAAGCTATAAGTCGAAGGAATATGAAATCGCACACCAGTAGTAGAATAATTGGAAATCCTACAAAGGACACACGTGAATAGTCAAACGGGATAGAGCAAGAGCATACGAAAATGCGGGGCCGGCGCAAGGGGGCGATGGGACATCAAATCGAAATGGTCATCAAAAGTGGGATACGAGCTGCTGTTGTTGTTGCTGGTGGTGGTGGTGGTGGTGGAGGAGGGATGTGGAAAAGAAAATGATGGGTCACTCGTTTTGGTAGCCCCTTTTTTTCTTTCTTGACTTTTTTCCCAATTCGAAGGAGGAATACTTAAAAAAAAGGACATCACATCCAACACATGACAACACGATGCGAAACTGTTTTTAAGTTTTCGTCCTTTTTTTTGCGGAGAGGACTGGCCGCCTCATGGTCCTTTCATTGATGCTTGATGTGTCCACTTCTTATTCTTTCGGTGAAGTCGGCCAAGTATGCTTGTGCATGTGGGCGAGGAGCTAAAGAGGTTGCGACGTCAGTGAATGTTGTCATTGAGAATGACCTATCCCCATTTTTACTACACTGGGCGGCAACAAATTTGATACGCTTGAGGCGGGCATGTTTCCTTTTCTTTTGCTGAAAAATGTCAAAAACATGTCGGTAAGGTGGTTTAAGCGATTTTCATAGTGGGACTCGTTCTGAGTTTGGTTAGTTCTAAAGAATTGCATTTTTATGGAAGGAAAACGATCCTTTGAGAGCCTTGAGAGGCTTGCTCAGGCAGTGCTGTCAAACCACATATAGGAGGTGCTACAGTCCGTAGTGGCCCTTGGCCTTGGTTCTATAGCATCTACTCTTGTTGTACGTGCGCTTCCACGACGCCGAAGGGAATTTTCTAGAGCATAAGTGACATTCTCTGATCATAGTCAGTAAAACGAGTGAGGAGGATCCATGAAAGCTGTTCGTGCTGGGACTTGAACCTAGCCTATAAATTGAGACTCAAGCTTACCTATAATAATAAGGCTGGTGCTACAGCCCGAAGGGAGATGGAATTAGATACTTGTATGACTTCAAGGATAACATGGCATTCAATAAATCCCAAAAAAGAAACAAGCACTCTCCTAAATCTCAATACCGAGGAAATCAGCAATGTAGTTGGCATTATTACGTGTCACCGCCTGTAAGGCGCACACGTAAGGTGAATGGGAACCTGTTTCAATGGCTTTTGTAGGAGCTGTAGGGACGAAGAGGAAGAATAAACTATACTTCACTACCTCGGCACCTGCCCAGCACTTGCAAGGACAAGGAAAAACACGCTAGGCAGCTATTCATTCAATGGCCATGAGGAAATGTCTGGCATTAAAATTCTGGACATGGCTGTAACCCAGCAAAGGAGTGCATCATCCAGGATATACCACTAGCATACCAGTAGGTATCTTCGGGTGTTTTATTTAGTTAGAACCCAAAGAAGAACCGGCACATTAGCTGCCGATTAGTGATATCACAATGGATCCAATCATAATCTAAGTGGGCCAGAACTGCTTCAGTTGTGGCAATCACATTAACCTAACCAAACTTATCAGCCTGTAGGGAGTCAGGGCTTAGCTTCTCAGCAACCACACGTGCTGTTTTATGGCGACTCCGAGAGGCCAAATTTGAGAAGCTTTTTCTAGATAGTTTTTCTCTTTGAGCATTGTCGGTGACTCGAAAGAGGTGGGGCCTTGAAAAACATTTCTGATCGTACCGGCCGAGCATCGAGCCCAGCCATCGAGGTTAAATGGAGCAGGGGTCGACGCACATGCCCACAACGCCACGGCTACCACAAAACTTACCTCAAAGAAGTAAATTTACCATCACCTGCCAGTATTGTGCTGAGGATCCATTTATGAGAACCTAGATCTGAACGTCAGAAAGGTGACAAGATTTGAGACTTCATCTCCATGAAACCGTCAGCACAATCGTCCACTCGTGGTTATTCTAAATTGTAAAGCCCCAATACATAGTAGGCTTGTTCATTTAAGTTTAGTTCAGAGAGCGCTCAGTTAAGTTAAAATCTGTTTATTGAACTAGTTCACTCTTCTAGTTCATTTAGTTCAATTTAGTTCACTGTTCGGGAAATTGAGTCAGGCTGTATTAGCTCACATTAAAGAAACGATCAAAGTTTTAAGGCAGCGATAGATCAGCCTCAATTCAGTTCATTTTAGTTCAATTCAGTTCACTGGTCGAAAAATTGAGTCGGGCTATATTAGCTCACATCCAAGAAACGATCAATAATGGAAGGTGGCTATAGCTCAGCCTCAATTCAGGTTATTCTAGTTCGATTTAGTTCAGTTATTCTTACTGAAGTGAAGTATACTTGAGTTTGTTGAAGTACTGAACTAAATTAACTAAAAAATCGAATGACATTGCGAACTAGTCCATTTGTTAGAGCTAATTTTTGAACTAGTTCGTTCGTGAACTACACAAGCCTAAAACTCCTCCGGCAAGAGTGAAAAGGACCTACGACTGACCAAAGTTTGAGGGGATTTTCTTGATTTGAACTTTGTCTGTGGCACGAAAGATAAAATTACGAGAAAAAGAAAGTTAGTGAGGCTGGATTCGGACCACCGACCTCCTCCTCTGTGGCTCTCTCTGGGCCCAACATTTTCCATCGGACAACCAATTATGAGCCAGGCCTAAACTTTCTCATTCTAAGATTCCATGTCGTTCCGTTCTGAAGAGGAGCTCTGAAAGTGTGACAGACCGACGGGTGCATCGAAGACACAAATGCTCCCTTCCCTTGACGAAACCATGAAATCCACAGGGAAGGAGTCCACATCGAAGCCCCTTTCAACTTATCCCCATTCATACCTCACTCTGGAAAACGAAAGAAAATATGCCCGACAAAACAATAACCCAGCGACGACGCCAAAAAACAAAATGAACCAATGACACTTTCAACCTCCTTCGGAATCCGACCAGATGGTCAAGTCCTAAATGCGGAACCTGCTCATTCCAATTTGCATTCATTTCGACTCTGACCACCCCGCCTTACATCCACTTCCCCACGTCCACAGGACATATTGAAATTTAAGTCAACATTCGAATTAAATAAAAACATTTATTCACCGAAAGGACGAAGCCAGAAGAACGAAAAAAAAAAAAAACACGAAATGTAAACCTATTTACCTCTCCACCTCGGCCTTCAGATATGAATGCGTTCATCTTTGCGTGCGTGCGCGTGTGTGTGTCCACTTTGATTAACAAATATAAATTTGAATTTTGGCACACATGTGGCTGCTAAAAGGCTGAAAGGCACCCCTCCTATTCGCAACACAGTGTCCATCTTGACCTAGAAAAACATCTTCGGGTGACATACGAAACGACAAAATAAATATTAAAACGACTCTTCGATGGGGCAACGCCGAAGACGACCAAAGAAAGGTAGAAGATCTCTACTCTGCCGCTCACCCCTTGTGTCCTTTGGCCGACCGAATCTATTTAATAAAATGCAAAACTTCCAGCCGGCACCCGGGGGCCGGGGGGAGGAGTACGTCCGAATATAAACTTTAAACATCACATGTCAATGATTTCATTCACGGCAACGTTCTCTTCTTCTTTTATTCCCGTCGAGGGTGGATAGTTGGGGGGTTTCGTCGTCTTGGACTCTTATTTGATGGCCGTCTTGCCTTTGTGACGTTCTGTTTGCCTTCATGGTCAGTGTGGGTGGGTTTTCCCATTTCAGCCGCCCCCATTGTCCTCCGCACATACATGCGAATGTTTATTATTTATTTTACAGTTTTTTTCTTTCTTTCCATCCTCCTTTCATCTTGGCTCTTAGTCCGTCGGTGTGACCCTTCCGCACGAATCTTTTTTTTCTGTGGTTGTCGCAAGGGGGAGTACTGGGCGTGTGCTAATACATTTGACATTATGAATGTAGTCTTAGATCGTTCAAATGTCCTGTAAAACACTCGACTCTGGCAAAGACATTTTCGGTGACTTTGCCACGCATTTCGGTCAAGTACTTGACGAATATTCCTTTTCAAAGTGTCCATTGTGTACACATAAACACGAGACACACACATAAGGCATACCTCTACGTATGCAAATGACACTCGATGTTTAAATGTTTCCTGTGGTCCTAGAAGTTGTTTGGCTACTGACACAGGTGCAGACTACATTTGGTTCGGTTCTGACCTAGGCTTGAGTTTAGGTTAGGTTAAGTTTTGAAAGGGGAGTCTGATGATTGAACTCACTTTCACTCGGAGGCCTTAGGTCCCATTGTGAAAGGACCCAAATTCATGGAGTACGCAACGTATCCTGTCACGTGAGGGCTTAAACCACCCCGTGCTCTTTACAAACCCCCTCAGTCTCTGTGAACAATTTTTGGCCGAGCGAAGTTAGGCGCCTAATGTGTACCGGTACACAGCAGACGGTTACCAAATCCACCAAGGATTTATCGTTGACGCCGGAAAGTCTACAACGCCCAAGCAGCTTCGATGACATGCCCCGGGCTATAGCCCTGGCTATTCGAAAAGACGGTGATCGTTACCGATTCATCGGATTATCGGATTCACCGATAAGGTTTCAGTCTTTCAGCGCGATTGTCGTCTCATGTATGACAGCCACTTCGGCCTGCAAAATGCAGTCGCCCCTTAGTCCACCAGGGATTCTTCGAAGACGTCACAGAAGATCTCTGCCCCTGCGTCTGTGCCAGCGCTCGTCTTTGAGCTGTCGGTGGCCTATACACCGACATCCCCCTCTTTTTATCGTCCGAAAAACCTTGAGAGAAACTCTTCTCCGAGGCTAGGGTTGGTGGAAGGCAGTCGATTTGTCCCATGTTCTGCGCTAGTTTTCAACTTTTTAGTTTGGCAGCGTGACCGTGTGGTTCCTCCTTCCAAAAAGCCCGCCTCTCTGAGCCCCATGGCCGAGGAGGCTACACAGGTGCTGGAGAAGTCTAGAGGAGGGAGGAAGACGAGGGCTTCGAATGCTGCCGTCGCCGGTCTTGGGATTTGGCTAATTGTGTGAGAATACACGATGGGCCGTCTAGTATTTTGACACTGACAACTGTATCCCGCTCCAAATCTTGACAGGAAGTCAGTGTCATACCTCCGCGGAACGAATTGCGTCGCTTTACGATTGAACAACGTTGGGAAGTTTTTAAAACTAATTTTCAAAGTGAGTACTGTGCAGCCTAAACAGTGCGTTTTTTGAAAAGCCGTTTTAGCCGAAATTGAGCACCCACCGCGACTGCTGAACGCAAGTTCGTGAGACAGCCCTGCTAGTGGACAACACTCATGGTCCCATTCGTCGTACAGTGCCAGTGTGTGGGACTCAATTCACGAACATCAACTCGACACCGATCTCAGCTCAACATTTCACTCACTAGCCTGAGGAGAATCCTGCACAGAGGCCTCTGATTATTCGCTTACAATGTCCAATAGACTCAGCAACTGATGGAGCACGACCATCCACGTTGTCATCGCTTCACAGTGTGGGCCTTCGAGCGTCTTGAATTGCACGACGATACTGGGTGTAGGATCATCTTTTCTGACGAGGGGCATAACAAACAAAATTCCCCCATCTGACTCGGAAAACCCACAAAGAAGCCCAATGCATCCACAGAGAGTCACAGTATGGTTCGAATTATGAAGTGGTGGCATTATTGAACCTTTTTTCTTCGAAAATGAGGCTGGGAACCACGTTTCGGTCAACGGCGGGCGTTACAGAGCCAACTTTTTTTTACTGAAATTAAAAACATGGATTTGCGCGACTCCTGGTTCGTGGAGGATGGCGCGCCATGTTACACACCCGTCGATCTTTTGAGCACCAAATTCTGAAATCGTGTTAACAGCCGTCTTGGCGTTGGCAATTGGCCGCCTTGAAGCTGCGATTTGACCCCTTTGAATATTTCTTTTGTGGGGAACCGTGAAAGACCGATGTTATGCCAACAATCCGGAAGCCATTCAAGCTCGTAAAGCCAATATCAGTCAAGCAATCCGTGAGCTACAACCTGAAATCATCAACGAGGTCTTGGCAAATCGGGGTGACAGAATGCGCTATTGCGCGGCCAGCCAAGGCAGCCATCTAAACGACGTTCTATGTCACAATCAGAGCGACTGGATGGCGCAGTTGGTTGAGTGCTCGTCGGAATGCTCACCGGACATTGTCACATCGGAACGATGCTCCGGGAATGAAATGCGGAATCCAGCGGATCTCTGCCGGAGCTGTGGCGACGAGAAAGAGACCGAGACGATCCAACATCTGCTTTGTCACTGCCCAGCACTCCACAATCGTCGCCTAGTTTTGCTGGGCCAAGTATTCTGCACAGAGACTCAGAATGTAGCGAATGTAGATACATCAGTTCTTCTTAGGTTCGTAAAGAGCACGGGGTGGCTTAAGCCATCACGTGATCCACGTTCTACTCCATAAATGAAGGGATTCACAATGGACCCTAAGGCCTCCGAGTCGAAGCGATGTTCGTCCACACACTGCCCTTCTCAAACCTAACCTAACCTAAAAACAGCTGGATTGCGAATTTGGTTAAGTGCCAGCCTCTGGTTAGCGAGGTCACCGGTTCAAATCCTTGTGAAAGCAATGTTAATACGCTTTTTTCTGGTTTTCAAATCTGGTCCAGTCACCATTTGCCGTTGGGATTAAATTAACGACAGTGTCACAGGAGTGGTCAATCAGTGGTGTTTGTCGGACTGTGGGTATCACAATGGACCAACGTGGTCTAAGGCTGGTGAATTCAATAGCAGCCCCGATTTCCTACCGAATCCCATACATATTTTTTATATTTTTGCATTTTTAAAAATAAATTTGTATTGGTCTCACCCTGTATATTTCTTCTCCGCTGCTTTCCACCCTACCAGAGAGCCATAGACTAAGACGGGTCTTACTATCATTACCGCCTGTGGTTCGAGAGCCCACGGCCCGTGTACCCGTGTAAAACCCTAACTACACCTTCTTTACACGGTCCTCTGTACTCACTTTCCACTGCCTTAAGACTAAGATAACGATGTTCAAAGTCAACAAGCTTACCACTGAATGTTCTCTTGATCGGTCCGTACTCTAACCCCACCTCATCGGCACATTTTCCCAAGTGAGTGCACACGAATATACTTAAAGAAAGACATTTTTCATTCTAATGGATGTCCATTCA
The DNA here is from genome assembly GCA_964034865.1 of Eristalis intricaria. Taxonomy (NCBI): domain Eukaryota; kingdom Metazoa; phylum Arthropoda; class Insecta; order Diptera; family Syrphidae; genus Eristalis; species Eristalis intricaria. Next base: position 52,642,728 of record OZ035874.1, read on the forward strand.
GTCAATTCCACGCGTCTCCTCCAAGGAAACGCAAAACAAAAAAAATCAACTCAACTCTAAATTGTTCATAAAACATGCAACTTCACTTGGGACTCCACCTTTTTAGTGTGCTCCGTCGCAACCCTCAAACCTCCCCCTCACGATGTAAGAAAACAATTTCGTCGTTTTATATTGTATCTCTGGAGGATCCTTCTGTAAGCCTTTTGTCAATGTCCACCGAAACAACAATTTGATGTACATAGACAAATTGTTTTCGCTCGCTTTCCATTTTTGTGTGCGGCGGGAGTGATGGAGATGGGGGGGAGGGGGAGGGAGGTACTTCCTTTTCAAAGGACTACACATCCCAACCACCATTGTCCCGTCTGGATGGGCGAAAGTAACACACATATATTACTTTGGCAGAAGTGGAATAAAATTTATTCACACCATTTTCCAATATCCTTCTGATTCAACAGCAACAGCAACATCTCCCACCCCCTCCCCACCCACCCACTGTCTCGGACACATTTCCGAATGTGAAATTCCAATTTCAAACTAAAAATAAAGGCTGAGAAAAAAAGCGTGCCCTAGTCCGTGCTCCCCGTTCCATCCACTCGAATCGGACGGTGAGTGTGGAGTGCCGGAAGGGTGGTGCCGGCGCAAGAGGAGATTCAAAGTCCTTTTTCCGGCACTTAGATATGTGGAAAAGCTACCTAGCACACAAACAAACATGCACGCATACACTTGCCCAAACGCACGCTCTCGCACGCATTGTACGAGTATCGAGGCGAGTACAATTCGCAAGGACTGACTACTCGGGTAAAAAACGAACGATACCCTGTCCTGTCGGTGCGTGCACTGGTGGGGGTGAAAATAATTCAAATGTAGGAAAAAAAAAAACGAAGAAGAAAGGACATTCTCTTCACATTAGAAACAGCTTGGCAATGGAAAAAGTTTTATCCCTTTTTTTTTGTGCTTTGTTTTTTGTGCTGCTGTTGTTGTTGTTGTTGTGTTGTCGAATTTGGTTGCGTATATCCTGGAGTGAAATCCGAGGGCGACGGCGGGGGGGCGGTGGTGTCGGAAGGTGGAATAAGAATAAGGAACCACGCAATCTATTTGTTATCTATCACATCCGTCTTATTCAGAAGGATAGTCGGCACTGGTTTTTCGCTTTCGGAATACCTCCCACTAGTGGTCGATGTGTGTGGACTGTGGACGAGGGTGGTGGGTTGTGGGTGGTGGGTGGTGGGTGGTGAGATTGGGTTGGACTCTGGGCATCCGTCGGTGTGTGTGTGTGTGTATCTAGGACGAGCGGAAAAAACGTGCGTGCAAACCGGCAAATAGATGGATCTGTAGATATAGATTAATAGCATTTTAGGTACGTTTTTGGAAAGAACATTTCCTTCTCTTCAAGGACATACGTACGGACAGACATTCACCATTCGCCACCCAGTGGCATACACCACACACACCCAACCATCCAAACAATGGAACACATTTGCTGCTAGAGAGAGCTGAGGCTAGAGCCACAGAGGGAGTGGTGTTTTGTGTCGGGGCCAAACACCGGACGTAACTCTCAACTACTGCTGCTGCTGTCGTTGCTCGTACTGGCACGCTGTACGAAGGGATAACGGAACGATACGTATTGTTATATCTATTTCCCATCGCCTCCTCTTTGGTCATCCGTCGCTGCTGCTCTCTCGATAAAAGTTAATATCCTATTTCGATTTTCATATCCCTTTTGCGCTTTCTTATTCTTCTGGTGTTGCGCTCCCCTCCCCAATCGGCAGATCTTGAAGGCTTTTGCAACTACTTCGTCTTCATGTTTGGCTCGGGGAAGGCATGTACACGCAAGAAGTTCAGTTCGTCTCTGTGCTCCCTTATCGAAAACGTGTTCGCCTTCGTCATCGTCGGTCGGTCCTACACACACGAGAAGAAAAGAATATGATGGACGCGCTACTGCTGTGGGATGTGATGTGAGATGGATTGCCATGAGATGGGGGTGGGGCAGGGGGTGTGGGTGTAGCGGGTGTAAAACTTTTCATGCATTTAGATTCGAGTTTTCCTTTTCTTCTCTTCTTCTGGTCAGTTACCAAAGGACCGAGTGTCGCTTGTCGCTCAAGAACAAGACAAGAGAGCACAGACGTTGTGCCACCCCCCCACCACCCGACGAGGAGAAGGATCCGACGAAGGATATTTGCACAATTTTTATATGTGCTCTGCTATTGCAAATACATTTAATGTAAATATAGCACGCATTAGGCCGTGCTGGCCAAGACGAAAGGCGTCTCCGGCGGCGGCGGCAGTGGTGGTGGTGATGGTGGCTGTGTCGGCAGCCAATGGCTGGTTGGGTGGCAATCAGAAGAAGTCTGCTGTACGCGTTGGGGGATATGTGCAAAAGTGTTAGCACTCGCCTAAAGGATATTTACTTTAATACTCCATATAAATACATTACTGTTCGGTTTGTGTATGTTTGTACACTTGAAAGTGTGCACACGCACCGCGCGCTGCCCTGCTTCCTATCATTGTGTAATTGGGATTTTTAATGTAGCACACTCTGCTCGCTCCACACATGTGTACACACATCTATCCATCCTCAATTGGTTGAGCTTGATCCCGGGCTAAGAAAGGAACCTACGATAGTAATTGTGTTCATGTTTCGGTCAAGGAGATGAATCGTGAGCACTGAAGAGGGTGGGTGGGAAGGACGACGGTGGTTTGGGGTGTAATGGATAATGAAGAAAATTTGATCCTTTTTTAATTACATCGATGTGTGTGCGAACGGCTCGGATGGGTAGTTGGTTTCATTGTTTCGTTGAATGTTTCTCTACACATTCACATGCGCGTCCCGGAGAAATGCCGGATAATGGTCAAAGAAATGCCTCTAAGTGCACCGCTAATGGGTTTTAAGGGCAAAGAAAACTGAGAGAGTGAATGGATAGTTGGTGATGGGGATTACGTGTGGACATCTTCAGTGGAATAGGAGGGACGGGGCGAGTGATGGCGATTCAGAGTTAACTTTAAAAAGAGGAAGAGTGTAGAAAATTCACTCAGAGTGCAGAAAGGAAATTAATTTGTCGAGCTGACAACAGTGTGCTGGAACTTTGGGAAGTCTGTCACGAAAAGCGTGGTAAGTGAGCTGTCAGCTTGATGAGATAGTGAGAATGAGCTGTCAAAAGAAATGAGCGTTATTCGTCGTTTTTTCGTTAGTCGAATTAAATTTGTTTATTGTTTTCGAACTTGTATATTCTCCAGCAGTGCCGCAACCAGGCTTTTAAGCGCCCGGTGTAAGCGCCTATATTTGTTCCTTCGCTTGCGAGTAATTGACGTTGGTCCTGGTCATTATTGAGCTCTCCAGAGCCTGTCATCGTCCTAATTACGGCACTATTCTCCACCTTGTACCTTTTCGAACTTGGACTTAAAACGTGTGTTTTACTCCATAACTCGAACATTCCAGAAAACGAAAGAAAAAAATTTTAGTTCCCGGGAGTATTCGACTTATGGAGGTTCGACTGTGTTTACAGAGGCACCGATGCAGAGTTCCCACGTCCTTTGTGAAGGAGTTAAGGAGTATGTGATTGGTGAGAGATTGCTGAGAATCCCTGTGGCGCCACGCATATTATTATTATTCTTAAGGAGTTTATATACTCCACAAATGACATCCTAGTCGAGACCCGACGCACATTCGCATTACTTCGGTCTGCCTAAACCGCTTGGGACCTACTCCTGACTCCCTTATCTCTTATCCAGCCACTCTAGTTATACAGAGTCAAAAACTGGGTGACACAGAGCTGATTCTTGGTGCTTTCGAAAGAAAACATCTATGTCGGTAATGTGGGTCCGTCGGTAAAGAAGTTGAATGGAGGAGAAGGCAATCACGAACTATACTCGATTGTCCACATCAAGCGAATAAGAATGTCTTCGCTAAACTTTCTGATTCGTGAATGGAGAGAAGACCGAACAGGTCTTATAACTTAGCCTTAGATTCTAGTGGCAAAAGTGAACTTACTGAGGATAGCAGTTGTGATACTACGTGGACCGGATAACTTCTATTCCCAGAACTGGTTGGAACTTCTTCTTCTTAGGGCGTTACACTCCCAAGTGGACCTTGTCTCTCTCGCCAGCAGTCTCCAGTTTCGCACTTTAAGCCGGTTGAGGTCGCAATGGACTTGTTCGTGGTCGTCCACTGCTGCATTTTTTCAGGCTCAAAGTTGTGCATGAGCAAAGTTGTTCGTACGATCTACATGGCCTAACCATCTTAGGAATTGACGCATCGAGAGACTCATTGCTTTACAGCCCATACCGTTCGTGGTTGAACCTTCTTCTCCAAATGCCGTCAACGCCAAAACCCAAACCATCAAACTTTTCTCGCGAAAAGACCAAGGGCTTCCTCATCCGCTTTGGATTTAATCCATGCCTCATTGCCGTAGAGAAGGACGGGGATGATCAAGGTTTTATACAGAGTCAACTCAGTCCTCCAAGAGAGGGCTCTGTTACTCAATTGCCTTTTGAGCCCAAAGAAAAGCGCTTGGCACGAGTTATTCTGCTGAACTGATGCTTTTGTAGACGAAGTCCTTCACAACCTCGAAGTTATACCTGCCTACAGTGGCGTTCTGGCCAAGTCGTCGTTGTACTTCCTTTCCTGATGACAAATAGTTGGTTTTATCGTCGTTCACCGCAAGACCCACTTTAGCCGCTTCTTTTTCAATGCCAACAAATGCCTGATAGACGACTTGCTGTACTCCACCAAAGTAGTCCGGGAGCAAATGTACAGACTCTTGGAAGATCGTGCCTCTTGTGTTGGCGAGAGCACGGTCTTCTCAAGGACGATATTAAAGTAGTCACATGATACAACGTCATCTTGTCTAAATCATTTTCTGAGATAGAAGGCCTCGATGAGTTCGTTACTGGCATTGATGGAGCAGCGCATCCTCATCCTGCACAACCTGACGAGTTTGGCAGGAATGTCAAAACTAGACGTGACGTTGTATAGCTGCTCGAATAGGTGGTGTGTGTCGATTTCCTTTTCCCGCGTCTTTTACAGGATCTGCCGTAGTATGAGTATGGTCGATGGTGGACTTCCCCGGCCGGAAACTGGACTGATAACGGCCTACCAGGTTATTCACGAATGGTTTCAGGCTCTCACACAACACGACACAGAAGATCTTATAAGCGAGGAGGCTTATCCCTCGATAGTTGGTGTAGTTGAAGGGTCTCCTCCTGTTTGGCGCTTTCAACGAAGCCATTTAGCTGGTGCCGCTCTACTCTCTTAAATTATTAACGAATTGGGACCATATCTCGTGGTTGGATGAGATGGAACCCCTACCTTCCGTTATACAGACTAAGTGATCCCGAACCCACTTAGTGATCCTGGATGTCTGGCAGCTAAAAGTGTGCCAAGGATGGACAGCTTTAGCTCAGACTAGGCCCATAGAGTGCCTACGAATTTCTCATGTCGTGATGTATGTCGTTAAGAAACTCTTCTTTACTTGGCGCCACAGTCCGGTGTGGTCCTGGGCCTCAACCAACAAGCCTCTCCAGCTAGCACGGTCTCTGGATAGCTGTCTCCATTGCCGCTGGCCAAGTTGGTTGAGGTCCTTCTCCACCTGGGTACGCCACCTTAAACGCAGTCGTTTTCTGTTACGTTGTCCCACGGGTTCAGAGTCGAAGACTCTTCGTTCGTTAACGAACATGTATATTCTCCATCAGTGCCGCAACCAGGCTTTTAAGCGCCTGGTGTGAGCGTCTATACTTGTACCCTCGGGTGCGTGTAATTGATGTTGGTCCTGGTCATTTTTGCGCCCTCCAGTGCATGGGCATCGCCCTAATTACGGCACTGTTCTCCACCTCGTACAAGTCCGACTCTTTGATTGCTTCAGCATTGATGAACTAATTTGCTTAAGTGCCTGCCTGGTACCTCACACCATGAAACACTGATTTAAACAAGCCCTAATCCTTCTTAGTCCCCCGCCCAAAGGGACTCCATTATTTATCTCAAACTCCTTCTAGGTAAATTGAAATTATGAAACGTACGAGCTATCAATCTTATAGGCCTCTGCATTGCATCCACCTTATAATGCGCCTGCATTGCCCAAGAGGAAGAAGAGAATCCCCCCCTTCACCCGAAGGCATCACCTCCTCACCACCATCCCCCCGCACGAGGCTTCAGACCAAAAAAGCCTGACAACACCTTTTCCCTGTCACTTGCGGTCATGTGTAAAAACGAGTATTTCATGCAGAATCCTCCAGCGCCTCGTCCTTGGGCTGGCTTATTGTTTTCGCATTACATTCGATAAATCTACATATAAATTAGTTGGCATATCTCTGTTCCTGTGGCTGTGTGTGTGTGTGTGTGCCCGCTCTAGGACAAAAGAATCCTCTATCATGCAATAGAGGGCATCTCACCAGATCCCAGACCCCCAAGTAGCCAAGAGCCCGAGAGACAAATCGAACTCTCTCTCGCTCTCTCTCTCTCTCTCTTTTGGATGTTGGACAAAAATCGGTAACTCGCATACACGTACATACGTGTAGGTTTTCCGAAAATCTGCAAATCTCAATCTCGAGGATTATTTCAATGTGCCGCAGTTGCTCTTCCGAGTCAGGGCACTCGAGAGGGTGCGTTTGTGTGTGTGTGTGGGATTGTGTGTACATGTCCTGTCGCTTCGCCTTCCATAAGGATAATTTGAATTTCCATTTGTGCCATTTGTGTACTTACTCCTTAAAAACTTTCCTCCCACTCTACACACACACACACACGCATGCAACCCACCCACTCACACCCACACAACACGTCATTCGTATTGAATATCAAAAAGTTTTTCGAAACTATCTGCACCCCGTGCCCCGACGCGCCGTCATCTCCCTTTGAGCTGCAAAATTTTCGAATTGGATTGCCAAAACAATAGGAAACTAAGAAAGACCAAACGGCCAAAGGACGTTAAGGACCGAATGCGGCCGAATGGTGTGTGTGCGTGCAAAAGCCAGACATACACCGAGAATGCGAACGAGAGAGGGAGACAGAGAGTGACAGAGAGAATAAAAATAAAACAAAAGGCAAACTAATAATTTGAATTGTGTGTTCGGTTATTCGCTCAGAGTGACATAGTGAAAGGGATTTCGAAGGATACGTTATCCTCTGTATATCCTTGCATACATAATAAATCTCGTAAACGTAAACGAGAAGAAGAGAAGACGTATGTGCTGTGTTTTCTGGGCGCGCATACCTTTCGCACACACTGGCGCTGCCGCTGCTGTGTGTTGGCCAAAATTCTGTTGTGGGAAGTTTTGTAGAGAAATCCTTGCTGCCAATGGGTCGTCGGTCGTCGGTCGTCATCGGGTAGCGGAAGGAGAATGGGGAGGGGGTTTCGGAGGCTTCTCTTATTCTTCAATGCTATCCGCATAGTTATCCCTTTTAATGGATGAGTTATTGCCATACATACGTAAGTAGGTGTAATGTATAAATTTATTTCGATTCTTCCCTTCACTACACACCACATTGCAAAGGCCGCTTAGTTGCTTGCGCTAGTGGTGGTGGAACTGGGGGAGGGGAGCATGCTTGTCCTCTTGCGCTTCGGTATCCCTTTCTGGGATGGACGGCGCGGGGATGAGCGGATGGGGATGAGTTATATTAAAAGGGGTCATCCAAATGACAGTGGCTTGCGGAAAGACAGAAAATCGAGAACGCACTTCGAACGAGTGGTGCTGGGTGCGGGTCAGAGGGGGTGTTTCAGAGAGATACCATTTCAAATTCAAATACAAAAGGTTTTGTTTTGCACGAATGGTGAGTGTGTGCACCCCCCACCCACCTTGCGTACACACTCGGATATCCGATCAGATATTTCAAACCCAAGGCATATTATTATAAAAGGACATGCGATGCTTGCTGTGAAAGGTGTGTTTGATGCCAAATGCCGAACAGGCAACGACTTCTCTCCGCTCGATTGGGTGGACCCAAGCCCTTGCCGTCCGCCGGCGCCACCCACAGCTAGGACCGGTGAACTTGTGGCCTAGATAGAATTCATCGAATGCGCGAAACGGTATGTGCTCAACTATTAAACCATTCACCACGGAGGAGCAGCGAGCGCCGCCGAGCCACACCAAAGCCGGCCGCATCGGGCAAACAATGCTCTGAAGGATACTCTAGCTGGGATATCCGAGCACATACAAACGCTGTGTAAGTCGAACTCGGCTCGGTCCGTAAAGCGGCGACTATCACTCGCTCTCTCTCTCTCTCTCACTCTCTTCACATTGAAGCCACGTCCTTGTACTGTCAGTTGCTGCTGCTCCAACTTCAATTGGTGTATTAGTTTGTGGCAACGGCGCGGCGGTGGTGATGGTGATGTTGTCCTTAAAATTTATGGCGCAAATATCTGTATCTCTTGTCGGTTGTTTTTAGGCCGGTCAGAGGACCGAACGACCATCAGCAGAAGTCTCGAAGCGCAAAACGATTTGCCGTGTGATGTATTTTACTGGGTGCTTCGAATAATGACCAAGGATAATATTTCAATATTTTTTGGTCACTCTCTGTGTGTAGTCATAAATTACGAAATGAAGCTCGCTCTCCAACCACCACCCCTGGTCCCCGTCTGTCTTTCATTCGACACCATTATCAAACATCTATTCGCATGCAGATGGGTGATTGCTTTCTCTCTCTCTCTCACACTCTCACTCTCACTCTTTCCCCCCCCCCCCCCCCCCCATCATCCCCTTCCCCCGCTTGACTCAGTGAAGTGGTGCTGTGAATGTAGTTGTTTCTCGTCCTTTGCACTTTGTTTTTTCACCACAATTTCGATTTGTTAGGCATTGGGGTTTGATTGAGAGTTTTTGCAGAGGTTACTTTGTTTTTTGATGGGTTGCTGCCAACGTACCAACAGCAGCGTGCGGATGTAAGCCATCGGGTGGAGATGTATTGAAGGTTATGGGTCAAAAGTTGCAGGCTAGGGTTTCGGTTGGTGGTTGGCGGTGGGGGGCAGAGGAAATCGTGTCATTAGACAGAAGCAATGGGTAAAAAGGAAGATTGATCAAAAACCATCGGCAGAAGGGTGGAAGGCCGGCGGTGAGGGATAGTTTGCCAGCATTCGTGGTGAGAAGTGAATTACTTTTGATACGCCATCGAGAATGAGACTGAGAGGGTTAAGGAATTTGTGCCAAATCAGGGTGGGGAGAAATGCCTGGGAACTAAATATCAGAAAAGAAAATGTGTGCTTTAACATAACGACTAAGAGATTTCCAATCGAATACGAGTTGTCTCGCTCCCAGGAGACAGAGCACACTTAACTGTCGCATAATCCTTCTTATTTTAGGTGGAAGAGTGGCTTTTCTGCGTAGACTACCAGCAGCACGTCGTGAATTCCTTAAGGACTTGTACATTTTGATTTGACTACTTCAACCAGGGTGATGGCTATGCAGGGTCTTTAGGTTAGGGACCACCGCCAGTGAGGTGTTTTTTAAATCGACTTTCAGTGATGGATTTTGAAAAGAGTGAGCTACACTTTTTAGTCAAAAGAAGTCTTCTCAAAACGTCAAACACAGTGTACACACTTCGATACTCAAGCCAAGCCACCACAAAAAGTCTCCTGACAATCCTCTTAAATAGGAAGGACGAGGACCCAAATTTACTTGTCTCTTCATATACAGAGTTTGTTGAAATTACATCGACTTTTTGACACCACTGTAGTAAAGTTGTTTAAATTACATCGACTATTTGAAACCACTGTACTGTCTCTTTAAATTAAATCGACTTTTTGACACCACTGTAGAGTCTGTTTAACTTACATCGACTTTTTGACATCGACGCAGTCGATGACAGACTTCATCGACTGCGTTCGAAATGAAGAATATGTATTTTGAATATCGATAATGATGTTCATGCATGTGGTGAGGCCCTAGGTCCGCTCATCAATTCCTCTATGGTTTTGTTGGCCTAGGCAGAGGACTCTTTGTCTCTGTCGTCCCAGATAGCCTTGCCCTTGTTATCAAGTCGGCTAAGGACCTGGAAAGCTGAACGTCGAGCTCTATAGGCGGCTGTGCTGGTGCTTATATGCATCCTAGGAAGCGGAAGTGATGCCGTGCTTTCATTGTCAGTTTGGTAGATCGAGTTTGGAAGAAGAGCGTCGGTATTGATTTGAAGCTTCTCCAGTGGCACCCTGCGTTGGTTTCGGGTTCGTTTTCGTTGGTTTTGTTCCCTTGGTCAGCAGTGGTAAGACTCTACTCCGAGAATGATCGCCTTCCTAAAGGCTGGTTGGCCGATTTGTCTCCAAGAAATTTGTTCTTTTGATTAAGTACTTTAAGTCTCAGAATAGTTGATAGCATCTCTCAACTCAGCTTCTCTCGTGTTTTGTTTCCTTGGACTGTTCGTCTTCGTTGTACTTGTCCGACTTTTATGTTCCGTTTATTTTTCTTTTTGGGTGTTAGATACGTCGATATCATACCCGATTCTACTGGCGATAAAGCTATTTGATCCGCGAATATTGCCGATCCAACGACTGGATGGCGCAGTTGGTAGAGTCCCCGGTTCGACTCCCAGTGAAAGCAAAGTTAATACGCTTTTTAGTGGTTTTGGATGGTTTTCAAATCTGGTCCAGTCACCATTTGCCGTTGGGATCAAATTAACGGCACTATCACTGGAGTGGTCAATCAGTGGTAGTAGTCTGACTAGGAGTATCAAAATGGTCTAAGTGTGCTGGTGAATTCACTAGCAGCCGCCTTACCTAACCTTACCTAACCTAAACCGGATACACCATTCGCGAGGATATTGTTAAGGGAGGCCCCCAGCCAGGCTGATCCTCGGCACGGTTCGGTTACCACCTTGATTCAGCCCACCGGAGAAGCTGATGGGGAAAGGTGTAAGGAATGGAATATCGGTGTGGATGGGATGGTTACCACTGTCTTCTCCTAGATAATAAATTCCCAAGAGTCACTGTAACCACGAGAAGGACGGATAAACTCAAGGGGGGTTCTACTAGCTTTCGCCAAAGCGCGAGTATTTGAAAACCCGATAATGTGTGGCAAAAGCTAGGAGATTTGGAGGAATTCGATGAAATCTCGCGATTTCGTTCGTGGAATAAATGGTATGAATTGCACATAAGATCCTTCACTAGAAACATGATGTTGCACAATTTTGAGATGCCGGTTAACGATTGCCAATGGAATTAGGGCCAGCGTCACACATGTGTCCTTCTTCCGAATTGAAATTATACTTGGACACTCTGCACTGGATTCAATTTCTTCGTTATTCTCCTCTATTAAAGTGAGCCTTGAAACCGTGAGAGACCAATGCACAGCAGTGGCAGGGCCGCCCCAAGTTAAATGAGCACCCTGGGGAAGACCTACTTTGGGGCTAGCTTATCAAGCTGGCGACCCATGCAGGGTCCGAGCCTGAGCTATACCTGCTTTCCATTCTTGACGGTCCTGGGCACGCTCCTTCCAGTCATCAAGACCAAGCTGTCTTGCATTCGCGATTACTTGGCCTTTATACCGGAGATTCGGTCTTCCTCTCCTTCTCGAAACATGAGGCTCGGATTCGAAGACCCTCTTAGCTGGAGCATTGTTGTCCATGCGCTCGATGTGGCCGAGCCAGTGCACTCGACGGGTCTTTGTCTTGTGTGTTCTTGTGGATCTTGTCTGTGTTCTCCTCCATTCGCCTTCCTCGTAGACAGGACCATATATCCGACGTAGAATTTCTCTTTCGAATGCACCAAGAATCAGTACCGCAGTTTTGCTTATCGTCAAGCTTTCGGCTCCATAAATCAGGACAGACAAAATAAGAGGTTTGTAAAGCATGATCGAGTCAGGAGTTTGGGCACCCTTCTTAATTTTTTGTAGCATAAGTCGTTTCCCTCTTACCCAAGAGTTGTTCTTGTTGATATTTTATGTGACCAGATGAAAGCGTTTAAAAATGCATAGGTAGCTGAATGAACGGACTCAAATTTTGAAATGATTTTTGTTTATTTAGGCTTCCGAATGGGCCCCTAAGAGTTGGCGCGATGTGCATTTGCACCTACACATATGATTGATCCGACCCTGAGCAGTGGCAAGACTCTACTCCGAGAATTAATGCCTTCCTGAAGGCTGGTTGGCATATTTGTCTCCAAGAAAATTCGAAGTTCTTTTGATTAAGTACTTTAAGTCTCAGACTGGTTGAGAGTTTCTCAACTCTTGTTCAGACTGGTTCAGAGCCGATTTCAAATATCTTTGAATTTACCCCTCGGTTGCTTCTGGTTCAACGTTGCATAACAGTGAGCGACGTTTTCATCGAGCCGGGATGTAGAAATGCATTTGCTTACATTGGAAACTTATTCAATTGTGAATAATTTGTCAGTTTTTTTTTTTTAAATGAAATCCTTGACCGAAGCCAGTTTTTTTTTTAATTGCATTCAAAGGTCATAGACAAGTCTTTTGAAAAAGTGATTAGGACAAATATGTAATACCAGTGTTGCAAACACGCTCCTTTCGCACATCAAATATATTATCATTGCTTCAATTGAAACCCAACTAAAATGGGCTTACCCATTTCCCCCATCCCTTTAGGCAGTTCGCACAAAACCCGCAACGCTTATCTCAACACTCCTAATCAGACCATTGTCTGCACCATATCCAACCGACCCCTCAAAAACAAGCACAAATATCCAAAAACAAAACAAAGAGAGAGAGAGGGAAAAAAAGAAGGATCACATAAACACCCACTTACAAATAGTGCCTCACAATCCATCATGAGTGTATGACCAAAAACTACCACCCACTCACCTCAGACACACTGCCTTACATATTCCAATTTAATTTATAGCCATTTATCAAATGTAAAAAGCACCAAACTCAAAACTCCATTCCATGTTTACATACTCAACCCCCACCCCCACCCCCCGACGGAATACGTCGTCTCCTACTCTGGGCACGTACGATACCGTGCCACCCCCTGCCGAAAAACACTCGAAACTTATTATAATACAAAGCTCGTTCACTTGTACTGATTCCCAATTGCACACAGCCATAGGAGCACAGACAAATGTGCAGAGTGTGCGTTTGTGTGAGTGTCTCTATCTACCACACAAGGCACACATTAGTTTTCAAAATAGTACTCTCTCTCAGTGCAAAAGATATCCTTCTAAATAACCTTCACATAAATCCATTACGTATACGGACCATCCGTATTGATTTATTGCTTTTCACTGTTTTATCCAGCCGCCCTTCCCTTTTGCTTGTGCCCAGCTCGTCCGACCACCCACTTTCATAGTCCGCACACAGGACGACCCCCCCAAAACTGACAGCCTCCACTCAACGTAACCTCACCTCATTCTCTTTCTCTCAGGATGCCGTGCCATGCTTCTTCCATTTCAAGCGTGTTCGGTACGGGACAGCTGTATGTGCGACTGTACGTGTGCACGTATAGTTTTGCGCTTTGTTTTGTTCGTTAGAGAGCAAGTCGTGTGTGCGCTGAGTCCTAAGCCTTTTTCCTATTCACCATCATGGTCCGATATAAAGCACAACAGTGCCGGGCCCAATACCGTACACAGAAACAAAGCAAAAAAAAACAGTCCAACAAGGAGAATCGAAACTTTCAGAGAACATCCCCTAGCAGCGGCAGTAGGACCCCACCTCACACTCCGGCAGCACTTTCAATTCAAAGTTTTGGCAAGTAACCAACTCCAACCACACTGCACACACATTTTCTTTGCCTACCTTATGAAAATCACTCACACTCGTGCATAGACTCACTCATACAATGGCATAGCTGAACAAAAAAAAAAAAAAAAAAACAACACTCCAGCCGCTGGTCACCCTAAGAGGCGCCCATTCTGCCCGCCGCCACCGTCGCCTTTGCCACCCATCATCCATCTTTGGAGCGGAACTTTTAAGCAGAGGAATAGATCTTCTATTTATTTTTGCACCCTCTCTCTGCAGCAAGTACCCTACACACATACAGACGCACGAAGAACAGTCGGACAGACAGACAGACAGTCGGATAGACACCCGTATGACTTGTGTGCCGGAAAATCCACCTTTTTATATCCCACTACACTACTCGTTCACTACTCATACACCCCCGCACGCACACTCAGCCACATTAACATGATCCACATCCTTTTTGGTGTTTTGATATACGATGAGAGTTTCGCCACCCATCCGACCCCGACCCTGTTCCCATCCCCCTCTCTAGCCACAGCCCAGCCCAGCCCACACTTGTGCAAAGGGATAGTGAAAATGTTTAGTACTTTCGGTAAAATCGGAAAATGCCTATGACTAGCCATAGGGCCAATAACTCCCGCCACACATCCCAACCACCCGTCCGCCTCTACTCAACCGCTGTGCACAGCGTCTTCCGTTCCATCGCACCGGGCACCGCATGTACAGCCAGGGACAGAGAGCAACTTAGCGGGAGACAATCGAGTGAGAAAAGGACGAGAGGATATCATGTGTAGAGGAGGACGATGTCTGTAATGTGTGAGCTGCAAGTGAAAATTGATGGATGAGTTATGGGCCGAGGCCGAATGTCGCTGGGTGGTGGAGATGTGTGCGAGTTAAATCAAAAGAAGTAAAGACCCAATGTACACATACATACGCTCAACTCGGGCATGCACGCAAGTGTATGATATCCTTGTGAGAGATGTTCAAGGAAGAAAATCCCTTTTCTCAAACTTTTTCATACCCCTGTGTGTGTGTGTACGTCTTTTCTTGTTCTTTCTCTGGCCATTGCTTTCTTGAAGGATAATAATATGTCCATATGTAATTGTGCTCGACGGACATTACATTCGTAAGAGATACACGACAGTGAGGGTCAACGGCGGCGGAGGCGGCGTGGCGGCGACGGCACATTAAATCAACTTATACCGTCCTAACCCAACACTTATGGACCATTCACGCGGAGTGGAGTGGCGCTGGAAGGGGAAGGACGAATTTTATGCAAGTGTTTGTGCCCTGGGGGTCGATGGTTGGATGAGAATAAGACGGCCGATTGTGTTGAGGATACTATCTGTCTTGCTATTGAATCATTTGAAATTTATTCTTACACAGCAGTTATATGTAAAGTCGTTAGGTGAATTGTTGGGTAGTATATTTTTGTTGACAGTCAGTGACTTTTTCATATAATCAATTGATGGTTATCAATTTGGAAGGCTGGCGATTTTTATTAAATGCTGAACGTATTTTTGATGAAGTCACAGCAATCAATCTAGGCTGAGGGTGGAATCGTAAAACTGTGCTTCGAGAGCGAATGAGGTTGGGGCATGAAATTACCGACAAACTTATCATAGGAGTCGCAAAATGCAATCATTTTGGTTCCGATATGTGAGAGTCCACACTTTTTGAGAAAATATTCGAACTCAGTTCGTAATACTTAAGGCCCAACCATAATTGTGAAGCCTTAGTATGACGGAAAAAAACGAAAAGTGACCAGAAGCGGTGTCTTGAATTACGTCCGAATTTTGCAATTCACAATCATCGTTAAGTGCCCATAATTTCTTCTGGCAACTTGAAACAAAATTCCAACAGCAACTGTCATTTATGTACATAGAGCGCTTTTTATTCCACTGAGTTAGAAAAAGTTAACGAAACTCAACGAGACTGATCGAAGTGGTTATTATGGCCACTATGTATTTCCTCGGTTGTTCTAAGTCTCCTTTCGTCTCTTAAAACCATGTAGACCGATTCATTCCTTTGAGTAAACAAGAGTTAACGAAACTCAACGAAACTGGTCGAGGTGGTTAATCTGCTCACTATGTATTCACTCAGTTTTTGCAGGTCTACTTACGTCTTTTAAAACCATAGAGACCGATTCATTATTTTGCCTAGGCAAAATTGAACGAAACTCAACGAAACTGATGGAAGTGCTTATTATGGCCACTATGTATTTCCTCGGTTGTCCTAGGTCTCCTTACGTCTCTTAAAACCATGGAGACCGAATCTTTGAGTAAGCAAGAGTTAACGAAACTCAACGAAACTGATTGGAGGGGTTATTGTAGGCGCTCTGTATTCGCTCGATTGTCCCAGGTCTCCGATTCATTCCAATGGTTAAGAAAAAGTGAACGAAACTCAACGAAACCAATCGAAGTGGTTATAATGGTCACAATGTATTATTTCTGGGTCTTCGCTTTGGTGTCCTAGGTCCCCTTACGTCTTTTAAAACCCTAAAACCCCTTTCCAGGCTCCTCTTTCCATCTCTCGCAATAAAATTGCAATCATCTTCGAATTACTTTGTACTGACTCAATAAAATCGTCGCTCACAGCACTCGAGTGCGGCGCGGAGTGAGTCAGAGAAAACAAACCCATCTCCCCGCTTGGACCAAGGACCAGGACCAGGACATTATTTCCATTATACTACTCGCCTCCTTCACTGTGGTGGGCCTTTCTATTTTCTGGTCACAATTTCGTCCGAAAAGTGGGCCTGTTCGAGTGCTGAATAGCACCAGTACACAACTCGTACAAATATCAACCTTTTTTCTGCTTTCACTCTGAAGACTCCTGCCAAGGACCAATAAAAGCGTCAGCAAACACATCACTGAAGTGTGTTGCAAGAGGAGGAAAACGGAAAAAAAAATCTTTCCTTTCTCATAAACCGTTATGTGTCTAAGTCTGTCGTAGAAAGGTAGGCATGGGTGTAGCGCGCGTACACACATTTCGATTTTGAAACTTAAAAAGGATTTAAGAAGGACACAACGAAAAAACGAAGTGAAAGAAAAAAAAAAAAAACAACTTAAGGATAAAAAACTTAGAAGAAAAGAAAAACAGGACATATAAACTTTTCTCATTTCATACGTGGCGCGGCGAGGGATGGAGATACATCGAAAGAATGATGTGTGCTGCCCTTTATCCAGTCTCAACTTCTTGTGTCTCCCACCAATTGTCGTCGGCAGGCGGCAGCGTGTGAGGTGGTTGGGCCCGCATGCGACGAGAGTGTCCTTAAGTTTGTTTCAACCTTTTTTCGCCTTTATTTTCTGTGCCCGTTGCTTTCTTGGTGTTCCTTTTCACTTCAGATGGAATCGAAGAGGAATCTGCAAAGAAATAGACGAATTTTTCTTCGAACCTGGTGTGAGGACTTTTAAAGGGCCTTCGTTTCTCACACACAGCAACAGACTCGGGAGTAATATTTGCAAAGTTATTTTTTTTTTTCTTGTGTGTTCTTATTTTCATTCAACCCCCATCGTCTGTCACGTGGTGGGGGCTAGAGGCAGAGAGGAGAGGAAGGGTACAAAAATCTAAAATAGAGAATGGAAGTAAACACACGCGCAGCGAAAACTTTCCTCAGGTCAGCTGCTCTTCCCTCAGCATTCGATTTCTTTTTGCTTCCCTGTACCTTCCCTTGTGTTTCCCTGTCTTCAGCACACACATCCTTTCCATGTTCTCTTTGAAGGGAGGTACAATATCCTTGGTCAGCTGTTGGGCGGGAGGTGATGGAAAGGAAACATACGTTTCTTGATGACATATGTGAAATGGATTAATAAAGCTGGGAACATGTGCTTCGCGCACACAAGACGCTGTCGAGCGACTCAAACGTCCGTTTGCAATTCAAAGGATCAGAAATCAATTTTGACAGATGTCGATTAAAATGCAAAACTGAACGTGATAGAAATTTGTTGGTGTTCTCATATATTTCTTTGATCGGAGTTGGATACCCATTTTTGGACGTTATTTTGTTTATGACGCAGTTATGGGTATTCAAACGACTATTTATTGGCACTCACTCAGTGAATTGGCGGCAGGCCAAGTGCCAATGAATGCAGCCACGTCGAGGATATGCTGGACCTCAAAAAATATTCAAGACGATCCTCAGAGCGTTGTTGGATAAATCAACAGGTTTGCATGCATCATAAAGTCTTGCGAAAATCCTTAAAAAGAGAACGGTAAAGTTTGCAGCGGTCTTAGGGGAGTTAATGAACTGATGCCTTCTTTTTGTGGATAGTTGCCAGGGGCTTCATATAATCGATTTAATGTGTGGTAGCTTATAATCCACATTAATTTTGGAGTCGGCACTACATTATCGACGTTACTGGGGTTTTCGTTTGCATTGGTGACGCATTTATGCGCCGAATTCTATAAAATTCGAAGTTTTAGAAGCGAAAATGGAGGATGATGTGAAAATGACTTCATACGTAAAAGCAAAAGAATATCGTTCCATTGGGAGGGGGCTTTGTAGCCCATTGTAAAAGATTCTATTTAATAACAAATGAAATGAAATGAAACAAATTGTTAGTTAAAAGAATAAATCTGAGACTTGTCAAGAAGACTTATCAGTGAAACGTCATCAAATGGTGGTGCAATCCCCTTCCAAAAACGGTCCCTCCCATCTAAGGACTGATGTTTTTACGGCAATTCGCTCATGAAACGTTGCTTCAAGTGTGGCAGAGAATCAAGATAAAGCTGATCTTCAATGTTGTGAGTGCTTCCTTGATGACTTCGTCTGGCCAGCATGTACAGACAGATCAACTCTCGATGATTCATGACGTCTCCATTTATTTGCAAAAGATTTCGATGCCATTTTTTGTTTTGATATGAGATGTAGCTTTCGTTTTGAAGACTGTTAAAACTGACATCAAAGAATGTATGCTTAAAACTTCATACAATTCGTCGGAGCTTATTTCCATTCACTCAACTTACGCAAATCAAATCGAAGAACGTAGGAAATTTAACCTATTCCGGGAGAGGACATGTTTCGGAGTCTTTTGCTTTTTTTTTCGTGGGTAGGTGGAAACCGTGCATAGGCACCAATGGTCCGACGTCTATTGGTAGTGTCAGATTCTTACTGACTAAAACCACTTCCCATGGAAACTTTCCGTTTATTCCCTCGCGGAACTACCGGAACTACGGATACTACGGACTCGAGCTTATTGCTTGGTCACGTGTCGTTTGGCGAATTTGCTTTCCGCTTTCGTTCTAAATTCCTTAGATAGCACATTATTCGTACTGCTGTATCGTTCACAGCAGACCAAAGGTTTTCAGAGTTCAACATATATTGGACGATGTTTTCTGGTGTTGGCGGTTCACCAAATGCGTCCCGAATGCAGCTCGTTCGTTTGCATACCGAGCCACGTTCTCTACCGCGTTTACGCAGTAAGGACAGGACGGACTCGAGTCACGGTTTCGCTTGAATGGATATTCCCGGAAACCCCCGTGACCAGTCAAGAACGGTGTAAGATATTAGTTCAGTTCGCCGTGTTTTCGATTTACCCAACTTGCAATTCGTGGGATTAGCCGGTACGTCCATCTCCCTCATGTTTCTGAGTCTGTCTGTCATCAATTGTTACAATTTTAATACTTGTACGGGAACAGCGTGCTCACTCGTTGTCTAAAAGTTTCAAGAGACACATTCATTATCTTGTTCTTGACGATTGGAAGCAGTGTTCCTAGGACTGTCATCGATGAAAGACAGCTGTTACTCCGTCTCAGACCCTGCATGGGTCGCACGGCTGAATTGAGTAAGCGACACTAACTAAGCCCGAGCACAAGGTTTGAAGTGCAAACAGCTCTCTTCTATCTCGGTCTTCTTGGTAATTGCACTTTTGAATAACTTCTTAGTACGCCCGAGTCAGCCACCTCGTTTTATTAAAAGCACTAACTGCTTTGCGAAATAGGTATCCTTAGATCCGCGTGGTAACAAAATAAGGCTAAGTGTGGCTGCTGTCCCTCTGCGCAGTAGTTAGCCACTTCAAACTAACCTCAACCTAGTACGCATTTGGATACTTTCTTCTACAGGATTGGAGTAACTGTTCAACGAATACCATTCATCATTTCAAGAGAAACCGTTTAGTATAATAGAATTGTGAAGAGAATTTGCTAGAATTTGACAAGAGCAATCATCCTTTAGCTTAAGCACGCACCCATAATGGATTTTCGTCAACTTTAACAATCTCACCCAATGCTTTTGGAAACTTCAATAAAATATCAAAGCCAACTGACATTACGACGAAATTCATTCATGCCACTCCCGCTTTAGTAAGCAAAAGTGAACGAAACTTAACGAAACTGAATGAAGTGGTCATTCCTATCTACTCGCATGGTTTCTTAAGTTGACTTAAGAATAAGTATAAGCCGAGGTCTGAGTTGCTCCTTTCAATTTCAATAAAATGCTCGTAAATTCGATTGAACCTGTACCATTGCTTGTTAAAGTCGCAGCACGCGAACGAGGCGCGTCGTTCCAATTTGACTTGAGTGATCACTGCTGGAAAACAACTCAAACTGTCTGACCGAAGCATTTCATTCAGCCTCTGATCAGAGAAAAATCTTGAATAGAAACGTCATTTTGCACAAAGAAAAGTAAGACAACTCATGTCGGCAATGCAGTGCAATGTCTTTCAAACACTTTGGCACTCTTTCAAGAACTGTCACATTCTCTCACACCACACATCGAATATGCGTCACAGTAACGGCGGCGGCACCCATTCAGCGAACATTCATATCTTTTTGAAAATCCATTGTAAGCGGCAACAAAAACAAAAAAAAATGAACGGAACTAGAAAACATAAATAAATAAGAGTCAACAGAAAAATAAGTCAAGCAATGTGTTATCCTTTCATCTGTCATCCTAAAAATCGGAATGAAATGAAATTCGTCGTCCCCCACTCTGCACTCGGACACACAATATAATCTGAAAGTTTTTACGATCCAAAGATTGCCCGACTACCAACAGTGCTGGCCCCAAATAAAAATTTTATAGTTCTTTGATTTAATTTGTTGACATTTTCGCTGATTCTTCACCATTCTCTGTCACCATTGATGTGAACGAGAGTGAGTATCAGTCCCTCGACGAATTGTCCGGCGAGAGGGGTTTGCGTGGTGAGTTAGTTGGTTATTTCCAATTTTTCTCTTTTAGCTTCTAATTTTTCATATTTAACGACAGTTTTAGGCTTCTCTCGAGACATCAAATAAATTGATCTGAAACGGAAATTGACTGACCGATTGTGACCATATTCTTTGGACCATTCCGTTCGTCATTTGTCATTCAATCTCCTGCAACCCCCATCCACCCAGCTAGGACTCATCCTTCGTACGAGGGATGGGTCCATGACAAGTTATGTCAAATCAAGATATCGAAGAATCGCAAAATAGTTTCGGATTTATTTTCTATCTTGTACGCTTGGACCGAAAGTAATATATCAACCGATGTTTATGTATCTGTATACATTTGAATAAGTACATTTTATTGCTTTCGCTGATAAAGCCCACACACGCACACACACACACACGCGCGACACCCTTACCCTGGGCAAAGTCTCAGTCATAATGGGTTTGTTTTAATTCCCCTCGTCTGCCGCGCCGTATTTAACCCACCCAACAGCCGAGTGTCCTGTCTGTACGATTGTGTGTGAGTGGGTGGATAGCCCCGAAACCGAAGCCATCATCTTTTTTGCCCTTCCCCCTCCACTGGCATTCACTGGCAAGAGAGCCTGTTAACGCCACTACACCCTGCCATTAAATTCATCGAAAATTTAATAGTTTCCTTCGTTTTTGTGTTTTGGCGTTTTAACGCCGCCGGTCTCTCTGTACCTACTCTCTCCGCCGCATTCCACTGCCACCACTACCGCCACCCCTTAGTCCTTCGCGCGGGTTTTGTGTATGGACCTCTCGGTACTGTGTGCTTTGGCATGTATAGAAAAAAGATTTACGGCAAAAGTTTTAACGATTCCAAAGGATCTTTATTATGTATGTTTCAGTACACACACACCCCCACCCCACCAGCAGCGGCTGGCTTTGGATACGGATATTCTCTGTATTACTTCACTTGTTCTCCAGCGGGTCCTGGTCGTGTTTTACTTTTTTCTGTCTCTCTATTCCTTCCTCCGCTTTAGCCCGTTTTATTGCAGTTTCACTTTGGCATTGGCACACTATCCATTGCCGTTGCGAGTTCTATACGAAATCAGTGAAACATAAATTATTGCCGTGTACATTTTATTGTTTTACATTATAATTACAATACATGCGCGCAACTGGAGGGACGAGTGTGGGAATACAGTCGATTTTATGAGCATTTTTGTTGTTTGTTTTTTTTTCCCTTCAGTCTGTCCTAACTCTGACTACAAGGTTAGTCCTCCGCCTCTCCTCATGCTCATGTTGTCGCTCAAGTGATGCCAATTCATCAAGAGTGAGTGAACTCTGAAAATGGGGGGCGTCCGCCGTAATTCACGCTGGGGGAAGGATGAGCTACTACATGTGTCTGGCAAGAATGTACTTAAATGTTTTAAGTATCCCCGAAGAGAAGGAGACAATTTGTTAATGTTTTTCACGGAATTTAACGGTCAAGTATCACGGAAATTTTTTAGGCACACTGCGTGAAGTTGGACATTACTTTCAAATGAAATGTTAATTTATTCGAAATGAATTTTACGACTGAAAGGGATCTTGCTGTTAAAGTAATCTCCTTTCATGGGTAGTTAGCGTGAAGCGGCTTTGTGTATGGCACTTGTCACAAAAAGGATTTAAGCCCTTTCATCAAATACAGCAACTCATGTCTCAGTCATGATTAGGAACAACGGACGATGTGATAAAAAAGGAATAACCAGAGGAGACGTTGTTGGGCACTTAGCAAGAAGACTTGGTAGCTTGTTGAGGCTAAAAAATTAGAGAGATGCTCTCATAGACGGGCTTAGTAGTGACAGTATTCTCTTGTAGTCTGCCATCAGCACTTAGCACACGCACTGCTTTGCCGGCTCAGACAGTTCTACTGGAACGTTGTTAGTAAAGTGAGCTATCGGGGAAGGACTCGTGTCGAGGCTCTTATTTTTCTTTATTTAATTATCCATAGCCCCCTTAGAACCCGAATTCACAACCACATGGCTTATATCGCTGAACACATCGTATATCGACCCTACCTTACCTACACCTCTTGAACCTTTTGGTTGCTACTGAACCACCTTTTAAAGACGCCTTGCGCAACTTCTTTAACACCGACTTCAGGAAAAATATCAACCCCCAATCGATGGAAAATAATAGAATTTCAATTTCCAATCCATGGTAGAGCATAGTTCTCATTAAAACTTTAAATTTAATAACGCCGCCCCTTCCTTGTCGATATTCATGGCCTCGTCTACCCTTCTTCAAGTCATATCTCATTGAATCTTAAATTGAAAGACAAAACTATTTGAAAGAAGCGACCCCTCCGTCACGCTAGACTCCCCCCGCCCGCCATAACGCCTGAATGCAAACTTATTCAACTTTAAAACCAAATCGAATCGACAACTAAAATTTTGATGTAATTTCATACTTCAATTGACATGCACTTCTCTAATCGCAGCATTCTTCTTCCATCCTCCTTATGCTCGTGCGATACCCCTCCGAACCGATGAGCAGCTCCCTCTCATCGTCATCAACATCATCATGGTTGTCGTAGTCCTTTTTCGTTTTTCAGTGCAAAAAGGGACTGGACAAAACGCGTTAATTTCATCTTCAAAATTGTGAATCCTTTGAAAATAGAAATTTTGCACTCATCTGTGCACATCTCCGCACAGCTATCCGCATTTTTCTTCTTCTTCTTCGTCTATTTGGGATGCGAACCAAGAGGAAGGAGAACATGCATTGAATATCCTTTGTATTTAATTTCATTAATTATGCACATATAAGTCTCCGGTCGTCCTAAAGCGATGACAGGCAAGTTGGAGGGTTGATCAAGGAGGACGCAGATTTATTGAGAGTAGAAATGCGAGAGCACACACCCACACACATACACACAGCGACGTGCAGACAATGTGCATTTAATGAAATAGTTTCTGGTAAAAGGCATTTACGGTCGTTGCTCCGTTCTGTGATTCACCTATCCTCCGAAAAGTGGTTCGAGATCCTTTATGGAATTCAGTATCCCCAATCAAGTCCCCCTGCTCCTACTCCTCCCCTCTGTCCATGTTCATCGTCATCATAGTTCGCTGCAAAATAATAATCAAGGATAAAATTGCGATGTCTAAAGATAGCCCCCCTCTGCTTGGGCTTTGTTCGAAATGCATCCGAATTCCATTATTTTAAAATGAATCTATGCATCTAAAGGGGTATCGTCCCCCCACCCCACCGACACTCAGCCACTGGCTACGTTAGTCTGTCAGATGATGTGCTCAGTGCTCATTCTCGTTTTAGATTATTTATGTAAGGCTAAATGAAGTGGTAGGACATCGTCGTTTTAGAGTTGTAGAAATGAGAAATGCCTCCTACTTCTCGACCCTCATCATCATCCTCAGCGTTCACCTACTTCGACTTTGGTCCAGTGTGCCGGCCGACTGCGACTGGTGGGACAACTCGGATGGGCTGGTGTGTGTGTGCATACATTTTAGCGCTGCCAGGGTGGGGGCGAGGGTGTATGAGAGATCAATAGGACCTTGCGAAGTGTGTTTGCTCGCTTTAATTAGATTAGCTTCGTTGAGGTGTACTCGGGTTCTTTGAACACAAATGAGTGTAATGGTGAACTTGTGATGAATGCATAACCGTCGATCTATAAGAATGATTATTTCATAGCTCGAGGACGATATGATGATGAATCTTTCAAATTAAAAGAGAACTGAGATGAGGATAAGACTAAATCTCATGAAAATCTGATGTCGTTTAGTTTCGTCACGAAAGATCAACTGTAATGGTAAAATAGGCTTAGATGCGCCTAAAAATATTCCACAAAATTCATGTGACGACAGAGATCTTTTGGGTTTTTTTTCTGGAATTCCCCCGACGAAATTCATGGGGAGCCCTTGGCTTCTGAAAGGGCCTTTGGTCCTTCAGTCTTTCCTAGTTTATCTTTGCCCAGTTCTTCCTGGGATGGCGCTATAATAAAAAAAATAAGCACGGTATTGTGCTAGTTGTTTTGAGCCACGCACATTCAACTGGTTTAGGTCCCTTTCCAGCTGCGTGCTCCATCGGAGGCGTGGTCTTCCTTAACCGCGTTGTCCCTCGCGGTTCGAGTCGAAGACTTCCCGGGCCGGAGCAATGGTCATCACGTAGGCATCTGAGACAAGAGGCTCAAACTCGTTTGACCAGATCGATGTCGCTAGCAGTTAGGGAGCTGTTTCTGGAAATGCGCCTCAGCTCTACCAAACTTTTTCCCAGTGATTCCTCTCAATTGTTCTGCTTTACATCCTCATCCTGAGTTAGAGGGGTTCCATTGCATCGCTTGGTTAACTATGGACCTGTCACCCTCTCAGAGAATGTGACCAATCCACTGCCACTTTCGCCATCGTATGGTTATGTCTATGGCTTAATGGTCTCTTCTCTAATGAAGCTGTTAGTCAGACATACGGCTTGGTTAGAATATTCTTAAAATGTAGGCATATACTTTGTCCTACCCTCATTGACCGCAACGCCCATCTTAGCCTTCCTCGATGCTCACAAATAAACAAACGCCCCAGTGTCAGCCAGCAGTTGTCAATGTCCTCGGCAAATGCGAGCAGTAATACAGATTTGTGAAAGATCATGCCTCTGGTTTAGACGCTTGAGTTAAGCACGATGTTTCTCGAGAATGATGTCAAAGAAATCGCCATGACATTACGTCTAAATCCTTTTTTGACATCAAATGTCTCGGTGAAATCCTTATCGACCTTGACGGAGCAACGGGCATTCTCCATAATCATTCTGTAGAGACGGACGAGTTTGGCAGGGGTGGCAAGTCTAGGCAATGCGCTGTTTAGCTGTTCTCTATAATGACTGTAATACGCGACCATAAAGTCGGGTATCGACTTGAAAATCCTGGGTATTTTTCATGATCTGCCGTAATCTGAATATTGGGCCATTAGTAGATTTCGCTGGCCTAAACCCGGACTGATCAGGCTTGTGAAGAAAGATAAGAAAAGATATTCAGCAGGCTTATACATACCTCTGTAATTGGCACAGTTTAGAGGGTCTCCTTTCTTTAGGATCGGGCAAACGATACGATTTCGATTCAATCCGTCGGGCATAAGTACTTTCATCCGACTAGATTTTACAGATGAATTGGTACACGCTACCAAATCATCGCCAGCTGTTTGGCAGGCAGTCCATCGGCACCAGCAGCCTTGTCGGACTTAACTTTGACGATTATTGTTGTAACTTCACTGTGGTCGGACCTTTGCCAGTTGAAATAATGGAATCGAAGCAAAGTGCTGTGGTGACAGATTTATTAAAATGATGGTAATGTAGTTCGAAATAAAACTACGTGCCTTTTAGTTTCTGATTACGCCTGATTTTCCTGCGTTGTGTATATTTTACTAACTGACTGAGCTTATTCCAATTTTTGGAAATCACCCCATCACAGTGAAACACGTAAAAAGTGACGTGAATAAGCTTGTGAGAGGCAAACAAATTCCCCCTCAATTACTTACTGACCCAATGTTAATCCAAACATCGCCTCGTTCAATTGCACATTCAACCACACAAAGTTGAACCATACTTAAACAAATGCACACACATCTGCATGCAGAGTGAGACTTTAGTAAATCACCATCCAGACAGCTCATCATCCTCCTCCCACCCATACGGCCACCCAAAAAACGGACTGAACTGACTTCACTCAAACCATAAAATTTTCGATTTCAATATTGGAATAATAAAAACATTTTCACCCACAAAACGCAACCATTGCCAGCAAGTATCCCTATAAGAGGCATTAAACACACCCTTAGAATCTACATAATGTATTTATTTTTGGTTATCGCATGGGATGGGGCATTGGCTGTGGAATGTATTGGAAATATGTACGTAACATGTCGATTTGCGTTCTCGGCCAGCATTAGTTTTAAATCTTCCACCGACACACATACACACGATGGCATGCAATTTGAATACACGTTTATTAATAAAGCAGCAGTAATTCGAAGGAGACGTAGGCCGGGGGCGAACCGATGAAACACACAATAAGACTAGCCCTCGAAGGACCTCTTTATAACTTGTCCGTGTCATATTCCGCACCCACCCCCCTCGTCCGCATACGCATTTAACTAAAACGTGTATGTACGTGCCACGCAGTGTTTTGGCAGGATAATGGAGAGCAGCACTGGCACACACCTAGTTTTTCACTTTTCCTTTCGAAGCGAATAATCAAAATCGAAAATGATTGTGGCCAATAGTGCTGTGTGCCTGGATTGCCTGACAGCCTACCGCGCCCCAACTGATCCCCCACCCCCGTCATATCCAAGTGTATGTTGAACTGTGTGATGGTGTGTTGGTTTTTTGGGGCAACCCATTCATTCGCATTTTTGTACTGCTGCGCTGATAATGGCAGCAGGCTGAGGGGGTTGCGGGTGGACATATTCAGTTTTGCACACCTAAAAACATTGAATAGCAATCGATTTGATTAAGAAAATATAATTTAATTAGGCGCAGGACCTTGCGTGTACGTGTGTGCGAGTGTGCGTTTTGTGGGCGTGCGAGAGAGGCAAGTTGCTGGATGACTCGATGGATGTGTATCAAATGGCTATAAATGAATACATTATGACCCTAATAATCATAAATCAATTTTGTAAATATACGCAAAGTTTATTTTTTAAGGTTAATTATTGCCACCGCAGCAGCGGGAGATAATGCGACACGGGGGAGGAATAGTGCGTGGTTTTTCTTGACAGACATCACCTTATTAGAAGGCAACGGTTTCTTTTGCACTGAATGGTGTCAGTGTTCTTCAGGTTTCATTTCTATTGAGAACTTTTTGGGACTTAAAACGTCGTGCCTACACATTTCATAGGTCGCATGATGCGTCTAGTTTTTTCTCATGTGATTCGTGGTCACCGATTCGGGTGCTTCACTTCTTCCAATTTCAGTTTACCCCAGATCATTCTCTAGGGTCCTTTAAAATGTAACGTGACGGAATTAAAGTCGCTCGCTTTTTCTACTGCGATTTGGATTTTGAAATAACCAAACACGACTGATTAGGAACACTTGTTGTCTGATCTGCTGTTGGCATTCAAAAGGTAGCACCAGTCGATGTCACAGAAAAAGAAGTTTCCAGACACTTGTCATTAGTGTCAAAATGGAAACTCGACCATTTGTTTCGTGCTTGGTACTACAATGTGAGCACCACATTGATCATATTTTGTAAAAAGAAATCCACTCGTACAATTCATGAAACTCCTCTTAATGCCGCGCGACCATTTTGACCTTCGTGTGTCCATACCAGAGATGACAGAGTAGTCTACTTGGGATAATTTCCACGACTAATTACGCGTAGTTATTCGAATAAACCACATGTCCGAATTTTTTCACTTACTGTCTACATTTGTCGCTAGTGGATGGCGCAGTTAATTAAGTGCCTGCCCTTGGTTAGTGGTATCCCCGGTTCGAATCCCCGTGAGAGCAAGCTTAATACCTTTTCATTCGGCTTTAAAATCTGGTCCGTTTGCTATTTGCCGCAGCACAGAGCTGATTGCCTCCTAGTCCATCGACGAATTTCAGTGCTTTTTTGACAGGTATTCATGAAATTTTGACGTTTATCCACGAAATAACGTGAATACCGCCATCTGATTGGTCAATTTGCTTTGAGAGAACGATATAAAAACAGTTTTCAAGTCAAACATTTTAAGGGGCAAGAATGGTAGAAGTCGGCCGGTACTACTTCATTTCTGTTTAGAATGCTTCAAAATTCATTCATTGAGCTGACGTTTAATTGACATCTCAATTACATTTTGATGCTTACGCTACTTATACATTTTGTTTCGTATACTGAATTAACTAATAATAATAATATGGGTGGCGCGACAGTCCGAGGCGGACCAGGGCCTAGCTTCTCAGCAACCACTCGTGTTGTGTGTGCTATTGTTCTTTCACGCGTGGAACTAGATTAACTACAAGTCAAAATTTCACGGAAAACCATGAGTTGTTCGAGTTAGAGAAAGTTTCGATTTGGGAGAGACCACTGTACCTCAATGATTAGCAGACGTAATGAGTAGTTCTTCCAAAAAAGTGACATTTCTGCCATCTCTGGCCCATACAGATTTATAACAGTGCTCCCCTTGACATTCTACAATACGCGCATCTTGAGAGACCGACGGGCGATAAAACAGTTCGCGCCACCATGCCGACAAACTCTTTTTCGCGGACTCTGGGCTTCCAACTCCCTTTTCTTTCCTTGGCCTGATAACAGGCCATCGGCCCTTAGAGGGTCAGAGCCTGAGCTAAAGCTGCCTTCCATCGTTGAAGGTCCTGGGCACGCTGGTTCCAGTCGTCAAGACCAAGCTGCCTTGCGTCCGCGATGACTTGGCCTTTATTCCGGAGGTTCGATCTTCCCCAGGAGGCTTGGATTCGAAGTCCCTCTAAGGTGTCCCTGCGCTCGATGTGGCCGACCCAGTTCAGTCGACGAATTTTAGCTTTCCGGACAACATCCACTTCATGGTACATGGCTCGTAAAGTTCGCTCTGCTCCATTCGTCTTCCTCGCATCCGACGTAGAATTTTTCTTTCGAAGGCACCAAGAATCAGTTATACAGTTTTACTTATCGTCCAGGCTTCGGCTCCACATAACAGGACTATCTCTCATGACCCGCGAAAAGAGACGCCCATGTATAGCTTATTGCGGAAAAGGAAACATTTTTCTTGATGTTCTCATACATCCCAAAGGCCACCACTGTACTGCCTTATCTCTGCAACATTGTCACTTAAAGCACGTGAGTTGACCGCCCTCACACAAGGTCGTGTCCGCAAGCGATTAATCCATCACCTAACCTATTCCAAATAGAAACATTCCACTTTTAAATGTGACCCCCTTCCCTATCATCAAAGTGGACAGGAGTGGGCTGTTGGACCCACACCCAAAAGCAGGGCAAACGAATTCCAAATAGGGTAACTCGCCTTCTTGCAGAACTTCCATCAGCATCATTTGTCCATCGCCGCTCCAATACCTGCATGTGTATTTTTTTATTCATTTTTTTTTCCTTTCGTATCCCTTTAATGTCCTTCTTATACTATTGGAAAGCACACTCCCACATTCGATAGATGTGTAATCTTTTGTATTCCAAACACATAGTGCGCACCCAAAACATTTCGAGAATTCGAAGACCAATAACAATAACAATCCACCTTCACCCGCTGCCGCCGCGCCGAGCCGCCAAACGGATGGATACGTTCGTAGGAACTTACATACCCATGTACACGTCCCATATGCAGTCTCGGCGTATATTTGTCTTAATGTGATTTATAGCGGATCTACATGTCATTATATACTTTTAGTTTTGGCTCCTTTCGTTCGATCACTCTCTGCACCTCTAGCGCAGAAGATGTTTTCATATTCCGCTCCTGCCTGCGCCACCGTGAAGGTAAGGTGCTGTTAACAGTCATTCAGCACGCGATTATAACATTCAATACTGTAATTCCGGAATGTCTTACTATTGTTATGTGTGCATGCAGATTGCGTTAAGGTAGCGCCGTCAATAGGATGGGCTTCGGAGAGCAGTACACACCAACCAACCAAGGCATCGAAGCCAACCCTTTTTATTGCTGCCGGCAGTAGGGCTTTCTGCGCCCTGTTCGCGTCTCATCATCAACATCGTTGAGTCGTCGTCATCGTCGTCACCGTTTTTCGCCCGCGTCGTCTTCGGTTGGCTATGCAGACGAACAAAACATGCAGGGGTGTGATTGGTAACAACTATTTTTCTTGCCACAATAATGGTAATGGTAATGGTAATTTGTTTCCCGACCTCGTATTCGTATCTCGCAATAATTTATAAATTTGTCATATTCTAGCCGCACCGCGTTGTTTTTACGGTAATCTATTCCATGTTTTGTATATTTTTTCGTTTGCTCCTTTTCGGCTTCGGCTCATGGCGTTGAGACTGACGTGGGGGAAGGATGTATGGGGATGGTTAACCCTTCATTGCGTTTTCATTAGTACTAAACATTACATGAAGATGAAGTAAATTCCTTTCGTGGCAATAGTTGGATCGTTTTGTAATCGCACTCGTAAATGAAATTATTTCTGCCTTGTCTTCTGGGAGAGTCAACACTTTGATGGGGGCGGGGATGGGGGGGGGGTCCAAATAACAACAAAATCAAATTAGTTAGAAGGATTGGATTTTTGGTGGTTATATTATATTTTGTGTCATGAATTAACGAAGACAGTCGATTTGACTTTTAATTGAAATATTAAACATCTGCTGCTATTCCTCCTGTGAGAGTTTATACATATCTAGAGATAACCTCTATCTATCATATCTTAGATATACCTTTGAACTCCCTAGATACAACTTCCGGCATTAACTCCTCCGTATGCTTCCTCAAAAAAATGTATATCAATCGCCATCAATTACTCGAAATGTCGAATCTACCTTACCGACCAACTTCGTTCGTTTCAAAAGGGTGTCACCTAAACGACTTCAATTTGAGGCAGCTCTCACTTTGTATCAATTGTAAATTATATATATTAATTAGATGCATTGTTTTTAACCTTATGTTGCACCTCAAAGTAAACATTTATCATATTTTATGTTTTACTTACTTTCAATAGTTTATTAATAAAACTAACGACCGTGATCTTAAAATCCATATAAAATCAATTTAAAGCAAAAAACAAGTGTATACTCTTCCAAATTATTACTAAACAAAATTAAATGTGATTGACAAAAAATAAAGAACACAAATTGGCAACAAAATTGGTATTATAACGATAAGAACTGAATGAAATCAATTGGCTGTAAAAATGAAAAAAAAGAACGAACTAAAAATTTACAACTAAGCAAACAAACAAATTGGCAGTGGATTTAATTTAAAACTAAATGTAAACCCTTATCAAAAAATCATTAAATATTTTATACAAATTAAGGATGAACAAAAACAAATCAAATATTCAGTTCTGTTGTTGTTGGTTGTTGAGATTTTGTTGATGATCCTCAAGTGTCATCATCAATATGCGACCAAAAAACAGAAATCAAAATTAAAACTAAAACAAAAATTGCAAAAAGTTAACAGATCAGGGTCGGACCAATAAAGTGCTCGAATGTGGCTGCGAATGATTTTTATACAAAAAATAGTACATTATACATATTTATATTAGCCTATCTCTCACATGCATACATATAATCAGCTCATTCCTCTCTCTCAAAAAAAAAAAAAAAAAATAAACACAACAAAAAAAAGTAATAAAATGTAACCTTCTAACACTGCAATCCATTGCTGTCTAACGGTTTGCAGATGCTCAAAATAAATACGGACTTATAGCCAATGTCAAGGAGGAAGCCATTGATTCCTATCCCACGACGGAAGAGCATAATTCAAAGGCACTCCACAATACACCGGTTAATGAGGCGCATTCAAAGAAATTCCCAAAAACCGAATGCAACGGTATCGATAACGATACTGAAGACACAGCAAATCGTCCAACATCATTGCCTCCAGCGCTGAGATCACCCATTGGTTCTCCATCGCTGGACGCGTCCTCAAATGAGTATTCGAACGATTCATCGTCGTCGGCAATGTCACTGACAATGAAACATAACAATAACAATAATAACACTCAGAGCACTGATCCAGCACTGTTCCATTCGTTGGTGCAACAGCATCATCATCATCAACAGCAGCAAAATCATCAACACCAACAACAACAGCAACAACAACAACATCAGCAGTTCCTGCAGCGACACCATCACGAGAATAAGTGCAACATTAGCCAGCAGCATCTGGACGAGATACAGTCCCATCAGCAGCAGTTAACAGCCAATCTTTTCATGGCGAGGACAATAGCCTTAAGTCGGTCGCGAGATTTCCCCGAGATTCTGCAGAATACCACAGCGGCGGCGGCTGCAGCCGCTGCAGCAGCAGTCACCACAACTGCGAATGCGACGAACAGCAACTATTTGCTGCCGTGTCCGCTGTGTGAGACTCCTCTGGAGCAGAGGGTCTTTCGACAGCACCTCGACAGGCATTATCCACGGGATAGTCCAGTCTGTCCGGTCATTGAGTGCGGCCGTAGGTTCGCCCATCCCAACTCGGTACGCAATCACATGCGAATCAAGCACACCCTGCAGTGGGCGAAAATGAAAGCCATGCGCTCGTCCGGTGGACCCTTCTCGGGCATACCGGACTTCAAATGAAATTGTGAGAGTGGCTAGTCGAGTGGTGCGAGCTTGAAAGGCGGAATGACAACGTCGAAGTAACTAAGGGGAGATAGATTCTCGTTTTTGGATCCTTTTTGGTTTCATTTTTCGTTTAGTTTTGGAGACCTTCAAGGAAGGAAGATTTTAAGATTCAAGGTACAAGTCTATTTAAACAGAGGTGAGTTTTCGTTTAAGTTTCAACTCGTATTGACTCCTTCTGTGAATTTGTTGATGAATCAAACCATTTGAATAACTCCAGCCCCTTGTCGATGTTGTCTTCCGACACCTACGAAAATATATTCAAAATATATTTCCTCTTATAAATTTCACACTTACTCATAACCAATCATTTTGCAACCAGCTTTAAGATAAGAAAACAAACACTAAACAACTATAGTCCTATGAAAATGAATTATTATGTTCCTATAAACTAAAATGTTTTGTAAATAAATACAAAAATGAAAACACAACACAAAAACCTAAAGTAACTCGATATAAAGAGAAGCGAACAACCAAAAAGAACACTATCCTACTAGCTAGTAAGAGTATCTAAACAATACATGTTCAAATGTATTTGAAAATATAAATAATTAAACTAAACTAAATCAAATCAAAAATAAATTATATGATAATTCTTAAGAAGTATACCAGTATTAAATACAAAAACAAACAACATAAGCTGTAGATAAATGAGAAAAAAACAAAACTAAACTATGAGATACGTACGAGTAAGTATTTAAAAAGAAACAAAATAGAATGTGCCTGCATACTGATATTTTTAGCCAAAAAATAAAATAAATAAATCGAAAATTGAATATATTAAGAGCTCAATTTTTCTAAAAATAAAAACAAAAATCATCACTGTAATACAAGAGAAATGAAAAAAAAAAGAAAGAAAAACACAGAAAAGAACATCTATTTTATTTATATAAAACAGAGATATATAGATGTATAAGTTAACATGTTGTATTATCATCAAAAACCATTTTAAAGAAAAAAGCATTTGATTGGGATGCTTCAGCTTTTTTTTTTGTGCATATGAGAATTTCGTCACATGGCTTTCTTGGGAGAGAAGAGGGTGTAAACAGAAAACTCTGTTGAAGTCTGAAGTGGTTCCTCCAAGAGTTCAGATGTATCGACACTGTATGACAGAACTAGCGTCCTAGCAACTGGCTAGTTCTAGGGACGAACAAAATTAGGATCAGTCCGAGAGCACTTCATTTTTCATTTCATTTTATTGCAATAACACTTTAAAAATACTAACGTATCTCACTATAAAGCCTGAAGCCCAAGCTCAACCAGTTACAAAGGATTCATCTTTAATTAATGGCGAACTACACCCTTAGGCGAGTTAAAAGTACTCGTAAATTCTTCTAAACTTACCTAATAATTCCTCACACTACTGCAAACAAATCCTTTCATGTTCAATTTCACTAATGGATTGTCTGACACATTCTCAAAGCCTAATTAGGCTGAGCAGGCCAGAACTAAGGAGACTCACCGATATTTTTTATGTCATTGGTGCACACGCCATCAAGATGAGTCTCGGTTACAACGACTTAGGAAGAGAATGAAACCATTGCTCCACCCTCGACTAGAGGAGAATGTCGCTTAGGAACCTATTTCTTCATAAATCCAGGCGTGTTAAGCAATGCTAGGGTTTAGGAACATTCTTAACCACACAAACTGGTGTTCAGATTAGGTGATATTGCTACCAAACGAATGCTCGAAGCTTCCTCAAATTTCTCCATACCTCCTAAGTTTCGCGAATCGTTTCCGGCGTTTCGAAGCCTAGTGCAAAAGCCAACTTAATCTCACTTGAGTACATCCCTCCGCGAGAGGTTGTCAAACCGAAAAAGCCTACATCAGTTCATTTTCGTGTTCATTTTCTCTCTCTTTTCTGATGTTCTCAACAGAAATGAAGTATTAGATAATACTTAATACCTGGTTCCCTATACTATTAACTTATGTCAACGAACAGCTGTTTTGTTGAAAACACTTCAAACTCAGTGGGAACGGACTATAAGTGTGACTGGTGTTCCCTGTCAGCTACTTGTACCTATTCGCCTAATTTGGACCAAACTACTATGCCCCATGGACTATGCTCACGAACTGGGACTAATTCTACTTTTATTCTTTTGTAT
Organism: Eristalis intricaria; assembly: GCA_964034865.1. Lineage (NCBI taxonomy): Eukaryota > Metazoa > Arthropoda > Insecta > Diptera > Syrphidae > Eristalis > Eristalis intricaria. The sequence goes on from OZ035874.1 coordinate 52,677,795, forward strand.
CTTATTTGGCGCCCTCAAGTATATGTACGAATGACAATCCTCACAATTTAAGGGCGCTAGTTCGCATTGTATACTTGGTCGTCCCTTGTCGGGTTAGACTTGCAAAACTCTTCGAGGTACAGCTGTTAATTCATCAGTTAAGACATTATCTCAGAAATAGTCCACGTACCCATGTTTCTATTTCGACTCTTCAATTACTGAGTTTTTTTGGAGTTAGGAGACACAAAATGCCTTTGTTTCAATAATCAATTTGCTCCTCTCAACTTTACACTTCACTGTGCTTGTCTAAAGGCACTCGACTCTGTCTATTCAATTCAGAACAATAGAAATCGGTTTCATTTTAAAAACTTTTCAGACACTCTAGCTAAACTCACATATTCATCAGCTTCCAACCAAAAATGTACTGTGTGACCCACACAACCCACACTCTGTCGTTACAAAAGTGAATAAAAAACTGCAGAAGAACTCATACCAGCGAATAAATGATCCTACCCAAAATCAAAATGAATTATTGACGAAATTCTCTTAGAAAATTCATGAAAGGACCTATAAAACAGATCGGTTGAAAAGTTCGTTTCAATTTTAAGAAACACTTTTTTGAAAATTTCGATTTTATTATTCAACACAGTTGCGCCATCAAGGGCGATACACAGTTTATAACGATCTTCCAACTTTACAATTATTGCAGTTCGATTTGTCTTATATTTCGAAATAGGCCTCAGTCTCGGCGATTAACTGTTCAATGGCGCTAAATGTCTTTCTTGCGGGTATTCATTTGATCACTGAAATCAGGAAAGATCTCGGGGGGAGAAGAAAGCTGGGGCGTGATCTAGAGAATACGCTGGATACGAAGGACATTTTTAATGCATTTTTTTTTGATTTTGTGCTCTGTCTTGATTTTGTGCTCGTACAGCACCCACTTTGCACAGAGCTGTCGCATACCCAAATACTCATGAACGATTCCGCGTCCCTTTGATATATTTATCTTAGTTATCTTGATCACATTCACTTTGCGATCATCTACAATCATTTTGTTGATTTGACCATCTTTGACAATTTCTTCCGTTTTGGACGTGCATTGCCTTCGGTGTTCATTAAGCCTGTACAAATGGCAGCTTTGCTTGTCACAGCGTGCGAATAACACTCAGCAAGCCGCTTTTTGCTTCAGCAGCGTTTTCATAAAAAAGGACAGTGTTTCATTGTTTTTAAATAACAGAATGTGCTTCACACGGAATGCTATGTCTCATAAACTAATAATCCGACAGCTGTCAGATTTATACACGTATGTTTTGAATGTCGTACTATGCAGGAATAAAATGAATTGAATTCTAGTGACGCCCGATACGAACTTTTCAGTCGACCTGTTATGTATGTTCTTTGACTCTTCTATGAATTCGCACATTTTTTTTTTTCAAAATCATTTACAACCATTCATCTGCTTCATCCGTTTTATATCGCATCCATTTTCCTCAAACAAAGTCACAACGTGTCATCATTTTTGAAGGATAATTTTGCTAACTGGAACATATTCCTAAAAAATAATTCCTTTCATTTCCAAAAACAATTTATTAATTTTAAAAATCTAGCTAATTGTAAGCATAGAACAACTATTATCAATTAAGAAATGTTACGCATACGTAATACAGGTTCCTATTAAACAACTACTACAAGAATAAAACTAACAACAAATAAATAATATATTGAATTAAAACAATTCTTAAATGTAAACTCAAAGAGAATACGAAACGTTTTATTTTTCAGTGATATTATTTAAAAATCTACTAAGCTTTGTTATGTTCAAGTTTTACTTTTAAACTAACCAAAAATGGCATTCACTAAAAACTGACTACGTTGTAAGTTGTATTAAGCAAAGCATTTTGCATTGGTTTTTAATTTATTTTAGTTCGTTTGAAAGAAAAAAAAACACAAAACTGATTAAATTAACAAGAAACTTGTAAATCTTATGGCAACTACTGAAACAATATGAACAAGCGTATACCAAAGAAACTATTAACAAGAAAAAAAGATGGCAAATATATTTTCAAAAAAAAAAAACTAAAGTCTAATGTGCAATGTGTCTTTTATTAGTTCGTTCGAAACACAGATGATTTCAATCGACAAGAGTGTGCAATGAAATGTCCTCGCTGGTGTGTTATTTTTTCATGAAGCCCTTGTCAATTTGAAACGTCCTACATTCCCTCGCTCTCTCGATGTCAACATCAATCATTTGCTAATAAACATCCTGTCATTTGTATCTTTCAGTCTCTCGTCGATCACTTGAAATGCGCGTCCGTGCCACCGATCCCCGTCCATGCCCGAAATGTGGTAAAATCTATCGATCCGCCCATACGTTGCGCACTCATTTGGAAGACAAGCACACCGTCTGCCCAGGCTATCGTTGCGTCCTCTGTGGAACAGTTGCGAAATCACGAAACTCCCTACATTCGCATATGTCTCGTCAGCATCGTGGTATCTCAACAAAAGATCTACCAGTCCTACCAATGCCGAGTGCATTCGATCCAGAGCTGGCATCGAGGCTACTAGCAAAAGCTGGTGTGAAGATATCACCGGCTGAGCTGCGTGCCAGAGCGTCACCGACCAGTGGCGCCCAACGTGGAGGTTCCAAGTTGGACTTACGCAGCGCTGGCGACGATGAGGACGATGATCCAGAGGATTTGACAACTGGCAGCGGATATAGCGTCAGTAATAACGACATCAACCGGTACCACGAGAGTCTGTTGAGTAACTTTGGTCACACGAATACAACAATCACCCGAATTCGAAATGAATCGATGAGTCTGAAGAGCCCCAATGATTCGAAGGACATGATGATGAATACACCGCTGCCGCCCACCAGCACGGCGGCTGGACAGTCTTTGTTGGACACGTACTTACAGTTTATCACGGAAAATACATTTGGTAAGTATTGAATGAGTATCCCTTAGTGGTTCCTTCTAGGTTCCTGCGACCTGACGTGAACACCCAATCAGTCTGATACTAATCACCCTTCTTTTTTTCTTACAGCTGGCATGGGAATGACACAAGAGCACGCAGCAGCCGCTTTACATGCCGCCAAAATGGCACAACTCAACGCAATGGGACACGGCTTGGACAAACTACCACCAGGATTGCTGCCGCCGCATTTCGATCTCTCCAAACTTGGCCAAAACAATGATCTGTCCCGACTGGGCCAGAACTCGATGCACAACAACACTGGCGTTGGCAATCCCCTGAACAGCCTCGGTGGCGGTAACGACCTCACAATTGAGCCTGCCATGCGCCACCACTCGCCGAGCAGTTCTGTGAATCACTTGAGTATGCCAAACTCAAATGGTCCCAGCGGCACCGACATCCGTCGCGATTCCTCCGAACCAATGGACCTTGGTCTGGACAACAATCAATCGGGTAGCAATAACGATGGCGGCAACTCCGATGCCGATGATAACTACTCAGAAGATGAGGGTGTTCATAACACGTAGGCATTATATGCACGCACACACACATATATATTAAATTAAATTGAGTACATTTTTAGTTAGTTATTTTCTTAAGGAAAATGCAAAATGTTTAGATCAAATTGTTTGTTTCGAAATTGCGAAGATGCGTCTAAAGTAAAGTGAAGTAAATATTTATTTATAGCTAAAAGTGAAAACAAAAAACAAGCATTCATATATACCAAGATATATATATATTGTATATATATAAACGCGAAGCCTTACCGATGTATACCACAAGAAGGAAGAATTATTTCTTTTTTTTCGAAGAGAACTATGAAAATCAAATCAGTGTATACGCATCACTAAATACGATTTACTACAAAACAATTTAGAAGAAGAAGAAGAAAAAAAACAAAACCTAAGGGATTTAAATTAAAAAACAAATATTTTTAAAGGATATTGATGATTTTTTTTGTTCGTAAATGTTAAGCAGTATTTTTAGGCAATTCACTGTGTACATATTTAATAACTAGAATTAAATATACAAACAAAATGTTTACTTAATTCATCGTAGATGGCAAACAAACAAAACAAAAAAATAAAAATTATACTATACATATATAATTGAGAGAAAAAAAATAGTAAGAATAATCGCAATTTATTTATAAACAAAAACTAAACACAAACCACATGGATAGGCAAAAGAAAACAAAAAATAATTGATCTTAAGTTAGACTAGAATGGAGAGTATGGATTTGTAACTAAGACGATTGAATCCTATTCGACGAAATGTAGATATTTTTCTTTGTATTTTTTTTAATAACAAATCTCGTTTTTTTTAATTCTTTCTACAGTGTACAAATAAAAAATGGTAAAAAGTGCATAAACAATTACTTTTTTTTTTAAATTCAATTGTGCCATTAATTTAAATTCGAAAGAGAACAAGTAAAATGTACTTTAATTAAATTCTTTAACAATTTTTGTTTATCTTACACGGTTCGACTACCATTCGGAAAATGGATTATTATTTAGGGATTTAGTAAAGAAACTCATCGCATGAATTATGAAAACAACAAATCTTCCATTAAAAACAAAGTTTTCCATTTGTCCGCATTTGAAGGACTGGGCCCGCATTTATTGATCCATAGATAAAATAGACAAATGTTGTTAGGAATGAAATACTCATTGACCAGCCCGCCTTAAAAACTTTCGAGAATTACAGTCAAACGCAGCTGGGGAAGAAGGGACAGACAACTCATTCTTAAATTTAATTTGTTTCGCAAAAACCAGTGGCACCACAAGAATAGATATACATTTTTAGTTCTGGATGATGACATCAAAAACCTGTTCAAGAAAGCTTGAAATTCTATTTGAACCTTTTTTGGAATCGTGTTTTCGATCGATTATATTTAATTCGCTTTCCAAAATGCGTTCATTTCGCCTGCGTATAACTTCAGCTGCTTTGGTCTCGTGACAAGAGCTGAAACAACACCTTCGCAGTGGTTATCTCCTTTAAGACTTCCGTCTTCACGCCACCAAGTCCTGCCACAAAAAGGTTTAACCCCAGTCATGAGATATTTCATCTCCTAACAACACAGACAATGAATTCAACTAAAAAAACAATTCAAACTCAGGTTATCTGACATTCCATATGAATATTTTCAAAAGAAAAACATAAAAAAAAACTAAAAAAAAAATGCAAAATAATACACAATTTTCTTATACAACACATAGTCAACACAAACAAAATATATTCTAATAACTAACCGAACACTACCTCAAACAACAAGTGAAGTAAACAAACACACACACACACACAAAATGTAATAACGAAAACTGCCTCAATCATAAGTTATTCATTTCAATCTCTTGCTACAAAACAGTCCAGGTGATAATAAATATTATATTCTTTACAATAAATATTAAATATTTACCTCCTATCACTTAGAAGAGCAATGAATGCTTTAACAATATAACAATAAATCTTGCCAATTTAAAATACATAAAAACAAAATAAATTAAACATTACTATTGCCTAAGTTTTTTTTTTATAAAAATGATCAAAATGTTTGTTTTCAAAAACAACTTAAACTAGATTTAAAAACATAAGTGCACGTGCAGTGCGAAACATACTTAAAAAGAAAACAAAAATAAAAATATATAAAATCACTTAAGAGAAAAGATTAAATCACTAAATGACAAATGAATACCTCAGAATCCTCAGATATGCAAAACTATATATATACACATACATTTTAAATTTAATTTAATTTCGTTTTTTTTTTTTGTATTTTAAGGGTCAAACAAAATCATTAATCTTGTAGAAAGGGCATTTTAGGTTACGTTAATTTTATGCATATACATACTATATTTTCGTTTAGTTTGTGAGATCGATGATGAATGAATATTGAGCATAAGCATAGGTACATATATAAATATTTTATTTTTTTTGTATTTTACTTTTGCTTTTATTATTTAATAAGTCTACCTCAGATTTAGTTTAGTTTTTTTTTAGTTTTTAGTTTTCATATAATTTTATGCTTTGTTGATAATCAAATCGAATTATTTTTGTTTTATTGAGCAAAAATCAAAAAAAAATATGAATAAATAAATGAAATTTGAATAAGTTTTAAATTATAATTGTTTTTTATGATTTTATTTTTTTCAGTTTTTTTTTTTAAAGTTTGCAAAGTGAAGAAACACCTTTTGTTGATAACTATCATTTAAACGCGTGATTCGACTTTAAAAAAGCGTTTGTCCGGAATCTTCAAATGTGACTGCCGCTGCCCACTGATACTAATTTACTGTTGAAGTTACAGTTTTGATTGAAATGATTCGTCTAGGTATTTCAATTTTTGAAAACCTTCTCCGTCGTCTTTAAGGCATTCAAGATTTTCTCTCAAAGTTATGGTATCTGTCTTTTCTAAAACTCAAATCCAAATGCAGAAAAATGATTTTTTCTATTCAGCTCAGATACTTAACGTGAATTGGTGTAGATATAATCACAGCTGCACTCCAGTCATCTCGAGTCACACGCAAAAAGCTTAACTTTGTAGAAAAATACTTCTTAAAAAACCCCAATCGAGGCCGTCATAAATCTGAAGGTCCATCCTCGTGATCACGTCCAATACAAATAGTTGCTATAGAACCTATGCAGAGGTCCACGTCGAACGGTAGAGTTGTCCATATTATTATTATTATGGAACCCTAAACTTTGCGATCTTGTCCAGAGTTTGTGGTCCGTAATTATGGCATATTTGACTCGGGAGTATTCATTCTATATCACAAGATCATGCATCCGTCCCTCAAATCGGCAGCATCAACGAGCTACGAGTAGTACCTATTTAGGTACCTTATTTAGGATGAAAGAGAGAGACTTCAATAGGAATGCTGGTCTTATCCAGGGCTCAGTGTTATCCCTAATACTATTTTTAATTTTCATCAGTGATATTTTCTGTGGGTCTTCTGTACATTCCTTCTCTAATGGATGTTGAAATGAAACAGTTCCTCTTTCTTCTCGCTTATTTGGCACTACAGTCCGGTGTGGACCTGGGCCTCAACAACCAAACCTCTCAAACTAGCACGATCTCTGGCTAGCTGCCTTCAGTGTCGCACGAAAAGCTAGTTGAGATTCTTCTCCATATGGGTGCGCCACCTTGAACGCAAGCGTCTGCTGTTGCATTGTTCCACGGTCACGGAATCAAAGACTCTTCGAGCCCCAACTCAACTCCGGTCATACATTCATACACTCAAAACCGTCAGCGTAAATATGACCAAAGTTCATACGCACAACTTTTCTCTCGAAGAGACCACATCCGCTTTTAAGATTGTCCATCCATCCGCGCTGTACAGCAAGACTGGGATGATCAAGGTCTTATATAAAGTCAACTTGGTCCTTCTCGAGAGGGCTCTATTACTCATGAAGCAGTTACAGATATTAGGCTCATTTTATTCTGACAACATATGTTGCATATTTTAAGATGGAGTATTTCAAACAGAGTTGAACTTGGTGGCTTTCGAATTAAAACATCAAGGCGGGGTTCATGAATGACACTTCCATAACTGAAATCGTAAAGATTTCCATCCAGTATGTGCGTAAATGACAACCTAAGCACTTTGGAATGATTTTCGACATCGCCAAATATTCTACGTGGTCTGCCTGATTCTCACGCCTAGGCAGGTGTACCGAAGACCATCTTGCACCTCGGTAGGATAAACACAATAACTGACTTAGTAAAACATCAGTCAACCCTTTAATGAGGTTGTTAAATATATAACAGTATCAATTTCTTCTTAAAATGTCCGCACATGGTTTGGAAGAAGATCAAATCCTTGGCACAGTATATTTAACGCTTTAACCGGCAGTACCGCCTTTAGGCGAGGTGGTGGTAAGTTGCTAAAATCTACTACACTTCCACATTTTTTAAGCAAATTAGAAAATAATCTGTTAGACAGTTTTCATCGGAAATAAATTGGCGGGTAGGGGGTTAACCAAATGTACTTCTTAAAATTTCAAATGAACTGCTATCATTTGCTGCCTCAGTTTTCAATATTTGGTACTTACTGGCTGCTCAGCCTCACATAGAACGTACTATGGACTAGTGCTACCACTAAACAGAGTAAATCTGGATCTACTCCACTGTAGCCTTATTTATGCAAATCACTTCATGCTTAAGAGATGCTCCAGGGTCTCAGCCACCGATGTTTCTTTGAAGTTTCTGCATCTAGCAGTGGGTATCAGACCTAATCTATGTACATGGTCGCCCACCAGGCACTGGCCTATAATGATCCGCTACTGGGTAGCGAGATTAGTAGTTTGATTTTGTCGAAGTTGAATTTGGGACAGAAGATCTTGGTGTTGAGGTATGAATATTGAACCATGCATTATTAGCTGCTATTAGTAGTTCATTATCGAATTCATTAAAGAATGTTTTTATCGGAGCTGCGATGCTTTATTTGTCAGATGACATTGTGACGCCACACTCCTGTAGTTCGTCAACTGTTTCGTTTCTCTGGATTTTCATGTGTCCAGGAACCCACAGTAGAGAAACTGCGTTGTTACCAGAAATAAGGCATTGCCAAGATGGTCTTCACTTTACAACTGATTGCCTCCTAGTACATCGATGAATTTTAGGGCCTTTTTGACAGATATCCATGCATTTTTGGCTGTTGTTCACGAAATACTGTGAGTGCCGTTCTCTGTTTGGTCAATTTGTTTGGAGAAAACGATATAAAACACGGTTGTCAAAAATGTAAAAGGACAAGGGAAGTAGAAGCCTGCCTTCTGATGATACAGAGCTCCTGTAGCGCATCAAAACATTTGAGTAGTCCGTTTTGGAGCATTGCCTGACTGTCAGCATTAATATTAATGCGAGTGCGGTTAGCGCTGCTTTCTGGATGGCTACCAGCTCCACTGGAAAGATGCTGCTTCATTTGTGCAGTTTTTAACAGATTTTGACATCTGTCAATGCATTTTATACACCAGCACCGACACCTTCATTCTGCTTGGAACCGTCTGTGTACATATTAATGGAGTTTTCTGACTCAGCCAAGGGTTATGACCAGTGCTCTTTTGTTGGAATTATTGTAGTAAATTTACGGTCGAGTTATCATATAATCCTCTATCAGTGCCGAGATCCATCCATTGCATCCCCGATTGAGAAGGTCTTATTAAAATTTTGGAATTTTTTGCCTGTAAATTAAGACTAGCTCTCGCACGTGCAACGGCAACTACAAAACACACATTCTTTGGTTAGTTTTATTCAGAGGCTACTCCCGATGTACTGCTCATGTTTTTCATCCACATGCATGAAAAACAAAAGCAGATCAATGCCAATTATTCCCTCAATTTCGGTTCCAAGGAGATAACTAGATCCTGTGCAAACTACTCAGTCCCCGTCCACAGATAACTATTGCAGAATCCACAAGGCGGAGAGATAAGCTGTTTCCCCATTCGCTAAATTTGTTAAACTCTTCTATCTTGCAGACAAGGGAGGTGAACCATGCTAAGGATAGCCCGTGTCCTCGGGGTATTTTTGGCCTTTTTCGTACTCTTCTCATTCGTACACATCTCTTTTATCTCTCTTTGTATTTTCTTCGAATTGCTTCATTCTTATGTTCACATGCAATACATGTGTGAGAAACAGATAAAGCGTGTGTGAGAGAGGATGTATAACAGAAGAAGTCTAGAATTGAGTTCTCTATTCTAGAGACTGAAAGATCTCCTGTGTGCGAGTGGCTTGGGATCACAAAAGTAAATTTGAAAAAAAAACTCTTGCTCAAAAAGTCTTTAGTGTGAAAGCAGTCATAGCATCTGATCGCCACTTGCCTTGCAGTTGTCTGATTATAATTAAAAGTAGATTGCCACTGCTAAACAAAAACATTTTCTGTCTTAAAATGAGCTTAGGATTGTCTCGAACCAATCGAGTTTCCTAAATCACCGACTCATGTGATTGTTTCTTCTTGACTTTGACTTTCAAATGGAATCCCTCTTATCTTTTAGTTATACAGTTATGCCTATAAATAATTTACAAGATACATAAGCAGTCAAACAAAAATCAGGTATCACTTCCCTTCATTGAATCCCTTTCATTGAGTTAGGTTACCATTTTTATTAAATTCATTGTATAAATATTCTTGTAACATAATTTAGATTCTACATACACACCAGAAAAGTACAAATATAACATCCCTTCGTGAATTCGAGCTTACACAAGTATTCGTCCTTTGAACGTGTCCTTTCCCAATACCGTTGTACAAAATAAATTGCCTACAAACCTACCTCCATCCCACTTAATGAATAGAAACAATTTATAAAGAAAACAATTGAACTTAGCTTGTAAGTAAATATAAATGTACTAGATTTAAAGGTTTTTCGTTTTTAGAATAATTATATAACAAGCAACATGTGTTTTAAGAAATGTACCCCCTAGGATAATCTAAATGAATATACTATATATACACATATGCAATATCGTACGAGATAAACACAAACGTTATACGAAATACTCAAAAAGCTATATTTTGTGCCTTTTATTTAAATCAGTTTGTAAATGTATTTAAAAAAAAACAAAAACAAAGAAATCAAGATAACAAGTTTGTTAGCTTCTTAAATGGAAGGAATTTGATTTTGATTTTCGAAAGCAATTTTATCAATTTAAACAAAAAGATATTATATACACGCATATACTATATATTTATTATATTGTACGAGTGTGTACACAGAACACTTGCCATATGCAAAACAAAACAAAAATGAATTTTCACATAAGAAAAATGTATACCCATTTCCTAAATTAACCCTAGTGATTTAAGCTAGTAAATGTTTATGAAAATAAAATGAAATCAAAGCAAAGTTGATGAAGGAGAAAACATGAATTCGTATAATGCAATACTATTTCTAAGGAGGATTAAGACGTGCAGGAATAAATTGCAATTAATTGTTGAAAATAGTAGTGAATAAGTTAAATCGGTGTCACAAATTGATTTAAGATTGCAACAACATAAATACAATGGTATAACAATAGTTACTGTATGTAGGCATTTATGTAGCGCTTTTACAAAATAAACATATAAAGAAACAGTTGTTTTGTTATTTCAATATTTTCTTATGTTCTCCCATGACGACTGGATGGTGCAGTGGGTTAAGTGCTAGCCCTTGGTTAGTGGGGTCCCCGGTTCGAATCTTAGTGAAAACAAAGTTAATACGCTTTTATAGGTTTTTCAGCCACCATTTTTCGTTGGGATCAAATTAACGACACACTAACTGAAGTAGTTTATAAGTGGTAGTAGTCTGACTGTCGACTGTGGCCAAGGACTTCGTCTAGCTCGGCTCCGCAGTAAATAGTACGAACAACATCAGTACCATCAAACGCAGAGTAACTCTTGCCAACCGCTGTTTCTATGGGCCCAAGAGGCAATTGAGTAGTAGAGCCATCTCTCGAAGGAGCAAGATGACTTTATACAAGACCTTGATGATTCCAGTCCTGCTGTACGGCGCGGAGGCATGGACAGTCTCAAAAGCGAATGCGGAAGTACTTGGTCTCTTCGCGAAAAAAGCTCTGTGTGCGATCTGTGGTCCTGTTTGCGTTGACGGTTTCTGGAGGAGAAGTTTCAACCACGAACTGTACGGGCTGTACAGTGACATGAGTCCAGTCAGGCGTATGGACAACTCAGCTCCGGCCCGACGAATCTTCGACTCCGAACCCGTGGGATAACGCAACAGACGACTTCCGCGTTTAAGGTGGCACACCCAGGTGGAGAAGGACCTCAACCAACTTGGCGTGCGACACTGGAGACAGCTAGCCAGAGACCGTGATAATTGGTTGAGGCCCAGGTCCAGAAGAAGTCTGACTGTGGGTATCACAATTAACCAACATGGTCTAAGTGTACCCTCCTACTTAACCCTATGCTATCCCGTGATGTGAAGTAATTATTATCGTTTAATCTGTTGAGTCTTCAAAATCATCGACCTCGGTCCTCATTTTCGATCGAATTTGTTATATTTTCCCTATCAAGAATTATTTCTGTCGGCAAAGCAGTAATTGGATTAAATCGTTCTCTTTGAATAACAGCAGTATTGCTGCATAAGAGCGTGGCTGATACTACACTTAAATATACTTCATAGCCAAAGTATACTTAAACCTTATGTTCAAATTTGACTGTTAATATTTAAGTCTAGCTTAGCTTTGATTCAGCTTTATTTAAATGCAATATTCCCTATTTTTTATACGAATAAGTATACTTACTTATCAGGCTGGCGACCTATGCAGGGTCCGAGCCTGAGCGATAGCTGTTTTCCATTGATGACGGTCCTGGGCACGCTGCTGCCAGTCATCAAGATCAAGCTGTCATGCAACCGCGATTATTCGGTCTTTATACCGTAGATTCGGTCTTCCTCTCCTGGAGCATTGTTGTCCATGCGCTCGATGTGGCCGAGCCAGTACAGTCGACAGATCTTTGCCTTCCGGTCTACATCCACATCCTGGTACAGCTTGTAGAGTTCGCAGTTGTGTCTTCTCCTCCATTAAGCTTTCTCGCAGACAAGACCATATATCCAACGTAGAATTTTGCTTTTGAAGGCTCCAAGACTGAGCTCCGCAGTTTTGCTCATCGTCCAGCTTTCGGGCAAAAAATTTGCTGGCAAAATAAGAGTGATCTTAGTCCTTCGAATAAGGAGTTTTGACGCCAGTTGTTTTGACACACCGAAGTAACACCGTCCATGTCATTCGTGGAGTTCACGTTTGTCCCGAGTAGACAAACTCATTTACTACCTCCAAATTGTAGCTGTAGCTTTATTGCGAAAATATGAATTTGAACGTGAGTACTGATGACGCGGGTGGAAAGGAAGCTATCTGAAAGATATGTTTCTTGTCAAATGCAATTTCGATAGCAGTCGTCGGGAAGGAAGAGCAATAGCACGCATCAACACGAGTGATTGCTGTTGAAGCAAGGCATTGGCTCTCTACGGGCTGCAGCTCCACCCATAATTGTCTTTTTATTTAAAAGGGACGCTAGCAATTTCGAAATTCTCAACACAATCTGGCTACATTCGAAACGTACATTGCAGTTATGATTTGAAATTCTTGGAAACTTTTATTCATTAAAATTTTGCATTAGGAAATGAATAAGGGAAAACGTTCCTGTTGAAAGGACATTCTAAATTTGATAATCTGCTAATCTTCATCATGGTTATATTCTGACTTTGTCGAAAATGTTTCTACAAGAAAAGTGCGTCAATGTCCTTCGTAGAAATGTGAAGGAACTCAAACTTCTTCAAATAATTCGAACTTAATAATATAATTCATCTTCATTCCCTTTTTATTCACCAAATGTCTCCACGATTATCTCCCTATTAGTGTTAAAGTGCAACGTATAATCTTATAATCCACTAGTTGTTCCACTTTATTTATGCAAACCGGTAAGTCCATCTTAACTGCTTAAGTGAAACTATAAATCGGTCTGCTTCTAGAACAATTTGGTATTTTTCTATGAAATGATCTAATTGCTGGATTCGGCTGACGGTATTCAGTTCATTTGAAGTTAAGAAGACAATATTAGGCCTATATAGTAGTAGATAGTGTATTCCTATAAGTAGCGAGAACAACGCTTGTCTCATCTATACAGTTTCTGCAGGAATGATTGCATGTGTTATTGTACCATCCCAAGTTCACTGGCTATTTATGTCAGTAGTCAGGCCGCCTACCTGTATTTAGGCTCGACTTGGTGCACTTGATGAGGACATCCACTGCAAATCGCTTGACTGCGTGCAACGCATGGATCTAGGTAAGTAGGTAAATGTTTCTGGATATTATTTCTAAGGGAAGTTATGCCTCACTTCGACTAGGTAAGTCCATTGTGATGTCACTATCGTTCACACCGACTCTTCGTTGACCCACTTGACTCGTTCGTTCGCCTGTGGAATTATTTTCCTCTGTAGATGTTTTCTTTAATACCAATAACCAGGTGGTGGTCTTAAGAGATTTAAGGATGTCATTGATATTTATATTGGCTAGATTTCCAAGGCTGTGAAGCAATGGCCACCCATTCGTTTTCTTCTTATCTCTGCAAGGGTCGGGCAGGTTCCGAGGTAGTGTAAAACTATTTCCCCCTCCGCATCCCTGTAGCTTCTGCAGAATTCATTGTAGAGCTCTCCAAGTCTTCTGGCTTGATTCCCAATTGGGCAATGTCCAGCTATTACGCCTACTATTTTACTAATCTGGCTACTTCTGCAAGATACTCTAGACCAAAAAGTTGTAGATGCTTTACAGGTGTCTAATTGCGCGCATCTATGATTAATGTTGTGTTTGGCGGTTGTCAGTAACATTGTTTTGCATGCTTTCAGTGGGGAGTGAGCCGTCATCTGATCTTGTGCCAGTGATACACTCGACCCCTTTCTTTATAATTCGTCGACTCTTTCGTTGCCCAGAATACCTTTGTTCCCATTAACCCGCCATAGAACGGATGTATATAAGACGGTTAAAGGGGTGGAGGCGTCCGTCTACTTTCAAGGCCCCAATATCCAGTTATGTTTATGATAGTGATAAAGGATGCTCTGTCTTGGCTATAAACAATGTGAAATCAATAACAGATATCGGCATTTGTTCTAAACGGTGATTTAATCTCGCTGCAGATACATTTATCTCAAAGATTTCCCTGAACTGCCGCCTATTCTAACTATAACGACTTCCTTAGAAACAGCACAGATAAGAAGGATGAAGACACTTTGTGCAATTTCTGTCTAATTGCGGGGTCATCTCGTTGGAAGTGAAAATTGATTGATTGCTACACAGAAGGACATCTGAATATTATTAACCACACAATGCAGAGTATTTGTATACCTTGTGTGCCTTGACAAAGCTGAAACTAAATTTTATTGTGCTAGTAGATCTTGTTTAGATGATCATCCAATCATTAGATCATCTAATCATAAGATTATGTAATCATAAGTATATCTAATTTTGTACATTGTTTCCTTTTTGATTCCGCGCCTTTTAAACGACTATTTAACCTGAAGAAACAAAAACCTGCATTACCGACTCTTAATACGTACAAAACTATCGAACACATCCGCAATGTCATCGCTATAAACAAATCTGTCAGTCATTATTCATACAGAATTAATTGTTTACGTATTTATATAAGTAAGCTGCGACAATGAATTTCACAAGATTTACTCGTTTTTCTCGTATATTAAATCAAAATTTAAATAATCAATCGTTTAAACCAAGTTTTTACAACAAAACAAAATCATCGCGATGCCTTCAACAAGTTGTCATCAACCAACAATCGAAAAATTCACATTCGTATTCCCGAAATACGACTGTTGCTTCTCCCATTGGATTGATTTTGGGTTTTAATTTGTTCAAGAAAGAAGACGAGAAGGAAGAAACACCTGAAGATAAACTAATCATGGTCATCAAACGTTCAATACTGTGTATTCAACGAAAGGAGTATGACAAAGCAGAACAAACACTTCATCTAGCCCTTCGAATGGCACAAGATTTAAGACATAAAGACGGTGTCACCTATGTTTACGATGTAATGGCGAACTTGGCAATGGAGCGAAACCAATTCCAGAAGGCCGAAAAGTTATTCAAAGATGTTATGCAGAGATTATTTGCTAGCGGAGAAACCGAAGATAGTTGTAAGGTATGCTTCGAGGTTGCCTTGGATTTGTTAAGATTTTCCACTGACTGGTGTAATCTTTTCGTAGATCCTTCATATGAGCTCTAAATTGGCGCACATGGCTCATTTACAGCAGCACTATGAAAAGGCTTTGCAGGGTTTTGAATGGACTATGGCTAAAATTGAAGAAAATCTTAAAAAGTTACCCGATTCTGAAGACTTACAAGAACTAAAAGCTATAACTGCAGATTGGTAAGTGAATTGCGATGTAAATAAGATTTTCCCTTCTCTGAAATCTCAATGGAACATCTGTCTAACAGTGTACAGGCAAGGATCATAGCTTCACCCTTTACAACATCCGTGGAGTTCTTCCCAATATAGAACTATTGTGTGTTTAAAGCTTTAAATATCTTCTAAGCAAAGAGTGGACTGAAGTCCGTAAATTCTATACAAATTCCGCGATTCCAAAATACTTTAATTTTAAAAATCAAAGACTTCTGTTTAATACATGCATAAATATTTTATTTTATTACATAATCTTGAATTAAATTGAGAGCTTAATACTTTTGAATTAACCGTGGTATCCACCACTGTGGCTACCATATCCCCCACCGACCTTGCTACCGGCAGAAGCAGATGCACCAGCGCTGCTAATTCCTCCAAAACCACCGCCAAGAGCGCCACCATGACTAGACCCAAAAGCGGAACTACCTCCGTGAGCACCTCCAAGAGCACCACCGTGACCAGCTCCAATTCCGGAACTTCCCCCGTAACCACCTCCAAGAGCACCACCGTGACTGGCTCCAATACCGGAACCACCTCCGAAACCAGCACCATGACTACTTCCATGAGCAGAACTACCTCCGAAACCGCCTCCAAGAGCGCCGCCGTGACTACCTCCAAAGCCAGAACTGCCTCCGTGACCGCCTCCAATAGCTCCGCCATGACTGGCTCCAATACCGGAACTACCTCCGAAACCAGCACCATGACCGCCAAGAGCGGCACCATGACTAGATCCAAAAGCGGAACTACCTCCATGACCACCACCAAGAGCACCACCGTGGCTGGCTCCAATACCGGAACTACCTCCGAAACCGCCACCAATGGCTCCACCATGACTACCTCCAAGAGCGGAACTGCCTCCGTGACCGCCTCCAATAGCTCCACCATGACTAGCTCCAAAACCGGAACTGCCTCCGTGACCGCCTCCAATAGCTCCGAAACCAGAACTGGCTCCATGACCGCCTCCAATAGCTCCTAAACCGGAACTGCCTCCATGACCGCCTCCGATAGCTCCACCATGACTAGCTCCAATAGCGGAAGCACCTCCAAATCCGCCACCAATAGCGCCCCCATGACCAATTCCAGCACCTCCAAGTCCTCCACCTAGAGCTCCGCCGTGTCCACCTCCAACACTCCCAAGGCCAAGTGCAGCACCACCGCTATGGCCTTCAACTTCACCACTGAAACCACCAGCTTCACCACTGAAGCCATCATCTTCACCGCTATAGCCTCCAGCGCCACCGCCAAATTTGTCACCTCCTAGTCCACCACCGAAGCCTCCAGCGCCACCGCCAAATTTGCCACCCCCTAGTCCGCCACTGTGTCCACCAATTCCGCCTAGAGAACCTCCATGACCGCCTCCAAAGCCAGCTCCCCCAGCAATAACAGACGCACTAGAACTAGCAGCGGCATGTCCACTACTTCCTCCATAGCCACCGCCTCCACCATAGCCTCCTGCTACGACTCCAGCAATAAGCATGCACGATACTATGAAGAATTTCATCTTGAGTAGCTGAGAGCGATGTAATGAACTGATGGCTTGGCCAACAATCGTTGTCGCTTAAATACACAAACGTATCTTCACTCTGCGACTCTCAATCACTCTATGATCCATATACCAGCTGTTGGTCGCTGCATTGATCAAAACAAGTTCCTTTCAATGTACACTCAAACATTTCCTTAGCCAGGGAAATTAATTATGTCTGACGGCACATATACCGAAGGTGACGTATTGTCTTAGCAATAAATTCAACAACAAAACATTTTTTTGTTTTTTCCATATATTTACCCTTCATGGGGCTTTTTTCTCGACGTCTTCACACAATCCCGCAGACATTCATGCATACACTTAACCAAGTGGCCATTCTCCACTCAACAGACAATAGTGGCAACATTTCTCCTGAAACAGATGAATCAGTATCCACACTGGGCAGTGGGGGTACCCCACTTAATTTGGTTTTAATTTGACTGGTGACGTTGGTCGGCTAGTACACATTTGGACATGCGTTACTGCCCAGAAGTGGTTCCTAGTGTGTTCATGCGGGTGATAAATTTGTGTTCTTAAAGATTTAAGCACTCCACAATTAAATTTGAATCATATCGCGCTTTTAATTGAAAGACGCAGTTGAACATTGCAGCACTTATCTAAGCCGGAACTTGAGACTAGAAGTCGACTGTAATAATTGAGTGCTAAAGTGATGGACAAGTATTTCTTTGACCACAATTTATGGAACCCCCTTGGTTATTACCTAAATGGAACCAAACTTGTTTTTCGCAGAGCTTTAAGGAATTATTCAGATTTGTGTAATTTATTTCGTAGTTCTTCGAAGAGTCGAACGCTTGCGTCTGTCCGTCCATAAATTTTAGTTGTGCGGCGGATTAAACTTTCGAAGGCAACCCGAGATCGTTTGTTGATTAGTTGGGTAGGCTGTCGGATTTGACATTACAGGATGTCTTCACCATCATCTGGTAAAAATACCCATATGTCATAAGTTGTTAGACTGAAAGATGTTTTAATTAAATATTCTGGAATCACTTCTATGAGTTCTAAGATTATCAACTCATCAGCATGCAAGAGATTAGTAATATGCTCTTGAAAAATTAGGTGTGTTGTGTGGACAGTTATTTTATATTTTGAGCGTATGTAGGTTTGTTTGTTCTTCACAGAAGTCGCCACACAAGACACATTAGTCTAGGAACAGAGTTGGCGTGGGTCAGATTGAAACAGAAACGGTGGATTATGGATGGTGGAAAGAGCTGTATACAATGTCATCAAATGTTTGTGGATTGTAGTGATTCGGAAATAATGGGCTGGGGCGAGCATTTTTTGCATCTGGAATGGCTACGAAAAGGTCTGTAAATTACATGGCGAGAATAACAGGTGGAGAGCAATTCACGAGATCTAACCCACTTGTTCGTTTGTTGAAACAACGACAAAACATGAACGAAGATGACAATGTACGTCGGTGTTGAAACGATTATTGAGTCTGAAGAAGAAGTTTAATCACCCACTTTTGGATAATATCTAGTAGGTGCCATGATGTTTTTGAGGGCACAAGTGAGCGGATACACGTCTTAAAAATCAAATGGGCTCCTTGTAGAATTTCTTACATCGTTTGAGGAAATCATTCATAGACATTTCGCATTATTTTTGGCGATCTTAAAAAACTTGATCATTCCTAGTAAGTAGTTTAGTGATCCACAATGTACTGCAAAATGGGATGAATAGCAACAATCTCTAGGGAAAAAAAAAATAAATCGTACTCTATACTCAACACCATGCTACACTGGTACCTAATAAGGAGTCATATAAAGGAAATATTGGTGTTGCAAACTAGAAACTCCATCTTCCTTTTCCTGAGCTAAATCGCGTTTAAATGTGGCATTCAAATGTTTTTTTTTTTTTTTGCTCCTAAAACATTAATATTTTAGTTGTGAAAGAGTGAAGTTTGGTCATTGAAATTGTGTTGGCAGCGAAGCCGAATTATTTAGCAAAGGGATAACAAAAAACAAAGTACCGATTAAATATGAAAAACATTATCAGGCTTATTATGAATCCCGGCGGAATTTATTATTCCCTTACCTTTTTCAATGTATATCGGAATGCTTTCATCCCAAGGTTAGTTCGAAATTGTATTCGAAAATGCGATCCGGTGTATGTGGTAACATTTGAGGATATAAATATTCCCCCAGTTGCAAGGTTGGTTTGTGCATCAGCTGCCTTCAGTAATTTTGTTGCATACTTCTGGAATTCCAGCGAGCCTTGGTACATAATAATTTCCTTTCAACTGTCTCGTATTCAATTTTTTAATTGTACGGTAGTGGATGAAAAATTTCTATAAATTGATAATAATTAAGAGTTTTTGCATCCCATTGATATAATATACATATAAACATAGTTTGATTTCATATTAAAACCTTTGGAACCTTTTACATTCTTCACAATAGCGGGTATCCCAGTAAGAGAATAAATCTAGAGGGAAATGTATTCATAATAAGCATGTATATTTTAGTCAACATTTTGGAAACAGAGGCTTTATGATGCAAACAAGCCACAGTAAATGTGTGACTAGCATCTACACTAGAGTAAAGGTGTAAAGGCCTATTTCACAGCAACGGGCTGAGAAACATTGCAAAAAGAAGCCATTACTCATGTTAAATGATCACATTGAAGTTACATTGAAAAAAGTATGGCTTGTCAACCCATTTAACGGTATCATGGTACGGTGTACCAGTGCACTGCATGCAACTAGAGTCCGACCGAAAGCCAGTTTTTCGGCCGTAGCCAGACAAAATCCGGGTTTTTGATCACCTTCGGCCGAAGCCGGATACCATAGTCAGCATAATTTGTGCTTAAATTGCCCCAATGTGTTTTTAGCCTGCAATTTTGATGTTCCTTCTATCTGCAACCAGTACAAACAAATTACATGCATTTATACAGACCAACTTGCAAAATCTGTTGGTTTTAAAGCTGGAAACAAACGAGCTTTCAAAATACGTACATATTTTGTATTCCCGAAAAAAAAAACAAAACATAAAACACAACTTTTTCATTTCAGTTAGATGTGCCTGACACATTCTTCCCGGAAGTTGCCTCACTTAGACCTTTAGGGTCCATTGTACTGTCAGTCTCATCGGCTCTTTCCCGACACTTCGTTGACCTACTTAAGAACTTTATTTGCACTCATGTATTGATACCAATAACCCGTTAATGGTTTTTAGAAATTTAAGGATGCCCTTTATGTTTGCTCCAGCTGTTGAGGAATTGCTGTCCATGTGCTTATTCTTATGCCTGCAAGGGCTGGGCAGGTTTCGAGATAATGGAGCACGGTTTCCTCTCCCTCTTGCCAGCATAGTCTACAGATACAGGGTGCTTCAAGCCTTGGGGCTTGTTACCCTTTACTAATGTACCTTCTTTCCAAATCTAGGAGGGCTTTACTTCTCGATGGATCTAGTGTAGGCCGTCATTTTCGTTTCCTACAGGTGTCCAGCTCGCCAATCTACAATTGGTTTTGATTATGGCGTCTTTCAATAGCGTTGATTTTAGCTTTTCAATGGAAGATGAGGTATCTCCTGATTTCGTGCCAGTGGTAGACTTTATTCGTCGGCTCTTTCGTTACCCGGAATATCATTGTGCCCAGGGAAACTGCGCACAGGGTAAGGTTGCATCTATCCGCTAGCTCCCTTAGAGATAGGCGGTAGAGTTTTACCATCTTGATCGACGGTGTATCCAGAGTTTTTATGGTCGCTTGACTATCTATGTAAATAACAATAAATCTTCCGTCTATCGGGGTCATTGATAGCCGTAGGGCTACCTCTTGAATAGCTGCTACTTCTGCCAGGAAAACACTGCAGTGGTTCGGGAGCCGCATGGCTGTTGTCAGCTCCGGCGAACTGGCGTATACCCAAAAGCTCGTGCCTTCTTCCGACGTGGAGCCGTCAGTTTAAATGTAAATTTCCGTGGCAAAAACGTCGGTCTCATTTCACCGAAGCCAAATGTTTTGTCGAAGGTGATATTTTTAGCCCAAGGTGGCCGAATCTTCGGTCGGACTCTACATACAACCACACGCGGTCTTCGCTGTATATGATCCTTTGCGCCGATGTGTCTCTAAAAGAATCCTCTCTATTGATACAAAACTACCAATATGGGCTTCCTTAGCTTTATTTCAGTTGCCAAATCTTTATCGTCACACATACTCCTTTTCTGTCCGTAGTATTCCTGCTTGGATAGAAGGAATTTTCTACATCCAAGAAAACAATATCCTTTATGCTCGCTTAATACTCCTCTGCCTTATAATAACCAATAGCATCCATTAACGATTACTAAAACTGAAAAATCATCCGCATACAGGTATGGTCAAATACTTGTGGAACAAGGGAAATATGCTGAGGCGATGAAGTTATTCAAAGAATCCTACAACATACTGTCGGCCCGTTTTGGCGAGAAGTACGCAGAGCTTGTACCAATCCTGAATAACTTGAGCGTATCAGCGATAGGAGTAAGTAGACCATTCATTCAATTCCACATCAATGTACTCAACTTAATATCTCAGCAGAATGATACAACACAAGCGAAGCAATACTTGATGCAAGCATTGGAAATACTCAAGGAACTTCCTGAAGCAACTAACGAAGGCGTTCTTCAAGCCAACCTTGGCCTAATATACCTGAAGGAAGGCTTGACGCAGCAAGCAAAGAAAACGTGTGCCTATGCTTACAAGTTGGGCCAGAAGTTAAAGGATGACGACTCCGTTGAGCAAGCAAAATATTGCATAGAGGAAATCAAAAAAATGATGTCACAAGATTGAAATGCCTTTGCATCTTTGTTTTAGGATTAATTATGTATATTTAGCTAAATTTTGTTGTCTGTGGTATATACTAACTATTAGCGTAATTATGATGTTATGTTTGTCTGGATTTGGATAAGTGATGAGTGCGTGTGTTTGGACACATGCTCCAATTGTTGTTGAAATAAATAAATGCATATAAACGAGTTCTTCGACCAAACTATTGTCTTAACAGCAAGGAATACGTGACGTTCTACTTTATGACTTACTAGATTGCATATCAGGCGACCCATGGAGGTCAGAGCCTGAGCAATCAATGCCTTCTATCGCTGACGGCCCCGGGCACGCTGCTTCCAATTATCTATATCAAGCTGTTGTATCCCCTTTTTCCTCTCCTTCTCGAACCAGGAGGCAGCTCGGATTCGAAGACCCTCTAAGCTCGACCGTTGATATCCATGCTCGATGTAGCCGAGACAGTACAGTCGGAACGTTTCTTGGTTGACAGAATATTTTTTTTTTCCTCATTCACCTTAAAACCGGTGCGCTTCGCATCTTCTTGAATTGCTGAAAATACTTCCACTACGGCACGCTGGGAACGCGCGACTATGTAAATGTCATCTGCATAACCCAACAGTTTCACTTGTTAAAGATGCCTTCCCTGTATCTGGCCGCCGCACTATCTTTTCCAGTACCAACTTGAAGAAATGACACGACAGCACACCTCCTTGCCGAAATCCGAAGCAGGTTTCAAAGCGCTCGGAAACTGCACGGTGCATCGTATGTTTGTTAGCGTAGTGCGAACGAATCAGTTTCCGATGAATGCTGTCGTAGGTATAGTTTGACTTCAACATGCAACCAGTGTCTCTGTTACCTGAACTCGATTCTTCACTGCGAACGCCTTTTACTACCAAATCCATCTTCCGCTGATTTGTCACCAGACTGATTCAGAACATAAAACGACTGCAGCCATTTCCTCTGATGACAGCTACATCTAATTATAACGGGAAAACAACATGCACTAAATATCACAAAGAAACTGTTGCAAACTAACAAACACGTGTCACTTCCTGTACATCTCTCATTCTATCGTTATAGTCGCAATGACGCCACCAAACACCCCCGAGCGATGACAAATTGATCACATTGCAAAGAAGAATTGATCTTGAGGTGTCCATGCACTCCTGTTGAGTAGTGGTAGCTGTTCCTGTATTCGCAGACGTGTAAGCACATAAAGACACCACTCCAAATACTGATAGACGTTTATCTTTATTTGTATAAAAAATAATTACAATCGAATAAACTCGTATTTATAACTTTAATCTTTTTATACAACAATTTCGACTTCAATCTATCAATCACAATATCTAAACAATACCATTCCGTCAGGCTGTAGATCCGATAGATCTCAATTTCCATCTCGGACACTTACAACGATTGATGTGACAGAGCAGTCTTATCTTACTAAAGATCTCACTGAGGCTGAAGCTTATTCGTAGTTGGCAATAAAGACCATGAGTCCAACGCCAGCGAGCATCGCCGAGATCTCCTTGAGTGACTGGCCAAGTTTGGTGGACTCTTCCAGCAGTTCGGGAAGTACGCTTACCGTCGCAATGTAAATGAACCCACCGGCAGTGAATGGTAAGACCCAGGAGGCAGCTGCGTCGCTGCCAGCGCCCAAGAGGGCTAACGCAGTGCCAGCAAGGGCACCCAGCGCTGTGAGCAGTTGCAAGAGCATCGCCCGGCGTTTGCTACAGCCACTCTTGATGAGAATGGCAAAGTCACCAATCTCATGAGGAACTTCGTGCAAGAGGATTGTGATTGTAGTGATGATTCCTATGCTGTTGCCAGCTAGATATGAGGCGCCAATTGCCAAGCCGTCTGTGAAATTGTGCGCAAAGTCGGCCGCTAAATTGAGGTAGCCAGCTATCTCAATTTCATTTTCCTTTTCTGGGGCCTTTGCGGTTTTTTTCTGCACAGTCACCTTAGCATTCTTCTTTGCTTTTTCATCCGACTTGGATTTTTCTTTCTCTGGAGTTGGGGACTTCTTGGGGGCTGGTTCGTTGGCATGACTGTGTCCATGTCCTCCGTTGATGAGCCGGACAAACTTTTCAACTGCGAGGAAAGCAATGATTCCCCCCAGAACCCAAAGACCAATTGTCATATCGTGTCCATGGCTATGTCCATCATGTCCATGACTGTGGTCGTGATGATGATGATCATGGTCATCGTGATCGTGTTCGCCATGTGTGTGTGGATGAGCTGCATGAGGTATCAAATGAAGGAAAGCATCTCCTAGAAGACCACCAGAAGCAAACGCAAGTAGAATTTTAAGTCTAGGACGCATGGCCTCACTATTGTCCAACGGTATGATGTACAATAGAACAAATGGAGCGGCGCTTATCAAAAGAGTTGAGCCAATAGAATGAAGCCAAATCGTATTCATGTCTAAAAAGTGTACATTTTTTAAAAATATTCTTAATAAGCATATGCCTTCAGTTTTTCTTACCAAGAGCGACTGGAGCTGCTTTCTTTTCAGCCTGCTGATGCTCGTGGATGTGGTCTTCGTGGTCATGATGATGATGATGATCATGGTCATGGTCATGGTCATGATCATGATGGTGGTCATGATCGTGATGATGGTGGTCATGATCGTGATGATGGTGGTCATGATCATGATGATCGTGGTCGTGTACGTGTGGCTTTTGGGCATTCTTATTAAAATTCTCATTAGCCTCCCGGGAGTATCTAAAGCTTGCCTGTTTGTACTCTTCCTGCGACTTGCAAATAGCCGGCAATGACAGGAACACAACGAGAATCATCATCGCTATCGCTATATTGCGCTTTAATCTGTTGCTATTGTCCGGTATATCCATCCGCTCAGGCCTCTGTGCTTGGGCTCCCATTTTGGCCACTGTAGAATTTCTGTGATGTTCTTTAAATTCGATTTAAACTAAGAGGATTTAAAAAAGTTTTTCGTACACGTCACAGGTCCCTAAACAATATCTCCAGCAAAAGAACCGCAAGTGTCAAAACTGGTCCAACACGACGTCCGATTATCGAGTTTGATATACGAAGGAGATAAAGTATACTTTCGATAATTAGAACAAGCGAGAGGCAAAGGAATTGTTGTTATCTTGGATTTCCTACTGACATTTCTGTTTGATGACATAACCTTGAGATGGTAAGGTGGTTATTGAGTGGATTGTAAATTTGAGTTTTATATAAAGTAAAAAAATCGGCGTACAATTTATGAAACCAATTAAAGTTACAAATAAGTTTAATGCACATTTTTATTAAAACTGTTTGGAAATAAATAAAATATTCTTGTCTTCTTTAAAAAAGTAACAACATAAGAAAGTTAAAAGGTCTGTGAAGATATTATAGTGAACTACCTAACCGACTCGATTTCATGACGTGCACTAATTCAGCAACGAATTCATTCAGTCGCACTCGCAACACATAAGTCAAGTTGACGTTGAATGCAACTGCCGGGGCTATTTGAAAGAAAACTCAAAAACATAAACGGACGTGATCGCAGTTCTTTCCCTATTTACTTACCCTTTAAATGTGATTTCCCTTATTGAAAATATCTGCAACTAAACAACTCCAAGTGATTCTTATACAGACTTTATTTAACGCTTAAAATGTCATCGAAAACCACTCCAGCCAATGGGAGAACCAACAAATTCGTACAAGCCAGTACACCCCGAAATAATTCCACACCGAATTCCGTAAATAAACGCGTAGCGCGACCCCTGTTTACAACAAAAGTGAATGAATATCTTTCTAGTGATAATAATGCTGTTACCAGTACACCATTTCTAACAGCATCAGTGACGAAAACTCCAGCGTCGACGCAAAAATTCAAACCCAAGACATGTACGACTCTCAACGCTTGTTACACTCCATCGTCTCTATTCCGCTCGGCCAAGAGTACACCACGGAGTATCATTACCACACCACGAAGTGCTGCAAGACAGCATGTTAGTAGCACTCCACAAACTTCCATTAAAAGTCACAATTCTTCGCGTAAATCCGAAAAGTCCACGCTGGAGGAGTCTGATGTAATGTCAAAGTCAATGAAAGATGTTGAAATAAGCAACCTGACTGTCGCTGTTCGTGTGAGACCACTCAATGCCCAAGAGTGCACTAATCCCGGAGTAACGAACGTGGTTCAGGTGAAGGGAAACGAAGTGAGTGTCTACACAGGAACAACAGCGGATAACTCGGCTGGAGTGAATCATTGCTTTCAATATGACAGAGCGTTCTACTCGTGCGACGTGGATAGCAACGACTACGCAAATCAAGAAGACGTCTTCAAAGGAACTGGATTGGAACTGATTGACAGAGCTTTTGAAGGATATAATGCATGCTTATTTGCCTATGGACAAACTGGTTCGGGGAAGAGTTACAGTATGATGGGGATCGAAGTGGATGATAGTGATGACATTGCCACCAACACAGACGCGGGTATCATTCCTCGGTTTTGCCACGAGCTCTTTCGACGAATCGAGGCGACAAAAGACACGGTTCGCTCTGAAATCGAAGTGAGCTACTTCGAGATCTATAACGAAAAGATTCACGATCTACTCTGTGTGTCAGGCCACAGTGACACCCATAACAGTGCCCAGAAGAGCGCCCTTAAGGTGCGTGAACATCCAATCTGGGGACCATACGTTGTTGATTTGAGCATAAACCCCGTCGAATCATACTCTGCCCTGCGAAATTGGCTAGCCGTGGGTAATAGTCAGCGTGCAACAGCCGCCACAGGAATGAACGACAAAAGTTCCAGATCTCATTCCATTTTCAATATAATATTGAATTTGTCCGAAATTGAAACGAATACTGGCGTCGGAACAGATGGAAAGGTCAAACAGACACGGCGGAGCAAGATAAGTCTAGTCGATTTGGCTGGGAGTGAACGCATCACTCACACAGGATCGAATGGAGATAGGATAAGAGAAGGGGTTAGCATCAATAAGAGTCTGCTGACGTTGGGCAAAGTGATTTCCAAGCTGGCTGACTCCAAGAAACAATCCAACTTCGTGCCGTATCGAGAAAGTGTGCTGACCTGGCTGTTGAGGGTGAGTGTTTTATTGCATTCTTATCAGTTACACATGAACTGGACACATGAGCAGAAAGATATTTCCAATGACACTAAAAGATAAATGAGTTAGATTGACTTTTCTTTTTGTTTTGTTTTTACGTTTTATTTGAAATTCAATGACGGAGATATTTTCGTTATTATGGCCTCAGAAGGAAAAAGATGTACATGCTTGTTTCGTGTTACATTCAATAGGGTGTACGAATACGGCTGCAATTCGAGTTAAGAAGGGATCAGCATGCATACGTAGGCAGGTGTACAATAATGTGGCTTATGTAAGCCCTACAAATATACTTGTTTACAAAAAGCAAGGCAAATGGATTCACTCACATCGACATGAGGAAAGTGTAAATAATATTATTACGCGGGACTCGATCGAAGGTTATTGCAGCGATAATAATCGCACGGACATACTTCAGTATTCAAGTAGCGAAACTCAGTAAATAAAAGGTTCCAATGTTGTTGTCTAAAGAATGTTCAAAGCGGTTAACGTAAAAGCATTGCAATGGAAGTTGTTATTTTCCTCACACTTTGAAGATTCTTCTAAGATCGCGGGGAAAAAGTGAGGAAAAAATGTATCGACAGCTAACTCGAATGGTAATTCAATGCTTTGATAGCTTCTACTTATATTCTTATATACTTATATTCCACTTCATTGCGTCTTGTCAACACATGTCTATTTGTGTTAAATTATGTAATTAATAAATAGGGCTGACTACTTCACTGAGTGAAGTATTCGGTATAAAATTGCGCGTTCTCTTTATTGAATCATCATCATCTGACCCGCATTGTCCGCTAAAAATGTCGTGCGAGTAAAGCGAGAGATCTCCAAGACAAGGCATTCAACTCAAACTTATTAGGAATAATTCTCAAGCGCAGGAGGCTAGTTTTTGGACTTAGTTCAACAACATCCTCCTAGGCCTGCTAAGTCGTCGCCTATCTGATGGAGTCGCATTCAAGCCAGGCTTCGGAAGGTGTTATAATCAAATATGAGCAAATTACACAGCCTACAGTGTGTGCTGACTAAAATATATTTGTACATAAGTATTTTTATTATGTTCTAATAAATAATAATAATCATAATACACAGAATTATTTTGCATTGAAAGCTTATTGTCTACACATCCTAAAGATATGATGTTAAAAGCTAATACATCTTAATAAGAAATACTGCAAACGAAAAGAGTTTACAGTAAAACCTGACTAATTGGATCACCACAATTATAGAGGTCCTTTTCAATTGTACAGGCTCACTTAAAAAGTTTTTTTCCTCACGCATATCTAGCCGTTAAGAGTAATTATGAAGTACAATAGAATCTTAAAAAGGTGAACAGATATTAAACATGCTCCGTTCATTCACCAAAAACAATTAATTTAGCATTTAAAAAGCACACAATTGTCTGTTTGTCTGCAAGTCTGCAATTTGGACATTTTTCTTAAAAAGCTTCTCTATGGTAAACTGTCTCCCGGAAGAATATTATCTTACAAATGCACTCATCTTTTATTCATGTTTCCGAGATTTTACTGTATGTATGTGTGTACATAAAAAATCGACTGCCAGTACATCTATGTACTTATAAATTTCCAGAGAATATATTCAATTCTGCGATAAGCTATTACATGTCGCAACATTTTCCTCTATAGTGAAAAACTCTTCGTGCTTCGCAGGATCATGTACCTATTATCTCTTCAGAATCCACATGGTTGCCCTCTTCCTCGATAAACGCATATTTTTAAAAAGAATATAAGATGAAAATTCTTACTAAAGGGTGGGTCGCCGTGGCGTAGTGGGTAAGTGCGTCGACTCCTACGCAGAGGGTACCAGGTTCGATACCCGAATTTACCACCTATCATAATTCACGGCTCCACCTCTTTCGAGTCACTGACAATGCTCAAAGAGTAATCTTGTCTAGAAAAAGCTTCTCAAATTCGCCGTTCGGAGTCGGCATTAAACTGTAGGTCACTTCCAATCGTGAAAGAACAATAGCACGCACAACACGAGAGGTTGCTAGGAAGCTAGGTCCAGGTCCGCCTCGGACTGTCGCGCCACCCATATTATTATATTATATTCTTACTAAAGAACACCGGCAGTCTCCTCCAAGTTAAAAATGTTTCGGGTCATAGCCATTACAGATGGTTTTCAAAGTTTTTTTTTTATCAAAATCCGCGCCATTTGAAGGTCATCAATTTCGGCAGAACATACACATAGCTAACATTTTTTTCTACCAAACATGCTGTTCAAATGTCTGATGTTCCCTTCGCACTCAATTCGTTGAATTTGTAATTAAATTTATTTGCAAGATCTCTCTGAGACAAATGTTGATCTTCAACACAACTTCAATCTTTCTTAGAGTACAGTTTGACCTGGAATTTAATCTCACTGTAATTTCGTTTTTTTACTTACTCATTTTACTTTTGTTTTAAATATTTACATTTTTAATTTGTAAATATGTATATTGAACATCAATATATTGAACTACTAATCTATTGGACTGAATGAAGAATCACTGCCTATAAACAACTTGAAAAATTCAAATTGATTAGTTTGCCAACTAACAAAATAACGGCTGTTGAAATTTGGCGGTATCAACTGTGCTGGACCCTTGGTCTAATTAGATATGTAAATACTCTTATGTAATAATCTTATGAGCTATGCATATAATGGTGCTAGTGGTCCATAGATCGAATAGTAGGTTCCCCGATTACGGAGGGAAATTTGTATGACAAGTAGCAGGGAATACACGACGTACGGTACGTATAGAAGCTGGCCGCTTATAGAGTGTCCCGATAAGTAGGTTTCACCATGAATTGCAATCTCATGATAACTCATAACAAACACGAACAACCTAGATTCTTTAAAACTCCTGAGTCTTACCGTTACACGATAATAGCCGTGTTTTGGATTTTTTGTTTTCAAGAATCTATAAAAATAGTGAAGTAGGATTTTGCACGTAAAACATACAACAAGCCACTGCCCATTACTGTCAATAATGTCGGCACTGAAAAATGATTGCCTATAAAAATATGATTTCGAATTATTTTTCATAAACAGTGGACCAGTATTACAGAGATAGCCGACTTCACAGCTGATTTCCCCTTAGTTCATCGACGAATTTGAATACCTTTTTGACAGATATTCATTCCGTTCTCTGATTGGTCAATTTGGTCTAAGAAAACGTTATAAAAAACAGTTGGCAAATATTTTAAGGGGCAAAACAGGTAGAAGTCGGGCATCTTTGTAATACTTCATTTCTGCAATGGACTCTCCCTGAGTCAAACTCTCGCTAAGTCGAACAAATTATGGTATCCCGTGACAATTCGACTTAGGGGAAGTTCACTGTATATATAGTCTAAGTGGACTGTAATTTGCCATCATTTTCGACGTCAAACAAACAACAAACTAATTTCTTTTTCAATATTTTGATTTTAATCTTACTTCACTTCACTATCGACAGCAGTGGAAAACACACAGCTGATACAAATCTTGATAATTTCTCCTAATATCCTACTCGACAACGACAACTCCTCTTTTGCCTAATCTCTGTCGTTCTCAAATGACAGCAAACACCTATGCGACCCTTCAGTGATCCACTTAATTTCTTGGACGAAGTGCAATCTTCAACCAAATAGTGTGGGGAGGGGCAATAGGAAAAACAACAAGTAGTTTACTTCGTGACAGTTCAATACCAAAAGAGAATATACATGAATTGTTGGCGATATTTATAGCATCGCCTATGCAGATTATGTTCACGGTGGTTTCGGCTATCATGAGACGAGTTCTTCGAGACAATTATCTTTAACATGATAATTTATGAAGCACACAGTGTATTGCACTAATATGTTGACACTGTTTCTCCAACTTTTTTAAATGTCCTCCTACAATAGATTAGTGTCTTCTTCAATAAACTAGATGTTTCCTACTCACCTGAAAAATTATTTTCCTTCAGTATTTGATTCAATTAAAGAAGCAATGTTTTGACTGATGCATCAGCAGACGATCAAGTTTTTCTAAAGAAACCATAATACAGCATGAAGCTTTCATTTCTATATCTTGATGAGATGACAAATCAGTTCGGAATTCGCTTGAAAAAGCAACATAAACGAACTTGCCGTTGATGGCACCACACTGTCTGGCTGAAGCGTATAAAAATAACAAACTGAGAATCCACTTAGTTGCTTGATTACTGTCGTTTCGTGAAGTTGCAATAAAACAAAATTCTTCCGCAAATGTGTGATTCACCGTGTTTCACCAGCAGAGTGATCGGGACGAAGGCTGATCAAAACCGCTTCTTTCTGGTCTCATGATAAGCATCTAATTGAGGAGGCAAGAAGTGGTAAGTCAATTAATCCTCCTTGGTCTAAGTGGTTGATTGATGTTCGGGACAAGCAATAATGAAGTTCCTCCATTAGATAACTGTACCAAACGAAATTTAACATTTTAATTTCATTGAAAAATAAACTCAACTAAACTCTTAGAAGGCAATTACTAGGCCGATGAACTCGCTAGGTGTGGAACATGCTCCTCTCTAACACTAGGAGGAGTTCCACATTCGATGTCAATCGCTACAACCTACGACTCAAGATACACACAATCAACACTACTTATCGTAAATGGATAGAAGGCATCACTTAATCTCATACGATGGCGCAATCTGCTTAGACTTTACAGATCTTCACTCAGGACGCTCATAACCGGACTTTGTACATTCATTCCCGCAGGATGGGTGTACCTTATAATGACTTTACAGGAGCTGCGGGGATGAAGAGGCGGTGGAAACCACTGCGTTCTTAGGGGCTTGCTACTTCAATAATCTTAATGAACTAAATACCGCCACCATTAGCCAGCTTGGTGGGCTAATGGTTGGGCTTCATTTTATGGGACCAGATACACCAGTATGCGATTAATTCTTTTTCTCCCAATGGCATAACAGTCCGGGGTGGACCTGGGCGCCAACCAACAAGTCTCTCCAGCTGGCTCTATCCTTAGCCAATTTCGCTCGCCAAGTTGGTTGATATCCTTCTCCACTGGTGTCCGCCACTCTATTTCATTGCCCTACTGGTTCGGAGTCCAAAAGTCTTTAGCCTGGAGCATTGTTGTACATGCAGTCTACTCGGCATATCCGCGTTGAATTGATTAATTATTGACGAACAAAATACATCGCCTCCCGTTAAACTGCCTTCGCCTAGACACACCACTAAGGCATCGTTACTTTGATTACTTTATTCAACACTGACACGCAGTGTTTTCTTCTTCTATCCACTTATTGACGCACTACACACAAAGCAAACGTCACGTCAGACGTGCATATAACGGCAACCTAAATGTATATGACAGTTGTGTTGCATCAACAACTCGTTGTTTTATTTGCATCCATTCCCGCTTGCGAGAGGTCACCAGTCGAACTCTATAAACTCCAAGAGATTTCTTATCATCCGATGAACTGGAACACCCACTTACTCGTATTTATGATGTTTTTCTGTGCCACATACACACATGACCTTATGGAGTTCTGTCTAAATCCACTAATTACAGTAAATGGTCCACCCCTTGACTTTTCAAAGTCAAGTAATCAAAACTACTCACTCTTTGAAATGGACTTAACGAAGCTGAACTTGATAAATGGTGTAGCCGTTGTCCACCCTGTGCAAGAAAAATCTCTTCCGAGTTGAATACAATCAAGAGAAAGACTTAGAGTATTTTCTTTGGCATTTGTTTTTTTATTTTAAATGAATTTTATAACAAAACATGAAGTGAATCTAGTAGATAATGTCGGTCATTAAGTGCATTCGATCTTTTAGACGATGAACGACAGTCTTGTGTACTTTGCATTTGCACAGCTGCGGGTTGCATTTGCATTTTGTTGTCGTACGTTTTGTGCTCTTGAGGTCGTCTGTAAATAGAAAATAAGAACAGTGTATAAATTTGTGATTTCAGATTGTCTGTGAAATGTCTGAGAGAAAAGATGACGATTTAAGATTAATGCTTTATCTGAGTTGAGTAAGATTGATAAACACATTAATAATGATAAGAATGTGTGGACAGCTTCTGCTACTAGTCTGCTACTTGTGTGCCATTCCCTCTTCCAAGTGGATCGGTTTTCCTGTAGAAACTATCAAATCCAAAACAGGCCAATCAGAGACTGTCGTGAACAAAGGAAAATGACAATTAGTTCTGAAGTCGGCTATCTTTCTAGCTGTCTCCGGTACTTGATTTCTGTGTAACAGCTGTACGGTTAACCAAGCTAAGTAATGGAACCCCTTAACACAGGACAGTAGAAAACCGGGTCAGAAGAAAAGTTGAAGCAGTGGAGAGTGAATCGCGGCGGTTGAAGAGAAACTTGGGAGAGTTGAAGAACATTTCCAAAAATAGAATACGTTAACGCGAGGTGTAGTTGAGTTGAGCTTGCCCCACTAGAAGATTTATTTATTTGTCTGATTAAACTGATTAATCGTTTGGATTGCTCAAAATCTTGACCACATGCATGTCCACTGGTCTAGGCTAAGTTTGTTTCCCACTTGTTAATTGTTGTAGCTACTGTACAATTGACATTACAATTGGCCGAGGAACGTAGATTCCGAGCTGCAATTCTGAACTGCAATCTTCCTGTGTCCAGAGACCAAGCCAAGCTTCACTTTGTTGTGTCTGGCAAGGGATTGTAGAGCGTCTTAGCAACATTTGACTGTTTTGGAGTGGAATAGATTAAACGAAAGGGTCTTAGGGCTGTTCGACTGCCTTAGAATATCTGTATCTTAGAGACCACTAGGGGTTACAGCAACTAAAGAGAGAAAGAAGAAGCTTTGCACCATCATCGACCTTACATTCACCTACTTTACAAAAGTACAGCGAACTCTCACTAAGTCGAACTTTTTTGCCATAATTTACGTACGTTTCCCTCAATTTTCCATCTAACTTGAACCTATACCTATCTAACTATATCCCGTGACAATTTGACTTAGGGGGAGTCCACTTTTTATATGAATTATGTCCCCCCCTCAGTACAATAGAACGATAAGTCAAAAAATGTAATTTCGAGAAAAACGCAGCTTCGTATTTAAGAAAAACACTTGTACAACTTTTTATGGAAAAAGTATTATACCTCGTCCATTTTGATAGGTGTGACACCGCCAAGACCCTTTAAGAAAAGCCAACATTTCCTAATCCTTAACTCAAAAGCCTTGTGTTGTACAGGGTGTACATTATATTACAAATCTTTTAAACACCACTGTACTCATTGCCTCTTTAGAGACTACCTCAACAATAGAGAATTGGTTAATGGCCCCAAGCCAAGTGGATCTATTAATAAAAACCAAGCAATTAGTTGACTTACCTCTTCTCTGCTCGGCAGCGTTTGTTTTTGTGCCTTCTTGTTGATGCTTCTTAACAATTTTGTCAACATCTTTACGCAACCGCTCTTCTTCTTGCTGGTGGTTGTTGTTGTCTTCTGTTTTATTTTTCCAAGCTGTTTACGAAGTCTCAAAGACCTTGGACACTTGATCACAGTACAGCCACGTTGGAATAAGTGTATTTCCTTGCTCTCGATACGAGTAGTGCGTCTGGCCTCAGCTGGAGCTATTGGATTTCACTCTTGTCCACTTGGGGTGTTCCTATTGAATGAAGTATGCATTAGATATTAGGTATAAAGAAACGTTGATGCAATCAGAGTGTGTGTGCGGTTACTGTGGTGGCAGTATGCAAAGAAATGTTGTTCAACTCAAACTTAAAGTCTAACGTTATCCGATAGAAACTACCACTTCCTTTAGAATTCAGTGGGACTAAAAATAAATTGTATGATAAGTTCGTAAATGTTCTCACAATCACCGTGGAGAGATAATTTTATTTGTTTCACTGGCTCTGTTTTTTATCTGAAGTGTGAAAACGTTATGCAGTACTTATTGACTCAATAGGCAAGGTAGTTTTAGAATATTAAGAAGACTGTGAAACCTGGGAAACTTTGACAGGTGGCCAACTTTTAAGGTTGCCACGAAAGTCAGAGAAAATAGTCTTTCACTAACTGCAGATCATATTAATCTACTGGACTCTCCCTAAGTCGAAATGTCACGGGATATCATAATTTGTTCAAGTTAGAGAGAGTTTCGACTTAGAGAGATTCTTGTATGGAACATTGAGAGAAATGTGTGCAAAATATGGTAAAAATGTTCGAGTTAGAGAGAATCCACTGTATATCCCAACAAAATTTGAAATTTACCGCTATTTCGCCACAATGAAGACCAGCAGGCAGTTGGTCTAGTTCTAGTTTTGACATTTCTGCCAAACACGCAGGAAGACGACCAGGAATTCTCTCTACTCCCTTATGCTCGGTAACGAACTCACCGAAACCTCCAATGCCAAAAAGGTTTTAGGCAAGGCGACGTCCTTTACACAATCCTGGAGAAGATCGTGCAGAACTCACTCCTCAACACCAAAGGCACGTGCTTTCAAAAGTCAAAAGTCTTCAATTGCAAGCATAAGCGAACGACTTTGGCGTGATTGGTCGAACACAGCGATCCGTCAAGATGGTATTGAAACGGGGGTGGGCAAAATGGGCTTAGCGATGAAGGAGGGCAAAACGAAATAAATGCTGTCATCGTGAAAAGACGCATGGCATCGGCGACTCGGCCAGGACGTCGAGGTGTGGAAGGCCTTCATCTACCACGGCCCCACGTAAACAGTCTGAACAACATTAGTGCCGAGATCATGCTCAAAAAAGCTCTTGCCAACCGCTGTTTGTTTGGCTTCAAGAGGTAATTGAGTAATAGAGCCTTCGTCCTTCGCGGAAGCTAACATTTTTCCGCGGACTCATGGACATTCTCTAGAGCAGATAAAGAAGCCTTTACCCTTTTCAAGAGAAAAGTTCTGCTTTGAATCCTTAGCCCTGTTTGATGTGATGGACAAGGACCTCAACCAACTTGGCGTGCGAAATCGGAGACAGCTGGTTAAAGTTCATGCTAGCTGGAGAGGCTTGCTGACGGAGTCCCAGTCCACCCTGGACTTTAGCAGTTTCGCTCTGCAATCATCTATCTCTTGGAATCAGTGATTCTTGGGTGTCGGAACTGAGTTGCAGCATTGAACCATGCAACCTTCAGACCTGGCATGCACATACCTCCACTGCACGTCACATCTATTGTTCGAAGTAATTAGTCAAATTTAGTAAAATTACTGCTGACTTATCCGTTCTTAGAGTCTTGCGATCAAACAGTAAATTAATTCTCTGTTAAACACAAATAAGCTTGCATGGTGTTCTAAATTAATTTCACTCACTTAAGTATAAAGACTGTTCCTGAATCATCTGAGTCATTCATCATCGTCATCTGAGAGTGTAAATAAACACTCTTCACGGCTGATTAAAACTTGATTCCATCTACATAACCTATTTTTGAGCATCTGCTTGGGTTATCTGATCTTAATTGAATGGACAGAGACGAGCGTGTAGTTAATTTCTCAATTACCGCCTGCATTTCATTACTCGAAGCACGGCCTTATACTTAAGCCTTTAAAAACAATGGAAATTCAACGACATGATCATCTAGAGCCTATGCCTTTTCGATTTAGTTAATTTAACCCGCTTGAAGTTGAGCTGTCGTGGCGACATACAATTCCATTTTGTAATCACCAACACTGTAGGGTTCGAAGCTAGCTCTCGAAGATTATGTCAGTTGCTAAGGGGAGTTGCAACGGAATTCGAGTAGTTTCAAGGGAATGAAGACACTCAAGGATTTCACTCAAGCATTATCTACTCTCCATATGCAGTAATTATTAAGCCTATAAGGGTGCACGTGTTATCTTCTAGACAGCTTTCAACTGATTTGCTCACTGATATCATCGATCTTAGCATTGTTCAACGACTGGATGGCGCAGTTGGTTAAGTGCCTGCTCTTGGTTAGTGGGGTCTCCGGTTCGAATCACATTGAGAGAAAAGTTAATACAACTTTATCTGGTTCACTCACCATTGGCCGTTAGTATCAAATTAACGGCACTATCACTGGAGTGGTCAATAAGTTGCAGTAGTCTGACTGTGGGTATCACAATGTCAAATATGGCCTAAGTGTGATGGTGACTTCACTGGTAGCCCAGAGCAGCCTACCAAGTCGTGTTCAAGGGAGCAGCAGCATCAGCAGAACTCTGAGAAGCTCTTCGTCTGCTGCTGCAGTAGGCTTACATGTTCTCCCAACCAGAAACAGGACATGGATTACTTGTTCTCCCATCTCCACTTCAGTAAGAAACTTCAATGTGCATTGTACCGCACCTGCACAATGCAAGGAAGTTTGACTTGCTGAAATAGTTTATGGTGTTACCTTCCAAAAAGAAATAATTCGATGGATTTGACAACTAGCTGTCAAAAGACTGCACTAAATTGACAACCAACACCTAACTACCTTGGCAAGCATTTTAGCACTCATTTTATTTAAGTGCATTTGTGAGTGTTTCCAAAAACTGTAATTTGCACTGCATCTCACTTGCAAACAAATGTTTGACAGTTGCAACCAGTATGATATTTTTGTCTATACTAAAATGGGCTATATATATATATATATAGCTAAATGGGCCGGCAGGATCCACCTGAATAATTGAAGTCATATGCCCTATATGCAAAAAAAAAACTGCGAAGCTTCCTAATTTCTTGATACACACCAATAGTATTCCGGTGGGATGGCGGTATAGCATCTATAGTATAATCAAACAAAGATTATTATTAAAATATGGAATCTAGGGATGTTTTCAAATTACGAAAGACTAGATGCCAAGATCAGTGGAGTATCGATAATATAAATGTGAAACTGCAGTTTTATAATATAATTGAATTAAAAATTAAAGCGCAATTTGTTGCTATATGAAATTTATAAAAATTCTATATTGAAAGCTATAGTACTATCATCAGACTATTGTTTTTAGTAGTTCCTCGCGTCTCCTAGGCGGCCAAGCTGCATTTCTTGCAAAAGAAAAACAATTTT
This sequence comes from Eristalis intricaria, assembly GCA_964034865.1. Classification (NCBI taxonomy): domain Eukaryota; kingdom Metazoa; phylum Arthropoda; class Insecta; order Diptera; family Syrphidae; genus Eristalis; species Eristalis intricaria. Next base: position 52,715,981 of record OZ035874.1, read on the forward strand.
GTCACTCTCTGAGAATGTAAAACAAATGAAATATTGTGTGAGTAATGATTCATATCCCGTGCTGATGTGTATTTGGTCTAGAGTTTTTTTTTGTTGAAATTATTTATTTTTTATTTCGATAGGACATTTTCCTTACATTCAATTAATCCAATTGATAGTGATAAAGGAATTCAATTATGTACATATGGAGGATTGAAATATTTTATAGAATAGATAGTTTTTGACGTTCACAATAGAATGAAATAACGACTGATCATTAGCATAGCCTCGGGTGGCAACGATTAGATTCAAATATTCTTTATAGCCTCGTAATTATATAGAGCTTTTTCTCTGCATTTTCCTGTTTTGTCTATCATAATTATATATAATATGGGTTGCGCGACAGTCCGAGGTGGACCTGGGCCTAGCTTCTCAGCAACCACTTGTGTTGTGCGTGCTATTGTTCTTTCACGAGTGGAAGGGACCTACAGTTTAATGCCGACTCCGAACGGCAAAGTTGATAAGCTTTTTCTAGACAGGAATACTCTTTGAGCATTGTCAGTGACTCGAAAGAGGCGGAGCCCTGAATTATCAAAGGTGGTAAATTCGGGTATCGAACCTGGCACCATCTCCGTAGGAGTCGACCCACTTACCCACTACGCCACGGCGACCCACTGCCTATCATAAACAGAGTGCAACTTTTAAAATTTAGTTTCTTGTGTAACTCGCCATAAAATGTATGTGCCGCTGATTGTACCTACTCTAAACATCCTTTGGATGGAATTACCCAAAGAGAGAGCAGACCCATTGGCATTCTATTGGCATGGTATTCGGTACTGTTGGAAATATCTATTCTCATAAGATGACCTTCTAAGAGGGGCTTCAATGTGGCATTCACAATCTGCTTCGACTAACAAAGATTTAGCCCCAGAATCTTCATAACCCGCATTTTCTGACGATATTGAAATTGTTGGTCATTCTGCACCTTTTCCCATATTAGCTCAATCCTAAATAACAGTATTTTTCCTCCTTAATATTCTAACAAATAAATACGCTAACTACTTCATTTTGAGCTCTAAATGAATATACATATAAACAGTATAGTCTTCTAATCTGTTTTCAAGCAATTTAGGACATTTATACTCATGTGAAATAAACTTCGATTCCCTCAACCCGAAAGGAAATATAATTGCTTCCGAAGCTTGGCTCAAATCCTCCAAAATAAAAGATGAAGACCACAACACCATTGATAGTCTTCTGAAGAAGCGGCGAGCCGCCAACATACACTTCACGATTCTATTCAATCTTTGTGACACCACTTAGAAAAGAGACTCATTGAAAAGTTTACCAAAGTGTACTAAAAATAAATGTTGACATAGCCTGCCTAGACTTTCTGGCTATTTCGCATGATTCCCTCTGATATCCTTCTTTGCATGAAGTAGAGACTCGATCTCATGAACACACTCCACCGCAAATCTCATTACCGAAACCCGAATTATCCTAGTCAATTTTTGGGGGACGTCAGTGTAAGCGAATAGAAACTTTTATTGTGCTTCTTTACTTGCAGAAGTCCTTCACACATTTCTAAGCCTCTGCAATCTCTTCCAGAATCGACATATACCCCACTGTTAACCAACACAAACTGTCAGATAAAAACAAAATTTAAATAAAAATTACTTCAGCGACAAATTCAATTTTGTCAATAGCAAATAGTGAAATATTTTGTTTTTTTATTTCTTTTACATTCTGAAACCAGACAAAAAGTTAAACAAATTCTTAACAAAATCCTACAATCAATGCTACAAGCAATGCTCGTACGTATTACGGATGTATAAACTTTTGAAAGCACATATATAAATTGTTATTTTTAACGTATTACTTTTCTCTCTATAAACAATTAAATATCGCTTGCGTGATTGTTAATTCCTTTTGCTTACATATACAAATATATAAACTATTTAGTTTGTGTTATTGTTTTTCTTTAAATTTTAACATTGCCATAGAGTTTTCCTTTGTTTTAAATCTATCCAGATAGTTCAATAAACATTTCAATAAAGTAGTTCTTGTTTTTTGTTTTTTTGTTGTTGAAAAACCTTAGAAAATAAATACAATAAATTGTGTGTGTGCATGCGCGTGTCTAATATAGACAAAATGAATAAATGACGAAAAGAAGGAGATACGTTCAAAGTAAAATTGAATTGATTTCCTCGTGATGGAGATGTGGATGCGTTTTTCTCAGCTTTTTTTTTGGTGATATTCGTACGTAATCCAGCGAAGAATAAGCCAAATGTATCGCGTTTGTCGTTTCAGTCTTAATATAAATGTATATAACGGTAACACCAATATATGAGGTGCTATTTAGCGACAATAATGTTAATATAATCATAACAATTCTTTTTTGTTTTTGTTGTTAGCATACTCGTACTTGTTGTGTAAACAACAATTTCATTGCAAAACAAGAGACAACGAATCAAGTACATGGTAGTGTTGTTTACATTTGAAGCCGGTTTTTGTTGTAATAGCTGCTTATTTGGGGTGTGGAGAGGGGGCGATTGGGTGTGGTCTTGTTTTATTTGTCGTGTTCGTCGCCATGATCGTGATGCTCACCATTCGCGTGCTCCTCTTCTTCCTCTTCGCAAATACTTTCGTTATGCTTGCGCATAACGCGAGTCCGTAGATATTTCGTCAACGGACGTTTCTTGTGTTCTTTGCAAAAGGGGCATTCCTTTTTGGATATTTTCTCAGCTTTCGTTTGTAGAGATTTCTCTGGAAATAGAGGAAGACGAAGGGAATTTTTAATCACGTTGATGAATAAGGGGATTTTTATTGATGATACATTTTCATTTGAATTGCCAATGGGGGTTTGTTTGTTTGCCTTATTTTATTTTATTCAGAATAGTAAGTGATTTCATTTCCACCTGACGCATGATTTCATTGAATTTGTTTTGTAACGCGTCGCAATAAAGCAGAGAGACTTAAGTGAGCCACATGACTAGGGTATTTCAAAATCAGAGAAAAGAATTCCACTTTGTGAACACATCCCATCATGTTTTACACCAGATTAAGAGTTCACATATCAATCTGACCCAAGATTAAGTAAGAGCATGTCATTCTGGTGATATTAAATTCACCATTAAAGCCGTAAAGCTGGCAAATAATCAAGACATTTAATTTCAATCAACTCTGTGTACCTACATGCGTTCGACATGACATCCAGTGTCATGATCCAGAAGACCGACTGACATAAACTGGTTCAAGCTATCAAGTGCCAATGAACCTTTAAGTGCTTGTCTGTCTCTTCCTTGTTCTCTTTATTTTCCTTTGGTTGCCTTTGCGTTCCATTCGCGAGATCAACCGAAACGAGTACTAAGTAGGTGTGATTGCTCACTTGTTTATTTTGATTTTTATTTGTTTGTTTGGTTGTCGTTTCGTTGCCATATTTCAAACACACCGAGAAATACAACATGTTCGTGAAAAGTGATAATAAATTAAACTCAGAGGTTAATGCAAGGCCACTTAGTTTCACATCGAGTTGCCATAGCATCTTCCCGAATACATCTACGGGAAGATCAGAGCCATTGCCATGAAACTATAGGAAAGGACGCAAAGGACATAAGAAGTTAGTCCACAATGTGGATGTCCCGAAACATCAGATGACAGTACTCTCGTCCTGCACTACCATCTGTCAAATGACACCAAACAAAATCGCAGACTAATTTATAGATTAAGTTTTATTTGACAGGCCTGAGGAGCGGCCTCACATGAGCGCTTGACAACTTTGTCATTCTCAATTGGAATTACAGTTAGCCGCAAAACATTTTATCTTTCACAGCCATTTCTTGTATAATTCCTTTATCTAGCAATAAGTTCCACACATTGTTGCAGTTGGGAACATTCTGGATACGTTCTGATAAAGCCCCGTGTGCTAATAACAAACCCACAAAACCGTTCATAAACACATATCTAATATCGTTTGCCGCATGTGCGGATCTTATCAAGTTCAAACCTCGTAAAAGTAATACAACTCGAGCGAACCCCTACTCCGGACGTTTCTTCACAAACGAAGCGAAACGCCCATAAACTGCAAGCAATTCTCCAGAAGAAGATAATAATGTTATATAGCTGGAAATTCTAATGCCCCCGCTGCGCGCTGAAAGTTCAACTTGTATTAATTAATTTGTGTGCAGCCTTCAAGCGAGGCAGAGCGTAGTTTTGTGCGCAGCAAACTCATTTAATATACGCCGTTTACGTATGAAAATACAGTCAGGTGTTAATGGTATGGAGAACCGGTTTTGGAATACAGTGACTGTTGCAATTCACAGAATTTGCTTACACGCAATTGATCAAGCACATATTCTGACGCGTCTCCTTCGGCGCGGTGGTCATGAGATTGATGTCACACTTTGCTGACCACACTTAATTAGTGGAAATTCTACTCAGTAACAAGGTTACAACATCAGGGATTTCCAATCAGATGATACTTCGTTTGCGTTCTGATCAACCACTTCCTGCTGATTAGATTCAGTCAACTTGTAGAACATGAGTAGAACATGAGACTTCACATTTAAATGCCAAAGAAACACAACGCTTGAATGGAGAAGTGGGACTTTAGTCGAGATGTCATTTTCGAGAAGAAGAGTACACTAATAGCCGACAAAAATGAAACGTATTGTGGGTCTTTTAACTTTAACAATTCAGTTGAATACGGCTTGTACTCCCTCTTTGTAGCGAGGGGTGTTCAATTTAAGAGATACAGTGGACTCTCCCTATGACGAAACTCGCTCTCTTCAACTTTTCTCAAACTTTTCCGCCATATTTTATCTACATTTTCCTCAATTTTCTGCACAAAAACATGTCTCTAAGTCAGGGAGTTTGACTTACTACTAACTCGAACAAATTATGGTAACCCGTGACAACTCGACTAAGTGGGAGTCCACTGTATTTTATATTCTACGTTGCCTCTGTATAAGACCTTGATCATCCCTGTCCTCTACGGCGCAGAGGCATTGACTATATACAAATTGGATGAAGAGGCTCTTGGTCTTTTCGAAAGATTAGTTCTCCGTGCAAGTATCTTTGATCCTGTTTGAGCTGATGGCATTTGAAGAAAAATATTCAATCACGAAATGTACGGGCTGTACAGGGACATGAGTCTAGCCAGGCGTCTACGGATTCAATGCCTAAGATGGTTAGGCCATGTAGAGCGTATATACAACTTAGCTCTTCGACTTGGAGTCTGTGGCATGCCTACGTACAAAGTGGCGCGCACAAGTTGAGAGGGACAACGGCTTCATGTGCAAAACTGGAGACAGCTGGCGAGAGATCGGACCCAGGTCCACCTCGGACTGTAGCTCTCTAAGAATAAGAATTCAGTTTGAGACAATTTAATGTGCTTTCGTTGTCAGAATGCTTCGCTATTTTGAGAGGACTATACTCAGCTCAGTCAGTGTCGTTGTCAAAAAAGGTTTTAGACAATGCGACCAGGACAGCTCTTGACGAGCTAGAGTTCTATTGACGAGATCCTCTGGAAGTCCATTCAGCTTGATAGCACTTGCCGTTATCACTGATATGACTGGCCGAGCGGAGCAAGCCGTCAATAAAGCATTTGCAGTGTCTTGCTCGGGTGGTGAACGAGGGCAGAACTAAATGAAGTCTTCACGATAGGACATTCCTCGGCGCATTAGACAAAGACCCACAAGATCTTTAACTTCTTGGTAGTCAAAGATTTCGCCTAGTTTTTACAACATCGTCGAACGAAGAGTAATTCCAATCGCTGTTTGTGCCCAGGAGGCAACGAAGGCCATACAAAATGTTGATCAACTCAGACGCTCTACGGCGCAGAGGCTTGCACAATTTCGTAACGTCGAGGAGATTCAACCACTAACTGTTCGGGTTATAGAACTCTACGCAAGCGTTTACGGATCGAACGCCTAAAGTTGCTAGGCCGTACATGTACGTTGACAACTATGCTCCGGCCGTAAGAGTCTTTGACTCTGATCGTGTGGGACCCTGCAGAGAACGACCAAGTGGAGTAGGTCCTCAACTAACTAAACGTGGGCAATTGCAACCAGCTACAGATATGCCGCTCTAGGCGTGCAGGCTTGTTAGTGGAGTCAACGGTCTGCAGCGCTTCTCACACGATATCAAGAACGTGACTCAAGTCAGTTGTGGGAATTTCGATTGTTTGACCAATAAAAACACAACCCATCATCGAAGCGCCGTTACACAAAACAGGCTGCAATCATCGTCTTTATTTGTTTTTGTTTATTAAGTAAATAGTCCAAAAGCAGTATATCTCTTCTAGGGATTAGACGCAAATCTCAACAACTTAACCCTTTATCAGCACCATTCGGAGGAAGTGAAAACCCACAAATACAAGATAAGTCTACGACTTTGCAGTGTAAACAAAGCAACAAACTTGACGGTCTTCAGATCTAGTCTGCTAGATATCTATTTTCCATTATCTAATCAGACACAATAAAGAAAATAAAATATCTTCAGGAATTGCAGTGATTGAGTGAACGAACGATGGCCTCGCGTTAACTCTCAGTTATGCCGAACGAACTTAAGTGCCTCGTGCAGGCGTATCATTCGTTAGATAAACACCAGATCCTCGCTTGTTATCTGAAAGCTATAAATTTAGATTCTCGAAATGTTTCAAACTGATTGCTTGCAATTTGGAGTGGTATCTACTTTAGCAACATCACCTTAAAATGTAAACCAGTTGAAGGCTCTACGGGAAATTGTGCCGAGATTTTAATCTGAATTGTGTCAAGTCTTGGACACAATCTTGTGCAGTGTATAAAGATTAAATTTTACTCATTTAAAACGGATTTGTGTTTTATTGCATCCTGTCGCCGTATCAGAGCGAAGGCAGTAGATTCTAGAAAAACACGTGACATGTGTCACAGCTTGTTTATGGCACCCTTAAAAGGGGTTGTCATAAATTCTAAGACGGCGACTTTTTTTTGTCTGCAATATCACGACACATTCAAAGCATTAACATTGCAATATTAAACAGCGAACGGAGGGGTATCTTTAAATTCGCTTAAATGGCTTATTGACAAAAGCAAACAAACTTGAGACCTTGTTATCACCTGTCAGCAGACCTGCTTCGAGTTTATCACATGTTTTTACATCTGTTTTCGAATTTGTTGAGATATCGCGAGGACGGAGTGTGAGTTGCCTTTAGACTTACATAACTTATCAGCGCCGTAATAAAGGAGGCATTTTAATGCGAATTACTTAAGCGACTTAGTTCAGTTTTAGAAAACAAACGTTTCATGTAAGCACGTAATCGTTATCTGCAAAAAACACTGTTGATCAGATTACAGTTTTATGTTTCTGTAACCTAGAGGGTAGGTGCATCGTTTGACACGTTGGGGGCTTGGACACGACAAGCAATTTCCATAATTCCCTGCTGCACCTCTCCCGAGCTCAGGGAGTACATCTGTCTAGCTTATAACACTTCGTTGCTCAGAGTCGGCATAAAAGAAGTGAGACCCCCCTCCATTCATAAAAAAACAACAGCACGCACAACGTTGCCCAAGTTGATGCTCTACAAGCTAGGCCCAGGTTCACCTCGGACTATAGTTATAGATTCACAATTTAAGGGTTCAAGAGGTAACTACGTACTTATTGTAACATGTCCTTAGAGTTCTTGTATTAGTCACCTTAAATGGATGGTCAAAGCCCTGTAAAACTTTATCATTAACTTTACACGGATAGGATTTAGACAAGGCGACGCGCTGTCGTTACTTCTTTAACATAATCCTGGCGATGATCGTGCACGCAGAACTTTCTCACTTTGTGCATGACTACTTCGTGAACCAGGAATTGTTTGATGAAACCTTATTCTTTCGAAATGATTAACATTCACAAATTAATACTTAAGAGAGTCCGATAAGTACTTAGCCTCCCGCCCAATGGCGCCATTATCGCAAGAGATATTTAATATCGCGTAGTACATTCTCGTATACGGTTTTTTGAAGGGAAATCGCGCAGCGAAATCAAACAGCGATTGTATGCTGTTTACGATTATTCTTCTGCTTCGATGGCGATCATCAAAAATTGGATAAACGAGTTTCAACGTGGTCGCACGTCAGTTTTTGATTAGCCATGCCCAGGTGCCCCGAAAACGGCTGCCACGGATAACATGACAAAAATCCAGGATCTCCTATTGGCAGACAAAAACGACTGGATGTCGCAATTGTTTGAGTGCCTGCCCCAAACCTAATACGCTTTTATCTGGTTTTCAAATCTGGTCTAGTCACCATTTGCCGTTGGGATCAAAAAAACGGCACTGTCACTGGAGTAGTCAATCAGTGGTAGCAGTCTGACTGCGTATAACACAATGGACCAACATGGTCTAAGTGTGCTGCTGAATTCACTAGCAGCCGCTCTACCTAACCTAACCTAGCTGAAACAGGTGACATCTCAAAAGACCGCGTGGGTATCCTTCATAAAATATTGGGCAAGCTGTCTGCGCGATGGGCTCCAAGTTTGTTCACTGCGGAAAACAACCGGAATCGTGAGAACCCCGCCGTCACCACTGCGAAATTGATCGAATTAGGCTGCGAACATCCACCGTATTCTCTAGATTTTGCCCCGTGCAACATCTTTCTGCTTTCAAACTTGAAAAAAACAAACAGAAATTTGAGTCGAATGAGGAGGTTATCGCCGCCATGGAGGCCTACTTTGCAGACCTCCAGAAAACGTATTTTCGAGACGGGTTGAAAAAAAAAGTTGGAGCATCACAGGGTCAAATGCATCAATCATAAAATGAAACTATGTTGAGAAATAAAGCGCCACTTTTCCAAAATCTTCGTTTTCCTTTTGCAGATGAAGCACTTATCGGACCACCCTCGTACAGTAGGCATCCTCATTTAATAATGCATCGAAAACAATGAAATCTACGACCCAACAAAAACTGCCTATTGAAGAAAAGTTCATGGACGCGATAAATTTGAATTGTTGCGAAACATTATGATGAACGAATTGGATTTTTCTACTTCAATTGACTCATACACGAAGGCAAATGCGGTTGGAATGAAATAATCTCAAATGATGACCGACCGCCATTGTACCGTCATTTGTTTAAATGAATCTCATCTAAACTGCATAAGTGCGACGAAATGTAGTGTTCTGAGCACAATAGAACCATAATTGAAGGGGGTGTGTTGCTGACACATATCTCAGTAATAAAATGGCTTTAACGTCATATCCAAAATGAATCACATTTCCGTACATTGGTTGATGCAATAGTCGATCGGTATCGCGCGATAAATTGCAACCGAGTGGGGGGCTTTAGTCTTACCCTCATAGACGATCACGGCGGAAAGTGCATATGAATCATTTGTTGTGGAGAATGTTCCCTTAAGTTCAGTTGTCTGAAAACGTATTTACCTCCTCAGTGAGCCGTCATCAGACTTCTCAGCTGTCACTTGTCAACATCTTGTCGGGCGGTGTTAACAAATGAGAGTCTGTTTTACGCTTAGGCATTTACGAATATCACATGAAATGAACAACACCTATAAAAATTTGGCTATTCATAGAGACGACAGACGATACGACGTATTTGTTCCGATCACAAGACGCGAGGCGGAAAGATTTTCAGCATTTCACTGTAAACAAATATTTACATCGTGTCGTTGTGGAGAATTTTGGGCACTGAGTCGCCAACAACGGTGGCACTCTTTATTGAATTCACGCGCCGAGGGTGATTGTTATTTATTTTTAGCCTACAGTATTTAATTCAGACGTCTCTGCATTGCAATCGATGAGATCTTCTAAAGGCGTTTGGAATTGTTTCATTTAACCACATTTAGTCTGTAAACTAGGGTTGCCATATTTTGTTCGATGCTCAGCGGGACAATCGTAAAAATGTGGAAAAAATACAGGGATTTTAAATTTTTACCAGGGACAAATAAAAAATGTTTAGCCCCATTTAACCCCAACTTTTCCTGAGAGCAATTTGACGTGTTTAAGGCATTGCTATCTGCGTTCCTGACGATTTTAATGGTAGTCATATATGCCTGTAAGAATTGTGATAAGTACTAACCCATTTCTCCATCAGTTAACAAAATTATTTTCAATATACCTCGGCAATGTCAGCACTGTGTTCAACAGAAGAGTGTTTTCGTGAGTTATTTTTCATTTCAGGTTTTTAGTTTAGCCGGGAATTAAGGTGTCCCGGTGGGACAGTCTAATTTTATCACGATGGATGCACATTGGTCTAATAGTGGCCGATATTTGCATTCAGCCATTAGAACCTAACCTAACTTTCCAAGACTTCCTAATGTGAACAGAATTGATGAACAACCTCATATCCAAGCAATGATTCATAATTTGCCTTCATCTTTCTGAAATGAATAGCGATCCCTGTCACGCCGATGCTGGAAACTTTGAGTCGTGTAGGAATGCATTCCAGTCATACCCAATTACCGCATTGCGCTGACCTTGTCACGCAACAAAAGCCTTGAATTGCCCAATCCAAACTCATGCCAATGAACCATCTCATTTTAGTTTGCGTCTCTATTTTTGACATTGTCAATCATAATGAAACCCAGTTCGTACTTATTGCATACAGCGAGACGGATTACGGTAGTTATAAATAAGGAAGAATGTTATTAGCGAACAATTTGATATAATTAATCTCAAAGTTTACCACCTCAAACGCAAAAGTTAACCTTGTTATGCGTCAGATTAAGTATTTGTCCCGTTTCTTTTACTGCACAGATAATGTTGTCTTATCACAAAAAGTTATTTGAAGACCACCGTAGCTTTATGACGCCCGCAATAATTGATCAATAATCTAATCGGAGTCTGAACAAACGTCTTTAAAAATAGCTGAAAAAAAAAACAAACAAACAGATCTAAGCCACGGACGAAGAAGAACATTATCTAATTTTGTTCCGCACCTAACTCTAATTAGTACGCAAGGCTGTAGCGTCAGAGATTTTCACTCATTCGGCTGCGAAAGGTCTCGTGTTATCGAAAACCAGTTTTTTTTTTCGCGTACACCATCGAATTTTGTGACTACGCTACGTCTTTACCACGTGCCTGAGGTCACATGAACGCAGTCGTATCAAATCGGAAATAAATATTTTGAATCATCTCTCCAGCAAGCGGATGAGGGAGCGAGGGGAGAGAGAGAGAGTCGAAATTGGCCCACAAATGGTTTGAATGTGTGCCAAGTTTATAGACTCACGCCTAGCCACATCAGCTACAAAAGTGTGTATACGTGCAAGGACGCACGTCACACATTTTTTGTGTTTATGCTTTCACAACGAATGTTGCTGCGCTGCGGGGAGGGGAATTCCTCTCCGGCATTGTGTCTTGCATTCTCATTTTCTGTGCGCGTTTGATATTGGTGTAGATACACAACAGCGCCAACATGTTTCTCTGCTGAACTCGTGGATGGTGGTACGGTGGAGCTAGTGTTAACGAGTTTTATGTTGAGTAGGGCGTTTCCAACATAAAATGTTTATTTACAAAGTGAGTGAGTGGAAACACCTGACATTTGAAATATTTTTAATTTAATCGAATAAGAATTAGATTAGGTGTTGGTGCAGGAATTCAAGATTGAATAACTTAAAAAAAAGTTTAGCATAATAATCCCAGGCAAATGAGAGGGGTCTAAGGGGGACACTAAAATAAACTTTTGAGCGAACACATAGAAACGATAAATGCGATTCTTCTCAGTTTCGTTAACATTAAGATGTTAAATAGAGTGAATACTACCTGTAGTAGCGTCCCAATCGACTCTTTCTGCAAGAAAACAAGAATGCAAAGACGCAGATAAAGAAATTAATGAAATAAGAGATGTAAGCTGATCTCGTTTGCCTGGTTCAGATGTCATCATTTAAAACACGATCTCACGATTGCTTTTTGTCACATAAGTCTCCGCGTAAGAGTCGGAGTGTTCCAATTAGGGGCTCAGACTTTGACCACTCACTTTAATTTGTATTTCATGAGACCATAATAAGATCCATAATATTTTGTAGGCTTTGATTGAAGTACATATTATCGACTTCTCGAGTCGCTAACAATGCTCCGAGTACAGCTGACTAGTATAAGCTTCTCCAAATTGGCCGTTCTGGTTTCCATCCACTCGTGAGAGAACAGTATCGCACGCGTATCACAAGTGGCTGATGGAGAAGCTAGGCCCTAGCCCTTTACGGGATGCAACGTCGCAATAGTTATGTTTTTATTTGTTTGTACAGAGAGGGAGAGTATTTATCTCTGCAATTACTCAGACGGATACGTACGGTGTTTTCATAAACGTCAGACTACCAAAAGACTACGTTAGGCATGTTAATTAAAGCAGATTTACGATCAGACTAACTTATGCGAACTGCAGTGCCGACTGTTCGATATGTCATCGATGTCGGGCAGATGGTGCGTCATTATTTTTTGACTGTCAAAAAACCGCGATTGGAACAAAACAATTTTACTTGAGAGACAATCTGCAACGTGTGTCTTCAAAAAAGTATGGAAAAAGAAATGCCATTGTACTAGCGCAGATTTCCGACGTTTATGAAAACACCCGTATTCAAGCTCCAGTTGAAAATATGTTCACCAAAACACAGCACACTACCTTATGCAACACTTCTCAAAAGTGAGATCGTTGAAATTAATACGTTGTTCAAAAGCACCAAAGACATTACAGAAACCCGCAAACGCTAGACAAACACGTCGCTAATAGATCTTCATTTTCGGACTATTTATAGCAGAAGTTCGGTTTTATATTTGACTCTCATAAAAGTTTACTTTACAGAATAGCTGATCAAATTTGTTCGAGTTGTGATAGAATTAAATAATAGAATAATAGAATTAAATTCTTCTTTGTCTGTGGAAGAGATTGAACAGTGGATTGCGGAAACAATTGAAGAAGAAGACGACCAGATAGAAGATGTTGATACTCATAACGATAAATCATATATCCAGAATCCATTGCAAGCGTAAATGCATTGATGAACATGCACCGAAAATAGTGAAAATCACCATACGCCAAACATGGTGACATGAGCAGACATGAGCATTGTTAAAAACACATTTTACATAAAATACGAAGAAGCAAACCACTCTTTCCAACTACTACAAACTAGTTGAACATGGCCAGGAATTAAACTAATGAATGCCAATAGAATATGACTATTTATGAACAAAATACTAATTTTCTACAGATCTTTGGCATATTTCGATCCACTTTTCCGCGCATCTACTGTATATGAAACTGTATTATTCTATGTTTTCTATTCTACTTTTATAATTACTCTGAGGAGAGTGAAAATCTCATCCTTGTCTTAATCGTGACCATTTTATTTAAACTCATTTTAATCTTCATTCCTGCACTGCTGGCAACAACCCGAACATGCATATGCACATGCCCATAAGGCAAATGATTCAATATAAAATAAAATCGGATATAAAATAAAAAATTCGCATTTTCGCCCAACTGTGGCCTAATAATCAAGCCTTTTCTGAGCGGATTTCCTCATTTAGCGGTTGGCTTTATTAAAAGAAAGGTCATTTGCATTAAGCCTACCCCCCCATTCACAGTCCAGACTGTGGAATGCCGAGGATGGATTGAGGAGAGGAGAAAAAGAAAAAAAAACCGGTCGTGCAACCACAAGCTACGTACCTAGTAAATTCAAACACAACAACAACGCCATAGACGTGCGCCTAAAATTGGTCATGTGTGTGCGAATACGAGTTATTTATAGAAATCTGCCCCCCATTTTCGACCACGGGCATTCATGTGCCACCTGTCAAAGTGTGGGTGTGTTGATTATTTTCAACAAAATTTATTTAAAAACAGTTCGGTGTAACGTCATCTTGTCCGTCCGCCAGTCAGCCACCAGATAAATATTTTTCATTCCGTTACAAACGGTTGTGGTTGGGGGGAACGGGGGGAAATTGTCTCTATAACAGACCACACCTCCTTTTCGATGTTTGACTGAAAAGCCACACGTCAAAACGGATTATGTCAGCGGGAGAAAAAGGATGAAAAATGTCGAAGAGATGTGAGTGTTAAGAAAATATACGAGAATGCATGATGCAATGATTAGTGACTGTACCTTGTACTCTGCTGTATGAATCCTTAGAAATGGAAGTCGAATGATTCTCCAGCGTTCCATATGGGAACTGCTCATAGTCCCGGTAGTACGGATTTCTCACCGACCCAAAGGACATGCTCGAATCGCCGACATATACTCCGCAAACATCCATGATTCTGTGTTATTTATTGTCACAATGTATGAAGTTATTTTGTAATTTGGTAAAATAGTGTGCACTTTTATTGTTTTGCTTTTTATTCAGTCAATTGAAGTTTTAATTCACAAGAGCTCTTTACAAGCAGCACTGCGTTCATTGACACTTTCTTATTGTTTTTTTTTTCTTCTCTTTTGCGTTTAATGTTCAGTTATCCAGGAAAACTTATAAACTCACAAGATACTGAAAAAACTGACCAGCGTTTTCTGGGGAATTATAAATCAAACTTGGAGTGACCAGGAAAATAATAAATATTTATATGTTGTCTTATTATTTTAATCGCGCTTTTTGATATTTTTGTTGTTGTCTTAGAGCGACTAACTGACGTCTGTAGCTCACCATTGAAAGTCTTTAGTGAAACTGAAAGGCCGCAATCTCTTGCCACGGAATAAATTCCCGCGTTTTGTTTGCGCTGTACGGCGGCTGGTCTAGAGAGTAGAGAGCGAAGAGTGTTGAGAGTGATGGTGGGCTCGGCAGGGTGGTTTGTAGGGGTGGGGGTTTATAATCAGATCGGTACGGTGGGTGAAGAGGGGAAACAATCCACAAACAATGTGCCACATGATGTAGTTACACTGAGTGGAAATGTGACAGCAAATGACTAGAGAGAGCGAGAGAGTCAGGCGATGTTGTGTTGTGGATGATTTCATGTTCGTGAGCACGGAGTAAGTACTTGTTGGGATTTATATTTGCGTTGGTGTAGTGTAGTTTGATATCGCATCTGGTGTGTGTACGCGGCGACAATGTACGCTTGAAATAGCTTTGTTTTCCTCGCGACTTTATCTTGGCCTGTTTCTTTGCTCCCTGCTTCTTTGGTCTTTCTTTTTCGGTGTCTGTTGGTTGGTCTCGCTATATCAGTTGGGGGCCGTCTTTATTCTTAAAAACTGTATCTCTATTTTTATCTTCCGTTCTTTTTACTTCGACCAGGATTAAAGGGAGATATAGTGGCTTGACTCAGTCTTGAGTAACTTGTTTTTCTTGAAATGCGTATTAAGAAATAGCGACGGTGTCTCCAGCGAGTCTGAAAGATAAGCACAACGTTCTGGGTAAACGAAGTGTTTACTGAAGTATGAACAGTTGATTGATTATACAGCTCCCACACAATGTTGTAGGAGAGAAGCTTTACCTCTTGGAAATTATTTTATACTGTTCAACTGCACCAATTATAAACGAAGACCATGCGTTGATACAATGGCCAACACAGTTTAAAACAATACCGCAGCTCGCCTGGAATGGGATGCTCGAGAGCGCTGGTCAATTATAGCAGTCCTGTCTGGGCTTTGAGTTTGAGCTGGTGAGTGAGCATGCTCTTCACCATGATCTTCAGGAAGATTCTTATTGATTATTATTTATACCACAGAGGTTTTCGAATTACTGGATACATTTTTCGAAGTCAATATTTCGAATGAAAAAGCTGTCTAAAGCAGTTTTAAGTAGTAGAATGCATTTATTTGTCTAAAGAAAGAAAGAATTAAGGAATGAATTCCGTTTGGCAAAAAAAGTTGTTTGAAAAAACGCACAACCTACTGAACTGGAATCGATACGCCTTCATCGTAAAAATGTTTTCTCCTAATATTTCTAACAAAATACTTTTAGCTCTGTAACTGTTAAAGGACTCAACAAACAAGCGAAGGAAAAAAATAAATAAAAACTGCAGAGTACAAATTTTGGAAAGAATTCGAATTACAAGAAACATAATGTAAGAAAATAGGTGTTCGAAAGAGTGGAGCGTTCGAATTACACAGTGTCTGAATTAGCGAGGAAGTACTGTGCTGCCATCCCTGGTCCGGTCATTCCCTGGCATGTGACTTCATTTACTACTCCCGTCTTGATACCTCCAAGACCTCTGATTAGTAACTAAACTACATTTGTTGACTTCTGATACTTACAGGGGTGTTGACGGTGTTCTTTCAAATGACATAGTCGTTCTAGAAAATGGAGGCGAGAAACACGTCTCGCATTTCATCCTAGTTGTTCTGCCTAGAATTTGCTCAAATTCCTCAGGCTTTGTTATATTAAAGGAAAGAAACCACATTTGTGTTTTAGGTTAACCCCAAATTCTGATGGAGTTGGATAGCAATTTTGTCCATTCGAACTAAATGTTTAACATTTTTCTTCGGTCGTCGTGGTAGGATTGGGTCAAACTTCAACAACATCTGCCTATGTTTTACGCATTTTCCCGACTGAAGATAACAAACAGATTTAACTATTGGAAAACTTGACTTGCGTCCAATTCGGCAACTTGAGAGATGTCAGTTCAGGATTACGAATTAACGATTATCAGTGCCTTTTCATTGTTCATTGTGTGGATTTTGAACTGGAGCCATCATCCAAATATTCTTCAAGTCTTCCAAATAATGATGGTGAATGTGGCTCATGATAATCCAGTTTTTTGTGTCTTAATTGAACGATAATGATGTGGAAGACATGTAGTTTGAACAACCATCAATTGAATTTCCTGTTTCGATGACCATAATTGGGTGCCCAGTTCAAAATGAGTACAATGCCAGCAACACCATGAAGGCCAATTGCTCGATATGGTTTCTCATACATAAATAATGTTCATTTTATGACTCAATAAAATGTTTAATTTGTTTAAAACCTGTAATATTTTCCTGAACTGGAATAAGGCAAAGAACCGAGAAAGCCCTCAGATCGGCTTCAGGGATTTACAATAAAGATAAGTCTAGATTGTTCACATTGTGATTTGTGGAAATCTTTTTTTTAGGAATTTTGTGCAGAAGTTTTCTTTGCCAATTTTAAAACATGGAATGACGTCATGCCTTTAGCGAATAGTTTAGTATTTCGGCTTTTGGGATATGGTCGAAGCAAATAAGATCATTAAGGATACGCTTCGTCACCAATCAATATGAATGGCGCCTTTAAATATCGTGTCCCAGCAACAAAGGGGATCGTAAGATTTTAAATTTACCAGTTTTAACAAAATCTGATCTGAGTTCACTTATTTCGCTTTTATAAACTTGCATGCACCGGACGGAACCACTCAGTTCGCGCGAATTTGTGCGAGTTTAACAGCTTGCATTCGCTAAATTCGTGGGAGTCAAATTCGCTGGCAACGGAATCGCAGCCTTACCCATTTTATTCGTTGAAACTGATGAAGAAGGGACAGAATGAGCCCAAAACTTTCATCTGCTCCTGTCCAGCGCTGACGTCTTAAAAATACAGTGGACTATCCCTAATTCGAACTCTCCCTAAGTTAAACTCTCTCTAACTCGAACGTTTTCCCCATATTTTGCATTCATTTCCCTCAAATTTCCATACAAACCCCTCTCTCGAACTCAAACAGATTATGGTATCCCGTGACAACTCCAGTCCACTGTATCTTTAAGACGTCAGAGCTCGACAGGAGCAGATGGAAATTTTGGACTCATTCTTTCCCTTCTTCATCTTTACAGCATTTGCAAAAGTCATTTGAGAAGCCTTAACTGTTCAAAGAATGCTAACGATTGCGAGCACAAAGTCAGTGCAAAGTCAATTTGGAAGTCTACTGTGCCTGCCCTCTGTAGCAGGAGTTAGTAAAGGATATCCCCAATTGAGTTTACTTTAATGGAGTGGGGGATAGAGCGCTGTTGCTGGCTGAGTCGTCCACTGCACATGTCCCTATCGCCTGGGACCCATTTCAAGCGAATGTTGAAATATATAGATGAACACTGTCATACAAGTTTTGAGAAATAAAGAAGGACTGATACTAGTTCCTTCAAATATACGATCCGTATACAAATGTATGCAGTTACTTAACAGGATATAAAAACGTACTGACATTTTGACTGTCGTTCAAAA
Source organism: Eristalis intricaria (assembly GCA_964034865.1). Classification (NCBI taxonomy): domain Eukaryota; kingdom Metazoa; phylum Arthropoda; class Insecta; order Diptera; family Syrphidae; genus Eristalis; species Eristalis intricaria. The sequence goes on from OZ035874.1 coordinate 52,734,032, forward strand.
GAGTTCTGCCTGGAGTTAGGGTCTCAAGGGTTAACCCGGGTAAGTGGCATGATTTCTCCCACCTTAATCTTCAAGAAATACTATGAAATACTCATACAATGTAGAGAGGAATGGAGCTACGACTCCAGTTCGATGAAAGGTGGAGCCCAAAAATGGTACACAGATGGGTCGAAATCTGAAAACAAAATAGGGGCTGGTGTGGTAGGACAAGATGCAGCCTACATATTCGTCTCTGCAAGGAAGAAATGACTTCCCAAGCTGTCCTCCTCTCTTTAGGGATTCAACAATACGGACACAAATTGGATCACTGAACAAAAGATCCAGTTTTGGAACAACAAAGAGGTTATCAAACACTCCAGAAAGCTCATGAGACAAAACTGCAATTCTAAACGAGCTAAAGAATCTCCAAAACTCAACAAAGCTGACTTAATGATGTTGTGTGAATCACTAACAGGTCACGAAGCGTGTAATAAAATGAGTCTTATCAGTACAGAAATCTGTAGGCACTGTGGCCAGGCGAAAGAGATTATGGAACACCTATTAAGTCTTGCTCGTGAAAAATGCATCAAGATAAACAGAACCTATACCAAAAGAAGGGGGTTCAATAGATCTTTATGGTCTCAGTACAAGTGTCTGTATGGCACACCCCAAATCTTCAATTCAATAAGGTCTCAAAATGTAGGTGGAAGCGAAGTATGGGGTCATGTGATCAATGTTGTTGGGTAAGTTGCCAACTTCCTATATATTCGTCAGTCTCACTGCAAACAGAACTGATCCCATTTGTGAACACATCTCGACGGACAATTCTACACAAATGCAGGATTCCCGTTACACTGTTCTATGGTGCTCTCTTAGGTTGTACTCTAGCAGACAAACATCACACTTAGCCACAATTAGTCAATGTAATAAGGATCACAATAAAGTGGATCAGGGCCTAGCTTCTATCCCAAGCATTGCGTGGTGGGACATATAGTTTTACGCCATTTCCGAATAGCGACATTTGTGAAGATTTTTCTAGGCAGGAATACTCTTTGAGCATTTCCAGTGACTCGAAAGAAGTGACGCCGTGAATTATGCGAATGATACCCTGCGTAGGAGTCGATCCACCAACCCACTAGGCCACGGCCGCCTCTTAGATCAAGCAATGACAATCTGTCATTCTCTATCATTCCCCTGTTGTCCCCTGATCTCCGTCTTCTCGAATGCATTCCACTTTTGGAGTCAGCCTCGTCGAACCTTGATCCATAATATATTGTAATCGATTCAATGAGAAAAACAAATCGATTCCAGCTAGAACTAATTCTAAATTTCGAACGAGTCCGGAAGTCGCATGATTACGTGCTAATACAGCGAATCTATGCACATGGTGTGGTTGGTGTGTATACCATACACAACCGTCATTATAAGTAAGCAATCGAGAGGTGTCAGCTGCACAAGGTCAATCATACGTCAGTCGAAAGCCACCAACACCCGGTAGGAGTTTCCATATCAGCTTCACCGATCTATAGCCGTATTGAATCTCAAAGGCAGTGACGTAAATGAAATGTTGTATTATTTTGCAAGACAAAAAAAACAGTAAACGTCTCGAAATAAAACGGCTCCTGCAAAACAATTCGAACAACGCAAAATCATATCCATTGTTAATGTTTTCTTTTTTCAGGGATCATTGTCTCCTGAGCCCCACCTTCACACAAAAACAACGTGATAAACTGTACTGTGTGGCGTTTTGTACTTTTGTACTCATTGCTTATCGCTCTGGCATGTCCAATGACAAAATTTCGAAACTCAAGGTGGAACTCGCGTGTGCCTTGATATCAGCCAAGGCGACAATATCTAATTCAGATTATTACGAGCTCTAAAAGTTTGCTAATCTAATCACTTCGTGAACATTGCTTGCACACCCTGTATTTTCACTGAATTCGAAAATCGGCCAACTATCCGTATTGCATGCAATAATGCATGGATTAGAGAGTTGTTTGTGAGTCGGTGCATGGGGTGAGTTTATAAGCGAATCTGACATCATTTCGATTGTAATCTGGGAAACTATTACACGGCGATGAACTGGCCTAGTATTTGCTATGTGAATCATCGCCACTTCCATGTTTAAATAACACTTGATGAACTGATAAAAATTATCAATTATAACATCATCTCGAAGAAAAGACGCTTTGTTTGACAGGAAATCTAAACAAGTGAAATGATGAGTAAACACTAGACTTGGAAAGTAATACTTGTTTTATTCACACATGAGAAACAGTCATTTTATAAACAGATTAATGTGGGGTGTAAATTTAGTCACGAACTCACTGAGACCTACAGTGTTAAAAAAGGCTTTAGACAAGGCGACGCGCTGTCATGTGACTTTTTCAACATTTTCATTGGGAAGGAGTAGAGTAATCCGGTGCTGCATTCTAAGAACCGCTCTTCGCTTCGTATACTTGCATGGCCAGTGGGGCTTGGGCGCTAGCTTTTTAATTGAGTAATCCTTATGGTGCTCTTTTTAGCTGTATTCTGTCGATTGGAAATATATCCAGTAGAACCTCTGTGACACCTAAGCACGCAAGTCTATGTTTTCATGTTAACAATTTTAGGTTGGAGGGCTTTAGGCAAGCCTGTCACCATACTGCCAAGACAATAGCTGTGCACTGTGAACATCCACATGACTGTTCGTATGTTTTGGATCCCAATTTTTCCGAATATCTTCTTGCACAGTTATAGGGCGCAGAGCGCTTTCTTTGATATTAGGTCTCCATTTGAGTTTCCTGTCTAGGATTAGACCAAGGTATTTCACGCATTCCTTAGAGAAGGTATCGTGAAGGAAAATTGAAAGGCGAAATAGCTCATTTGTTGGTAAAAAGAATCAACTCTGTCTTTTGAGAGTTAATCATAAGACCGCAAGATTTTGCCCACGTGAGAAGGGTGCTACGAATAACAACGCAGAGTAACTCTTGCCACCCGCTGTTTCTATGGGCTCAAGACGCAATTGAGTAGTAGAGCCATCTGTCGAAGGACCAACCTGTCTTTATATAAGACCTTGATCATCCCAGTCCTGCTGTACGGCGCGGTGTCATGGACAATCTCACAAGCGGATGAGGAAGTCCTTGGTCTCTTCGAGAGAAAAGTTATGCGTGCGATCTTTGGTCCGGTTTGCGTTTGCGGTTTGTGGAGGAAAAGATTCTACCACGAACTGTTCGGGCTGTGCAGCGACATGAGCCTAGACAGCCGACTACGGATCCAACGACTAAGATGGCTAGCACATGTAGAGTGTATTGAGGATTAAAGGTGGCGCACCCAGGTGGACAAGGACCTCAACCAACTTAGCGTGTGACACTAGAGGCAGCTAGCCAGAGACCGTGCTAGGTGGAGGGGTATGTTGGTTGAGGCCGATGTCCACTCCGGACTGTAGCGCCAATTAAAGAAGAAGAGAAGGGTGGTTATTGTGCGGTCGACGAGGCCTTATCAAGAGCAAGTTTAATACCTGCGGTGTCTACATTATTGAAGGCTCCGTCGGTGTCCAAGAATTCGGCAAGGCCATATCCGTGGAATGCAGTTTCTATGCTTTTCAATATACACATGCTGTTCACGGGAGAAACTACTTTTTTGAACGTCTTCAGGATGAGCAAAAGGGGCCAACTTTAGGCCACCATGTCAAGTATTGAGATTCCTGTCAAAGGAGTCCAGGCTGACGAAGGGACTGTTCTCGCGATTAATCCATGTCCACCCCGAATACCACACAAGCAGAAAAATCTTAACATCTTTTCTTTCTTCCTTGTATGATGGTCCTTACCAGAGCCCCAAGAATCACTCCATTTGAAATTCTACACTTTACTCGAATCCAACTGGGAATAAGTTATTTTATTGCGAGGGAAATTGGTTAATAGATCTTTTTTTCTTCTTTTTTTCCAGGAAAGTCTTGGCGGTAATTCAAAAACTGTGATGTTAGCCACAATCTCACCAGCGAGTATACACATCGACGAAACTCTTGCCACACTGCGTTATGCTTGCCAGGCTCGTTCGATTGTGAATCGAGTCAAAGTGAACGAGGATCCGCATGATAAGATCATTCGCGAACTTCGCGCTGAGGTCGAACGTCTACAGGCGCTTCGTCAGGATTACGAACGGCAAAAGCGACTGTCAGCGACAAATAGTGCCCCGCCCAGAAAGATAATCATTGAAACATCTGTCGATGAGAGTGAAGTCGAGGCATTGCGCCAGCAATTGGCTGATACGGAAAAACAGCTGAATAGAGCTCAGAAATCGTGGATAGAGCGCTTGAAAGAGGCCGAAGATCAGCGAAAATCCGAGCTACGACTACTCAAACGAAAGGGCCTGGCAATGGAACTCTCGGCCGAACAAAAGCAAGCCTGCCTGATCAATCTAGCCGCGGATCCAATTTTGTCGGGCACTTTGTTTTATATCTTGCCAGCTGGTGTCGTAAAAATTGGTCGTACGAGGACGTCGGTGTACTGCAGTCAGCCGGATATTGTGTTGGATGGACCACTCGTTGGATATCATCACTGGTAAGTAAACAAGGCTTACAAAACATGTATACATATGTTTTCCAATGAAATAACGTATCCCTTTTCAGCACGATTGAGAATACAAGCGGAAAGCTGTACATAACCCCGGACAATGAAGAGTTTGAGACTTATCTCAATGGCGAGCTGGTGCATGGGAGACATCAAATGTTCCACGGCGATCGGTTGGTCATAGGCGGATCTCATTACTTCAGAATATCGAATCCATTCTGCAGTCGGCGAAGGAGCAAGAGTATAGTAAGTAGATTGTTAGCGAGATTTTTGTACGCGGCATTAGATGTAGCCTAGTCACAGGACTTACATCGTAACGTAATGACATAAGTTTGTTTGAATAAATCACTTGTGTAAACATTCATGTGGGTCTCCGTTCCGTAGTAAGGTAGTGCGTCGAGTGCTACGCTGAGGGTGCCAGGTTCGACACCCAAATTTGCCACGGCTCCACTTTTTTCGAGTCACTAACAATGCTCAAGGAGTAATCTTGTCCAGAAAAAGCTACTCAACTTGGCCGTTCAGAGTCGGCATTAAACTGTAGATGTATAGCACGCACAACACGAGTGTTAGGAGTTAGACCCAGGTCCGCCTCGGACTGTCGCGACACCCACATTTTTAAACATTCATGTGTTTGTTCAAGTAAGAACCCACTCCACCACATTTTCTGTACATCCAGCCAGAACTTAGATCGGTTCGCAGGTTTCGACGCCACCCCTGCTTGCCAATATAAATAATCCATAACATTAACCTCCTTTGAACTTAATCCATCAGCCTACTTCTAATCAGCACTAATTGACCATTTAATTTTATTTCCTTTAGGTAGTTGACTTCCAATTGGCACATCAAGAAATTCTACAAAAACAAGAAGAACAATTGCGTCGCGAGTTAGATGAAGAAAAACGAGCTGCGCTCTCACAAATTGAACTGGAACGTGCAGCGAACGAACGCAATTACAAAGAACGCATGGAAATGCTGGAACTTGAACAATTCAAATTTAAATGCAACAAAGAACTGCTCGAGACTGAGAAGCGAGCCCTGGAAGAAAAGACAATTGATGAACAATTTGAATACACACCTTCATACAAATCTACTCTATTAGATGATATCAATAGAATTATGCAGCATCCAAGTGAGGAGAGTCTTCATAAGACACAACTCATGGTGAGTATCGTTCGGGTACTTGTTCAATGTAGGCACGTGGCTTGAATGGTCAAGTTCCGTGAGTTGGGGATGTTCTAGAAAACAGGCCATAATTGAAAAAAAAAGTTAATTACAAATATTCCTGGTTAGTATGCTAATCACGTTGTTTACTCGTGGTTTTTCTGAACACCTGCATTTTAGTTGAGAAAAGCAAATAAAAATCGGTTCACACTCCATAATTAGTTCAATTGTGCGAGGTCAAGTATTCAAATTATGAAGAGCTGAAATGTTTTTGTCGAATAACAACAATTAGCCCCATATTCAAGAAGCACATGTTGGGAATTCAACTTTCTACGACTTATGGTATTCAATGTGGAAACAAGTTAGAGGTTATGCTCCATTTTTATGTTTCAAGTCGCCAGAACTTGCATAACCTACAAGCTTCGTATGTGCCATCCCATCCGGATCGTAATCCCCAACGTGTATGAATGTGCACGGCTTTGTGACATGCCGTATCTGAAGTATTGTTTGAAGGGTGTTCACTAAGATCAGAGTTCAACTAGATCATTGAGTTTTCCCATCTTCTCAAGAATTACAATTCATGGATACAACTACCATGCACCCGCTTCTACTGCACATATGGTTATGTGCTAAATTGCCCCTGGTCCACACTTCCGTTTGTCTTATCTTTGAATACACAGACGCACAATTTTATCTTAAGAAAACATTTTAAATAATAGCTTCCAAATCATATCGGATGTTCCTTAAACACAGCCCACTTATCACTCAATTGTGCAAATTTACTTCACAAGCAACTGATACAACTTTACCCATTTGAGCACTGGAACGTGATCAGCGCACTATCATTCTTCACTTATTTGTTGCCAACGAATCAATCATCAGTGCCTCTTATCGAATTTGTACTCAATTCTGTGTTTGTTGAATCTCTTCTCTTCTTGTGGAAAATAACCTATACCCCGTCTCTTTCTCAGGTCAAAGAAGCCACACAGAGATGCCGAAATCTGGGCCTTCAACTAGACTTCAAACAATCGCAGATGTTGGACGAATTTGGAATATTTCGTGCAGTTGTTCTTATCCACGATCGAGAAAATCGACGGAAAGCGGAATGGCCAACAGCGCGACTAGACGTTTGGCTAGACATGATCCGGGACAATGAAGTGGACCAAAAAGATGTATTCAAGTGTATCGACATTGAGTGGCAACCGATGGATGAGAATTTAGACGAAACCCTTAGCGATTCATTGAATTCCAGTCGCATTTCGCTTAATCTCAGTTTGGTGAAGGAGGTAATAATGAAGCAACCATTTCAGAAAATCCAGAACATTTTCACATCGAACAGCAGTAATAAAAAGGAAAATCTGACCAAGTCTGCGGTTCTCAATTGTTCACTGCGGAATACAAAGAAGATGCTCACATACGATGAAGACGAGGGGACGCCCGGCGAGGAGAAAACTTCTCCATCTGTTGCTGCGGACTTCAATAGTTGTGCCAATATCCATATTAGGGATATTCACCGGTCAGCATTAAAACTGAAAAAGCTATGCGAACGCTTTGCTTCGGATGAGAATAAATCAAAGAATATCGGAGAAGTTGCGACAGTTGCACAGGTTCGCAAGTCAATGGAACAGTTGGATAGCGTATTGCATGGATTACGTTTGACGCTAAGGGAGAATGTTTACAGTGAAATTTCCCCCTCAAAGACACCAAAGTCCGTTAGATTTCTTTTAGACTGAACACTATGTATAGGTTTTTTATTTTAAATGTAAGGTTAGGTACCTGAGGCGTATGGTACTTGCTCTTTTTATTTTTATGTGAATATTGATTACTGTTGATTTTTCTGTGTCTCTATAAAATTCTTAAAGATTTGATAAATAAATGATATTTAAATGAACCGTTAGAAGGATTTTTTTTTAAGTATGCAAGTGTGTATCATGTTTAGTCTTTTAGACTTACAGATTACTGTAGCGTCTTCCAGGCGGGAATTACGGTTATTCGTGAAGCCGCTGTTGATTGGGGCGAAATCGATCGGAGCATCGTGATTAACATGGTCAAGCAGCAATTATGACTCGAATGATCATTTTTGAGATCAAAATTTGTAAGACTCCGCCATATGTCACTTAACAAGATATCAAGACATTGCAGCCGTTAGGTGTGCTGGGTTCCTAGGCATAGAGATATCTCAGGAAACTGAAGCAGATGACCTAGCCAGACACGGAGCAATAATCATTGGAGCTGAAGTTGAAAACATATGGGTACCAATAGAAACTAAAACAAAAAAAAAAACCGCGGATCGGCGTGCCCGTGAAAGATGGAATATATCTGAAAAGGATATCAAATCAATCTGAGCATTCGTTCGAAAAACAAAATGGTTGCAGGAGTAACTGGCGGTAACTGTATATAATGGACCCCTGGGTCTAAGTGAATCGACTTTCAATGGAAGCCTCATTACCTAACCTAAACTAACGTTTATGGTGGGCATGGTAGGTACGAAGTGGCATTAATGAACTTAGGCAAAAATAGGTCCATTGAACCGCCACGTGGGTGTTTCAAATTGGAAAGAATTGCCGTCGACAGCCAGTTAGTTTTGTCAACAAAATTTACAGTACCAGTATTTTGCCGATGTCGCTTAGAGTATCATAGAAGTAGGGGTTATAGTGGCTTTCCTAGCAGAGAAGGTGGTGTGTACAGTCCTCCTCATCCTCGTCTAGGCATCTTCTACAGAAGCCGTTAGAGAATAAGCCTACCAAATTGACCAATCAAAGGACGGCATTTACGTTATTTCATGAATAACCGTCAAAAATTCATGAATATCTGTCAAAAAAGTACTCAAATTCGTAGTTGGACCATGGGGCAATCAGTTGTGAAGTCGGCTATCTCTGTAATACTTCATTTCTGGTTTTGAGGTTCGACAAGCCATGTATGTCAACCAGCTGACATTAATTTTCTGGGCGTAAAATTATTGACCTGTAACTTGAAGGTAAATATAGGGGTAGGTATACTATAGGGGTTTCTGTCAACTGGAAGTCTAAGGGCGCGTTTTGCGAGTTCATCAGCTTTGCAGTTTCCCAGGATGACCTGGCAACCAGCCCAGGCAAATGTTGAACTGTTCGGATGTGAGAGAGATGCGCGGCAGTCGATTGCTATTCTAGTTAGGGATTTAATTTCTACTTCGCTATTCGTAAAGATAGCGATACCTTATCCATCACGAACGGATGCGTTCAAGTTTAGAAACTCTGAGAAAGCTTCTCTGTGTAAAAGTTTATGGCTTTACAGAAGGGTATGGTGCCGCCGTACCACAGGACTATATCCGGAATCAGGGTTTCCAAGGTTTTTCTCTGAGAAGTGTATGTTTTGTTCGTGGAGGATTTTTAGGTTTCCAAAGTCGTATCACACATTTGTGGGCATGCCTTTAGACTAGCTGCGCAGTTTGTTGCTGTTTGCTTACCAAAAAATTAAAAAATATGTATAAATATTGTGGTCGTACAACGTGACGTACTCAAGTTGGCAATTGATCATGGCCAGATAATCGGCGTATGAAGTTCAATCGCATAGCACTGTTCCTTGTCAAACATGTCGTCCACAGATCGCATCCGAACAAAGCATAGCATTGTCGTTGTTTTTAATTTATTTGCAAAAGCTTGTGTAAGTATATTTGAACTATAACAATAATAAATTAATAACCACAGTATGAAAGCATCGTTAAATTGCAAGTTTGAATCGACATTTAAATCACAGAGTGTACATATTTCATCTTTGTGCAGCAGTAAATCAAACGTCTTTCTCGTCCAAAGTTGAATTCAAACCAATAACCCAATTGCAAAACTGTCCGTCCTTCAAATTCACAAAGTCAGCTATAAACACATTCACCGTTGGCTTCTCCGTGTTGTCGAATGGTCCTGGTTGCTGAGCCTGGATCCAGGGGCACAGTTTCTTATCCACTTTCTTTGCACTGCTCCGAAGTGACGACAAGAACCTAAAGTGATAATAGTTATTTCATAATCCTTTCAAATTGATTGATGTAAATGCGAACCTAAAGCCAATGTATCTCGGAGACGGCGTTATTATACACTGAGACACGTAGCCCCTGTAAGGAGGTCTTGTCAACAGAGCAGCATCCAAGAAATACTGAAGCTTCTTTGCACTGCAAACATTTGGCCATGGCGTTTGCCAACTCATGCTTGGCCAAAAGTTTCGCGGAGTATCTTTAGTACGCCAACGATAGATGATTATAGCTTTCTTACCCTCTGCATGGCATCTATTAAGAGTGCACTGCGAAAGTGGTCCGTCGTCTCTCGTGTACAATGTGATTCCGAACATATGTATAAGTTGGTCAAGCAATTTCTTATGGTGTTCCGGTTCCATTGCGTAGAAGTGTTGGAAATCTATTATGATGAACTCTTTAGGATGCGAATGTATAAAGCGTATAATGTCGAAGAGTGGAGAGAATATTTCCATCGCGTACAATCCATGACAAAAGTAGAAATTTCCGTTATTTTGACAAACTCGCAAGTCGAAATATCTTGATTGAAGAACATCCTGCGGTCAGTTTGTGCGAACAAATGTTTAATGATTTACCTTACTCCCAGGCTGAGTTGCTCATTGACATTAGCTGACTGTGTGATAGCCCATCGCCTGACAAAGCATGGCAGTATGACATTGATCCTTCGTGCGGCAGTCTCACAGTCGGGGGCGACCTTCGATTTGGACGTTATGCCATATGTCATGGAGTTGTGGGATCCTAAGAGAATTCAGAATTAGCGAATGTGTACATTTCTGTGAGGAGTGAAGGCATTCACCTGGTATTGCAATATTGATTATCGGCAACTCTCTGGCGGTCGATGACAATGTGCCCATCCAGTTTTCATTTGACATTTTTTCTTGCATTCGTTTGGATCTAGAAAACAAAAAAAAAGTTGAACAAAACTTTCCCTTATGAGCTCAAGAAAAAGAAATATTATCGCAGGAAGGTTGGTGAACTTGGACTAAGGTAACTGCATATTTTGTCCGTTACAAACATCACACAAAGAGGAAGGCGAAGTAAGTTTCCGTTGTGTTTTGTTGTAGATATCCGATGTTAAATTTAATTTGCTTCCAGCATAATTGTGTTCTATGAGCACTTTAAAGGTACTTGCTATATGAAGTTGAAATATGGAGTATCAGATTCCCTGATTACGGTAGTTTTTTTCAAGCGTAGGTACAGTACAGACAGTCAAGCAATTTCGGCAATTGCAATCAAGTCCAAGCTAAGGTCGCATGCCGCCGCGAAGAGCTTAAGGTTCTTAGAACGCAGCACTCGATTACTCTATGCTGGGTTCCATGGGTCATAGGGACATAACCGGGAATGAGGGAGCAGATGAACTTCCGAAACAGACCCATCCCCGGCAATCCCATGAATTGATGCACCTCTCGAAGACATCAAGGACTTCAGTGGACGACAAAACCATGGTGTTAGCAACGATAAGTGGAAGTCTCCAACCGCATAAGGCCCAGGTTCAAGAGCGAAAACCGACAAGCTCTTTCAATGCACCACTAGGCTGCTGGAGATGGTAGTCTAAGCGCTAACTGGTCATGATCATCTGAGAACACAAAAAGGAGACTTACCCATTACAACATACGCAGAGGCTGTGGGCAAGAAGAAGAAATAGAGAACACTCTTCACTATTTGTCAGTGCCCCTGTATCTGAGCAACAGTGCCAGAATCTCTAGCAGAAATCTAGGAACTAGCCGCTAACCCACTAAAATCTATGCATAGGCTCGTCAGGATTTCCAGATGGCTGAACTAAGCAGGTACAACAATATCTGAAGAAGACGAGTAGGAACTAGGAGGTTAACATCCTCCATTTGCATCACAATGGGCCCAGCTGGACCTGAGTGAGACATGGCCCCCACACTGTGGATTGCATCTTAGGGAGAGTACCTACCTCTGCATATATTTCGTTCTGGATTTAGAGTGTTCAATATTATTGTTGTAATCTTGTATAAAGCAATGATGATTACTTCAAACGGTCTTTGTATTTGTTTCAGTGTTCAAAGCGGCATAAAAGAAGTTTTCCACGGAAACGATACGATCAGGAAGGAAGGAAGGAAAGAAGCTGTTTGAGGAAAGCGGATACTATAGTAAAAGGACATGATTTGGAAGAATTTAGAGAATAGCATTCTCTCAGAAATTGTTCGTGTTTGAAATGGCCAGGCGTACAAACGGAAAGACAATAAAAACATTGAAATTGAATATTCCTGTACACAATTCAATTTAAATGTTAAATAGAAAATAAATATAGCACATGTGTATATTCAGGAATGTGTCTAATGAGAATCTTCGACATTTCAAGAAAGAATACAATGTAGACTAACAACAAACCCAAACGATAATTATTCAAAACATTCAATTTATGCGAGTTCATCCCATCGCACACAAGCACACTGCCATCGACATGTACGTACACAAATAGCTTCGAAAATAAAAAAATTACACTCTTTAGTAGAAGTGAGGTGTGGACTCCAAATGACCTTGCTGCCTCAGAATCTGACGTCATTTCGGGATAAGTTCCATATATGATTGCAATTTTCAAAGGTTGATGAGCCCAAAATGGTAAAAAGTTTCAAGTTTGCATCCAGACGAAAGCTTTTCCAAAGCAACACAGTGCATATCACAATGCAGAGCATATCTATAAAAATAAGAGCTATAAATAAGTTCAGCCACCCACCTTCAATATTTGAATCACTTATACACTGGATCACACTGGATATGGAATTTGTCATTCACAAAATAATATACTTATACATCCTCAAACACTTTTGCAAAATAGTACTTTACAAAATAAATTAAAACTGCCTCCAACTTTGGAGATAAAATGTAAACAAATTTATGTTGATAATTTATGGAAATCAAATGGCATGAAATGTCAAAAGTGCTGACACGTTTGACAGATCGCAAGTAGACTACACAAATTGAATGGAATTGGCAGCACTGTGAAAACTTCAAATTCAATTTGACAGTTTGAAATTTGCATCGGAATTTTTTAGGGGGCTCACAAGATTGGATATTTTTTGATTATAAACTTGGAAAACATTTAGGAAAAATGGATGTTTACGAATTTGATAAATGCTTGCTCGATCGCCTACAGGAGTCAATGGATGTTTTGAGCTGGAAGGATGGTGTCATCCCCGCTTCCAGGGTGCGCCTCGAATGGTCCTACTACATCGAGATCCAAATTGAACCAGCGGGTGAGTAAGATTTTAGAAAGGAATATGTTTATTTATTTATTATTTTAATTCGTAAGGCTGGCAGGGGCTATGGAAAATACCCAGAGTCATCTGCGAAGAGTTGAATCTTCGTTATCCAACAGTTGTCTTCGGCATGGTGGAACAGGTCCTTTTCAAAGAACTCAAAGCGATCTTTCTCATAATGGCTGTTCAAGATGACGATGTGCATCTACCAGAGAGGCAAGAGGTGAATCTGGAAGACTTGTGGCCGACATTAATGCAGGAAAACTCAGCCATTAATATTGAACGAACAGCCGATTGCATCGATCGTTTAAGATTTTTCTATGCTCATGTATGGATGCCGTGGGATAATGACAATGACGATGACTTAAATTGGGTGGAAAAACATCTGGAGTCAAGGATTCGGTTTTGTTACGATCTTAAGAAGAAAAGCATGAAACGATCCCTGGCCGCACACATAAGAACACTGTTGGCTGAAGCCAGATACATACAACAGCGTAGAGAATATTTAGAGATCGGTCTGAGCGACGATGAAGAGTTAAACGACACACTCGATAAGACCCAAATTACTGACCTGATGCGTCTGCATTTGCGCTTGACAATGATCAAGAGCGAGATCGAAATGCTGGAAAACCCAGAAATGAGAAAGATCTACGAAGAGATCAAATTCGATGACGAAAAGTATTTAAAGCATGGCTTGGAGGAAAAAATTGACGCACAAAAATCAATTGCGTACATTGTAACGGCGCCTTTCAAATTTGAGAAACAAATGCAATTTATGAAAATGGCTGGACAGTTCGTTGGCGATGATACCCTCATGCAAATGTGCCCTTCGTTGCAAGTAAGTACGCTTATCTGATCGGAAAAACATCCTTTGCACATCCTTGACTTATTACAGGACGTTCTCAACATATGCAACGCCTCAGACAGTATCTACCTGCCACCAGGTAGTCATTCAATCAAATTTCTCGAATACCTGAATGATGATGGAACCATTTTCGGTCTGTCGGGAGTTTCCGCGATGTCAACGAGCGATAAGTCCAGCGAAGAGGACGTCACCATTATGTCGCCAGATGACGATAGCATTTTGCTGGTGTTTGATGGTAACTTCAACTTGACCAATCTGACACTAGATTGTCGCAATATTCGATCGGGAATCCTTGTCAAAAATGGGAGAGTTGTGCTCAAGAACTGCAGAATTATCGGTGACGGCAAGTCATCAACTCAGCAGGGGATTATGTGCTCTGGGACCTCAGAATTGCACCTGGAGGACTGTGTTCTGGAGGATTTTTCAAACGGTTTGGTAACCAGTGATACCACGTCAGTCACTATGCAAAATTGCAAAATCATAAACTGTCGAATTGGAATCGACGTTGGCAGCAACTCAACGATCCACTTTGAGAAATGTATGATCTCGAAATCAAAGAAATGTGGAATATACTTCGAGGCAAACTGTTTAAACAATAAAGCCGAGGGAAAGACGTTAACGCTGAACTGCTTGGATGATTTGACGCAGTGAGTTTGTGATGCACACTTGTCTCGGCCGAAGCTTGAACTTTATTTGCAGGTACATGTGTGAAGCTCTTCCCTGGTATGGCGAGTGTAACTTTAAGGACTGTCGTGCAAATATCTGCGTAATGAACGAGAAGGAAACGGGATTTCCAAAGACTCTGGAGTGTATAATTTCGGAGAGCAGTGAGCGGGATTTGAAGAAGATTGAACTGGGCCCACTGCGAATTGATGATGAAATTATTGAAATAGATGACTCTGTGGTCGAGATAAATTGCGATACTGACTGATAACCAGTTTTTAAAACGCACATTTTGCCTTAAATTTTTATTTAACTTAAAAGAAATATATAATATTCAGATTTTTATTTTGTACATTTACGACGGCTTGTTGGCATTGCCTTTAATTTCGTGAGGTTTTCTAATGGATCACTTCACTTAAAATTGCTTCTATGGGAATCACTCATTCGATGATTGAAATCTAGTCACAAACTATGTCCAACTGCTGCCATAGAAGTGCTATTGGAGCTAAATCCCTTGCATCTAGTGCGCAAACAAAACAATCAAGAGGATGGCAAAAGAAGGGATTATATCGAGACAATTCGATGCACTAGTCAAATAGCTTCCACTCGTAGCCATTCCGAAAGGTGACGGGATAAGAAATTTCAGTTTCGAAAGGGGCTCAGCACCAAAAAGGACTGAAGCCATGAATCCATAGTCCACAGGCTGAGAAGCAATGGTATGTTATACAGATGGATCAGCAACTGATGAAGAAACAGGGCAGGGGTATTTGGACCACACACAAAGTACTACGAACCCACGGGCAAACGATATCTTTCATCCAGAAATCAATGCCATAGACAGATGCGTTGAAATAAATCTTGACAGGAACTTTACCAACCTCGACGTAGCAATAATGTCAGACAGTCGTACCGCTATCTTGGCACTAGACTCCTAAACCATCAAATCCAAGCTTTTGTTAGAATGCCTACAGAATTTAAACTCTGCTGGCAACCTACCTGACCATACAGGGATAGAAGGCAATGAATTTGCCGACTAACTCGCTAGGAAAGAGGCATAGAACCTTTTATAGGCCCCGAACCATTCTGCGTTGTAGGGGACCATGCCTTCAGGGAAATGGAAAGAAGAAACCGGGCAGATACCTGGAACAACACTCACGGCATGAAGCAGGCCAGGAAACTCTTGTGTCAAGAAAGAGATTTGAGACATGTATCAAGATGAACAAGAACCACTTCCGTATCCTAACAGGAGATACTTGATGATACAATCAGAGTACTGTCATTGGAATTTAAATCGGAAAGAGAAGCAAAGAGAACACTGGAACCAAGGTTAATTTTTTATAATAACAGGTTCACGTTTTATCCAAACAGTTTTTCAATTGAAGATAAAAAATTGCATAAGTGGCATCTCAACATTCTTGAGTTATCAAAGTACACGAACTCAAGTGAAACACCTGGTCTACGCGGATTATGTATGCTTACTTTCGCATAGGGTAATGGACCTCCACGAAATGACATCAAGCGTGGAGAGGGAGGCGCACATCGTTGGGCTGAAAATAAACACACAGAAAACAAAAATGATCTGTCTTGGATGGACATGCGCGCAAATATACATTGCTGGGCAACCGGTTAAGACAGTAAAGGAACTGCAGTACCTCGGAAGTGCTGTATCAATCGACGAACTGGATACTACTCAAAGAATCGCGAGGCCAAAAATCCCCATTCGGTATGTTATCCAAAATCTGACATAGCAATGTAATCAGCATGATCTACAAGTTGGGACTGGTCCGCGCCAACGTTTTATCCTTACTCCTTTATAGATGCAGTGCGTGGAGAGTGACCACCACTATCACGAGAAAGTTACAAACATTCGTCAATGGATGCCTACGTAACATATTGTATTCGAATTTTCTGGCCCGAACGTACGTCTAATGAAAATCTTTAAGAGAAAACGAGCCAGGAACCAATAGGCAACGGTATTTGCAACGGTGGCAGTGGATCTGTCACGCAAAGCTAACCGTGCTATGCAATGGAACCCCTTAACACAAGAGAAGACCTGGCAGGGCAAAGATAACTTGGCCCAGATCGATGTAGAATGAAGCACGACAGTTGGGGAGAATTGAGGCACATTGCCATAAAGTGGAACGCGATGGCGCGTACACGTAGTTGATGCCGTACACCCCACGAGGAGATGCAGGAACTTAAAGATGAAATTACAATTGTAATCTAGTCATAACAACCCGTCTCTATTCATGCATTCCATGGTTTAAGACGAATTAAAGAAGTCTTTGTTTAAAAAAAAACAAATCTATAAAAAATATACACATATATTACACACTTCATGCTATAATCATGAATATAAAGCTAAACTTACACCAAACACAAATCACAGTTTAACATTCAATAATTATTAGTAAGCTTCCTTGACTATCTAATTGTGTGCGTAAAAACTTATAGTCGTCATTGCTTATGAATTACCTTATAGTAGTCGGATATGGATGCTTGTTTTTTGATTGGCAAAAAGTGCTCCTTTCTATACCACGACAATGGCACATCGGGGCACTTGGTTTGATCCTTCCCTAGAGGCACAGTACTTATGACTTCTTTGGGCATAAGAAATCCAACAAATCTTCGCATTTCATCGTGACTAGAATGCTCGGAATACTCAACACCAATAACGTTCACTTCGCCTCTGTATTGCGGTTTTGAATTCTTCTCCCAGCCACTGGGTCTTATTGCGAAAATCATGTCAAATTTATCGCTGTAATCCTGCCAATACTCTTGTATTCCCTTATAGCCTATCTTCATAAGGGATACTACATGCATATCAGCGTCGCTGGCGGTTTTAACCAGCCTTTGCAAGATTTCTTCATTGTCTATTGCCCGCATCACCTTCATTCGCTTGTCATCCGTCCACACTTTGAAGTCAAATACCTTGGCAATTTGTGACCAGCATTTTTCCTTGCCCACTAAATAAGCACCACATACGTATAGAATTCGTTTTCCTTCGTTCCTCTCCTTGAACTCTTGTATGAGCTGTATGGCTTGGAATATGCTTTTCGTTTGTGACTGGAAGGAATACTTGTTCGATATGTACGTCGTGTCCAGGTAGAGAATGTCAATGTTTTTCTTCATAAGATGCCTATTATGTTCCATTTCTTGGGATGCTCGAAAGTCACCAGTGTGCAAAATGCGCTTACCACAAGGTAACTGGAAAAGAAGCATCACCGCGCCCGGACAATGGTTGGCATCAATGGGAGTTATTTGAACGCCATCAATTGTAAATGTCCTATCAAGGTAAAAGATGTTTACGAACTTCTCATCGACAGGGATGAATTCTCGCATTAAGTTGGCGGTGATTTTCGATGTGTATATAGGCATGGAGAATTTTTTCGTAAGGCCAATGTAGTGGTCTGCATGAAAATGTGTTAAGAAGTACACTGTAACGCCTTCAATTCGACCAAACTTAAATGCATCCACAGCGAAAGTTGTGCCTTCAATGACTTTATATGATGGGCATATCGACTTTTCTGAATTTATTGTCCTAGGTCTTCTAACCAGTTCAGAAGGTTTACATTTCTTATTTTCCAATTCTTCGTCGGAATCTGAGCACAAGTCAACTGTCTCCGGTATTGTGACTGGGCTACTATTTCTATTAGACATTTTTAAGGTTTTTACATTGATTGGCTCCTCTGCGGTCGGAATTAATTTTCTTCGCAGTGGCTTCCTCTTGCTTTCTTGAGTGACTCCAGTTTCAATAGATAATATTCCATCGCCACTTGTACTTTCCAAAGGTTTTTGTTTTCTTGGAGCCATTTTAACATGTGAACTTGTGGGAAAGTACGAATCTAATTTGGTTTGAGCGTCTGAAATCTTCTTCAACTTCGTTGTTGAAGATGTAATCCTGCTTGTTTTGGTTACAGTGTCACTTTTAAGCGTGGACACAGGCCCTTTTTTCGTTGTCGTATTTTTTGTATTGTTTTGTGAACATTTTTTAACTGGAGTGACTAAGTCGTCATCAGTAAGTTCCAAACAGTCAGGGGGTTTTAGGTCGGCTTCATTTTTAATTACGGGTTTCAAAGAGGCTAGAGGAACAATTGTATTCGGTACAGTTCCATTTTTCTGCGTGCATACAGGCCCTTTTTTCGTAGTAGCCCTTTTTGCAGTGTTTTGTGGGCATTTTTTAATTGGAGTGATCAAGTCGTCATCAGTAAGATCCAAGTAATCAGGTGGTTTCCGGTCTGGTTCATTGTTAACTACAGTTTTGGATACAGTGTCATTTTTCTGCTTGGACACAGACGCTTTCTTCACCGTCGTCCTTTTACCATTCTTAATGTTCTGTGAACATTTTTTAATTGGAGTGACAAAGTCGTCGTCAGAAATATCCAAACATTCAGGTGGTTTCAAGTCTGGTTCAGTTTTTACTACAGCGTCCGGTGAGGCGAGAGGAACAATGCTGTTGGGTGGCAAAAGTTCACCGATGCTTTTAACACGAAACTGCCCCTTACGACTCATGTTGAAAAATCTCTTCTCGAACTATGGAGTAGGCGTTGCTGTTGTGTACCTGCAGTGTAAACAAAGCAAAGATCAGTTACTTCACGATTTGGTAATAATCAAGTAAAATTCACGTACTGAATGTAATTATTTTGGCGGGAAAATGATTATTACAATGAACAGTGATTGTTTTGATGTGCATGCGCTATACGATAGAATTTGAAAAGTTCACTGTTTGCAAAAGATTGCATTCAAAGCAAGAAGACAATTTAGATATTAACAATCAAGTAGCTACAAAGTTTTGCAGTGTGCGGGTTACTCGAATGTAAACATTTTTATAAGTTATCACTAATTCGAATAAATATCCAATTAATTGAAAGATGACAATGCAACCAGGCTCAAGTTCAAGGTCAGCCACCGTGTATGCATTACTCCCTTATCATCTACCAAAACCCTAACATAAGGTTTTTTGTGATATCCACTGCATACACATAAACACAGTAACTTTTTTTTTAATTTGTTTGCAGCAATTCGAATCTCTTGGTTGAACCCTATTCACATGAAATACACAATAATCATGCAGACGAATCCTTTATTAATTCTTTATACTGACAGCACCAATTCAAAATGTTCTCAATGAACTTTGAAATCCGATTGAGGCATGAAATGTTGACAAAATGTGTTTCGAAATTTCACAACAGGTATTAGAAATCCCTTGAATGCAGATTAGAGTCTGTCATAGAAATAAAATACACAGAGATATTTATCTTTCCAGTGGAAAGCCCCTGCTCCATTGCATTTAACAAATTTTGACGTTTGTGCTCTAAAGTCGCACATCCTAGTTTATTCTCACTCATACCTGCAAAGGACTTAGAGGAACGCCATGTTCATAAATTTGCCCACAGTATTGTCATAAATTACGGGGATCGAATATGATGTCAATAATGTCCATGATTGGATGTAGTTGCTGGAAAATGTTCGTTAAACTTAAAAGAATTATTATTGTTGGCTTTTGATAAGACAACACTAAAAGTCGTAAAAAGATGCTACTTTACACTTAAATTCTGGCCTTTCATTTAAGTCATTGTTGTCTTTCAAATCTGACATTCAAACATTAAAGGTACGTTGCCATTTACAGAACTGTCACTATTTATGCGTGTTCAGAAACTATTTAAAACTAAAAAAAAATTAAATTTTTTTATCAATACATATATGCATAAGTTTCGTGATCTTCTTCAAAAAATAAAATGGTGCACGTACAAGTGTTTTAGGGCACACAACAAGCACAACACGATTGCTCATTGCAGAAGCTAAGCTTAGATTCGTATCGAAATGAAGAGCTGAATAATTGAAATTTTTAGTGTATACTATTTTAGTCATTAGTACGGATGTAGTATTCGCCTCCGTCATTTAGATGGTTTAACCAGAAATGAAATATTACAGATGTGCCCGACTACTACCTCTCTTGCCCCTTAAAATGTTTGACAACTGTTTTACATAACGTGTTCTTAAATCAAAGTGACCAATCAGAGGACGGCATTTAAGTTTTTTCGTGAATAACAGTCAAAAATTCATGAACACACACCCTCCGAACAACATACCCATGTACGTTACATGGAAAGTACATGGATTCCCACTAAATTCATGAATCTGCCGCTTTTTTCCCACAAAATTCATGAATCGGCCGCCATATTGTGGTGAATTGACGAGCGTTGTAAATGTATAAGTGAAATACAAGGGATTACCACTACATCTTCGTTGTGGGCTAGGGGTAAAAATGGCCGAAGTTGGATATCTCTATCATCCATTATCTCTGCCATTATCTCTGGCTCTCATGGACGGATGAATTCAACGGGACTGCAACGAAGTTTATCAGAAACCGCAAGGTTTGCAGACCCTGAAAATGTATGGCGAAACCTGGTAGGTAAAATTGATGAAACCTCACGGTTTCGTTGGGTGGGAACGTGGTATAGGAGTAAAGAATGTCAACTTAAGCACAGAAAAACAGTTTTTAAAAGCCTATCTTAAACGACACATTTATTGATGAAATTACGCCCAGTCTTGATCTTGAAAGAGCTCTTCGTTCATATGATCAGTGCCAAATGCATGAATAAAATTGCGTTGATTTAACAATAAGTAAAGTATAAACAACAAATACACCAATATCGAGTAAATGCCCACGCTCTTCCTTAAACGAAAGTTTGTGCACAAGATGGCAAAGCAAAATACGAAGTGATGAACACAAGTGAACCAGGTACACGTTTGACCCACATCTCCAGCTCGTGTCTAAATAATAATAGAATTATGATTAATTATTTAAACAAAGTATTCCTTACCGATGCATATACACTCCGGTTTTCAATGGCTTGTTTTATAATCTGTGCTCCAATTGAAAATACCATGTCTAGGATATAATAATAACAAATAAGCACATATGTGAAGTAAAATGTTTTGATGGGCTTACTAAAAAGAGGCGCCATTAAGAATCCTACAAGCGGCAGAGCATTCAATTTCCAACGTGTCATTGTCAACCATCCAATTACTTCTGCAAATTCAAAGGATTCACCATTTATTTCATATAGATTACTTGTACCCCATTATTATAAGCATTCATCATTCAAAGTGTTTTAGTTTGACTACAGTTGAGTTTAAGAATATATTCATGATAAATAAATAACGATGAAGCTTTTGTGTCTTAACAATAACTAAGTAAATAGTAAACAAAGAATACCATCTGTACATAATCTTTATCAAAAAAAAATGTTTGCTCACCAGGAACACAATCACCCCACGATAGAAGTGTACACCCAATCACAGTTCGCTTAAGACCCACAATATTCCCAATTAGTAAGAGAATTGTGTTAATTTCTGCTTCGCAAAAACGTATTGCCCAAATTTCAAATACGAACCCGTAAAATGCTAGGAGCTGAAATCATAAGCTTAAATGTTTTGAAACTAAGTTCATATATCTTACTCTTAGAAATCGAGGTGTATCGGTGCGTGTGAAACACAGAAACAGACTTGAACAGAGACCGCCAGTCAGTAGTGTCAGAATGTAGTAATCATCATTGCGTATAGCAATAAAATAGTACAGCAACGGAGAAAGCAACAAGTTAATTGCGATCAGAAGTCTGGACCATCCATTCCCAGCAGCCATCGGATGTACAATAGGACACACTAGTTTAATTGGAACTGCAAAATAGAACTAAACTCCACACTAAGTGATGAGTGTCAATGTTCGCGTTGCATTACTTACGCCCAATATCAGAATAGCTTTTTGCCAACGAGCTAAGTGACTGAAGTTATATTTATTGTAAGCATTAGCAACCAAAAGGAATTGGCGGAAAACGCCCAATCTAAGGGGGTCCGGCACACCGGGCAAGAGTGGAAACGGAATATAAGTTATTTCCTTGGTCAACTCTAGATTCTTTCTTTCCTCGTCTGGCATTTCTCTGGTCACAGCTCTCCTTCTCGCTGAAAGAAAATAATATTCAAGATGAATCCCATGAATCCTGGCTGTCGTATCTTACCCTCTTTTGTAGAAAAGTGTTGAAGATAGACGAGATAACATAGAGCTGGATAGAAGACCATACCAAAGATACCTTCAAAAATACTCGTCTGTTGGTCTTCATTCACCACCACTGTATACAATACAATTATTCCGAGGGCAAAAAGTATGGAATCGCGAATGAAGAACGTGCCATACATTGCAAACGGGGAATTGTATATTAGCAAGCCACTTTGAAATGCCCTCAGGTATAAACTGATACCCATCATTTCATTGACCAGCAATTCCGTATCCCCCTGGAATTGTATTAGTGTGGCAAACATATCTGGAAGTCCATAAAATAGGATCAACACGGTAGCTCCAGCATTGTGCTGACTTAACTCAAATGCTTGAACCAGATAGAGCATGTTCGGTATTCTAGAAGTGCCAATGAGAACTTGTTTGGTTGCAAAAATTATAAATTAACTAACACGAGCAAGGTGAGAACCGACAAGAATAGCATATAGGATAGGCAAATCACAGCAAGGATTAGCATGGCTTTCGGGAGTGTGACGTCTATGTGATTGGGCAAGTCACAGAATATGATTTTGCCATAGTTGAACATCGTTACTCCTTCGGTACACGGCACTGTAACTGAAATGTACTTACAGCGGTTGCCTGGCTCCACTTTATTGAAGAAGCGACAACTATTCTAAAACAAAAAGTATGTGTTCGTATTTGCAATCTCCATTGAACAACAGATCTATGTACATACCTCATCTACCCCTCGTATGTAATTCTTATGAGCTTCGTAATGGGCCGACGAATTCAGTATTGATCCGTTCATTTTTGAAAATTCTAAAGGTCCCCACTAAAACAGGACGAATGAGCAAAATCAGCAGGCTCATCAGCAGCTTCAAACTCTTCTGACAACTTTTTCAGCGGTTGCGTTTAGCAACACTTTCGGTGTGTTTTTCAGAGACCTCTAGACCTAAACCGATTTATTAATGCACACAGTAAGCACACAGTCCTGACCTGAATTAACGGTTTGCCCTTTTTATAAAACACACTCAAACTTCAAATCAAATTAATTTATTTCGCTTTAATAAAACAATCAATCAGATATTCCACGTGAACTAATCGAAATAGTCTTCGATATCGATGTCCGGATTGAGGATGTCGTCGCCGAAAGGTGTCAAGTCGATTTGATTCAGTATAAGGTTCTCGCAGGTTTCCTCTAGGCCAGTCTCTCCGATCAGAATCGCTCCATGCAGTCGACCATTTTGAAGGACAAATTTGATGTACTCCTTCCCCGGTGTCATTCTAAGCAAAATCTCATAGTTTTGTCCCAAGCCTTGGGCATTATATTTGCCAAGAAGGACTATTTGATATCCGAAGAGAGTTGTTACGTGACTGAAAAGCTCGAAACAAAAATCCTGATAGACTTCTTCACCACAGAATCGGGCCGCCATGCTGCGACCAGCCATGCCACCCATCTGCCTTGCCTGTGTCCACAGCCTCATTTGGAACCAGTGTACAGCGAGACCCCAGCTCGCATGGCAAACGTCACCAGCGGCATATATGTCAGGAATGCTTGTCTCCATCATTTCATCAACCATTAATCCACCTTCTGGGCCGTTGGCGAACTCCACATCGCATTGAAAATTAATTCGCGGTTCTACCCCGGTGGCGGACACAACGAAATCTACTGGGATCTTCTCATCGTTTGTTAAGGTCACGAGGAGCGGAAATTGCTCCAAAGGAGTTTCGGTTACAGATTTCACCTCTGTTTTATGGTGCATTTTAATAGGTTGCTCTAAGTCCTTTACCGGACCTACTACATTAATTTTCCTATGCCAGTCTGGCCCAAGAGCGGCCCCTTTATTTTTTATACCGTGAGTGGGGCTGATATCTTCCTCTTCAGAGTATCTCATGCGTTTAACGATGCTTGGTTTGACAGCTTCACCAACTTGCTGACGACTCATCTCAAAAAAGTGGGCTGCACCGGCATCAACAAATGTTGACGATATGTGTGTGTCCTTGATTACCCAATGAATTTCAATATCTTTCACTTCATATGCTATTTCCGAAGCTATACCTCCGTTTCCAACGAGGAGAAGTCGGCGAGACGATTGAAGACGTTTTTGGAAATCTAAAACCGAATCTGTATCGCGTATACCAATGACATACTTGCTGGTGGTGTCGATGAGCTTGGGGATGGCTCCCGTGCATAGGCAGAGGTATTTATAGGATAGTTCTCGTCCCGATTGGGTTGTGATGCACTTCTGTCGTGAGTTGATGTATTTGAGTTGGTCTACTACCACAGTGACATTGCCTTTCATGGATGCTGTTTGTTCTTCCACGTCGAATTTGAGGACATGCTTGCCAAGTGGAACTAAATTTGTCACAGCCTTAATAAGAGATGTTTCTGTGAGAAGAATAATGTTTTCGGAAGGACACAAGAATGAAATTGTTTCGGTGCATGTTACTCCAGCAATCCCTCCACCGACTATCACAAATGTTGCCGAATCTGATTGCTTGTTTTGGGATGTCATCTTAACTAGTTTGATTATAGTATTTGTTTGTTTTTTTATTTATTTATTGGAGGTTTGTGGACTTGTTTAGCTGGGAATAATATTCCGAGTAGTCAAACTGTCGGAATGGTACATCAAATGTTAGTAGACCATAATCCATGGCACGCTCAACAGCAATAAGTAATTCAAAATGCCTCTTCTGGCAAAGTCCTGTCTTGGAATAACTTAATACGCCTCCTGTTTGTGGAGATATGAATTGCTTAAGGAGATCAACGTTCCTGTGGTCAAGAACCAAGTATTCATCACGGCAAATGGGACATGGATTGCCGCATGAAATTTTTCCTTGTCGAATACAAGTTCTACGTGTTTTCCGGGGAGCAAACAGACCTTTGTGGTTACGACTGTAAGCAAAACCATATTAGAAGCTGTTGATCACTTGCATCTCAATTCTTACCGATATTGTTGCCAAACTAAGTAGTCTCCATAAGTTTCTTTATATGAAGCGCTATTCAGATACCTTATACTGGTTTCAACAGGAATTATCTTAGTACGGTCTAAATTCTGTTGCTTCAACTCGTCTGCTGTTAGTTCGGTATTCTCCCTCTCGACTTTGACTTCGTCTTCGGGCTTGCCACTGACAGAACAGTGATGTGATGATGACACTGAAAACGATTTCGCGTAACTTGAAGGCAATCTGCCCTGAGTAGTAATAATTTGTGTAATACAAGTGGATATTTTTCGCGATAGAGACAACATTGTGTAATTATTCTATATTATTACCTTCTTTCTACGAGGTTAGAGTGAAATATTTGGTTTAGTAATGTCAAAAATTATTTGAAAATTCAACTTTAATTGGTCGGTAGGGTAGTGAAGTTGTGTAAGCAAAATGTTTCCTTACTGGGTTTATATGCGTAGTCGATCCGGGTCGTAGAGATCAGATTCAGATGATCGTCTTATTTATATACAATATATGCGATAATGAAGAAGAAGAATGCAGATGTCTTCGAAGGCTTCCGAAGGCTTGAATGAAGTTTTTGATGATTTTTTACATTTGGTATCTATTATTTAGCAAGAAACTTGGGACACATTTTATGTTATATTAAAAACAGGGTTTTATTTTATTTCTGTACTGAATAGATTCATTCTATAAATTGCACATTCACCTTCTGAACATGCCCCAGCTATAATGCTTGATGGTAATGCAGATTATACAAAACCAACACGTGCTTGTCAATTCAAAATTTTGTTTTTAAATAACCTCGTGGAGTTCTTCATTTGCCGGAGAAATCCACGTCCTTTAAGTTCAATTAAATTTAAACTAATTCTTTGGTTTTAACTAGTTACTGTTTTTTATTATAAAAATAAAATGTCTTTCCGTGGACGTGGTGGTGGTGGCGGTGGAGGTGGATTCCGTGGACGTGGTAAGTGATGGACTTCATAATTCCTTGATTCCCAGTATAAATTTGTGTTTGTTAATTTTAGGTGGTGGTGGCGGTGGCCGTGGTGGCGGAGGCGGTGGAGGATTCCGCGGTGGTCGAGGAGGTCGTGGTGGTGGCGGCGGCGGTGGAGGTAGAGGAGCTTTCGACAACGGGCCACCAGACCGCGTTATTCCATTAGGATACTTCAGTTATCCATGCCAGGATGATTTAGTGTGCAAAGTTGAGCTGGAGGATGTGCCGTACTTTAATGCACCGATCTTCCTCGAGAATAAGGAACAGATCGGTAAAATTGACGAAATATTTGGAACTGTTCGCGACTATTCGGTATCGATAAAACTATCTGACAACATGAAAGCAAGCAGTTTTAAGTCACACCAGAAGCTATTCATTGACCCACAAAAATTGCTGCCCATTGGAAGGTTTTTACCAAAAGCACCACAACCGAAGGGTGCCAAAAAGAAGGGACCAGCTGGTGGTGTTGGTGGTAGAGGTGGAGGACGAGGCGGGTTTGGAAGAGGAGGTGGTGGCGGCGGCGGCGGTCGCGGCTTTGGTGGTCGTGGCGGTGGCGGTGGTGGCCGTGGAGGTGGTGGTGGTGGATTTGGCCGCGGGGGCGGCGGCGGTGGAGGAGGCCGAGGAGGTGGTGGCGGATTTGGCCGTGGCGGAGGCGGTGGTGGTGGTCGTGGAGGCGGCGGCGGAGGCGGAGGACGCGGACGATGGTAGAATATTAGTGTACGCACATTGACTTAAGGTTTAAAATTATGTATTAGGATGTATGTACATATATCATTTCCTTTTTACTGACTCGTAATTTTTATTTTTCTTAATAAATGAATTACAAAACAAACTTTGTGTCTACTTTTCGTGTGTTCGGAATAATCACCCATTATGCCACGTCTATATTGGTTTCCGTTCAATTTTACACCTGAATTTCAGCTCGACATGAAGTTATGGATTTTCTTAGTTTATATTCAAATATAAATCTTGCTTTATGTTTCTACAAGATTGCTTACAAACTTAAGAAATCATGAAGGTAATCAACAACTCAATTCAAAATGCCTTACAATTTATTAGTGAATTTTACATATGTTTAACAATAAAACTATTTGCACATTACTTAATCTTAGCTTCGTTTCCTGAAATGAAAAAAGGAAATGGATTAAGTCAGTCCACATTTAAATCAGTAAACCAAAAATTGCATCTTACCGACGTATTTAATCTCATCGAAGGCTTTGCGGGCTTTCTTCAATTCTTCATTCATTGTGAGCAAGTCCTTTACACGAGCATATTTTCGCGGATCTTTTCGAACCAAGAATATTATGTCCTCAACTTGTACGCGACCAGTACGGCCAATTTCCATAGCCCTGTGAGTTGTTTCAGTGATGAATTCAATCACTAAATCTTCCAGTAAATCAACGCTTTCCGTGTATGGATTTTTATCATCTCCAAATCCGTACATCATGCATCTTAATTCCTTGCTGAACAAACGTTTACGTCCCGCCGATGTAGTAACAAATTGCTCCTCACCCAAATCATCTTCATCGAACTGTGATTGCAGAATTCTATTTAACTCACTATTACAAAAATGAATTAAATTTGTTTACCTCGGCATTTTCGAAAGTTTCATCCACTCCTGGAGCGCTAGCCATTATCTTGAAATCTTTTTTAAATTGTTTATAATTCTATCCACTTAGTCCACTGATTTGACTTGTTTTTCTAGCAACAAACTTTTTGTTGACATTGCATGACGTCTTGAATGTCAAATATAATGAATGCGATGACAATCGAAATGGGTCCGTTCAATGATGAATATGTACTTAAATAATATATAGGTATTTATAAAAACTATGTTAAGACAACCATGGTCCCGTTATTAACTCTCTACTTTATTCATTGTTATGATTTTAAATTATTGTAAACACAATTTATATAAATGAAATACAATAATCATCATTAAAATGTATGTACATTTGTTTTATTTCTCATGTCTGTAGGTACATTTGCTGGCTGTGTTCCTTTGGTATTCATTATTGAATGTATGCTGATTATTCTGTGTGAATATTGGTTATTCACTTGAGAATTTAACGAAATCTCTCCCGCGTCTTGCATACATCTTTCATAACACTTCACCCGCATTCTAAGAAATCAGTTAGTTTTTCATCCAACCCATCGCACAGAGATATTTCGAATGCCTTCCCATCTCTAGTTCTATGAAATCGCTGAGTAGAAAAATAACTTGCTTTTTTTAAGGAACTAATTGAAAATTGAACATATATGTGTGAAAGAACAAGAGACTCGGTTTTCCATTCGTCAATGAAATAAACCTAGCCAAATAAGAAACAGGTAATGATTAGCAATTTAGTTAGGCTTTGAAGTTTGTGGGCTATAAAAATGACATGACCTTGATACATTCTACCCTTATGAAATCATGCATGAACAGAACACTAATAGGTATGCTCACTAAAGTAGAACTCACAAAACATGCATGTACATTGGTCTCAGCCAATATGAAGTAATCAGAGAAAAACGTAGCATTTAATAGAATTTAATAACATCTAAGGATTTCTTACGAGCCTACTAAACAAAATATTATTTACAGACATGTCGGAGCCAGTCCATATTTACACCACCCATACATATTATTGTATACATATATGCAAGTGTAAACTGTGCATTTTATAGAGTGCAGTCTTCAATTGTCTTGCTTTCGTTTACTATAAATAGGAGATTTCAAAAAGGTATGAATAATTTCTAACACTTGGCATAAAAAACAAATGATTCTACTTTTTGGCTAAGGCAACTCCAAGTCCAACTAGTCCACCCAATACAAGAGCTGCTCCACCTGCAACTGCCGCTCCCTTCATCAAATCCTTTTCCTTCTGTTCCTTAATGTATTTCTGGAAATCACGTAAAAGTACATATTGGATATTACTCTTTTTTTAATGATTATTTAACTGAATCTTACTTGTAGGGAAAGAACTTGATCATTAGTGGGCTCTATTTCCAAGAATGCCTTGCAATATTTCATAGCTTCCGCATACTGTTTGATTCGAGTATTTCCCAATGCCAAATAATACACATAATCCCTTTTGCTTGTCGGATCAGTGGTCGCCAAGTTCTCCAGAAGATATATGCCCTTTAAGAATCAAGTGGTCAGACCAGTCAAATCATTAAAAACAAGCTGTAGTTCAATTACCTTCCTTATATCATTTGTGTATTCACTGCGAACCAGGCAATATGCGTATTCAAAAGTTGTTTCAGTGGATGCATTTTCAGACGATGTGTATTTCTTTTCAAATTTCTAAAAATAAATAATTATTAGCAAAAATACTTTATTTCACATCCCATTTACTTTACCTCCAATTCATCTGGTGGGACAATATCATTCAGAAGTTCTTCCATGGTGAAATGTTGCTACTGTTTTGCATAAATTGATTGGCTGGCAGAGAATAATTTATTCTGGAAAACAAATTAATCTTTAGATGAGTCACAAGTACACATCAGAATGTATTTGCAAAAGTAGAAGGGGTTCCTCAAATTGTCAAAAAAAAAATCATATATAGCCCTCTCGCTTTGTCACACTTGTGACATCCCTAAGAGAGATGTGTTCACAGAGTATGGTATTCGACGTTTATGATGTGAGTACAAAGGTGATGCAAAAACAACACAAAAGTATATTTGTTGAAGCGAATATGTTAAATGTGGTATAAATTATTAGAATAGAATTAAATGTTTATCAATGAGAGATTGATATGTACTTCACAAATCTTGTAACTTTCGAACGTATTCGATTTCAGTGTAGGTTAGGTCCAGCTGCCAGAAGAAGAATAATTCACAAGTTTGCCTGCCTTGGGTACCAAGACCATTTGAATATTCTTCCAAGATTTGGATACATGATAGATGGAAGATAATAATGCCAATGATTGAATGGTATCACTATGAGGGAGATCCATGTTGAATCGACTGGGTTTGTCAGTAAGCAGACATTGTCTAGGAAGTTAGCACCGGTTGTAATCAATATTGCATCTGCTTTCCAAATTAAACTGAGTGTTTTAGAGGCTAGCAAGAACTTATCTGAGCCTAGACTACTATTTATTAATACAAGATACATTCACTTTGCCATCAAAGCTACTACTAGTCCAATTACTCCACCTAGTCCAAGGAGGCCAGCGGTAATGGCTACTCGTTTTGTTGTGTCTTTCTTTATGTATTCCTAAGTTAAGTAATAAGTTAAGAAATTAATTCTTAACAACAACTCATTGCTTTACCTGCAGAGCAATAACTTGCTTGTTATTTGGCTCTATTTTCAAAAACGCTTCGCAATATTTCATAGCGTCATCATATCGTCTTATGCTGGTATTCCCCAAAGCCAGTAAATATATGTAATCTCTTTTATTGGCTGAGTCATTTTGAGCTAGTGTCTCCAACAGTCCTATTCCCTTAGGGCCCATTAAAAGTGAGTTTTAAGAAAAATTAATAAAGCAGAACTCATATATACCTTATGTTTATCCTCTGAGAACTCACTATGAATCAGAGCATATGCGTAGTTGAATGTGATATCATTGGAAGCATTTTCAGCCTCTTCGTATCCTTTTTCGAATTTCTATAAGCAAGATATGTGTTTATTAAAATTTTATTAGAGACGGTATTCTTACCAATAGCTCGCTGTGTGGCAAATGTGGGAAAAGTGTTTCTTCCATTTCAATTATTAAGGACAATTTATAATAAAGAGACTGCAAACGTTCTGCGTGCCCATAGACCTGGGCAAGAATTAATCATAAGCAATTGACAATTTACACATATCACGATGTTATCACACTTTTGCAATTTGCTTGATTACGAAAAATGTGTATACACATACGTACATCTATATAAAGAAGCGATTTTACAACTGTTTTGTATTTTGTGTATCTGTGTTTACATTTGCACGTTGATTTGATAATTCATAATCTTCATACATAATAAGGGATCGATGAAGATATAACTTAAGGCTGGTGTCAATGTTCCTCTTATTTTGTCTTGGTGCATGAGAAGATTAGGTTACTTTTTAAAGGAATGAGTTTATAAACATACAACATTAATTCTAGAACTCTGTGACTGCTACTCTGCGTCTAAAAGCAGTTATCACTTGGGCGATCATTTGGTGTGATAAAAACTCTGCAAACATAGCCTGGCCTCAATCAAAAACGAGAGTGTTTTCTGAGTGAATACAACTCTCACATTTCAACTGGATCTTGAAGTCGCCATACAAAAGTACTAAGCAAACAATTTTAAATGTTTTTGTTTTTTAATTGAATAAGAATATACATTTAAATATAAGTAAGATACGCTTAACATTAAAACATACATTCAGTTCTTTCGGAAACTTTGTAAAATCGGATAGATTATGTCTAGACAATCAATTATTTCCTTGTGCGTCTTAGCTCCAGTAAACACAATTTTACCATTCACAAATATCAGTAGAACCATACGAGGTTTAACCATTCTATAGATCAATCCGGGAAATAGTTCTGGTTCGTAGGAGCTAAATTGTCCATGCACTTGGTTTAGGTTTTCCAAACGAATCGGAAATCGAAGATCAACGGTTGCAACAATATTTTGCAGCTTGTAGTCATTAAATTTAACTTTATAGCCCAGTTTCTGAAGTATTCGTGCAAATTTCCGTGCACCAAGATGGGCCTGACTTTCATTGCGTGCACCAGTGCAGATAATTTTTCCGGTTCGAAAGATTAAGGCCGTACACCGAGGCTCTCGCATACGCATCACGACACCATGGAATCTTGAAGGTGTGTATTCCGAGTTTCGAGTTCTAAAGTTAATATCCTGAAGATTTAGATCACATCCAACAGACACTGTGGCGACGACATTTCTAGAAAAGAAAACCATGACTTATGTATGTATAAATAGAGAGAAATGTTCATCTAAAACTTACTGAATCTTGACTTCGTGAGGTGCGTCTTTTTGTCCCACCGGTACAACGGGAGTAGACGGGACAATACTAAGATGGGGATTTGTCTGAAAAGAGTAACGTTTAATATGTTGTGTAAGAAATTCATTAAATCAAACACTCTACCTTGTTTGGCGAAAGTAGGGATGGGGATAACTTAAGCAGATTAGTTTTATTCGGAGAATTGATCGCTGGTGAATTCATCTTGCGTGTCTTCTGAATTATAGTTGGTAGTCAGTGATCATTGGACCTAAACAGGACATAGACCCTTTAATATTTGATAATTTAATAGGTCTATTTTGCAAGAAAATCATGGGTTTGCAAAAACTTTGCGCACGTGTTACGTTAACCAATTCAATTCATACTACTTAAAAGAAATATACAAAACACTCACCTGTGAATTATTCTTCACAAATTAATGACAAAAAGTGAGATTATGTACACAATAACCATATGTGCATTAAGGAACGGAACAAATTTATGTTTACAAAGTGCACATTTCATTTCAATTCTCAAACATATTTGGAGCCACATGCCAAATATAATTAAGGTACAGGGTGATTGCAATGACATTTTTTTTTTCATAGAATGTTAACCGACTTTTTATCGACTTGTTTTTTTGTGAATTAATTTAGAAAAAAATTGTTTATCTCTACATAATTTTGCTTCTTGTGGTTGAAAAATCTGAAATATGTCAAAAATTAATGCCAATTAATTTGCGGCATTGGAATACAAAAAATCTCAACAAAAAAGTGATACCCTGTAGGAGATTGTATCCAATGACAGCTGGAGGTGTCGACAATTTTTGGCCGTCAGCTGTCACTAAAAAGTATATTTTTATTTAAAGATTTGAAGTATTTTAGTGAGTCGTTTTTGTTATGGAAAATAAATTAAAAGATTGTGAAATAAACAAGTTGGAGTGTGTTTTGAAATGTAAGAATTCAAAGGCATTCTACAGATTTCCACACGACGATCAAATCCTTAAGATTTGGTTTGACAAACTCGGCTTGGATGAGTTCCCAAAGAGTAGCTCGTTGCATCGAATATGCAACAATCACTTCTCGGATGACATGTTCGAAGTCGGTGGAAGAAGATTGAAGCTGTGTGCAATTCCGGTCTTCAACATCCCTTGTAAACAATCTGATGTCACTCCCGAAAATGAATTAAATAATCCCATTCAAAAACTTACAAATATCATCCAAAGCAAGCCCAAAGTCTTGCATATATTTGATAAAACTCCCAGTAATCTGAATCCAGAAGCTCCCACCAATGACACAAATAAGAAGACACAGGCTAAATCAGTCGTTGGGAATCCTGGACCAACTAAAAATAAAACGTCCTTACCCGTTGTCACAGCCATACAAAAGACAGCAGATAAAAGCACAAGCCACAAAAAGACAACATCAGTAACGAGACCAGTTGTACTGAGACCAATTTTACCTAAACCGATTTTACCAAAACCAGTTTTTCCATCAGTACCTCTCCTCGGGCAAAAGGCAGAGATTATTACATCTCGAAGTAGTCGATGCTTTCTAAGGTGCAAGGATGCTAAAACTACGTATCAATTTCCACAAGACGAGGGATCGCGGAAAGTTTGGGTGGAACAATTGGGTTTAACAGCAATGCCACTGCGATCAATGACTGCAAGAATTTGCCGAAACCATTTTTCGCAGCGAATGTTTACTAACCGGAAATGTGTACGCCTCACTCTATGTGCGATTCCAGATATGAACCTTCCAGGGCAGACCATATTCACACCAGAACCAGGCGAAACAAGAGGTGTCTATTGGCCAATAGGCGTTCCCTTGCGACCAAGGGATGACATAATAACGGATACAACAGAATTATCGGGATCGACAAGTCCTCAGCGCAATGATACTAACCTTAATGAGTATTACCGCGCAATCATGAATCCACCATTCGCCATTGGAAATGATCCAGGATTATCGCAACCGGAGATTCTGATCAACCCGATTGAAAATATTAAAACAGCAATCAATCAAGAACACAACAAAGAAGGTATTCTTCACGTTTTCCAGCCAGGTGTTGAGAAGGTTGTTGTTTCAGATAACATTAGTGAGAGCAGTGGGGAATGTATTCTGAAATGCACTAACAGTGAGCGGCTTTACAAGTTTCCAAACATAGAATTTCAAAGAAAAATATGGCTAGAAAGAGTTGGCCTAACCCATTGTTATTTTAACACAGTCATATGTGATAAGCACTTCTCCGAGGGTATGTTTTCGAAAACAAAAAAGTCTTTAGTAAAAAATGCATATCCGGACATAAATATCCCAAAATCAGAACATCCGCGGCAGAAGGATCCTCCTAAGAAGTTAAGTAACTTCCGGATTGTGCTGCAAGATCATGTTTGCGATGTCATAGAGTTGCCGGAATACATCTGTGTCCTGACAGTACTGAAGGGACACACTGAAGTCGGTGCTGCTATAAATGGGATGAAATACATCAGGCACAATATTGACGTGAACATTCCCAGGCGCGAACGTGAAGTCCAAGTGAAAGCGTCCGACTTGATTACTCGAGTCAATGTCGGCATTTTAGTGGACGAAGCTATAGAAGATTCCGATGTTGAAGAAAATATTGGTGGTCATCAGCAAGACTGGTCAAACATGTTCAAATCGCATATGTATAAGGCCGATATGTTCGAATGCTTAACCTGTGGAGAGATCTCTGTCGGATATGAATGCAAATTAAAACACTCAAATGTTCACAATGAATCGAGTTCGTTATGCTTTCAGTGCGGACGTTTGTTTCCGAGTAAAAGTAAATTAAGTATGCATGAGAAGAGAAAACATCTAAATGAAATAAGAAAAGCTTTACGCTGTCCTAAAATCCATTGCAAAAAAGCGTTCCATTCTAAGAAGCAATTGCATAATCACGTGGAGGAACATACTAGACGATCAAAACACAATTGCACCAAGTGTAAGCGAGTATTCAGTTCTGCTCTAAAGCTGCATAGTCACCGAACAACATGCAGAAATAGATGGTCGCTAAAATATCGAAAGCGGGCGCATATTCGAATAAAATAATTGTACGTGTATAGTTTTCCTTAAGAATATAATAAAGTAACATTAATATCCTACGTTCTGTGTTTATTTTCAACTGGATTCACTACCTCCTTCACTTCTCTCATCTCTTTTTTTACCTTTACCTACTTTGTATCAACACACTTTTGCTAACTTCATTAGAAGTCCAACTAATCAAGCTTACGTGCATCCCCAGTCGTATCGGAATCCAAGACAATGAATATGCTGACACTTACCCCACTCAGGCATTCCGCGCTACAATCAACCTGACAGCAAAGCTCAAGTAATCGAAGAGTTGATTAGACCTGAGTTGAATAGAAGAAATTTCTCCGAACGGAAATACAACGGCCAACCAAACCACATATTCATCAACCCACGAATTATTGAAAAATCCCAGGCATGATAACATTTTCAAAATTAACGACCCAATGTCGTGCTGAAGCTGAAAAGTCAAAATACTTTGTCCATCGCAAAACAAGTCTCCTGTTTTGTTGTAATGAGTGTTCACATTGACGATTTGGTCTATCAACCACGGTTTTCAAACAAATTGTTGCGCCGCTAATCAGTAGGCCCATTATCATAGAACATAAAAACAGCAGCGTTCATGCTCAACGATCGTTACTACAAATCGACAGTTTGTGAACACTATCTCAACTGTAGTTAAAGAAATGTCTCCTCATTAACATACCACTTTATCTCCATTATCAATTTATCCTTTTAATTTAATTTAAAATTAATTTCAATTGAAATAATAATTCACATCTGGCAATGATATTTTTCATTTTTGACAGTTTACAGTATTGACAAGATTTTGACAGCCGACATCTGTCAAACACAAAAAAATAAATAACCACAATAAAGTAGTTTAATCAATTGTTATTATTAAAATCTTAGTAATTTAAATATAATTGAATATTTATCCACAGTTAGATAATGATCATTGTCAATACCCCTCGGTTTTT
This sequence comes from Eristalis intricaria, assembly GCA_964034865.1. Classification (NCBI taxonomy): domain Eukaryota; kingdom Metazoa; phylum Arthropoda; class Insecta; order Diptera; family Syrphidae; genus Eristalis; species Eristalis intricaria. The sequence goes on from OZ035874.1 coordinate 52,770,378, forward strand.
ATAATGAGACATGCAAATAGTGAATTAAGTGGGAAAACGGAAAGTGCATTTCTTCAGCGTCCCAAGTAGTTCAGGATATCACAAACTATGTTTCGATAAACTCAAGTCAGTTAGAAATAAATTCCAGGACATACATACGGTCATAGTTTTCTGAGCAAATGTTTGCACGTTCAGAGAAAGTGTCTGCAGCAACTGTTGCTTCAAATAAAAATACACCAGGAGAGAATGGCGCCTTTAAACTGGATGAGAACACCTGCGGTGAGATAGAAAATATACTCGATCTACTATGCAAAGAAGAATCAGAAAATGTAGATGTTAAACGAAATAATGATCGAGAAACACCGGATGTGTACAAAAAGGAAAACAATGCAATCAAATGTGTAGAAGAGTATTACTCAGACTCTTCGGATGACTGGACTGATTGGACTGATGAATCCGAAAGCGAGATTGAGTACCCTGCCGGATGTGTATCGCTTCTAAATCAACAGTCAAAAAACGTAGAAGCTCCTGGTATAAGAGTCATTGATTTGCCGCAGTTTATTCTTGTTTTCACAGCTTTTAAAGCTGAAGACACCGTCATTATACCCCCAAACGACCTCTTGCCAGAATATATCAATGTGGAAAATGAATTTCCACCTAAAGAATCGTTAAATTCCAAGCTGTCCGAGGCAAGATTGAAAAAGAGGGACATTATCAAGAAACACAAAGCCTTAATTAAAAGAAAAAGTCCAAAAAATGAAGGGACAACAAGAACCGACGAAAGAGTTACCGCTCCAAAATTTGTTCACCGTATCAAATACGTTCGATATTCTTCGCCTATGGATGTGGTGCAACGTGAAAGAGAAGTACAAGTAAATGCGAATGAGCGCATAACGAATGAAGCCTCTGTACAATGCGATCTAGACGAAGAAGGAAACACCGAAGATAACAAGGAAGATAGTCCGCAACTGGATTGGATTAATCATATAATTCAAGCACATGTGCTTAATGATGATGGCAATATATATGAATGTCATATATGCGGCGAAATCGCTGTTAGTTACGCCTCCAAGGAGAGGCATTCTTTAATACACAAAGATAGCAGTTTGCTTTGTTATCAATGTGGACTACACTTCCGAACTGTTGATAAGTTAGAAAGTCATGAAAAGACAATGCATCAGGGTAATGGATTTCAAATAAAAAAAGCTCTACGTTGCCCTAAATTGTATTGCACCAAAGCGTTTCATTCAAAGAAACAGCTCTTCAAACACATAGATGGACATGCCAAAAAGACTGAACAAAGATGTAGCAAATGCCAGCGTTCGTTCTATTCGTTGTTTCAGTATCATATGCATAAATCCAAACGAAACTGTTGGAGATAGGAATATTTTTGTAAATTTAGTTCCTGATTGTATGTAAATTGTCTGGATATCCAATATTAAAATATATACATAGTTTTTGTTCAACCAAATGAGTGATTGTGCTTTATTTTACACTCAAGTTGTGCATTTCAGATCGACTGTTCTTTACTTTTCAGGGTCAGATCACACTTTGACTTGTCCGTTTCTTTTGGGTAACAAGCACACTGATTTAGTTTGAGATTGCTACTTGTTCAAAAGTTCAAGTTTTTCGAGAGGAAAGCATTTGCCAAGTTTACTTTAAGAACCCGGCCCCAAGACGAGCGTCAATCCGATGAATCTTCAGCATCAAGTATTTGGGACTACGCAGAAAAGTGCTCAAATAAAAGATGAAATTAGTAAAAGTATAAATAACATGTTTATTTTCAGATTTGCATACGTAAGTTAACATTCTAACATTCGTCTAAAAAACATTCTCTGTTTCCACATTTTTCGCTTCAAGCAGAGTTTGGAAATTCTCTGATGACGGAATAATTGAAGCGAAGAAGTGAACATTCGGTGGCATATATAGCATTTATACCCCGCAATGCCAATGTGCTCATCAATGTGATTGTATAATTCTTTCTTAGAATAAAATTCTTTCTGACAAAATAGCCGAGGACAACGTACAGCTTCCTTTATTTCCATCACGATTCCATCGTCATCGTGGTGGTATTTTTCATGAGCTATTAGTTTTTGCGTATTCGCAAAACTCACTCCACAGTATGAACAAAGAGTCGGTGGCTCATTTTTGTGTGAAGCGAAGTGTTTTACTTGAGCCAAATAATTGAGTAATATTTCACCACAAACAAGACATTCGCGTTTATTGAAATCTGAAGGGTGAATAGGCATTTTAGGCTCATCACTAATGGAACTCATATGTACATCAAGTTCGACGTCGCATTGATCCGCGGAGTCCTTCATCGTTATTTCAATGTCTGCTTGTATCTCACGATCCCGTCTCGGATTTTCGTCCTCCCCCATATAGTAAACATAGTCGATTTCTTCTGTTTGGTGCGATTCAGTGCCGTTTTTCCTTGCCTTTTCACTAATAGTTCTCGAGATCGAAATAGATGGAGGGATATCTAGAAGGGATCTTACATTTTCTTTCTTCTTCTCATGCCCCAAATAAATGGTGTCGTGTACAACGGCTGGTTTGTGTTCTTTGGCCTTAGGTATGGTAAAGACAACAACATATTCTGGAATTTCGATAACATCGCACATATACTTGCCTTGAATACAAAGCTGATAGTCCAGTAGAAACGTGGAAGTGTCATTTATCAAGTTCTCCGGAGGCGGAAGAGGATTTAAAGGTGGCAAAGTCTTCGATGCAGTAGATGACCCGTTAGCGGGCGGTGGAACATCTTGTGATTCAATAGTGGCAGGTGCTGGTGCTTCGATTTGTACATCTTCTATTATCATAGGAAGTTCTTTTTCTGTAGGTTCTGGACTTCCACTTATAGTCTCTTCTATGATTGTTGTAGCGAAGTCTCTTTCTTCTCTCATCTCATCACTTGAATTGTTAGATTGTGAGTCTTCTTCTATTAAATTCGAAAAAGCCTCATCGTCTTCTAGTGTCATATCTTCGCTTATAAGTTTCTGATCATCTTCCTGACTTTCGCTGACAGATCGTGAACCCACGTCTATAGTTGTGGTAGGAGATTCGTCAGTTGCTAGTCTTATAAATTGACTGCCTTGATCTGTGCCTTCTTCGGGTGTCATTTCTGTAATGGTGTCAGAATGACATGAAGTCTTTGATTCTTCTTCAATCCTCCTGGATTCAGAGTCCCTTTCCGCTGGTGTTACATCTCTATTTGTAGACTGTGAATCTTCGATAACTGTTACAGGGGATTCGTTTCTGTCTCCTTCACTAGCATGTGGATTTACTACGTTTTTGGTTAAACAAGATTCGTTCTCGATCAACTTTAAGACATTTGTTTTTCCTAAAAGTTTCGTACTCGTAATCTTTTCTATCAACTTGTCATAATCTTCTTTTCTCTCTATGTTCTCGGGAAGATTTTGATCTGGAATAGTCATTTCCGATTGGTTAGTATGTGAGAAATGTCGCTCACAAACTTGCAAGTTTCCATCATGTTTGTCCAAGCCCAGCGTGTAGAGCCATAGTTCACGAATTGCATCCTCACTTGGAAAATCAAAGAGTTGCGTCGGTTTACTACATTTTAAAACACATTCCTTCGTGGGATTTTTCGGTGTCTCGTCCATCCTCTATATGAAAAATAAAGCACGTCTATTCATTAAGATAAAATATTATTTGTAAATAAAAACAAGGAGAATCCAATGTTTTGAAGTGCCGCAAAATGTTCAACTGGCATGTCAGTGTCAAAATATTTTACTGACACTGACGTCTGCAAATGCAACTCTTACACCGAGTTCACATGGGCCTAATTGTATGTTAATCATGTTAATCCTGTAGTAAAAGAAAAAATGACTTCATAACATTATTTATTACTTATTTACAAGTTGATCCAATATTATAAAAATATATATTCAGCCTAATAAATAGGGGAGCAAGTGCTTTGGTGTTCACAAATCAAACCTTTCAATCTGTGTTATGGGTATTGTAAAGCCAATCGGTGGAAATTACAAAAATGTTTCTTCTTATAAAGGCGCCCCAGTTCGGAGTGGACTTGGCCCACAGTCCTCAAGCTCGTTCCTTAGCCAGCTGCGTCCAATTTCACACGCCATGTTGGTTGAGGTCCTTTTCCACTTGTGTGCTCAGTCGGTCCTGTGGCCGTGCTCTATTGCGTAGACCCACTGGTTCGGAGTCGAGGACTCTTCGGTCTGAAGCTGTGTTGTCCATGCGCTCTACATGGCCTAGCGATCTTAGTCGCTGAATCAGTAGACGCTTGGCTGGGCTCATGTAGCAGCTCATGGTTGAATCTCCTCCGAAAACATCAACGCAAGCAGGCCAGAGATTGGACGCAGAAACTTTCTCTCGAGAACACTAACGGCTTCTTCATCTGGTTTTGAGATTGCCCAGGCTTCCAAAAGGCTAATAAAGGTCTTATATGATGATAGCTTAATTCGATTGGGTAGTGAGTAGTAGAGCCACTCAATTGTCTCTTGAGCCCAAAGAAACCGGGATTGGCAAGAGTTATTCTGCGTTTAATCTCGGAACTAATATGATCATTATCATCTTCATCTGTCCCGTAACAATGTTCAAAGGGGTCGCGAGGGCAAAGCACGCACGAGAGATCTCCGGCCAATCCTCCGCTATCAACTCCAACTCACCAGGAGCTATGCCCAAGCATAACCAGCGAGTTTATAGACTTGGTCTAACCACCTCATCCTAGGACTGCCAAGACGTCGCGTACCTGATAGAATCGCAATCAGGGCCCGCCTCGGAAGTCGTGATAGTGGGGACATTGGAGCCACTTGACCATTATATAGCCATTTCCGTACGAAGCTTCTCAATATTCAGCTCCTCGCGCACTGCGGTGTTTCTCACCCTATCCCGGCGAGTAATTCCCACAACAGCACGAAGAAATCTCATCTCAGCACCTTGTATTCGCAATGTTATACAATGATTCCACCGAACTGAAATCGCGAGGTACAGATGAACTTTTACTGAAACTTCAATAGGCCGAGGCTGCAACGAGGTTTATCAGAAACCCCGAGGTTTGCAAACCCTGAAAATGTATGGCGGGACCTGATAGGTTCGGAGGAAATTAATGAAACCTCACGGTTTCGTTTGGTGGAAACGTAGTTTTATTCTTTCGGTCATTATATGTTTTGGTACACGATCATAAAAGTAAATTTCAATACGTGCCATCAAAATCCACAAAACCACGACTTTCAAGCACAGCGTGTTTCGTCTACACCCTGATATAGCATGATGAGGTGAATGGAGTAGTTATTTGTATTTTGTTTTAACTAAATTAAGTTAACACATAAACTTGAATATTTTTCTGTTGGCTGTAAGTTAATTCTTTTGGGTTTGAATTTCACAATGACATAGTTCGTTTCGACCCCTAATTCGTCAGAGTGCTAGACTCAATTGCATTGAACTTTTTCTTTCATTCACTAGGGTTGTTTAGTTCCATCACCTGTTATCGTGTTGCAAGTGACATCAGAAATCGCCTTAAGCCGAAAATCAATTTTCCAATATCCAAGTCATCAAACTGCATACGGCTTCTGTAGACAAGTTGAACAAGAACGCAACAGTCCTCAGTATTCCATTCAACTAAACGGTCGCAAAATGAAGCACTTGCTTCTACTCGGTCTCTGTGTTGTCGCAGGCGTAAATAGCCTCAGTTTTACGGTAACATCCAAAATTTACATTGACGTTAAAGTGAACAAAAAGCCAATTGGTCGAATTGTATTCGGTTTGTTTGGTGAGGAAGCGCCAAAAGCGGTGAAGAATTTCCGGCACATTTGCCTGAGAGGCATCAATGGAACCACGTACATTGGATCGAAATTTCATCGAATAATCGATAGGTTCATAATTCAAGGCGGAGACATTGTTTCCGGGAATGGTGTAGGTTCCATAAGTATCTATGGACAATATTTTGAAGACGAGAATCTATCAATTGAACACAATCGGCCGGGATATCTGGGAATGGCGAATCGTGGTCCAAACACTAACGGTTGTCAGTTTTATGTGACTACAGTAACGGCGAAATGGTTAAATGGAAAACACGTTATTTTTGGGAAGGTTCTGGAAGGAATGGATGTTGTATACGATATAGAAAATGTAAGATTTGCATTCATGCTGTTTGTAAACAAAAATTATATGAAACTAGCTCGCTTAGCCAGGTTTCAAAAAAAATATTATTGAGCAACAATTGCTCCAACTATCGAGTACAGAACTAATTTCTTTTCTGCTTATAATATGTTTGCCACTTAGTTTTATAGGAGTTAATTTTCCATATCCAAAGGAAGTGCTGTATTCCCCAATTGCATCTGTTTGTCTTCAAGCAAAAGCGTATCCGCAATTGAGTTAAGTAAACGAAAGGGCCAACAGTAATAAGCATTAATGAGCATGATCCATTGTCAAACGTGCATGGGTAACAGTTTAACCGGAAATTGTGCGCTCAAGGGTATTGTCCGCCTAAGGGTGTTTTCCATAATAAGAGATTTCATTGTCTACTGGAGTCTTCGAACAATTCGATCTTAGCTCATGTTCGTTCATGCCTATTACAGTTACCCCCTTATGTTTATGCCTGAAATGGAAAAAGTAACCAGCAGCATCCTTCAATTTCAAAGTACCCAGAATAGAGAGGGATAAACTAAAGAGATGAGAGAGCTCCCACTTAAGTAAGCAAAAAGTGAATGAAATTTGACGAAATTCTGCAAAGCTGTTTAGGCTGCTTCTACACTCGTTAAATTGGTCACACATTGTTGTGGGCAAGGAAGCAAAAGTCGTTACTCATGACTCGTTACGTCTACTTTTCTTTTGAACGGTATGAGCCTATTCTTACTCAACGATTGCGTCGGAAATGTGCAAGCAAGGCATGGGATGTACTCGTAGTGGGTGAGTGGGGAGCAATCGATTGAGGTTACGAGAATTCTCTTGGTCTCTCTCTATTTCTATCATGCATTATTCTTCCATCCTCATCTTGGGTATTGGAACCTAACAACACACGAGTGAGGAATATACAGGGCATAGGTGGAACACATTTAGAAACGTAACAATTTGTCTGCTATTGAAATCGGAAATTCCTGAAATGTTGAGAATGGAGGTATGTAGGTTAAAATGGGACACATTTGACTTGTGATTTTCGGTATGAAAGCGTCTTTGGGGTTGGGATTACGAATGAAGCCTCATTGAATATATAAAGACACGTTAACTGGCAGTTTTGCTTCAATTCTTCTTAGAGCAACACGTGTTTTCAGGATTTTTGATGGAAATTTTGAATACCGGCATGTAAGATATTTGTGAATACAATTATTGTGAAATTATATTATCAAAGCTCTGCTTAAAATGTTAACATTTTCAAGCCAGTGTTGTGAAAGTAAAAAAGTAATATAAAAACCAAAACAAAGATTAAAGAAGTTATAAAGAATCTTTGGGACATATTTGACTTTTGTTAAATGCATTTTTTCCGAATCAGATACATCGAATGGTGTTAGGTTAGGTTAAGTTGCGGTGGTTGACTGTCGCGCATAAGGACAGCAGACACACGTAGGTCAAGCGAAGGCCCATTGTGTTTCCACGCCGATCAAGGGTACCTATTCCGCAAACCACTTAGTGCTTCTGACCAAATGAGAATGGATAGTACAGTGCCTTTAGAATATAAGCTTACAGGTGTGTGATCATTCTAAGAAACCATTTTATTATGCGGGGATTCTACTTATACTTTTAACTATCCACGAAAAGCATCATTGGTAGGTTGGCTGTTTACCAGCCGTTGAAGATTTTTCCGACAATAAGGAGTGAAATCAAATTCAAACTGCCATAGCCCACAAATCCAGCCTCAACTTCTCATTGTCGTCAACAATATTTATTTGACGTTGACTTCGACCAACTTTATATTAAATAAGATATTTAAAAAGTTGTATTATTCTTAAGGACATTATAGACTGGTTTCAAAATTAAGTAATATTTATGCTTTATTCTTTCTTTAAGAAAATGGATTCATTGATTGGTGTTTCTTTATATTGTTAAGATAAATCCTTAAGAAATTCTCCGCTTTTCTTTCGATTCAAATAACAAGCAGAATAGACCTTTCAATACATGCGATTATGTGTTAAATCTATAATTGTCAAATGTTCCCCTTTTAAACTCAAAGGTCCGCCGTGCACTTTTGACAAAATGCCTTTTTTTAAAAACAAATTTTAAAAATGTTGAAGTATATATAAATGTTTGCCTTTGAGTCTTGTCTAGGATAGTCAATGCGTCATATTTAAAAAAAAACATTGGAATTCATCCATATTTTTTAGCAATTACAGACGTTTTAAAATTGAGTCCCAAATGTGCCCCAGTTTCCCCTATACTGGCCGACTGGAATCTTGCGTGATATTTTTCAGAATGGTTTTGCTTGTCATTATATGCAGAACTTCGAGTCAGCCCATTGCTTTGGCTTTTCAGTCTTTTTCTTAATGAGTTGTTGCGCTTACGAAGTTGGTTGAGGTCCTTCACGTGGGGCGTTCTGTGCTGGTTATTTAGTCAGCCTGTATTTACCTAACAACAGTAGGCCTTGCTGGAGGTCCTTAACGTTTTACTGATTCACTATCACTTGGCCTTGATATATTTCATTGAGATTTTCAATTTACTTGCTTTCTAGGTTAAGACCGACATAGAAGATGTTCCACTGGAGCCGGTAGTGATATCCAATTGTGGAGAAATGCCCACCGATCCATTTCAATACTACCCGGATGACTACGAGTAAGAAATTGTACACTAACTATTTGAGATGTAATATCTGAAGGATTTGTATTTCAGTTTGTGGGGATGGATTAGAGCGGCTGGACCAGCACTAGCAAGCTCCTTCACAGTGTTATTCATATTCCATTACTTTTACCGTCAACTAGATATGTACTGCTAAAGATTGAGTATGAATACATCGATATTAGTTTGTAATCAAAGAAGAAATTTTAACATTTATTTCATGTGATTGTTCAGAGTCCACTTAGTCTTGCACATGTTACTCGGCCTTGCAATTGAATCGGCAGTGTGGGTCCAAGGTGAACCTTAAGAAGGCAAACAGTCGGTATGAATACGAAACGCATGTCCTACGATTGTACACTTACATCGATCAGCAAATAATCATCAATGGTTTGGTTTATCTCGAAACATCCACCGAGAGCTGTGAAGAGAATGACTAGTTGGAAAGTGGAACTGTGCCAATCCCCGTCGTCAGCTTGGCAAACCTCTGCTAGGATTAAGGGACTCTTGATCGTCTTATTTGGGAAACTGATCTTATTGTAGTGTTCCTTTATCTTCGGCCTGCGACTGGATCTGTTTTCGCGTTTATGTACTCCATCCGAATTGATGGGCACAGGGGTTAACTTGGCTTCAATTTGTTTGGGGCACTCATCTGTATCACGTTCGTTCATGTTGCGGTACAATCGTTGCTTACTCTCATCGGAGGATTGTAGGTAGAAGACGAAGGAGTCAGGATGGCTTGAAATAAGAAAAATCGTATTGATTCGCTATACAATATTTGAGAGAAAACCCTTACTCAACAGCGTAACAATCATCGAACCATGCTGTAAGACCTGGAATGGCAATCCTTGTTCTGGCGGATAAAAATACTCTCCCGGGACCGAGGAATGTTAAGTCTATCCGAAAATGATTTGTTTCATTAACAACGATGTCGCCCATGTCAAGTACGTACGCAGAGATTTCCCATGGGACCGGACGGCAAATGGTCAGCTTCAAATTGATGACCGGATCGAAGTCGTCTACACCCAGATGCATGCATTTACAATAGTACTGGTGGAAGAGTTGTTTGAAATGTTCGCTCTCCCTCAGTTCGGATATAAATTTGCATGTTTCAATCAGACGCTCAATTTCTAATGCTCTTGGACCATCCACTTCATCGGAATAATTCAGTGCGACGAAGTCATGCGTGGGTCGTCGTCTTGCTTGCGGTACGCTAAAGTTGGACAACTCAAACTCATCCTCTCCCGACAGAGTCATTGATATGGAAACATCCTCATTATTCAGAAATCTTTGACTTGAATGCCTTACATTTTCGTAGACACTACGCATTGTCAAATAACTTGCAACGATATCGATGTATTGCCGAGTCATGATGCCTCCAGTTCTTGGTAAGACCATCGGCATCAGTCCTGAACCATGAAAACGGATGGGTACTCCGGTTGTGCTGTTATTCACTTCGACGCCAATGTCTTCAATAAAATTGTAACGTAGCCCCAGTATGACTTGACATTTGAATACACTCTTTTCTTGAGGCATCATTATAAAAGAATCCCTGGAGGCGACTTTCACACTGCCATTGAGCAATTGATTGCACACGTCTCCCTTGTCCTTTCCCTCAACTATTTTTATCTTGATGGCAAATGGGCACGAATTATTCAGCTCGATTTTGTAAGAGACGGTCTTGCACCACAACTGCAGGAAATAAAAAAGATCACTCGCGACCATGTGAGTAAAATGATTTGGGAAGTTTGTTAAGCGACCAACATTCTGAAAGCACAGATTGAAGCGTGACCTTGATGTAACTATACAAACGACAAATAACAACAATGCGACGTGCCCGAAATGTTACCATCCACAAGTGGACATTAAGAATCTGGGGTTATCACTAAAGAAACTTTTTCGGATCATTCACACTGCTTAATTATGTAGAATGTAAAGATCGATACCCGAGATGTTTGGTGACAGGACATAGCATCAATGGAAAAAAGACGATAAAAGATTGAGTCCACACAGCTGGCAATGACTTCTGACGAAATTATAGGGATAAAGAAGAGAAGGCAGCCACCTCGCTAATTCAAGAAAAAAGAGTTCGATCAGCACCGATTAGTTGTGCAAGGATAAAGACTAGGCTCAGCTCTAAGCTTGAGTTTAACGCCCATATCAAAATTGGTAGTTCCAAGACATCCTTGTGTCTATATTAGATAAAGTCAGAAGGCGAATCTTATGATAGACTATCCCTTATGTAAGTACGTCTCCATATCTTCCTACTTTTCGATTCATTGTCTCTGATGATCTCAAGATGTAAACGAAATCACCAGATAAATGCATTCATTCATCATCAATTCATCCGCAATACACGTCTCGCCTCAAGTTCACTCTCAAGCCAAATTTCGAGCGCATACTTAAGTTTTCGACGATTTTCAACCGTACTACACGAATATGTACTGCCCTTCGAAGTCGACTATTTCGCAATCACTACAACCTAAGGATATTTAAGACAATTTAGAGCAGATCTTTGCCTCCGAACCTGTAAGACAACGCAAGATAGGACGCATGCGTCTCAGGTGTCGCACACAAGTGGAGAAGGTCTCCAACTTCGCATGCGAACCTGAAGCCAGCTAGATAGATATAATGATAATTGTAAATAATTGTCTTCTTGGTTGAGGCCCGGGTTAAACCCGGACTGTAACACTGCATAAAGAAAAAGAAGAAGAAGGGCACAGGTGTGAGTGACTCGACTGGCATGTTTACTGTGAGTTAGTAGAGTGACTAGACTGGCAGGTTTATTTAGTAAACATGCCAGTCTAGTCACTCACACCTTCTTCTTCTTTTTCCTTGTGCAGTGTTACAGTCCGGGTTTAACCTGGCATTATTCAATCCAAAAGCTGGCGCCCAAGCCCCAGTTGCCATGCAAGTATACTAGACACACTACAAATGGAACAAGTCGTTAGCGACTACTCCCTCCTTCCCTTGACTTTGAAATACCGTTCCGGTGTTATTTCCCAACAACGGAGGAGTGGAACTCGAATTTCATCAACAACTCATCATCCATCCGTGTCTGTACGGATGAGTCAAAGATGGAAAAAGGCACTGATGCGGTCATTTTCTGCGAATTGTTTAACATGCGCTGCTCTATCAGTCTCTCTGATAACGCCAGTATTTTTCAAGCGGAGGTCGCGACAGTTCAGTAAGCGGTCAAAGAGATATCATTGTTGGAAATACCAACTACTGATATTACCATCCTAATTAACAGTCAAGCATGGGAGTAATTTTCAGCAATAGATATCAAGTCCAAATTGGTCCATGCTGCGGCGAATAGCTTAAGGCTCTTAGAACGCAGCACTCGAGTACTCTCTGGGTCCCAGGTCATAGACCGGCAATGAGGCAGCAGATGAACATGCCAGGAAAGGGGCAGAAACTGAAACATCCCAGGCAATCCCATGTATTGATCCACCTCTTGCAGACATCAAGAAAAAAGTGAATGACAAAATCATGGAGATAGCAAATGAATGGTGGAACTCTCTAACCACCTGTGAAACCTCTAGAATGCTATTCGCCAACTTCAATAGTACAACCGCTAAGCTCCCACAAAGCAGGAAAATACTGCTGCGGATTCTAGTCGGAGCTGGTCATAATCGTCTGAGATATCAGGAACTGAAAATGGGACATACCTATGACACCATAAGCAGGGAGTATGGGGACGAAGAAGAAATAGAGGGCACTCTCCACTACCTTTGTCAATGTCCCAGTCTATGCCTACAGAGTCAGAGTAGGGTGGAGTCATAGAAGAGTCATAGAACACTGGGAGAATTCTTCTTCCAGAATCTCCAGGAAGTATCAAAAATCCCATTAACATCAATTTCCAATAATATCCAACATTTTTAAAAACTTTTATTGAAACGCATCCAATAGCCAATAGCAGGCCTAAAATACAAAATAAGCAGGCTTCTACCGATAAGCTTGTATAAGATACTAGAATCTTATCTCGAGAACAGGACTTTTAGAGTTAAACACGGTACTGAATGATACTGAAAATACACCGATTTTAAAGAGATCCGAGCAGGAATCCCTCAAGGAAGTGTCCTTGGCTCTACATTGTACCCGTTGTACACTAGAGACGTACCTCAAACTGTGGGTACAGTTGTGGCTACATTTGCGGATGACACAGCGATCCTGGCAACAGGATATTCAGTTGAGTCCTGAACTGAAAAACTACAACGAGCTGTGGAAAAAATAAACGAACGCTGGCGCATTGCTTCCAATGAGACCAAATCAACGCACATACATTTTACCTAAAGAAATGTTGAAAATCGACCAGTTTTCATTAATTCTGTACAAATACCGTACGCTAATGAAGCAAAATATCTTCGTATAACTCTCGATCGAAACTCAAGTGGAAAGACAACGTGATAAAGAAACGGGATGAGCTCGAACACAGGTAAAGAGAAATGTACTGGTTACTTGAAAGGCACTCTAAGTTAAGCATGTACAACAAACTGCTATTATACTGAAGCCTACATGGACTTACGGCATACAACTATGGGGTTGCACCAAAGCAATTAACAGAGGATTTATTCAGTCATTTCAAAATAAAATTATTCGGTATATTGTGAAAGCTCTCTGGTATCTCAGGAGCTGAGATATACAAAGGGCCCTAAGGATAACTACCGTCGACGAAGAAATAACTCCGCTCGAAAGCTAAGAATCAGACTTCATGGTCATTGGCCTGCCATCCTCCAAACTTTGGACATGAGACAGTTTAGTACTCCAACTCCATCGTACGAGACCGCTCGATTTGGCGCAATAGTAATAAACCATCATAACGATGGCTGATTTTACCGTAGGTCTACCTGCAACACGCGAAACATCTATAAAAGTAAAGTAATAGATAAGGAACCAAAAAAAACCAGAAGGGAACGGTGTTTTTAGCCAGGAAAAATCTGACACTACTATGTGGACACGGGTTACGTAGTGTCTTGAAGATTTTCACCAACCACATTTCAGGATCTCCGAATGGCGGCAATAAGAAAATGTGAAGAACACGAATAGAAACTATTAGGTTAACTTCCTCCATGGGCATCACAATGGGTTCAGCTGGATCTAAGTGAGACGTGCCCCCCACGTTCATCCACTTACCTAATTCAACCCAGTAAAACCATGCTCCACAACCTACCCTTACCCTATCCATTGTTTTGTGACTTTTCAGCTTTATATGCCGGCTTTTTGACCTTACTGCAATTCTCTCTTCTGTTCTGACCTCTCTTCCTGTCCAGATGTAGGAGAGCTTTTGATCGGTTTAGATTTAATGCAGGCCACATCGCTTTCGATAATGTTCAGGCGTTTATTTCCAGCCTCTACGATCAGGGTCGTTTATGGCGTTTGCTGATAGCAATGATTCTTTCAGTGATGAATGGGGTGTCCCCTGATATTGTGCTCGAAAAACTATTCCAGATAGAATAAGGTCCTAGAATAGAATAAGGTTGCACCAATCCGCTATCTCCTTTAGGCATCTCCTGATAGGCGGCAGTGTTTTTCCACTTTAGAGTTGATCGATGGTGTTTCCAGAGCCGTTATGGCCGCCGGACTATGTATAAAGCAATAGAACTTCCGTCTATCGAACTCATTGATATTCGGAGTGCTATATGGCTCCGATTGTTTTGGGATGTTTGAGTTTCACACGCATTAACGAAAGACCTTTCGTGATAACTTACCTGTCGCGAGATATCTATGTTTGTTTGTGAAACCTGAATCCGGCCCTTGAGACTAGTCACTTTTAAGTCGAGAGTTTCACATTCGCCCCCTTCAACTTCCAAGAGATATTTGCCCAGAAACGAATAACCTTAAGAATAACCGAAGATTCAACATTAACCAGCGACTTTATATGTCGCACACAATTACCTTTAGGTATGCAGGGAAGGAAGACGTATGCCCTCTGAATGGCCCTCGGTAAAATTACACCTTCCTTATTTTGAAACTCGACATCCGATTTGTCTTGATCGCCATGAGTGTATTCATTAAACTGGTCGACATTAGCTCCTGCATTCAGTTCAAATTCAACAGAAGCTTTCTTCTGGTTTGGACGCGGCAGTCCTAGATAATCTAATATATCCTCAATTTCAACTTGAACTCCATCGGAAGACAATGGTGGTGGATGCTGCTGTAGCTTCTTACAATCAGCTGGAGGTTCTGGTGGTCCTCCTTCTGGTTGATCTTTTTTACTCATCTCTGGATCCCTCTGAGGCTCTAACTTCATTCGAAACTTATCTAAAATATTTGGTTCGAGACTTGTCGACGACGAGGTCAGTTTCTTAGTTCCGTGAACGTAGTTTGACTTCTGCTTTGGACTGCCATGAACTGAGGGTGAAGGCTTTAAAATAGATTCAGCGTCGAGAACAACTGATACTTCGTCGTCGTCGGCAGCATTCGGTGTGTAAGTATTGACAGCTTCAGGAATTGCGGGTACTAGTTCATTGGGAAGATTGAATATGACTTCGGATATCGTTTTGGCATATGTATGCTCATCAAAACCAGTTTGGCAGATTTGTGCAGACACGTGCTTCCAGCAGAATTTCGCCGGGAGTGATCCGTCATTCCGGAGGGATACGTGAGCGTACGCTTGGACGTTTTGTGCGAAAAACGTCACGTTGGGATCGCATATCTTGATTCCGGGATTAATGACTTTGGCGTATAACCTAAGACTTTCCTGCAAAAGAAAGTCCTTCAGTCCAAGGATTCGAGGTCAAAAGCAACGCTTATTACCTGCTGCTTGCCATTAGCCTTGCACTTGACAAATCCCTCGAAACATTGACACAGTCCATGGCCGTCCACCTCACTTAGATTAAGCTGTACGCGGAACTTTCTAACCGCCTTTCCTTCAAGCTTGAAAGTGACGGTCTTGGTGGCCTTCATTGTGTCCACGTCTATGAGAGAAAACAATCCGGCAACACACAATCTCACACTAACCTGCAAAGGCGTTGAATTTGTGATAGCAGCAGTATCTGCAATGGATTCAGTTCCAATTAACTACGAACATAGAAGATCCGCCACCCATACCGGACAATTTATCCAATGAATCCAATCGAACTTCAGGTTTGCTCCACACCATTTTCGATTGTATCACATCACATTTACACGAGAAATTAAAAAATTTGTAACGAGTGTTGTCCTCTCCCAGTCCATCAACGGAATACAGCTCTTCTGCCTTGGTTTCTCTTGATGTGTCCAAAAGAATCCTTATCGAATCGTATTCCTTCGGATTGACAGTAATTCCATGCGGCTGCACATCAAAGACCACCGAAGATGCTATGCTATGTCCTTTCGGCTTTTGCTTTATGAAAACAACTCTGTATGACCTCTGGCCGGCATTCGTGATCTTGATGGGATATTCCCGGTTCCGTTCGCTTCTGAAAACTGTACCGCAGTCGAAACCGAGCTGGATATTCGGTTCAAATATAATGGGAATCCCTTCAACTATGAATTGGAGTGGTATGCTCTAGGGGGTGAAATCAATTGATTGAACTAAGTTAGCTGACTGACGGAACTCACAATCCTTTCAGCATGGGCTAGGTGTAGCATAATGATGTTTTTGTAGATTCCGGGGTCTAGGAATCGGGAATACACAGAGATAAGGATCTTCTGACCTGGTGCAAGGTGTCCACCTGAGGGCTCTAGCTGTTGACTCTTGGCATTTTTCTGGAATGACAATGGATTCATTCTAAAAATACCGTGTAATTTTGTTATGTCGGGTTCCAATCAACAAAAAAGTTGGTGACGTAAGAAGAGGCAGAATTGTTGATTGCTCTCAAGTTGGTGAGATGCCAACAATTCCTGTAAATGTACGTGTCTAGTTGACGTACACAGTCTGTAGAGGCTGACACACCACGACAACCACCAAGAGGTGGCCAATGCATCTGGCTGTCCAGGGACTTAAATGAGAATCCGCTCGTCCCGGTTCATGGATTTTGGGCGGGAGTTACTTCCGGTGTTACTACAGTGTGTAACGATTGGATGGCGCAGTTGGTTAAGTGCCTGCCTTTGTTAGCGGATTCCCCAGTTCGAATCCCAGTGAAAGCAAAGTTAATACGCTTATATCTGGCTTTCAAATCTGGTCCAGTCACCATTTGCCGTTGGGATCAAATTAACGGCACTATCATTGCAGTAGTCAATCAGTGGTAGCAGTCTGACTATGGGTATCACAACAGACCAATATGGTCTAAGTGTGCTGGCGAATACACTAGCAGCCCCCCTACCTAACCTAACCTACTTCCGGTGTAACTAAAAGAAACAGTTCATAGACAACTCAGAAGCCCCTGATACAACTCAGAAGCCCCTACTGCTGACGACCATGACCAGCGAAATGAGGACGACGTTTCTTCTTCTGAACATGGAATGTCCTTAATGGCGGTCCATTAACAGACCACGTGCAGCCTATGCAATTGCGGAGGCCCTAGAAGCCTCAACCTAGAAGTTCTGATGGCGTAAACTGGCCAAAAAGGAAGGAAACTGCGAAATTTATTACAAAGGCAGCACTAGATTGAATGCGCGTTTGTGTTCGAGGCAGGCTTTAAGTACATGAGCGGAGGACGGAGGGCAATGACGACCACTATAGGGATAACTTATATGATCTCCTAGAAAGAACGACAACGAACGTATGATCAATACCCAAGCTATCACAACGGGGACGTTTTAGGAGATTTCAACGCCAAGATGGACAAGGAAGACTTGTTCTATCGATCTAAACGCCCGTCATAATAGAGTTCACATTGTAATTCATTCATCATTTTGGTCCATCCGAAGAGGTCAATCGACTAGGTGGTACGACAATCTGTTAATCTGTGAGTGAGGTGGTGGTTCCTAGAGAACCCAATTAGCACTAAATGCCGTTTAAAATGATAACATTGAAAGTTGAATGTTAATATGAATTAAGAACCATCGTGTGGTGTTCAGAAAAAGAATCAATTCATTGATGTTCTTTCCGGATATCTCGCCGGAAGATTCGAGGAAGGGTTTTCCTAGGTCATAGAGTCCGTTGGCGTGATTTGGCAAGCGTTGGTCAGGAGCAACGAAAGGGAGTCAATGATTCTCGGTCTTCAGAGTTATAACAACTACGGCAGTGGGTGTTATGAAGGATCCATACCATAGTCTAACTGCATGATCCCGTATAGGCCAGTGTCTCGTACGAATCACTGTACTTTTAGCAATTTCTGTGCGAGTCCTATTTAGAAGCTGGTCATGTCTTCCTAGATATTGCACACATAGTTAACCGAGACCATCTGAGGTTAACCATGGAAAGTGTACCTTCATAGCAGTAGAGCCATGGTGGCCCCTTATTTGCAAGTACATCGGCTTTCTCGTTACCAAAAACATTTGTGTGCCCTCGAACCCATATTATGAAGTATTTTTAGCATTTCCGCGACTACAACAAGTTCCCTGCGACAATCCGGGACTAATTTTGAGGTTATGGAGCCACGGTGGCCCCTTGTTTGGCAAGTTCATCGGTTTTCTCGTTACCAAAAACATTTGTGTCGAACCCATATTATGAAGTATTTCTAGCTTTTCCGCAACTACAACAAGTTCCCTGCCACAATCCGGACTAATTTTGAGGTTATGGAGATAGATAAAAATGCCCTGATGGAAGATTGACTGTCAATGAAGATAACAATTCTTTGTATAGGCGTTATGTTCGGAAGAGATTTACGTTGACCACACGCTTTGCTAATGGCGAGAATTTCTGCTTGCTGGCGTAATTTTGCACCACCAACCACACCCGCATCCATCTTCGATCCATCTGTGAAGATTCGAAGTGGAGCGTCCAGCGGCTGGTGTTCAGACTCCCAGTAAAATCTAGTTGAGAAGGAGAGAACCTGTCTACCGACTAAGTCTGTCGATTGAAGATTGAGGAGTATGTTTAGAGCTGCGGAGGGAGCTGTCTTTACTGCCCCATTCATGCATACGCATGACATCCGCTGTACTCTGCCGAGCGGTTTGAGGTTAAAATTCTTTTCGAGCGCGATCCACAAAATTACAACACCATACAGAAGTATGGGTCTGTCTACTGATACTAATAGCCAGTAGACCATTCGTAGTGGCCTTCTTTCAGAATTAAAGGGACGTGTACGACTTTCGGACATATTACCATATATTTAGCTTCGTGTCTAACATCAGGCCTAGGAATTTTGCTCTGTCAGCTTTAAAGGTGGCCTACACATTGAGGGAGGATCGAAGTCAGGGATTTTTTATTTACTAGTGTTCGGTAGCGACAACATAAACAAATTGTCTCTGGTGTCAACATCTTGGCCACCCTCCTGAATTCCAAAGTTAAAGTTTTAAATTTACCAGGGATACAGAAAACTTAGCAATTGTCGGGCTTATATTTTCAACGAAGACTCTCGCTCTGGTGCACTCCAAGACCGGTTGTTTTCGCATCAGTTTTTCCGGTGTGATGCGTAGTTTAGGTGGCAAAACTTCAGCAGCTACAGTGAATGTATAGCCGCTAGATCTACCAAGCACTTGAAATCTGTGAAATCAGCAGAAATAATATTGGATCAAGGTAAACACCATAAATTACTCGTACACTCCAGCAAGAGATACCTTTCCAGTCTGGCGATAGGTCACCGTTGCAGGTACAGTCACCGTTTCACCACTTTGAATAAAGAACTTCTTATGGGTTTCAGCAACACTCAAGCTTCCGGCAATTGAATCCGTCTGTAGGGAATACATAAATAGGAGGAAAACATTCATTGTGCACTTGAATATAAGGTTATGTACACACAAGGAAGTTAAAGTAAACAAAGCCAGCAGTATTTTGTGTATTTTTGAAATCCATCTCGAAGCTGGTTGTATTATCCACGTACATGGGCTGGCGAAGTTCCACTTCTTGTTTGTAGACTAAATTTGGAGCAATGCAGTTGTACTGAAGCGGGAGAACATTTTGCATATCCGAGGAATTTATTGCAGTCTTTATGTCGGATTGATCCATCCCGAGGGGACAGCACCTGAATTGAATTGTTCTCACACTAGGTCCAGTCAAATTGGGAACCAGTATGACGGGAAATGACTTTGACTCATTGGGCTTTAAATAGAATCTTTCATTTTCAATAGCTATTTCCTTGGGGTTCTCTGGCAGGCTTTCCCAGCTCACGTTCATGAAATTCTGATTCTCCTTCAGCTCGTCAAAGTAATCAGATCGCCTGAGAATACAGTCCAAAGCGGCATCAACTATTTTCTTTCCAGGCTCTGATTGAAAGTGTGGACTCTGCAGCTTGATATTTTTGAGAAGTTCCTCGGCCATTGCCGGGATGTCACCTAAGACCTTGTCCTCAAAGGCCCAACTTAGATCACTGTTCTTTGCCTCAACCAAATCAGACTTTTTTCCTAACTCAAAATCCGAGTAACACGGTCTGATCCCGCCCTCTTCGTTTTCAAGAGAGAGTATTCTTTCTCCATTGCATAAAGGAGGGGGTCGAGTGTGCAATGGCACCTTGGAATGGGTCACACTTAGGATCAATGGATCATCAGTTCCCTCATTCAAAATGGACGGTTCGACGACTATTGGCACGGGTAGTGGATTGGCTATGAGGGCAAAGCGCTTTTGAGGCACACATATTGGAACTTCACCGAACTCAAATGAATCTGGCCAGATTTTGACTTGGGCTGCCATTGAATTGCCTCTGAAATGAAGAACAATTGAACATGAATGCGTTGAATGTCTGACTCTGTTACCTTAACAAAATCGGTATTTCATTGCCACATCTGATCTTGAACGTGAGCTTTGTGAGGAACTTCCCAAGATTTCTTCTGTAGAACCTTAAGGCGAACACCCCACTTTCTCCTGGTTTAAGCCTTATTGAATCAGGAGCTACTGTCCATCGGATATCAGTTGCGTCAGTGCAGTTCTTCAAATAGACTTCGCCATCGATTGGACCTTTAATGTGCAAATCAACGTTATAAGATGTGGAAGGGTTCTTAAGTTCCATCCAACCTTTGTTTGCCACCCCTAAACTCAAGCACTGGATTTGTCCCATGTAAATGTTTCCGAAATCAGCATCGCGGGGAGCTATATCGATGTCTGGTCCGAGAATTGTTCCCATTATTTGGAGTTGGTAGAATTGAGGATTGATAAGTGGACAGCACAAGTAGATGGTGTAGTTGACTTTAAAAGGAGGCTCTTCTTCCTCGGTGAAATTCGCATTTGGGGGACAGAATGTGATTATTGACAGAGCAGAATTCAGAGGAGGAATGCAACCGAGCTGGGAAATAAAAAGAAGAAATCAATTATTTAATATTCTAGGCCCCTTAAGAATCGTCTAGGTCAAGATAGCAATATCAAGACTGAAGTCAAACACAGCTGCCGGTTTGTCCGCTGAAGTTTTTAAGGTAACTGGAGATGAGGTTGGACGGATGCACCAACTCATCTGTAAGATATGGTCGGAGGAATGCATCCCCGACGAAAGGGGTCTCATGCCCGAACCACAAGAAAGGAGAGCCCTTTGACTGCGACAACTACAGAGGAATAAGACTCCTTAATATTGGCTACAAGATCTGGTCTTTCGTTTTGTGTGCCCGCCTGAAGGCGTTTATAAACAATCAGTTCATATTAGTGTGTCTTCAGGCCAGGGAAGTCCACCATAGACCAGTTCTTCCCACTACGGCAAATCCTGGAAAAGACCCAAGAAATGCAAATCGACATTCGTCGATTTCAAGGCCGCATATGACAGGGTGCATAGAGACGTGCTATATAACGCCACGTCTAGTTTTGACATTCCTGCCAACCGCGTCAGGTTGTGCAAGGGAACTCTCGCTGCATGTCGTCGAGATAATTTTCGCAGTTGGATGGAGATACTCCAATATATAATCCCGCCTCTGATTGGTCGACAAATGAGAAGAGCCCTTCTATATCCATTCATCGAAAACCTTAAGTCGCTACTCAATCTATGGTCAGCCAGAAAACGAAAAGTATCGTCGAGACAGGATACAAATTTTAAACCCATACGTAAATGATATATCAATGAGTTAAATATGTTTTGTTCTTCAACCTTGAATAAATAGTTTTTTTTTTCAAAATTGTCTTACAAAGCCGAAGTCTTTTTTGTCCTTACATTGCCTTTAATTGCCTTTTGCCTTTACACTGAAATATGGTCTGCATCAGGAAAGGACGATGTTGTACATAGACGCCTTGGACAGAACTTCACAATGGACAACTATAACTTCGAGGTAGTTATATCTCGGCTTCGCAGTAAATAGCACAAGCAATAACAGTCTTGCCGTCCGCTGTTTCTACTGGTTTCAAGAGGCAATCGAGTTATGGAGCCCTCTCTCGAAGGACCAAGGTGACTTTATATAAGACCTTGATCATCCCTGTCCCGATGTAAGCCGCGGCAGCATCAACAATCTCAAAATCGGACGAGGAAGCCCATGGTTCTGCGTACGATCTTTGGTCCTGTTTGTGTTGACGGTTTTTGCAGGAGAAGATCAACCACAAACTGTACAGGCTGTACAACAAAGCGACATGAGCTTAGTCTCATGTCTACGGATCCAACGCTTAAGGTGGCTGGATCACGTAGAGCGCATGGACAACTCAGCTCCTGGCAGTAGAGTATTCGACTCCGAACCTGCAGGACAGTTAACCAGAGATCTGGCTGGAGGAGGCTTGGAGAGGCTTGTTGGCTGAAACCTACGTCCACCTGAATAGTAGCACCAACTAGGAAAAAGGAGAAGAACTACAATCGTAATTTTTTTCATTTGATACATCGTCTGAGCCAATTACTTTATTTTTATATATCAACCAATATAAGCTGATTCATAACGAGTGAAGGCGGGCACATGCTCCGAGGCTGGAAGTCGAGAAGGTGATGTTGCAACGAGTTGAGAGAGAGGACTCACTTCTTCAGACTAGACCCTAGACGCGTTTGGTCGATAAGAGACTCCGCCAACTATCGTGTCTCTCTGACTTCGTTGGCAGGATCTTTGGCGTTCCTTGTGCCCACTTGAAGCTGTCTAGGAACAATTTGATAAGTTTTCATCAGTGTCTTCAAACCTACCCTCCGTCATGTAAGTTCGTCAACGTCATTATTGAGAAGATCGTGGAAAACACTTCAAGCTGTTGGTTGGAGTTGGCTTAGGTAAGGTTAGCTTAGGGAGACTGACTGAACTAGTTCGTAGGAGCCACACTTGGGCCAGAGAAGGCACTTTGTGTTACCAAGCAGATCTGCTTAATCGTATTCCACAAACCGGTGCTATTTTTAATTCCGTCAAGTTGTTAAACTAGAAGGCGTCTCAGACAAAGCGCGCTCCAATGGCTTAGCACATGCGCAATGGTTTCTTTCTCCTCCTAGTCTATGTAGCTTCTGCAGAAGTCACTGAAGATGAGCCCTAAGCTTGAGGCGTGTGGCACAATGCCCAGTCATGACGCCAATAATGGTTCTAGGATTCCACCTACTCAATCAGCCTGCAATGATCAGGCTACGTGAGCTTTTGGATCGAGAGTAGCTCATAAATGTCTCGTAATGAGGTACCTAGTGCGGGTAGAAATCGTTCAACAGACTTATGACCTTGCGAATACACATTATTACCGTTGATCACATTACTTACCCTATTTTTAATCGTTAACATATTATTAAGGCTAAGTTCTTCACTGCTCGAAGGCATCTCGCTTGATGGAGGATTTGTGCAGGTGGCCCAATGAAAGCTTAAGTCTTCCAAGCTCTTATTGCAAATGTGAAGACTCTTCTGTTGCTTTAAGCCCATGTACACGTCATCAAAAGTTATAGCAGGGGAACTTAAATGGATTATTCTGTCTGAGGGCTCCATACGAACTTCAATTCTATGGCTTTTTCCTAAAGTACGCATTTTAGATATTACATAAGAAAATATTGAGTATTCACCGTTAATTGTAACTACAAGATTCGCAGTCAAGACTTGACTTGGTATCTTTGCAGTTAGAAGGAGCTTGCAGAAGCCACTTGCTGGTATAACACCCTCTGATGGTGAAAATGTTATGTTTTCATATGTGCTAGAAATATGAGCCAAGCTTATTACTAGGACCACGCCGTCCATATACATGTAAATATGATATACGAGTGTGCATAACTCACGAGCAGGTGTTAAGTGAGAGTTCGCTTTCAAAAGGATTATAGACAACGAACTGATAGTGAGTAACGGTATTTGAGGGAACTTTGTGCAGGCATAATGAAGAGGGAACAAAAACTTCAGGCGGAGTTTTCATAACTGAAAATGGAACATAGAATTTAATATGAAAATCAATAAGATTGACTTAAAGTAAAGATACAAACCGATTATAGGGATTTCAAATACTATGTCTGGATGCTCAGTGAAAGCGTAAAAATATCTCGGACGGTTGATGTCCTTCTTCGTGTTTGGCTCCACATATATTTCAACAGACATTGAACCACCTGCTATCAAGTCACTGTTTCCTCGTATCTTAAATGAAACGTCACTATTTGGGTCGACAAAGAATTGCATACTCCGCGAAATCTAATCAATAAAAATGTAATACAGGGAAATAACTTGCAAAAAAAAAGGTGCAAGCTTATCTTACTGTTCCTAGATTTCGTATTTCTAAGGTCTGATAATACGTCACACATTTTTCCAACGACTTGCAAATTATAACTCTTGGCAGTAGTTCGATATTTTTCTCAAAGCTGTTATTTTTTAAAAGTTCTGTGAATTAAGAATTTGTAAAAATTACACTCGATCAATTATTTTGTATTTAATAACGGGAAACCTTTTTTATATGTGCAACAATAGCCGCAAAACTTCTTCATACATGTTGACCGTGTTCTGCAATTAAATTCCATATTACTGGCAGTGCTGTGTCAGTGATTCGACACTCGATTGCTATGTACACAGATGTTCTATTTTGACAGTAGTCGGCTCCGAAAGGCGATCCACGAGAGAGTTGAAATATATTTATTTGCAGTGTTTTTGATTTAATTTTCTATCACATAAATCGTTTCGTTTGAAAGTTGACAATATTCGCTGTTGATTACGTTTATCATAAGGCATACTGTAGTCAAAAAGAATCACGATGTCTAACTTAGTTAACCAAGGTAAATCATATCTGGATTTATGTTATACAACCCCTACAATAGCCTCTGCTTGTTTCCAGTACTACTGCAGTCGAGGACACCTCTCATTCAATTTCAAAGATTTCGAGGTAAAATCAACATTCAACGACCACAAAAGCCGCATTATGAACGTGCTCGAGTAATGGCAGTCACTCAACCCATTCTCAATAAACCGCCACCCACACTGAACTGCTTTAAAAAAACAAAGAGCAAACTCGAGGCTGAAGTTGAAAATCCGTACAACAGAATCATTGCCAGAGAAGTTCTTAACTGGCTGGAACATTCGAAGATGGTTGGAATATTTCATTTAAATCCAATTGCAGAGGACGACTTGTTTAAAGTTCGCGTTGCGTTGCACAGACAAAACATCACTTTCAAACGATATGGAAAGAAAATAATCCAGATGGCTGTTGAAAATACGAAGTACGAAGCTATTGTACCATTATTCGAGTCAAATCATTGCATTGTATTCTCGCCGGATCAAAGAGTTACACCCTTGCTGAAGATCACAAAGAAAGTACCTCAGATGCTGTTGCTTGGCGGTATTTTAGAGAATAGACTAATGAGTCGAAATGAGTTCGTTGACTATGCAAATCTACCAAGCTTGGAGGTTCTACAAGCTCAATTTGTGTCCGTGCTGAATATGGCAGGTGGACAAATTGTGCAAAACTTGGAGGCTCATCAAAATGCCTTAGTCAATGTCTTAGATGTACACGCTAGGTCGGCAGAGACGGGGGCAGCGGAGAAGTGCACGAGCGACGAAAACACCGCTGTTAGTGAGGAGACAAAACAATAGCTTTACAATTAGAAATCTGTTAATCTAAGGACAGTTACATGTGTTAAAAATAAAAATGTGTTTCAGAAACCGAGATTTATTGTGTAAATACCTATTTTGATTTGAACAATCAAAATACATTGCATATTGCAATAATTTTTGTTTCTATTTCAGCTTGCTGCTCCATTATCTCTGCAGCCTGACAGATGGAACTGTTGACTTAGATGTTTATATCTGATGCGTTTATGATCAATTATAATTTGTCTACAATATAAATATAAACTTGATTTGAAATAGAACATAGTTTAGGCATCCAATCACCTTATTCAGCCGTTCTCAGGAATTTGCTTAACCTCTATCTCAAGGAGTCCCATCCTAGCACAGTGGGTGGGTTCAGCTATAAGTGTGGATAACTTTTCAAAATTAAAACAAAGCTAATACCAATTTAACAAAATGTTCATCAGTAAACTGTCTTGAAGTTCCTTCCAATAGTTTTGCAAAACAATCTTCTCTAACATCCCTGTTGCTTGTATTTCTGCACATGTCAGAATTTATTTGACAAAATGCAAAACGAGGCAAAGAATTCCTTCGCCGTGTGACTCTGTTGTCAGTACTGAAGTGACAGTTTGAAAACAACGACCTCGTTTGTGTAGAGGGGGTGCGCGTAGTTCGACGCACGTTTTTTCATTTTATTCCCTAATTTTTTGGTTTTAGATTTTTCTTTTTCTGTTTTCCTGGCAAAATAATATCACGAAAATTCGAAAAATAGGGATTTCGAATTGGCCATTCGATAATCGCCAATAGCATATACGTTGGTGTGTCTCTAAATATGTCCAGTTGAGTGTGGAATGAACTAAGAAAATCTAATAAAATCATCTACCACGGCCTTGTGGGGTGGCGATTTATGTGTATGAAAAAAAGAGGAGTTTCGCGCTTTGCTACATATTGTGCTAAGCTTTCCGTTTAAATTGTGTCAGTAAAATATCAAATATACAGGTGAATATGGTTTCTTTTTTTTCCTGTATTTCTTAAGTGTTCACTGTTTTTTTATTTTATAAATTGTGTTTCTTAAATACACGCGTGATTAGAAATATAGCGTTTTTGAATTTAATGTTGTATTGTTTTTATCTACACTTTGATTTGTACTTTCCATATCCTTGCACGTCTTCTACCCCTAGTATGTACGTATGGGTTCTTCTGCTTAGAAGTTTATTTTTAAAGTCTGTTAGGATGTGAGGTGTAGAAAACTATATTTGCATATGGTTTCGGTTTCTCGTGCCTGTGTGCAATTTAGTCATACTCCCAACTTTTAAGCACTGCTGTCTTATAGAATCTTAACTGTTTATTGATTTTGATTGTTAGGTTAGCTACTCGCTCCTTGCCAGTTGGAATAAAACCGTAGGTAGGAAGTAGAGCAAATGTCTCTCTATTCACAATTTTGTGGTGGCGTTATATATTACTAACCATTATCTCTCACATGCCTCATTCTTCTCATCTTTGTTCTTTACATCCTCTACCACATGCGTTATTCTTCTTATTAATTGTTTCTCGTAAAAGCAACAACAAAAATTTATGAATTCTATTTTTATTTCTATTGAGTAAGGTAATCCCACGTTCGCTTGTATTATATGAAACGTCTGCGACTGGCCTAACCCCTTTCAATTTGAATTAGTGTTAATAGCATTAAAGCAATAATCATTGAGAAATTAGAGCTTCTTGAGAATTTCTCTTGCAGTAAATCATCTTACAATGTTAAGGTGCATTTGTATGAGTATTCGAGGTAATCGTATTTAGAAGGAATGCAATTCTGTCAAAATGTGTGTTCCCCGCTCCAATTGTTTACAACCCTGGCAGTTCGTAGTTAGCAGTTGGATGGTGTATTTCCTAGTTTTCACTTCGATAACAGGCAAGCAGCGTGTGTATAAGCTTGTGCCATTATCAACCCAGGTCGCACGAAGTTTTGATGGGAAAGCTGTCAATTTGAAACATTAGAACAGTATTATTAATCATCTCATAAACGTGTATACCGTGCTTTAAAATTGATTTGAGCACACGCTAGGCCTGCCAAGCGCCAATGGCATTTTTCGTTTCTAAATTAGAGCGGGTGGTGGGTTCTGAAGGAAACCACTAAAACAGGGTCTTCATTCTTCGATGTGTTGCTTTAGAGAATAAATTACACGCAAATGAGAACACATTTCTTTCATTTTTAGACGTTTAGGTTTAATGCATAATCCACGTCCACTTAGTGTTCCGATATAACGTTCTAACGTCAGGACGTTCGAAGACTATTTACCAACAACCTTTGTCTGCAGTGATTCTCTTAAATTGTGATGTTTAAAGTTACCCTCATCAATGTAAAAGGGTGTGTAAGTTCTAATAAGGGTGGCCCGACAGTCCGAGGTGAACATGGTCCTAGCTTCTACGGCAACCACTCGTGTTGTGCGTGCAATTGTTCTTTCGCGAGTGGATGGGGCCTACAGTTTACTGCTGATTCCGAACGGCGAATTTGAGAAGCTTTTTCTAGACACGAATAATCTTTGAGCATTGTGAGTGACTCGAAATAGGCGGTGCGTGATTTACGACGGTTGGTAAATTCGGGTATCGAACCTGACACCCTCTGCCTTGTAGTCGACGCAGTAACTCATTACTTCACAGCCACCACTTTAAGTCCTATTGGTCAAATGTTTAAGTTAGGGTCTCTTCTATTTTGGCGTGAAAGAGGACTATTATGAGACGATTTAATAAGAAGTCAACTTGGTGTTTCCAGAAATGACTGTGGTTGCGTCTTGTGGAAAAACAATAATGATTGGCCAAAGATTTGATCTCAGTACCAATCCAAGAAGAATAAGTCCCTATCATACAACTGGTTTATCATTTGAATGCATTTGTTTTTCATTGGTATGATTCATTTAAGTTGTGGCAACTTAAAAAGCCTACCATGCACACTTCAGACAAAAGAGCTACTGTTCTCACAAAGATTAGCGTTTAACAGTAAGTGGTGGAACTGCAATGTAACATTATTTTCCGACGCTATCACCCTGCCGCATGCTGGCCTGGCCCTAACTGGTGTGCGACACTCGTCCCCAAGTGCTTGCTTTTGATCTACATCAACTGAATACAAGGACAATGGCAAGGACACTTGTCTTTTTTAGTCCTTTTATGCAAAGAAAGCAAAATGCAACCTAGTTTACAGTAAGGATAACGGTACACAGTTATTGTTCTATTAAGAATGAATACACTCGTGAATAAAAAAGGGGTGAAATATGAAAGAAATAAGCAAGAGAAAAATATGTGTTTTTTTCTAGTCTAATGCATTAATGACAAACCACTTCCTCTTTCATTCTAGAATTCTATAATTGGCCCGATTTAAGATTCAAGAGAGCGTAATCTAACGTTTATGCCAAAGAACTTTTCACTTAAATCAACAAAAACAAAGTATGAACTTTATTTAATGCCTTTATCTCTCATGCTTTGTTTATGTAAATGGCAATCAATGTAGCTTCTTTATTCTTTTGAGAGCCCACACGAGAGTGAGGAGAAAATCACCTCCATCCTTGGCATCTTGTGCGAGGCTAATTTGCCTCCAAAGAAAGACAAATTATTGATTTACTACGGCAGTCTTAATTTAATCTTATTTCAAGTTGAGTCATCTCATCCCTTTGAAGAATTTGCATGTTCACTACTTAGGACATTGTTGGGTGAAGCACATAAGTGTTTGTTAAGTGGGGGAGCTCCTCGTTCAATATTCCGCAGCATAATGCTTAGATAACTTGTTCATAATGTTTGAGATGTTTTCTTGTTCAAGCAATTGTTTTCGATTAAACTCACATTTAGTAGGTATACCTAATCTATTGATTTATTTCGAGTTGGCTTTACATCACGTGACAGATGGTGATCAATTAGAGTACGCGAGTCTTTTCTCACCCCACGCGTTAACACAGAATTGCGTGAACCAAAATTGTCCTTCGTGGAAATTGTCATTTCCCCTAGATTATGTTCGCACAGGTATTCTTTAGCATTAGCAATTGGGGGCTCGTGCATACTTGTCATATTGTCTAATGCGATGAATAATTCAATTGTTAGATAAGAATGAGGTTTCTCTTTTACGAAACTGAAATCAATGCAATTTATGATTATTTTTTCGGCTTTCCATGTACATTTACTTTCTTCAATACTTGGGCAACAATAGTCCCCAGACAGCGATGTGGAACTTTAACACCTTCTCCTTCTAGTGGCGCTACAGTCCGAGGTTTGACACCTTATTACTTTTAAAAACATTACAATTTCAATCGCAATCAGTTGATAGTAATGCTTACGTTTTTCATTTGAGACAGTCACTACTCATGTTGAAAATGTTGTTAAATTATTTTGTTTATGGTGGAAATCACCATGGCGTCTGTTTTAACGCTCTTATGTTAAACTTTACCCCGATCAGACTGTCTCAAGAAATAAATGCACTGAGCCACACGTCTGTTATGGAATCAAGAACGTTTATTGGCGTCATTTTTTCCTAGTCTAGTCATCACATTTTTATGGGTTCATGCACAAGTCATGGCGATGTTATGTGTGTGTTTCATTCCTTCCTTTACACCTTTTTTGCTTTATATGTCGAACTTAGTGAAGCTCATAAATCATTCAACACTAATAAACCCGAAGATTGAATGCATTTCAGGTTAAATGCCTCAGAAAATTGGTATCGTTTCTTGAAACAAGTTGAATTTGTTTATGAGGAGCCATATATTAATTGTTTTCGTCGCAAGAATATATGGATCTCATAAAATTTGACAAAATGAATCGTTTTGAATTTAATAGCAGTGGCATATTATGTTGCACATCAAGATAAGCTATTCATGCCTTTGGGCTAAGGTAAAATATAGAACATGAAAGCCACATATGCATGCCTTTCAGAGAAGGTTCAATTGAATGAAACAATTCTCTCAAAAACCTGCGTCTGATGCCTAGAACATAAAAAACGATTATGAAAAACGGCGGATTGACTCCGGAGGGACCTTCGATACGCATCCTTAGTTCAACCCTATTATGGAAACCGACGGATGATCGAGTTGCCCGGAGATCTCTCGTGCAAGATCTCGTAGAAGATGACGATGATGATGAATTGCGATTAGTTATCTAAAGCGTGAAATGAAGGACCTATATTTTGAATACAATTGACATTTTTTTGGATTTAAAAGAAGACGAACACGATTCCCGAGAAGTTCATTGGCAAATAAGTAATAGGTTGCCTACCTACCTAGTGGATTTAAGAAGAAGTACTTATGCCAAAGTAGGCCCATTGTGCTGCCACAAGAGATTGGCCGGATTGTTTATTTTGACAGCCAGCTGGCAGTTTTGTCAGTGAATTTTAGAATTAATTTGGCCTCTGATTAACTAAGATCACTTAGATTGTCCAAGATGTACGGGCCATTATGGCTTTCCCTGATCGAGGCGAGTGCTGGTCAGCTGCAGAGAAGGTGTTGTACACTTTCCTCCCCTTCTTCATCTAGACAGCTTCTGCAGAAATCATAGAAGAATAATCCTAATCTCTTTGCGTGTAGACCTAGTAGGCAGTGCTAATAAAGCTGTCTGATATTTTTGGATCGAGACAAGGATAGATTTGCGTGGAGATTTGGCATGGAATGACTGTCTTTAATCTGGCATTGACTTTTTGGTTGCTTTGAATTTCGAGCTGTAGGTTAGGTTAGGTACTTGGGTTGACGCGATGCGGCCGCCCCACACTGAGCTCTTATTGGACCCATGGTGATGCCCAAGAGGTAAACAATCCTTTCTTCTCACTCGTCGGTGTTATGATAAAAACTCCTGACCCCAAGGTGTTGTTTGGTTATTGTCCTCCTTCTAGCCATTCAGAGATTCTTAGAAACCTGCAAAGAGATTTTAGTGAGATATCTGATATATCATGGAGGTCATGGAAGAAAATTTTCTGTCAGGGTTCTTTGGCTCAATTTGCATAGACTGGTACATTGACAAAGATAGTGGGATGTATCCTCAATCTCCTCTTCGTCCCCACAGCCTCTACAAATGGTGTCATGGATAAGTCTCATTTTGTGTTCATGGTACCTGAGATGGTTAGGACCAGTAATAGCTCCTACAAGCTGTAAAGTTGATGATGGCTAAATGAGTACCTATGTTTGAAGAGATTCTATCATCTGGCAGTTTAGCGGTGGTTTTAGCTATTAGTGGGGCAAAGGATATTTTGTCGATACGAGAAGAGCATCCGTTTATCATCTTACATCAAAAGAATGTAATGGCAATATACCTTCAAAAGATGACATGCTGGATATCCTTAGCCGCAATGGTTTATCACACCATTTAGAAAAGCTGGTGTTGGTACTCCAAAAAGTAGGTTTCATAGTAGCCATAGCCAAAGTCGTAACGAACTACAGTGAAACCTGTCAAGTTGGTCATCCTTGTAAATTGGCCACCTGCCGATGTTGACCAGTATATAGTAGCACCAATATAAGCCTTTAAATACCTCTGTATGTTGGCCACGTGTGAATTAAATAAGTAACCTCCTTTAGTTGCGCAGAAACATAGCCCAGGTCATGGGTTGTGTGTACATAAACTGCAGTGAACAAAACTGTTCAGACAAACAGTTTAGACTTGTTGGGATATACATAATGTAGACGACTGTCTGTAGTTTGTCAATGACTACAGTGATTCTCTGACTTTCGTGGAGAAAAACAACATCCACCTTTATAAGTTGGCCAAAAGTCCTTGCAAGTCCTTATCGGTATTGGGAAAAAATTCGTTCTGGTGTTGCCTCGGATGTAGACAGCTGATGATTCTCTCGCTGAAGAAGACTTACAAATACCAGAACAAATAAATTGAAGAGAGTGTTTGAATCTCCGCAGATCTACTTATAAGCGAATAAAATCCGACAAGATCTGTTTAAAAATCACTGAACAAATTCAAGGTCTTTCTTGGTGAAGTTTTTTCTTCACTGCACTACTCATTGGCTCAAACTGAAACCGTGGTGTTTGTGTTTACACTACTCTACCGACATCCATTCACTTTCTCAATTAATTAAATAAAAAAAAGGATGCGAAAATAATCCGTCCGCAGTCAACCCACCGTTTTCCATAATTGGCATAAATATTGAATATTGCAGTTAGTTAATTTTCGCCAGGACTTTACTCCAACTTATCGGTTGTAGATAACGCTTCCCACTTTCGTGGCTTGACACGTCTTATTTATTTATTCGTTTTTATATGAAAGTATATTTTATTTTTGACAAAGCTTTTTTGCTTTTTATTTGCTTATTCCCATACTTTTTGTTTGCAGTTTCATTCACAAAACATTTTCGTTTGGGTTTGCATGCCTTTTTTCGAATAAAAAAAAAATAACCAAAGCATTACATCTAACGCTTGTAATTTTCTCCTGTATGCTCCGCAGTTTAAATAAAATGAACAATTCAAATTTCATTAACTATAACGCATCAGGAGTTTGTGTAGACGATCAAATCTACCTGTACTATAACTCTTCGCATGGATTCAAGCCTATAGCGAAACATGGCACGCCCCTTCCTCCCACGTCCAGGACAGCGATCCATGGGCTTTCAAATCTCAAACTCGATAGGATTAGTGAATCACATCAGTACATCAGCAAGCATAACAATAATATAATAAATAACAATGATAACAATTCCAATGTCGCCTCACACCATCTATCCTCCACGTAAATGAAAAGTCTTTACAACCCATTCCCTTTAAAATTCAAAGAAAACTTATTTTAAATGTAAACTGTGATTTCTTTGGATTTTGTAGGGACTGGAGAACTGTCTCACTATGATTGACTTGTTTTTAGCATAATTTGTTGACACACTGAACACAATTAATAGCTCCCTATCCTAATCCTCCTTCTACAGTAACAACCTTGTTGATCATCATTCAAACTACAACTTCCCAGATTGGAATAATAAGCATTGGCATCGAAATCATACACCCGAAGACCTGCACAAACAGCGATCGCAAAGACGCCCTCCATTTACACCAAAAGGAAAGATGTCGGTAATCACAAAAGATGCCAATGGCATTGTGGCATTGGAGGACGAGATTGGAGACAATTTGTCGGCGGTGCTACGTGAAAAAATGCCAAACAACGATATCCTCTACAACGATGGGAAATGGCTTTGTGGGGACTACAACTCGAAAATGTATTCCAATGCACTGAAAGGACACGAAGCGCCCGCATATAGAATCGTAAACGGTAATAAGGATTATAAGTATGTTGAACGAACTAATTCGAAGCGTAAATTTCGTACACGTAGCGAATCAGAACCAAATGAGTTGGCTGCATTGAATGCCAGCGGCGCCTGGTCCAAGCAGCTTTCTCTATCTGTGATAGATCGCAATAGCGGCAAGGTTGAAAGTCAGTTACCAACGAAGTTTAACAATGTCGACGAAAGACGTGCTATAAAGCTACCTGCGACCCCAAAGAGACATTCACCATCGCCAGCACGTGTGTTGCTCTACAATAACACCCCTAGCCCACGAAGCGCACGTCATCTGTATCAGAATGCGAATAGGCACTCTTCGTCGCCAGTCAATCAGCGACGCGGCTCATCGCTAAACCGTCTTTACGATTATAGACGAAATAGGGCGAAATCACCGTCGTTATCTTGCGTGCCAAGCGATGATTCCGTAGCCGAGTATGAAGTCTACTCTCGCAAAGCCAAATCCGTCACTCCAACTCCAACTCACACGAAATCCATTAGAAGTAAGAGCCAGGAAAAACCAATCCGACGACCATCACCAACAAGACTTCTTGAAGATCGTCGTAGCAGCTGTAGCAGCATCGAAGACGATTATGACATCTCCGATAGAGGTGAGCTGCACATGCGTTAGTTCTGTTCAAAATGTTTGATTTTTTAATTCTTCTAGATTCGGATGCGAACGACCACAGCTTTGAGTCGACATTTTCCTCATCGGACTCCGACGAGGACGGCTATAGATCCCATGCGTACAAAAATTCTCATATCGATGAGAAGTTGATCCCGCCGACGTCAAACTTAAACAAGTCATCCAACGTTAATACACCACAGTGTTCGGAAGAGAGTCTAGTCAATCCAGATTCGTTGTTAGTACCTAGTCTCTTCCCGAATGTTCCCCCTTATCTGGCATTCTCTACGAATACTCAACGTGGTCCCGATGTGCCACCAGAACTGTTCAAGATCCTTAAGTGGAAAGTAACCAATGTGATGCCAAAGCTGGTGCGAAATGTTCTCTCAAATAGTGGTGTCCGTTTGCTCAAGAGTATGTCTGAATCTGAAAATGTACAGTATCAATGTTTGAACTTCTATTATGACAGAAACAAATGACTGGATGGGAACTTGGGGGAAGCACATGAAGAGCCCATGTTTTAAGACAATACGTCCATATCAGAAGATAAATCACTTGCCGGGCTCTTTCAAAATCGGCCGGAAAGATGCGTGCTGGAAGAACTTGCAGAAACTGACGATTAAGTACGGCAAAAAGGAGTTCGGTTTTATGCCAAAGTAAGTTTCAATTCATCATCTGGGCAACGTGGTGGTGCTCATCAAAGCTCTCTTTCAGGACCTACATAATGCCATCAGATCTAAACTTCTTGCGCAAGTCTTGGCCAAAGTATGCACAACGTAACACAAAGTGGATCATAAAACCACCAGCCAGTGCAAGAGGTGCTGGCATTAGGGTAGTAAATCGATGGGCACAGATACCAAAACGGAAACCTTTAATTGTTCAGAGGTACTGTGAGCATAGCATATGCTGATCTTTGAAAATGAAATGAAAATGATTTGCATTCATTCAGGTACATCGAACGGCCTCTGTTGATAAACGGAAGTAAATTTGATCTGAGACTCTACGTGTTGGTGACATCTATAAATCCTCTACGAGTCTATATGTATCACAATGGATTGGCGAGGTTTGCTTCAGGTAAGGTGCACACTAAATGCGATTTAGATTTCAAAGGAGATTCATTTCGTACGTTGATTTGATTAAAGTTACTCTACTTAATGTGAACATATCATTCCTTTCTGATACACACAGTGAAGTATAGCGCAAAGACAGATACTCTCAACGAACGTTGCATGCATTTAACCAACTATAGCATCAACAAGCTCTCTTCGAACTATCACAAGAACGAAGACGTAAACGCATGCCATGGTCATAAGTGGACAATAAAGTCATTATGGACATATCTAGAGACTCGAGGGGTGCACACCGATCGGCTGTGGGACGCACTAAGAAATCTTGTGATGCGAACAATACTAGCTGGAGAACACGCCATAAATAGCATGATCAAATTGAACGTTGAAAGCAAATACAGTTGCTTTGAATTGTTCGGATTTGATGTGCTGTTGGATGCTGATCTAGTGCCCTGGCTTTTGGAGGTTAATATCTCACCGTCATTACATTCGGATTTGCCATTGGATGCGCACGTCAAAGCTCCACTGGTTCAAGGTGTGCTCAATACTGCCTTATACAATGTAAGCTCGAGTTCATGTGAAGACATCCAATCAGACTACTAATTATGCACAATTTAGATTCCTCCAAGATTGTCGCCGGAAAAACAAAAGGAAATCGGCTCGAAATTGGGCATCACTTCCGAGTCGATATGCTTTGATAAACGTATATATGTGAACTACTTGTCCCGAGCTGAAAAAGTGAAGCACAATCAGTACACAAGGAAGTCCTTGGAAGATCGTGATGATGTAAGAGTCTCGGCATTTTCGGACTCCTTCAAATGATTTAAGTTTACTTTTCAGTATGTCAATTCGATTCTTGAAAACCTCACTCCGGACGACGTTCGATGTTTGATTGTGGCCGAAGACGAACTGGCTCGATGCGCCCCCCTGGAGAGGATCTTCCCAACGTGTAACACGCACAAATACCTAAAATACACAGAAGTTCCGCGCTACTACAATCGACTGTTGGATGCATGGGAAGCACGTTATTCGAAAAATCGCAAAGCGGGAATCAAGCTATTGCAAGAATACTGCGAGCAGAAGTATCACTTAGAAGTTCCGCCATCTCCAACACGCAAGGTAAGCATAATACACTCCAACCACACGATTCCACTCCTGTTCTTTTTTTTTTTTTGTTTTTTTCTGCTAATCGAAAAAAAGACTACTATCGAAAATTTGTATTTTGTACAAGAGCAATTCATTTATTGCCAATATGAATTTTGTTGGAAACACAACTGCTAGTTTCCATACACATTTTTGTTTTCATCGCAATCGTACTTCAATCACACATATTTTCACTCACTAAATGAATTCGCTATATGATCTTGTTCTCACTTGCAATATTGTGTTTTGTAATCTTGAAAATTTGAGGGTTTTTGGCGGGCAATACAATCAATATACTGGCGATGTCGTGCTTTACACTGTCGTAAGTCGGATGTCACATGTGAACACAATAGAACGAACCTAATACTGAGTGATTTTTAGTTTATTCATAAATATTTTATCCGTTGAGATTCGTTCGTAATGAAATTTATGAAAATAATCCAAATAGAATCTAGAAATAATTGAGTTCGAAATACTTGTAATCCAATAGGAGACTATATTGTAGAATAAGAGTTGAGTAACATTATAAGCAAGTAGGTAATTGTGTTCGTATATAAAAGTTTAATAAGTTGCGCTAAGAGGAACAAAGTAAACAAAAAAATATAAAAACATTCCTCAAGGGTGAAGTTCTTACTTAATCGGTGTGTGTGTTTAATTATTTTATACTTTCTTAGAACGTAATACATTAGTTCATTCTTCTTAGAATTAGGATTTTGTTCCTCTTTTTTGGTTGTACATATTTTCTTTTATTTCGTGTATTGAAACATTGAATTTGGTACACCAGGCTATTCTGCAAGAAGTACACTTTAAACATAAATCATACTGCGGTTTCTATCATCACTAGAAATTCAGTCCTTTAGCTGCATTAACGCTCTTTA
Source organism: Eristalis intricaria (assembly GCA_964034865.1). Lineage (NCBI taxonomy): Eukaryota > Metazoa > Arthropoda > Insecta > Diptera > Syrphidae > Eristalis > Eristalis intricaria. Next base: position 52,807,905 of record OZ035874.1, read on the forward strand.
CCCTCCCCCTTTATTTAAAAAGTAACATACACAGAGTGACACAGAAGTGTCAAACATACACACATGTCATGGCTATTAAATGGCTAAAGTTTGCGAAAGACACAACACTAGTCTTGCAGAAGGGCCTCCAAAAAAAAGTCGACACACCACTTTAAATAAACAAAAAACTGTTAACTAATAGCTTTTGAGTAAACAACAAACATAAACAAAAGACCACTACTTACATCTGTATGTTCATAACTAATACATTTATTTTTACAAACATTTTATATTCCTATGAATAGTCTATTGGCGCGAGGTTAACAATGTCGCGTTTCACAGGTGGGTTATTCAGCTGCTTAAACTCATGGATGATGTACGATTTAATTAACCAAGCGTGAATCCAAACTCTGCTCTTCGCAATAACAAAACATGACATTCCTGCAAACCTAAACCGACAAATTAACGACAGGACGGTGCTTTCAAAGATTCAGGATACCACGCAGACTTTGCAGTCGTAACTCGTAAGACTGTTGAGATACTCTAATTTGAAGAGAGCTAAATGCAGACTGGTCAGACAGCTTTTTCCAATTGCAAATTCTTTTTGGCGGTTAATGTTGGCTGTAAGCAAACGGACAGCCGTTGTTGCGTAGTTGCCTGAATTCTTGAAAGAAACCTAACCATACTTAACATGTGAATGAAATCATTCCGCTTCAAACCTGAAAATAGAACGCTTTGCTTGGCCCACATGCCTGCACAATATGCGAACATAATGAAATGAATTATTAGGCGATGCGAATTAAAATTCTAACACGTCATCAGCCAATAATTCATATTTCGAAAATATGCCCGTGAATTGCACAAGCTTTCCCTCTCAATTGGTGTACTCTTACTTAACTTCGATCCATTCAATAACTGTCTCCGCTCTTAGTCCTTCTTTCAATCTAACTCAAATTCATATCTTTTCCCCTTTTAATCACCCATTGACCTTCTAAAGGATGTTCCCATTCGGAGATTCCACCTAAGTACCAGAACAACACTTAATTTGCTTCTTATACACAAGTGATTTCAAAGATTTTATTTATTCATATAGTTGAACGTACGTATTTGTCGTGACGATTTAGAAATAACTTTCATTGAGAAAGAACCATTAGAAGAAAATAACTCAAGTGTTGATAGAGAGATATCAAACGCATTCGAAGAAAATAACTCAGGTGTTGATAGAAATATATCAAACGAACTATCCGATCTGGAGTAAGTTGTTTCTTTTTAAGTTGTTTTTGTTTTTTGTTTGTGTAGTGTATTACTTTAAAATGTAACATACTTCCTTTTGTTCTCTGTTGTATACAATAACTCCTCATAAACACTGTATATATGCGTAACAGATGTTTTCTTCTTAAACAACTAACGTGTTAAGTGTCCCAGACACACAACACTTGTGTGGACACTTTGGTGTGCAGTGTCACATTTTTTCAGATTAGTTCTTTATTGGAATAGCGCTATGAGCAATTCGGGTGATAGTAATATTGCACTATGCGCATCAACAATGACATTTTTATATATCCTGCACGCACGTTTCAGAAGTAGTCGCAAACTTATGGCCAAAAATCGCTCAGATAGCAAGAAAAGTTCAAAAGTCCTTATTGCCGCTTTACAATATCAGAGCTTGTCACTCCTCAACGATCGGAATGCGACTGATATTTTGTATGAAATTGTGCGGACACACATAACGCTTCTAGGAACACTGCCACATGAAATGCAAATTTTTTCATTTTAGTCACACCGTGTTGCACACCGAGAAATCGGTGCACGGACTAGCCCACTCACTGGACACATTTTAGCACACCGGAACAAGTGTAATGTGATTGGGGCACTTTTGGAACTACAAATATTCATGACATGAACAGAAATCCTTGGATTTTTTACAAATATAAATTTTGAACATTGTGGGTCGCCGTGGCGTAGTGGGTTAGTGCGTCGACTCCTACGCAGGGGGTGCCAGGTTCGAAACCCGAATTTATGACCTTTCATATTTCACGGCTCCACCTCTTTCGAGTCACTGACAATGCTCAAGGAGTATTTCCTGTCTAGAAAAAGCTTCTCAACTTCGCCGTTCGGAGTCGGCATTAAACTGTAGGTCCCTTCCACGCGTGAGAGAACAATAGCACGCACAACACGAGTGGTTGCTGAGATGCTAGGCCCTGGCCCACTACGGGCTGTAGCGCCACCCATATTATTATTATAAATTTTGAACATTAACAACGGAAATAACATCGAATGGGGAAACATCTTGGAATAAGGAACAAAATGTCATGATCACCAGCCATTCCTCTTTACTGCCATTAGCATAGGATTATAGATAGCTTACCGGTTTTGTATCTGCAACCTTTTCTTGTTTACTGGCTGCTTCTTGGTGCAATTGTGTTTTCAGATCGGAAAAATAATCTTATAAAGTATTTTGTGTTGCTGTTGGCCTAGACATTAACCAACAAGACTCTCTAGCTCTCATGATCTTTTTCTATTTCTTATTGTGTACACTTGGCGTGCGACACTGTAGGCAGCTAGCCAGAGATCGTGCTAGTTGTAGAGGGTTGTTGGTTGAGGCCCACGTGCACCCCGGTCTGTAATGAAACAATTTTTGTTTGATAAAAACTAGAAAAACTGAAATTATATGATCTGTGCTTGTCACTTTAAGTTCCCACCAAACGAAATCGCGAGATTCCACCAAACCTCCCAGATTTCCCCATACATTTTCGTGGTTTCGAAAACTTGCGCTTTAGGGCAAAGCTAGTTGAGATCCTTTATGTACCACCTTTCCACCGAACGTAATCGCGAAATTTCATGGATTTTCCCCAAATGTATAAGGTTTCGCCACACATTTTCGTGGTTTCGAAATCTCGCGCTTTTGGCGAAGGTAGTTGAAATTCCCTTAGTTCATCCGTCCCTGACAGGTTGTAAAACAGACAGGCTACCACGTGAATTTCAGTTTATTGTAGTCATTTTAGTTTATTTTGGTCATTTCAATTTCATATTATTCCCTGTCAAAGACATCTGTTTTGGTGGCTATTTAAAAAGTGAGAGCAAATACATTTGTTTTGGCGGCCACTTCATAACTCGGTGGGAACAATCTATTGAGGTTTTAGTAAGAATTCTTCATTTTACGAGGTTTCAGTTAAGTTCAGCAACATGGCGTAAGACACTGTCAGTGACTCGAGGGAGCTGTAGCCTTGAATTATAAAATCTATCAGCCATCTATCAATCTATCAGGAATCAAAACTATACCAACTTTCAGAAATGAAGTATTACAGAGATGCCCGACTTCTTCCTCCCTTGCCCCTTAAATTGACAACTGTTTTTTATAACGTGTTCATAAACCAAATTGACCAATCAGAGGACGGCATTTACGTTATTTCGTTAATAACCGTAAAAAATTCATGAGTATCTGTCAAAAAGGCACTCAAATTCGCCGATGGACTAGGGGACAATCAGCTGTGAAGTCGGCTATCTCTGTAATACTTTATTTCTGCCCAGTAGTGAACAACTGTCCCATTGTCACTTTCTCCTAATATAGAATATTTGAAGCCAATGTCTTAAAATACATCGTCCGTCTCTTGTCGTTGCTTTCTGTTGAGGATGATATCCGATGAGAAATCCGATTCTCTTAATCCTCTAATGCCTACAACCGTCTCTAGGCGAAGTATACGTTTGTAAGTCTTATGAGCTAAAGATGAATTTTTTGTTCGGAACTTTAAACGCCCTATCTTTAGTTGCACTTTCCGTTGGAATGTATTTTTTGGCTCCAGTCCGTTTGGTTTCCGAGTTAGATTCGTTTAAAATCGAATAAACTACCTTTTGGACGAATATAAACATTTTTGTGCAGATAAGATTTTCGACAAGAAAAAACAAAAATGAGCATTTTTCATAAATCAAAGTGGAAAAATAATAGAAAAATGATGCCATATGATCAGGAACACTTTGCTATTTTCAAATTTCACACGGGTATAAGTCTATTGTGCCTTAACACCCAAGGCGAAACAAAAAATCAGGCATTAGAGTGTTAATGGATCGCTGACAGTCAAAATTATCAATGATTGATCGTATTTAACATTTTCCAGACAAATAAAGGATATACAGGAAATACTATTACTTGCATGCGTCTTTGTTGCCCTGCTTCACTAATCAAAGCCCAAACCCTTAAGAGTGTATCATCAGTCGTTCCCTAAAACCCAAAGTTCATCTCTGTTACTGTATGTTTAACGACAAACTAGATTTTACTAATAAGAAAATTAAACACTAATTTGGAAGCCATTTATATGTTCACATTATAAACGATTACCGAATACATACTTCTTGCAGGATTACATCATCAAATTCTTGAGATGGATTTTAAAATCATAATCGCTGCCACCGTCTACGTTGTAATTATTTCAACAATTTTGTCTCTGATTAGCTTTATAGTGGGTAATTGATAATCAAAACGAAAGTGAAGAATACCCTTAAAAACAAATCAAAATCTATATGTATACTTGTTGAATGTAAATAAATAATCAGCCACACTATACGTATGTCACACATACATGCACATACACACACTTTCCAAAAAATATTAAATTATACATCTATTTTTTCAATGACTTAACTTTTAAGAAAATACAAACTTTGATTCCACACACACGACATGCAAAAATAGTCCATTCAAATTAGCAGCTTAACAAAATAAAATAAAACTAAAAAAGAAAACAAAAAAAAAAAACAACTCAAACACTAGTTCAAAATAAATCAAACTCATATAAAGACCGTTTAAAAATTAAATCAACACTGAAATAAAAATGAGAAAAAACAGAATTTGTTTCAATTGTTAGGCACGAAATGTTTTTGTGTTCCTACATGATTATATCTAATATAGTGTGTGTTGTGGGGGAAAAAGTAAGTTGAATCGATTTGGATTTTGATTTTTTTTTCTCTTCCATTGGTTTTTTTTTCTTTGAATATATGTATTTGGTTCGATCAGACCTAGCTTATGTTTTTTGTACGACAAGATTAATGGTTTTGTGTACCTGTTCCATCACTTTTTGTGGCATGATTTTATTGAATTTACTAAAAAGAAACCGGGGGGAAAATTGAATTGACTTGAATGTACTCGATTGTGTTGTTTTTGTTTTTATAATGAACTGTCTATTTCTTACAAGCTGTTTTGGATATTGAAGCAATTTGTATATATTTTTCTTTTTTGATTCTTATAAAGAGGAAAGGTGCTTTTTTATGTCAATTAATGCATTTCTTTCCTTCTCCTTGACCTTTTGGTGTACTTTATGTCTAGTTTGAATGGTACACCGTTTGATGTACTTTATGTATTGTTTCATCACCGAATTTTGGTTGTTTTACTTTTGCCATAAACTAAGCAGTTCATGATTAGTGACACAACATTGCCCCCTCAGCTAGATGGACCCAGAGAGACGATTTAGTTTTGAATTCATAGCACGCTGATATGAAAAGCGAGCAGAATGAATTTGTTTAATTTGGCGTGTGGCCTCGATGAATGCTTCTTTGGTGGATTCTGTGCACTTGACAAATGATATACAACCACGAATCCCGTTTTCGTTACTTTTGAAGAACATCAAGACTGTCTCTTAATTCTTCTCCTAAGTGAGGACCTGTGGGGTTTCCCTGGGACAGAACCAACAAATCTCTCCAGCTAGCGTTATCTCTGGTTAGAAACTCTCAATTGCGCACACCAAGCTGCCTGAGGGCCTTCTACATTTGTGTGGCTTACACCAGGCGCTGGCGTCCTCCACTGCGCTAGGTTATAGGAGTCAAAGGCTCTTCAGTCTAGATCATCCATACGCTCAAGGTAACCTTACTCGTTCGACCCGTAGACGCCTGGCAATATTCATCTCGTTGAACAGTGCACATAATTCGTGGTTGAATCTTCTCCTCCAGATGCCATCAATTCAAACAGAATCAAAGATTCCAGAACTCTTGATTGTTTCTAAATACAGGGACTATCTACGTTTCTACTTTTAATATAATAGAATGGGCAACATTAAGCCCTTTCAGTTGTCTTCCTAACCTTAAATATCTTAATGATTCGCAATGCACATTCCGTTTCTGGATGGGGAATCATTTTCCGTACCCAATTTGTCACATCATCAAAGTGGACTAGGATTCACCATTTATTTGTTTGTATGTTTAATTCCTCCCGTCCTCATGAGTTCCCTATTGGTGTGTTATTATTTGAAACCAAAGCCACCAGACCACGGTTCACATTCTTCTTATTCCTTCCATATTGTATTGTGTGATACGGACCATGCATCGGGCCGAAGTGTTAATTATATTTCATAGCCTTACGTTTTCTCTAATCATCCTTAACTTAGATGTTTGAACATTTTCTCTTTGCATTTTCTTTTATTCTTGTGGTTTACTAGAATTCAATTGATAGATAACCGTTTCAACGTTTGTTATGCTAGAAGTAATATCAAAATTTGCTGATTCTTAAAAAATGCTTTTATTTTATGTTATTCGTGTTCTTTTTTTCTTTTTTTTTCTTATTCCTTTTTTTCTTACACAAAAAAAAAACACCTGTGCTACCTTGATAATCTAATTTAGCAAATAAAACGCAGGACTCGAACGCTAATATCGATGACTCGGTCGACCCTAGCCTTGACGACAATGGTAAAGGCAATCCGACGAAAGAATAGAAGACATTTGATGAGAACATACAATCAAGTTAGGCGCAGTAATCTTCCGGAGGAGAACGACGACACCGATTCGGAGATTGAGAAGGAATTATAAACTACGTGGAGAGTCTTGTGGCAGCATTTATACGTTTACAGTTTTAACCTCAGATAGAAAAATTTGCTTTCGAAAAGGAAACGATAATAATTATAAAGATTAAGGTAAGATGAACAATTTATCTTATTTTTAACATGGTCAAGGAGTCAATTTGTGTTAGTAAGTAAGTTATTCATTTCCGTCACGTATCTACTTCTGCAGAAGGCATTCTAAGGAGATGGTATGGACTCTACAGTTGGCCCTGTTTGTTGCGTAATGAGGCACGAGGCAGGCAGACCATCTCATAGATCGTGGAGTTGCTCTTGTACATAGGTGGTGAGGCTCACCTATTAAGGATCGGGCATATAACTTTGGACACGCCTATATATACGGAGACAGCAGCACTAACATCACCCCCTGGGTGCTGAAGAAATCAGGAAAATTGAATTGAATTTTTTAACTTGTGGGGTGTCGTAGCAAGACACAAGTAATCCGACCATAAAGATCCATTGTATCCCTTTCTTTTGGTCCAGGATTTAAGTGTTGCCTTCAGAAATTTGACAACTCCTCTAGATAAGATTTCTTCTAAGTGTGTCCCTGTTATGGATGTCCTGTTTATCTTTCTCTGGCCTGTCGATTAGTATGTGCTCCATAGTTTATTTCGCCTGACCACAGTGCCTTCCGATTCATGAACTGGTGAGGCTTATTTTATAAAGGTGGTAATTACAGGATCTGTGTCCTGTTTGTGCTCCTTATAGCACGCTTAGGTCCGTTTTATTGAGTTCTAGAGCTTCTTTGGCTCATTAAGGATTGTAGTTTTGTTTCAAGAATTGAGTGCTTATAATCCCCTGACTGCTCCAAAGCTGGTTAATTTGTTTACAGATCCATCTGTGTAGGTGAAGGTAAGTGTCCGTATTGTTGCATCAATAAAGAGGCCAAGGCACCTGCCTTGGCTTGTATATCAGCCTTTTCATTACCTCCATGGTTTTCCTGTCCCGGCACCCAAATCATTTTCAGCCTGTCATTTCCTTCCAGCGTGTTCAGTATTTTGTGACATTTCAAGACGGTAGTCACGCAAAGTCCTTCATGACTTGCTTGGCCAACATATTATTTGATGACTGCTTTGAATCTGTTTAGAAACTGCAATAAAATGTACGAGCATGTTTTATTAATCTTTGGTTGCTTCATTCTCCCACAATGCGAAGATAGGTTAAGTTAGGGTGAAGTGGCCGACTGCTGTACGAAAGACAGCAGCTGTACTTAGGCCAGCATTGGTACATTGTGCTACCACGCCGATCTATGAATACCTATTCCATAAACCAGTGAGTGCTTTGAATAAAGGAATCAAGTTGGCTAACTCTTTTGCTGTTCAGCCAGGCTATCAAAATGGTAGGCTCCCAGAAGTCTAAATCTACGGGATGAGAGAGCAATGCAGTTGCATAGCAAGTGTACAATGGTTTCTTTCTCATCGTCGCTGTTGGGGAGGCCTAGTTTAGAGGCCTTAGTTCGGATGTTGCAATGCCCTGTTATAACGCCAATGAGAGATCTAGGATTCGGTCTGCTCAATCTGATCATCCTCAGCGATCGCTTGAATGCAAATCAGTAAAGGTTTTGAAGAGATGTAGATTTCAAAGTATTTCATTGTTATGATTACGGCAGCCTAGCTGTTTTCAGTTTCTTCATTAAGCATCCGTGATCTCCCTCCGATATTGTTCTTCTGTGCCAATTACAAACTGCGAAATTTGGAGAGAAGGCGAACCAGGAGTTAGGAACATTTTTCGTCGTTGAACTCTGCCATCCAGGGTATGAGTCAACGCACTAGAACACTACCCCGCGATTGTAGTCTTTAAAATGATTTGATTTTTTTGTAAGCATATTTGCTTGAAGTAGGTACTAAGTTACTGTTGTTGAATTCCTTCTAAGATTTCCTCCTAAGTAGTGATAGAAAATATTGACTACCCCATGACCATCACCATTTAGCACAGATTTCTCATTTATCGCTTATTTCGACTTCATTGTTAAATTTGTATTCTCTTTTTCTTTCACAGCGTGGATGGTTTTTATGTATACACATTAAGACTGATTCTTCATTGATTTGTTGAAACTCAGCAGCAACAAAAACAAAACTCCAATAATTCTTTGCGTAGTGAAATATATCATAGATGTGTACATAGATAACCGAACGACTAGCTGAATTTATGAACTAATATGATTCGAAGAGAACACACAGTTACTGTATATTATTCCACTTTTTCTCTTCTTTTTAATTTTCTTTTTTTTATCATTATTGTTGTCTTTTGTTCCGATGGTCAGTAACCAAATAATATATATTTTCAAATTAATTCAATTGCTAAATATAGTCACGAAATAAAACAAATGAAAACTCAATAATAATTTATTTACAATTTGTAAATTGAAAGAAAGCGTATATTTCTAATAAAGTAAGAACATAAAATCGTATAAGAAAAATTATTGGTATTTTATTTATTTGATGTTTAAAACTCTTGAGGACCTTAGTGCGTCGTTGGTGTGTAGAATGGGGCACGGTAAGAATGGCTGTCAAATGGAACTAAATTGAAAACCCTGCAAACAAAATTTCAACGCGTTGTCATGCGACGTTTTCAACATCATTCTTCAGAAGGTCGTGCAGAATTCACTCAGTCGGCACGATCTGCCAAAGGTCCGAACAATTGCTAGCTTACGTGGACGACATTGATGTGAATGATCGAATACGGCGAGCCATCAATGAAGCATTTGCTGGTATTGAAACGGAAGCAGTCAAAATGGATTTAGCGGCGAATGAGGGCAAAACGAAGTATATTCTGTCATCGAGAAATGACCCATAACATCAACGACTCAGTCAGAACGTCACCATTGGCAGCTTCAACTTCGAGGTAATGAAGGACTTCGTGTACCTCGTCTCCCAAGTAATCAGTACGAACAACACCAGTTCCGAGATTACTCGCAGAATAAATCTTGTCAATCGCTGTTTCTTTGTTTTCAAGTAGAAATTGAGTTGTAAAGCCCTCCCTCGAAGGAACAATCTAACATTATATATAATACCTTGATTATGTGTGTTGACTATGCTCTACCACGCGGAAGCCTTGACAATTTCAAAGGCAGATGAAGAAGCCCTTGGTCTCTTGGAGAGAAGAGTTCTACGTTCAATCTTTAGTGCTCTTTGCGTTGTTGGGTTTTTGGTGAAGATTCAACCACGAACTGTACAGCTACAAACGCCTAGCCAGGCGTCTACAGATTCAATGCTTAACATGGATGAGCCATCTAGAGCGCATGGACAACACTGCTCCACCCCGAAGAGTCTTCGACTCCGTAGCAGTGGGACAACGCAATAGAGGATCTCCACGAAACTGATGGCGCACACAAGAGAATAAATCAGATGCAAATCAAGTGTTATGCCCAAGCGCAACCAGGCGACCTAATGGACTTGGTCCAACCACATCACCGTGGGTCTGCCAAGGCATGCAAATTTGGAGGCAGCTGGCTAAAGAGCGTGACAGCTGGAGAGGCTTGTTGGCTGATGCCCAGGTCCACCTCGGTCTGTAGCGCCTTATGCGCCTTATAAAAAAAGAAAATGTAAACAAAACTTAAAACTGAACTCGATAGTTGAATGCATCCATCATTAGATCAAGCTTAGACCAAGGCAAATTCGGTGCTAGTTGCTTGGTACTCTCACATTATTTCCTCTTCCGTTACAAAACATACCAGCACATGCCCTATAGTTATTCGCTCAATAAGGAAGTAGCAATCAGACGCTGAATGGTAGTCTGTGAATTTTCATAGATGAATGATGTTCAGATCTTGGAAGTAGATCTGATAGCTTATACATCTCCGAAATATTGTAGCGTTCTTCAGCAATAAACCACATTCATCCAAGAGGCACGGTCCTGGATTAAGGAGAATGTGAAATGAAAATACAAAGGATAACATTGCCAGTTCGGATAGCCTGGCAGCGGTTAAGTCCGTGGATACTGCCACATTACATTCCAAGATATTCCCATAACTATCGGCTGTCTCTTAACGAGATGACTGAACATTTCAATATCCAATTCATGTTGGTGTCGAGACATTTAGACGTACCGGGTAATGAACTCGCTTAGTACCCTATATGCTTCTCGATACCGATAACCATATTTTAAAGGTGCATGCAGTCAAGATAATCAATCGCAAATGGTAAGTCCCTTAGCACAAAGCATATTCTTCCACATTTAACCATTTTACTTTGTCTGTTCAATCTAAGTAGGCCAGCACTCTGCACTCAACACAAATGCATGTTGTGAGAGGTGGAGGGTACAATACAAAACCTCCTCTGCTAGTGCAGACCGCCTCGTACCCGTAGAAACTCTTCTGTATACATATACTACAATATCAGTGTAAGCGATAGCTTGTTAGCAAGCTGGACTTATCATATCCCGGTGGTATCATAATAACAACCACTCTTGTCTGCAGTCAGTCACTACAAGAACTTAACCTAGTCCCTCAAGCTAGAAGAGTTATCCTCACTTAGGATCTGTAAAAACTTTTGATTTTGTGCAGAGGCATATAGACACCTCGATACACTCCCAACACCGATCGGAGACCCCAACTGGCGAGTCTAAGGAAACATTGCTCATTTCATTGTTTAACAAAAAAAAATCTTTATTTAAGTTCATCGAACTCTAGGACAATCAACTCATTCATTCAGTCATTAAAGACCTTCCCGTCGTTTTGGGCATCTTTTTATTCGTGGAGTCTTCCAGCTCCTTGGGCTTGTAGTAGTGCGGAGCAACTTCAAGCAGCCATTTGCTTTCGATTTCAATCACTTGCCGCATATACTCTTTCGTCGTGAACACCAACTCGTGGTAGAGCACCCATCGCGGCAGCTCCTCAAACAGCGACGAATTCGGATGTATCATGACGGTTTGATTGTGCTTAATTGTTTTGTAGTGGCCGCCTTTTGATAGGCGTGCCACATGATAGAAATAACCGGCAGTGGCTGCCTTTCGAATGTTAATAGTTTCTGGGAGGCACGAAACCATGTCGATCTCAACGCGCTGCATGAGGCCAGCGAGCTGCTCGCGGACATCGCGCGCTCTCTTCATCGATCGGTATTGAATGAAATTCTCGTAGCACCACTGCGTGCTGTAGTCTGTGTCCGCCCATTGGTTATAAACTTGCAGCAAACTGAGATGATCGCCGTGCATGTGATTGAAGTTCTTCCTCGCGGTATCGGCGTGGATTATTTTGTCTTTTGGTCTGTAGAAGATCGCACTGTTCACTGAGAGCATTGCGGCGATGGTCACCATTTCCTCGGAGCACTTGTACCTGAGAGAGAAGGAATAGTGTGAGTTCAGATTGAGAAGAACTTTAATTTGACTTACTTTTCGCTGGCCAGGAGCATTTTGGCCATCATTGGATCCACAGGGAACTCAGCCATTCGACGGCCGAGCTTCGTCAGCTCGCCGTGATGATTCAAGGCTCCTAGGGCGTATAATTGTTCCAGAGCAAGGACCAACGTCTCATGAGGAGGTGGATCCAGGAAGTCGAAGTGAATCAAATCATTGATGCCCAATGCCTTCAGCATGAGCACCGCATTGCCCAAATTGATACGCTGAATCTCTGGGACTGTGTTGTCTTCTAGTTCGTGTTTGTATGCCCACGCCGTGTACAGCCTGAAGCACTTGCCAGGTGCAGTCCGCCCAGCACGGCCAGCTCGCTGATTGGCAGACGCCTTCGAAATGGGCACCACCATCAGGGATTCCATTCCAGTTCGTGAGTTGAAATTGTTCTGCTTCGCAAACCCAGGATCGATGACGTAGATGATATTGTCTATCGTGAGCGAGGTCTCAGCTATGTTGGTTGCGAGGATCACTTTTCGGGCATTTGGAGGCGTTGGCTCAAAGATTTTCGCCTGCATGTCGCTGGGAAGGTTGGCGTACACGGGAACGACAAGTAGTTCACGCAGCTTGGACCCAAGCCGCTTAATTCGATCCTGGAGAACCTCTTGACAGGTTTCAATTTCGTCTTGACCCGTCAGGAACACAAGGATGTCTCCCAAGGGCTGGGTCGCGTGGATTTGAAGAACCGACACGCAACAAGCGTCGATATAATCAGCCTCCGGGGCTTTTGTGTAGAAGATGTCAACCTGTTTCAGAGAACAAAAGGAAGCTTAGTGCAGTGCTACAGGGCAGCAGTTTGATGGAACTCACAGGAAAGCGTCTGCCTGGAATTCTGAAAATCGGAGCATCGTCAAAGAACTGAGAAAACTTATCGGCGTCCAGTGTGGCGCTGGAAATGAGCAACTTCAGTTCCGGCCGAAACCGTGCAATATCCTTCACCAACCCAAAGAGAATGTCGGTGTGCAGGGTACGCTCGTGCGCCTCGTCGATGATCATGCAACTATAGGATGCCAGATCTGGCTCTGATAGGAACTCCCTATGTAGCGTACCGTCGGTCATGTATTTCAGAACAGTCCGCTCCGATGTGCAGTCTTCGAAACGTATACTATAGCCGACCTCGTTGCCAAGTTTAACGTCCATTTCTTGGGCCACTCGAGCTGCCACTGACATCGCAGCCACACGACGAGGTTGTGTGCAACCAATTTTCTTCTTGTCTTTTGTGAAACCTGCATCAACCAGGTACTGTGGTATTTGTGTGGTCTTTCCAGAGCCGGTCTCACCTTCAATAATTAAAATCTTTATTCGACAAAAAATAGATTGTTCAAACGATGAGTCGGGATTTTTGCGTGGGCTTACCTGGTGGGCGCGAATGGCCGCTATTAGGTCGTCCTTGAATGGGAACACCGGCAAAGACTTGCGAGTCTCCTCAATGTCCATCTTTTGTCGCTGGGCTTCGCTGATTTCTGGTTTCTTATCTTTCTTCGAGCCATCCATCGTGAGAGCTTGAATGAATTCGATTTGATCGTCCAGAAGTAGGTCATATTCTTCCTTGGACTTGGCATCCTTAGCTCCGAACTGAAACATGGCCGAGGCCAATTGTTCTTGTTCCCATTTCTTCTGCTCGGAGTTGGGATGCTTTTCCCTATCGTCAACCTCGACATATTCCTCTACAAAAGTGTACAAAAGTAAGAAACTCTGTCGGTAACTTTTTAACAAGAGGGTAACCTTTTTCGCCTTTCTTCAAATCCTGTGGCATGCGATAGCGTTGGACACGTTCTAGTTCTCTTGCTTTTTCATGCTCCTTGGCAATAGTGAGCAATTGCTTTTTGTAGTCCCTCTCTTCCTTCTCACGTTTGGTTAGCCTGGAGGCAAGTTTTCTGGTCAGTGAAATGAATTGAAACAAAGTAGATTACTTACACAGCGTCTTCAAAGAGATACTCGTCGTCAAGGATGTCAGCTTCTAACTCAGCTACCTTGTCTTCCTTGCGTTTTTCAAGATACTTTCTACGGGATTGAATCCTCAGTTGTGGCAACACTTTATCACGATCATCATGCTCCAATTTGAGTCTTTTCGCCGCTTCCTCAAATGCCTTGCGACTTCCGCTGGATTCCAAGACCTTACGGGTTTTGTTTTCATCGCGCTTCTTGAGCCTTTCGGCAAATTCATCTCTTTCCTTTAAATCTCGAAGACGTTCCTCTTCAGCACTATCTACACTTTCAGAGCTAGAGCTAGCGTTTCTCTTGCGATGTTTATCTTTCCCCATTTTAATTAAGTATTTTTAAACGTTTTCAAATAAAAACTTCTGTCCACAAAAAAATAAAATTTGGTTAATGTGTTTTTATAAAAAATTATGTGACCGGTGACAGGAGATTTTTGTTTACCATTAGTGTCCAGTGATACCAAATCTAAGCTCGTGCATAGGAATTATTAGATTTTAGTTGTGCTAAATTTTGTTAGAAAACTTAATTTATGCGGTATTTTTTTAACCTTTCTGATATTCTTTATGACTTGGCATCTAAAATAGAACCAGGAGAACATGATCATCGTGCCCTGAACAAGAAAATCTCGTTTTATTAGCACGATGAATGTAACGACACCATAGAAAAGTATCGAGTCTCTCAACGGACCAAATGAGAAAGTGAAACACGATGCGACGCTGGCACTTCGGCGAACGGAATTAAAACATAATTCGTCGTACTTGCGGGTGAGTTGGACGTGTTTTAGGAATTCTCTGTGGAATTATTTTTTTTTGTATTACAACGCATTAAGGACATACATATATATTATATATATACACGCCATCAAAGCAAGAGTAGAGAAAAATGAGCAAAGAAAAAAAAATTATTGTAATCAACTTATTTGCTAGATATTAAGAATTTTTTCAATCGAATAAAAATACTTGAAATATATAATTTGTGCATAATAGGAAAATCAGAAAAAAAGACTTCATGGCTGCGTAGTGACGCAAGAAAAGACAATAGAAAAAAAATGTGAAAGTCGCCTCGTGAACAAAGAACAATTGAATTGAAATCAACGAGAAATCTGTGCCTGCGGTGATATTGTGTTGGAAAGCGCAAAATAATGCATTTTGCAGAATGTATATTTCGGAAAAAACTTGGTATGAGAAGTTAGTAAATTGTTTTATTTTGCGATTAAGTGATAAATCAATATTTGCCACGGCTTGGGGTGTGGCCGCCATTTTTTTTTTCTTACGAATATTGTACTAGATTACTGAATTGAAAAATGTACTGAGCGCAGGGATGTAATTAGTCTAGCCTTAGGGTGGAAACGCAATTTCAAAGGGTGACACTAAACATTAAAGCTATGTAAATGTATATTGTCTGTCATAGAGTAAGGTTTTTTGAAACAAGTTACAGATATGAGCATTTTTTATTAGAAATATGCATGGGCTTGTACAAGGAGTTTCACAGCTTAAGCTGGCTGAGATCTCTGAACTGCCAAGTTCTTCTGTCTGAAGGAAAAATGCGTGACAACACTTCTTGTTTTCCAAGAACATTGTCCAAACAGACCTTGTGAGAAAATGTTGGCGCTTTTTTGTAAAACAAGCTTGATTGGTGGCTGTTCTCAAAAATGTCACTGATATTAAAACGGACGTAAAATATGTTCTTTAAATTTGTTTGTATGCCAAATTGGTGACCAAATTTTTGAACTATAATTTCATGCTAATTGCTCACGGTTATTTATTTTTGTATGGCACAGCTGCACGTCATATGGAGACTAGTTATCTCTTTTATCTTATACTAGCACGCGTTGCTAGGCATATTAAACAAAAAAATGTTGCCAAAACCCTTTTCACAGAATTCTGAACAAAGTTGCCGCAGACGTCAGTGCTCTTCTCTAATCTTACTATTTAACAGTCCAAAGGGCAAACATTGATTTTTATGTACATAGAAGTAACTTTATAACTCTGCTCAATTGCTTGTTATAATTGCTCTTTTACACGCCGGTTTAGAACAAATTATTGTTGACATCTTGTGAATGTAAGTGACAGTTGTTTCATTGATAGGTAAAGCCGCTTTTACACGGGCGACTTTGTACGCAAGAGTTTCAATGCAAATAATTTCTTTTGCCAGCGGCGATGAATTTATCGTGTGTATAATAGTCCTAAACAATTAATTTCGTTCCTATAAAAGACTTAATAATATATACTAATAAGTACGCGTCATATTCTTAAAGCTTGTAAACAAGCAATGACAGCGAAATCATAACCAAAGTGACTTCTAAAAATTAGCTCATTTCGGTGTCACCCTGTCTGAAAATTGCTTTTCATTTTCTGCGCTTGGCCACTACGCATACAAATAAACATCCATATTCCTTAATACATATCAGTTTTAATGAAGCACTGAAGCTGGAAGGATATTGTTGGAAAATTCCCGGGAACAGGCTATTTTTATTAGAAGACTCATTGAAATAATTTCGAGGCAATTATATCGTTAAACTAATTTTTAAGTTCTTAGTAAGGGGCTGGGAAAAAACTTCCAAGAATTGCAGTGTTTTGAAGCGTGTATATACTTGTTTATATATATGTATGTATGTGTTAATATACATTTTTTTTTATGAAAGACCAAAAAGTTGCTACAATTATCGAGTTAGAGATTTTTTATTAAATTTATGCATATTTTTACGCGAACAGGTGAACTATATATGAAATTGAAGAAAATACAGAAGAGGAGGAAGAAAATGCTCGCGTAGTAATTACGTAACACAGCAATTTGTCAGAGATTATTTTCAACGCGTTTCGACGCACGGCAAAGTCTAAAATCTACTACAATTGACAAGCAGAAAGAAAAATCCAAAATGGTAAGAATTAAATCAGATTTCACAAAAACGTGTTTCAATCACTGCATTCGACTTTTTAAATGCAAATAAAATTAATCATTTGTGTGTATTCGATTTCTTTCTTTTTTAACAGCCGCGAATCGTTCCATTGCAACTGTTGAAATGCCTCAAGGTGCTACTGGACGAGCATGGTGGCATTTTGAGTGAAAGTGAAGTAAAACGCATTGCAGGGTGAGTACAAAATTGTTTTCTGCAATTTCACATCAGTAATTTTTAAATCATAAAATAAAATTTCTTTATCATAAAATAAAATAATCATTTTGTGATTTTATTTCTCCCTTTTCCAGTTTAATGACAAAATATTCAAAGAAATTAGTGTCTAAATGCATTTATGTACAAATTTTAAAATGTACAAAAACAGAATTATTGGGGGAATTTATGGGTGCTGGAGGCTGGAGCTTAACACACATGTGGTTAAATGATGCTATCAGAGCTAAAAATTGGCCATTGGTGCAGGAGATATTAGAATTACTTTTACTGTGTCCGGTCGATGTGGAACGGCTGAAAAGTAATTCCGCTCCGAAATTGGTCAAAGGCCTATGCAAGGATGGAGATGATGAAGGTGAGTTAATCATATCAATATTTTGCTCTTCTATTTTTACAGAATTTCAACGCAAACATTATGGGGGGAGATGTACGCTACGGGTGGCGCGAACAATAGTGTGATATGACAATGCTTTATTTGAGATTAATGTGGTTGTGAACATAAGGCCGAGTAGATTGTTGGAATTGTAGCCGTTTTCCTTTTTTTTTTTGTTTAGGAACAATTTAAATTTTGTTCCCTGATTTTTTTTATTTCTTTAAATTCCCACAATAAAATTGATCCTGATGCATATTTGTTTAAATAGGGGTGTGCACTAAAGCACTATGTTGAAGAGGTGATGACAGCAACACTGGCAAGACAGCATTGGTCTTGTTTCACATTGGGTGGATTTAGTTCATCATATCGATCTATGGCGCAACACATGTCCTATCTAAGTCGTCTATGCTGGAACATAGAAGACACTATTTCAATGATCTTCATCTTAGGAAGTATACATCTCGTGAAGTCTTGAAATCCAAGGCATGTGGTCTTGATTGTACGGAAGTTTCTTTCTCACTTCGTTGTATCAAGGCAAGAGCTTGTACTTTTCCATCAGCTGATGGGCTTTGGTCGCATTTTCGGCTTCTTACCCTTTGAATATCATGTTCAGTAAGCTCTTAGCTGTATTTGATAAGTTGGGACAAAACAACAAACAGATTTCTCTGGTTTATAAAATCAATCAGCAAAAACCGTGGTTTAATTAGACCCAGGCAGGCACCATAGCTATTTCTGTCTTTAGATACCAGGCACCATCGATATAAAAGTGATGGAACAAGAGTCTAAGTATTCGAATTCACTTTCAAAGTCAATAAGCCCAAAGTTAGTACAAGCGAACACACGAAAGTACGTGCTGCTTGCAATCTGCAGCTGATAGGCTTAGTGGAATTCCAAAATCGATTTCAAATAGCATTCAATACCGATTACACATGACATGCACATGCATTTGAATTCTTATGAAATTGTAGCAATTATCACATCCATCCAATTCTAAGAAGGAATTGATAAGGAAACACACGATTAATAAAACTATAGTTTTGCCACGAGGCACATTTATTACCTCATGTGACAGATTTCCACATGCATTATATTATAGATGCACATAAATGTGTACAACCATGTACGTACAAATCGAATGTCACTCCACAGGAACTTCGATGTTTTAAAAAAAAAAATTTAGAGGGGGTTTTCCATTTTTTTTGTAGTTTCAGATTACACGTTCATTAAATCACTCAGAATGATTCACCAACTGGTTTTCGCCCACGTGACTTCAATACGAACAGCACATGCGCACATCAATGAGCCTGTGCGTGTGTGTGTTTGTTTATGACTCACACCCACCGTATGGTGAATTGAATGCCATTAGCGACTGAATTTCACAGTCGTTAATCGAACGTTCGTGTAGAAGGTTATAATTGTTCGATAGAGCGTGGTCTTCCATTTTTTATTGCGTTGTTGTTAATGTTCATAATTCTTACATAAACAGTTCGATTTAATTGTTTTTTTTTCTGGAATTATTTCGTTCCTAGGTGTTCGTATTTTGGCATCAAAACTAGTTGAACAGTGGTTAAAAGTCGTAACAGGTGATGCATCGACCACAACACCTACACTCCTAATGGCTCCGAAAGCAAGTGAAGTGCCAGCTGAAGTGGGTGCAACCCCTTCCGTAGTAACTAAAACTGATACAGTTACAAGTGAACAGAAAATAACACAAAATGGTTTGATGAGGCGGACAACTCAAATTGAAGAAGATCCACTAGGAGAGACTGAGCCGCCAATTGCAAGCTCATTCGCGCCGACACCGGCGCAAAAAAAGGCCTCCGAATCAGGCCTGGTATTGAAGTGCGTTATCAAAGATGGCAAACAGGTGTGGGCTCGCGTTGACACGCTTCAAAAGAATCAACAAATTGATGAGCCAAGAGAAAATGCCGAAGAAGAACAAGAAGAAATTGAAAATGAAGATGATGACGAAGAAGAAGAGGTTAAGTCTGCTGGTGACGAAGATGAAATAATGGCTGCAGAGAAGTCAGGTACAAGTGCCATGAGTGAAGACGTGACAGACAACAAAGAAAACGAAAATGCTACGAAAAAGAAAGAAGACAAAGAGAAGACGTCTTCCGACAAAGACAAAGAAAGGGAAAAGGAGAAAGACAAAGAAAAGGAAAAAGAAAAATCCAAATCAAGCAGTAGCAGTTCAGATAAGGACAAAAAATCCTCGTCATCGTCAGGCCACAGATCGTCTTCAAGTCATAAATCGTCATCTTCATCGAAGGGCAGCAGTAGTTCGTCAAGCAAATCGAAATCTTCATCATCATCTCACAGAAGCTCAATCGATGGCAAGAGTCGAGATAAGGACAAGGAACGAAGCTCAACCAAAGAGCGGAGTTCTGAAAAAGACAAACACCGGTCATCTTCAAGCAAATCATCGAGCAGTTCAAGTCGAGACAAAGACAGGGATCGTCACAGAGATAAGTCGAGCTCAAGCGCTAGCTCGTCCTCAAAGAAAGACAAAGAAGACAAGAAGGATAAGGTTGATCCCGCTGCACAGGCGGAGAAAGATAAAGATACATTGAATAAGCTCGCTACTCCGTCACTGGAGAAACTGGGAAAAATCCCCAAGAAGCCCAAAGACGAATCAGAAGAACAAAAGCCTACTTCTATCACGATTCCCTCGAAAAAGGCTTCAATGTCAATCGAGATTCGCCGTGACACAGAAAAGGCAAAAACAGTCAAGACTTATAAATCCCAGTTTCGCAGTCATGGCTTGACCGAGGAAGCGCCTCCCCCACCATCGAGGAAGGGTTTGAAAAAGCCAAATTCCGCTCCAGTGCCTGGAACAGCTATTCCAAGTACTTTGTCCCTGAAGCGAGCCTCACCGCCACCTAGCTCATTGTCTTCGTCTCTACTGAAAGATGCACCTGCCGAGAAGCTCAAAATTGACATGAATAATGTGGCGGTTCCAGTTGAGAAGATTGGAGCAATCAAACTAATACCACCAAAGAAAAGTAAGTTACTTCACGCAGATCCTATTAAATCGTTTTGTTTTCTATTTTCAGAGCGTTGTGCGTTTTTTGTGCTATTTGTGGAGAGTTTTGTTTATGATTCAGCCGACTGACAAGTGTGACATCAGGAGGAGGGATTGGATTAGAAGCTGCCTATGGCATTTGGATAAGATATAGAGGATGAGGAAAGAGGAGTCATCAATTTGTGTCATCTGAGTGCGTGTGCGTGCGTTAGGAATATTTAGAAAAGTATGATGCAGCACACGAATGTCCTTAAGTTTCTGGGTGTATTTCTGGGGAATGCGGGCGTATATTGAGGAAGCTGTGTATCACTGGATTTGGAGCAGCTAATGGCTCGATTGGGTGATGCGAAGACAATTGCTTCCTTCAGTCACTGCAACAATCCTTATCCTCATAAGTGAATTTTAAACATAGAACCTAACCTCGGTTTGATATGCAATGTCCGCGCAACAGCCTTCGAACGCTTCGAAGTCTGCTGATTTGCAAAAGTTATGTTTTTTTTTAAAGAAAAAAAGAAAAGATGGCTCTCTCTATCTCTCACTCTCTCGAATATGAAACTCAACAGGTGGTGTATGTTCTCTCCTATACTGTTAAGTATATAACTTTAATTTCTTTAAACAATTTCATAATGGCGAACGTGCTACGTGTGCAACAACATATGTGCTAGCCATTTAAACGATATACATATATATATATACATAGCATAAACATTTTAGCTTTAAGAATCTTTTTTAAATGAAAAATGAAGATATAATGAAAAAATAAAAGATTTTTTTCATTCAAAATAAAACTGAGATATCCTTGAGCGAATTAATCCAACGCTCTGTAGCAAAATAATCAAATACAAAACGATCAAAAGTACAACTTAACACAGTTAACAAATGAGTGAGCCGCTACATGTGGTCCTGCTGCAAAAATCGTTTTTACCGCACATTGGCTTGACAGTTGGGGACGATCAGTCACGCATCGATCGATGATAACTATGGAGTTTGGGGGAATGGTGCAAATCTCTCTTCCAATGAAATTATTTTTAGTCTCACGACAAGAATAGAAATAGATAGCTTATGTTTTTAGAAGAATTATTGTATATTGTAGGCGGCATACGTATGTATTGAAGTTCAAAATCGGATATAACGATGAATGTTATGGGAATGCATATTTTTAGGGTTGAATGCCCAAATCAAATTTCTATTGCTTGCTTGGATACAACACGAAAAGAGTTACTCAACGGCATCCCTTTTAATTGCTTAGTTCTCTTTTACCCGCACTGCTATGAATCATTTTTGGATTAGCAAAGGCAGAGTTCGTCAAAGAATTGGTTTGAGTCCATGCTTGTATGTCCCGGTGTGGTTAATGGTCGGCAATTTAATGCAATTAGGATGAGCATTCGATATCATTGGTTGACTACCCACGATCGCTCGATTGTGGAACACGATGTGGGAACACTCTAGATTGTGTGGAGAGAAGACGATTAAATATGCACGCTTAAGATCAACATTTGTTGTGTAATGCGTTACAGCTTAGTGGGGCTCATGCGTGGCCTTTTCAGAGTGCTCCGTTCTGATCTATGGAACGGCGGCTAGGTTCTGAATGATGTTTATTGATACTACCCTTGAGCACAGTCCGATTGAGATCATGTTTCTCACTTGATGGCTCCTGAGAAGCTGGTTTATGCTCATGATTTTATAACACAATTTAACAGTAATTTATGGAATGCAAAATGTCTTATTGTATTTTATTTATTTGCATGGTACACACTTTCTAAGTATTGAAATTGTTATTGTTAGGCCCCCTAAAATAATAATTTTAAAAACATTCCCTCCGTAAAAGGGCGCCACCATTGCCGATGAGTCATTGATAAAAACCACAACTAGGTTTATGTATTGTTTTTTTTTTATATTTATTAATTGTCTATAAGTATGAAGTGTAAATTGGTTATTTAAAGTTATAAGTAGGTATTGATTTCATGGCAGTGTGAACCAGCAACAAGTGGCCAACGATGTCTTGGACAATTTTCAAACTTTTAACTTGAGCTCTACTGGAAGACAATTTGTGATGCGAAATTCACTAAAGAATACGAATAACATCTTCATGGCGTGGATATAAAACTAAGAATGAATAAGCTGCAATGTCAGGCGATATATTTCACGTAGAACGAAGGAAGACCAGTTGAAGGAAATCACCAATTGGATCATACTTGCATATTAATTGCTGAATCGAACACCTGTTGAGATGCGATTATTAGAATACCTATCCAGAGATTCGAAGGCTAATTCAGTAACCTACGCTTTCCAAAAAAGTATACACTACAATTATTGATCCAAGTGCGTTCCTTATGGAAAGAACTTAAATATGTACATACATGATCAAGCAATTGTTCTACCGTCAAACCAATAAGTCGATAAAATAATAGAGAGGCGGCCCTTGTCTGCCATGGCTGAGTTGTAAAAATTAACATAACTTCAAAAGTCTGATTAACAACTTTTAAAAGAAAATGCTAAAAAAAACCGTTTAAGGCACAGAAACAACCCTTGTGTGTGTGTGCATATCAAGATATACCTGTAATGAAATGCAAGTGTATGAGAAATGCAACTCAGGTGGCGCCAGAGTCCTTGATGTGTTTCAATTTACAAGGCCAAACTCCATTGCCATTTATTCACTAAGACTGTTTTCATCTTTGGTTGCATTTTTGGAGGAATTCCATGAAGATTAAGTTAAAGTCGACCTTGATCAAATTGAGATTTAAAGATCTGCCCTCGTTGACTGAATGGTTAAGGGAGTAGTTGTACCCATACACATCAAGGCAATTATTCTACTCAGTTTATGTATGATCTTCCAAAAATTAGGGAGCTTATCTTAGAATATATTTCTTTACGTATTTTTACTTGTGAATAATCTAAATCGTTTTAATTTAAGAAACCCTCCCAAACTCCAATAAAAATATTTCAAACACTACGAATGTGTCAAAGCAGGAAGCTAATAACCCCTTAAGTGATGTATTTTATATATTTTGCTACAAAGCCCAGGGTGAAAAGCGTGTTTTACTTACATTATTTACCAATACACCATGCACTAGACATAACACATTCGACATGCAGACTGCAATTTAAGGGATGCAAATTGAGATGACGCATAACCCATGCCAAATACCTGCTGATGCTAAGTCAATTCTATCGAAGTGAATGTGAATGTACTTGTGCGTTGCCAGTCGTCGGCAGGGGGAATTGCTACAAACCAAAATAATGCAAGCTTGGCTTCGATTGATCTGCGTCATCCCTTGTTCTTGATAACTGAAAAGGTTAAGGGTTGCAAGAATGACTATGATGACTAACATTTCTTTTCCATAATTAAGCCTAAACGTGACGAATTAATCAGAGCTTGGAGATAGATGTGCATAATTGTATTTAAAAAAAGTTGTTCATTTTCCGTAAAACTTCTCAACATTCCGTTACAAAATGAAAATCACCGCTACTTTCATATTTCCTTTGCCTCTATTTGCTCTACCGTACCGTAAAGCACGGAGTCACGTAGCAACTTTTGATAAGTTGTAGTTTAAGCTTCTGATTTCGTTATCAGTGTTTGCTCAACTATTAATCATCATTCGCATCTTGAGAAACTTCCAAGCAATTCCCTGACTTCCACATGACGTTCACTGCTCGAAGGCTAGATGTATACTACGTCGAAACGAATATGCTATTAGAGCCCCTTATCTCATATCTAATTGGAGAGAGAACTTAATTTCAGACTTAGCTTCTGATCTGTAGCCCCAAACTAGTTGGAATATGAACGCCCACGATAGGGAAACGCTGCCATTAAATTGCTTCCTTAAAAGATTTACATTCTGGCGTGTTCGACTTAATCAAGGGCTAGCGAAACGAATTTTATCAATATAACCCTTTCTTTAATTTACAGATGTCAACAACGTCAATGAGTCATAAACAAAACTTCGTACGAATGCACAGAACCAGCAATGCTCTTATTTCTTAAAACTACCGTATTTTTCATTTTATTAATCAATTGTTTTCTTCTTTTTTTACAGTTCAAACCCTTATTGAAACAAACATCTTCTCAGATGCTCTCTCCGCGGCAATGGTGCCTAAGAAAGAAGGGCGCAAGCGCAAACGTAATTCCAAAGAGCCAGGAAAGGATGGACTTATGTCCCCACCTATTAGTCCCGAAAGCGGCAGCAAGGTAACACCGCTTAAATTCTATCAAGACACATTAGATGAAAGTAAGGACGAGGATAAGAGTGCCAGTGGCAACTCGGAGGCCGGAAATGAGTCTAGAGACGAAAAAGATGAAGATACGGCTGCAAACACGGAAGATGATGATGACATTCCATTGAAGAAGGTCAAGGAGGATATTGAACAGCGTGTTCGAAATGAAAAATCAAAATCTGATGGGCCAGCCGAAGGCAGTGCAGAAGCGGTGGAAGCAATGTCAGTCGATGCAGATGAAACTGAAGATAAAACAAAGGAAAGTGAAGACGCAGAGAAGAAATCCGGCGCAGACGAAGAAGAAGCCGCTGAGTCTCCAAAGAAGCCAGGCCCAGGTTGCGGACCGAATGGGCCACCTGGTGTACTTTTGTTGCATCGGCGCAAAGGTCCAAAGAAGAAGCTCAAGTGGAGGCCACCAGAGCAATTGGAGCAGATTCGCTTCTTCGAATTGGATGAAAATGAGCGTATAAATGTAACAAAAACTTTCATTGATATGAAGAACATGGAGCGATTTAGTGAACGGGATGCGCTAAGTTTGGTGCGTCGTGGTTTCAATTCTGAAGATAACATGGTTCCGCAGACTGAGTGGGTACCGTTGATATTGGTCGATGATGTACCGAATCACCCCGAAGGCAGCCAAAGCAGGGAAAGAAAGATTCAAGCCGACAGAGAACAAACAACCCTTCGTGCTTTGTACTTCTCACATGCGATGATACCAGATTCACCATCAGAACCAGATATTGAACCAATGGTTCACACAGATTTCACAGTAATTCCACTAGACGATATTACAGGGAACCCAGATGCTGTGAATGACTTCACAAGTATGCCGTGGCCAGATCCGAAAGGCTCACCGCCTCACGAGATTGGTAGCGCATTTATAAGCAGTCCTAGCGGCGATATGTACAACAACAGAAATCAATTTAATCCATTTATGCCATTTGGATCACAACAACCTGGTAATTGGCAGATGGGCAGTGGACCAACGGGCAATATGCCGCCACAGCAACAAGGACTACTATGTGGCCCGGGAGGCATGCCTGGCAAGTTCAACAACATGAGCATGGGCAGTCCCAATATGAATATTCCCTGTGCGATGTCACCGAACAGTCCCTCTGATGATATGATGGGAGGTAATGTCATGAATCCTAATATGAACATGGGCATGGGCAATCCTTTCAATGGTCCACCGATGGGAAGCAATTCGCCTGAGTTCGGACCTGGGCCAAACTTCGGACCTGGACCTGGAAATTTCGGACCTAATATGAATATGAATGGTCCATGCGGCCCCATGAATGGTATGATGGGTGGACCGATGAACAATGGTCCAATGGGCGGCGGACCAATGAATGGACCTGGTCCTATGAATGGGCCGGGACCAATGAATGGAATGGGACCGATGAACGGTCCGGGACCTATGAATGGAATGGGGCTCATGAATGGACCGGGCCCCATGAATGGACCGGGGCCCATGAATGGACCGGGACCCATGAATGGACCAGGACCAATGCACGGAACGGTTCACATGAATGGACCCATGAACGGACCTGGTCCCGGCCCCGGCCCCGGCCCGGACAGTCGACGTGGAAACGATCGTAGTAATAACCGAAACGGAGGTGGCAGTTGGCGATCTGGAGGCGGAAAGAGTTTCAATTCCGAGGGAAACTGGCGACCAGCAGGATCTGGGGAAAACATTGCGGATCGAGGCGGCAATTTTAATCGTAACAACAAAGATTGGACATCGGGTGGCGCTAATGGTCGTGTATGCAAGCAATTTATGCGGGGCCACTGTCGACTTGGCAACAAGTGCAATTTCTTGCATCCGAGAAAGAAGCAATTCTAGGACAGGGTGCGAGGTGGTGACCGTAAAGGAAGCCCACCTTCCCCGTCACCGTCACCATCACCACCACCACCACCAGAATTTTATTAATCTGTGATAGTACGAGTGGGATTCTACAAATTTCGCATTCCTCAGATGTTGCAAGTAGACATCGTTTAATCCATTTCCGAAGGTTCCTTCCCCGCCTCTGTACCATGTGTAAATAGCGCAATAGATTACTCCCTAAGATTTAGCCTGTAGAGCCTAAGTATGAGTAGCTATAATAATTGTGTAGTGAAACTATCTAATTTAGTTCCATACGCTGTTTACGTGTTCTGGAAACACCATCGTTGTGTCCCATGACAAACAGTAGATCTTAGTTTTGTTCATAAACTTACCAATTTTGCTTAGCCATCGGTGTGGCCAAATCTAAGCGTTCAAAATTTCAAAAATATGGTCATGTTCTCTCCTAGATGAGAAATAAGTTAAGTTGTATATAACGATGTATTTAGCAAGAAATGCAAATATTATGAAGTAATGATAATGTACATTATACACTAGTTTAATCTAAGATAGTTTTTAAATTCTGTAAGACATTTTTTACGTTATAAATATAAAGAAAATTGAATTATTGAAAACTAAAAACGAAAACCTTTTAATTTGCATTTATTCAGTTTGAAGATCTTTCCGAATTCCAATTCAAGTTTTGTTTTGTCACTACAGTTGTGTGTCTGGACTCTGGTGTTGTCAATTTGGAAAACAACGCCATTTCATCCTTTTCCTTTACATTCCCTTCTAGGGCAAGCCTTTTCAGGCGACCGGTTGTATAACTGCGACGTATGTGGTGCATGGATGTCCAGAATGAACTACATCTTCAAGGTATGTATATCCTGAACGAAAGCGTCTAAACCAACGTGTCACCACTCATAGCCGAATCTCCATACACGCTGCAAACATTCAGTTTCGCTTCTGTCGCAAATACTCTTTTTTTAAAGGTAAAAATCAACACATGCCGAAAATACACTCATCCTCCATTTTGGAATCAAATATTGAGCACTCAGGACACGTCCGATCACAGCAATGTGACACAGGTACAAATGTCAAGGTTAATCCAATACGGGAATTAAAAAAAATCTCGTAAATGTACAAACTGAAATTTTCTGCAGCGATAATAAATCCAAGAAAAAAAAAACCTCACAACTTAGGCCGCTTTCACACTCGCTAAAATTCGTCAGTAATTTTTTTCAAATTCCTTTTTGTGATCTCAAGCCACTTTTACACAGGAAATCGATCAGTCTCTACGATTGAGATCTCAATTCTGAAATTTGTCTGCTTCCCACCCTCTCTCACACATGCGTCATCTGTTTCTCACACATGTATAGCATGCTTCCAATACCCATCATTGAGAACATACGAATAAAGCAACTCGAAGAAAAAACAAAGAGAGATAAGAGCAAACCCCGAGCACAAGAGACGCGGGCTATCCCTAACATATCTCCCTTGCCAATAAGATGGGAAAATTGCCGACAAAAGTTTCCTGTGTGTAAGCGGCCTAAGCTCCCCTCCAGATTGGCCACAGGACAATTGGAGATAATTGTATCCCCACAAGATACAACCGAAGACATTCCGGACTAAGAGGCACGAGACTTGAACGTATTGAACAAACAAATGGGAAAAGAAAAGCGAGATAAAGACCGGCGAAAGAAACAGGAATCGACGTCGGCGATAAAGTATTGCTTCCTTATATCGTCCCTACAAATAAAATTAACTCCGAACCTTAATGCAAAAGAATTCCAAGTGATTAAGCGAACCCCGAGTGAAGTGGTAGTTCAAGTTGAAGACGGAAAAGTCTTCAGACGAAATATAGCACGTGAAAAGGATTCTGCCCCCACCTCGGGAAACCTTGGAACAACACCCAGAAACGAAAGAGATTCCGATTGCACCTAAGATCACAAGTTAGGAAAATCGCCCATTGTTGATATCTGTCCAGATATAGATAAAGATAATGTCGCTTGTGCTCCCAAAAGAGGGTTACCTACCTTGAATAATAATATAATATGGGTGGTACAACATTCCGAGGTGGACCTGTACTTCTAAGTAACCACTCGTGTTGTGTGTGCTATTGTTCTCTTAAGAGTGAAAGGGGAACTTGTAGTATTATGCCGACTCCGAACGGAGAAGTTGAGAAGCCTTTTTTCTAGATAGGAATACTCTTTGCATTGTCAGTGATGTAAAAGAGGTGAATTATGAAACTTGATAAATTGGGGATTCGAACCTTGCACCCTCTGCCTAGGAGTCGA
The DNA here is from genome assembly GCA_964034865.1 of Eristalis intricaria. Classification (NCBI taxonomy): domain Eukaryota; kingdom Metazoa; phylum Arthropoda; class Insecta; order Diptera; family Syrphidae; genus Eristalis; species Eristalis intricaria. The sequence goes on from OZ035874.1 coordinate 52,836,851, forward strand.
CGCACTAACCCAATACGCCACGGCGACCTTGAAACTCAAGCAAAAACAAATAAAACGGACGGATGTGGTGATCTGTGAGCAATGAGAATGCTTGATCTCATACTCTGATTTATATTCTAACTACTTGTCCAGTGTCTATTTAAAAAATATCGACACTTGTTACAAATAATAAATTCAGTTTTTCATTTAAAGCAATCATCGACTTAAGTTCATTTTGATCACCAAAAGTTAAATACAATTTTAGGATTTTTCTCTTCAATTTGAAAGATTGAATTGAAGATTACAGAGATGCCCGACTTCTACCTATCTTTCCCCTTAAGATTTTTGGCAACTGTTTTTTATAACGCGTTCATTCAAAATCGTCGATGGACTAGGGTGCAATCAGCTGTGAAGTCGGCTATCTCTGTTTAAACTTTCAAATTACTACCCATGAGTTGATAAAACTCCTCCTTTTGTCAACATACGGAAATAGCAGAAGTTAATGGATGAAATCGAGGATTTTGCTCTCTCTCTCTCTCTATCTCTCTCTCTCTCTTTTCTTCCCATGGGATGATTGTGTGTGTCATTTATCGTTTTCGTTTCTCAAAGAGTTTCTTGCCAATTTATCCTGTATTAGTTCAAGAAGCTTTATTCTTGAACCAGTACACAATTCATTGGCGTGAAACGAGAGATGATAGTGACCATTTGATTTGAAATAATGGACATAATGAAGTATTTGATAGATTCTTTTTCATTCGCGAATTACGGGCAATAATACACTGACCAATCGCCAATATTATTCACTCGGATCAATTCAATTGGCGAATGCAGACTTTATCAGTGCAAGTATTACAAATGTGCATATTCGCTTGTGCTGCTCTCCATAATATGCCGGCAGCAACTGAAAAGCGGAAATAATGGAGGATAGAGATATGCAACTATCATCTCTGTTGAAAACGTTCGCTTTCAATTCTCCTTCTCATAGCGCACACGAACAGCACACACTGTAAATTCAAAGTAAAAAATGACATTGTGTTTGTGAATTGTCAAAAATATCAGAGGGGAAATTTGAAATGAGGACTTCTGGATTTTTAATTTCAGAGTGAAGTAGTGAACAAAATTAATTTCAACTCACCGATTAAATAACGAGTTGAGACCAATCTGGAAGTTGATCAACTCACAGTTTTCCGGTAAGACGAGCAATTGTGAACGAAACGACCCTTAGTCATCTTCATCGCATCATTAAATGGTTTGCGGATTAAGATCAACTAGATCCTCGTGGTAACACGACGAGCCTACTCTGCCCTTAGTTTGATTCCTATTCATGTCATCATCTCGTCCAGAATCAGTCAGCCTAACCGTACTTAAGGCGGAAGGAATTTTAACTCATTACCTGCCGCTGAAGAAAAAAATCTTTGATAAAGAACTCACTGCTGATCACTGATGAGACTTCTACCACTTTTTTCAATGTTAAAAAACCTACCAATCTTAAATCTAAATCTACTACATTTTGTCCCCTGCTCATCATATCCCTAGCATTGTTCTGATTATGTATAAAGATTCGATAAAAAATTTGGTCTATTAGACGCTTAAATTAAAATTTTAAAATATCGAGATAAAAAAGGTTGTAGGTTGAACAATGCCAAAAGTTATGGGAATTATCAAAAATAATTGAAAGGACTGATGATGACAATGTGCCTTAATGGAATTTATTTCGAATTAGTAAAGATGGTATGGAAAACTTTCCCTACAATCTCAGCAATGTGTTCCACCAAACATGTTGCAAATTTGTTGTTTACGGTACCTTGTTCTCAGCAAAAAAGGAAACCATGTATGCATGAATGGATAGAAAAATTGTTCAGTAAACTAGTTTGACCTAAAAAACGGTGCCGACAAAATAATAAGACCGGTGTACTTGTTTTTAATTTTTGGTTTGTTATTTTGTTTATGAAGTAATTTTTAATACCCTACAGCTATCAAAATTGCTAAAAGATTATAACCAAATTAAAAGTCTTCAAATGAAAACCCCTTTCCAAATCAGTACAGAGATTATGGTTGAATTAAACTTACTGGTCTCCTCCCCAATGATACAAACAAGACTTGAAGAACAAACTTTCTTCGGAAGATGTAGTAGATTAGGCAGATGTAGCCCAGAGTAGCGCCGGTACTTACCAAAAGCACAGGACAAACCCTCTTAAATTCGCAGACCACTTAAGTTTCAAAAAGCAAAACAAAAAAAAAAGTAGAAAATATTCATTTATTCGGTGGTCCTATTGTTTTGTCCGTAACTGTACATATTCATTCATAATCATATCTCATATATCATCATCAAATAAATAAGTGAATTAACATGGAAACCTTTTTTGTCTACTTCTTTTCTACCACCTTTTTTCTGCTTATCTACCACCATTATTCATTTCCCAAGTTCCATCACTGCTACTGATCCAGTTAAGACCGGTAGGATTACGAACTCGGGTGCTTGGACGAATATTTGTGAGTTTTTTTAACGCACTTCTTGTGTTACAATCCGATCCAAGATCCAGACTAGATTGTGAATTACCTGTGGTCTATGAGACTCCAAAAACAGAAAAAAAACGATTTTGATACACTCCAAATTGTTTTATTAGCCTTTCTCTATCAAATTACAATTTAAAGTTTTTCTCCAACGCTTGCCAGCATTCGTAGTACTTGGCATCGAGCTTGCGGCAGGTTTCTTCGCCCCATTTCGTAACGGCCATACTCAGCGACGACTCGAACATGAAGGCCTTGAAAGAAATTAAATGTTCCTCATGTCCTTGCATATGGGTGTGTTCTCACCTGAGTTCCTTCAGCGATCCTTTCTGGTTTGAGAACCGCATTAGAAGCTCCCTCAAAGCACTTCCTGTCCGGGCCGTGTGGAGTCATCATCGAGTGCAAAGACGCCCCGCCAGCAAGGAATCCGTCCTCCTTTGCTTCATACTTGCCCAGAATAAGCCCCATAAACTCACTCATGCAATTCCCTAGGGCGAACGGTTAAGGCAATAGCCGCGATTGTTAGTCAATCGTACTCACTGTGGTAGTAAGGGGGTCTGAATGTGTGCTCCTGCACAGACCACCTTGGCGGGAATATGACGAAGTCTGCTATAGCCGTACCCACCCTTGAACTCGGACAGGTGAGCACGGTGAAAATGCTCGGATCGCAGTGATCAAAGCTAACCGAATTAATGACCATGAACTTGGAGAGGTCGTACTTGTAGGGGACGTAGTTTCCATGCCATGCGACCACGTCAAACGGGGAATGCTTCTGTTTGGCCACAAACAATGCTCCTTGAAATTTCGTAACTATCTTATACTCTGGAAGGGGGTTTCATTAATTTGAGACAACGTGAAAGCTGAAGAACTCATTTACCACTGACTGCAAGGTCCTCGAAGTAGGCCACGGGAGTCTGGAAATCTCGTGGGTTTGCCAAGCCATTGGCTCCGATTGGTCCGAGATCTGGCAGACGAAAGTGGTTGTCGAAGACCTCTAAGACGTAGCCCCTTGCAGGTCCATCGACATGCACGGCGAACCGCATTCCCTGCTGAATGACGCATATCTCGTTCGGCGCCACCTTCATCCTTCCGAATTCAGTGACTATGTCTAAGGTTCCTTGCTGGGGAACTATCGGGAAGTTTGAAATGTTAAGTAATTTGATTCAAAATGGTCTCACCAATAAGGAAGTCTCCATCGCTGTTGTAGAACGCCATGTTCTTCATCGACGCGTTGCACAGGTACACGTGGATGGCGATGCCATGGCGACCGCGGATATCTCCTGCTCCGCATATCGTGCGCAGCCCATCGACAAAATTCACACTGCCCGTCATTGGGATGTCGAAGGGACTCCACCGCATTTGATTGGGATTCGGATGCTGTTTGTCCCAGTCGGACGTGAGGTGCGGCACATTTTCGTATTTCACGAATGGTTCGTGGACGACGGTTGGTCGAATGCGGTACAGCCAAGATCGCACGTTCTCCGTGCGTGGTGCAGTGAAAGCCGATCCTGACAATTGCTCCGCATACAGGCCGTAGGCACATTTTTGTGGGGAATTCTGACCCTCGGGCAAGGCATTCGGACAGCGAGGGTCCTCCGACGAGAAATGGCAACCAAAGCCGGACAGGTACTAGTTTTGGATGAATTTAACGTGAATACTTTGGTTAAGGTTTTCTATTGCCTAAGATTGTGTATCTCTAATTTGTTAGGTCTATCGATTAATATTTGCGCAGTTTGTCCAAGTTGTAGCTATCTATCGTAATGCTTTGTCAAAGACGTCGGAGTTAGTAGACTTTTTTCTAGACAGCGGGCTCTAGTCTAACTCTTACTGACCGCTTAGTAGCTGGATGCTCACAAGCGATGCACTGACAGCCCGTTGTGTTCTTCCGATGATGTCAATGTTGCATGTCTGAACCTGCACAGATTTGTGGAAGATCTTGCCTCTGGTGTTGACGTTTGAGTTACGCACGATCTTCTAGAGAATCGCATTGCAGTGCATCGCCTTGTCTAATTTTTTTATGACAGCAAAGGTCGCGGTAAAATCATTACCGATCGTGACGGATCAACGGGCATTCTCCCTTGTTGTGCGAAGGCGGACGAGTTTTGCAGGGATGATAGCAAAACTTGACAATACGCTGTGTAGCTCGTCTCTGTAAACACTGGCATAAAGTCGGTGGGTATCGACTTGAAGCTCGTGGGTCTTTTTCTTGATCTGCCGTAATGTGAATATTTCAGGAGCTTACACAAGACGGCAAAGATCTCATGCAATATATTCAGGAGACTTATTCCTCTCTAATTGGCACGATTTAGAAGGTCTTCTCTCTGTACGTTCGGGCAAACGATGCTGAGATTCGATATTCGTCGGGCTTACTTTCGTCCGACCAGATCCTACAGATGAGTTGGTGTAGGCAACTTACCATATCATCGCCAGCTGTTCGCATCGCAGCTGAAAAGTTTGGTACGCAGTGCATTGGCACCAGCAATCTTTCAGGCGATTGCTGTAGTAACTTCACTGAGATAATTAAGGTCCGAAGTAGTGAAAGACTTTGGAGACCAGATCTTTCTTGCTTTAGAGACCGCTCTCGAGGAACCAAGATATACCTATACAAGAGCTTAGTAGCCCAAGTCCTGCTGTATGGCGCAGAAGCATGACCACTAATCGTAGAGGACGAGGAGATTCTTGGTCCCATCGAGAGTAAAGGCTTCCGTATGTACTGATGGTATCTTCAAGGCGGAGACCACTATTTGGTCAAACGTTTGAGTTTGAGTCTCTCGTCTCAGATGGCTAGAGCGAATGGACACCAAAGCTCCGGCCCGGAAAGTCTTCGATTCCAACCCCGAGAGACAACGTGGCAAGGGAAGACCACGCCTCCGGTGGGCAAGTAGCTGGAAAGGGACTTCAATCAGCTGAACGTGGAAAGGCACTTCAATCAGCTGAACGTACGTGGCTGAAAGCAACTGGCACGAGACCGTGCTAGATGGAGAAGAATGTTGGCTTAAGCCCAGGTCAACCCCGGACTGTAGCGCCAACGAAAAGAAGAAAAATAATTTGTTCAAAACTCTCGCGAATCTAGAGTCGCGACTCGTATGTCGTGCCATTCGACTTGAATCTGTATTCCTAATTCACTTCCTCCAAATGGAAGGCAAACAGCTGCAAACTTTGTACGACCTTGTAGTAGCTGTATTCGGCACAGTTACAGAGAACTTCATTAACGCCGAAGCCTGTTAGGTGGCGAAAGGGCGTATTTATTGAAATTAGGTTAAGCATACAACAATCAAAAAATATCACAATCGACAGCTACAATATCGAGGTAGTAAAGGAGTTTGTCTACCTCGGGGCAAACGTAAACTCCAAGGAAGGAACATCATTTGTTAAGAGTTATTCTGCGTTAGACTGATTTTGTTGTCTACCGCCGAGCCGAGGTAGGAAGGAGGCGGAATTCCCTGACTACTTAGAGTATTTATTCTCCGTGAGAAGTCAACTTCAGAAATGTTTCACAAAAAGTCAAAGTAAACGTGTCACCCTGCTTCATTAAAGCACTGTTTGTTTTAATTGCCACTTTGTAAGATAATCTCATGAGTTGGTTCGAAACAGAAATGAAGTATTACAGAGACGCCCGACTTCTACCACTCTTGCCCCTTAAAATTATTGACAACATGTTTTTTATAACGTGTCCTTAAACCAAATTGACCAATCAGAGGGCGGAATTATTTCGTGAATAACCTTCAAAAATTCAAGAATATCTATCAAAAAGGCACTCAAATTCGTAGATGGACTAGGGGGCAATCATCTGTGAAGTCGGCTAACTCTTTAGTACTTCATTTCTGGTTCGAACGATGAATAAAAACAGTTCTTTTTCTTAACTCTCAATCAGTTTTAGAAACAACTTCAACTTCCCAGACTATCAGCGAATTATATTTAATTTGCTTCTCAATTCACTCGTAGCGTCAGCTGTCTCCTTGCATATTCATAAGGGGCTTGAACTCAAGACACAATTAGAACACAACTAAAACTGAACTGAAAACGCGATCGTTACCAAGTGTCTCTATCTAAGATGATCATTCCATATTCACTGATTAAGATAGAAGAAAACAGCTAAAGAGCGTTTAATATTATTCAAATATTAATAAGACTGGATCTGGTCATGTCGCTTGTTTACTTCGATATGCGCGCACAGCCACTATGCAAATGAACAACGGCCTTAGCGACAGACAATGGGTCAGAGACGATAAAAAATGATAGCGGAATCCATTGGTTTCGTCTGAGTGTCGAATATTTGAATCCAGAAACGTGGTGAAATCCCGCATGTGCAGTGAAATTCGGAAGAATTGCAAGTTGTATACAAAGGAAAGACTTAACACGAATTTTAACACAATTCTGAGGGACACAGCTTGTTGCCATCAACTTCTTTCGGATTTACCTTATATTCACTCATAACTGACTCTCTAGCGCGGTCTGTAACTGTTGGGAAAAGAATCTATAACTGACTGTGGTCCAGGTGCCGGTGTTGCTATTTATATTAGCTAGTCGACCGTCGCTGTAGCTGAGAGGATAGGACTTCGAAGTAAACAAATTTTGTTTGCTTTGCATCGGACCTGGGCGAAAACCTGTCTGTGGAGTGACAAACAAGAATTTTATAAATTTACATTAATTTATAATATGATTGAGTTAGATTCTTTGATCGCATTTGGATTGTTCGTGTTTGTTTCAAGTGAATTTAGATCTGGTTACGAAAGATTGTCAACAAATATGTTGTCCTTTGAATGATCCAATCGAAACACGTACTCCATCCGGCTGTAGCTCTGGAAGGAGCCTTGACATTGCATAACTCTTAACAACAAGACAAACGATGCAGAGAAGCTTGAGAGACACACCCCCTTTGCGAGAAAACACTGATACAGTAGTGGACACACAAAGTTAACTCAAATAAATGTCAAAAGCAACGTCCATGTGTGAATACAGTAAACGACGGATGTAAGAAACACTTATAAGGAAGGCATTTGATGGCTTTTCACATAAGACTAGGTACGTGTAAAATATATTTCATATAAGGAACCACTCGTGTTGTGCGTGCTATTGTTCGTTCACGAGTGGAAGGGACCTACAGTTTAATGGAAATACTCTTTGAGCATTGTCAGTGACTCGAAAGAGGTGGAGCCGTGAAAATATGAAAGGTGGTAAATTGGGGTATCGAACCTGGCACCCTCTGCGTAGGAGTCGATGCACTAACCCACTACGCCACGGCGAACCACATATAAGGAACATGCTTATAAGAAAAACAAGGAACGCAAATTTGAGGAAAAATGTAGTTTCAAACAATAACTGCTTTTTGAATTCTAAAGAAGAGCTTTTTAATAAAATCGTTTAAAAGGATCTTTCCCTTCACCGTGGGTAATTCGGTATGTTGTCAACAATATGAAACAGCAATACTACTAGCTAAGACTGTTACGCTCCAATGTAGAGTCCGTGCTGATATATGGGTGCAGCACATGGAAAGTGATCGCCACGATCACAAGAAGGCTACATTCGTTTGTGAACCTGTGCCTACGAAACATATTAAGGATTTTCGGACCGAACTGTATCCAGCATCATCAGAGAACGGCCAGTGGATTGGTCATACCCTTAGAAAAGGCGACAGTTTCATAGTAAAACATGCGATGCAGTGGAACCTGCTAACCCAAGATGGCTGAAGAGCGGGTCGACCGAGAAGAACATGCTGCAGAACAGTAGAGGAGGAGTCCCGACAGCTTGCAAAGAGTTGGAGAGAGCTGAAGCCGCACACGATGGCGTAGAGGCCCTAGAACTCGTAAGGAGATACAGGATCTTATTAAAGTAAGTAAGTAACCGTGGATGACTCCACCAATGGAGCGTCTCGTCGTTATGTCATTTTCATTGCATAAATACATTAGCGGACCATGTGCCGGCTTCGCTAGGCGGATCACATCAATCAACCCGATTACGATAGTCGTTTAACGCCTTGTCTCAAAACGGCATCTGGCGTGTGGAACGCATTTAAGCTCGACTTGATATAGGTTCGTAATATGTAATCATACTTAAACGGAAAGGACTCATAATGCATTGTGTCGGTTTGGTAAAACGACTTTTGTAATCGGTGTGAATATAAAAATGAAAAATACTCGTTTTACTGTCGGCTTTTCCTTACATCTTCTTCTTTTTGTCTAATGCTATGTTTTTACTTAAATTATCGCAGAGCCCTTTCATAAACTAAATTTTTGCTTTGCCCGGAGTTGTGATATAAATAAACATAAATAGTAGTTTAGCTAGACATACCCTTACCGATTTTTATCCAAACTTCACACAAACCATATATAGACCAATACCAGAGATGTGTGAATGTTTGGTGGAAATCGGTTACGAAATGCGTTTAGTCGTGAATCGGCGACAAACATTTGAGGCTCAATTCTTATATATATAGAAGATAGATGGACTGGATGTTGCAGCGCTACCGAGGCGAGGAAAGTTTCACATTGAGAGGGTTGAGGGTAAGTCATCATTTTTTGCAGATGACCCAGTTATCTTCACATTATCCCAGCTGGATCTACAACGCGGGCTCGATAGGGTTTGTGCTAATGCTGGTATTATGGTTAACATGGACAAATTGAAGGTTATGGTCATTTCCAGAACGCCAGTTCAATGTACTTTACATGTTAGCGGGACTCCGCCACATTGCACTATTTGCTTAACTCTCGGCAGATCATTTACATTGAGACGACTGGTTGGCGCAGTTGGTTGAGTACCTGCCCCTTTTTAGCGGAATCTCCGGTTGGAATTCCAGTGAAAGCAAAGTTAAATCGCTTTTATCAGGTTTTCAAATCTGGTCCAGTCACCATTTGCTGTTGGGATCAAATTAACGGTACTGTCACTGAAGTCAATCAGTGGTAGCATTCTGACTCTGGGTATCACAATGGACAAATATGGTCTAAGTGTGCTAGTGAATTCACTAGGCGCCCCTCTACCTTTCCTAACCTTACTTTCAGAATATTCTTCTTCTTTATTGTGCGCTACAGTCCGGGTTGGACCTGGGCCTCAACCAACAAGCCTCTCCAACTAGCACGGTCTCTGGCTAGCCGTCTCCAGTGTTGCACGCCAAGTTGGTTGAGGTCCTTCTTCAACTGGGTGCGCCACCTTAAACGCGGGCGTCCTAAGTTGCGTTGTCCCACGGGTTCGGAGTCGAACTTTCAGAATATACATATACAAAATACAACACTGTTATCATGTTATGATGGGTGGGTCCTATGAACTGAAAGCATCACGGCGAACGATCTCCATGCGTCTATATCTCGGGCCAACCTATTTACTTCTAACCTGGATTTGCCAGCCTGTCCATGGTGCTTCTCCACTGTCCGCCTCCAAGCTTGGATTACCTCGACAACATAATTTTCTTTCAGCTCTGTGCACAACAGATCTTCGTTCCTGATCCATTCTGATCAGAAGACTTCCAGGATTCGTCTCAGGCATTTGTTGATGGAGAACTGAAGCTTGCGACAATGATGGGGGTTTTATTCCAAGTCTCGCATACCAATGACAGTACGGATTTCCCGTTGGAACTGAATATCCGATAGTTGAATGAGATGGACCTCCAGACGTTAACAAGCAAGTAGTAAATATTGCAGGCCTTGTCTATACGAGACAAGACTCAATACTGCACCTCCAAATTTGCACAACTTCCAGTCAAGGTAGCAGAATTTGTTATCCTCTCATTGAATCAGCTGGAGAAGTTAAAATATCTCGGGGCCTTTTTCACGAATGATGGTAGGAGATTTCCCTTGTAGAGTTATGTCAATCTGTATTCAGGAAGGCGGAGCTTGGTGCAAAAGCCAAGTAAGCGGTTTACAACTCAGTTTTTATTCCAACTCACACATTTGGCCATGAAATTTAGGTAATGACCGAAAGACCGAAGACGACCAGAAGCTGTTGTGGGAGTTAGGACAAGTAGGACAGTGCTGGGGCAACGTAATGTTAAGCAGCTCCTTCTTAGAAAGGGCAGGGCTATGGACGAATTGTTTAGACACGTGGCACGAATGTCTGCCATCACGACTTGCCAGGCGGGGAGTGAGATGAATGGGACTTAATGAGGTAGGCGAGACCCAGGACGAGGTGATTGGACCAAGTCCAAAAACTCGCCTGGTTGCTCTTAGGCATAGCTCCTGATAAGAGAGTCGATGGCGGAGGATCGAGTGGAGATCTCTCGAGTGTGCTTTGCCTCAAGACCGGGAACATGAGGAGACTGAAGATGATCATGACTTTCCTGTATTTAAGTTAAGTTAAATCGTCGTGGTTAGATACTTTGTCCTTCGTTTCCTTGCTGTGTGTGGGCATGCGCAAAGTAGATTTCTCATTCATCTCTGAGGCTTCTGCAGAAGTCACTATGAAGTATGCTAAGACACACTGAATGTCTAGTAATGACAGTGTGCCCAATAAGTACACACACTATCAGGTGTAAATCCTTGCGGCTACAACTGTTAATTGATGATGATTTCTTCTTGTCTTGAGTTGGACACACAGCACTCACTGGTTATAATCTAACTTTATTTGTGAGAAGATATTTCTTCTTAACCTCTTGCCGCCAAATCAGACATCCCTTAAGGTACATTTGCACGGATTGTCTTTAACAGTCTTTGAGGGGTTGAATTTCACATTATTAAAATGGGCGTGTGAACTCTGAAATATTCCTCTTCGTAGAAATGAACGAGAGTTCAGTCTTTTTTCAGTTGTAAGCTTATTGTTGAAAGATATCTTCCCAATTGGAGAATGTCCACATCGTCCGCTTATGCGACTACTGTCAGACCAACTATCTCCAGCGTTTTAATGATCTCGTCAGCCACTATGTTCTAGAAGATTGATGGGGGAATTCCTCGTCCAAGTGTGTCTCACATTTCTAGTGCAGGTTAGCTCAGATGTAGACTGTAACTTCAGCCCGATCCATTCCATGCCATATACACTCCTGGCTTGAAATGGCTTGACGGAATTGCATCGCATGCATGGTTACATCAAGGGCTTCCTTCTATATCCATGTTACGCCCATACTCTCCGATGCAAGGATTTCGACTGTGTATACTACTTTGTGCACAATATCCACTGAATTACCCCTCAAATACAGACGTTGCGTATCGGAGAAAAAGCTATTGTCTACCTGCTCCCCTTAAATGCCTATCAAGCGTTCCAGTTTGATTTACCTTGCTTCCTTAGGCAACCATTGCAGATGCTGCTTACCCAAAGAGTAATTGGCCATTGTCTTTTGTCAAAATGTTATCTGGCCCTAGATCCTTGTATGGGAGCAAGTCCGCCGCAATTCTGATATTGCTTAACAGTTTGCTGATCGTTTTTATATTTTCTTATTTCTATCTGTGAAGGCGTCTGTGTGAACTGTGGACAAGTCTCCCCTACGCAGCATGAAAAGCTTAAAGGATTGTCAAGCCGTTCTACTTGACATTTTGTCCAAAACTATGCCGCTCTCTACCGGTTAAACTGTATAATATTTTAGAGAACTCTCTGATAGGATCTTCCGTGTGAAGCATGGAAAAATTAATACCCTGCTTTTAAAAATATAAATGCTGGTGTACCCCAAAGGGGTGTTCTAGGCCCTCTGCTATACCTACTGCATACTAGTGATTTACCAAAAGAAGAACACACTGTTCTAGGCACATGCTGTTCCAGGCACATGCTGACAACACCGCCATTTTGGTAACAGCCAAAACGATTGAAGAGTCTACAGCAAAATTAAAACGTTCACTAGATAGGATACACGTATGGATGAACTTATGGCGAATTGTCCCTAATGAAAGCAAATCAGTCCATATTAACTTCACTTATAGGCACGTTGATGGCTTGCCAGTTTACCTGAGTCGTGTTCAAATACCTTTTGGCAATGAAGCTAATTACCTCGGGATGACTCTTGACGTGAAACTCAAGTGGAAGGAGCACGTTAAGAAAAACGTGCAGAACTTGACATGAAATATAAAGATCTGTACTGAATAATTGGTAAACATCCCAAGCTAAGTATTGACAACAAACTGCTTGTATACAAGTAAATCCTAAAACCTGTTTGGAGGTATGGCGTACAACTTTGGGGTTGTACCACAGCAAGTAATTTGAACATAATACAGACTATTTAAAATAAGGTGCTTAGAACTATCGTTAATGCACCATAGTATATCAGAAACGATGATATCCACAGAGATCTTGGAATATTACCACTCCAAGATGAAGTTAAGAACTTTGCTTATAAACATAAGCGCCGCCTAGAAAAGCACATAAACTCTGCAGTTTACCCGATCCTTGAGGAAACTTATGTCTTGCGCCGACTACAAAGGACTAGACCCCTTGATCACGTGCGATAGTCTACAGCCGGGCATGGTTGCGGTGTTAGCAGGAACTTTCACTGGAGAGTAACACCATTCTTAAAGAAGCCAACTCGTCTTGGCTCGCAAGAGATGACTGTCACATGACAGATCAACGTGGCCAGAGCTCAACAACAGTAAAAAGAATAAGCTTCTGGCATTGGACCGCAACTCAATTCGTGTGCTCGTCAGAGTGATCACAGCGCCTAGCTTCGCTGGGCCAAAGATTTCTTCGCAGAGATCACGGACCTAACAAATCCGGGTATCGGAACAGGATAGGTTTATTCAGAATTTATACTCCACATACGAACCGATTCCCAATGGGCCCTAAGGCCTCCGAGTGGAAGTGATGTTCTACCATCACACGCCCCTTCCTTAACCTAACCCGTCGATCATGAAATACGCGAACGTTTGCCATAGAGTTTTGTCGAAGATTTCCACCTACCCTTGGAAAAAAAATGTCGTCCAAAGGTGTCTTCTAAGGAATTGACACGTGGCTGCGAGAAGCCTGCACTTAAACAAATGGTTTCATAAATTCTTACTTGAGAGTGGAAAGTCCTTATCTCGAGTGCTGTCTATCTGCTATGCGCTGAATCCTGCGCCCGGTGTCCAGCTTCAATTTACCGACACGAATGGCTTTCAAACTAAGCGGTGTACATCCCTCGAGACAATGCTCAAAGAGTCTAACTTTCTACAAGAAAAACTTCCACCTCGCCGTTCGTAGTTGGCATTGAACTATAGGACGTAGGTCCCCTCCACTCGTGATCGAACCATAGCACGTTCCTGATCGCAGTCAAGAGTTCACTCCATCCATTATAAATAAAAAAAAACCAACACACATTGTTCTTAAATATTTATAATTTATTTCCCACGTTGTGGGTGTTCAAATTCAAAGAGCAAACCGTCGTTCTCGGTTGCCAAAGAGTTATGTCCGAAATCTGAGAATACTGGTATCGATACTTAAGTGCTTACAAGAATGAAATGTAAAAGATGCGTGTATGCGATGTAGGGGACAAGTGGCAATCGGAAAATCCTTCACTCGTTTGAGGACAAATTCAAAATATCATCGCGGTCCGGATTGGGTTTTGGAATCTTAGGAGGCGGTGCAGCCAGATCGGCTATTGATGAGAACTCCATGCGCTTCTTGGTGGGTGGGGCTAGTTCCGAATACAATCGACTGAGGTCCACTGGGGGAGTATTGGAAGGGCGCCTCGATGATCCACTGCCATCGGATGGGGCCGGCGACGGAGTATTGCTCGACACACTGGAGATGGCTAGGTCGACTGCGCTGAAATTGTATTTGATGCCCGATTGAGAGCCCCCGCCCGAATTGTCTCGAGCGCTCTTGGTGGGTGTTAGGCGCTCCTGAGCAGGAGACGCGGATGACTCGCGAGCTCTGGAAGATGATGACGACGATGAGGTTGATTTCGGCGGCTTCATCATCATCGCGTTCAGGGACTCCTGTTGGAGTTTCAGCAGAGCTGATGGCGACATGAAGAGATTGTTTGCAGCCAAGGTCGACTTGGACAACGGATCAGGGATTCCATATTTGCCGTGGTGTTGCTGGAAGAACGCAGCGTAGTCTTGAATCTTCTCCTGTGCCAGCTGGTTGTAGTAAGCTGCTGGATCAGTGGCTGCGTTCTTCGACGACGAAGATGCACTGCTCGATGATGGCAGGGCGAAGAGGGCGTTCAGATCAGCCGCGGCTTTGTTCTGATGATAGAGCAGCGCGTTCAGGTCGGACTGGTTTTTCTCTGACTGAAGCAGTTGATTGAGCATGTCGTTCTGCTGCTGGGCTTGTGCTTGGGCTTCTTGCTTCTTTTTGCTGCTACTCGAAGATGAGTTCGAACCGCCTCCGACACCGGCCATCCCACCCACACCGGCGGCCAACAAAGCGGACAGCTCGTGGTGAGCAGATGTCGGCTTGCCGGATCCGTATTGATTGCTTGTGTCGAAGAGCTTGGAGTACGTCTGAAGAAGTGTAGTGTAATCAGGATGAGGTGCTTGCTGCTGGGCTTGTTGTGCCTGTTGCTGCTGTTGTTTCTTTGAAGATGCCGAAGATGAAGCCGCGGCAGAGACCCCCGCCATCTGCTGCTGAAGGAATGCGTTTAAGTCGTTGCTGGTCTTGGTTTGCTGCATGTACGAGTCGTAGCCGAGCAGTTTCGAAGCCTGCAGCAAGTTATTGTAGTCAGCAGCCAAGGGAGTGTTTTGCTGCTGCTTCTTCGAATTCCCGCTGCTGCTGGCGCCGGTGAGGTACGAAAAATCTGCACCAAAGCCAAGAGTGCCCAGTGTAGTGGCGCCTAAAGCTTCAGCCTGCTGAAGCAAAAGTGCGGCATACTCCGGCGAACGCATGAGCTCACTCATTTTCAACGGATCGTTCTTAAGATCGTCCAACTCCTTCATCAACTTTGTTTTGTACGAATTGCTAGCCGAAGTCTTCGAAGAACGCGATTCTGAGCGTTCTTGCTTCGACATCGACTTCGAAGATGCGGTCGACGAGCACGACGAAGAAGACTGCTCTATTGCTGGCCGTGAGGGGCCGGGTATGTTGAAACCTGCCGCAGTGGTGTAGACACTCGTGTCGAGTGGCGGTGGATTAGAATGGTCAACATTCGACTTATTGCCAACTTTCGCAGCGGCGGCTGCCAACTGGTTGAGTGATGAACTTCCGTAGTCTTTCGAGTGTTGTCCCCTGAAGAGAGATGCAATGTCGGTTTGGAGGAAATTCGGAGGTAGTTGGCCGGCTAGCGATGCCAAGCTGGCTGCCATGAGGTCATTGGTCGTGCCTCCTGATGTGGCCAGTGGAGACGGTTGCGGTTCATACTTGTTCGGCGTGATGCTCGGACTATTGCGTGAAATGTCGCTCACGCTGAACTTTCCAGGGCTAGGAGCTGGCGAGTTTCGAGTGCGACTGGATGAAGTGTCTGACTTGGCGGGCGATGGGCTGGCTCGCACTGGGATTTCAAATTTAGCTGGACTTGCGGAATTTGACGGAATCGTGATGGGGCTGTCTCGTGGAGATGATGTGGCAGTCGGAGTAGTACTGGTCGTGGATGACACTGGTGCTGGGACCAGCGGTGGGATGGGCGTTGTGCTGGGGATTGGAATGGCTGGTGGATTAGGTGTTGCGAGAGGTGAACACAACCTTGTAGGATTCATATTCAGTCCTGATGGCAGACACAGTTGCTCTTGAAGGGACAAGACCTTCAATTCGCTTGCCGATGTCTTTTCTGACTTAATCTCGGGCTCTTCCTTTATGGTTTCAATCTTAACCTGGACCGGTTCAGGCTTCACTTCCTCCTTGATCTCTTCCACCTTTGCGGTGGCCGGGAGAGCGAACTCATCCTCTTCGTCAAAGCCCAGAGCTGAACGAACGTAGTTCCAAACTGTTTTGTCAGCTAACTCTCTTGGAAACTTGGGATACAGAGAGTTCTTGAGCTTTTCAAGGTAGGTAGTGTCGTCCTTGTACACGGCCCCAAACTTGACGAGTTCATTGCGGAATTTCTGATAGTAGTCGACACAAGCGTGAATTTCGTTGCGCAATTCTTCGGGGAACTCTTTATCCGGCAGCACGGAGTACTGCATCAACATTGGGCGGCCATATTCCATAGTTTGACGATTCTCCGGCGGGGGTACAACCCAAATTGATTTCGCCACGGACTCCATGGTGGGATTTTCATCAAAGTATGGAGCTGAAAATGAAAGCACATATGATGGTTGGAAGACTATTTTCTATGCGCCATTAACTTACAGATGATCAGTCCAATACATGGCGTGTACGTAACTTCAGATGGCCCTCGCATTTTTATTTGATAATCCAGTTGCGAGTCACAGTCACGGAGAGTGGGTTCGGCTTGAAACTTCGGGTGCGAATGATACCATCCGACTAGGATGAGCTGATCCTTCATGATGCACTTCTGAATCTCGTGCTCAACGTCGGCTGCTTTCTGCCTGTCGAAGCGACTGTTTCTGCATGGATAAGCCTTCGTAATGGCCAATGCTGAGGGAATGTAAAATGAGAGGTGATTAGTCTTGAACTAGTTTAAGCCTTTGTTGATTAGTCTGAGGGGCTTCTGAGCAAATCTTTAATGGATACATGTCGGCAATGTAGAGCGCAAATATGTGGTTGTCAAACGAAGAAGTTACATTCCATGCCTAAAGGTTAGCTCTAGTCTTAGATTAATGAAGCGCGCACCTGTCCACAACCAGGAATAATATGTGGGCCTTGAGGCGAAGTTGGATAAGACGGTGATGAGTTTGGAGAAAGGAAGCCTTCTACAACACTAACGACGAAATTAATCCTCTTCAATCGAACTAGACATCTGCCATATCCCCGAGGAAGTCAAGACTTTATTTGCTCCAAAACGAGCCTCAGACCATACCACACAGCCAAAATAAAAAATGCAAGTATGAATATCCCTTCATCGGCTACAAACCACTTACTGTGTGAATTAACATCCCATGTCCCAGCAAAATAGCCGCACACCTCATGCATTGTTAGATGCGAGTGAAAGTCGGCTAAGAAGAGTGCCGATGTGTTGATGGTCAGCAGAAAAGGCTGCAACTTGTTAACCGCTGAAAAAGGAACCGCTTCAATCAAAGCGTTCGCGTCACTGAAACAAAAAAACACGCATTAATCATGGCCTCAAAAGTCACAAACCATAAAGCAACTCATGTGAATTGATGTAATGTTTACTCACTGCATCACGTTCCGATTGCTGATGGTGTTATGCTGGAATACCGTACGCTTGATGACAGGCTGTGGGGATTCTGGTTTTTTATCACCATCGAGATCTGAAACCATTGAGAAAACCTAATGCCACTGAATATAGTGATTTTGAACGCACATACCATCTTCAGGAGTTGAGTCCTTTTGCAGGGCACATTTGCGCAACCAAGTCGCCTTGTATGCGTCCAATTTTTTGCCCTTATACTTCACGGATGCCCAACCACATCCGGACTTCTTCTCTGGATTTATTATGCGCTTACAATGCATAGCCCACGCACTAGGCGTGAGGAAAATCGTTTCAGTTTCCTGTGATTTTATTTTCCCATCCGCCAATAGGTCCCCAACGAATTTTTGACCCAGGTATTCGATAGTCATTGCAGATTTGCCAGGTTGTAGTACATTTGCCGCCATCAGCATTTGTAAGGTCACAGTTCGTCCTGTTCCATTGAAACCTTCGAAGTTTTCGCCTTTGGACTGATGGAGAAAGGCGTCATTGGCGCTCGTTTATGCTAATGGGTACACCACTCATACTCACCTCATCGTCGTTGTCGTCGTCCACCCCGTCGCTTTCGGGATCCTTTTCACAGGGTTCGTCGGGTTTTGCTGCCGTTTCAGCCGGCTGCTGAGTTACAAGTGCTTGTTCTTCTGGTTCTTGCATTGAGATATTTCCACAAATTTACGATTTTTATTGAGTATAATTGGAATTTTTATACAAATGTTTTTCACTTTTTGTTTGAAAGCGTTAGTAATTGTCTTCTTCGCTTTGTGGCTGTCAAATAAAATTCAAAACAAAAAGGGATACTCAAATGTAGCAGGCATATGTGGCGTTCTCTTTCATGCTCGAGTGCTGCCAAATCGCGATGAATTGAATCACGAAGTAAGTTAGGGCGGAATTCAATGACGCTTTCAAAAGAGTTGAATTTGATTTTGAAATTATGAATTAAGTACAATTTCTAGAAAAAATTAATAAATACAAATCTGGTGAAGGAATTGAACCGGTGAAGTTGAAATAAATCTAAAAGAATAAGAAAATTGTTTAATTGCTTTCGGAATTCAAAGGGAATAGTGGTGCTGGTGGTTTTATCAGTTCGATATTCGGGTGGCGTCTTCAGGTAGCATTTCGTCAAAGTCAGTGTAGTTAAGGAAATTGTTCACATTGGAGCAAACCTGAATTCCATAACTGCAATCTCTTTAAAGTTCCGACGGAGAACCGATTATGGCAATCGGTGCTAATTCACTTTGTCGAAACGACTGGGCTCAAGACACCTGAAACGAAAGACTAAGAGTGCTCTACAAACCTGTTAATTTTCCAATGATGATATATGAACCCGAAAACCTGACGATCGAAAAAAAAATTCTGTATCGGACGGGTGATCATGCCTGCGACGAGAAGATACAACCGCTAACTCTTTCAGTTGTTTTAAGATGTGGATGTATTCTGGAAGGTAGAAATTAGTCGCGTACACTGGATCGTCCACATCTACAGCACGGACATCAATTCTCCAGCTAAGATGGTCCTCAAATTCGAGCTTCCTTATTCGCGAAGGATACTTGGACCGACTCAAGGACGTGGAAGGCCGTGGCGCTTTGGGTTAATGCGTCGACTCCTTCAGTCGTACGTAGTGGGTACCAGATTCGATACCCGAATTGACCACCTTTCATAATTCACGGCTCCACCTCTTTCGAGTCACTGACAATGCTCAAAGAGTATTCCTGTCTAGTAAAAAAAATTTCTCAACTTCGCCGTTCGGAGTCTTCATTAAACTAACTGTAAGTCTCTTCCACTCGTGAGAGAACAATGGCAAGCACAACACGATTGGTTGCTGAGAAGCTAGTCCCAGGTCCACATTGGATTGTCGTGCAACCCATAGTATTATCAAGCACTTTACCCGCAGGATCTATAATATATAGTTTGCAAGGACGATATATAAGACATCGCGATTGAAAAAGCGTCTTGTCTATTGAATTATGGTCTTAGTCCTAAGGACCCATTGTCACGCAGAATCAATTAGTTATTCCAGAGAAGTTACCGGTGGAATGCAGTCCGAACAGTGTTCTTGCTTAAGTCGCACAGTCTATTAAAATAGTCAACTTCTTGTGTTCTGTAAATGTGGGGTGATGGAGCCAGACAGTCGTACAGAAGATGTGAGACTCTCCATCTCTCCATCTCTTCCTATCCGTATGAATTTGCAAAAATCGTTCATTAGGTACGGGCTCTAATATGCTATTCCAGCAAATTGTTCCCTGTAATGACACATCAGCTATCATGTCTACTCATACAACTCTTGCCAATCGCTGTTTCTTTGGCCTCAAGTATTAATTGACTAGTAGACCTTCTCTCGAAGAACCAAGTTTGCATTATATCAGATACCGATCCTCTCTGTTCTGTTCTATGCCACTGAAGCTTGGACAATCTCAAAAGCAGATGAAGAAGCCGTTGGTCTCACCTTGCAAAGAAAAGTTTTGCGTTCAATCGTTGGTCTTGTTTGCGTTGATGGTTTTTGGAGAAGATTCAACCATGAACATGTTTGAACGCCTAAGATGATCCGGCCATGTGGAGCGCATGGACAACGCTGTTCCAGCCGGGAGAGTTTTTGACTGGAAGCCAGTGGGACAACGCAATAGAGGACGCCCACGGAACTGATGACGCACCCAGGTGGAGAAGGACCTCAACCAACTTGGCGTGCGAAATTAAAGGCAGCTGGAGAGGTTTGTTGGTTGAGGCCAAGATTCATCCCAAACTGTAGTGCCATTAGAAGATCAGGAATTCTGATGGAGCGGTGTATGTTTAACAATTCGGAGAAAATGCCCGCGCGTGTGCCTTTTTCATCCTCAATCCATCTCTACATGAAATGAACGTATGCACAAGTTTTGTGTTTACACACGAGTCAGTGGCACGCCAACACATTTAACGCATGGACGAAGGTGTGAGTAAAAAACAAAACGCCGGAGGCTTGGGAAGTTTGTGAGGATATGCAGGCGTTGCTTACACACACAGCTGAAGTTAAGGACAAAGTAAATGAAAATGTTGAATGTTGTTCGTCGATATTAGCTTTACTTTGGACAAAGAGTATGGGTTTTTAAACATAACAGCTTTGTTTTGTTTAAATCAAGTTTGAGTGTTTTCATAAACTTCGGTTCTATTCTTCGCATTTATTTTCTTATGCGTTTTTTAACACACGCATGCTGCAGAATGTCTCTCAAATAAAAGTGTTTTTTCCAATCGCGCTTTTTTCGCAGCCAAGGCCGCTTACACACAGGAAGCTTTTGTCCGCGATTTTTCCATCTTGTTGACAAGGGAGGTGAGACGTGCTAGGGGCCCAGCCCGCGTCTGGTGTGCTCGGGGTTTGCTTTTGGATTTTCTATTCTTTTCTCGTCGTTTTTTCTTTGCTTTATTCTTATGTTCTCAATGTTGGGCAGAGATAATGGGAATGGATGATAATGATTATAGGTTATCTCTGATGTTGGGTATTGGAAGTGTGAGAAAGAGATGAGGCATTTGTGAGAGAGGGTGGGAGACAGAAAAAGGTCACAATTGAGATCTCAATCCGAGAGACTGATAGATTTCCTGTGTGAAAGTGGCTTGAGATCACAAAAGGAAATTTGAAAAAATTGCCGACGAATTTTAGCGAGTGTGAAAGCGGCCCAAACAATAATGACTGCACAATCTGTACGATGCAGTTCAATTAAGGCATTCTGATCGTTATCTGAATTGATGAACATGTCTAAGCAGTCCTTTGTTAGTCTGTCGTTAACGAAAACACGTTTTGTCTTCAAACTTAATGGCGAAGCAATGGGCCAGATAAGGTGGTATGTGAGCGCCTGGTCCCTAGCTCTACGACCGACTTAAACCCAGCCAGAGTTTTTGGAAAAAGAAAACAAACCGAATGCTTGCGGCATGTATCTTCTGAATATTTGATAGGATTTGCTTTCGATGATTCGGAACATGAGTGTTTTTTACATTTCGTGCTTCCACTAGTTACTTCCAGGCAATCTAGTGTGGCCAGCTAACAACGGACTTGCCCTCCTTGTCCCAAAAGAATCCTCAGACGATTGTAGAAAAACAACAGCATTTTTGTTTCACGTATAAATTGGTTTCTTTTAATTATTGTTTTCTTATTTTATCTACTTTAGCATAAACTCCATAAGAGGATCTTACAATTTTGATTGAATTACGGTTAAAATTGTTTAAATTTGTTTAGTACTGCCGACAATAAATACTTTCTATCGTTTCTCAAGGATTATTATATTTTTGTCTTCTAAAAAAAAACGCTTTTCTTTGTTTATTTTGGTACATAAATACAAAAGAAACAAACTCGTTTGCTAAATATAAAGTTAATATTGATAAAATCTTGATGCGAAAGTATGACATTGTTTGGTTGAAGAGTTTCAATTCAAATTAACCTCAAAGTTGTGCTGGTTGGCTGGTGGTTAGTACTATACTTCCGCACGCGCATACAATTAGTAAAAAAATTTTGTTTACACATATTTATTTTTTGTTTTAATTTTAATTTAATGATATCTAAATGTTCTCAACGGCGCGCTGATGTTGATTGCTGTTGATTTGGTTTACTGACGTGTGTGTTGTGCGGTGGAGTCACTTAACCAAGGCTGTCGACACAAACGGTCTTCAGGGTGGTGCCCTCGATAGTGGTTCTGAATTGTTCAGGAAGAGCTTGTTCCATCTAATTAAATTGAAATAGAGGTTTAATTTCGGTGTTGATTTGGATTGTGGTTTGAGATTAACTTACGAAATCGCCATTGGCCATTGGAATTGAAACATTCATTTCAGATGACTTGGAACTGATGATAGCAACACCCAGAGAGTCCTTTGATAAATACATTTGGCAACCATCGGTCTTATCGATGGAAACGGTTGGAACGCTTCCAAGAACCTAGAAAAACAAAAGTGCCATCATTCTGGAACAGCTGGTTCTGTGAACAGTAAGCTTACCTGCATTTGAACACTTTGGCAGTTCACGAACTCAATCGATGAGACCACCGAGTCGAAGAGCAAGGAACACTTCTTGCAGGAATCCATAACTACGTTGTTCACCTTGCCCTTGATGGTGAGAGTGGAGTTCTCACATCTGAACATGTAGACGACATTGTTCATTTCAGCGTTCTCCACCATCAGATTTGGATTGGATTTTTGGTATTCCTGAAACATAATTCGGTTAGGATTTAACATGTTCCACGAGCAAAGGGAAACAATCACTTACAATCAACCACTTCTTGCCGTCACGAGTGAATACAGGTTCTTTCGCAGTATCAAACTTGGCAGGAGCTGGGATGTTGCCGTATTGTTGCGGTGCTTTAAACGGTGCTGGTCCAGTGCGCAAAGTTGGATTCTTGTGCGTTTGCATGTCAGCGGTGACTTTCTTCAGATCTAAGACGAGAAACTGCCGTGAATAAATCGAGATAAAGATCGTATTTGAATGAACAATTTACTTTTAGTAATATTTTCTCCTTGGTTGATTTGGGCAAAGAGTGCACTGCGTTCGTCAGCAGATCCCTCGTTGAGGGACATTGATGCTAGATCAAAAGCTGGCGGTGGTGGTGGTGGTGGGCAGCCAGCCATTGATGGTGGAGGTGGTGGAACGCCGGCTGGTGCGCCCTTTCCTGACCAGACTAGACCGGTGGTGTGGTACTGCTTAATGTATTGCTGCAGTTCGGTTAGCGTTTGTACCCATGCTCGGGCCCATTCCACGTGAGTTGGGTCCTTCTCTTTCCAGTCCTTCAAAACGCGGTTGGTGTAGAACTGACCGGCGTCATTCATTTCCTTCACATGCGGACCTGGTGTTGGTGACTGAAAAGGAAATGGTTACTTTTATTTCGGCCTCCTTGTTGGGAAAGTGGTGAACACTTACAACACAGACCCATCCAAGAGCCGGGATACTTTCACTAATAGCAGACAAATGATTGAAGAATGGAGAAGCACGGTTCTTCTCTCTGAAGCTCTGAATAGCACTGATTTGGTCTGATGTTGGCTTCAGCAACTGGGTTTGCTTATCCTGCGATGGTTTGGCACTCTCCGACGCTAAAATCACGTATTGCAATTGCGCACTGAAAAGAAAGACTTGTTAGCATAGCTTTTGACTGACTAGACTCCAGTGTAGACTTACTCGAATGCAGCTTGAACCAATTTCGCATGGGCGGCAACATCTCCGCCAATTTTCTGCGACAAAGTCAAGTATTGGCTCAATGGTCCACTGACAATATCCTGATATCCTAACACACTCATGCTTTCAACAATTGGTGGCGGCGGTGGCGGCAAAGGTGATTGATCCTCCTCTGGTAGATACTCTTCGAGAACTGTTGTTGGGATATTTTCTAGACTGCCGTCGATATCGTTGTCGTTCTCTTTGCTGTAGCTATCGTTCAATTTGCTCAATGAATTCTCAATGCGTTCAATACGATCGTTGAGACTTCTTGATTTAACGTGCTGTTCGTTAGCTTCAGACTCCCCGATTGGTATTGGTGGCAATTCGGTTGATTCCAAGTCGAAACTGTTGCGTTTCTTTTCAAGCACCGAATCGAGTGTTTTATTGGCGATTTCAAGTTCACGCGCTGACACAGAACGTTCGAGTCTTTCAACAAGACGCTCCAAGCGGTTGAGTAAATGTTCAAGATCGGCTGCAACCGACGGTTTCAAATCGGGATCACACGCTGAAAATGAAAAGGTTTTATAAGTAATCTGAATCTGATATGGTTTCGCTATCGATTTCCCATTAAAGCATGCAAACGTCAACCAATTCGCTAGAAATTAAGAATTCAAACCGGAAGGACATACATCATCAATTTAAATTGGTAGCATGTACAGGCAATGCCAAAAGCTATGCATCGCATTGAATACAAACATGCTCCACGGCTGGAGATTAATCGCTGGAAACTGGAAAAACTCACTGAATAAGACAAATTAAAAAAAAAAAAAATAGGCAAACCCATGGGCGGAGAGGTGTTTCACGCACCTCTGCCCGCTGGAGGCAAACGTGATTCATGAATATTTCAGCGCAGCTCAGAGTAATCCCCTGTAAACTGCAGAGTGGATAGGTCATTTCACGAGTACATTGCTCTGAGTTTTTACGGTTTATTTTCATTTTTTTTTCTGCACTAAATATTCGATTGACAGTGGAAGTTGTCGCTGTAAAATGGAACACGGCACCATTTTTGGTTCCATTAAAACTTAATGTTTGGGGTTTAAATGTTTTTTTTTCTGGAATTGAGATGGGATATTTTTGAGTGGGAAATATTTATAGGTTTCAATTAGAGAACATATCATTCAGTGATGGATGCTCTAGAGAAATAATTTATTGAAAAACTACTCTCATTCGCTTGGAGTATGGGAAGAAGAGTTCGCGTAGTACGAGGGATGAAAAGCTAAAATTGTCGAACCCACAGTTATGGCTTCAGTTAAACATGGCCATTGACAGGAAGAACAAATTTATGTCTGAAATAAACACGACGACTCCTCTATGATGTTTCAATTACTTGCCTGTTGGAATTTCTCAATTGATGAATGCATCTAAATAAACGACTTTTATGGCTCGTCATTACAAAGAAACAAAAAAATACAGCAAAGATATAGTCCTTCGTTAAGTTACCCATTCCGAAAAAGACTGACAAAATTTATCGACCACTTAATTTGAGCCAGACCAGTAAAACCATTTAAACGACGGCCACGTCGCGTTAGAACATAGTGATGGGTTCGGCATTGCCTACTTATGTACACTTATAATGGATTTTTGTATGTACATTGTGTGATGTGATGCTGCAATAGTTGAGTGCTCTAAAGTCATCTACATTCGTGGCCGTATGTAGCCTCATCAATTTGATATGAAATTAGCTGTGTGTGCAGGTTTGTTAAAGTTAAACGTGCTTATGCAAGAGCAGCATATTCTTCAAGCTTATTTACTTCAAGAATGAACGTGCTTATCGAGTGAAGAAGAGCCAAGGTCTTTAACAACTGTTGACACTTTGCATAGACCACCTTTGTTGCCGGGGCAGCTCGAAATGACATTACACATCGGTTGTGGATAATGATTTGTGGAGGTAGTCGTATTTGTCTCTTGAACTGAACCAAATCTATCTTTAGGCATTTATTGCCGTTTCTTCTGCGCGATAAGTACTTTAGCTCACCGCCCGATGGCGCCACTATCGCAAGATACATTTATTATCGTATAATACATTCTCGTAGACGGCTGACGTCAAAATTTCATAGTTTTGTTTTGACCGGGCGTGTCCGTGGATTTAGGAAAAATGTGAAAAGAGCAATTTCGGTCGGTGATTCTATTCTCGGTTTTGGAAGGGAAATCACGCAACGAAATCAAAGAACGCTTGGTTGCTGTGTACGGTGACTCTTCTCCTTCGATAGCGACCGTCAAAAATTCTTTTAACGAGTTTCAACCTGCGAGCGTCGGTTTTTGATGAGCCACGCCCAGGTGCCCCGAAAACGGTTACCACGGATGATAACTCGCCTTAGCTAAGACAGTAGGCTTCTCAAACGACGGTCACATCCTGCGTGAAATACTGAGTATGAGAAAGCTGGAGCGATGGGTGCCACATTTACTCCCGTCGGATAGCAAACGCAACCATGAGACCGTCATCGTCTGTCGATACGGCCAAATTGAACGAATTAGGCTAGGAACTGCTGCCCCATCCACCGTATTCCCCAGATTTGACCCCTTGCGATTTGTTTTTATTTCCAAACTTGAAAAAGTCACTCGCCCGGCAGAAATTTGAGTCGAATGAGGGCCACGGAGGCCTACTTTGCATACCTCCAAAAAAACGTATTTTTCAGACGTGTTAAAGAAGTTGAAGAATCGCTGGTGTTAAAGTGTATCGAGCTAAAGAGAAAAATAAATCGCCACTTTTCCAAAATACTCGTTTTTCTTTTGTAGGCTAAGTTCTTATCGGACCATCCCCTTACCCACAACGCATTGGGTGGCGGTGGTTTTTACCCAATCTTAGTTTCTATCTGTGCGGTGCTGTAAAAGTTTTTGTGGCTACCGTGGCGCGGATATCCTTGGCTCGATCCTGGACAGACGTACTTTCATTTCAATGATGCCACCTCTCTGGGCCTTGCCTTTGTCAGTTGACAATGCCCAGAGTGTCAGGAAAAACTTCTGAAACTTCGTTCGTTTATGCGAAAAAAATTGCAAGTCACCTTAGAAAAGTTTATCTTCCGTCAATTGCTAAGGAAAGTTCACTACTCCGACGTTAAAGGAAGTAAAATCACCTTTAAAACTCCCCAAGTCAGGAGGAAAGGATTATTTTTGACGGTCGCCTGGTTTTGAATGGTTTGGCGCATTTGTTTGTCAGGAAAAGGAAAAACCAACGTAATTCCCTAATTGGAGCTAATACCGGGAATTGAATTTGAGAGAACCCACCGACAACCGATGGGTGAAAATGTGACTCACAAAGTATAACAATAATATAATCAATTTAAGAGCCACCACGTGCAACATCTATAAAAACGTAGATAGACAACACGAGTGCTGCATAAACTAGTTGCAATCAGAAACCAGACCGTAATAGCCCCATCCAATGTTTGTGTAGATTAATCTTTATTTTCGATATCATTTTGATTTTCTATTTCAAGCGAAAACCACAACAGACTTGTGTATAGGTGCTACCTCAGTTCACAAATTCGAAATGAAAATACGAATGGCATATAGCGCGTAAAAATGTTCATCGTTCCGTTTGTCAAATAGGCCCCAACTACGCAAAGTATATAAAAAGTTATCATTTATTTATCTGGAATTTGGGAAGGCCTAAAGATAACTCAATTCATGGCATGGGCAATAAAATGTATTTCATTTCGTATTTACGAAAAAATGAATGGTTAGTGCCTTGCCTGTGATAAGGTTTGGGCTGTTCGATTTTTTCATGTGGTTGTAGGTTTGGTTTTAACTGTCAGTTAAAAAGTAGTTAATAAAAGGACGGAGACTATTTAGAAAACAAAATACTCTTAAGAAACGTACTCAAAAAAGTACTCCGTCATCAAAACAGAGATCGTTTATAATTGCGGTGTGTGCATCCGTTCGTATGTGAAACACTTTCATAGCTCCTGTCATAGCAATTGACATGACATTTTGAGATTAGATTGTTTAAATATAAATTTATCAGCATAACAGTTTAAAAAAGGCGATACTGAGAGTTTTTTTTTTGTAAAAATGTGCTGAATTTTAACAATTTTGACACATCCTATCGAATGATAAATAAGTAAAGAGGTGACGGTTTCATTTTCAACTTTAAAGTCAACAGTCAATTTTCAGAGATATTATCGTCCACTGCTTCTTCAAAGCCAGTGTCTCAAAACGATCATAAATCGACTTCGATTAAAATATCACAGCTAGGCGACCGCTCGACGGGCGAATTTTGAAATTATGTAATAGTTGTTTTGCTGTAGATCTCTATGAGTACAAGAAAACCTATTATCGACATATCGATGATTTGCCTTTTATTCCGCACGAAAAATTGTGGTTGAAACGACATCTCCTCACAAGACCCTCTAAACGCACGAGAACAACCCACAGTGAGCACGAGTATACTCACCCACTGTAATGATATTGAACTGAAATAATTTCTGATGCCATTATTCGACACAACCGAAATCGCGTAATTTATATAAATTCTTCCTGAAACCTCAGTAGACCGTTCCCACCGAGTTAAAGTGATTTCAAATGTCATTAGCTCTCAATGTTCAAGTCATTAGCTCTCCATTTATTGGTGACCGCCAAAACAATTGTCTGTTGACAGGAAATAGTAGTGAGAGAACACCAGAAAATAGAGAGAATGAGAAAGTTAACATCGAAATGACAGGCGTTTTTAGTTTGACAGCCTCTCAGGGACATATGAACTCAAGACGTCTTCAACTAGGTGTCAACGAAATCGCGAGGCAATCGAAATCCCGGATAATGTATGGCGTAACCTAGGAGATTTGGAGAAGTTTAATGAAATCTCGCGATTTCGTTCGGTAGGAACATGTTAGAAAATGTACGGTCACTTTACCTAAAACTGTGCTCATTGATTGATGTCTTTATTTACTGCTACAAGCGCTTCGTAGAAAATAAGAGGGAACACAATAATAGAAATTATTTAATTATTCCCAAAACACTATACTTGTCATAGATGTTGGCCCCTTCCGCACTATACTATACATCACTGTGTCAGTTCACTCCTAGTTAAGAAAAAGGTCTACATGTTTCTCCACCAACCAACTTTAGTTGACAGTTAATGAAGTTTTAAACAATGGCTATTGGATTAAGAAACAGAAAGGGATTATATTGGCTGTATCCTAGGAGCAGAGAAGAGAGCATGCAATTCAACAGTGGGTCGTTAAGCAGGAACCTTTCGCTCAGACTGAGCATAAATTGTATTTAGACTTTGATAAATGGATAAACTGAAGCTAACAAATATACGAGACGATTCTGAACGAGTACTTTTGACATACGATCCACAGTCTCTCAGCCTAAAACGAATTCACCAAAATCCGAGGATGTGCCATGTAATTTGATGTAAATCAAAACACCCCAACTTTGACACATAAATTCCACAAAGGCCTTAAAGGCTCTAGCCACAGATGGCTGAGTAGACTACATGAGGTAATCTACTCGGTTAATAAAGCGTAGTTATTCAAATGAAGTACACGGCAGATTTGCTTCATTGATTATCTGGATTAATTACATGTGGTTTTGGTAGTGTTTTTGAAATGTTTTCTCATGGATGCCTCATTATCAAAACTATGGCCTACGATCGATCCCAAACGATCGCTTAGCTTAATCAGATTAAGCAGGCCAAATCTCAGATCTCTTATTGGCGTTTTAACGGGCTATACTAGGCTAGGCTTTTCCTATAATGATTTCTGTAGAAGCTGCATGGACGAGGAAGAAACCATCGAACACTTGCTATGTAATTGCAGTGCTCTCTCATCCCGTAGATTCAGATTTCTGGGAGCCTGGCTGAACTGAGCAGCATCAGAATCAGCCATATACTTCGCTTAATCAAAAGCACAAATTGGTTTGCGGAATTGGTAGCCTAAGATCAGCGTGGTAACACCTATGATTGGCCTAAGTGTGTCTGCTGTCCGTATGCGCGGCAGTCAGCCACCGCAATCTAGAATGTTTTCACATACAATCACAATCAAACTGACGTTAAATTGACATCTCAACTACATTTTGACATTGTTTCTAAGTCTACTACATTTTCTTACGTAGACTACATTAACTTCCACAATAAGTAGCAGACGTAAGAAATGTAGTTATTCAAAAAAAGTGACATTTCTGCCATCTCTGTCTCTGGCACGTTGAATACTTTAGCTCTTTAGCTGCGTCAATGTCAGCGGTTCTTTGACAGATACATAACTTATTTACATCCGTTCTTATAGGAGGTGACTTATAGACCAACGCTGACGTTTACGCGGCGGATGTAGTTGCTTAACTCTTAACTTCTCTCTCTCCTTTAGCGTTGACAATTGTCACATTGTGACATTTCTTAAGTTAGTTCTCGCCGAAGCAAAGTTCAAAATACACATGAATATAAATAAATGTTTGTAATTGAGCATTTATAATGAAATACATATGTAAGGATTGAAATCAAATTCCGTCTTTCAATGACAATTAAAACATTTTATTGTCTTAAGATAAAGAAAACTAACATTCTTCAATTCAAGTAAAAGAAAAGGGTCAGTTCGGTATTTCAAACGAAAAACGATACCATTCCAAAAAAAAAGTGTCTGAAGTCAGCAGCAATGAATGAACTGCTGTGCATTTTTAAGGGTGATTCTACATCCTACACATATTTTATTTGTGTATTGGTAACCAAAACAAATTGAATTTTCAATTGAAACTTGAAACTTGTCTGATTATTTGGAATGGCATTCGCCCAATAACGCGATATGAAAATTGTATTAGAACTGCACAAAATAATACACCACGATTGCCCGCTATATCTTATAAATCCGATTAATTTCGCTCCATCACGTAGAGGAAATTTGCCTTATTATTCCTCATTTTATACACACAGTTGCAGAGCGGTTCTTTCTTATCTCAGCAATACAGCTGTGGAATAATTTAGCCGCCTTGCAGAGAACAACCTTATCAACAACATTCCAGAAGAATCTACTCTTACATATGATTTCTGATTCATAATAAGCGCAGTTACTCTCATCGTCGGCGGATACAAGTGAAGTGTTTTATGTGCCGCGGCCTTAAGTGCCACAAATCGAACAAACCTTTGCCCTTTGCACTTGAAATCTGCCAAATAATTTCAACCAACACTTAATATTTATCAAAATACGTCTCAATTTTTCTGCTGCTAAAATTATCACAGTGGAACTTCTCTATAGCGGACAGCAGGGGGAGACGTTATCGTCACTTTCCTTTACATAGAGGTGTCCGTTTTGAATAAGTTGGAATAAACGAATACCTTATGGCGAGACCTTAACGAATTGTCCGTAAAGAGAGGAGTCCCTTACAGAGGGGTATCCATATCCATAAACAGAAGTCTGACTGTATTTATCACTTCCTTTTCCTGCAGACTCTGGAGAAGGCGGCAAACGCAAATTTGAATCCTGAATATCGATGCAGACTCTTCAGTCACAACCTTGAACTTATTTCATGCTGGAGACATAACAGAGACCTCTACCATGAGCCGTGTCATTGTTGCTGACAGAAGACGTGCTTGAGCCAGCACACAAGTTTGCAGACGAGTCAACATTGAGTGGCCATCCAATTTCATGAATGACACTCAATTAGCATTTATCTGATGTATTGCCCCAAGCCTCTGCACTGCACAGAAAACACGCCCAAGTTCAAGTTAAAATTGATGGCATTGTCCCCGTACCGCTGTGTGATTAACTAGAACCATTGAACCGAAACACAATCACAAGACCTAATTCTATGAACTTTGGAAACAATAATGATATTTAATGCGATTCCACCCAAAAAAAAAAAGGACGAACAACACGGTCTAATTAATGATGGCAGTGTTCGTTAACATTGCCTTTTTGTTTTAATATACTTGTCAATTAACTCTCTCGACACACCCCTTTTTTTCTTTTACGAAAAATGGACAAATAATCACTCGGTTGGGAGGTGAATTTCACAATTTATCACAAATAAATCTGATGAATCTGAAGCAGATGTGTTGCATGTATTTTTATAATTCAATCGAATAGATTTTGCCGCGTCATATCCTCTCTGTCTCCTGTCAAGAGCTGAGATTTATTTCTTGTGAGGACACCTTTGATGATTGGCAAACACAGCGACCACCTACGACAAGGATTATTTTAAAACATTCCAATTTTGAAAATGCACTTCTGCTCGTTGACCGTTTTCGAATTGGATCTTAATTGGAATTGGCAAGACGGAATTCACATTCGATTCTATTTTTGAGCAGTCATAACTTTTTTTTTTCTTCTAAATTACGGTCAATGTCACAAAGCACTCACACACACGGACTAAGTTCGTTTTCGGCACTGGCTAGACAAGCTCTAGAGACACACTTCGCGAGGAAAAAATAAGGATGCTCAGTTGGTTGGCGGATTATGAAGACGCCATGAGTGGTGGTTTACCTGGATTGTTACAGGCTATGGTTTCGTTGATTATCAGTGTTCGGCCACAGCACATGCCCAGAGTTTGACCCATTAAATGCAAACAAAAGGTTCTCCAGAATGAAGATTTCGTATTTTTCACGGAAATTCCTCTATTGTGTTATTTAGAGGAATCCAACGTTACTTTGTTTTACATAATTTCGAGTCTTGAACTAATTGGGTGGTGGTGTTTCTGTTCGTGAATTTTGCTAGCGAATCAACTCGCCTCGCTCAGAACGCGCGTAATGCACAACGGATACACACGGTATACGTGAGCGTTAGTGCGGCGGCACGGCGGCGGGGGCTCATTTCGTTTTCCGCTCTGGGTAATGTGTAAAAATACCGAGAGTAGACAGAAAAAAAAAAAAAACAAAAAAATATATACACACCGCTCCAAGGCCTGCGTGCTTGTGACTGTGTCACACTATACTGTCATGTCACACTGCGCTGGTGTTAGTCGCTATTGTGACGGACATCCGTGAGAATTTCGAGAATGGTTATCACTACAGAATAATTCCCGTACATGTACAGTGATTAAGCATTGAGTCACTATAAGGTGTGCTTGGCTGAGTAGTCGGTGCTTAGGGCGATAAGATAAGCAGCAATTGTTTAAATTCAATCTCCCCACATCACACGGATGGATTATGGAATTATCTTTCGACTCCTAGAGTCTCTATGAGACACGTCGGGAGACGGCGAGAATGCGTACGCAGATTAGTGGCAAGCTTAGACTAGACAGGTGAGGGGGCAGACAGATAAAATACGCACATTTCGCGGATGATCCGGTCCCTTTTCTCAATCAAACTTGGTCGCCTTTCCTTCTTGAAGTTCTATTTTTAGTCGAATTTCTTTATTGGACGGCGAGAGAATATCTTTTGCGCGAACCGCGAGTGTTGTCGGGGGGAATTTTAAATTAAAACTAAATTCTTCGTGAGCAAGTCGGCGGCCGGCGCAACATGCTCAATGAGTTGGAATCGAATTTGTGCGCAGCAATGCCGCCTTCGTCTGGACGGCATCCATATCTCTTGTGTGATTAATTTTATTATAAATATATTATTTTCGATTCTATTCAATCGTGCTGTACACACACTTCGAGCGGAGAGAATCTAAATAAAAGTGTGGTGGAATTGTTCGATTTGATTGAAGTCAGATTGTGTTGGTGCCACACTCGGTCACATTGAAAATTGTAAACGACCAGACTAGCAATGATTTGATGATGCGATTGAGAGTAGTTAGTTCAATGAGTCAGGTGCGGGAACTAGCTTTGGTGAGTCATGCGACAAGTTCGAAGTCAATCGAATAGACGTTATGAGAGGCTATGTTTGGCCCTCGATGATGCATTTTATCGCCTGAACTCTAATCTAATGCACAAAAGGTATTGCGAATACCTTTAAGTGTCCGGAATCACGAAACAGCTCGGACAGAAACTATAAATGGAGAGGAGGCATCTGTGCAAAAATGCCCGTGGATTGTAGCGATTGGAAAGTAATGGGGATTGCATTCTCGTGTGGGGACGGCTAAAGGCGAGTCGGTAAATTTAACTCTGCGCTCAAAATCTAGCATGTGGGTGAACTGATGAGCAAATCTGGCGAGTGGGGAATTGCGGGCGCTTTTATAAAGGGAAGGAAATAATTGAATTGGCTAGCTGACTTGAGCAACGTTTGTTAAAGCTCATGGCATGAAGCAGGGCAGGAAACTCCTGAGTCAATACCTGTAACCGAAAGAGGTTTGAGGTATGTATCTACATGAGCAAGAACAGCCTCCGTATTCTCACAGGCTTCCTAACTGGGCATTGCAGACTCTGGGAGCACCTAAAGAAACTAGGAGTATCAGTAGAAGGTCTCAACAGATTCTGTGGAAAATATAATGAAATTCCAGAACATTTTTCAGAGATTTTGTGAGTCACTAGCTACTAGGGCAAGCACTTAATATCAGAGGAAGAAATTAAGTAACTCGAACCATCTCTTATCTTTAGACACCTAAAGAAAGGACAAGCTTAGAGAAAGTACTCTAAAATAAATCTCTTTCACCTCAACAGAAAGCAACTGTATACGAGGCGAACTCTTAGAGAGCAAAGGTATGAGAAGGAGGCACAATGGATCTAAAGGTCGAACAATCAAACCGAAACAAAGAAAACACGGTGTTGGCTGGTGTTCTTGCTAGTCTATGACTTTGCGGTAGTTCGATTGCTGTTGGATTCTTGTTAGATGGCTCAGGAGAGCACCAGATCACATATGAGCGTTTAACTTAAGTTTAGAGCGGATACAGGTTATATCAAAGACAACATAAAGATGAAGACATTCATTAAGGCTGAACGCGTCGTTGCGATATGGTATTATATGGTCTTTGGTATAAAACACACTTCATACAACGAAAATCGTCTAATTTCTGCGACACATCCTCGGCTCAGCAATGTCTTAACACTGCGATGTTAACTGCTCAAAGGCGCGACCTAGACACCAAATATAACTTTCGGTTTCAATGGACTCGAACGCTATTCAGGAATAATGGCTGACCATTAAAGATTTACTAAGTGACAGCAGACAGGATTGGAAGCATCGCAATTCATTATGTTTAACATACTTTGTCGTACCAATTCTACGCCCGATAGGGACGAATGTAAAAAAAATGAGAGCACCACTGTCATCAATCAGCCTAGAAGTGAAATGCATTAGAAGTAGAATGTTGCAGACCAGGGCCTCAGCTTTAAAAATACTCCCAAAGTCAGGAAGTCTGATTGAACAGTACACATGTGTTTGACATTTCCCAAAACATTACGACGCTACTGTCGTAAGCTACCCATACAAAGGACACTTATTGCGGTCTGCTGCAGTGTATACTATGTGTGGGCTAGCCCGCGCAACGTTTTTTTTTTGGTCTGCCACACAGTGTGAGTAATATTGAAATGTTTTCATATCACTGTGCTGCACTGTGGGCCAAATTCTGGCTGATAGAGACACCCATGTACACACCAAAGTGTGGGCACAAGTGGCCCGTGTATGGGCAGCCTTAGGCTCTGCCTTTTATTCAAACCATTGCATAGGTTCGTTTAACAAACTTAAAATTCCTGAAATTTCAATACACAATCGTCATTGTGACGATTTGTGGAGATCCTATAAATTTGTACAACGTGATGTAGGCTGCAGATAATTTATGAAAAACAAGCTGTTCCGTGACTTGTCCGCGTGAATATCAATTATCAAGGTTGGATAACTTTCGAACAAATTTGATCACCATAAAAAAGGTTATAGTGAGCCTAAAAAGATGTACACATGCTGTCACGAACTTTTGAAAGAGGAAAAATTGCATCATACATGATTTTTTCGTAAGTTAAACCGTTTAAGCCGCGCTCGCAACGGAAGCTCACAAAAAGGAATAAGTTTTCTCTTTTTTGCAACAATTTTCATTTAGGCTTTGCTCCTATTGGTCGCAGCGTGATGTTAAAAAGCCTAAAACCTTATTCGATATAAGAACTACCGAACACAAAAATAATTCTTCAATTCAAATCGTAGTTCCTGAGAGTAGCGCGCTCAACCAAGCAAACCCTTAAGATGTTGCAGAAATGTAGTACTACTTCTACCTCTATTGCCCCTTAAAATATTTGACAATTTTTTATAACGTCTTCTCAAGCCAAATTGACCAATCAGAGGACGGCATTTACTTTATTTCATGAATAACTGTCAAAAATTCTGGAATATCTGTCAAAAAAGTACTCAAATTCGTCGATGGACTAGGGGGCAATCAGCTATGAAGTCGTCGAAGTATGAGAGATGAGAAAGAGTACGTGAGACAAAACAGAGCCTTGCAGAATTCTAGAGTTTATTTGAAAGATTTTAGACCTGAACTCATCCAAAACAATTTTATTTGACTGGTTCATCGATGCCATGCGTCAAACATTGTCAAAGACCTTACAGACATCAAGTGCAACGATTTTACTTTCGCCTACATTGTGCAACGAGTGGATCTGTTCTTCGGTGAGATAAATCCCCTGTGAACCTGTTGCTGCGGAAGTACATTTAGGTAAAATATATGAATGAGTTAGAATATTGCAGTATTTTATTTATAATTGAGTCATGTTTTGCAAGTTATTTCCACTGAATGAATGCAGATTACAAACGATAGATAGCAGACTTTCGCAGCAACGGGCAACAATTTCCTTGGGAATTTGTGAATAATGTGATTTCGATTTACAAGAGATTAAATTGGCGCATTAGTCACAATGCTTGTTGACTGACTTATGCTTGTTAGACCCCTTTTAAATCTCATAGATCAACTGAAGCAACCGCTACTTTGAGACTACCGTCAAATCTCTTTTATATTTCAACAAACACGAGATTAAGGTCTTATCATTCACTGAAGAGTAATAAAATACACAACGATCTTGCGTTGCACTTCATCACATTCAAGATTCAGTCAAATCGTTTCGCATGCCTTCGAGTAAACAGACGAGTCAAGAACTGGTTGAATATAAGCGTGATGTAATGAGACTTGCACGTTTCGTTGTGATGATTCTAATAACCTTTTCCAAGAATCACGTAAAAAAGTAAGAAAAAAAAACACATTCCAACAAACTGAGATTTGAATCTAAGCATGGAGATGATTTAATGGACGCATTTATTCCATCCGCTACTATTTTTTGAGCGGGATAATGGAAGAGATTAAAAATTTGAGATCTTATGTTCTTAGATAAACTATCTAAGGTGAAGGTTAGTGTGGCATGGAATCCTATTAAATTGTCTTATCAGATCGCAACTACAGTGGGCTCTCCCTAAATCGAAACTCTCTTTAACTCGAACTTTTTCGACATATTTTACACACATTTCCCTCAATTTTCCATGCAAAAACCTCTCTTTAAGTCAGGCTTTCTCTAGTTAGTTAGTTAGTTATAATATAATAATATGGGTGGCGCTACAGCCCGTAGAGGGCCAGGGCCTAGCTTCTCAGCAACCACTCGTGTTGTGCGTGCTATTGTTCTCTCACGCGTGGAAGGGACCTTCAGTTTAATGCCGACTCCGAACGGCGTAGTTGAGAAGCTTTTTCTAGACAGGAAATACTCTTTGAGCATTGTCAGTGACTCGAAAGAGGTGGAGCCTTGAAAATATGAAAGGTGGTCAATTCGGGTATCGAACACCCTCACCCTCTGCGTAGGAGTCGACGCACTAACCCACTACGCCACGGCGACCCAGTTGTTAGTTAGTTGTCCTTTTTTTATTTCATTCAAATTATTACAACTCGTTTATCGACATACAAAAGAAACTTAATTTGCAAAGTCTTTTGGTTTTGGCATATGGCCGTCTACCAGACTAACATTTTGAAATACAAACAAGAAAATATTTATAGTGGGAGAAAACAAAAACACTAATGATTGATATATACACAGTTTAGTTATGTTTAATTTTTTGATTTCTAAGTCTTCATTTACTATACAATTGCGATATCTTAGTGCAACCGTGACATATTTTCAATTAAGAACATCAAGTAGTACAACTTCGTCAAGATACCGCTTACCGAAGTGACTCATCCTAAACTCCTTCAAAATTGATCAGATTGCGATGAAATGTTTGATGTCTTCCGGTTCATTCAGATTGCATAGCGGACAGACTAAAGCTGGCGCTGAGCGATGCGGTATAAAATTCAAGGGCTGCAATTCACCACGTGTTTTGAAAATAATATTTATTTTATTTATCTGATTCGAATTGAGAAGATATATAAATATATATCACCAAGATCGAAATTCAAACGACTGCAATAACGAACGTGCTTCAAATGTGGACATTTCCAAGTATTTCTAGAAGCGTGTTAAATTTTCTCTTCAGCACAGAAGATTGTTCGTTTTGTGTTACATTTAGATACGAACTACAAATGACAGCAAGATTTATCCATTCATTTGCTATACCTCCCGAGGATTGTATTACCTTCTTCAGAATAATTTTTGGTAATCTTTCATCTTTCATTTCGAAGATTTTAACAATGCAATTGAAATGCATATTTATCGTTTCCTTAAGCAATGGTGGGAGGGCTGTTTTAAGGTACAACAACTCTCTCTACCTCGAACAAATTATGGTATCCCGTGACAATTCGACTTAGCGGGAGCACACTGTACATATCTAAACAGCTGTCAACCGCTGTTTATTGAGTGATTTGCTAGTCAGCATTTTTTGTCTGATTTTCTAGATATTTCATTCAGTGCTACAAATTAGATAAGCGGCCATTATGCCTGAAACACCATAATCCATTGTTAAAGCAAATTTCGCGTTACAGTGGCAGGCTGTCAACGCATGCGTTGAAAAGACAACTCAATTTCAGACATCATTTGACACAGGAAACTCTCAAGTTGTAAGATAATCTCCCAAATTGGAAGAAAGAGAAGTGTCGTCTAAAGACAGTTCTCTCGCAAATTTTTCAGACTGGTGGGAAAAAATATTGCGTTCGTTTTACGTTTGAC
Organism: Eristalis intricaria; assembly: GCA_964034865.1. NCBI lineage: Eukaryota > Metazoa > Arthropoda > Insecta > Diptera > Syrphidae > Eristalis > Eristalis intricaria. Next base: position 52,875,469 of record OZ035874.1, read on the forward strand.
GTTTTATTACGATTATCTCATTTTTCACAGACGTAGCACGACGCAATATCTTGTCCATCGCCCATGTAATGCTGTGCTGATAGAAGATCGTCGCGTTAGAAGAAACGCAGAAATGTGTGTTCAGCCATTGATCACGTCTCTCTCCTAATGGAAGCTTTGTGATCCTCGTTTCGTTGCACTGATTTATCCAGACCGATGTTCGGTTATTTAGAAGTTATTTTTTCACTTGACGATGATGGAGGACACACTCTCCAGTGTTAAATTTTTCAGACGGATATTGGTGGAGTTCTCCTACCTCGTGCAAGGAGTTCATTGGTTTCATCACTGCTGAATGATTGAAAGTGACCGAGTGAACTTGCAGTAAGGACAAATAACACAACCATCTGTTGGCCGATTTTACGATCGTCCATCTTTCATTAAACATTTGCAAGTGTAAAGCAAATTGCGAATAAATCAAATATATTTATTCAAAAAAGAACAATACTTAGTTACATATTTTGTCTACTCAATATGGTGTTGCCATTGTCGTAGCCCTTTAGTGGTGTGGCCGTAACACAAGTGTTGGTTTGATCGATGGTCGAAGATCAATCGGCGAAGTCAGTTCGAAAAACCTTTGTCGTGTTTAAAACTGTGTTCAATTTCGATAAGATTCGATATAGGGTGAATTCACAGTTATTTCTCGAAGCATTTTGTATACAGAACAAGGTCCCGAAAATTATCATGTCTAGTTGATACGGGGATTAAAGCTAGATGATCCATCGGACGAACTGGATGTTAGGCAGGATTGAGAAATATCTGAGGATCAACAAGATCATCAGTTTTCAATGTCTGAACAGAAGTTCCAACAACTCTGAAATGAAATCTCTGAAAATCCAAGACTGGAATCCTGGACTGGAATTGGTTCTCTACCCACAAAGTCTGACAGTTGAATGGAGTTTCTGGTGTGGCAGTATTATTTCACGGCTGCCTCTAGTCTACAGCTGCCTCTAGTTGTTCTTGTTCATTTGATGATCCACTTACGGGATTCATTTGCTGGAATGTTCCACAATTATGGAACGGAGGAGTCAAAGACTTGCAGTTTGATGGCGTTTTTAGTGTGGCAGCGTTATTTCGCGGTCTCTAAACAGTTGCCTTCAGTTGCTCACGTACATTGGATGATCCACTTACGTGCGTTACCTCAGTGTGGCAGCGTTATTTCTGCACATTTTTTGCCATAAATTACTCATTTCGGGTTTTCGGTAACCAAATAATTTTGAGAGATCTATGAAGGAGAAATTTGATAACAGGATCTTCTCGTGAGTAACCGTTATTGGTGACTGTCGACTCTATTGTTTTCTCTGGGGTTACGCCAAGTCCATGCGTTCAAGTCAACTATTGCCGAAATCACCCGTAACAACTTTGAACCGATTGCATGAAGCACTATGCCAAGTGGGTTGAATTCCCGAATTTACCAACTTTTTCATAATTCATGGCTCCACTTCTTTTGACTCACTGTCAATGCTCACAGAAAATTCCTGCCTACAAAAAAATTCTCAAACTTCGCCGTATGGAGTCGGTATAAAACTATAGGTCTCATCCACCCGGGAAAGAACAATAGCACGTTCAACTCGAGTGGTTGCTGTAGAAGCTAGGCCCAGGTTCGCTTCAGACCATCACCCCACGCATATTATTATTACTATTGAAGCAATGCAAGCGAAGTCGAGGCTATCCTTTGATTGATTTGCTACTCCATACATAATGACATGAATGTAGCTTCAAAAAAAAGCCTGACTCAATTTTATACTGTTTGTTGTTGCTATATTTAAATATTTTTTTTTCATATCGTTCTTCTCTAGTCACCCCGTATGTCTTTTTAAGATGACGTCTCTACCGTTCTAGTACAATTGTCGGGCAAGGCGCTTTTGCTTTTTCCTTGTTGAGTCGAAAAAGGTAGTGTGTTGCCAAACTTCTTATTGGTTCAAACCACATCGTTCCTATTGGTCATTTGGTCCACGCCCTAATCCACAACAAGAGTAACTTATCAACCAATTGTTATAGCTCGTATTTCACCAACCCCGAAGGTAGGCGACCAAACAAATTTCCAACAAACAATCAATAAAGATCAAATTAAGGTGAAAAACTTTTCAAACTCAATAACATTCAACTTTGCACTGAGTTGCTGACCTCTAAAACTCTTTTGCAGGGTTATTTAATTAATTCACTTAACTGCCTTGCCATCAAAAGGAATCGTAATCGTCGTCTCATGTCTGATGCTTAATCCAACCAACAGCAGCTTCCGCACCCATTCATCCGAAATGTGATTTGTTTCCCTTCTCGCTCTCCTCAAACGGAACATCAGCTTCATTTGATGGCAACAAAAAGAACCGAATAAACTCGTCACAATCAACAATTCTCGTTGTCATCGCATAAAGCTTCAATTTTCAACACAAATCACCGATTATGAAGGACGACTTCAATATGTCGTTACCGTTGGTCTGGGACAAATACGGATTAGGGTCAAACGCATGGGATACCATTCTAGGTAATCGCTCACAAAAATGACACCAATTGCCAAATGGGATATTTCGTTAAGTTCCGTCGAACAGAACTCGACTGTCATTTTTTCGAATGGTAATTGATGGACATTTGGTTGGCAAACAATGTGGCCACATTTTTATGACCGAGACTGGGAGGAAGCCGGGGAGGGGAAAAAAGCTCGTGTTGGGTACACACCAACGCATCGGAAATGCTTTTTAGTAGGGCACTTACATAGTTTATTGGTTTACTCGGGTCCGGAATAAAATTTAGCGACAGTCTGCTGTTCGTCCTTGTGATGGACGGGAGGAGGACCATTTTGAATTTATTTCGGATTTTAATTTGATCCCTAGTCGGTTGTGGACTCATCGGCGGTCGTGGGTGCAAGTTTCTTCTAGTAGATAATTGCATTTAATTTCAGGATTATGCTGATGCGTTGAAAACAATAATTAATAATTGGGTAAACGGCGAGAGTGATTATGAAGTGGTGATCTTTTTGACGGCTCTCTCCTAATCTGACGTTTTGGTTCATTAGCGCAGAGATGTGATCAAACACAGACATAATGTGTGTATTATTGTGTAATGTGTATTATTATTGTGACCAAGCCGACTCCTTCCTTAAGTTTCGTTAACTTTTGCTTACTTAAGAGGGAACAAAACTAATCGCTCTCTCTCTCAAAGATGGTTTGGGAAATCGCGTAAATTCCCAGAAGCCATTACGGGAACTTTGAAGTTTGACGATGCTTCTAGATATTTTTCTTTCGATTTGACATAAGATTAAGTCAATTATGGTCCGGCCTCTAGACTCGATCTTTTCGTTATCGGTCGTGGACTCCAATATAGTTTGTCTCATCGGTTGTATTGTGGTGTATTCACTCACTCAACCCTGCGCGTTTGACACAAGCTCATTCGCCTTTAAGTCCATTCGTGGGCAAACGAATGGACAAAAAATTAGTTTTCAACTGTCAAATCGGCTCTCACCACGACAAGTGCTGCAAATCTATATCCTTTAGGTGCAATTTTGAGTTAGTGCCGTGTTCGGAGACATATAGTTTTAACCTAAAAAGAAACGATTTGCGGCCGCAAGAACTATCAATACTTATTCTTTTGAACAGTCAAGTCTCATACATCAGACAACAGCAGAAATGTCACAACACCTCAAAAAAAAAAAATATTTGTCACATTATATGAATAAAAAATGTCCTCAAAGTAGGTACCCTCCCTTCAGTTGACGTTTGAAAACTATAGTTCTTGCCATTTAAGGGTGAGTGCACAGTCGCGTAAAGGTGTGTGCAAAGCACATGCAATAATATTTTTAAACATATAAACACGAAAAACAAAGAATTATAACTCATGTCCTTTCGAGGACACAGGGGATAATTTCAAAAACATGTATAGATTCGAGTTTGACAGCATGGAATGGTTAAGTACTCATTTCCTTTTGGATATTCCTGAAGAAACGGGTGGTGGTGGAATACTTGTGATTGTTTTTGGTCTTTTGATGTAATGGGACGATTGCCCGTCTTTTTCTAATCGTCTTTTGATTTGAATATTTTTCTTTATTTACGAGATATTCAAATTAAAGCCATGGATTTTTTTATTTCAACGCAGATTGCTTTTTATTTTTCAAGCAAGCACGGATAGAATTGCAAACACTTGATGAAATCGTCCATTCCGGAATTCCTTTTTTTTAGGATTAAGGCTTAATCCGTCAAAGTATTCCTCTTCCGATGCAGTATTTTCCATTTTTTTAAATTGTTTTTACTTTTTTCTCTCTTCAAGTCACCTCCTATGCACACTCAAATTCTTCAAGCGATATCTCAGCTTATTCCATCTTTATTCACACTAAAACGGAGGAAAGACTCAGCTGTCAAAGTATGTGAGCGGAGAACCAAATCAATAACGAAACAAATTTTTATTCACACCAGATGGAGCATTTGTCCAAAATGCTAAAGAAATGCTCACACTCAGTTTTTATTCACACCACCCTTTGTCTAGATAGAATTTACTCAAAAGAGCTGGAGCCGTGATTTATGAAAGTTGCTCTAGTGAGGGATTGATCCTTGAGACCAGCTTAGAAGTCATAGAATGTTGTCATATGCGGTGTCGATCTGCATTTCCAGGGATCTGGTTTATTGTTGGTTTCCCGTGCCTGAATCGGAATCCACACTGATAAGGCGCCCGCGGCCCTCTTCCTCTATAGTTGTCACAGTCAAAGGGGTATCCTCTGGTGTAGGAACAGTGCAACCAAGGTAAAATCGTCGTGGTAGACATCCAGGTCCCTCGGACAGATGACAATTCTCCCATACATTCAAATCAACGTTCACCACACAAATAAAACTAAGTTAATGAATATGAACCTACATTTCAAACCAACCACACTCAACCGAACCACGGTCGGCAATAAACACAACCCTCCCTACAGAGCAACCACAAGCAGTCAGGGGCTTCTCATGAACTTATTCCATTTAATAAAGACAAATGAGTTCCTGTCCAACTCACACCAACTGCTCGAAGCAGTCTCGGTGACAAGTAGGTGATGTCAACAAAAAGGGACAATAATACGATTTAATGCGATGAAATCCTTTACGTTCCTAACCTCATTATGTCCTTGAAACTGTGATGGATTGTAGTCATTTTACTTCATACTTCAGCACCACTTCTATGTAGTTACACAGAAAGGATCCAACTCAACGGGACACAAATATCATCACTCAAGACGTACACATTGCACACTCCCTCCCACTGGGACCTCACTCAACCGAGTCCGCAATGCGTCTGCTTTTGTTTCTTTGTCGTCATTAAAATTTCAAATCATACAGAGATCCACATCTCACACAGCTGGACTCCACCCAAACTTGGATTTGGGTTTTTTCCCTCCTTTCCTTTCTCCATGTGGATTCTTCTTTTCGGGAAATTAAAGACCTACTGAATGATGCAAGCAATCCGCAAGCAATGGCAAGCATTTTAGTGGTTCATGCAAACAAGAAATAAACGTAAGATAAATTTAAACAAAAAAAAATGCCCCTCCTCCAAAAATTTGAATTGGGAAAACCAAACGCAAGACAGAACAGAACAGAACAGAACAGAACATACAAAGAAAATCACCTTCGGGTGGCGGCGCATTGGAGCCGATATGATTGAATAGCAACCGACTATCCACCGCCGCTTGGGCTGCTGTTATCAAGTCCGAATATAGACGATGACGCCTTAGCTCTAGCTCATCCCTGCCGACTGGCGTAACAGGTGGATCCATGAAGTTACTTTTTTTTTTCATAAAGCACGCACGAAAAAAGATTGTTGGTTTAAATATGTATGTGACGAGGTATAATTTTATTTTAAAAAGTAAACAAAAAGCCTTCGCAAGGATAGACGCACTCGCATGGCGGTGTTTGGTTTGGAGCGGAGCGCGCAAACGGGATAGAGGTGGTGGGCGGGTGGTTGTTAGGCGGTGGGTTGATGCAAATAAAATTTTGGGCACAGCAAGAGGTCTGTGTTACAGTTCCACCACAGGGGATGAATGAAATGTGAACGGAAGGATGTGAACAGGGAGGAAGAAGAGCATGCATTTTCTACGTCTGAGGTTCACACGGGAGCGCGGAATGGAATGAATGACTGCGAAGGGAACGTGTGTGTGTAAGCCAACGAAAAATAAAGAGAAAAAAATGAGCAATTGTTCTATTTATCTTTTCACAGTTCGGGTTGAAGGGTTGGATTTTAATGTGTCCTTATGAAGGGTTGGAAATATTTACCTCTTCTCTCTGACACACACATACACTCCTACTCTCCCCACCACAATGAGATGGAGAATATGAGACTTGGATTTAGTCGCAGGGTGGTGTGCCTTTGTAGAGCAACGATACTCTGGGCTGCAAACGACCGGATATGTGTTCTCTTGCACAGAACATCAAAGTCTTAGCTTTTGTAAACTGGGTTAAGTGGTGGCTTTGAGGTGCCTGTGGGTTGTGTCAAGTAACACTCGAGTGACGCCTTCTGCGACCAGTCGTTTATTGAACTCGAGTGCATTGCATAATTGGGGAGGTTTTGGAACGGGTTTGGTGTGCCATGAAAGGCTGAGTTTATGGAAGTCATTTGGTTGCTTCAAGGGATCAAGAGAACGTCGCAGTAGAATCACAGTCTATGCTGAGGATACGGAGGAACCATCTCTACAGACTGTATAACGACGACGAGGAACCAGATTCCGCTGCCAGGCAGATCGAACCATTCAACCCGAATGAAAGAGACGATGTAGATCAGCAATTCCGTGACGATAGCCATAACCAAACTGGAATCCAACAAAGCTGCTGCGACTGACGGCCTAACGGCCGAGTGTTTCGAACGGCAGACGATGGTTTAGTAAGAAACATGCACCAAGTCATTTGTGCATTTCATCGGAGGAAATCATGCCCGATGAATGGAACATCGGCATTGTTTACCCGATCCACAAGAAAGGAGACTCTCTGAATTGCGCCAACTAAAGAGGCGTCAGTCTTCTGAATACAAGATCCTTTCTGCCGTGTCGTGTGAACGGCTAAAGCCGTTCGTTTACAACCTGGCCGGTCCATAACAGTGCGACTTTAGGCCAAAAAATTCCAATATCGATATAATATTCACAATACGGAAAACCCAGGAACATCAGATCGATATCCATCACCTTTTCATCGCTTTCAAAACCGCGTATGACAGCACCTATAGAAACGAGCTATACAGAGCATTGTCTAGTTTTGGCACCTCTCCCAAACTCCTCCGTAATGCGTGAGGTTGTAGAAAAAAAGATGTCAACTGTCAAAAATGACCTTAAACCCCTTTTCTCAGGACTTAAGTAAATCCACTCGGGTCAGCAAACAACGCAAATAATCAAATTTGCTGTAGCATTAAATGTCCCGAATTTTTCAGCTGAAAGCTCAATTTGTCTACCCGAGCGTTTCAATAAAAAAAAATACTTCCCCGTGGCACACGTCCATTTGTGATTCAATTCCAAAGATTATGCTCAACACTTTTCCATGTGAGAGCAACGTACAACAAAATCGTAGCACATTCAACGTGCGCGTGCAGGGTGCAAGGTCTGTCCATAAAAAGACATAAACTTGTTACGAATGCTTTTAGCCATAATCGGATTCGTTAACTGATTGCCCGTTCCCACTGACAGTGGCTGTGTGCGCGGCTGTGGACAGTCAGGTGAGTGGGCATTTTATGTGACAGTGAGGTGTTCCATTCGTCGATGGATAATCATCAACCGAAATTTCCGAAACTCCCACAGGGTCTAAGCTAGAAGGGGCGCAAGATTTTGCTTGGAAAACATTGATTGATGGATTCTGATCCACAGAGACGCAATAAATTAATGAACAAACTGATTATGAGCACAAATTGTATGAAAAATGGTTCACATGCTCAATTTCGAGTCAACAACTTTGCCTCGAACACGAACATTTCCTTCCTCCTGATTTCCGTCACCTAGATACAGCCCATCCATCAGTGAACCCATATCAAAAACGCGCGCTGGATGGCGCCTTCCTCCTTCAATGGCCCACATCAAAGTCAATTGCATTCTTCAAATTGTATTTTTGTATAGGGTTTCTTGGAAACCCGGAGGTATGACATTTCGTCTCATTTGTGAAACGATGTGTGCTGAATGAACACCTTTTGGGGGGTGTCGTAGTGAGTGTCGTGTCGCTTTGAATAGGAAGAGGAATTCTAAGAGAAACGTGGCCTTTTAAGGAACTCACCTAAGCGGGGTTTTTAATTGTTAAAAAAAGGGTTCATTATCTGCTTTCATCACAACTTCCTAGGAATGCATTGGGAGGCGACCGCTTGGTGGTTGCAACAAGTCCAAAAACTCGCCTGGTTGCACTTGGGCATAGCAACTGATAAGTTGTGTCGATGGCGGAGGATCGAGATCCCTCGTGCGTGCCTTATCCACACTGCTACTCATTTAGTGGATCTATGCGATGCTAATGCTCACATTGCCATTAAGTAAGACATTCATGACAATAAACGAAAAGTTGCTACAGTAGTGAAGGAATAAGTAAAAATATTGTCATCCAAAAACAACTCCCTCGATCAACATTCAACAGAATTAAACGATAGCAAGGACACATAGACAGAGACTACTTGTGTCGAAGACATAGTTCATATGGGCAATCTCTTCTTCACTCAGAACATTTCGTTTACACTGGACTAGGTCAGCACTTATTACATGGAGAACACGGGCATCCGGGCAGTTAGTTGGATGGTGTCGAAAGTCGGATACAGGCAGCTCAGCAAAACAGAAGGCAAAAAGGCAAAAATCCGATTGAGCAAGTGGGAAAATCGCAGATTCAGCCGTAAAATGATCTTTCTGAAACCTGGACTCTTGGTTAATGCTCAAATCCACTCGTGAGTAGCGCCATTCAAAGCATAAAAATAACGTGATTTAATTACGGACTTCCAAGACCAGGTCTGAGCCCGAGATACAGCCTGCCTTCAATGAAGACAAAATTGTCTTGAGTACCCAAGTACATGCCCTTTATGAAATAGGTTCAACCTTTCGTTCCACGGAAGGATCGCATTAATGCGCTCAACTAGGAGTGTATATATGGATTAAGGAAGTTCATGGAACAAAATGAACTAGAATTCAGCAAAGCTGACCTAGGTTAGGTTAGGAAGTGCATTCACCAGCACACTTATACCATATTGGTCCCATTGTGATACCCACAGTCCGACTACTAGCACTGATTGACTATTCCCGTGATAATGCCGTTAATTTTATCCCAACGGCAAATGGTAACTGGACCAGATTTGAAAAAACCAGATAAAAGTGTATTAACTTTGCTTTCACTGGGATTCGAACCGGGGACCCCGCTAACCAGGGGCAGGCACTCTGCCAACTTCAGTGGCCAGGCGAAATAAACTGTGGAACATCTATTAATCGACTCCCCTAGCCTTGCCAGAGAAAGATTCAAAATTATAAACAGAACATAAAGAGGCTTTCAAGGAATCAGATCTAGGAAAGTTGTCATATGTCAAAAGGCAGCACTTAAGTCCTAGATTAAAGATGGGAGTATAATAGCTTTATGGTGGCAGACACTAATACTGTCAGTATGACACACTCCAAGTTCTACAATTCAATGTGGACCAAACGGTATAGTTGTGGGAGTTTTACCATATCAGCATTCTTCTACCCACTCAATGTTCGCAAAGTTCAGAGTCTTTTGAACAGATACACAAAATTTGTTGTATTCCTAGTCGAAAGGGTTAAAGTCCTCCTAGATGCATTAATTTTTCACTTGGGAATTTTACACAATGATGCAAACGGGTCTGATGGCTGCAAATGACTTTGTTTGAAAATGATGCATTCATTTGCTGTTGTTGCATAATTCAGACCACGAATAGCCTTCGCTGTAGGTGATCAATTGTAGAAAATAATATGGGAGGAGAGCTATTATCTGAGGTAAACCTGTGTATAGATTCTAAGGCAGACACTCGTGCGGTGGGAACCTCAAAGTCTTCTCCGACTACGAACGCCCTAAAAATTAAACATCCGCTCTATGAGTGACTCCAGGGAGGTGATGCCCCTAAATTGTAAAACGTATTCGTGTCGGGAATTGGAACAGGCTAATTGTATAAGGCAGACTTTTTCAATACGCCACGGCGTATTGAGGCAGTTGAAGAAAGTCGGGCTGCTGTAAATGGTTACCACTTCCTGCAAACTTGTTTATGAATGCTGAATTGAGTAATTTCCTGTGGGGGAATGTGTATGCACTTACCCACTTAAGTCACAAGACACGAGAAGCTAACAAACTTGCCAGCGAGGGATCTAATCCACAACAGGTCAGGAAAGGACCACAGGGTGTAGGCTCTGGGAATTCTTTGGACGGTCAGTGAAGAAATAATCCCTTATTTCCTTGTCAACCTTAGATGAATGAGGCAAATGAGACTATACAACTTGAAGAAAAACACTCCCGAATTACGAATAATAGAGCTTCTCAGGTGATCTCGAACAAATAGATAGCGATCATTACGTGTGCGACTAGATCGAGGATACACTGTAGCAGCTGTGACTATATAACAAGACGTTGGGTCGAGACCTAGGATCAAACTGAGAATTTTCAAATTCTCTAAGAAAATGAAGGACTCACGGGAGATCAGTCTGCTGGATCGGGGATCCCATGGAGTACACACACAGTGGCATCTGTGGCAAGAAAGAAAGATCCCTTCATCACTCTAAAGGTAGCTCCGCTGGTTTTCCACTGACGGCTGAATATCGTTCAAGAATAAATGCGTTCGTTGAATTAAGGTCGTTATGAGACCTACGAGGGTAAGGACCGAAATGACTTACCTAAGAATGCGAACATCCCAAAGCATACAGATTATACTGCCCCGTCGTAGACTTTGAATTTGGGTATTAAACACTCATCCCAAATAGAGAAGACTGGGCATCAGACATTGTCAGAGAAGCTATCTATCTGGAAGTATACACAGACAGATCTAGAACGGAAGAAGGCACTGAACTAGGAGTATTTGCGTCATAGCACGAAATATCCTTCTCTCTGTCCCGTCGATTGTCAAACCACTCTAGTATATTACAGGCAGAAGTAAAAGCTTTCCAAGAGGCTGCCTGCTTACTGTCAATGAACCCGATAGACGGGCTATCTATCGTTATATACATACACAGTCAGGGTCCCATCAAGGCTCTGCATCAATCAAATCTAAGATGGTAAACCTTTGCCTGTCTCTTAGGGATATAGCGGCCAGATGTAACCTTACTCTATGCTGGGTCCCTGGGCATAGTGATATTCCAGGCCGACGAGCTAGCTAGAAGGAAAGGAAAGGAGTGGGTTTGCCAATGACAAGTAATCACGACACCCCACATCCCTCTCTTCAAGTAATAAACACTTCGTTACTTACAGATGCCATCAACGCCGCCAAACGGAGGTGGATGGAATTATATACTACATGGCCTTCAATAAATCCCAAAAAAAACAAGCACACTCCTAAATCTAAATAGAAAGGAAATCAGCAATGTAGTTGGCATTATTACTGGTAATTGCCTATTCGGCACACACGCAAGGGGATTGGGAAACCCACTCTAGGGGCTGTAGGGACGAAGAGGAAGAATAAACTACACTTCACTACCTGGGCACCTGCACAGCACTTGCAAGGACAAGGAAAAGCACGCTAGGCAGCTATTCATTCAATAGCCTTGAGGAGATGTCTGGCATTAGAGAAATTCCAATTCTCGAATTTATATTTATTTATTTATTTACTCACTCTGGCAAGCAGCCAACGGTTTAAGAAAACCCCAGCCACATGCGGCCCCAATTCGGGAAAAACCAACACGAGTGGGCCAAAGACGATAAAGGAATTCAGATCTTCGCAAATCATTTGGAAGCAACGTTTAAATCACGCGATGGACAAACACCTCCTGTATACTCCTTCGGTTCAAACTCAAATAATGACAATTTATCTATAAGAAATGCTACTTTGACATAACTTAAGGAAGGATTAAAAAAACTCTAACACAAGAGAGCTCCTGGTTATGATTTAATCACAGGAGAAGTTCTGACAGAATTACCTCAGAAAGCGCTTCTTATGTTTCTCTACATTATTAACCCCGCCTCTAGATTAGAAGATGTCCTTAGTCAGGGGAAAGTAAGGGGGAATAATAATGGTGTCGAAACCGGGTAAGCCCCCAACAGACAAAAAGTCTTATAGACCGATGTCACTTCTTCCGACAACGTCTAAAGTGTTCCAACGAATATTACTTAGACGTTTAAGCCCGGTTGTAGAAGAAAGACGACTTATTCCTAACCACCAGTTCGGTTTAAGAAGCAAGCATTCAACTGTTGACCAAGTGCATCGCAGAACTGATGTTATAAAAAATCGTTTGAACAAAAGCAAGTCTGTTCAGCTTTATTTCTCGACGTTTCGCAAGCCTTTGACAAGGTTTGGCACGAAGGCTTGAAACACAAGCTTCAACAATTCCTCCCGAGAAAAGTTTGCACAATTCTATCGAACTATCTATCGGATAGAATCTTCCGTGTGAAATATGCGAAAGAATACTCCCTATTTAAATCCATACAAGCAGGAGTGCCACAAGGTAGTGTTCTTGGTCCCCTACTTTACTTATTGTATAGCAGCGATATACCGCAGGACGTAGGCACATTTGCTGATGACACCGCCATTTTGGTAACTGCCAAAACGGTCGAAGAATCAACTAGAAAATTGAAATGGGCTTTAGACCGGATACACGAATGGACGAACACTCAACGAATTGAGCTTAAAGAAGCTAAATCTGTTCATATAAATTGTACGTATAAGAAAGTGAATAATTTGCCCGTTTTCATAAATAATGCTCAAATATTCTTCGGCAATGAAGCGAAATACCTCGGAATGACTCTCGATGTAAAGCTTAAATGGAGGGAGCACGTCAAAAAGAATCGTGAGGAGCTCCAATTAAGACTCAAAGACATGTACTGGCTTATTGGAAAATATTCCAAGCTAAGTACTGACAACAAATTGCTTATATACAAGCAAGTGCTAAGACTCGTCTGGACGTATGGTATACAACTATGGAGTTGTACCAAAGAAAGTAATAGAAACATACTACAAACTTTTCAAAATAAAGTGCTAAACGCACCCTGGTACATACGAAACAACGATATCCACAGATATCTTGGAATTTCATCAGTCCAAGATGAAGTTACGCATTTTACTCGTAAACATAAGCGTTGCCTGGAAGAGCACATAAACTCTGCTGTCCTTCCAATTCTCGACGAAAGAAACTCTTTTCGCCGTTTTCAAAGGACTAAGCCCCTTGACCTAGCACGGTGAATTCAACCCGCACTTAACTGCGGCGTTAGCAAGAACTCTCAATGGAGAATCGCTTGCCAAATGCGTCTAAACCAAAGAAGAAAAACTGCTGGATAAGTGTAAGACTTAGTTGTAGTGGAAATATATTTTATTTGAAGGGTGGTGTTTTTACTGGGTAAAAATCCCTTTCGCTATGTGTAACCCAGCAAAGGAGTGCATCATCCAGGATATGCCATTAGCATACCAGTAGGTATCTGCAGGTGTTTTAGTTAGTACCCAAAGAGGATCCGGCACGTTAGCTGCCGATTAGTGATATCACAATGGATCCAATCAGGATCTAAGAGGGCCAGAACTGCTTCAGTTGTCACAATCACATTAACCTAACCTAACCTAGGAATTTCTCGGAAAAATCGGCCAGCATCGGCGTGATGGTAATTTGATTCCTACAAATTGCGTGGCCACTTCTAGACCTATCGTGCATAGATCAGGAATTACACACAGGAGTAGGGTAGGAAGGGTCCTGCTAATGAGCTCATCAACACACTTCGATCATGTTGGTCCATTGTCAAACCCGCAGTCAGACTCCTTCCACTTATCGACCACTCTAGTGAAAGTTAATTTGATCCCAACTTCAACCAGACCAGATTTGAAAGCTCGATGAAGCGTATTAACTTTGCTTTCACTGGCATTCGAACCGGCGGGCACTCCTCTAACAAAGGTAAGGCACTTAACCAACTGCGTTGTCCAATCGTATTTAAGACAGGAACTACAGTGGACTCCCCCTAAATCGAATTGTCACGGGATACCATAATCTGTTCGAGTTAGAGGGAGTTTGACTCAGAGAGAGATTGAAGGAATTGTACGTAAATTATCGGGAACAAATTCGAGTTAGAGAGAAATTCAACTTAGGGAGAGCTCAACATGGGGAGAGTTGGACTTAGGGAGAGTTCAACTTGGGGAGAATTCGACTTAGGGAGAGTCCACTGTATTGCCTGAAACACAATAGTGTGTTTGCGCTGGCGTTTGCTTTCAACGCACACAATTCAATGGCCCAGCACAAAATACAGCGTCGGCCTGCGTTGGTGAAAAATGAGAGAGATTGAGAGGATCATAATAAAACGTAAAACGTAAGTCCATCGCACCTCATTATTCAACATGTTGGAGATTTTTTGACAGAAGGGTGCGCTGTGAGAGAGGTTTTCTCCTAGATTGAGAGTTTTCTTCCAAATTGAGAGTATTTTGTGTCAACTGTCATTTGAGAAATGAAAACAGCCGATTGAAAATAATTTAACGACAAAAGTCATTTCAAATGAGTGTATGCAGGAAGGCGGCAATATTTTTCATCTGGTAGATGAGAGAGAGAACAGCTGATCAATTTAGTATTTGTTTCAACGCACTCTCGCCATGTTACATGAAGTCGGCTGGCTCAGCGCACTATTGTGTTTCAGTCATATTTCTCTTTAAAGTGAGCTCAAGCTCTTGTTCCTTACGTTGCGCGAATCCGATTCTCAATTTCATAACTTCGTTGAATTCATCAGAAACAGGCTCCTGGTGGACTTTATTGTGAACTTCCTCCTTATTTGGATAAGAAAGCAAACATTTGCACTCAAATAAAAGTCTCCTTTTCGCCAGCTAGACACAATTCAATTCACTGCGCCTCCATCCCAGTCACAGGAGGCAATAACGAGAATAAACAAACGCCTTCTTCCGCCGATTCAAGATAAATAGAACAATTGCCAAGGGAATTTTCGTGGGAAAACAAAAAAAAAAGCAAACAGAAAATGAGGAAAAACGACATGAGCAAGGGGTGTTGTAAACAATAAGTGACACAAAACAGAGAAAAGTGATCGAAAATTAAGCAAAGAAACAATGTGAAAGAGATTATATACATATCATTGAATCGCTCCTCATTGAACCACTCTGGCAGGCCAAAGCGTCCCTGAAGACCGTCACCACCATTCTCCACATACGGCGCGCACATATTCTCACGCTTCTGCGGCGGTATCGAATCGGAGAACACCTCATCGTCATCGATTGATGGCAAATCAGGTGTTGCTATGATCTCGGTGCTGTTGTTTATGTTGACCCGTTTCTTGATCGACGATCTAGACGAATTGTGACGCGACAGACAGCTTTTGGGCCGCACCTCATTCACAGTTGTGGCTGTTGTCGTTGTCGATGTCGATGTCGTTGTTGGCAATGGTGATCGGGCATAATCCGTTGGATCGACGGCGGCGTGATCTGGCGCTGCCGATGTTTCAGATGGTGGTGGTGGCGGTGGTGACAATTCATTGCTAAGTGGTGAGTGATGTGTGCTGTCACCGCTATCACAATTCGTAGGCACGTTTGGTGACATACTGCTCGTGGTGGCCAAGTGATCAGTGTTATCCTGCGGATTTGTGCCATTGGCAGACGATACTGTAAAGCATACAGAGACAAAATGTACAAACATGGTGCTAGTGCATGAGTTTAAGTGGTTTTGTTAGTTCACAGAGTAGCCTGTGTGTGTTTGTGTGTCATTAAGGAAAATGCATATTAAATACCAGTGTCATCCACTTTCTCCTTCTTCAGGCTGTCATCGGCATCGTCAGCATCGTGCTGGTGGTGTTGGTTAGCCTTTGTCGTTGCTTCGGAGAGTGCTTCTGTTGGTCCATTGTTCTTTTTTATCGATTCACTACTTGCTGCGTTAGTTGTCGGATTTTTCACTTCGTTTTCACTTTGTAATTGCTTCGCATTGTCGTTCGATGGCGTTGATGCCGCCTCTGCTATGTCGGTTGTGGTTCCATCTTCGGGTGGTTTTTCGATTTCTGCCTCTTTGTTGTCCTTTGAAGCGTTTGTTGCTGGTTTCTGTTTTTCTTTTTTTGTTGTTTTACCATCTTTCTTCGGATTGCTGGCACAGCGACAGCACGAAAACATGTTTAAATCGTATTCTTCAATCCACTGAAATCTCTATTAAATGACGACGCGCACTGAAGCGAGACTCGGGCGCGGGCTATTTATGACACGCACACATATGATGATACGCACTGTTCGTTTATATCTAATGAAATTGTTGGCGAGGAGACAATTTAATTACACATCATTGCGGCATAACACGTTTTCGGTTTTCGGGGAGGCGTACAAGCGAGTATCCTTTTGACCTACATGCGTACTTTGAGCGGAGGCGAGCGCTCCCTTAAAAGTACTTCCTAACCACGAGATGAAAATCACGTACCGCTCCGGTGAGTGACACACATTCAACGTATCGATATGTTCAATTGACACTGACGTGGCCACGGCAACTATGATTAGCAAAAAAAAATAACAATAACCACGAATAAGTGTCAAATGTCAATGTCACTT
Organism: Eristalis intricaria; assembly: GCA_964034865.1. Classification (NCBI taxonomy): domain Eukaryota; kingdom Metazoa; phylum Arthropoda; class Insecta; order Diptera; family Syrphidae; genus Eristalis; species Eristalis intricaria. Next base: position 52,892,116 of record OZ035874.1, read on the forward strand.
GAGGAAGCATTCAGGTGTGTGTGTGTGTGTATGTTTGACCTTCAGCGAGGGTTGACGTTTTTATTTTTCTCTCAGGCACACACAATCGCGAGTGAAAATGAGCTGCTCCTGGTCGGGGAATGGCGAACAGGTGAGATCTGAACGAAGCTGGGGCGTTTTCCTTTTGTCGGAGCGCTCGGCTGTTTTGTTGTGGCATTTGATGTCACTTAAAAGATTTGAAATTTTGGATGTAAATTGGAAGTAATCTGATTGGAACATGAAAGGAAGTTATTTTCAACTTAAGTGGTTGAAGAAATTAGTTGCGCTGCTTCGTAAACAATAACGTTAGCAGACAGTCCTGTCAGAGTGTGGTGCGTTTACTTGACAGGCGACAATTTATCGCATCTGCTTCGGAATTTCGAATTCAATCTCGGAATGGGGGAAAGTCCAAGTGAAAGGCAAGAAAAAAATTCTCGAGACAGTGAAGCCACACATTTGATATTTTTATTTGCAGTGACAGGACAGGGAAACGTGTATGGGATCCCATCAATGTTCGTACTCGTATGGCCAGTCGAAACTTCAACGGCAAAGGATTTTACATTTTATCACACCGCTGTCATACAATTTTCAGCTGGTGTAACAAATCAATTGAAGAAATCAATAAGTTTTTCAAATATACAGTGAAAGCTCCTATTCCGGACATTCTCTTAGGCGGTCAATAGGAAATATCACGGGAGATTGTTGAGCGAACAATTTCCCACGACTGTGGAACTCGAATTAAAGTTCCATCCATTCCCATGGACGGGCATCACCTTTAGCCGGACAAAAGTCCTGCGACCGTCGCTGTCCGCCTATGGGAGCTCTCACTTTACAGTCGCTTGGTCTTTGACTTTGGCACCAAGTTTTATTCGTAAGCCGCGGAATACAAATTTATGGAGATGCACATGGAGTGTCGGGACCTGAGCTCCTTCCTCATACGCAGTGATTCGCTGTGCTGGCAGCAACAGAAGCCTGCAGCCATTCGAGCGGTTTGCAGTTGGTTGGTCCACCAAATCGCAACGGCGTGCAATAGAATGGGGCTGACCAGTGAACCACTCGCGGCAGTAGATCCATTTGTACCCTAAAGCTTTTTTACCGGGAAATAGAGCCGTGCAGGCTTTTTTGACGCGTTCCTGGATGTTGGGTTTCCAGCTGAGCTTGGCGTCCAGAATTAGGCCTACGAATTTTGTTGCTCAGTTTTAAAGGCACTCCCTTGATGTTGGGGAGATCGAAGATAGGAATTTTGTATTTCCTAGTAAAGAGGTCCTGAGACCGTCGCTGTACGCCTATGGGAACTCTCACTGTACTGCCGCGTGGTCTTTGACTTTGACACCAATTTTTATTCCTAAGCCGCGTCCATTTTCGAACCAAAAAACTTTCTGTTTTTAACTGGTACTAGGATGAGTTGGACTTCTGAGTTAACTAACAAAATAAAAGGAGAGTGAAAGTGAGGTATCCAGCTTGTGGTCCGGATTTGACATCCCTGTTCCAATCACATACGTCAAACGGAGCTGTCATCCGAAGACTGTGTATGATTAGTTTAAGCAATTTCCAGTTTGTGGAACATAAATCGCTGAAAATTGTAAAATTAAGAAAACTCACAACAGTGAAACTTCTCTTTACGGACACCCCTCTATAAGGGACACCTCTCTTAAGCCCCTCTATAAGTGACACCACTCTTAACGGACAACTCGTCATCGTCCCGGCATGAGGGGATTCGTGTATCTCAAACCCTTTCGAACGGACGCCCCTACAAGATGGACAATTATGATGGTCCCACTGCTGTCCACTATAGAGAAGTTTCACTGTACGAAAATACTGAATCTGTAGCAGGTACACTTCGTGCATTAATTTATATATATACTGTAGTCAAAATAACCGTCCGTCCGAATAGAATATGCCTGGAGTTTGCAGGTTAGGGTATAATTTTAAGAAAACAGTACTGGCATAAAGTTTTTTAAAAGAACCCAATTTTTCTTAATATTAAGCTGCTCAGCATTGAAATCGTTTTTGTTCAAATATAAATGCAAAAAGTCTAAGGACATATGATAACAATAAGTTTAGCTTAGGGTGTCCGCTTAGGGCCAGTAAGTTAGAAATAGTAACACTGTTCGTCCAACTAGTTTTAAGCATTCTTGTCTAGTAAGTAAGTTTGTTATGAATTGTTGAAATAAAAATGAATTAAAATGAAATGAGCAAAAGTGTTGAAAAGGATCATCAATTCTATCAATTCCACAACATTTGGATATGTCTTGCAACAAATTAATTAATCAAAAACTTCTCTGAACAGTTCTTAACGAGATGGCGGAGTACTTTACAAACTGACTTATGAAGATGGGCTAATTTATACAGTTTGGTGCCGGGAGACTGTGACATTCCATATAAATTGCGAAGAAGAGATCTTAACTCCCTCCCGATGGAGATCTGCTATCCATGCCTATCGCTACTGGACAATATCTACTGAAGTTAGAAAAACTTGCCAGGAAGGAGACTTCTCGACGTCATAGCTGGGCACAGTTCCATTGCCTCAGGATTCAGCCTGTTTCGCAACGACTTCTGCGTCGAGAGAGACAAATGTAAAGCCTAAGAGGAGCAGGTAACTACAGTGCACCTTCTCTGTAATGGTATCCCCCCTCATCTCACTCTCAGGCTTACGCCTTAAACATGAAACACACCAACTGGTTTGCAGAATAATAATAATAATATAATAATATGGGTGGCGCTACAGTCCGAGGCGGACCTGGGCCTAGCTTCTCAGCAACCACTCGTGTTGTGCGTGCTATTGTTCTTTGACGAGTGGAAGGGACCTACAGTTTAATGCCGACTCCGAACGGCGAAGTTGAGAAGCTTTTTCTAGACAGGAATACTCTTTGAGCATTGTCAGTGACTCGAAAGAGGTGGAGCCGTGAATTAACAAAGGTGGTGAATTCGGGCATCGAACCTGGCACCCTCTGCGTAGGAGTCGACGCACTAACGCACTACGCCACGGCGACCCAGAAGAGTTTTATTTTATTTTAATAAAATAAAACTACGCGCGGCAACACAACGGACCTGCTCTGAACTAAGACTGACTGCTGTTTCCGAAACTCAGCCACCTTAACCTACGTCCTTATAAAGTCGAAGTCACTCAAGAACTGAAAACAGTTTGCCACGGAACCCTGAGAACATATGATTCATTGATTGCTCGAACATCAGCGGTTTAGATGACAAATTTTCACAGAATATTGTCTTCAGTGATAATGCCTCATTCCACTGAAGGTGTAACAACCCCATTATCAATCCTCCAATCGAATGTTGAAAGTCGCTACAAAAGTGAACGTGTCTTTATTGCAGACCGTGAGATCAACACCTATTTGCGTACGTGCCTACAATACTGATGTAACATCTTTAAGTGCGACGAGGTTAATTCAGAAAATCGAAAAAGCTCGCTGTCAACAAGTCGGTCAATAGAGAACGAGAGAGAGGAAATTTGTTGAGAGTCTAGACATACGAATTCGACAACGTGGTCGAAAATTGCAATTAATGCGTATACAAGCAATTCGTTGTCAGTACTCCGAGTGAACATATTCCAATTAGCCAGAGCGCACTCGTATCTCTGCAACTACTCTCGAGATCTTCAGGTTTCTTTTTAAAATCATCCATCCACTTGTGTTTTGTGTCGAAAGATATCCCAAGGACATTCGGTATTCGCTGACCATTTATAAATAAGGAGCGAATATTCTCGTTTTTCTACGCGAATTTCATGTGGAGACCAAGTTCGGAGAGGTAGGCGCGATTTGGCATGTCCTTTTTATACAGTGATAGCTCCTATTACGGACACTCTCTTAGGCGGTCAATAGGGAATATCACGTCAGAATGTTGAGAGTGAGGACCACCTTGAGCGAACAATTTCCCACGACCGTTGATCTTAAACTGAAGGTCTATATTATTCCCAGGGACGTACAACTCTCTCAGACAATCGTGCTTCGACCGTCGCTGTCCGAATTAGGGATGGCCTCGATGGCGCAGTTGGTAGAGTGCCTGCCCCTGGTTAGCGGGGTCCCCGGTTCGAATCACAGTGAAAACAAAGTTAATACGCTTTTAGTTCATTTTCAAATCTGGTCCAGTCACCATTTGCCGTTGGGATCAAATTAACGGCACTATCACTGGAGTAGTCGATCAGTGGTTGTAGTCTGACTATGGGTATCACAATGGATAGCAACCCTCCTACCTAACCTAACCTATAGGAGCATTATATTAACATTGCTGACCGTTCGACCATTTTACGCTCACCAGAGGGATCATATCGAACGCGCTGAGAAGATGCCTTCGTCTTGTGGTAGAAATCAGATAAAAGAGGGGACCAAGAACGCTTCCTTGCGGTACTCTAGCTTCTAGGGATTCGATTTCATGCTTTAGACATCATGAAAGATGATAGGTTAGGTTCGAGTGGCTTACTATCTTTAAGGTAGCCACACATACGCCAAAGTAGACCCGTTGTGTTACCACACAAATCTAATGGATCCCAATACGCGAATCATCTTTAGCATTTTACTCTGTTCTGTTCATTCGTTGTAACATGGGGCGTCCAAATGACAGTCTGCGAGATGGCACTGCAATTACAGAGAAGGTGTAAAATGGCTTCTGCTTCCTCTTCATCTCTGCAACGAACTATCATTATAGGGAATACCCAGTCTTGAGGCGTGAATTCCAATGCGACAGCGCCCGGTTATGACGCCCATCAGAGCTCTAAGATTCGACCTACTAATTCTGACCACGCCGCGTGAGCGTTTTGGATCGATAGTAAGCCATAATTGCTTTGTTATTGCGCCTGAAGACTATTGTAAGCGTTTCAAGCTTGTGTAGTGGCGATAGGCATGGACTGCAGTTTCCCGGCCGGAAAGAGTGTAAAGGTGGTGAGATTATGTGGTGCTTATCTCTGGGATGTTACTGTGTCCCGGCACCCACATAAGTAGGATCTTGAAATACTTAGCCACCTCGTTAAGAGATAGGCGCCAATTGAGGGTCGTTTTGGAGTTAAAGGTGACTGCATTCAGAGATTTAATCGATGCCTGGCTGTCCGAACGTGTGACAGTATCTTTTTCTAATATTGCATTGGTTTTTTTTAGCCAGGACAGAGCTTGGAATTCAGACCCTTAGAGTAGACCCCACACCCACTCCTTCGACCATCTTTGATCCATCTGTAAGGATTTGCAGAGGACTGTCCATTGTCTGGTGCTCAGACGTCCAGTAAAATCTGGGGAGTATGCTGGTTCAGACAATTTTCTCAAAGATAAGCTTAGGTATCGTGAGGTCGGTGTTTCCTGGTGGGAATCTAAATTTATCGAGACTAGTAGAGTGTCCGGAGCTGAGCTCCATCCTCCTACGCAGTGATTCGCTGTGCTGGCAGACACCGAAGAGATCTATGCTAGGGAACGGGTAGTTTGCATTGCTCCACTGATGCAAATGCAAGCCATCCGCTGAAATCTTTCGAGGTGTTTCCAGTTGGTGACTTTGTCCAACACAGTCCACTAAATCGCGACGCCGAGCAGTAGAATGGGGCTGACTACTGAGACGAATAGCCAGCGATCCACTCGCGGTTGTAGACGCCATTTGCACCCTACAACTTTTTCACCGGAAAATAGAGCCGTGCAGGCTTTTTTGACGCGTTCCTGGATGGTGAGTTTCCAGCTGAGCTTCCCTTCCAGAGTGAGACCTAGGAATTTGGCACTGTTGCTCAGTTTTAAAGGGACTCCCCTGATGTTGGGGGGATCGAAGACAGAAATTTTAAAAGCGGACTAGATCTGTTCTCCATTTTTAATGCGGATGATAATCTCTAAAGTCTCAGAAGGTATTGGCTTAATTTGCGTTTCAATAATTCGTGGGACTCATTGTGAAACCCTTTCGAACAGAATCACCTTCAGCGACTAGGCTCTTTTCCACTTCCATGGCCTCACGATTTGAAATGATCGAATAGTGGTCGCAGAAAATCCACGAGTGATTGTTGATGTGTCTGGTCTGAAACTTCAGACTCGCTAATACGACATGTTGATCCAGTTTTGGCCCAAAATGCAAGATATGAATGTTAAACGAATGTTGAACAATCACCGTCGAACAAATGCGAATTATCATTCTGACCATGGTGGGTGCTACGGACGTGCTTGCCACGACGCGTCTGCACAAAGGATGGTGAAGTACGAATCGTTTAAGTTGCGTCATGATTCATGAGCAGAATGAACTCATGTGTGTACTAATTTTAGTTCAATGCCAGTCTACAAAATTATTGCTTTCAGAATGAGTCTCAGTTCTCTCTTATTTCTATAAATGGGAACATTTTTTAGATCTGGATGTGCTCTTTATGGTTGTGTGCAAGTTTACGCAACAAAGGAGCCGATCTACATAGTTTCCAGTGGAACCCCCTGCGAACGAGGGATAAGGTTGATGACGGTCAAGTCAGGAGCGCATCTGGAAACCATCGATTGCATTATACACCTGCAGGAAAATTGTCAGACCCAACTGGGGAATCAGACCTAGAATCACACACTGGCTTCACATGGCAATAGTAAGACCAGTACCGACTTACGGAGTTTTAGAATGGTGAACGGCACTACAAACTAAACAAAATCTGATCAGAATAAGAAGAATGCTAGGATCGGCATGCACTTAGATCAACACCCACGGCGAACCTCGAAATTATACTTAATCTCCGTTGCATGGACATAAGCTTATTGCTACGCATGCGGCAATAACACTAAGGGAATGCAAGCAATGGGGAGATACTTCACAATTCGAAGATTCCTACAGTCGGACTAAACGACATCTTTTGAGAAATTCGAAATGAAGCACAAAGCAACAACCCCCACAAGAGAAGAGTGTGATGAAGAAAAGGTGTGCAACTCGACTGCCATGGAAATTTGTACTGATGGCTCCAAGTCGGAGGAAGGCACTGGCTCGCGATCGCCTGACTAAAGCCATGTGCCTCCCAAACCACTGTAGTGTCTTCCAGGCAGAAGTAGCAGCTAAGACGCAGCCTACAATCAATGACGCCGATAGACGGAAGATCTATTGATGTTTACGTAGATAGTCAGGCGACCATAAAGGCTCTGGTAAAACTCTGTCGACGGACAGATGCAACCTTACCTTATGCTGGGTCCCAGGCCACAGGGGTATTCCGGGCAACGAAATAGCCGATAAAGTAGCAAGAGAGGGGGCGAGTCTACCTCTGGCACAAAGGCAGACAACCCCCCATTGAAAGCTTCAAAAACAAAATACGCCATTAACATAATCGATAGTAGATGAGGGGTTTGGACACCTGTCCAGGAGTACACTGAAAAACCGATGTGGCCTACAATAGATCAATCAAAAACTAAACCTCTCTTAGAACTATATAGGAGGCAAATTTGTAAGGTAGTAGGCGTAATTATTGGCCATTGCCTAAATGGCAATCAGGCTAGAGGGCTTGGAGCGCCCTACAATGACTTCTGAAGAAGCTGCAGGGATGAGGATGAGGAGGAGACTTTGCTACAATAACTCGGAACCTGCCAGGCTCTTGCGGTGGCAAGAAGAAAACAGCTATTTCTTCAACAGCCTTGAAGATACGAGCGAACATAAATATAAAAGACGTCCTGAAATTTTTAAAAATCGCCAACTGGTTATAGGTTAATCATAACATCAACAGAGGAGAAGTGAGAACAAATCGAGTTGATCAACCTCGTGTCGGGAAGAGCCGATGAAGTGACAGCACAATGGAACTTAAAAGTCTAAGCAAGGAAATAATCCCTCTGAGGGGTTTTTGCGAGTCACATCTACCTACCTACCTAATGATGGTCATTCATGGATTGTCTACACAGAATCAACTGGAAGCAAAGGACGGTTTTAGAGATTCGCCTTACAACTTGACAGAAGTGTACGTTTTAGCAGCCAATTTGACGATTGAGCGTATTGATTTGTTGTCAGAATGCATTGCCAATTGCAATTTTCACGAATTTACTTCGACAATCCTGGATAGACTACAGGAGCATGCCGTGTGGTACTTTGAGGGAACCGTGCTCACTTTCGATTGAACGAAAATTAAAGGGTTGTCCAATAGGGACTTGACAACTTTGAATTTAATTTGTGAACGCACTCTTTCACTAATCGTCAAACTGTCACTGTCAATTTATTCAACCATTTTATCATGGTAAAGGATAATTGTAAAATTATAAAAATTTTCTACCAAAATTCGGAGTCGGTGACCGCAACTTTAAAAGCCTTAACTCTAATTCTTGACGATGCTTATGTTGGGCTCAATGGGTTCGTCAACAAGCTAAACAAGCTGGTCGGGTGAAAATCCACATGTGCTTCATGAATCACCACTGGATCCTTGACCCACCACTGATCCACAAAATCCACATGTGATTCATGAATCATCACTTGATCCACAAAAAATTACTGCTTGAAGTGGTTTGGATGCCGGCGGTGTTATTGGGCCATATTTTTTCGTCGACGATAACGATCGTCACAACGATCATCGTACATTGTCAGGGTTAGGTTATCGCGCCATGATTACCGATTATTTTTTGCTCGAATTGGAAGATATGGACTTGGACGACATGTGGATTGTGCCACAAGCCGCACAGCACACGTTACAATCGATTTATTGAAGAGTAAGTATGGTGAGCGTGTTGTCTCCAGAAATGGGCCAGTCGATTGGCCGCTTCGATCGTGCGATTTAACGCCGCTTGACTATGTTCTGTGGGACTACGTTAAGTCATTGGTTTATACCAACAAGCCGTCGACGTTGGAAGAACTCAGAGCCAAGATTGAACGCGAAATAGCGGCCGTTTCGGCCGAAATGCGTGGTCGAGTCGTTGAAAGTTGGGTCCAACGAATCGACCGCTGAAAACGTGCTCGCGGTGGCCAAACGATCGAAGTCGATTTCCATCCATAAGTGTTTTGATTGTACTTCAAGCCGATAATAAAGTTTTTGAGATATCTCAGTTGGTTTGCGGTTTATTAAAGAAAAAAGTAGTCAAGTCCGTATTGGAAAACCCTTTACATCAACAAATCCAATCTAGGACAAAGGCAGTCTACCACCCTTTTTGGAGAAGCAGTTACGCTTACAAGAAACCACTATTTGATATGTTTCACGGGCTGGTGGATTCATGGATTGTGTCATATTCTCTGTTCAAAGATGACGCCGACCTGAGTCACAGGTCTTAAATCAATGAGTATCTACGACAATAATTTAATGGCCCATAATCTTGACGGTTCAAAAGAATGTTTTTTGTTTTTCGTCATCAAGATTAGTCAAGGTTGGAAATTATTGTATAATCCACCACAGCAGATAAGACTTTCCACAATACGGCAAGACCTCAAAGGAACTTTTCCAGAACTGAATTATAAACCAGTAATAATGAGAAATGCACACAAACTGCGCCCCCATGGCAATTACAACTGGCGTTCACAGTACAGATGATGAATGCATCTTAGTCCCCCTCCTCTGAGTTGATTTAATGCTCCACAGACTTTTAATGCTCGACCACCACCAACATCACCGCCTCCATGCTGGCGTCGCATTCAATGAATTTCTTCCTCTTTTTTTTTTTGCAAAGTGCTTCCCGTCTTATTCACGGAGCCAATGAATACTTAGAAGGAAATCATAGTTGCATCCTTTGAAAACGCTCCGTAGCTGGGTACAATCAAAATACGGTCGTCCTCCGCCAGTTCGTGAATCTGACCTACATTGGATGGAACCCACTCTGATTTAATAGCAGGAACCCCTCCCGAAAGCCCAGCATTCGCATTCGCACGCCGTGAAGTGTAAATAAAAGGCTTACAGGATAGAGGAACGGGCTCCGCCCTGCGGCTATTGAATTTGACAAGGCAACTCCTTCCCATCCGGGATAATTTACATGTTGGCCTCAAACACACATGTGGTTTGTGTAGAACACCTTGGCGGCCCCACCCACCCACGATAAGGACATTCGTGTGAGCAGCGAGTATATCAATCCCCCATTGAATCACATTCACGATTAATTAGGTCAATTGGAAGGAATCCATATCCCGTCATATGCGTCCTCCTGGGACGTCGCCGTCGCTGAGAAGCCGTTTAAGCGGTTTTAATCAAAAGAATTTCATTTGGGCGAACCATCTCCCTGCTCTCGTCCGCCGGTACATGGTTTTTGGGGACATCCTCGCATTTTCAAGAATGTGACCCTTCGGGGTAAATATTTTATCCTCTTTCATGGCTTGACGTTGCTCATAAAAGAGAGTAATGCCAAGAGCGTGGCTTGTTTGAATATTTCATTCTTTTTGCGTTTGTCTTTCCCTTTTGTCCTTCTTCAAGGCGAAACCGAATTTAATATTCATTCACGAAATACTCTCCGCAAAACGAGGACGGGGCTCGAGTGTCCCCCCCTTAGTTCCAATTCAGTGACAGCGCTGACTGGCTGGCGGCCTGCAGTTTAACAACATCGACTCGGGTCAACACGTATTAATGAATATCAGATGAAGCTTGCGTGCTGGTGAGATACGGATGCGGTGTCGATGCTCCCGTGGTTATTATGATGAAATGCATATTTGTGTACACCACCCGACTGGGGGGGCGGGGGCATTACGTATCCTTTAATGTCGGACTGGCAAGTAAACATTGCATTAAATACACTTGACGAGACACCACCATTCGCAAGTGCGCCAGTTTAGAGGTGAGGACTTTGAACTGCTGTTGCTGCTGCTGCTCGGGCTGGGCTGGGCCCTGTCCTGGGGATGTGAACTTTAGAAAGTCCTCCTCCTGTTTTCCCACAAAACTGTGTTCGTTTGTTGGTTGCATTCAGGTCAAAGGATATTTAAAGGAGAAGTTGTTTTGGATTTTTTCAAGTGGTTTGCGGTGCTTGAAGTTTGTGCATTTTGTAGGCACGCACCGAGCATTGAACCCATACCCATACACTAGTCAATTTCAAAGCTGGTGCACGAGCATTTAGAGCCACTCCATGGGGACCACGGTGAGACAGATTCGTGAAACCCATAAATGAACTGATATCAGGTTCTGGCAGCAATAAAAGCGCTCGAATCGGCATGTAAGAGCTGTTCAAACAAGATAGCGTATCTCGTAATGAGACAACGAACAAATGCGTTCTGTCGCAGAAATGTCTCAGGCAACTCTGAAGACAGGCATTGGAATGCAACTTTCTACCGTTCAGGAGAGACCCGCGCGCCACTCTTCTTTCCCCTTGAATGGCGCTACAGAGGCTACTGCTCGCGGTGTTCTTCTTACAGCCTGCTTGCTAGCTTCTACAGTAACCACTTGATATTATTCTCTCACAGGTGGAGGGGACCGAGCGGATCCGAACGACTCATCTTTGACAGACGAACATTTTCAATGATTGGAAAGAAGTGGTGTTGTTCAAGTGAAAGTTAGTGTTGATTGGATTTCGATAAACTTATTGACCATCGAAGAGCGGCCTAGCTTACTCAGGTGCTACACAAGTTGTGCGTGCCTCACTAGTTGAAGGGGCCAACAGTTTTGTGCCGATTTCGAACGTCGTAGTTCAAAGAGCTTCCTCTAGTCGAGTATACTTCCTGAGCATTGTAAGTGACACGACAGAGGTTGAGTAATTAAGGAATCTAGGAAGTCTAGCGTTGCCAGAGGACGGTTTTCCCGGGGCATCCCGATTTTAGACAAAAATTCAACTTTAATTTCCAGCTAACACACAGTGTAAGCACCTCCTTAACATTTGGAAAATAACTTTTGCATTGTCGCTTAACCTTAACGAATTTTCAAATTTTATATAATCTTTAAAAATTGGGCTTTTATTTGCCCCTGGGTAAGAATTAAATATCCCGGTATTTTTCTGCATTTTTTCGATTTGTTCCACTAAGCTTTGAAAAAAAAACCTGACGACCCTACTAGGCATTGTCTAGACACCAGAGGCATTGCAATTGGAACATCGACGAGACTCTGAAGATAGAGAAGATTACAATAACGGGCAGATAAGAGATGACACATCAAACTTTGCGAAGCAGTTTAAGGGCTTGACTGGCGTATCATGATTCTTTTTAACCTCATAAGGTAAATAGGAACAACACCCGTTACCTTAATTAGGGCACTGCGTGATTGGAAAACATTTCACAAGATTAAGATTAGTCTGGATGAGTACGATGGAAAAGGAAGAGCAAAGCCTTCGTACCTTCTCTGTAGCGCCATTGCTCAAGAATAGGGTAACATCACTACTGGCCGACCATTAGCGCCTTTATCCTACGTCATTAAAAAATTAACAAAAATATCCGAAGATATGTCAATGAAGTCAAGAGGAAGGCCTGGGGACTCAATGTTATATCTGCTCGCGTTATTGAGATCTTCACGAGTAGCCAGGGGTCCATGAAGACATTGACATAGACAGTCAGTCTCTTTGAACTTCAGTTCAGACTTGTATCAAATTGACGTTCAGCTCTAGAAGAGATGGTTTCGCCTGTGTTAGGTTCTTGGCCAAGGAGACATTCCAAGAAATGGTTTCGCCTGTATTGGGTTCTTGACCACGAAGCCATTCCAGGCAACTGATCTTCTTCAAAAACGCACTTCACCATCGACCAAATCTTCACACTACGGCCGATCCTGGAAAAGACCCACGAAATGCAGATCGACACACACCTCCTATTCGTCAATTTCACGACCACATATGACGGAATGAATAGAGACGAGCTATACAATGCCATGGCTAGGTTTCGCATTCCTGCCAAATTCGTCCGACTGAGCAGGATGACGATGGACAAAGCTTTCTGCTCAATCAAGCTCGGTAACGAATTCACCGAAGCCCTTAATGTGAAAAAAGAATTTAGACAATCCACGGGCTGTCATGTGGCTTCTCGTGCAAGGCTCACGTGCCACCATCAGACTCACGGTCTTGAATAATTGGGTACAACTGCAAGCAAAAGCGGATGACATTGACGTGGTTGGTCGAGAATACAGGGAGCCATTGATGAAGCGTTTGTTGGCTAGAGTGGGTCTGGCAGTAAACGAGGGCGGCAAGAAAGGACGCACAACATCGACGACTCGGCCAGAACATCGCAAAGGGCAGCTAAAACTAAAAGAACACAGCGAGCCGTCAATGAAGCGTTTGTTGGCTAGAGTGGGTCTGGCAGTAAACGAGGGCGGCAAGAAATGACGCACAACATCGACGACTCGGCCAGAACATCCCGGTAGGCAGCTATAACTTCGAGGTAGTGATGGGATTCGTCTACATCGACTTCGAAATAAACGGTACAAACAACATCAATACCGAGATCGAACGCAGAATAACTCTTGCCAATCGCTGTTTCTATGGGCTCAAAAGGCAATTGAGTAACAGAGCCCTCTCTTGGAAGACCAAGTTGACTCTGTATAAGACCTAGATCATCCCTGTCCTGATCTACGGCGCAGAGGCATGGACTATATCCAAAGCGGATGAGGTTCTTGGGTTTTTCGAGAGAAAAGTTCTGCGCTCAATCTTTGGATAACGTTTGGAGAAGGTTCAACCACGAGCTCTATGGACTCTATGGACTAGACTTAAGTCGCTGTGCCACGAGCTCTATGGACTCCACAGCGACTTAAGTCTAGTCAGGAGTCTACGGATCCAACGCCTAAGATGGTTAGGCCTCAATCTTTGGATAACGTTTGGAGAAGGTTCAACCACGAGCTCTATGGACTCCACAGCGACTTAAGTCTAGTCAGGAGTCTACGGATCCAACGCCTAAGATGGTTAGGCCTTATAGAGCTTAGCTCCGGCCCAAAGTATCTTCGACTCTGAGCCTGTAGGACAAAGCAACAGAGGACGACACAAGTTGAGGGGAACCTCAGCCGGCTTGGTGTCAGAAATGCAAACAACTGGCGAGAGATAGGACCGACTGGAGAGGCATGTTGGGTGAGGCCCAAGTCAACCCCGGACTGTAGCGCCATGAGAAGAAGTACTCTGCATCAAAATTCTTTCACTTTCCACTTGTGCATCAAGTGACACAAGTCAGGAACATTACTTTTCGACAAGGAACACGGAACAGCTCTTAGACGACGAAGCTGGGAATGTAAGCTGGTATAAAGTGTGGTCTAAACGACTGCTAAAAAAGAACAAATCCTATTGTATTTCAACAAGGCATCCCGACCAGATGTGTGACACAGGGATCAAAATATAAATTTGAGTCACCACGTTAAGAATAAAACCCATAAATAGCACTACCAAATTGTTGTACCTATAGAGCAAGCCGCTTACTTATTGCCTGACTAATTGAGATTCACTCCAGACTTTTACGCACAACCTTTAAATCCAAGGATCCTTAGTAAAGACGTTTGAAAAATTTAACAGATGTCTTCTGACCTGAGCTACCCAACTGCGACAAAGTTTTCCTGACACTGTGTTGAGTAATCAATTAGTCAAGTCGTTATTAAGTATTCTCTGTTACGTCTCCCCAAGTCGCAAGGCCATCAAGCACTTCGCATTGGTTCCATTTTGGACGAATCCATAAGCGCATTAATTAATAGGGATTAACGAAATTGCCGGCTCAAGAATCACAACAAAGTACTCGAAAGCGATAATCGCCACTAACACTCCAAAGTCTGTTTATATGCGTGCAACAACCAACAACACCAACAACAACGGGCCCGATTTCAAGTCTCACCAAGCAGCAACGACACTTAAAGCCAATCAATTTTGACTATTTGCAAAGAAATTTGAGTGACATCGACGATTAGTGCGAATTTGAGTGAATGACCTAAAGACGAACACACACACACACACATTAGCCAACAAAAAGAAAAGAAACGAAGAAGAAGAAAAAAAAAGAAAAATTGGAGGGATTAAGCAAATCCCATCCTCTGCAGTGGCGGAGAACGAAGAGTAAGATTTAGGTCAACTGGCACCGGGAATACAAAACACACCCCGAAAACGTGTATATACTCGAAATGATGTTACTGAACACAAGAAGGAAAAAAAAAACAAAACTGGACCCTCTCAAGAGTCAGGACCACAAAGCACTCGCGAATCGAACCCGAAATCATTCATCAATCGGAAGAAACTCGGTCAGGTGTAAATCAATCTATTTTTTTTCTTTTTTTTTTTAAATATATTCACTTTTGAGAAATGCGTGTTTTTTTTACGGTTTTGCAGAACTACACTCGATATCCGTATCCGTGCACACGATGACGCGCTGTTCAGACCAGAGTTCACCCACCACGAGAGTGTCAGTTGAAAGTAACGCACAGCTTCCGCGATGGAAGCTTATTGGCAAACTGAAAGAGAGTTACGAATGTTTTTGCGTGTACACGCGCTTGACGTTACACATCACACATTTTGCAGATAGGAGTTCCATTCCAGACCAAGTTCCAAGTCCACTCTACAGTCGCACGCCGCTCTCTACACTTTGGTCAGATGAGAGTGGAGCGGACGGAGCGCACCGAAAAGAGAGAAAAAGTTACAATGATGATGATGGCCGAAGATAGTGGTCTCGTGGAGCAGAGATATCTCCACTCGAGGAAATTCTATCAAAAAAAAAAAAAAAAATCAGGGGAAATCTTTCTGTAGCTCGTTCTCCCACTCTCACTTTTCTCTCTCTCTCCGGAATCACTCTCTTCCTGCGCGCTCTCTCTCTCTCTCTGGTTTGCTTGTTTCTATCCGGTTTCGAATGACACATGCGTAGTGACAGTTTCTGCACGCAATTAACCCCTCCAGAGTTATTTTAACGCGGTGACTGCTCCTGTCTTCACAACCGCCCTTAATCGTGCTCTCGAAGCCTCACCAACACCCCGCGAACCAAGAAATATCGCACTATTTGTCACCGGGTTCCCTGCTTCATCAATGGAAAGCGACGGAATCACTGATGCTTCGCTGATTCATAGATACACACTCCCATGCACTGAAGGAGTTTCACGTTCAAACTCAGATTCACGAGTGTTTTTTTGCCAGCGAAGCACGTGTCGACCGGTTTTAGTGAACGCAAAAAAAAAAAGAAAAATCCGGGCACGTTTCAACAACACTCCCGGTCCTCTGTTTACACCGCGATTTGGTGGACTTCCACTCCAAATTAGCCTCCTGCAGGTTGACTGCCCCACCTGCTCCCGCGTCGGTATCAATTAGGTGCTGACCTTAATCCTTGCTGCCGTGATAGGAGACTCCTGCCTCTAGGTAGCGCAATCGCGAAGAACCACACCTAAAATTCAACTGAACGTTCCAAAACGAAACAAACGTCGGATTGTGTGTTTATTTCTTTCCTTTTCCTTTTTTTTTCTTTTTCATAAAAATTTCCATTTCAAATTCGTTTTTTTTTCCTCTTTTTTTTTTTGAATTTTTGTTTCCGTTCTGTGCATGTGGTAGAGGTAAATTTTGTTTAACGTCGTTTCGAAGGAAGACGAAAGTTTCTCGTTTATGCTAAACGGCGTGTGGTATCTTTTTCGGTCCGTGAGAGGAATAATTTATTAAAATACGTACAAACAAATATTTATGCACAATTGTTG
The DNA here is from genome assembly GCA_964034865.1 of Eristalis intricaria. Lineage (NCBI taxonomy): Eukaryota > Metazoa > Arthropoda > Insecta > Diptera > Syrphidae > Eristalis > Eristalis intricaria. The sequence continues at coordinate 52,908,569 of OZ035874.1, forward strand.
TTGTTGTTGCCGATTTTATTGCCTCTTCGTTTCGTTTGATTGGGTTACATAAGTCAAGGCGGCTGAGAGAGACGACGATATGGTCTTGGAGGATCGTGTTATTTTTTTTTTTTCACCGAGAACGTTTACAACAATGTCTTGGGGGATAATTTTAGAAAAAAAAACTGTGGGAGGAGTAGGCTGGATATCATTTCTTTTGTCGGCGAAGCGTTAACAGATAAAGATAGATTTGCAGAAAATAAACGAAAATGAAAACTTTTTTGATGGTGCTCTCTGATGATTCGGCTGAAGGATGACCTCCACACAGTGGGTTGATAGCAAGCGAAACGATGAGTTGAAATTTTCACATCGTTCCCGCAATTCGGGGCGGCTTGGGTTTATTTCGAGCTGCCAACGATGACGGTGTGTGTTTGATCTAAAAATATGATGTGACTATGGCGAGGTCACATGGACACTTGTATTGTATGTTGGCCAAGGTCATGGAGACTTCGACTGTCTACCAAATCGTGGAACAATCTCTGTGCATACCTTTGTTGAGCACTGAATAAGATGCTGTGATGGTGTTTAAGCTTTTAGTAAGTTATAAGTAAGTATTTAATGAAAGATGAAGTGTGGATGATTAGCATGCGAAAGCAATTTCTAAGCTATTAGTTTACTTTTTTCCAAAAACAGTGAACGCTGGATATAGTGAACACACAATATTTTATACTGGCCATTATGTGAGCAAACAAAAAACTTTCCCACTTTTGCTTCGAAGATTTCTGTATGGAAAAACACGTTTAAAACTATTTATTGTAATTTAGTCGCCAGTATTTGTATATACAATCAGCCAAACTTACCGTTTGTTCTACCATTGCCTTGTACGAGAACCTAGCAGGATTATGGTTGTACACAGTTTTGGGTTGTTTGTAGTGCAAATACAGTGGAATCCCTTAAGTCGTTATCGTCACGGGATATCATAATTTGTTGGAGTTAAAGGGAGCATGACTTAGAGAGGGGTTTTTGTATGGTAATTTAAGGGAAATGTATGTAAAATATAGCGTACAAAAATTCGACTTGGGGAGAGTTAAACTTGGGGAGAGTCCACTGTCCAAAAACCAAAATCCTGTCCAAAATCGTTTTAACTGCCGGCAGCAGCATACGAAAAATTAGGAGCTAGCTTCTTTCCTTTCGTTTAAAGAAGACCCGAGAGAAGATCTTGAGGATGAAGAAGAACTATATTATTGTTTCCAACTGTTGGATTCACTGGAATTTCGTAATAACCGACAGACAAATTGATTGTCTGCAACATTATGAAGTTCCTGTGTAAAACAAAACCAACATTGATCTAGACAGTACTCGGAATTGTTTCATGGATTTCCTGGACTTAAGTCGGGCAACAAAATTTGTTTTTCCAAGTACACAGAATGGTTTGAGTTTCTTTTGTATTTTATGTATTTCTATTCATTCTTGTTTTGTGACGCGAAGTGTGCGGAGTTGATATGCTGTGTTAAGTTTTTCTCTTTTTAATAAAAGAAAAAGAATTGATGAACAACGTTTTGTTTTATTATAAAATATTGACAGAATTCCAACAGCACCTATTTAGAGTCAAATGCTCACAACCGTGTCCACACCATCACGATGCGATTCCATCGACAGGCGACCACTTGGCAGACCCAGGATGAGATGATTGTACCAAGTCCATAAGCTCGCCTGGTTACGCTTGTGCATAACCTTTGATGAGTTAGAGTCGATGGCGGAGGATCGAGTTGCCTGGAGATCTCTCGTGCGTGGTTTACCCCCGTGACCCCTTTAGTGGATCATGCGGATCAGAAGATGATGATACCCACAACAGTGGCCACGGAGGAAATCTGGAAGAGAGATCCAGGGCACAGCCATACAACATGACTAACACAAGCGGCAGGTGATTTGAATGATTGGGATCAAGATCAGGATCTTTAGATGTCGAAGAAGACGAAAACGAAGGCGAAAATGAACTAGAACCAGATGTAGATCATCCAATTTGATTAGTTTGTTCTTATTAGCAGTTCAATTATTTCAGACTAGGTAACTAGAAATAATGTAGATTACACGGATGTGTTGGTCCTTAAAAGGTGACAATAAAAGGCGATACGAACTGACATAAATTCAAAGCAGAAGCAAACGAAGATGACTGATTACTTTGACACAGCTTAAGTTTGTTGTATTTATGTTTTTGATCATGGAATATATTATTAAGTTTTACTTAAAAAACTTCAATAAAACATTATTTTTGCAGTGAAAGCTCCCATAAACGGAAATCGACTGTTGCAGCCATCTTGTCCGCCAATGAAAATGTATGGAATTTCAATTCAAGTCCACCTAAGAGAGGAGCAATAGCAAAGAAAAAGTTGTAATTAATTCTATTTCTTATGAATTTTACGTAAATGCATACGCATTTTGATGAAATTTGCTCCGTGAACAGTGAACAAACTGGTTCCAGTGAACAGGTCTAGTTTTTAGTAGATCACTATATCAAGCGTCTCCTGTTATGTTCAAAGTTGCAATATAAATTGAATTAAGTAAATAATCAAAAATTTAAATAGGTTATGAGCTGAGCATATTATGCAATAAACATTAAAATATAATTCTTTCTCTAATAAATACTGTCTGTGCGCCGTACAGTGGTTCGCTTTGTATAGGAGCCGATACGGAAATAATTATGTAACCTTTGAGCCCGTGAACCGATCTTAATAAAATTTGAAACATAGTATATGTCCTTTTTTCGTGGTTCATATATGGTTGTTGTAGCTCAAACGGATTACTCATTAAAGGAGTAAGTTTAAGTGAACAAAAAAATATAAAAATATCACTTTTTTGAACCACGAAAGATTTGGGCACTTGATCTTGGCACTTGTACTATGTTTCAAATTTCATTAAAATCTGTCCACGGGTTCGAAAGTTACATATTTATTATTTTGCGGAACTAGCATTCGTCACAGCTTGGTAATTACCACCCAATTGCTATTTTTTGCAGCTTAGGTCACCGTATTGCCATTTAAAAGGCTCTTGCGGCCAAAATGGCTGGTAGACGGATATGATTTTTACAACATCAACAGAGCACGTCTTCAGCTTTCAGAAAAACTAAGTCTCCCGTTGGAGCCTCCTGGAGTCCAATAAACACGCCCTGGAAAAGCGTGTTTTATTAAGATCCTAGTATAAGAAATTGAATATCTCAGAGTACCGCCAATGTATTTATTTAATTTTCTTTTTACAAAAAGTTATGTTAGGTTAGGTAAGGGGGCTGCTAGTGCATTCACCAGCACACTTAGGCCATGGACCATGGTCCATTGTTAAGAGAAAGATTTATATTTCTTCTAAAAATAAAGTCCCAGCTGCATTTTTTCCAACCATTATCAGCCAAGATATTTCAACTTTCGTAACATTACTTAAGTTAAAACCATGTTTTTAAAAACCGTTTCACCGACACAAATGTGTACAAATATGTGTCCCGCCGAATCAAAGCGGATACAATTATTAATAAAATAGTAAACTGAATACCGTTACCTTCTAAACCTGTTAACCACTCGTTGGCTGTTTGTGGCGATAAAGCTGTAGCTCAATGAGAAAAAAAAAATGAATTATAAATTCTAGTGCACTCGGTCTAACCCAGTTAAAACACGAAAATTTTATATTTTCGTTTTTAATTTTTTTTTGTATTTTGGAAGCTTGTATACAAAAGTATTTATTAATGAAATTGGGTTTGAACAAACAGTTCTAAAAATGGCAATTGCAAAGCTAAAGTTCAAAACTAATCGAAACGATAACTTTAGAGGTCTTTATCTCGCACATCCCTTGACATAACTTGGCAAAATTTTGGGAAAACAAAGGCCAGTTATAAAGGATTTTCAAATAAGGACTTTACAATTTTTTTTAAATAAAACCCAAACGATTTCAGATATTTCAAAAACTTTATTATTGGCTTGAAGTACAATCCAAACATTTATGAATGGAACTTGACTTCGTCCATATGGCCACCGCGGGCACGTTTTCAGCGGTCGATTTGTTGGACCCAATTTTCAACGACTCGGCCACGTATTTCGGCCGAAACGTCCGCTATTTCACGTTCAATCTTGGCTCTGAGTTCTTCCAACGTCGTCGGCTTGTTGGCATAAAGCAATGACTTAACGTGGCCCCACAGAAAATAGTCAAGCGGCGTTAAATCGAACGAACGAGGCGGCCAATCTACTGGCCCATTTCTTGAGATAACACGCTCACCATACTTACTATTCAATAAATCGATAACGTGTGCTGGGTGGCTTGTGTCACAATCCACATGTCGTCCAAGTCCATATCTTCCAATTCGGGTCAAAAATAATCGGTAATCATGGCGCGATAACGCTGACCATTCACAGTAACGTGTCGATCGTTTCGTCGTAAAAATATGGCCCAATAATGACGCCGACATGCAAACCACACGATTTTTGTGAAAGTGGCAAAACCATTGAGCCAAAAATAAGCTTCGTCGAAAATTTGAGTTAACGCTCTTAAAGCTTGGGTCACCGACTCCGATTTTGTTCTTGCGGACGTTGCTCGCTCGTGTACTTTACCATGATGAAAAGGTTGCGTTTACTGAATAAATTGACAGTGACAGTTTGACGATTAGTGGAGTGCGTTCAGAAATTAAATTCAAAGTTGTCAAGTCCCTATGGGAAAACTAAGTGCAACAACTCCATATTCCGAATCTCATTTTTGGTTTTTCTTTCCACTTCTGAACCACTGTGCGTCACGCCGTGTGGTTGTTGTGGAGCGGTTTTCTAGATTCAATTACCGACACGAATAACTTTCATAATACATAGCATAGCATCACATAGCATCACTTTCGAGTCACTGACAATGCTCAAAGTGCACATCCTTCTCAAACATCGCCCCTCAAAGTCGGCATAAATCTGGAGGCTTCTCCCTTCGATTGTGGGAGAACATTAGCAGGCACAACACGAAGGTTGATGTAGATGCTGACTGAACCAGGTCTACTTCGGGCAGTCCGTATTATTATTATAAAGTAGATGTCTACAAGAATTGATTTTCGGGATTAACTTGTAAATGATGGGTCATCTGTTGGTTTCATTTTCAAGCACGTTTCGGAGATTGTCCTTGTGAGTCACGTATAACGCTGATGAGCTTTTTTCTTTGTCAATCCAGAAACGATTACTCAAGCTATTCGTGAAATACGGGCCGAAGCCATTGAAATGAATTGAAAAACACGAAGCCATATTCCAGCCAATTTAACCGCGATAGACACGTGAAACGAATAATATTCGAAATGTTTACTCTTTTCAATCAAGCAACAATGTGACTGCTCCCTCCCACGTTGTGTGGTACAGTTATTATTTTTGTTCCAGGGAACCAACCAGGATCTAAGTGGGCCACAACTGCTACAGTGGTGGCAATCACCCTAACCAATTATTTTTGTTGAAGGTAGAGTACAAGCGTTCATACAAACACAAAAGAAGCTGAGCGAAAAGGACATCAAAACGGAAGAGAAATGGAAAATGCACGATATTCACCCATTTTGTCTTAGTCATGTCACATGTCATTGTGACAAATTTGTACTAAATAAGTCACATAAAGTGACTAAAACAAATTTGTCAAAGTGACATGTGAGACAACTATGAGAATGAGGATGGTTGTGTTGGACGATCGCCGGAGCTAGTTTGGTTGTTCGTCAGAAGTTAACGATTTAGTAGTTTGTTCAAATCTTCCTCGCTATCAGAGAGAGGGACATTTTTTTCCGAGAGAGGGAACCTTTCCTTTTCGGTGATCTGATGTGAAGAGTGACTCAAAATACGTAATGTTGAATGGAGTTATTTTACACCTTTCTCGAAGTCGCTGCGTTCCAATTGTATGTAGGACTCGGTCAGCGATCGTATGCCAAGGCCCTTTACCCACTGTCTATAAGATGTTTCCCTCATCTCTCGCAATTTTTTTTTTTAATTTTTCAAATGTTAATGAAATCGTGATACACTATAAGTGATGTTATTTTCCGACGCGGCATAACCGATCGATGAGCCACATCCCAAAGGACATGCAATATTATGTAGATATGAGTTTTGCCAATCACCAGTTAAAAAAAAAAATGCCAGTATCTATGATTCACCCACCTTGAGCAGCTTCAGCTTGCGATTTGGCCTGAGCTTCAGCTAGGGCTTTAGCTTTGGCTTCTTCTTTCTCTTTGAGGACTTGCATCCAAAACGTTGACATTTTCGTCATTTTTAGGCTGGCAGCTTCTATCCAAAATCATCAAATTAAATCGAAGCCAATTAACAATCCTATCATCCAAATGCACCAGCCGTCCTAAAACGGAACACAAACTATACGCCTTATTAACCATTGTATAAATCATCAAGAATATTACGGAGAGCATGCTGGAGTAGATGCCAGCTGTTTTCCCATGAAAAGTAGTTGATGTGAAATGATTTTACTTCCCAGAGAGATATACTTCATTTGAGGAGTCAACGTTTCTTGAAAGAGCAACAATTTCTATAGATACCATAATTGGCGCCCGACGTTAATCGTTGGGTTATTTTCATAGAATTTCATTTTGATAGAATTTTACAGGACAGGAGGTCGTTTTCTGATTTCGTAAATATTAAAAGAAGGGTCAGTTTATTTCAGTCACTTAAGACCTCACATAGACCTGTTGGTCTATAGCGGTGCCACTAAACAGAGTAAATCTGGTTGTAGTCCACTGTAGGTTTATTTAAGCAGAGTGTCGTAGTTTCACGATGAGAACACCACTTAGGGATTTAAAGAATGGTTGACCTAGAATCCTATATCGAGTTTTGGGTAAAGCCGGGCAGAAACAAAGACGACGCTTCAGTGTTTCGACCACCGCCGTGAAAATCATGCCTAGTCTATGCGCATGGTGACCCACCAGTGGCAGTGGCATATAATCCCTGCAAGTATACCGCAGTTAACTCTCTGTAACAAAGTTATTACAGTGAAACTTCTCTTGACGGACACCCCTCTATAGAGGACACCTAACTTTACGGACAATTCGTCATGGTCCCGGTATGAGGGTATTGGTGTAGTTTAGTCAGGACGGACAATCATGATCCCACTGTTGTCCGCTGTAGAGAAGTTTCACTGTAGTTTTGTTTTGGCGATATCGAATTTGCGTCAGGAGGTGGTCTTGAGGCATGAATTACTACTATTCCACGCATGGATTACAGCAAGCCGAAAATATTTCGTTCTCGAGTTGATTGAAGAACAATTTTATCGGAGCTTGTCCCCACTTTCACGACTTCCGAGGCGGGCGTAGAATGCCATCCATCAGGTAGGCGACCACTTGGCAGACCCAGGATGAGGTGGTCGGACCAAGTCACGCTTGGGCATAACTCCAGATGAGTTAGAGTCGATGGCGGAGGATCGACTTGCCTTGGGGATCTCTCGTGCGTGCTTTACCCCCGCGACCTCTTTACTAGATCATGCAGGTCAGAAGATGATGATGATAGTTTGTCAGATGACATTGTGACGCCACACTTACCTTGTTCGACAGCTTTTTCGTGTCCTTGCATTTCCATGTGTTCAGAAACCAATAGAAGAGAGACTGCGTTGTTACTACAGAGGTCTCGAAGCCCATCGAAGTAGTTGAGTAGGGTTTTGGACTTTATTGTTACTTGTAAGTGATCTGAGAGCTACCTGACTATCTACATAAACATTCACCCCCATTGGGAAAATCGTTGAATGCCTGGTGTGGAAACGCATCTGGTCAAGTCGGTTTACGATTGTCGATAAGGTAGTCGCTTTACCCGAGTCGATATAGCGAGCCTATAAAAAGCCCGAGTGACTAGCTAGTAGCTCTACATAGAAATTTGTGCTTACGCTTACGATATTACGGTCTTTGAAAATTCAACGCGCGTCTGTCCCATTTCGATTTTAACATATAATTTACATCCATCCCACTGAAAATGTCAAAAACGAACGCGACGTTGCGATATGTGTACAAACACCTAAAAAGCGACACGACTCTCAAAACGCCTTGTGTCGGTTTACTAAAACTACTTTCGTAATCGGGGTGATTAATGCGAGTGCGGTTTACGCAGCGTTTCAGGCTCACCGCTCTTTTCTGAATGGCTACCAGCTCCACCTGCTAGTAGATCTTGATATCTTGCGATGCATTCTATGCACCAGGACCGATACCTTCTTGTTGCTTTAAACCGTTCTACTGAGGGTTCTGACCAGTACTCTCTTGTCGGGATATTATAACAAATTTACGGTCGAAATTGATGGCGCAGTCGGTAGAGTGCCTGCCGCTGGTTAGCGGAGTCCCCGGTTCGAATCCCAGTGAAAGCAAAGTTAATACGCTTTTATCTGGTTTTCAAATCTGGTCCAGTCACCATTTGCCGTTGGGATCAAATTAGCGGCACTATCACTGGAGTAGTCGATCAGTGGTAGTAGTGTGATCAGGGGTGTCAAAATGGACCAATATGGTCCAAGAGTGCTGATGAATGCACTAGCAGCCCTCCTACCTAACCTAACCTAACCTAGGGCACCTGTTATTCCAATATACATGAGGCCTTGTAGCCTTTCAAGCTTTGCCTCAGTTGATCCTTTTTCCAGGGTGTGGAGACCTGCAACGACAAGTGCAGAAAGCCCAGACAACACACACGGAGAGTGCGTGTGTGCGTAGGTGCAGTTGAGTCAGTCGAGCGAGAGTAGTCGAGTTGTACACAAGTGTTTATAAGTGCTTTTGAATAAACGACTTAAGCAATAGACATAGACCAAGTATTTTATTAATTGAACTCTAGGACAACGTGGGTTTACACACAGGGCTTGCCACCTTACCACTATTCTGTACAATAAGATTGGTCTTACTATGGAGGTGTAGATCCAGTGGGTCACTTTCGGCTCAACTTCGATCCGAACATACGTTTGAAGGCGGAGTCTGCGTTTTTTTTCGTTCTTTCTTCGAAGTTTGTCGAAGATTATACCAGAATCGGAAGAGCTGTGTTTTTGATTTTTTTAATTCTAAAAGTAAGCTCTGTCTTCAGTTTCTGTTTTGTTTGAGTTAATGTTGAGGTCAATTGTTAATTTACAATATACACTCATGCGCATACAATTAAGTCACATATGCGATAATGAAGTACCTGCTGTCTCACTTTTGCTTCCGCCGTTCCGCTTTATATTCTTTTATTATAGTTTATACTGCCCACTGTTCGACATATCGTTAAACTATTTTCTTGCTCTTAAGCAGCTTTAACATATTTCAGCTTCATTCATTGAAACAGTAGCAATTGCCACGGCAAGTACTTCCTTATCGCATATATGGCTTAATTGTATGAGCATCAGTGTACCTCTTTCCATCAATTCACACTTGATATTTACGTATTTGCCGGATACAAGTAGAACAATGTCATCAGCATATACTTTTTGAGTGCGTGTAGTGATTGATCCAGTGTTAGGACCCATATAAGAGGCGAGAGGACCCCTCGTACCAAATTTTCTTAGTGTTGTGCCACCTTGAAGGCGAATGGAGGCGAAGACACAACCGCGAACTCTACAAGCTGTACCAGGATGTGAATGTTGTCTGGAAGGCAAAAGCCGTCGACTGCACTAGCTCGGCCACATCGAGCGCATAAACGCCAACGCTCGACCTAAGTGGGTCTTCGAATCCGGGTCTCCTAGCTCGAGAAGAAGAGGAAGACCGAGACTCCGGTATAAAGACCAAGTCGTCGCGGACGCAAGGTAGCTTGGTCTTGATGTCGTCAACGATGGAAGGTTGTTTTAGCTCAGGCTCTGACCCTCCAAGCCAGGTAAGTAAGTAACCGTGAAACACTTAGTTTGTTCAAAGCAATGCTTTACTTTTGTCCATCACTGTACCCCCCACACACACTCATTCCGATTAAGAGATCAGTAAGATCAAAAAGAGAGAAAAAGATTTTATTGCAATCAGCTCTACAGTTGCCGGCCGACTGAATAATTTTCAATTTATTTTTGGATATGGAGCAGACATACCGAGAGATCACCTCTTACAGGCACATTGTCTCGTACCAGCCAACAACGAAGTCGGGCGGGAATAAAAGATGGGACAGATTCCATCAATGTGAAGCCAATTTATGCTCTATCGTTAGACTCTTTTTAACACTCTTTTAAAGTGAGGTGAATGATTACCAAGCTTACACGCCGATTCAGAGACGCAGACGACGAAACGAATTAACGAGAGATAGGCATCATGCGGAACCAACAAAACTAGCGTCGTGTGAAACAAGTTAATCAACTTGGCTGCCTTTGTACCACAGTCAGAAGGCCATGCCATGTCTAACTTTAACGAGAACTCACCAACTTTGTGCACACTTAACCAGAAAAAAACCACACATTTCTCTAAAAAACCACGCTTTCCATGAAGATGCTCTTCAAGAGCCGATCGAAGTGAGGCCTTTTGACGAAGCAGCTTTAACCACCACGGACTCTTAATCACACAACCAAGCAACCAAGTAATTGCGCATTAATCGACTGAGAGACAAATTTACAACTCACCACGAAACCAAACACCGTCTGCAAGCGGTAGTTTATTTAAATTACTTCACCATCAGCATCGGATTTCTAATCGAGCGCAGACGAGCTACCCAGCCACGGCGGCGATATCTAATCAATGTGAACCTCATCAGTTGTTTTCTGCGCAACAACAAACTAGCGGTGAGTGGATAGTCACCGCAGCTTACAAGCCAAACGGGTTTGATTTCAAACAAAAGCAATTTCCAATCCGTCCATCCGTCGGTGGGGCCGCGGTCGCATGAATAAGAAAATATGGAAATTTCCTGTTTACTTCCCAGTGAAGATTCGCCTAAAAATTATGTTCTGCGAACTCAATCATTCCGCAAGTCAAATTTGATGTGACTCACCGATGCTACTTACTCACCGCGAAACAAAGCAATCGATCCGTGACTCAGTACTTTAAATTTGACTACGTGTTGTGCACGGTGAAACGAGATCTTCAGGTGACGCTGATGATGATGAATCCTCCAGCGACGTCTAAACACAAGCGGTGCGCAGTAAGTCATTTGGAGTTAAATTATCGCCAAGAGTCAACTGAGCTCTGCACTTTCACCTTGGCCGGAAGAAGTACTCAGATACTCATATGCGATGGATATCAAATTATGGAGCGATTTGAAATAAGGTCAACGCCCCACCGACAAGTTACGACACACAGAATTGGTTTTAGAACATGCAGACGGTGTTTTTTCTCTTCTTCGGTTCCACGCCTTGCACGGGGCGCCCAGTGGAGTGACGTTGTGCAAGTGTGCAACTGCATTCAACTTGATGCTATGCAAGTGTAGACGTCACTTAAGACTTTGATATACTTTAATACGTATCAACGAGTACATAGTACATATGTACGGATGCGGAGAATGATAAATGCTCTCGAATGAGTAAACTTCTGGAACTGATGTTGAGATAGGGTTGCCAGGTGGCAGAGATTGTTTTACTCTTCAAAAAACGACTGATGATCTGAGAGGGGCGATGAGATGCATGCACTGAGATTGATTTTGACCAGGAATGCTTGCATTTTCGTCTCCAGAAAAATGCTTCATTCAGACGAGGAGAGTATATTTCTATGAATGGGAGATGCATACAGTTGGAGAGCGAATGGAAAAAGCTCGTTTATTGTGACTTTTAAAATACAGCATTCTCGATTATCGGAACTAATATGAACTGGGGTAGTTGCAACTATCGAGTTTCTGTCTATTTGAAAAGTTGCGATTACAACGTCAATAATAATAAAAAATTTTATTTAGCTGTTGCGAAAATTGAGAGTTGCGTTAATCGAGAGCGTACTGTAATTGGAACCACAGGCAGTGCCGAAACTAGAGGTGCGGTTTCTATAATGGCGCTCTCGAAGTTGGTCCTGGTCATTTTTAGTCCTAGGACTTTTGCCTGGCACCACCCTAGTTACGGCAGTGTCTACAGAAAATGGCACTATGATGCCCCCAAAAAATGAACATTTTGTTGGATTTTACATTCATCTTCAGAATGTTTCGGCTTACAGCAATTTAATTAAGATTTAAGAACATTATTTTGCTGTTTAAATGTGTGACACTGGTTTTTTCACACATAAGAAATTAATCAACCGACTTTTATTAACCTAATTGCAATGACATCTCCCATAGGCGGGCAACGACGGTCGCAGCATTTTTGTCCTACTGAGGCAGTTGTCCGTCCATGGGAATGTATGGAACTTCAATTCAAGATCATGAGAAATTTTCCGTCTAAAAGAGTTGTCCGTAATAGGGGCTTTTACTGTACTGTGCTGCATCAAGTTAAGGAAGTCAAATTTTTAACGTTCAGCGATCTCATGTAATCAAACAAATGTCAAAAATGAAATGTCTGTCATTTAATGTTCCTTGGGCAATATAGTGTTTTTGTCACTTTGCACCAGAAAGCCGAGTTCACAGCTGATTGGCCCCTAGTCCATCGACGAATTTGAGGGCCTTTTTTCAGATATTCATGAATTTTTTACGGTTATTCACGAAATAAAGTAAATGCCGTCCTCTGATTGGTCAATTTGGTTTAAGAACACGTTATAAAAAACAGTTGTCAAACATTTTAAGGGGCAAGAGAGATAGAAGTCAGGCATCTCTGTAGTACTTCATTTCTGCTTTGCACATGACGTTGCTCATCTCAGTTCTCAGTCTCAGTCCTTAGTCCAATGTCTAAAGCGGATGACGAAGCTCTTGTTTTATTTCTCAAGAAACGTTTTTATTCCTAGATAGCGTTAAATTGAATGCATGTAAGCCCGAATTAGACGAATTGCCTTTAATGACCACGTCTGTAGAATTTTTGGCTCTGAGGTTATGGGACCAGCGTTCTGACTTAAAATTGTGTGCGATAGATCCCGAAGAAAAAGGGTGGTCAATTTTTAAAAACCGTGGTAGAACTGGTTTACATATTTAATTCCTAGGAAATTTCAAATACCACGCTAACGCTGTTTTCATAAATGAATTTAACAGACATTGACTCTCCTCTTTGTTCACATTTTTGTAACACAGTCATCAGATATAAAACTTCTTTGTACATTTTTATGCATACAGTGATAGCTTCACGAACACTCTCTTAAACGGACAATCGCCTTGAGCAGACATTTTCTAAAGACCGTGAAACTTGAATTGAAGTTCCATCGATTCCCATGGACGGACAACTCCCTTAGCCGGACAAAAGTCCTGCGACCGTTGTTGTCCGCTTATACACCTTGTGGGAGTTTTCACTGTAGTTTCATTGGAAATTGAGCTGTGAGAAGGACTTAAGACGAAGTACCAAATGACGTGGTTAAGTTAGGTTAGAATAGCTGACCTTACAAAGGTACCCACACTTAAGCCAAGATCAAGAAGATTTTAGTCAGCAAACCACTTGACTGATGCTTATATTACTTAGCTCCGCCGAGTTGTTAATATATGGGGAGCCCATGTGACAAAATCTGCGAGATGAGAGAGCACTTCAATTGCAAAGAAAGTGTAAAATGGTTTCTGCTTCTTATTCATTCCTGCAACTTCTACAAAAATTATTGCAAGGGATTCCTTTTCGGGAGGCGTGAATTACAATGGCACCGTGCCCAGTGATGACGCCGATAACAGTTCTTAGATTTGGCCTGCTCATTCCGATCAGATCGCGGTACCAAATGTCATAAAGGGGAAGAATTACAATGCGTGGTGAAATTTCGGTAGTAGATGTGGTAGATTATGATTTCGCAAAAAAGAAGTAGATCTAACAAAATTGTGATAAACACCAAAACTGCATGGGAAGAGGCAATAGAAAACGTACAATTTTCTAAAATTGAAAGAGACGGAGTGGCGGCTTGTGATTTGAGCACCACGTCCCCGCTGCATTTTTGTTGAAGAACTTGACGAGGTTTTTTGATTAATTTTTCGTCCTTTCCGGCATCAACTTGAGTCATATAAGTCAACTTAATCTTATTTAGTATATTAGAATAGCAATAGAAAAGTAAGCTTAATTTAAAGACATGGCTGTGCTGAAATCTAGAAGAGCTTGGCATTGAGCTGACATTTTTGGTACGATTATTGACACCGAACGTGACCTAAAACGCGGGCCTGAACTAAACGTCACTTTTCCACCTCTAGCAATTTACGTGCAAAGCACCCACCCAGTTTACTAAAACTAGACGTTCGCTTTATGAATTGTACACTTAGGCTTGGAAATGGCTGCTGAAAAAGATGACAGTAAAGTGTAAGTGCTTGTCCTTATTATTAGTTGAAGAGTGTGAGTGATAAGTGCAAAATAATGTTTCAGTGCTTTTATTGCGAGCTCTTTGCAAAGCAATAAACATTTATCATCAAGAGTGCCCGCTAAAGAAGTTTGAGAAAGCGCCTCTTTATCTCGAAATTAAACTTTGGCCGGAAGACGTTTCTGCTCTTAACTGGGTGGAATGCATCGCAAAGAAAAAATGCTTTTAGATGACCCTCCACATGGTTCTTATTCAGTTCAAATAGTTGAACGGAATTTGAGAACAGAGCTCAAGGACAAAGATAAAGAGCAAGAAGGGGCCGGTATTTTTAGTAAATAAATTACGTATTTCGGAACCTGCTCAGTTGATCGGTCAAGATAGCCTTATGTGCCTCCACTATGAATGAAGTAGGTACACTTAACAGATAGACATTTATCGTAGACCTATAAGATCTTCAACCCGTACTTAAAGTGGTACCTGCACACCAATGCCCAGTTTCAAAGTGAAGGTTTATAATACTTAAGTCCACCTGAACCTTTAACCGAGTTCAAATTGTTGATTTAACTCGTCCGGTTACACAGTGAAATCTTAACTTCAGTTCAGTTAAACTTCGTTAATGTCTTGTGTTCGAAGAGAAATGACAGCCCTTACATAATGTAAGTGTATTTGCTGGAATTCTTATTGGAATTTTTATTTATTTACTTTACTTTATAGTTTAAAAATGACTTTGGTGCAGCCGTTTGTAGCGCGTCCTTGCTGTTTTCGGAATAGGGAGCTTTTGTTAACAAACATACATAATCCAATCAGATAATCCATCCGTGAGTATGAACAGTGAAAAACAAATAATAAAACAAAAATGAAAACAAGACTTATCAAACTATGTACCTAGTTCAAAAATGGTCAATAAATTATTCATCAAATGTGGAAAATAAAACAAAAAGTCAAATGGAAAGATGCTCTTACACAAAAAGTGGTGATTAAACTTGTACTGTGAAACTGGGTATAAGGAAGTCAAGTGCTTGATTTTCTAGGCAGCTGCAACCATCAGGTCTAAGAATGTTTGTTGATGATTAACCAGGGCCATTGAACTTATGGGGGGATCTACAGCATCAGTCCACTTTGGAATTGCAAATATGCACTTCTCCGCCTATCACTCAACTGCTCATGCCTCCAACATTTTGGATAGCACAAACAAACAAAGAAACAATAAAGCTTCTTTCAATGTAAACAACAAAAATGAGAACTGCGATTAAATGATTAAAAGATTCCTTGCACATCGTTCGTCTGGCAACTCTATATTGGATAGGTCATTTAACTGACCGACGAAGAGAATACAGAAACAAAAGAACGGGAAGAGAAAGAAAAACCTTGCAACATTGCACATTGCGTGTGCATGTCCGCCTGCCGTGTGGCAACCTTGATATTGCACACATCTCCGCCGACGGGGGGCATCGCATATCATCTCTAAATATATTCCACACACCACCACCATTGCGAACAAGAGAGAAATCAATGAACAGGAGCATGAATTAAATAATACTGTACTGAACTCCTGTGTACTGTACTCACATTCGCACACACAACAACACACGCCTATATTCAATTGGATTCGTCTATTTTTTTTCCAAAATGCACTTGGCCAATGACTCTTAACAAGAGTGGGTAATCGTAGAAAATGATACTTGATAGTGGGACTGGCAGCTGATATATAAAATAGAGAAGTTGTCTTTATCAGAACAGCGAAAGCCAATATTTCCCGATTTGATAAAAAAGAAAAACAAATCAACAACAAATTATCTAAAAATAAAGAAAAAATATCATTCAACATTCACTTGGTTGTCGAGTGAGTGAGTGAGTGGATTGTTGGTTGATTTTAGGTTCGTGACTCACAGGCAGGGGGTAACATTTAAACAAAAAAAAATAAACCTTAACTCTTTTCATATCGCAAACAGAAATTGAAGATAATGAATATGATTCGTTTTATTCAATATACACGTAATCAGGAAGGGAGTACAGCCGTGTACAGCCGGCATTTTTTCTTCTGGGGATGGGCTTGCAATTTTCATTCGGTATTTATAAACAACAAAAATGGGAAAATGTCATGACTGTAGGGTTGAATTTGCACCGAAGAGATTTTGTGCAATTTGCAATGTCTTTTGATGGTACTTACCGTTGGGAAACTGAGTAGCCCCTCAAGAATTCTTGCGACGGATTCGATGAAGAACCGGATGAAGTCTCTGTTTTATGGTTGAATTTTATATCGCGACAGGAATTTAATCTAATTAATGCACATCACACAGTAAGGTAGACCAAGATATTGATATTCGGAAGGAGAATAGTTAGAAAAACAATTCTTTCGCACTGATTCACAAGAAGACGAAAAAACAGTGATGAAGGAAAGTGGTTGTTGGTTTTGGGGAGGGTGTTGCACAAAGCGAAACGACAAACACTTTTGACGTTTCTCTTTGTGCCGAGTACATGGGCGTCGTACATAGCACACAGCTGGCTCTGTGCTCGTGATCTAGTACATTTTTCGGCGAGTTCGATTCGTGCGGAATTCCGACTGGGAAATGAGTGAAATTTGATTTCTATTTGAAGAGGAAAAATACAAAATTTGTTTTGGTTCGTTTGTCTTCCACCACCGAGTTGAAATTCTCTCTGCAGATCATCGGTGCAAGGTCCCGTATGCAATATGTGATCTAGCATATCTTTCAATTGTTGGACGGATCTTATGACGGGGAATCATGAAGCATTGAACATTTTTTCCATTTATTTAAAATAGTTGGTTTATTGGAGCCGGAAGTGGACACATTTATTATGGCCGTCCTCCGTTGTGTTCTCCAATAGACTAGGCAGTTTTGACATAAACAGCTGTCTATACTCATCGTCACTAAGGCAAAAATGGTCAATGATCACAAACAGATCCTTTCTCTTGCATGTGGAAGGATTTTTGTCTTAAAATTAGGATATTGTCTATGTTTCAGAGCTAGGAGGATGAGATCTTTAATGAGCCAAATCTTTCGAAAGACAGTTCTAGTACGAAATTGAGTCATGCGACCGGAGAAACAGCGATTGCCAGGTGATCTCAATGACGATGTCAACACTATTACCGACAAAAGAAGTTAGGTAGATGGAGGTGGCTGATAGAATGCACTTGACATAACTGGTCCTTGATACAATGAATCCTGCGAAATTTGACCAGCTGTGGTGCAAGCATTTTTGGCCAACTTGACAGATTTCACTGTACTCGCAATCAGATCACTTGGGTGTAATCCAATGATTACTGGTGAAGAACCCCTTCAGACCGGAGAATGAAGCGAAATAAGTTCGGTCAGGTTTGAGTGGGGTAAAGTTGTGCGTGTCTGGCAACAGATCACTGAAATGTAAAAATGAAAGAGGCAAAGGCTCAGTCACCTGTTCTAGGACGAACCATTATTTTTTTCCCTCTGGTATACCACATGTCGTGAAGGCAACGACACCACGATCGAGATATATCTATTGTATCGAAGGGTTGGAGTTATATCAAAAGACGTACGTTTTATAATTCAATCCCCGAAAGCATAGACAAAAATAATCAAAGCATCTAGAAGTTCATCGAATTTTCACGATTGGAAGCAAAAGATATGCTTTCTCCTTCCCTTTGACTTGCAGGTCTTCCTCATCTTGAATTCTGCTCTTCTTAGGTTGCACCAACAATCATAACCACATACAGGTCTTCCATCATTTAATTCCAGCTCTCCTTAGGTTGCTCTCCAACCCCCATGAACTTCCGTCATGAAAGATAGTAGGTCCTTAGTAGTGCAATTTGTTCCATTGAAGTGAGTATCTATCTCCCTACAGAAAATACGTTTCCTTAACCAGATTATCGCCGGACTTTTACGCAAATTGTGCTCGAAAGTTTCGACCTCTTCGGGGCAACACCGACAAATTTTGTCTTGACGCTGGCTTAATTTGTTAAGATGATAATTCAGGCCGCAGTGTATTGAAATTTGTTAGCAATCTTATGCTTTCTTTATTAAGATAGAGAATTCCCTTGTATGAATAAGGCCTGATTAATCATTTAGATTGGCTAAGATTATGACCATATGTCCACTGATCTGGATGAAGTTTGTTTTCCCGAGTTATAGCTGCTGGTCAATTGACATTACAGCAGGGTTCGGGACTGATGAACGTAGATTTCGCGATCTCATCTGTGGATTCGTTGCCTGCAAATCCTCCTGTGTCCAGAGGCCCAGCCGAGCATCACTTTGTTGTGTCTGGCAAGGGATTGTAGAGCGTCATAGCAACATTCATTTGACTGTTTTGGAGTTCACTAGATTGGACGAAAGTGACTTGAGTGCTGCTTGACTAGAGAGATGAACAATAGTTTGATGCATTTTTAAGGTTAAGGTCCCTAAATGGCTGATTTCAGTGACTAAATGTGGTCAGTGAAAATGCTATTATGTATTTTCAATCTAAGCCAGACGCCGCTTCAAGAATCGCTGTGATCTTCGCCCAAGGTAAGGCTAGGTTAAAGTGACTGACTACTTTAAAAGTGTTCACACTTAGGCACGTTGTGTTAACACAAAAATCGAATATCCTAGTACGAGAATCTGAAGCTTTTAATAAAGCAATGAAGTTGACTGATACTTTTAACTACTTAGTTCTGTCAAGTCGTTGTAATATGGGGCATTCAAGTGACTAAGTCTGTGAGATGAGAGGGCATTGCAGTCACAAGGACGTTGGTTTCTTCTTCCTCTTCATCTCTGCAGCTTCTACAGAAACCGGTAAGGGGTATACCTCGTCTTGAGGCATGAATTTTAATGGGTCAGTGCCCGGTTATGACGCCGATGAGAATTCTGAGATGTGGCCTACTCATTTTGATTAGGTCGCATGAGTGCTTTGGATCGATAGTAGGCCATAATTGCTTTGTGATGAGGCACCCAGTGCCAGAGAACCATCTACCATCATGAAGCTTTAGTAGATATTTTGTAGTAGAGATAGGCATGGGCCACATTTCCCCTCCCGGAAAGACACTTGAGATGATGCTCCTTCTAGAGAGTTCGTCCGCTTCACAATTCTCTGGGATGTCACTGTGTTGAAACACTTACCATCTCGATAGGAGATCGGCGGCCTTTGAGGCACGCCTTGGATTTAAATGTGACTGCACTCAGAAATTTGATCGCAGCCTGGCTGACCGACCAGGTGATAATATCTGTACCAAATATTACATTTATTAGCTTCTTTAATCACTATAGTCTCTGCCTAAAAGGCGCTACAGTGAGAAGATAGTCGGTACGAAAGTTGGAAATTCAGATCCTTAGAGAAGACTCCCATACCCACTCCTTCGCCTATCTCGTGATCTATGTGTGAAAATTCGCAGAGGACCGTCCATCGTCCAGTGTTCACACGTCCAATAAGATCGCCCAAAAAACCCATACAATGTTCTGGCAGTCTTTTGAAGAGACGAAAATCGACTATAGCGATACGGATTCACAACCAAAATAGCTGGATAAGTGTCGAATTCCTGAAATATTTTCTTCTGCCCGTTAAAACCAGTGACCCGCAAATAGCGACCATTTATCGTCCGAGTGAAGGGATAGTTCTGGGCTAAAAAATATGCTTGGTTCCCTTATTTTTGGTTTTGAGTGCAAAGCCTGCTTGCCGCTTCACATAACTTTCCTGAGGGTATTGTAATGAGTTGTCTTGTTAAGTATGTGCCATCAAACAGTTATATCGTATAGAAGTATATGTTGTCCAAGTCTTTAGTTGCGGCGTTCTTGTTGATCGATAAAACTAATGTAATTTTCCTTACACGAATTATTCCATGTTGAACTTCCTAACAAACCCGAGTTAATTGGCTGACAGCTGACAGAAGAAGTTACGTCTACATATGTACGTCGCGAATGTTTGCAATTTGAACTAGAGACGCCTAACTGCGTAGCCGACTGATATTTAATCCTCTTCGAATTGACGAATGACTGATATTGATCTTCCTCCTTGAAGGATGGCTAAGTTCCGTGTGAGATCTGATCAATTGAGCCTAGGTTTTATTTAAGACTATCAACAACATAAACAAACACATTTCCTAGTTGCATACAGTGTAAACTTTATTTACCACAATCACTTAACGCATATTTTGTGCTACATGAACTCTTGCACAAATTACATGTCTTTGTTGTATTTAGCAAACGTCTAACAATTATTGATAAACTAACTCAATTCAAATCTACAGAAACTAAAAATAAATTACTAAAATATTCACCCGGAAATCAACACAACGAAGCTAGCCAAGTGCCGTTGAACATTGGCAAGATAGCACAACAGTACAGTCGACTCCGTTTATTTGCAACACAAAAAATGCAGAAAATGTGCTGCAACTAAGCGAACTTTTCATATAAACGATGTTCGGATATAACTTTGTTGTGATAAATTTCTTGTTACTTATAACCGAAAGTTTAGTTTAAGGAGAGTGCATATAAGCGGAGCCGACTGTATTTCTTTCTTGTATAAAATATAGAAATCTCTTTAGCCAAACTGAGAGCAGTATGCACAATGCCTGATTAATAACTTAGTCTGTGTGTGGTTGTGTGATTATCGAAGGTAAGTACATTTTAAGTGATTATCTATATATTCCTAAGAGACACATTCATTTTCTATCGTTCGTCGTCAAGAGATTCTGTCGAACGTGAGGTGGGTTCTAGCCGATTGGGGAACAGATTCCACCGAGGGGATGTACAAGAAATTGAGTAAGAAGTTCAGGTTTCTCTCTTCACTTAGCCTGGGTTGCAACGCGAATGAACTGTGGACAAACAATAATTAATCGATTTTGCCAACAGTTGGTAACACTGAAAAATTGTATTTTTCCACCAAAGTGACCGATTTTTTTATTGCCTTTATTTTCAGACTTCGTCAGTGACAGAGCGTCTGACTTACAACGTAAAGCAAATGAATACAAATCAAAGTCATCAACACGCACTGTACGTGATCTCTCACGAGTGAGACACCACGTGTGAAACTCGCTTGTACCAGGCATTGAAACTAGACACTCAGCGTGTGCGTTACCACTACGGAACCTGAACAACTTGGTAGTAAATTGGTCAAGTTCATATCTAAAAATGCTCATTTATTTGCATCTTAATGAGGATGTTAGCATCTTGTTAGGCTTGGTTGGTGGCTAGACAGATGAGGTTGAGGTTAACCAGTGTTCGAAATTTGTTTCAAAATTGTCTCTTCTTTCTGGAAAGTGAAGGTTAAAGACTTATTCAATAACTAAAGGTGTATAGTAGCTCACAGATGAAGTATTTTTTTCTTTTCCTTCGACTTGAATTTTGACACTGAACGAAATTCATAGCACGCCATTTTGATATGAATAATTAGTTAATAAAGCGTGTCAATAGCTCTCTTTTCCCCTAAAAAAAAAACCAAGCAACCATAGAAGGCAAGTTCTTAGAGGAATTTATGTGTAAGAATATTCAGTGCTGTAAGCAGAAATGAAGTATTACCGAGAGGCACGACTTCTACCTCTCTTGCCCCCTTAAAATTCTTGGCAACTGTTTTTATATCCTTTTATCAAACCAAATTGACCAATCAGAGGACGGCATTTACGTTATTTACTGAATAACCGTAAAAAATTCGTGAATATCTGTCAAAAAAGAACTCAAATTCGTCTATGGACTGGGCGGCAATCAGCTGTGAAGTGGGGCATCTCTGTAATACTTCATTTCTGGTTGTAAGTATGCTCTTTGGTAGTTTTTGTTTTGTAAGGTTCTGATTTTGTGAAGACGATAAACACTTGAGTTGGTGGTCAAAGCAAACGTGAAACTCTATTTAGTAATGGGCGCATTCAAAAGATAATTCGAGTGATAACCGATTAATACAGCATCTCGAGAACATCTCGATTATCAATCAATCACTCGAATGACTACTAACTCAGGACAATTCGAATTTTTTATTTCTTTTTAAAAAGGAACCGAGAAGTGGAGTAAAACTTTTAGTTTTAGAGTTATTTCCTTTTGCGTTTTTCTTTCATTTTGGTTATGTTCCTGATTAGTATTTCTCGACGAGAACTATTTTTTTGTTACTTGTTCTCTTACTGAAGTGAAGTGAAAGTCTCGATTCTTAAAATCATTCGTTAACTCTAATGTGCATCAACTACTGTATTCTGCACTCTGTAGCTCTGGTCTAACAATCATAGGCTAGTGGCGATCTCTCACAAGACTAGATTAAACTAAGAAGAGTTAGTTGTACAATATTTGGTCATACTGGCCATGTTTATTCCTACAAGTGTCGCAACACTTCCATACATCATAATTTAAAACTGTCGAACCATTAGGTGTTCAACATTGTCCGCAGTCTCAACAGTTTACTCACAAAAACATGTCACGGCCAAGGCTCATGAGTTTTTTCTTCACAGCGATAGAAAAATCGCAAAAAAAAAAATGACCATGGACGCACTTGTGACTATGTCGCACGATAATTCAGCCGCAGAAAAATATACCACACAGATCTGTATGTAAATGCACACACACGCGACCAAATAAACGGTTAACGAACTGCCTAGTTGCATTTTTGTAATAGCTACGAATAATGTGTCGCGTGTGTGTGCATTCATGTATGTATATTTCATGTGTCTCATTTGCGACACAATTGTGAACTGATAGAAAGTCGCAAGTACGTGCACATCCCCATCTTGTTGCGACAACGATTTTTTAATCGCAGCGATTTAAATCGCAAGTCTGTAGATAGCCTTGCCACTCTTGCGACAATCATGTCGCCATAAAAATGCGACAAATTGCAGACTTTTAATCGTTTGAGGTATCATGTGAGCACGTTCACACTGAAAGTTATGTATGTGTTCAACTTTCTGCGACTGAATAATCGTGCGACTGAAATCGCATGTGCGCCCCTTACCCAAGGCACCTTAATCCCTGAAAGATGAGTGTTAATTTCCTTGTGTCTTGCGTGTAGATTGCATTTTTATTTGTTTTTTCTTAAACTGATTTAACAGTAACTGATACAAGTGTGTGTGTGTGTGTGTGTTCTGATAAACATGATATCATTGTGCATTTCTCTACATGATCTGCTCTTCTTTTCAAATCTTAACAAATAACATTAATCTTAATCTAGTGAATGGAAAATATACATATATTTTATTTAGTTTTGTTTTCTTGTTTGCTACTTTCGAAATGTAAGTATAAAGTTAAGCTAAACACGATTAACATTATAAGGCCTACCGCGTACAATCAGGTAAAAATAAGGAGAACAAAAAAAAAAAAAACAACACAATGGTCTATGACGACTTACTTCGTAGCATGCAATTGTACTGACGGGAGATTCTCACCAAAAAATTAATTAACTTGATAGTCCTTCCGCGAAGGCACAAGTGAAAGACATCGATTCAAGTCGCAATTACATTAATATTCATTTGTAAACAGAAACAAAACAAAAAATCTATCTCTCACTCTATTCGGTGTGTTTGCGATACGCTATGTATTTTTGTTTGAAAGAAAAAAGAGAGAACAGAAATCATGTTACAATTTTCTACGACAGGCTAACAAACATTTGTGTTGTGTTTTGTTTTATATTAAATCTATTTTCTATTTCTGTTTCTTAATCAATTCTCAATCTTGCCTACTTATGAAACGTTTAAAACCATCTTTAAACCTAGTTGTTATACAATTACAAAAAAGATACAGATTACCTCCCCGTCTTAGGCCAGCTAAGGAGGGAGAGACATGATTCTGTGTGGTGTTGTAACTGTGTGTAAACGTAACCACCATCTTATATAGATCATGACAGCTCACCAATGGGTGCATTTTGCAACCACAAATCATGAATGAAACTGTAAAGATCATCGCTGACAGAAACCTGCAAATAATTTATGAGATTTAGTTCGAATGCCTTCCAGTGGGTGTTTGTTTTGTGGGCTTACCTTGTACGGTGTGGGATTTAGTGTACGTTTGTGATCATTGCGAATGCTTCTGAGTGATTTTTGAACTCTTTCGCGTACAATTTCCAACGGTGGGAGGTTCTGCTGAATTTTACCATCCTGCCAGTAGACTTTCAAGAGTGGTGTCACTTTTGAGGGAATAACGTAAGCACGCTTAGACTCTTGGAATGGATGCCGACAGAGTACTTTTTGTCCAACTTCTGGTGGTGCTTCGGTGACTTTTTGCATGAGATCAATCAGAGCATGGCCATCGGCGCTGTAGAGCCTGTAGAAAAGTGTGCAATCATTTGAGAATGTTTTCAATGTTTTTGTGCCACTTGGGATGCAGCATTAATTCACTATTTATAACTAGAGGCCCAACAATAATGGATGTAAGAAGACTTACGGAGACTTAGGAGAAATGATACACTATGACTGCTTCGTTGAGATTCGTTCAATTTTGCTTACTCAACACACTGCCTCCACTGGACATGAACTATGCCAGGTTCATGAATATGATGTGAAGAAATCTAGTGGAGACACAGGCGTGTTTTATTGATAATCTACACTCAGCTCAGTAATGATTCTCACGTTGTACTTACTATTACATTTTTGTGTCAAGTGTGGTTTGTGACTTTACTTTTATATAGTTCACAAATTTTTACAAATATGATTTTATTCACTAGAAGCGTTTGTATATTAAACGAAGGATGGATTACAAATTGGTTAATTTGTTTTATTGTTGCTTCGCGTGTAAAGCAATACTGAGCAGAGTATAGATTCTCAATAAATCTAGACAATTTAGATTTTACGACATGGCATAAGCTCTGTTCAAAAGTTGCACATGCGATTTGATGTTTTCATATATCCACAAGATTTTGTTTAAATGGCGTGATAACAAATAAGTGCAGAATTTAGGCAAGAAGTTAGGCACTCTTTTTAGTGCGGTCAGTTTTCGTTGATAGGTGGTTGGCTGACCTTTTCTTGATATTGACTCTCTGGCAGCCAACGTTGAAGAATGATGTATCTTGTTCAGTCCAAAAACCGGATTCACAAGAGGCATCAGAATCAGATTCGTGCTCGAGAGAGTCATCAACTATCACGAAAAAGCTCTCCACTCTCCAAAGACGAACCAGCCCACTAGTGACTACGTCCATGCAGCTATTATCTCTCCAACCACAACTCCTCAGTCTTGCTAGCCCACAAGAAATGCAGGATACAGTTGACCTCTGCGATACAACATGATGCCGTGATTGAAACTCAACTTAGAAGAGCTGAACGTTTACGTTTCAAGCAAGTCAGATAAGGTCCTTAATGAAACTCGAGGGAAGCCAGTGAGGGAGGCATTTTACTTTCTCCACAACAATTTCTACAAACCTTTCAACCGTTATCCGCCTTCATCACTGTCATTTAATTCGTAAGCTAAGTCAAAACTTAACAGAAGCGACTTCGCACGCCTTCTTCTTTTTCGGGGTGGACCTGGGCCTCAACCAACAAGCCAGTGCCAAACACCAAGTTGTTTAAGGTCCCTCTCCAGTTGGGTGCTCCACCTCAAAACCGGCGTGCTTTGTTCCGTTGTCCCACGGCTTCGGTATTTAAGACTCTTCGGAACCTGTGTTGTACATACGCTCTGTATGGAGCCTAACCATCTTAGGAGTTGGATCCGTAGACGCCTGACGCCTAGGCTCATGTCGCTGTACATCCCGTCCAGTTTGTGGTTAAGTCTTCTCTTCCAAAAACCGGCAACGCATACAAGTTCAAATATCGCAGGCAGAACTTTTCTCTCGAAGAGACCAAGGTTCAGCGATTGCCCATGCCTCCGCGTTTTACAGCTGGACTGCCTCAACTACTCAATTGTCTATTGAGCCCAAAGAAACAGCGGTTGGCAGGAGTTACTCTGAGTTTGATCATGGTACTGGTGTTATTGGTGCTATTTACTTCGGAGCCGAGGTAGACGAAGTCCTTGCCAACCACGAATTTATTAATGAATATTAAGTGGCACATGAGAAGGCTCTGGAGTATGCCAAACCCATCTACAGCTGTTTTGTAGACATGGATAAGGCTTACGACCGATATTCTCGAGGTAAACTCTGGAAGTTTCTGCAGGGGTATGGGATTGATGGTCGTCTTTTGAAGGTTATTCAGTGTCTATACACAAACTGTAGCAACTGTGTTCAGGGCAACTGTGCTAAATCAACTCTCTCCACCGTGGCTGTGAGACTTCGTCAAGGGTGCGTCTTGTCACCTCTCCTTTTAATTGTATATATGGATTGGATGCTGCAGCGCAGCCGGAGGAATGTTTCACATTGGGAGTGTTGAGGGTACATCTGAAGGTGACTTAGTTATTTTTACACCTCCAGTCAAAAAACTCGGCTTGTTACCATTTGCCATAACTCCTGAGAGTCGATGACGGAGGATCGAGTTGCCTGGTGATCTCTCGTCCGTGTCTTATTCCCGCAACCCCTTTATAAATATCATATAATCACTGCCTCCGTATATAAATGACAGTGTTGAAATTTGGCGGAAGTTCCCTAAAGCAATACCAGAACTCATATACACTTACTCCCTTAACTCTGAGCATTACTGGATGCTTAGAAATTCAAATATCGAAAATCCATGCATCTCTTCTGTCGCTACATAAGCTTGAGTTTGCATACATAAATTATAGTTGGGCCTTAATTCTAATCTTAGACAAAAGTACGTACCTATAAGCACTCTTGTTGCCGGGCATTGTAACCTTTTCCACATCTTGACTCAACTTAATGCGTGCATGACCGTTGATCTCCACCAATTTGTAGACACACCCCAAGGCTGGTTGTCGCTGACAAGTCACTAAATTAAAAGAAAACAAAAAATCAGAAATGCAAACATCACAACAATCATACGCACCCAAATGTGTTCCGATTCCAAAGCAATCAATTTTGTGTCCCTGCTCGTTGAGTGATAAAATTGTCTCCTCATTGATATCGTTAGATGCGACAATTTGCAGCGTGTTAAACCATGAGATTTTGAAACGATCCGCAACCTTCGCGAAGGTTTGTCGTGAAAAGCATGATAAGTACGCCAAATCGCCAGAGTCAATGCGAATGCCAATTGCCCGGTAGCCAAGGTCGTTAAGTGCTAGCGCAACGGCGCAGAAATTTAGCAATCCACTCCTAGAAGATTGATATGAAATTTATGAAATTAAATAAAACGGAATACACACTTGAAGCGTTTACTATTATTAATTAATTGATTAACAACGATTATTATATTGCATGGTGTGTTCTATTTTAGAAGTGATTGATACGTCTGAGCTTCTAGATCAGTACCCAGGCTATAAAGGACATGCGCGACTGTCGAGTGTTCGAATAGTCGAAGTGTTTGTGAAGTTATAACGTCGAGAATCGTCGGGGAGGTCGATTGCGGTGAAAAGTACTGTGAAACTTCTCTACAGCGGACAGCAGTGGGACCATGATTGTCTGTTATATAGGGGTTCACCGTTCCGAAGGGGTTGAAATATGTACACGAATGTCTTCATGCCGAGACCATAACGAATTGTCCGTAAAGAGAGGTATCCCTTATAGAGGGGTGTCCGTTAAGAGAGGTTTCACTGTACTG
Source organism: Eristalis intricaria (assembly GCA_964034865.1). Classification (NCBI taxonomy): domain Eukaryota; kingdom Metazoa; phylum Arthropoda; class Insecta; order Diptera; family Syrphidae; genus Eristalis; species Eristalis intricaria. The sequence continues at coordinate 52,936,276 of OZ035874.1, forward strand.
TAAGTGACTCCAAAATTCAGGACGAACCATAGGCTTTGACTGAATTAATCGAAGCAGTTATTCAATAAGAAGCACAATTGGTGACTTGCAGAAGTTGTTGTGATCAAGAATAGACTGCTGAACGTATGCCTGTCACTGATTGATTTCGGACAGCTAGCTTTTTTTAAGTACGTTAATTAAAAAATAAAGTAGACAGCGTGGCGTTGTGGGTGCGTCGACTGTAGGTCCCTTCAACTCGTGAAAGAACCAAGCACGCACAACACGAGTGGTGATTCTAGAAAATGTTTCCGCAGACATGGGTACACAACGAGATTAACGAAATCGATTCTTTGCGAGAGATCTACCAGGAGTTTAATTAGCCTATGTGCCGTATTAATGCCACGTCTCTGTTACCTTTGTACAGAAAATCAAGATCTCTAAATCCAACATCAAGTATTTAAGAAGGACCTTAGTTCCTTGATACCCTTCGAAGAAATCTCTTTAAGTGAATGGAAGAAGGGTCTACCAAGTAGACGTTGCCTGGCTCTGGAAAGAGTCGTGCGCAATAGAAATGTGTTAAGGTCTTCCTCTCAGCAGTGTTGTCGCAGCTAAGGCAATAGGGGTTGTGTGGGATGTCTAATTTAACGATTAGTTAAACTAGGCAGTTTAATTATTCTAGTTTAATGATTTCGTAATAGGCAATGCCTTGTACAAACCTCCACGAGTCTAGCAATAACCAGACAAGTTCGATGAAGGAAATTTTTTGTGTTACATTTTTTGGATCCAGGATGTTGGATCGTAATGCCTGAGTCCTTGAACTTGACTAACAAGCTGCATTTTTCTTGTGATGACTCGCTAATGTTTATGCTGTGCAACATCGACGACTCGACCAGACTGTCAAAATAGGCAGCTATAACTTTGAGGTAATGAAGGACTTCGTCTACCTCGGCTCCCAAGTAAACATTACGAACAACACCAGTACCGAGATTAAGCGCAGAACAACTCTTGCCAACCGCTGCTTCTACGGGCTCAAGAGACAAGTGAATAGAAGAGCCTCCTGGACCTAGCTAATATTATATAACACCTTGATCAATGAACAATCTCAAAGGAAGATGAAGAAGCCATTTGTCTCTTGGAGAGAAAAGCCCTGCGTTCAATCCTTGGTCCTGTTTGCGTTGATGGTTATTGGAGAAGAAGATTCAATCAAGAACTGTCTAGCCAGGCGTCTACGGATTCAACGCCTAAGGTGGCTGGGCCATGTAGAGCGCATGGACCACATTGCTCCAGCCCCAACAGTCTTCGATTCCGAACCAGTGGGACAAAGCAATAGAGGACGCTCACTGAAAATATGAGAAGGACCTCAACCAACTTGGCGTGCGTGATTGGAGACAGCTGGCTAAAAATCCTGCCAGGCAATCGTGGAGAGGCTTTTTGGTTGAGGCCCAGTTCCACCCCGAACTATAGCGCCACCAGAAGAAGAAAAAGAGGAAGAACTCGCCAAGGTAGAGCCAAACTAATCATGTAGAGTAATAGAAGCAACACTGGTCCAATTGGTAAGAATTATTTCTTCTATTTGCCCAAGGTTGAATTGGGGAACTGTATGTGGGCGCCGTGGTGTAGGAGGTACCTGCGTCGACCCGCTGAGGGTTCCAGGTTTAATCCACGACACGAACAACTTTTATATTTCACGAGATCTCCTTCTTTCACTTCTAATTCGAAAAGAGTGTACTCTCTAGGAATGCTTCGCCGTTCGAGGGACATCAGCACAGTATGAGTGGTTGGGGAAGAGGATAAGCCAAGACCCATCAATGAACATCTATTTCATGGAAAATTGGACAGTCTGTCTGCAAATCGTGACCTTCTCTAAATGAATCAAACATATAATTCAATAATCAAACATCAATTTCTGATATTTTCCTTAAAGTCCCACAGTTTTTCAGTCCGGCCTGTGGTGTAAGGTGTCGTCTTCGTAATTGTATCCACAAAATACTTTACGTGAGTGATTCGGCAGACAAATGCATCGCTTGCATTTTTAAGCCGTGTGCACGTCGGGTTTCGCACTGACTGTGTGACAAGTGAATTTTGATGTTCCCACGACGTGTGTCTACCTGATCTACGATGCGAGTCTTTGAGGCATCTCTCCTCGTTTTCGAGATTGAGTAGCATTTTGACCGTGGACGAGCTAGTTTCACTTCCCACACAACAGGCCCATCTAGGGCTATTTCAAGGGAGTATGAAGATATAAATTTATCAACCTAGACTGCTTGTAGCGGGATGTACACTTCCCATGCAAGCGAACGCTGAAGGGCAGAGAAGGCAAATGCTTTTAACTCAGCGAACTGGGCACAGATACGGAGCGAGCGCGGAAGAGCAGGGCAAATGCCTTTCACTCAGTGAACTGGGCACAGATACGGAGACCCTTAATCGCCAATGGTACGCCGTCCTACTTATTGAAGATAGTCAAGGAGTACTTCAGCAACAGGAAGCTCATATATTACACCGGCGTTGGTATCAAATATCACCTAACTCACAAGGATCAATCGTCGGACCCTTAATTTGGAAAATAGTGTATGATGCCTACGCCTGGTGCTACCAGAAGGCGTTCATGTCATCGGGTTTGCAGACGACATAGCTGTAGTTGCAGTGGCAAACGAAATCAGGAGAGGTTGAGCTCGATACACGAGCAGAGGTCTCAAAAATGAAAAATTGACTAGAGACAGCAGGCCTGGATTTAGCTGACCACAAGACAGAGGCTGTCCTCATACCAGCCTTACTTCGCAAAAAGAAGATGGACCTACAAACTCGAATTATCAAAAGATGGAGATCGAGACCAATCGATAATCCTAACTACCATCTCACGCAGTACCTTTCTGGATACAGAAATATCTAGACAATTGTGGAAAAGATAGTTCGCCCTTCTTTCCGGAATGACTTCCAAATCTGGAAGAAGACGCTGAGCACGTAGTCCTTCACTGCAGTCGCTTTGCTTTAGAAAGGCAGTCAGTTAATGTGCAATTTCAGGTAGTATGATCCAGCAAATGGCGAAATCAGAAACCAACTGGAACAAGATTACCTCCTACGTCCATAATTTGCAATTGAAGTTGCGGAGGGTGGAAGCAACGAGAACGGTCCAGGAGGCCGCCACCCAGAATAGAGTATAATTTGATAACCAGCCCAACGAAGTAATACCCAACGACAGTTCCGCGGGGGGATTGGTAGAAGAGTGCAGGGTGTGGTGTACGAAGGCGTATTCTCAAAATCGAGTTAATGACACTTACTATTAGTATCTTCACAAGATTGCCACATTCTTGGACGAGTACAAAAAAAAGGTCCCTGTTTACCCATTGGCCCTCTCATTTCCTGTGCTGTCACTGTGATCTGGAAAGGAGCTGGCCGGCCTTCTAACGACGTGAAGTAAAGGCAGCTTAACAGGGAATGCATATGGCAACCTTCTGCCTTGTCAAGATATTTGGCTGTATTTTGACTTCACGGCATGCTTCCCGGAACACGCTGGAAATGTCCGGCAGTCTATAGGCTACGCAGATGGTGAGTGATTCTGAGAACACAAACGTACTGACTCCACTGCCTATCTTAGAGTCTTCAGCTTAGATTGTCTAGTGACTACGCCATTCTGTTCTTTCGGGGATTAGAGCTTCAAAGCTATTTGAGGGATTATTTGATTCATTCTAGGGACTGTGAATTCGGTTGGGGATGATAGGAGATCTCTTGGCATGGGATCAATGATAGTGCTATGATGTCTAGCATCTAGACCCTCTCAGCCTAATGGCGCTGTGTGCTTTTTACGAATCCAGTGCAACTTCTCTTTACGGACACCCCTCTGTAGGGGACACCTCACTTTACGGACAAATCGTTATGGTCCCGGCATGAAGATACTCGTGTACATACTTTAGCCCCTTCAGAACGGTCACCCCTACATTACGGACAATCATGATCGTCCAGCTGCTGTCCGCTGTAGAGAAGTATCACTGTATTTCCAAAAGTTTACAAAGAAAACTCTTCTAAATCGAGCGTGTTTGCCGACTGAAAACCCACTCAAATCTGTCAGTAAACGCTGTCGGAGATTAGACAAGCAAGGCGTGAATCGTGAATCGATTGACGGACAAGAACCATCCCACATCTCTTCTCTTGCAGCGGTGACCAATAATAGCATCTTATTCGAAATGCATTCAGCTTAGTTGAAGCCATTATCAGTGAATATGTACATCTTGTAAAGTAAGCCAAAACCAAAATAAGCTCAGGGCTGACATATGCAGGATGTCACGCGATAACTGAGCCTTTATTCAAAAAATTAAAGTTAATCCAATGCTCTCTCTCTCTCTCTGTTACTGTCCTTTTCAGCCTGGGTGAGTTGAAATTTATTTAGCGGTGTGATTGTGTCTAGATTTTCTGATGACACAGAAAATCGTTTGCATGTTTTGTGAACATACACAGATTAAAAAAAATATATATTAATTTTAAACTACTTAAGTCTACGTGCTCTTCAAAGTGCTCTCATAAATCGTATTGTTCTTCGAAAACTTGTCCAGTATAAGGGCCAAGGAAGCCATGCAGTGCGGTCTCTCGGACAAAGATACATGTACGTTGTGTAAGGAAGTGTAGTGAAAATGCTTTGAAATAAGCGTGCTAAAATGGATATGAGACTTTTGAAATTATCCCTCGTGGACTTCATCCGTGAAATGAAAGAATATGTTACTTATAAAAATTTTGGACGAACATTTTGAGTTTTTAACTTGTCAGTAAAAAAAATGGTTTTCTTCTTCGCCTGAAGTACTAAATTTCAAACAGTCCTCTTGATGCCAAGATTCAGAGGTGGACCTAGCTTAACTTTGAAAATGATAGCACTCGTGCTGTGAGTGTAAGTTTTTTGTCACGAATGGGGGGAGCCTACAGTTTAATGTCGTGTCGAAGTTTGAGAGGTATACACAATATGCTTGAGTAGTTCACGAACGAACACCACCGGGAAGGCAACGGTGCTCAAAAAACTATCCTGATGTGAACAATGCCAACCACAATAAAGGCAAAGCCCTCGATTTACTTAAATTTAGTTCGATGACATAAAATGACATTGTGAACTAGTTCAAGAGGGAGGTCTAACGAGTTGAATTATTTTAATTCAATTAGTTCAGCAGTTCCATGAACTCCCACTCTGCATACATGTGATTCAGTAAGAATAACTGAACTATATCGAACTAAATTGAGAGCTTTGCTTTGAGTGTGATGGTCCATCAGGATTGTTCTTTGAACATCGTTGCGTTGCCGGTGGGGCATGTGAAAGGAATTTTAAAAGTGTATGCTCACGAATGTTTGTTTTTGAAGCGGTTATCTGGCGCGATAAATTGATGAACTATTAATGAACTATTATTTTTCTTATTTCACTCAATTCACGTATACTGGTTATTGTTATGGCAGCGATAGGAGAAGCGCTGTTATTTATATCGATAATATAAACACCAACGGGCGACAATCGCACAAGACTCAATTACCAGTGAACTACATTGAACGACCTAGAAGAACGAACTAGTTCAATAAACTGATTTGACTGAACTGAAATGCACAAGCCTAATACACAAGTATGCCTTCTGAGCATTAAAAGGGACTTGAGAGAGGTACAATCTTGAATTATGAAAACTATTGGTCGTCCCAGCAAGTAGAACTGGAGGTCGAGTGTAGCAGTCGCTAAGACTCAGCCATTTACGGAAAATAAGACAAAATGAATGGGAAAATGAGACTCAACTTATTTGTGTCGCCGATAAAACTCCTTTGTTTTACAAAATGAAAGATCACTTTCAAGATTTTTCAAAAAGTATTTGGGGGTATTATTTAACGAATAGAGGTGGGTGTCTGTTGATTCTGTCTAGCAACTTTGAGGAACTTCTCAGAGACCACATTCCATGAGTGGTGCCACAAATGCGGTCAACGAGAATTGCGAACTATATATCATCTATCTCCGTTAAAAGGATATCGGCTTGAAAACGTACCGAAAGCAGTCCTTACGGAAGCTCAGAAAAAGGCTACAGAGAAACCGTGTTTATTCGAAACTACAGGTAAACTTCTCTACAGCGGACGCTACATGGGACCATCATGTTTGTTCGTTATGTAGGATTGTCCGTTCTGAAGGGGTTGAATTACACAAATACCCTCATGCCGGGACCATGTCGAATTGTGCGTAAAGAGAGATGTCCCTTGTAGAGGGGTGTCCGTAAAGAGAAGTTTCACTATATTTGTCCAGGACAATGTTTTCTGGTTCGATTGTTGAATACAAATATCCTTACAAGTCATAGTTGACACATGGAACCCGTGTGTGTAATTGTGACTACTTGCGGAATGTGTGATGGCAAAGAAGTGAGGGTGTATACTCTGTCCCTCAAATACACTGAACTCTACCGATCAAAGGGATATGGCAAGTAGTGCAATGAATACTTTTTTGAAAAGCCGACCTATCCAAAGATAAGTGGTTCCACTTGTTAGTGTTTGATAAGTTCCAAGTTAGGAGGTTTGTCAAAATCACAGTTCTTTAGAATACTCAATATTCATTCAGCAAGCTGGGGCTGATTGCCGACGTTGCCTACTCTCTCATAGGATTATGGACCTCCACGAAATGACAACAAATGTGGAGAGGGAGGCTAAAGCCGCGCCGCGAGGCTGAAGCTCAACTCTTCAAAAACCATGTTACTCAGCCACGCATATCAACCCTCTCGATCAAATAGGCATTGCTGGAGAACCGGCTGAGAGAGTGGAGAGTTTCCAATAACTCGAAAGTATTGGCTCAGCCAATGGAGGAACCGAAGCAGATGTCATAAACCGAATATCTAAAGCTAAGTCTGTTGTATTTTGTCCACAATATGGAGAAGCAATGACATTAGCTTACGACAAGCTGAGACTTCGCTTCAACGTTCAGTCCGTCTTGTGCACCATAATGAAAGTGACCGCCATTATCACTAGGAGGCTACAGGCGTTTGTGAACCGGTGCCTGCGAAACATACTAAGGATTTTCTGGTCGAACCATATATCAAACGAGCAGCTTCATCATCGAACGGGCCAGGAACCTATAGGCACCCCCATTCAACGGCGCAAGTGCAGTCGATTGGTCATATCCTTCGAAAAGAGGACAGTCGCATAGCAAAACATGCGTTGCAGTGGAATCCGCTAAACTAAAAAGGCAAAAGACCGGGACGACCGAGAAGAACATGCGCAGAATACAAGAGGAGGAGTTTCGAAAGCTGGGGAAGAGTTGGAGGCTGAAACTCACTGCGAGAAACCGCACACGATGGCGCGTGGGCGTTGTAGAGGAGATCTGAGGACCCGCAAGGGGATACAGGATCTAAGTAAGTAAGTAAGCTGGAGGTTCGTGATCGGTTCGCCATTTCAGTGAAATTGATTATGTAGACGAAAACATAAACGACATTGATAACCCCTTAACATAGCCACGATGTCGTAAACAAGTGATCAAGTACAACAGAGATAGTAAGCCGACTTCTACATCTCTTTCATTTTATATCGTTTTCTCGGACAAAACGGACCAATCTGAGAATGGAATGGAAGCATGATTTCGAGAATAACTTTCAAAAGTTCTCGCTGAAATTTTGTCGGTGGACAAAGGGGTAACCAACTGTAAGCCTGTTTATGGCCGCCTTTACACCGTCAAATTTCTTCAGATTCCGTCGAATCAACTGCGAGGTGTGAAGACAAGTGTAAACACGAAAAGTGCGAGATGCTCCCGTGTCGCATTTGTGCAGAAATTCTATCAGCTTTCGAGTCTACTTTCACTGTTTTTCTTTCTTTTTTTATATTTTTATTCTCTGAGTCGGAAGCATGTAAACGCAAAAAAGAGAAAAGCAAAAAATGGTGTGCTATCGGAATTTAATAATTTGAACGTATGAAAGTATGGTACGATTGTTTCCGATAGATGGCGGTATTTGATGAAAGCGGGCTATCTCTACTTAAATTCTACCACGAGTGGCGGAGTTCGAGAAGCTTTTTCTAGTCAGCTGTACTCACTGATTGTTGTCAGTTGCTCGAGAGCTGGAGTCGAGAATTAGGATAGTTTCATGTTGGGAATTCAACTAAGACAGGAGTCCAGGAGGATAGGGACAGGAGTCGACCCACAACACCATGATGGGCGGGGTGAATGGAATAAATATTGTGACGTTTGTAGAGTGGGATGATGGACATGATCTAAGCGAGACATTGTCATCTAATGAAATCGTTCAAAACGACCTCGAAGTGGTTGTTGTACAAGCTGCTAGAATAAAAAAGTCACCTTCAAAACACATACGGAAAACATTCCCGATATTCAGTGGTTGGTCTCGTATGTTATACAAAAGTCACCACCACACACATGTGGGATACAAGATTTATGTATTTTAGTGCTAGCGGTGAAATAAATTCCATAGCCAACTGGCGGCAGCGTGTTCCAGAAAGAATGTTGGGAAGAACAAATATCGGGAAGGCAGTTGAAATTGGGAATTTTACGAGTGTGCAAAATGTAAATCACGTCAGCCTAAAAGGCAGCAAAGAGTTTTGTAAAGTTTGTGAAGGTAAAGTTAAAGTGGGTTTTAAAGTGTCTGTAAATAAATTCGTGTACATATCGGAAAAGTAAACTTTGTGTTTAAATCGTCACAATCCAGTGATCGAACCCTTTTTGCGGACGATTTAACTAATTTTACTGAAATGCAGAAATTTAACCAGCCGACAGCATCTCAACGGCTGCTCTGACTATTTTTTGTTATTATAAAACCTTATTTTCTTATTGGCTTAATTAATTGTTGCAATAATTCCAATTTAACAGATGAAATATTATTTTTTGTATTGATGTTCGATGTGAATGAAAACTACATAATATCATGGTCTAAACACAACCGATATATACTATATGCATGCAGTCACCGTTATACGAACATGTGAATGATAAGAGGACGAGGACAAGTAAGCAATTTGAACTTCCAAACAATAACACTTAAAAGGAAGTTATCATTTAAACTTAAAAAAAAACAACAACAATTTATATTAAAAAAAAAAAAGAAAACTGAATTTGAAAAAAAAAAAAAATACAAATTATATGTAATGGATTTATTATTGTTATTCGTAACCAAATGTTCATAAATGTAGTTTACTTTATTACATACCTCTGCCAAAATTGTGCCGGGAAGTCATTTTAGTTAAATGTAGGATTACGTTCTTTTTTTTCCATTTTTGTTTTATTAAACAAATAATAATCAACAAAAATAATGCTTAGAAATAATGAGTACATACAAACCAAACAAAAGAAAAAAATAAAACAAATTTAAACCAAAACGTTGTGTTAATCGCATACAAACAAACATAATTAATAATTACCATAATATATGAACCATCTCGAATGAAAATTACACAAAATATTATACGTTTTGATTTGATTAAATAGACATAAACAGAAAATGTTGCGATTGAAGAATCCGGTAGCCATCGAACTGAATATCGAGGATTTCGTTTGTGAAATTTTGAATGTGTGCCTGCTTTAGGAGGTAATCCACATGGAGTGTAGAAATGCATTTGAATGATGATGAATGTGGCAAGAATGATGCATGAGAGATGTAGTTGGCTGGTTTCTGTGGAATTTGTTTGACATTCAGTCACCTTCAGAAAATATACAATGGAGAACAGTGCAAGTGGTCTTAAGAGGTGAATGTGTGGCTCAGAGGACATCAAACGCAATTATTATAGATCTAACCGCCTTTCCATTTCTAGTGATTGATTTTTGTTAAATTTTGAGACCTAGTCGTCATTTTGGTGATTAACTGTCAAAATGTCTCCCAACTTCATCGCTGGACAAGAGGAACAACAAGCTTTGAAGTCAGATGTCTCTCTAAAGGGCCAACTACAATGCGCATGAACGAGCATGAGCTAGTGTCAGATGAGCCAAACTATATTGGAGTCGATAGCGAAAATTTCCTTCAGCGAATTTGACAGATGACAGATCACCGCACAAATGTTTCGTTAAGCATGAGTCACTGCGCTCTGAACCGCAGGGCGTATATGGGAATCGCAAAATTTGTTCAGTCTGATTCTGAATTTTTCATTTCAAAGACAGAGGATAAACGTAAGTCAACTTAAGCAATGATACCCGTGACCATAATGCTTGAAACAATATAGTGCGTTGCGCCAGCCGACTTCAAGTCACGGAGAGAGCACGACGACGCGCTGCTTTGAAGGGAATACCAGAGATAACAGTGAAAAGAGATGTACAAACTCGGACATTTCTACGCATAGTCCATAACCCACAACACTTTACAAAATTCCCGGCTTAGATGTATTCACAGCCACGGGACGAAACATCGTATAAAAAACGCTTTCAGTTGAAATCAAGGGGCAAGGGTGGTAGAAGTTGGATGTCCCTTTCCTCCCTTATCTCTGATGAATACTCAATGTTCTGTCTCTCGAATACGAGATGAAAAAGACGGCCTCCTTTCTGCATACACTCATTTCAAATGACTTGAGTCGTTGAATTATTTTTAGTCAGCTGAAAATACGCTTAATTTGGAAGAAAATCTCTCTCGTAGCGCACCTCTCTGGCAAAAAATACCCGACATTGAATATGAACCCGATAATGAAGTACGTTGGATTTAAGGCTCCGGCACGTAGAATACTTTACTTGCCTAGTGTTCATTTCGTCCGGTATGACACAATGAACACTTCAACGCACAGCTGATTTCATTTGACAGCTTCAAGTTCAATTGAAAATGCAAGTGGTTTCGGTTATTAATGCACAAATTATTTTTACTTATATTTTTAATGCATTTTGAACTTCGCTTCGACGGGAACCAACTGCCAAACTTTAACATAGAATTCAAATTCAATAGAAATATCAAAATTTGAGGGTTGTCAACGTTGAAGGAAAGAGAAAAGTTAAAAGTTGTCAGCGTTTGTCTATGTGACACCTCCCATAAGAACACATGTAGTTTATTTATCTGTCAAAGTATCACTGACGCTGACGCAAGCAAAGTATTCTATGTGCCTGGGACTTTAAAGCCTTAGCCCGATGCGTTTGCAATCCACGAAAATCGTAGTGGCCGGATTGCAAGAAGGTGCCGTACGTTTCGTGCGCAATGCACTGTTGTATAAATCTAAGCAATACGAAATTTTAGAGTTCCGGAAATATAATGAATTATTAGAAGAATATCGTAAAAACGATCACATAAGGAGCACTCGAATGAATTTCCATTGAAACATCTGTCATACGCTCAGAAAGTTAATAATTGACCAATTCCATCCGTCGTGGTGAATTCCACTTGTGGGATGCATTGGCTGTCTCTCTTCCTCTCATAAGGATTTATGAGTTGAACATGTTTTGACAGAACGCAAGGGATTCTATGGGTTTGGGCCTTTAGTCAGCTGTTTCCGTTTCTCAAATGACGGTTGACACAAAATACCTTCAACTTGGAAGAAAAGCTGTCAACTTCGCTCTTACAGCGCACAATATCCGACATGTTCGATAATGATGCCCCTCATGCGCATTATAGTTGAGCCTTTACGTTTTACATTTTACTAACATCCCTCTCACCTCTTTCACTCTTTCACTAACGCAGGGTGACGCAGTTTTTTGTGCATGGCAATTGAATTGTGTACATTGAACGACAACCACAGAGCAAACGCACTATAGTGTTTCAGGCATTATAACCACTTAGCTGAGTTTCATTCAATTTTGCTCATTGATTATTAGCTCGTTAGTTTTAAGAGTTTCAAGAAGTTAGCTTTCCCAGAAGCATTTATGAACATTTCCAAATTTGATAATGCTCCTGGCTACCTTTTGTTTGGAGTTTAAGTTTCCTTAAGTCAATTATAGTTGGGCTTTTAGACGTTTGATGTGTAACCCTACAACGCTTAAGACTGATGAACTCTTATCAGATAGGAATATATTCATGCGACAAGACATTCTCTTCGGAATATCCCCAAAAATACTTACTGACTTAATTCAACAGACTATGTCATTAGGCGCGTTTTAATGAGAATCTATACTCAGCTCAGTAATGATTATCAATAAAAACGCTCTTTACTCATTTTGTACTTATTTTTACTTTTTTGTGTCAAAAGTTGGTTCGTAACTTTAATTGTACTAGACTTCAACATTCAAATAGTTTTGGCAGTTGTTTGCCAATGTTTGTACAAATTTGGTTTTAATCACCAGAAGTGTTTGTATATTCCACAAAGGATGAATAACAAATTGGGACACGTTATCCTATGTTGAGATTTAGTACACCAATGCTGATAATTCTGATATTGGTTATTATATATTTAGTGGTGCTAGTTGAAGCGCCACCAGTGAATTCGCTAATTCAACGGGATTTTTTCTTTTGCTCACTAATTTGTTTTGTTGTAGCTTCGCGTGCAAAAGAAATACTGAGCTGAGTATAGATTCTCAATAAGACACTCATAATGTGGAATTGTAGTAGATGTAGCAGATTGGGATTTCTAAATTTAATGTGGGTTTCACTCAAGATTTCATTTTTACGCCACTCGTTTAGAAAAAAAAAAAACAGCGTACAAGAATGTTAAGAAACGTAGGTCCACGAAGAAGAAAAATACGATTTCATAATTAGGCAGCATTCTTGAGTGTAATGAAACCGGTTCGGAATTTTCGTACAAACTATGGTCAGGGAAACTGCAGGAATGATTATTTTATCCGAAATAAGTCGATGCTATATCATCTTGAGCGATGGGCCCCAACATTCAGTTCAGTTCAATAGCTTTCGGATATCAAATCATTTTAGATTAGTGAATAAAATACTCCGCATTAATACAGAATGTTTAAATTTAGGGAAATTGTTTATAAGAAAAAAAAAATCTGTTACACAAGAGAATGTGTTCAAATCGAGTTAAATTATCAGTCTCTTACCCGCTTAGAAAAGAATAAAAAATAAATCAAATAAAATGAATACAATTAAATAAAAAGTAAAGTTAAGAAAATAAATATTAACTATTGTCACCTCGTTTTGTGAAAGCATTGATGTGTATACAATCGTATTCGCCATTTAGTTCGTTTTTTTGTTTTGTTTTGTTTTATCTTTGGATATGCTGCTTGCCAATTTGTGTATGATACACCAGATTCTAATATTAATTTCAAATTCAATCAAAAACCAATTAGTAGTAATACACAAAACCACATGAAAATATGCAAGATAAGTTCAAGAAAAGTAATATCGTATTTTTGAAGACAGTCAACAGAGAGTATGAAATCAAAATTTTGATGTTTGCTTCCAAACATAAACCCAATCATGCACATTTTTTTCAATTTTTTGTTTTTTTTTTTTTTATAATTAGGTATAACAGAAATAAAATTGTATATAACTATTATGTATGTGTACATGTACTTAGGTCTAAATTCTAATCGGAAGCGCCTTTCTAAAATTACCTGAATGACTTCTCGACATATTTTGGCAGATATGTACTATTTTCAGCAGTCGCCGTAGTGAGTGGGGGATTTTTCAATCCGTTTTTAACACCGTTCGTAAGGGTGGTCTCTTTGGTATCGGGAATCGATCCGTTCAAATGATTATGTGTGACAGAATTGCTATGCGAGAAATTCGAATGATCATTGATATGAGACCAGTTGTGTCCGTTTTGCTTGGAATGTCCATTAGTGGCTATTCCATTGGTTAACTTGTCGGTTGTACCATTTTCGATCTTTCCATTTTGCTGACCTAGAGAATTGTTTCGCGCAGGATGTTTATTCGAACTATTTATAATGTGGCTGCTAAAATAGACATTATTTTGTGTTAGTTGTTGTTTTATTTAAAGTGAAATTTTATCCTGTAAGCAGTAGATATATATATATTTTTTAATGTTCTGATCATTTTGAAAATAAAGAGATCTTCAGTCGTTCATTTGGTTTAGTCCAATCACAGTGTCACAGTTGAAAATAAATTATTTATGTAGAGGAGATCTATAACAACCAGGGGGGTAGAGTTTAAGACGTTGTAAGGGGCTCACAAACTTTTCCGAACACGCACGGCAGACGTATGTGATGAATGATCAAATACGTCTACAAGGGGTTGTCACAAGAGGATTTAATTAATCAGCTAAAATTATTGAACACATCTCTGTGATGGTAGAGGCTACAGGAACTAAACCGAATCAATACCAACAAATTAATAAGCTAATGATCATGTCGTTGAACATGAGTGAAATTTTAGAGTAGAGTTGCTACTAATTCCTCTCTGAATAAGAAAACTTCATACACTCAAAAATGCAACAAAATTGTTTTCATTCTGCTCTGCCATTTCAAATAAAGATTCATCCAACAAGAGGTGTAATTTTAAATAAATTGAATAGGGTATATTTCTACTTAACGTCCTTATAGTTTTATATTAGTTTGAGGTACAGGTCTGCGATTAACAACAATGCTAATAATATGGATGATGGTACAGTCCGTAGAGGGCTAGGACCTAGCTTCTACCGCAACCACTCATTTTGCTCGTGTTCTGACGAGTGGAAGGGACCTACAGTCTTATGCCGACTTCGAACGACAAAATTCGAGAAGCTCTTCCTAGACAGACAGTTCTTACACATTTAGCATTATCAGTGACTCGAAATTGGTGGAGCCACAGGAATTATTTGTTTGTCGTACCTGGAATCGAACCTGGACACCGTAGGCACGACTGCCATGGGTCTGGGATTAGTATTGGGGTAGTATCTAAACCTGCGTCAAATGGCCATCTGTCTACAAAATTGACACCATTTTGATGAAATTTTTCATCACCGACAACTGTTCTTGAGTAACAGGTACAGTGGATTGTGCTTTATTGGGACACTTCGTGTTACATTTCTTGTTCAAATTGGGCGTCTGTTGCAATAATTTGAAGTGAGGAAAGCACGAGCGGTCTTCTTTTTTGTCACTTAACTGACTGTCCCGAGAAAGTCATGACCCAATAAAGCAGTTTTTTGGTACACAAATCACTGTTCAAAGACAGTGAAAAATGTCTGACGATCATGTCAATCATGTCAATTGACGTAAGTCAAACGCTAAGACTTTAAGATAAATTTCTTCAAAGCAATTTTTGACAATTTGCAATGCAAGAAAACTTTAAATTAATTATAATTAAAAAAAGTTCTATATATTTAAGTTATTTTTTATTTGATTGTGTCTCCTCAAATAAAAATTAGTTAAAAATAATATTTTTTGTTTTATTTGTCCCGTTTTCAGTAGTTTTTAGAGCATACTTCTGTGACGTTAGGCAAAAAGGTCTTAAGATTTTGATTTAATGTTTTTGATCGGTTTAGACTAAATTTCCTCTGTCAAAAATCGTTCGTTATACATTAACTAGCACAATTGTTTTCCATCGTAATAATTTGGGCATTGACAAAAATGCATAGTTGGCTTGGTATTGTAGCAGCCCTTATAACGAATTCGGGCACTCTTCTAAGAAAAAGAGATAAACATGTAAAAGGGACTACCGGTGTGAGAGCAGTGAACATGAATAAAGATCACTCTTGTCACTTGTGTAGTTTGGGAAGCGATACGGACGTACCTTCAATAAAGTTGACCAGAAAAAATATACTTTGCTACTTCTATCGGTTAAAGTATAAACGTCTTAAATGTCTGTCTTTCATTTTCTGACTTAAGACCTCTGCCTAACGTCAAATATTTTAAGAGCATAAAACCTCTATTTTGGAGTATATTTAACCCTCTGCGACTGAGGGGCTCTAATTTACAGAATTCTACTGACGTGATAGTACACCAGACACCATTTTTTTTGTATTCCTATTTTTAACTAGTATAATAATAATATTGGTGGAGTGACAGTCCGAGGCGGACCTGGGCCTAGCTTCTCAGCAAACACTTGTGTTGTGCGTGCTATTGTTCTTTTACGCGTGGAAGGGACCTACAGTTTAATGCCGACTCCGAACGGCGAAGTTGAGAAGCTTTTTCTAGACAGGAGTACTCTTTGAGCATTCTCAGTAACTCGAAAGAGGTGGAGCCCTGAATAATGAAAGGTGGTAAATTCGGGTATCGAACCTTGCACCCTCCGCGTAGGAGTCGACGCACTAACATATTACGCCACCGCGACCTACCCACTTATATTTTTAACTAGTATGTTTTAAATTACTAATATAAAAAAAATAAAAAGACATATAAAGTTAAGAGAGAATATTACGTTATGACATACATTTTTACCAAATCTTGGAAAGAAAAAGTAAAAAAAAATAATAATAATAAATACTTTCTCGATTTACCTGCTCATTTATTTAAGTTAACACTTCATTGTTTTAATTAAGGGATGTGTAACCTCAAAATCACCATTTTTTGGCAGTCTTCACAACGTGGCTTAGAGCATTGAAGACAAATCTAATTCAGATAGCTTAATACTGACGTGGTTGACTCGTGGACACTCTCCTTAACACAACAACTCTTACGCACGACAGGACCGCTCATGTAACACTAACACACGTTTGGGCATACTACAGAGAGGTACTGAAACGCGTTTGGGCATACGACAGAAAGGTACTGAAAGCGCGAGGGTCAACTTTTGAAAAATTACGGCGCCACACAAGTTTTTCTTCTGTCATAAAACCACGCAAGTCTCAGCGTTATAACGGCTTTTAAGAGCATATTTCCGGGTGCCCAAATTCTGTTGTATGACAATGCACACTGTCCTTACTCCTGTAAACGTCCTAAGGTACACAGACTTCGGTTCTCTCAGTCAGCAATGACGAGCAGCGGTATTTTCAGTTGACCTTGTAGGAGGTGACTTTACATTACTTAGCTGCCAGTCATAAGGACTGGATGGCGCAGTTGGTAGAGTGCCTGCCCCTGATTATCGGGGCCCCAGGTTCGAATCCCAGTGAAAGCAAAGTTAATACGCTTGATTTAACTTGTTTTCACATCTGGTCCAGTCACCATTTGCCATGTAGATCAAATTAACGGCACTACCTACTCCAGTGGTAGTAGTCTGACTACATGGATATCACAATGGGCCAATATGGTCTAAGTGTGCTGGTGAATGCACCAGCAGCTCCCCTCCCTAACCTAACCTAGCTACCAGTCATTCAAATTAAATAAGTTCAATGCAACGTGCGAACTTCGAGCTTTCGCCAATTTGTACCGAAATGTCAACTCTTTCAACACGACGTATAAAACTATAAATAGCAAGTCATACTTTATAATCTACTAATTTAGTTTAGCCATAAAAAGTCATCGCAATGACAGTTGATTGTGGGACATTTAAAGTAGCCCCTCTTGTTGGATAATCCTACATACTGAGATAAGGCCTGGAAGCCGTCATACCCGATCTTGGGGAAAACGACCATAAATCCCCACCGCGTTGATTCTTGTTTAATTGTGTGGACCTATCGCCGATATTGATTAGAGTGACCCTTGAAGTGATCGAAAGTCGACTGCTAGAAAGTAAATTTAAATCTCACATCTTGATTTCAAATTTATGACCACGACATGTGGCAATTGGGACCTTTTCAATCTCCACACACAACTCGTCTTCAACAAAACAAAAGTGTTGTTTCTACTCAGGGGAAATCCTACGCAAAGAGGGGATAACATTCTAGTCTTGGAACAGCATCATATCGCGCAGCTGTTCTAACTTGTTCATACTTAAACTTGATGGTGCAGCTCTGTGTATTCTTAGAATGTGTGTGACTGTGAAATCATGAAAGAGTGAAGACGCTATCCGAGAGATTTGCCTAGAAGCGAAATACCTCTTAACATCATACGTGTCGACTAAGGCCATAAATCCGTCAGGGAACGCAATCGCGTACGACACCATAGCCGCAAGTTCACCATCGCTCGCCTCGTCTAGGGAGATGTCCAACACGTGACTCAGTGACTGCTTGTGCTCCAGGGCATGGTCCAATAGATCACCAGTTGTGCCTGAAAGACGAAAATCGTTTTAATAGGGGAAACATTGCAAGTTCAAACAAAAACACGTACCATCTGTTTTGTGGCGCAGCAGGCGTGTCTTTAGCTCGTCTGTGCCCGTGAACGACGTGATGTAAGCGTGGGCATGTGTTCCCTTCACCGGAATATTGAATAGCTTCCCAGCTAAGACATTTGATGTGCCGTCAAATCCACCTGTGAATGGAAAAGTTATAGCAAATGAGTTATGATTGAAATCAAATTGCAATTAAGCACGAGACTCTGACACGCCGTGCGTCAGACAATAACCCTTGAATCACTGACCATTATTGACATTCGCAAAGCTGGTTATCGCCAACGGAGACGAGCACGTTCCTCGTACGAAGAGCATCCCTCATATTTGTTGGGAGCTATTAATATCGATGCAGTCGGCTTCGAGCTTACACAATCGGCACACGAAATCCGAACTAAAGAAGATCAAGGTAAGAGGAGTCAACATTATTTGTTGTTCTAGGTCTGCGATTGTGCCACTTCGAGTGTCGAAGTCACCTTGGATGTCATAATGTATGCACATATTTTGGCGAGAAGACAGACACAAAGGTCCTACGACGAACGACAAACGATTGACAGTCATGTGATCATTGACATGCGAGTGGAACGTTGCTTTTTCTATTTGGAATCGATTGAGTTTGCATGATTCGAAGGTGAAAGACTTAGCACCCCACTGAGAGGCAAGGGCAATAGATGTACGATGATTTATATCCACAGACATTGGCAATGAATTGAATGGATTGGTGTGCTGTTACCTCCGCGGCAGAAAGCGCAGTCGGCAGAGAGCAGGCAAGCCAGGGTACCAGGCTGGTTGACTAGCGTTAGCAGCTTATGCCTCGCTGTTGAGAATTACATTAATTTCCTCGCCTTCAATTGTTACAGCGTAAGGCTCATGAAACGTCAAACAGAACAAAGCGTAATAATCTGTCAAGTACGCCATATTTCTGTCTTGCGCCGACTTCAAAGGATTCGACCCCTTGATCTCGTGCGGTTGTCAACACCCGCTAGCAGGAACTTTAATTCGAGAATAACCTGCCGATCAGTACCTTAATTATGAAATGCAAACTACTGGTTAAGTGCTTCACTCAGTTGTAGTCTCAAAAAATACAGGGAGGTTTTAGTGAGTAAAAATCGCACACTAGATTCCACCTACCCACGGAAAAAAAAAGCCATATTTAAATATGCGCCTTTCAAAACCCTGAAACTGAAAGCTTGGCAAACCGGAGCTAGTGCACTAGACCCATTTAGTTTGAAATGATTATTCTGTCATAGATTCGTACGACTCTGTAATAGATTAGGTGTGTATTACATTTTTCACTAGACATCGTCGTGCGTTCCCAACGTGCCGTGGTGCACGCTTTCACGGCGATTGAAGAACAGGCGAAACTAGCTGGTCTTAAGGTCAATGAGGATAAGACGAAATGTATGCTGTCGAGCAAGAAACGATCCGCCGCACACCACCTAGGACAAAACATCACACTCGAACAGCTGCAATTTTGAGGTAAAGAGGGTGTTTGTCTACCTCGGGGCCAAACGTGAACTCCACGAACGACATCACAGCGGAGACCCGACGTAGAATCAGCTTAGGCAATCGATTCAACTTTGGTTTGTCGAAACGGCTGGGTTCAAGACTCCTTACTCGAAGGACTCTACGAAACTCTTATTTTGCCAGACCTGCTGTACGAAGCCAAAAGAAGATTTCTGGTGCCTTTGAAAGAAAGATTCCACGTCGGATGTATGGTCCCGTCTGCGAGGAAGGCGAATGGAAGAGAAGAAACCACCGCGAACTCTACGAGCTGTACCGGGATGTGGATGTAGTCCGGAAGGCAAAAATCGACTGCACTGGCTCGGACACATCGAGCGTATGGACAACGGTGCTCCAGTAAAGAGGGTCTTCGAATCTGAGCCTCCTGGTTCGAGAAGGAGAGAAAGACCGAACCTGCGGTATAAAGACGAAGTAATCGCGGATGCAAGGCAACTTGGACTCGAGGAATGGAAGCAGCGTGCTCAGGACGGTCATGAATGGAAAGCAGCTACCGCTCAGGCTCAGATCTTCTATGGGTCGTATGCCTGATAAGCGAGTAAGAAAGTAAAGGTATGTATTTCGACGCGAACAACAGCAAGAGTTTTACATCGGTTCAGCATTTTACCGAGTGAGCGAATCGAAACTCTCTGATCCTCATGCGATGGCGGATTTTTTCGTATAAGCCTTAGCTTGTCAACGTCTATGACATAAGTAGAGTCCGATTGAACACTCGGCTTCGGCTTTGGCCGAAAAACTGGCCTTCGGTCGGACTCTAGACATAAGCAAACATTTGCACAGACTTGCAAAAGTTTTTTTCATCTAGTCTTGACATTGGTTGTTGACGCTCTCACTGATTTTTAAAAAATCGTGCTTCGCCTTGTGGTAGCTTATTTGTTGGTATATTTACGTTTGTAGCACCCCAGGCCTTAAAATGACACTTTTTGTTAGCTGTTGTGGCACATTGAAAAATATTCTATACGCTGGTGTAGACAAGTTCTAATTTTGCCAGTGAATTTCTTTTTTTCCGTTCATTTGTAAGGACTTGTTTTTCGAGGCATTTGGATAAAGTAGAGCGTGATGAGATCATAAACTCTCCTTGGGACATTCGAAGGTTTGACTAGCGGTCGAGACTTGTTGTCCACGTACGAGTCAGTCAACTCCTCGGGCATCTAACCTTATTCCATTGAATTCAAACCAAAAACACTTTAATCAAGGGTATTGACTTCGACGTCTCGCCTGCATTCATCATCCGAGAGAGACAATCAAGGGAAGCGCATTAGACCCCAATTCCACTCAATTGGAGATAAGAGATTGCCCATTAATTAAAAGCAAGCAATATGTGCAATCAATATCAAAAATTGAATTTGCTTATAATTGCGCCTCACAATCCAAACGAACGTGTCCTTGTTTGATTACGGGCTTAACGATTAACCATCAACTAGTTCACACCTAGCATGACATGGTACACATATCCGAAGGCAGCCAATTGCAAATGGAGCGAGGGGCGGAGAGAAAAACAGCAGTCAAACTGAATACAAAACCATTTGCAAACACGATCTGACGAGTGAAAGTTGCTGTGGTCTAGTAAAAAGAAGCCAGGCACAGGATGGTACTGCCGTACAATGAGCCCACACACACAACAATTAACCTTAGCTCCCTTCGGTGACGGGGGTGGGGGTGGGAAAATCCAGTAATTTTGATGGCACTGCCACCAAATAACTTACGACGTGCATATAAGCTTGTGAAGTCCTGCAAGGGTGTTAAGAAGGAAATGCCTTCCATGCTCGTAAAGTTTGACTCATTGTTGAAGTTGGTAACAGTAGGCCCTCGCTGTGAGGGAAATTACTTCCAAGACTTATGCCGGGTAATGCAGTGCATGTTAGCACGCCGTGTAAGAAGTTTAAGATTTAATTAGGACTCTGATTGCTGGTGGGGGAATTTAATAAATTATTCGATTAGTCAGAAATGATGTGCAAACTAATTGTATGCAGTGGCAATTCGAGCATGAAAAGCAGTGAATTAAAACAATTCCCTTGTTAAAATCATGTTTGTTGAATTAAATTAAAATCCGGGGAGCGTGTGTATTCTTCTTCAAGGGGAACAAAAGCAATTCATTCTCTGCTCATAAAAAGAGTATTCTTTTTCCAAATATGGAGTTTGCAAATATGAGATTTAGAGGGTATATCTTGTTTGGTATGATTTTGACAAAACGCACTAATTTCCACGAACAAGGCTTCCGACCCCCTAATTCGACTATAGGCCAAACTTTCGCACTTTGGCAAGTCCTGGAGAAGACCAGTGAGTTTCAAGTCGATGCGCATTGTGTTTTCATCGATTTTAATGCTGCATACGACAGCATTCATCGCAAGGAGCTATTCGAAGCAATGGTCGATTTCGGGATCCCGGGAAAATGTATTCGTTTGTGTCGCACTACGATGCAATGTGCAGTTGAATTGAAACCTGCACCGGATTTCGTCAAGGAGATGCGGTTTCTGTCGTGTGATTTCTTCAATCTGGTACTGAAGAAGATAGTATGGTGGGTAGCTGTAAACACTACTTCAGCGCAACTGCTGGTGTAGGCAGATGACATCGACATCGCCGCGCGATCCCAACGTGCCGTGGTGGAAGCATTTACGGCAATTGAAGAAGAGGCGAAGCGAGCTGGTCTTAAGGTCAACGAGAATAGAACTAAGTACATGCTGTCGCCAAAAAACGATCCGTCACACACCACCTAGGACAAAGTATTACAATCGACAGCTATAATTTCGAGGCAGTAAAGGAGTTTGTCGCCGTGGCGTAGTGGGTTAGTGCGTCGACTCCTACGCAGAGAGTGCCAGGTTCGATACCCGAATTTACCACCTTTCATATTTCACGGCCCCACCTCTTTCGAGTCACTGACAATGCTCAAAGAGTACCCCTGTCTAGAAAAAGCTTCTCAACTTCACCGTTTGGAGTCGGCATTAAACTGTAGGTCCCTTCCACGCGTGAGAGAACAATAGCACGCATAACACGAGTGGTTGCTGAGAAGCTAGGCCTTGGCCCTCTACGGGCTGTAGCGCCACCCATATTATTATTATTAAAGGAGTTTGTCTACCTCGGGGCAAACGTAAACTCCACAAACGACATCACTGTGGAGATCGGATGTAGAACCGCCTTTGGTAGCCGGTGTTACTTCGGTTTGTCAAAACAACTGGCGTCAAAACTCCTGACTCGAAGGACTAAGGTCATGCTCTACAAAACCCTTATTTTGCCAGTCCTGCAGTATGAAGCCGAAAGCTGAACGCTAAGCAAAACTGCGGAGCTGATTCTTGGTGCCCTCGAAAGAAAGATTCTACGTCGGATATATGGTCCCGTCTGCAATGAAGGCAAATGGAAGAGAAGACACAACCGCGAACTCTAGGAGCTGTACCAGGATGTGGCTGTAGTCCGGTGGGCAAAGATCCGTCGACTGCACTGGCTCGGCCACATCGAGCGCATGAACAACGATGCTCCAGCTAAGAAGGTCGTCGAATCTGGACCTCCTGGTTCGAGAAGGAGAAGAGACCTCCGGTATTAAGACCAAATAATCGCGGATACAAGACAGCTTGGACTGGAAGCAGCCTGCCCAGGATCGTCAGGAATGGAATGCAGCTATCACTCAGGCTCGGACCCTTCATGGGTCGTCAGCCTGTTAAGTAAGTAAGTCATGGAAAATACGATAAGACCGGCAAAAATGTGTATGAACACTGGCGGCAACCACTAGACGGATATCATCTTTTCCACATAGCAGACAAAATTTTGAAGTAATAAATTTTAGTAAATAAGTAATTTAAAAAAAAAATAAAAACTGCGTCACCTTGTATATACAGTCGACTCGTGATAACTCAAAACTCAAGGGACCTTCCAAAAAATTCGAAATAACAAACAATTGTCGAGTTGGAGCGAAGCACGACAACGAAATAAGTTCATAAGTATGTAATGTATGCAACATTAATTTGACACACTTTATTACAAAACACACACGAATTACTGAGAGGGAAACAGCTACTGCATGTTTAAAAGTTTTATTCGATTTATCAAGGTTTTCAAGGGACCTAACAATAAGTTCGAATTATTGAGAGTCGACTGTACTTCGGCTTCGTTAAACTAGACTATGAATCGTTTGTCTACTGGGATGAGAATCACGAGCAAAAGTTGCAATTAACGCTCCATAATGTTCGTATTTTGGTGCAAAATATTAATTATGTATAGTACTCCCTTGTTAATCCGCCACCACAAAGTCCCGACCATTGGCGGAATAGCGAAAATGGCGGATTATAATGTACATGAAGGATAATTTGAATTAAAATGAATACGCAGGAAAGAAAATGGGGAAGATGTCGGACTATGAACAGAACTCCCCGGATAATAGCACATACTCATGGGCATAAAATTATGTTGCCCATGCTTTGGATGGCGTTGGTAAATCTCAGCTGAATATAATTTGTTGCTATTGAATCTGGGTTGCTTATATCCGGGGAATACTTCAGCTGAAGATTTTCAGATAACAGAGCCATCATGAGAAATATTGATTCGCAAAACATGGCGGATCATAGTAGTTGTCGAATTATCGAGCAGCAGATTAGCCACACAATACTGCATTTGTAAACGTTCGTTTCTTTTTTTGGAAATTTGCGAGTTCTCAAGGGATTACTAATACCCCTAGCTGCCTGGGGTCAAGACACAGCTCAGACCGAAGGTATAGAGGGGGAAATTAGACGAATGTACATGTGCACATTGGTCTTAAATAACTGCAGATTGTAGTCTGTGGGAAATATTAGGCTAAGAAGAGCATTATATATTTTTCTAATGCGGCTGAGTAACGAGTAAATTCAACTGTGCGTCCGAAAGTAGGCTTAAGGGTAAACTGATGCACATTCCTGACTAGACGGGTATTGCGAGTGAATATCCGCCCATCGAGATAATAATATTTTGACATTTTCAGTTTGGTCATTGATTAAGGGTCAGTTCACAGTGAAGTCCCAATCAGAGATAACCTATAATAGAGATATCCAACTTCTACCTCCCTTGCCCCTTGATTTCATCTGACAGCGTTTTTTATACGCTTTTTGTCCCCTGTCTGTGAATACGTGTTAGCTCTTGAGAACAGCTATGGAGACAGCTGATACCCTTGCCCACCTTTGTAATGGGGTGAATTAGAGTTCTTATTTGAAAATTCGCTCGTTATTTGAACGTTTTTTCAAATTTCGGTGTTCAATTTTCAACACAGTATGGAGGGGTGAACGAACGAACAAAGCTTATGTTCATGAAGTCGATTCATTAAAACTTTGAGCAAGTTACAATCTGAAATACTTGGACATAATTAATGAATGTACAACATAGTGTGAATTTTTTATGAATAAAAATTAATAATACATTCACACGTTCAGTTAACCAATAATAAAAATATTATTGAAGCGTGAATCACAAATAAGATGTTTTGACAACCATTTTTTAGCATTAGTAAAAGTTGCAATATATTGCCATTGTTCTTATCAAATTGTTTAAATTGAATTCATGAGTTTTTCAGAATTCATGATTTAAGTGTATAAAGCTTCATTTTTTAATTAATTTTTTTAAATTCATTTAAAGTTTCATTTTTTGAGTTAATTTGTCAGGTATGGTTTATGAATAGGCTATATATACACTTAAGAATTAATTTTAGATCAAATAGTTCCAGTTAAATGGACATTGTAATACATTGTTATTCACAAAAGTCCATATAACAATGTAAGAAAATTCCCTTAAAAATACTAGTCAACTTTTGAACACCCTCCGAACAACATACCCATGTACGTTACATGGAAAGTACATGGATTCCCACTAAATTCATGAATCTGCCGCTTTTTCCCACAAAATTCACGAATCGGCCGCCATATTGTGGTGAATTGACGAGCGTTGTAAATGTATAAGTGAAATACAAGGGATTACCACTACATATTCGTTGTGGGCTAGGGGTAAAAATGGCCGAAGTTGGATATCTCTATCATCCATTATCTCTGGTCCCAATTGGAAGACCCTTTATATGTCTTTGAAAAAAAATATGAAACGAGAATAACGCCGAATTTAAAAATTCAGTGTATGCCGTATTATTGGGACAATTCGAATTAAATTTGCTTCTCCCAGTTAGACGACGCAATAATTCGATGTGAGGAATAAACTAAGAGAAAGGCGAAGTAAGTTTCCAGTCTTTTTCATTTGTCCCAATTTTTCGATTTATGTGACGATAGTCAGATAGTTCTGAATGGTGACATCCTGTTGAAAAAAGTGTGAAATATCTTTGATTTCATATTAATCTTCCCTTACCTGCTGTAATGCATACACCGCATCTATACTGGTTTGCGGTACTTGCTTGAATGTCGCAAGCGAAACATTGAAAATATGTATTGTCAAAAGTTTACTGTTGCCATTATTTACTTATAACTGTTCTGTGTATCCATATGTTGACTTTGAATGTAAAAGAAGGTTGAAAGTAGCTTTTAATGACTGTATTCGTTTTGTTTACAATGTCCCTAGACATTGCAGTGTATCTCATTTAAAAAAATGAGGTTCTGGGTTTTTGCATTATCGTATTATCCTAAAAATGTATAAGATTATCCACCATAAATGTCCTGATTATTTGCACGATGCGCACACATTTGCACATTCAACATGTGGTCTGGAACTAATTCTACCCCGCTTCACTCATTGCGTTGGATTGCGTTTGTGTGTGCAATTCGCCTGTGGAATCGTCTTCCTTACGAATTGCAGACGATAAACTCTCTAGCCGAATTCCAAAGAAAACTTTTTGCCTATATTTCGGACAACAGCAGCAGAGCGTAATAAAAACCACTTTTACTTATAAAAAATCATTAAAGTATTATTTCAGACTCCAGTTGCTAGTATATTTGTCAAATAGTATTGCTTATATGTTATTTATTATAGATGCTTTTAAAAGATTGAATTATCCTGTGGCATTGTGTGAACTTTAACTCTTAATAATAAATAATAAATAAATAAAGTTGCTCTCCAAATAAATGGATGTCCCAATTAAGACAGTATCCCCTCTATCGACAGCACTGGGTTTTATTTCCAGTTAGCTAATCAAGGTCGGAGATCATAATTCGGCCTTATTTCCACTTGAAAAATGGAAACAACCCGCCCAATTTTGAAATCCGGTTTTCTTGTGCTCAACGTTATTTCACGCCTCCCTCAAAACTCAGGAGCTGAGTCCAGATGTCGTACAAGAAGCGAGTGCAGATTGACAAATCAACGTACTTCAAGATGCAATGTTCGCCGGCAGAGTATAACCTCAGCAGTTAGAACTCACACATAAATAAATAAATAACTTTGCGGTTTCCCTGTCTTGGGTTTGAACTTCTTCTAAACATTTCACAACCACTTATACGTCAACTATAGATAGAATACTAATTCCCCTTCCTTGCCTATAGTTATAGAGACTGGTCGATAACAATTTAATATCGATCAGCGAACATCACAGCAGCATGCTGGAATTATTATAATATTCCATTTCAATAATTGTTTCAATTTCCAACACTCGCATCGTGAATCATTATGAGTGACGAAGCACGTTTCAGCTCGATTGGATTTATTGATAAGCATAGTAGCAGCTATTAGCTCACTAAGAACCCCCAAATTATGCAACAACGATAAGATAAATTCGCGTAGACTAAAGTGCTTTACACCGCGCGACCTTCGAATTTCGCAAGCTCATGCAAATGGAACTTTCGTTTCCTGCAAGTAGCCACGATACAAAGATATCCCACTTGAAATGTTCGGCGGTGGAGAGCGTGAATTTCTTCGTCGTGAGTTTGTAGACTGCGACCGACACTTCGTGGCTCAGTTTGACATGTCGCCAAAGTTAGATTAGGTGTAATACAGTAAAACCTGCGAAAGTTGCCTAGTTACGGCGCAAGAATTTTTGGCCACCATACCCAGGTGAACATATTATAAAGGTGCCTGGTTTTTTCTCCACAAAAGTAAGAGAAACACAGTAGTCTTTCACAAAACGGCAGACATAAAATCATCCACATAGTGTATGCGACCAGCAAACGATGTTTCTGGCCAACTTTCGGGGGTTATTTAGTGCGGAAGATGAAATAATATATCGAAAATTGCGGCCAAGTCCCAAGTTAGACAGGTGGCCGACATACAGAGTTCTTTGGAGGAATATTTGTTTGGAATATTCTTGGTGCTTCTATATACTGGCCTACTTCAGCAGGTGGCCGACTTACAAGGGTGGCCAAATTGACAGGTTTCACTGTTCCAAGGAGATTAACTACTCCCAATTTTGGAACCAATTGGTGCTTATTACAAAGTTGGAAAGCTGGCTAATGTTGAAGCTGTTTAGCTCGTTTAGATTATTGAAATAGTAGATCCCTAAATGTAAGTACCTAACCGGCGACTTGCCAGAGCGCTACATGAACAGAGGAGATGATTCGTGGTTTCTATCTCCGAAAGGGAAGCACGCCCGACGACCTCAGTACCCTTGGTCCAAGCTGTGACGAATACTAGTTTTGCAAAGTAATAAATATGTACCTTTCGAACCAGTGGCTAAATTTTTATGAAATTTGAAATATAGTACAAGTGATAAGCAATTGAAATTGAATTCTTTTCGTGATTCAAAAATGTGTCATTTTTTTTTTGTCGCTTAAACTTACTCCGTTACATTAACTATTTTTGAGCCATGAGAAGATATCGTGGCACATGTACCACGTTCATTAAGATCGGTCCAAGGATTCAAGAGTTACGGATTTATTTCCGCGCTCCCATACAAAGCGAAGCAGTGTGCGATGCACTGTCATGGCCTTTCTTTAACTTCATCTTGGAGATTGTGCAAGATCCACTCGCCAACATTTCTCATTTCTTTCATCTCTATTGGCAATATACAATGCCACCAACGACAAGACTAAAATGTTACGTTGCTTTAAACGCAACAGCTCCTGATTGAAACTTGTTGCACTCCTTTGAGGACTGGGGTATCCTTCATTTCATAGTAAAACCCTTCCATACACCAATTATTGAATCATCATCATCATCACCGTGAAGTACTCTCTTCGATTAAATCCATTATTTTTTTTATCAGCGACCAAAAACTATATTTTTGCGAGCAACAAATGGATCCAACCGAATTAGTTTTTTTTTTTGGTTGCAAATCAGATAGACGTAATCGTAATGATTAAATAACAATTACTTCCACCAATTGATTACTGAACACTATCTAACATCGGTCAATAAATTCACGCGAAAAGCAAGCGAACAAGACCAGAACAAGCACCGCCTTAGCGGACAGAAGTTCAATCTCCCCGTTACGATTGCCAGTCAATCGATAAAGACAGCGAAATGAAAGTCATTATCAGTATGACGCAATAACAATTGTAAGGTTAAGAATTTAATAAAAAGCCAGCGTCATTTAATTGCGGATTTTATAAAATGACACAGATCATGACCCAATTAACTGTAGTCACGAGCAAAACATGATAAGCGGCCGCTGCTGCCGTACGCGACTGATCCGCCAAGAAAATACAAAACAAACTCATCATCAGAAACAAGCGGCTTACCGATATAGGCATACTTCGACGCCGATAGTCCACCATCGGGGCCCTGTGCCCTTCTCAAACCGAATTCCAGGAGCTTCACTTGTTTACCGGCCACCATGCGATACCGGGCAGCGTTAGTTGCCATCAAACTGAAAAAAGGAAAAATCTTTTAAATTTCAAATCGATAAATGATGTGATGAATTTGTGCTCACCTTGCAAAGTTGACCAATGTCAAGAGCGTTGTCTCCAGCAGCTGGACTATAATGAGGGGACCCACCACTTTAATCAGAGGCACCCTGTGAGAAAGAAAATCATAGCCGTCAGAACATCCGAACGCACCTAACTGAACTTAAAGCTCTGCCTACCGTGGAAACGCCACTGAACCCTCATCAATGGCATACAGCGTCACATCCTTTGCCGTGAGATTTCCCAAATATTCAAAGAATTCATTTTCAATTCCCTCGGGTAGGGTTTGCTTCAAGTACTCGATGTCTATGCGAGGAGATGCGCAATTAAAACGGACTGTTTGATAAAATGCAACTTTTGTATACATACCACTTTCTGTGTAGCGAAAGTTATCCAAGAACTTGAGCACTTCCTCGAGGCCAGCGAAAATCGTGAACTCTCCATGAAACGGATTGTTGCGAAAGAACAGGTCGAACACACTCTGATCGCCTATCTTGCCAGACTTCCAGTAGGCATACGCCATTGTGATTTGATATAAATCTGTAAGAGAGACCATCAAAATAAAAATCAATGTCGCAAAGTCTATTTTAGGTGGTGGCGATGATTCATAAAATATTCGGGGCAGATGGCGCGGTTCTGCTGTGTTGCGGGACACCTTAAATTTCGCAATAAAAATTTATTGATATTCAGAACAGTCGGTTGTTTGGGAAAGTAATTTGTAAAGTAAGTCTCTTCTGTCAGCAAGAAGCGGGACGCACACTATCGATAGAATGTCTGTCATTCGCCGGTAAAGCTGCGAGGTCATCAAGGACTTTGTCCTTTTCGACTCCGCGGAAATAGTAAAAGTGACATCAGCACAGAGAGGATGAGGAGACCTGCTCTCATAGCATCGAACACCCGATTCGAAAACAATGTTTGCCTTCAGATAGAACTGTATGCACTATGGAACTGTGACTTTTTGTCCTCCACAAAATATCCTCAATCTTTTTGTAGATAAAGTAAGTAAGGCGGCATGGGAACGCGGTAAGGGAACACCTGGTGAGTGGCAAAATTGGGGTGAAGAGAGAAGGGGGAAGGACAAAAGAAACTGCTCCAATTACAGAGGCATATCCCTCCTAAGTCTCCCCGGGAAAGTCTACGCTAAGCTTCTGGAAGCGCGTTCTAGAGCTATGGTCGAGCGAAGGATGAACAGTGCGGGAGAAGTGCAACCGACCAGCTTTGCACTCTAAGAACGGTCATTGAGAATGCTTGGGAGTATGCCAAACCCATCTGCAGCTGTTTTGTAGATTTGGAAAAGGCATATGACCGAGTTCCTCGAGGTAAACTCTGGAGTGGGTCGCCGTGGCGGAGTGGGTAAGTGCGTCGACTCCTACGCAGAGGGTGCCAGGTTCGATACCCGAATTTACCACCTTTCATAATTCACGGCTTCACCTCTTTCGAGTCACTGACAAAGCTCAAAGAGTACTCCTGTCTAGAAAAAGCTTCTCAACTTCGCCGTTCGGAGTCGGCATTAAACTGTAGGTCCCTTCCACTCGTAAAAGCACAATAGCACGCACAACACAAGTGGTTG
The DNA here is from genome assembly GCA_964034865.1 of Eristalis intricaria. Classification (NCBI taxonomy): domain Eukaryota; kingdom Metazoa; phylum Arthropoda; class Insecta; order Diptera; family Syrphidae; genus Eristalis; species Eristalis intricaria. Next base: position 52,967,007 of record OZ035874.1, read on the forward strand.
CTGAGAAGCTAGGCCCAGGTCCACCTCGGACTGTCGCGCCACCCATTTTATATAAACTCTGGAGTGTTCTGCGGGAGCATGAGGGTCCTCTCTTGAGGGCCATTCATCTCAATACACAAACTGTAGCAGCTGCGTTCGGGTAAACGGTGCTAAATCAACACCTTTCACCGCGGGCGTTGAACTTCGCCAAGAGTGCATATTGTCACCTCTCCTTTACACTGTTTACATGGACTAGATGTTGGAGCGCAGCCGAGGGTGAGTCATCTATTTTTTGCGGTTGACTCTGTTAACCTCACATCTTCCCAGATCGTATGTTAAGCACATTGAAGCACCGATCTTGGCAGCAAAATTAACTAGGGAAAAAACAATAGAGTGGAATTCAATGCTTCAAAAACTCAATGCTGTCACTCAAGCGAACCCTTGACAATCAGCCACTATCCACGAATGGAGCTTGTGTCGATGAAACCGGAAAACTTTCCATCCTTGGTATGTGTAACAACACAACACTTAGTTGGAACGATCACGTACTTGAGGTCGCCAAAAATGCTGCGAAATGTTTAGGTTTCCTTGATCGATGTAAGAAATATTTCACCTCCTCTGTTTTGACTTTAATTTATAAGGCTTACATCTGTCCAAACTCGTGTACAAAGCTCATATCTGGTCTGGTGCTCTTAAGACCGCCCTGCACCTACTTGACAAACATGGGTGGCGCTACAGTCCGAGGTGAATCTGGACCTACCTCCTCACCAACCACTCGTCTTGTGCGTGCTATTGTTCTTTCACGAGTGGAAGGGACAGCATAAAGCCGACTCCGAACGGCTTTTTCAAGACAGGAATATTCTTTGAGAATTGTCAGTGACTCGAAAGAGGTGGAGCCGTAAATTATGAAAGGTGGGAAATTCAGGTATCGAACCTGGCACCCTCCGCGTAGGTGTCGACGCACTTTTTTTTTTTTTTCAATGTAAATTTTGTTTTTATTTTAATGAAAGAAACTTACTTGCCAGACAAAACTTAAAACTAGCTTAAATATCTTAAATAACTTGTATTTAATCCTATTTTACTGACCCTATGCGAGTACTCTAAGCTAATCTAATTTATAATTATTTGTGCCTTTCGGCTTAAACAACGTTTTTTTGTTCTTTAGAGACAGTATTTTATTAATTTTAATTACCAAGAAAACTTGAAAAAGCTTGGTTTAACCTAGCTAACCTATGAAAAAAAAATAACTTAAGACTAACTTAATAATACCTTAACCTAACTTAACCTAACATAACCTTAAAATTACCTTAAATATGTCCGTAAGAGACAGACGTGTGCACCTAGGCGCATATGTTATGTATATGCATAACATATACATGTATACGCCATGGTGCACCTTTTTTTTTGATTTTTTATAATTTTTGTCTTAAAATAACTTAATTCTATGTAAGTTGGCCACCATGGTCAACTGTATCGCCGTTTGGAAGCGCCAACGCCGGCGGAAACCGGTTCTGGTGCAACCACCAATAAAAGTGCCGTTCTTTGGCACACTCTCTCCTGTCCCGAGTAGAGATCGCTCTACTGAATCGGAGGAGATCCTCGTGGCAGCGAGCGACATCCTGCTCGTATTTGAGTCGCCTGTCCACTGTTCGGCGGACGACATGGAAAATCAGCGGGCATCCCTCCGTATCCTGTATTAGGCCAATTTGATCGAGATAGAGGAATGCTTCAGGTGGAATAAGGCCGTTGAGGTGCACTCTTTCCATAGCGTTTGGGTAGTAAGCCCCAAAGATCAGACTGTTCGAAGAAGTCATAGGTCGCGCAATGTGCCTTCTGATCAGCTAGTCGACGCACTAACCCACAACGCCACGGCGACCCACAGCCGATAAAACTTATAGGAGACAATAATATCGCCTCTCGTCTCTTCTTTGTCCGTGTTTTATCGTTATCTCGACACACGATGCTCCAGTGAGCTAACCAAGGGCATTCCTCCTCTCCATGAATTCACCCGCAATAGCCGTCTCGCCAGGAATACCCATCAGTATACCCTTAAATTCAGAGACTCGTTCTTCAGCCGTACTGCACGAATATGGAATGCTCTTCCCAGCCTAATATTTCCCAAAGACTACAACCCGCAGATATTTAAGACCAATGTGCATGCTCAAATTATAAAAAAAAGACGGAACTCCAGCGGGCACTTGATAGGCTTGTGGCCGTATGTGCTGATGCTCGTATGAGGGTTAACGCGGATAAATGAGAGATTATGTGCATCTCCAGAACGCCTGTTCAAATCACTTCACATGCTAGTGGAGTCCCATTGAATCAGGTGGAGAAGTTTAAGTATCTCGGTGATGGGACGAGTAATACTGAACTGTCCCGTAGGATTGGTCAAGCTGGGTCAGTTTGGGAGATCTGTAATCAGGAAGGCCGAGTTTGTGTGAAAGCCAAGTTAGCAGTTTTCAACTCAGTGTTTGTTCCAACTCTCACCTATAGTCATGAAATTTGGATAGAAGGAATAAAATCGGGAATACAAGCTGCTGAGATGAGATTTCTTCGTGCTGTTGTGGGAACTATTCACCGGAATAGGGTGAGAAACACGACAGTGCGCGGGGAACCAATCGTTGAGCAGCGGCTTCTTCGAACAAAGAGAGCTATGTCTCGTTGCTTGGGTTACGTAGCTCGAATGTCTCCGCCATCACGATTTTCTGAAGCGGGCTTTAAATGAGATTCCATCACTTAGGCGACCACTTGGCAGACCCAGCTTAGACCAAGTCCATAAGCTCGCCTCGTTACGCTTGGGCATAACCCCTGATGAGTTAGAGTTGATGGCGCAGGATCGAGTTGCCTGGAGATCTCTCGTGCGTGGTTTACCCCCGCGACCCCTTTAGTGGATGAGTTATGATGATGACCCAGCAATGGAGTGGATCATCTTTAGATTGGCCACTAGGTTACCAGCATGTATTCCTTAGGTTTTAGTTAGATCCCATCAGGATCTAAGGGGGTCTCAGCTGACAGCATACTATCGTAAACGACAGCCACCCCGCCTTAAGCACAAAGGTTAGGTTAGGTAGGAGGGCTGCTAGTGCATTCACCAGCACACTTAGATCATGTTGGTCCATTGTAATACTCACAGTAGTCTGCCACTGATTGACCACTCCAGTGTTAGTGCCGTTTAAGTTCATCCCAACGGCAAATAGTGACTGGACCAGATTTGAAAACCAGATAAAAACGTATTAACTCTGCTTCCACTGGGATTCGAACCGAGGACCCCGCTAACCAGGGGAAGGCACGAGCACACGGATTGAGCTGCGGTCCACTGCTTGGAGCTTCTTCGTTTAGCCGTTGTTGAGCACCATCTGCGACATCCAGTCCTCAAGCACAAAGGTTAAATGACTCAACTAATGTTGTTTTGTTCCACAGTCTGGTTGAACCTGAATTCGTGTATTTACCAAAACCCTGTTGTTTTTGTGCGAAGAAATGCTGTAATTATTTAAGATTTCACAGAGTTACTGGTTACTCTTGTGATGTGCCCACTAATCGTGTTTTATATTGCCAGCAATTTGCCCTTTTAAATATCGTATGTACCTCCTGTTCAGAGACGTCAATGCACAATTAGACGTACACACACACATGCACATGCAGCCAGATGTTTGAGAACTCCTCGGATTGCATGTGCCATGTGAAAATATTTATTACCAGAATAGAAATTAGTCATGCGTGTTCCGAGAGATACATATAACAAAATATGACTCAAACGAGTCTGCACAAAAACAAAACCACATGTAAATCACATAACGTCTGATTCACTGCTTCATGCAGGGAATAGAGAAAATAACAAAATGTACACCTAATTGTTTGAACGGAGCAAATTACAGATAAGAGGAGATAAGGCAGGTTTTTAATTGAATATTGCACATTTTTGAAGACAAGTTATTAACAGTGTCTTCAAACATTCAGGCGTACTGGACGGCAGATTTGCGCACTTGACTTAATCAAATATTCAGACTTGAAGACAGTTGCGTGCAAGCTTGCTTTCGGGTATTCAGATAGATGCGCATTTGTTTGATTATGCACGAAATTTAATTGAAATGAAAGCAGTGCATGAGGTCATAACATAACTAGATGGTAGTTTTTCCTTGCAGCAGGATTTGAACGTATTGCCAAGCTTTACGAAGCCTACTCAATGGGTGAAACATTGAGTTTCAGGTTGTACCGTGTTTCCCTCGAACGAAACCGCGGGATTTCATTAAATTTTGCCAAATCTCCTAGGATTTATATAATGTGAGACCATTATTGGTGTTTCGGAAACTCGGGTTTTAATTCAAATCTAGTTGAAACCCCTCAGAGTTTATCCATCCGCGAGAGGCTATCAAACCGAACAAGCTTCTATTTTGGTAGGTTAAGGAAGAGAAGGGAAGTGTGATGGTAGAGCATCACTTCCACTCGGAGGCCTTAGAGCCCATTGTGAATCCCTTCATCTGTTGAGTACACATTCTGAATAAAGCTATCCTGTGTCACGTGACGGCTTGAACCACCCTGTGGTCTTTACAAATCTTATAAGATCCGATGTATCCGCCTTCGCTAGGTTCGCAATCTCTGGGAAGAATCTGGCGACCTCTGCGGAAATCTAGGCGCCGGTTCTGGAGAGCTGGGCAGTGGCAAAGCAGCTGTTGGATCGTATCGGACTCTTCCTCGTCACCGCAGCTCCGGTAGAGATCGCTGAATTCCGCATTCCATTTTCGGAGCATTACTCCGATGGGGCAGTGTCCTCTGAACACTCCGTCGAGAACACAGATTGATTGAGTGGCGGTCCAATGCCAGGAGCTTCTTTGTTTCGAGGTTGTTGAGCTCTGGCCACGTTGATCTTGTCATGTGACAGTCATCAAAACGAGTTGTTTTCTTTAAGGATGGTGTCACTTATAGATCGGAGTAGTGCACTGATCGGTGGCTGCAGTGATGTGTTCGCTTCTCTGATGTCCATTTCAGACCCTTGTTTGGCCAATTGGTCCGCTCTCTTGTTCCCAACTAATTGAACTGTGGCCTGGGACCCAGCAGAGTTTGACCTTGTGCTTACTGATGGAGTTTACTGAGTCGTGGCAGTTCCAACCTGTGGCCTGGGACCCAGCAGAGTTTTACCTTGTGGTAACTGATGGAGTTTACTGAGTCGTGGCGGTTCCAACTATTGACCTGTGGCCTGGGACCCAGCAGAGTTTGACCTTGTGCTTACTGGTGGAGTTTCCTGAGTCGTGGCAGTTCCAACTATTGACCTGTGGCCTGGGACCCAGCAGAGTTTGACCTTGTGGTAACTGATGGAGTTTACTGAGTCGTGGCAGTTCCAACCTGTGGTCTGGGACCCAGCAGAGTTTTACCTTGTGGTAACTGATGGAGTTTACTGAGTCGTGGCAGTTCCAACCTGTGGTCTGGGACCCAGCAGAGTTTTACCTTGTGGTAACTGATGGAGTTTACTGAGTCGTGGCGGTTCCAACTATTGACCTGTGGCCTGGGACCCAGCAGAGTTTGACCTTGTGCTTACTGGTGGAGTTTACTGAGTCGTGGCAGTTCCAACTATTGACCTGTGGCCTGGGACCCAGCAGAGTTTGACCTTGTGGTAACTGATGGAGTTTACTGAGTCGTGGCGGTTCCAACTATTGACCTGTGGCCTGGGACCCAGCAGAGTTTGACCTTGTGGTAACTGATGGAGTTTACTGAGTCGTGGCAGTTCCAACCTGTGGTCTGGGACCCAGCAGAGTTTTACCTTGTGGTAACTGATGGAGTTTACTGAGTCGTGGCGGTTCCAACTATTGACCTGTGGCCTGGGACCCAGCAGAGTTTGACCTTGTGCTTACTGGTGGAGTTTACTGAGTCGTGGCAGTTCCAACTATTGACCTGTGGCCTGGGACCCAGCAGAGTTTGACCTTGTGGTAACTGATGGAGTTTACTGAGTCGTGGCGGTTCCAACTATTGACCTGTGGCCTGGGACCCAGCAGAGTTTGACCTTGTGGTAACTGATGGAGTTTACTGAGTCGTGGCAGTTCCAACCTGTGGTCTGGGACCCAGCAGAGTTTTACCTTGTGGTAACTGATGGAGTTTACTGAGTCGTGGCGGTTCCAACTATTGACCTGTGGCCTGGGACCCAGCAGAGTTTGACCTTGTGCTTACTGGTGGAGTTTACTGAGTCGTGGCAGTTCCAACTATTGACCTGTGGCCTGGGACCCAGCAGAGTTTGACCTTGTGGTAACTGATGGAGTTTACTGAGTCGTGGCGGTTCCAACTATTGACCTGTGGCCTGGGACCCAGCAGAGTTTGACCTTGTGGTTACTGATGGAGTTTACTGAGTCGTGGCAGTTCATAACAGCTCTTGATCTCGTCATACAGGATCCTGTTGATTTCAGTGCAGCCTGGCTGTCAACAAAGATGGTGATATCCGATGGTGGGATATCGGCTTCTTGTATGTTTTTTTTTATAATTTGAGCGTGCTCAAGGTATTGCTAATACCCTAATGTGTCCGGGGTCAAGACACAGCACGGGCCGAAAGTATAGACGGAGAAAGGCAGAGGGCCGCTTGCTCTATTGCCAGTATCTCTGCTTGGAAGTCACTGCACACAGATTTTGGTAATTTTAGCGTTAATTTTCTCTCTCACTCTCTTTTCGGGTGTCTCGACACACTTTCCTGACAACAAACAGTTGTTTTGCCGGCCACTTTAGAATTGACATTTGAAAACAGTCGAAGCTTGGTCTATTGAGATTTTTAGTAAAAATTCATCCAAACCTCGCGATTTCGGTTCGGTGAGAACATAGCATTAGAACCGCACGTGGCAGACTTCTTGACTAAATAGATAGATAGATATTTCTTATTAGTTTATACATAAACTCTTACAATTTGTATATGTCTCTTAAAAATATCGTAAGGCATGTTGAACAATTTGGTTTTTAAATCTTATAATGTTTGTTTCATTTTGAATATTCATACTCAGAGTATGTGCTCCTTTATACAATACATTATTTTGAGTTCTTTCTCGTCTATATGGGGGCAGGCGGAAATCAAAATGAACAGAATTTAATTTTGTGCATGTACAGTAATCCCCGGTTAGTTGCGTTTGCTAAAATTCATGTTTTTACACGCATTTAACCGAGAAACCGAGGAACATTTAACCAAGAACCCCGCTTAATTGCTTTGCAGACGCAATAAAGGAAACCACGCATTATTCCTTGTAAAACGTAATAAAAAACTAAGAACTGTTTTGCCATCTCCGAAGCCATGTTTGAAGAAACTGTAGCTCCAGGCGAGCTTATTTGGTTAATCCAAACTGTAATAGCTCCGTCCACTTGGGGACACTCTTGAATATTTTTATGGTCAGATTACAAGTCTTCGACTTTTCAAGAATGGTATCTTGATTCTGTATAATCCGACTCAGCGTCGACCTGCAGCGTCCATATCCTCTAATCCACTTCTGTTGTTTTCCGTAGCTTCAGCAATTATTGGCAATCTTTGCTTTAAAGAAAGTGAGGTTTTTTTGTTTGTTCATGGTTGCCTGTAGAATATCGAAATGGTCATCACGAAATGGATTCAAGCATAATTATTAATCTAATAAATGCAATGTATGACATATGTATATTCCTAATTAATCATCCAAACGTGTTATTATTCAGGTCAACCCGCAGTAATCGCAAAACTTGTAGCAACTCTTTTTTGGATTTGTTTAAGCTGAAAACACAAAAATTTATTTTTTATGAAAAACTTAACCTTATTGAATGCACTTAACCGGGTAGCGCTGTTAAGAGGGCACGCATGTAAAAGGGAAAAGTTATGCACATTTCTCATGGAATTTTTTATTTGCTTAGTTTTTCGATAAGTTAAACGGGGAACACACTGAAGTGAGCGCCATGTATCCGGGGATTACTGTATTGTGGCTTTATTAGTGTGGTCGGCGTGGCGTTGTGCATCGACTCCTACGCAACTTAACCCCGCGGCCTGAGTTCGATTCCCAGCCGGTAAGAGACAAACAAATTTTTTCCATGGTCCCACCTGTTTCGAGTCAATGAGTAATAACTGTCTTAAAAAAGGTTCTCAAACTTGGCCGCTCGGAGTGTACGTCCCTACCACTCGTGAGAAAAAAATAGCACGCACAACGCAAGTGGTTGCTGAGAAGTTAGGCCTTGGCCCTCTACGGACTGTAGCGCCACCCATATTATTATGACCTTATAAGTAAGAACAAACATTCCCATTAATTATGAATTACAACGTGGTTCATGTGGCTGCCTCGGCTGGCTTTGTAGTAGCACATTCTGTCACTACAATTTTCCAAAACTTTGTTGATGGTTTCGGGCTGTGGTTCACGGATTGCTTAGATAATAATTTCCGAATTGTCGGACCCATGTGATCCTTCACGGTTTCCCATATAAAAAGGGGACAAATCGCAGCTCCGAGGGGGCCAATTGACATCGCCAAGACGGCTGATAACACGATTTGGGAATTTGCTTGGTCAAAAGATCGATTGTGGCATAGTGCGCCATCCTACACAGACCAGGTGTCGTGCAAGTCCATATCTTCGTGACGCCCACCGGTCACCGAAACCCAGTCTCATTTTCAAAGAAAAATGGCCCAATGATTCTCTCGGCGACAGCAGCCCCATTCCCATCTGTGCCGCCGTACGACGACGGGGACCACGAGTGTTGTCCGCAAGCGACCAGTATCACGAACTTTTGCAAGAACTTGCGTACAGCAGCCACTGTGTGTGCTCCATTTCAGCCAAAACTGCTTTTCAAAAAACGGACTGTTTGGGCTACACAACACTCACTTCGTTTAGGCTTGAACAACGTTGGTTTTCAACATTTTCCAAAATTGTTCAAGCCTAAAGTGACTAATTTCGTTGCGTGGAGGCATGATACTGACTTTCTGTCAAGATTTCGAGCGGGAAACAGCTGTCAGTGTCAAAATAACCCATGATTTAAGAAACTACTAGATGGGCTACCCTGAACATCCAGTATGCCAGTTTTACAAGAGTAAATCTTGCAATGAAGCTGGAAACATAGTGAGGTTAAGTCAGTGTGGAAGCCAAAATTGAACCAACCTTCCCTCCAGGCTAAGTAATAAAGTGTTTACGCGAGTGGATGTCGATGTTTTTTTTTTAATTTAATTTAATTCATGAATGTAAACACAGTACGAATGTTGATTTATATCTTATCTTTTATTTATCTCCCCGTCAGATAGAGTTTACCCCTAAATGTAACCATTCATCCGCGTAGAGCGTGAGCCACAGGAAATTGATTTATTTTCCATTTCATTATTCGGCAGTTGTCGGGAGGAAAATGACGCTTCATCAAATAACACACAAAAACGTAGAAGAGCGTGCGAAGCGAATATCTCAGCTTCCCAATGATGTCAGCTCGCCCTAGCACCCGAACGAGGTGAACGTTTAATGCGCATTCTGACCACCAATAGAACTGATTAAATCTCTGCCTCACATTGTATTTGAACCGCGGCCGTGACTCTTTAACCCATATTATTTTCGTCTCGAAGATGCTGTGACGCCCGTGGTATAGTGCGTGACTACCCACACGCTCGTCGTCGCTGGTTGTCCAGGTTCGGTTCCAGATACAAACAACTTTCAAATTTACGACTGACAATGCTCAGAGAGTGCCACGCGGAGTTGGCATAAAACTGAGGCCCCCTGAGAGAACATTAACGCGCACGATCCGGGTGGTTGCTGTAGAAGGCTAACGTCGACCTCTGACTGCAGCATCATCCGCAAGGCAAATCAACAACGAAACTTTGCGATGTCTAATTGAATATTTCGCAACATCGACACAGTCACCCCGCTCAATCAAAAGTGACGTCCAATCTTCAGGCCGACCACTCCAGATAACAGAGCCAATCAATAACAATAAACTCGCAATTCGTATGCCGTCCAAACTACGTAAACACCCAAGGAACTCCAAGATACGATTGATTCCGAGTCGGCTTCGCCCTGAACGTGGAGCCAAGCGATAAGGTGTTTCGCCGCTTGACAAGTTCTCACACGATTTCACATGCAACCCTTGGTTTTCCGATAGCATCTCAACCTACAGCTGATACACTCCATGCCTACACCTGTTCGATAAGCGTCGTTTAGCTCGGTTACTTGCCTTTAGTCACCGTGGCTCTTATCAGATCACGCTGACACGGGGCCTACAGGAAGTGTGTCGATAACCTTGACCAATGGGACTCTGTGGAATTTTTTGTGCGTATTTATAAACTAATCATTGCGATTTTTTCGATTGCACTTATTATTTGTGTGATTCCTTTGGGAACTTTGAACATTTGTTTCTGCAAAGAGTTGATAAGAGAGCAGCGCCGGGGTTAGTCGCTTTCGAATGGGGACTGCGATAAGAGATGAGAAGACGGTTTCTGAACTCTGAGGGTGTTATGTGAAGACCGACGAATTTCAATTCGTCTAAAGAATATTAGGTTTTATGGGAGGCTAGGCTATTGCTCTAATTTGACAACATTATGCTGCAATTATTTGATTTTTTTTAACAGAGATTTTAACAGATTATGAACTCTTATATGAAACGTAATATACAAACTACCCTTGTGAGTGGTTCATGCCTTCCATATTCCGTATTATGAAACGCTTCAAATAATAACTGTTCTTACGTCCAGCATCCAGACTCTCTGAGCCTGACTCTATGCTGCGTACTGTTAAGAGTCCAAATGGACAGAAGTGTTACCAACTGTGCTTCTGGCATTATGGGAAGCTTACAGCGACGGCATCAATGCTTCAGTTGAGGAGATGGAGGGACCTTGAGAGTTTCAAGAGCACCTGTGAATATAATTCTCGCATATTTTTGCTGGTACTCCACAGGCCAATGGACTTTATCAAACCAATTTCAACATCGAACCACGCGACGCGTCTACCGATGCCATGAAATAACGCCGAATTGCAAGATTCGAAATGGAAATTGGGAAATTCGGCGTTATTTCGGTTTCATAAAGTGAAATGACGTAGAATTTTGAAATTGGGCTTTATTTCGATCGGCGTTATTTCACAGCACCACGTGCAACCTCTGTGACAAGACCTTTATAACCGGCTTATTTCAACTAAAATGTTTCCATAGACCGTCTCAAACGAGCTAATTTAATTTAAAATCAGACGACACATAATTTAAAGCAGCAACGAAGCTGTTGTTCGATTGCTGAAGTTCACTTAAGTCCCATTACGTTCATCACGGTTGGGCCTTTATACAGATATTCTTGCCCTTCATAGAGATCTTTGCCTGATCGTAGAGTTGGTGACGATTCCTTATTTGTGCCAGATTTCCACAAGCGGATTTGAAGATGAAATCCATCATTAGATGCCTTACATGATTGCTGCACGGTGTAAAGGTACTGACAGAACTTAGCTTGAACAAATTTTAACCTTTTATCTCCAACAGACAAACATAATGATGTTTTTGACTGATCGCAGAGTAAGATTTCCATGACAATGACTTTCTAGTCTGCCTAAGCTCGAATGATAAAGATAATAATGACGATTTACGATTCACCTCTATTGTGGCTGTAAACAAATGTTCTAAGGTACTAAGGCAACAAGATGAGTGGAGTGCCAGTAAAATAACAATAATGAATGCCGTAAGAGTTAAGTCAACACAATGAGTTTAACGGCTAGCCGGGAAAGGAAAAGTTGTCCGCTTTTAGTTGTGAGCACATCCATTATGACGATCCATGAGATATTGTGTGAAAATCTCTGTAAATTGCAAGATCTGCATGGGAAAACTGAGATACGATTTGAAAACTTAAGTAAATCCATCCTGTGTAACTAAGGGACCAGACACGAGTTGAATTTTAAAGTAAAGACTTGTTGGTTGAGCCCCAGGTCCACCCCGAACTTTCGAATTAAGAAAGAACAAGCAAGGAGTGTGTTGCCAATTCAAATAGACGGAATTAGAGTCTATACTGAGGAAGGTCAATTCAAAAAAAATGTTGCAATATTTTTTGCATTGTTATCTGTACTTGGGTGGTCGCCGCTCCGTGGAGCAGTGAGTTTGTATGCCGACTCCTCCGCAGTTGAACCGAAGGCATTTAGGTTCGATTGCTGGTAAGACACACAATTTTCACTGTCCCACGTGGTTTGAGTAATTGAGTACAGTCAACCAGTATAACCGTAATACACCAGTAAACCGTAATACTGTTTGGAGTCGGATTGAAACTGTAAACGGCATGTTGGCCATCTCGTTAAGAGAGATAGACGGCACTTAAGGAACGTCTTGGAGTTAAATGTGACTGAACTCAGGGATTTTATCGTTTACTGGCTGTCCGAACAGATATCAATTTCTGTGCCTAATATCACATTGCTTTTTAACCAATGTATCGCTATAGTCAATCGGAATGAGTTGAAATTTCAGGTCTAGACTCCCAAACCCACTCCTTCGTCCAGCATGTCGTGCTTAGACGTCCAGTAAGATCTGAAGGGGATGCTTCTCGAGCTGTTTATTCCTTCCTTAGCTATATATACATTGCTTAATTCTTACAGACTTGAAGTAATAAACTGAATTTGAACATCTTGAGTGTCTTAGGACAGTTTGCCAAGGTTTGACAAGATAAGAAGGACTTATCGGCACGAATAGAAAAGTTGATCATAAAGTCCTCGTTCCGAACCGCCGCGTAACATTTTGCGTAGACTGTACGCACCAACGCGCAGGCGGCAGAGATCGTCACCAAAACGGTACCTATTTTCGTGCATGCAGATAGCGGCAGTTCGTCGAACAAAGGAAAAGGGCGAGACCACGGAGAAAGGGCAACGGGATACGCAGACGAGTAGTCGTATCACGTCACTTCTTAGCAGAGCATCGAGCAGAACAGACCACATGTGCAAGAATAAAATGTAATAAAAAAATAACCTTTGAGTAGTTCTAATCCATGTACTTTCTGTGCATTTCTGTTGTTTCTTTTAGTTCAACGAGTTATCGTCGTCTAAGTATAACTTAAACTAAGTGGATCAAAAGACTTAAGTTGCAATTTTATACTGGCAGTAGCATGAAATCTTGCAGACATTTCTGAATAAAAAGGGAATAGTGAATTTGAAAATAGTAGTACGGAGTACGAATTATTTGAAGATAATGTGGAAGTGATATATAGATGTCTCTACAAAATAAAGACATAACCATGATTGTACGGGTGGCGCGGGTACGGTTTTCCTTATTAATTTCCTACTGCAAATTTTTAATAAACATACATTCTCAAGAATTTATTGGATTGCACTCATCAATCAACTATTGTCACATCGATGTTTTATGTGATAAGAATTATTTACAAAGGATAACATTTCGGAGGAATGCACACTTCCAGTGAATCAAGGATCATTTTGACATAAACATACAAAATTACGAAAGACAGCCATGGAAAATGCCAAGAAATATTTCCTTCGAATAGCGTAGCGATTGGCGCCATCATCTGGAACCTACAATAAAATTCTCATTCACACAATCATTTACTACCAAAAGTAACGAATTTGACATTTGAAATGAAAGTGAAGTTGGTTGCATTTAAAGAAAATCGTTTCTTAGCTAAGCCAGACTTAGGTAAAGAATAGGTAAAGTTGAACTTAAGGTTTACGTGTAACTTGGCTATGAAGTAGATTAAAGGGAAGTGTCAACAGACGGCCCTTAGAATTACAAAATTCAAATTCCAACAAGTCGAAGAATGAAAATTAACCTTTAAATAATAGCTGGAAATCTTTCGCTCCAACACTGCCATTTAGACAAAAATAGTGATACCCTTTGACGCGAAGAGTAATGGGGAATTCTTTTTTTTTCTGTTTGATAAATTTTTGTATACAGTGGACTCCGACTAAGTCGAACAGTCACGAAATACTATAAATTGTTCGAGTTCGAGGGAGTTTGACTTACAGATTTTCTTGTATGGAAATTTGAGGGAAATATATGTAAAATATGGCACAAAAGTTAAAGTCAGAGAGAGTTTCGACTTAGGGAGATTCCACTGTATACATGTTCAGTTGAAAGAGATATTAGGTGGTGTGAATAAAGCCTAAGAAAACACTCCGAGTCGAGTATTTTCGTTAAAGGAAATACTCAATTTGGTGTGAATAAAAAATGTCCTCAAATGGGTAACCTCTCTTCAGATGACGTCTGTAAACTAAAGTTCTAGGCGTTTAAGGGTGAGTGCAAAATTATATGCAATAATGTTTTCAAGCATACGAACGCGAAAAACAAAGAGTTATAACTCATGTCCTTTCGGGGACACAGGGGATAATTTCAAGAACGTGTATAGATTCGAGTTTGATAACATGGAATGGTTAAGTACTCATTTCCTTTCCGATATTACTGAAGAAACCAGTGGAGGTGCCACACCGGTTTTTGGGCATTTAATGAAATGGAAAGATTGCCCGTCTTTTTCTTATCGCCTTTTGATTTGACGCGGACCCTTCATGCTGTCAATTTTTTTTCTTTATTTGCGAGATGTTCAAATTAAAGCCATGGTTTTTTTTTTTCATTTCTTCTTCCATAGCTTTCAACGCAGATTGCCTTTTATTTTTCATGTCTAGAGTTTGGCTTTTTTTTCCAGCAAATTGCAAACAATTGATGAAATCGCTCTCGTCCATTACAGATTTCCTTATCTTTTTAGGATTAAGGTTTAATTCGTCAAAGTATTCCTTTTCCGGCGCAGTATTTTCCATTTTTTTAAAATTGTTTTCACTTTTTCCTCTCTTGAAATGCACACTCAACTTCTACAAGCGATATCTAAACGCATTCCATCTGTATTCACACCAAAACGAGGTAAGACTCAGCTGTCAAAATACGTGAGTGGAGAGGATTCGTCGAACTTAACGAAATACATTTTTCTTCACACCAGATGGAGCATTTGCTCCAAAATGCTAAGGAAATGCTCACACTTAGTTTTTATTCACACTATCCATTATTTTATTGCATGATACTCAGAAGTTTTTAATCGTTCGTGACCCTTGGTCTGTCAATTGTCGTGACAGTTTTTGTTTACCACATAAACTCACTGAAATAAATTCTTTGCCATATCCCCACGTCATGAAACATAATGACACTATCACCATTTGAAGACTTCTGTTCAATTCAGACTAATCGAACTGAAAATCGCTCCCATCGTTAGCTATGAGCCGTTGGCAGTTGAGAGCCTTGAGCCGGTCGGAACCTTGACGGAAAATACTCTCCTTCCGTTTGGATAGTTTCGAGTACAGCCAAAACGAACACAAAGACTAATTTAAGAGCCACCTCTCCACGTTCAGAGTTTGTTCAATTCTTTGGTGGTTTCAAGGCGTGGCTGAATTTTATACTTTTAACTACGAATATGGAAGCATGTGTGCCAATGGCATGTTTTATGGGAAAGAAACTCCGTTTTTGACACACGCAAAAGGGTTTATGACTGCCTTTTAAATGCTTCAAGTACACAGCACAAACAAAACGTAATCAGGGAGGGAGGGAAGGGCAGGTTGTCCCAGGTTTCAAATGCTTCTTTGGCAGCAAAAGGGTGGAAACAATTGAAGGGCATTCCACATTCGTGCGGTTGGTTGCTAAATTTAGATGCTCATGAGAGAGTAAATTCTGACTAAACAAAAATGCCGACCATGAGATACACTCTAACAAAAATTTGTGCAATCAAGTGATGTCTTTTTCATTTTGGTGTGGTTGGGAAGAACCTCTGTGAGAGGACATACTGAAGTACATATGAAATAAATGCATGCGGTGAAGAGAGAACAACGTCTTAAATAAGAGTGCGCATTTTAGTTCAGTCCGGCGAGTTCAGTTCATTGAACTAGAGTAGATAGAGATAGAAGATAAGGGCCTTCTACGAAAAAGCCAAAAGCCTTACCGCTGACTTTAGGAAACAAACACAGTGAGGGTCACCAGGTTACTGATCAGCAGGGAATAGTGGATGTGTTTAAGCAGCACTTCCAACAGTTGCTTAGCGCGCCTGACCAGGAGAGAGTGCTGGGGAATCAAGAAATCCCAACTCCAGTCGATGAAGTAGTCCTCTCACTTGGCTTTCAAGCTGAAGAACAACAAAGCCACAGGCTCAGATGCCTCAGAGCTCTTCAAGGTCGGTGGCGATGTTCTGGTAGGGTGCATGAACCAGATCATTTGTAGCATTTGAGTGGATGAAAGCATGCCCGACGACTGGAACACCAGCTCCATATGCCCCATCCACCAAGAAGGCGATCTTCCCTCTTGCAACAACTACAGAGGTATATACCTGCTCGACTTAGCCTACAGGATCCTATCCAGCGTACTGTGTGAACACCAATTGGCACGTACCAGTGCGACTTCGACTATAGACAAAATTTTCACAATAAGGCGAATCCTAGATAAGACTGACGAATTTCAGATCGATACACACCACCTGTTCTTCGATTTTAAAGCCGCATACGACAGCATTCATCGCAAGGAACTATTTGATGTGATGGCCTACTTTGGGATCCCGGGAAAACTGATCCGGTTGTGTCGTACCACGCTAACAAATACGTGATGCAGCGTGCAGTTTGGCTCGAGGACCTCTGAGCTATTTGCAAACTGCACCGGATTTCGGCAAGGAGATGGAGAAGATAGTGCGGCGGGCAGCTATACACACGGAAGGCTATCTGCAAGTCAGTCCAACTGTTGGGACATGCAAACGTGCAGTAGTGGAAGCTTTCACGACGATTGAAGCACAGGCGAAGCGAGCTGGTCTTAAGGTCAATGAGGATAAGACGAAAGATAAGTTGTTGAGCAAGAAACGATCTGCCGAACACCACCTAGGGCAACTCGACCAGTTACAATTTTGAGGTAGAGGGGGGTCCACCTCAGGGCAAACGTGAACTCCACGAATTCATTTCATTTCATTTTCATTTATTTATTTCTATGCTTATACGTTTCTGCAAAGCCTTGAAGGCTTATCTGCAGAAGGTCATGATGAATGAAATCACAATGGAGATCCGACGTAGAATCACCCTTGGCAACCGATGCTACTTCGGTTTGTCGAAGCAGCTGGGTTCGAAACTCCTTACTCGAAGGACTAAGATCATGCTCTACGAAACTCTTATTTTGCAAGTCCTGCTGTATGAAGCCAAAAGCTGGACTCTAAGCTATACCGCGGCGCTGATTTCTCGTGCCTTTGAAAGATAGATTCCACGTCGGATGTATGGTCCCGTCTGCGAGGCAGGCGAATGGAGGCGAAGACACAACCGCGAACTCTACGAGCTGTACCGGGATGTGGATGTAGTCCGGCAGTCAAAAATCCGTCGGCCACATCGAGCGCATGGACAACGATGCTCCAGCTAAGAGGGTCTTCAAATCCGAGCCTCCTGGTTCGAGAGGAGGGAAAGACCGAACCTCAGGTATAAAGACCAAGTCGTCGCGGACGCAGGACAGCTTGGTCTTGATGACTGGAAGCAGCGTGCCCAGGACCGTCAACAATGGAAAGCAGCTATCGCTCAGGCTCAAACCCTCTATGGGTCGTATATCTGATAAGTAAGTAAGATAATGAACTATTTCATTTTTCTAGGTCATTTCGTTCAATGTAGGTCACTGTTCAGGAAATTTGTATGTTATTATATGGTAAGTGCGGCAAATATGACCCACGTGGGTAATATGGCCCACACATATATTTCCTAAAAGCGGAAACGCACAGAGTTAAGCTTAATTTCACAACAAAGTTATTAGAGTCGGTTCTGCTCGAACCTATCGTCGTTGGCCTGGTGCGAGAAATGTGCAACAATCGAGTATAATTTTGCTTTTTCTGTTTTCGTTGTATTTTCTTGGAATGTTTTAATAAGTGTTTTCACAGTGAATGTTCGCTGATTTCATGACATCTTTTTAAGGTTAAGTACTCAAGGTATGCTGTCATCAAGAAAGGACACACAACATCGACGTCTTGGACAGAGCGTCACAATGGGCAGCTATAACTTCGAGGTAGTCTAGGACTTCGTCTACCTCGGCTCCGCAGTAAATAGTACAAACAACATCAGTACCGAGATCAAACGCAGAGTAACTCTTGCCAACCGCTGTTTCTATGGGCTCAAGAGGCAATTGAGTAGTAGAGCCATCTCTCGAAGGACCAAGCTAACATTTTATAACACCTTGATCATCCCAGTCCTGCTGTACGGCGTGGAGGCATGGACAATCTCAAAAGCGGATGAGGAAGTCCTTGGTCTCTCCAAGAAAAAGCTCTGCGTGCGATCTTGGGTTCTGTTTGCGTTGACGGTTTCTGGAGAAGAAGATTCAACCACGAATTGTACGGGCTGTACAGCGACATGGGTCTAATCAGGCGTCTTCGGATCCAACGCCTAAGATGGCTAGGCCATGTAGAGCGTATGGACAACTGAGCTCCGGCCCGGAGAGTCTTCGACTCCGAACCCGTGGGACAACGCAACAGAGGACGCCCGCGTTTAAGGTGGCGCACCCAGGTTGAGAAGGACCTCAACCGACTTGGCGAGCGACACTGGAGACAGCTAGCCAGAGACCGTGCTAGTTGGAGAGGCTTGTTGGTTGAGGCCCAGGTCCACCCCGGACTGTAGCGCCAAAATAAACAAGAAGTACTCAATGTGTTCTTATTTTTAGTCACATTGAAGTTTAAAAAAAACACGTGTATGAAGCGTGATTAAATTGAAGATTAGTAAAATAAGCAACATTGTGTGTAAAATGGCCTACGCCATGTGCCTGTCATATACTATATGGCAGATGCATCTATTGGGCCAATGTGTTGTATGCTTAATGTGCCTACAAGTAGACTGTGCAGGCAACAAGCAAAAATGATTGAGACTTTTGGTGCAGTTAAACCCAAAAATCATTACCAGGCCATATTTAGCACCAGGTAGGCCATAGGCTTTGAAAAACACAATATGAGGCTACTTTAGTTTTGTTATATTTTTTAAAAATGTTCACGACACTTAAGTGTGAAGGTAAACTGATTTTAATGATGATAAAAAAATTAACTAAAAGAATTCAACATAAATTTATGTTTTTATTTCGAAAAATGTTAAGGGTGGGCCATATTTGCCGAACTTAATAATAATAATATGGGTGGCGCTACATCCCGTAAAGGGCCAGGGCCTAGCTTCTCAGCAACCACTCCTGTTGTGCTCGCTATTAGTTTTTCACGAGTGGAAAGGACCGACAGTTTAATTCCGACTCCAAACGGCGAAGTTGAGAAGCTTTTTCTAGACAGGAGTACTCTTTGAGCATTGTCAGTGACTCGAAAGAGGTGGAGCCGTGAAATATGGAAGGTGGTGAATTCGGGTATCGAACCTGGCACCCTCTGCGTAGGAGTCGACGCACTAACCCACTAAGCCACGGCGACCCATTTGTCGAACTTACTCTACATGAATTGAGTGAGATGCAAAAAAATCTCCTCAAAAGTTCACCCATTCACGGCCGAAAACCAAGAACCATATAACGCATACGCACACACATTGGTGAACATTCATTTCAAACTTCCTTTCACATGCATGATGCTCGATTTGCTTGTGCTGCGGTAATTAAACAAGAACACAATGCCTATCACACACAACTCAAAGCACACAATTTAGTTAATTTTAGTTCGATATTGTTCAGTTATTTTTACTGAATCACATGTATGCAGAGTGAGAGTTTGTTGAACTACTGAACTAAATGAACTAAAATATAATGACATTGTGAACTAGTTCATTTGTCCGAGCTCCTTTTTGAACTAGTTCCTCTATGACTACTCATTAACCTAGGAAAGGATCGATTATGATTTGAATGATAGATCTTGAGGAATGTCATTTGAAGAACTCGATATAATTGCAAGCACGAAAACAGCAAAATGCAATTTTTCGAATATCAAACTGATTTCCATAAAGTGTTTCGCGCTACAAGAGAAAAATGTATTTCTTTGAATTCTATGACATTCTTTGATTAAAATAGACAAGAAAAATAAAAAAGCACGATGAACATGAAAATAGCAGAGCCATCTTAAAATGTGTTCTTACGAAAAACAAAAACATAAATAAATGCAAAAAAGAGTTTATAATAATAACCTGGACTTGGACTCCGAACGTTGAAGTTGAGAAGCTTTTCCTAGACAGGAATACTCCTCTTTGAGAATTGTCAGTGACTTGAAAGAGGTGGAGCCGTGAATTATCGAAGATGGTAAATTCGGGTATCGAACCTGGCACCCTCTGCGTAGGAGTCGACTCGCTTACCGACTACGTCACAGCGACCCACAAAAAAACAGTTTAGTTCTGTTAATATTTTGTGGAATATACCGCCTTTGTTAATAGCTGTGTTTTTTGCAAGCGTTTATACCCTTAATTTTGAAGTGCACAAAAAAACGATCATCGGCGCTTAATGATTCATCATAAAATCTTGGCAGCACCGACGACATTTATGACATTTGCTAAGCAGTCAGGGGTGTAGTCGTGGAAGGTGAAGGCGTGACCATCACTTTAAAAGCAAAAACACTTAATAATTATAAATTAAAAACAATTTGCATCAAATGAAAAGAATCGATTACGAGACCTAAACGGAATGTATAGCCGAGACACTCTGGGTATACCAAAAATTGCAAAAAATTGAAAAATGATCTAATACATCAACCAAACCTACAAATGAAGCCCACATACAGCAACCTAAACAATGAATGAATAAATTCAGGAATGAACACACAGAAAATAATGTTTGGAAGCATTGTTTTATATCCGCGCTTATTTCTTAAGCGGCGATAGATATGATGAGTAACTTAAGCGGATATACGACTTATTATTAGTGTATTTTACATGCGCATATGCGTTTGCAAAAAAAACCAGCTAATGACTGCTTGACAACGCCGACGTATAAAGTCAACCAATCGCTTGCACACATTGGCCGGTATAGTAATCCGAGCTGATTGGATTGTCTCCCAAAGTACTGTCTTATTTGTTGGCTGGGCGTTATGAATAGCAATTTTAATGAATTAGAGATTTTGTCAGATGACAGACACCCCTTTTGCGAGTGTCAAATATCAATCAATTGACGATTGATAAATTTGTCAATCAGAAACGATTTCCATATTTTGTAGTTTGGTTGATAAAATTGTTGACTATCGTGAATAAATTGACTGGTGTGACTGAGACATTCACTTGACAGTTACAAACAGTAGACAATAATAACAATATTTCTACGTTGTAAATATGTACAGTCGCCTCCAATTACATGCACTCCGCTTAAACGAAACTTTCGGTTATATGCAACAAGAAATTTATCACAATACAACAAAGTTGCCTATATCCGAACATCGTTTATATGAAACCGCCGCTTAGTTGCAACAAAATTTCTGAATTTTTTGTGTTGCAAACAAGCGGAGTCGACTGTATTTCGATCCATGAATAATGCCTTCCATAACACCTGGGTAAGATAATCTTTCCGTATCATTATTTTTGACCCTCTTCCGTGCTGAACAGATTTTGTGGTAAACTGGGTCTGGTATTCGGTGATGGAGGTATGTCTCACATACTGGCGTAAACCAAAAAAAATTTTGGACTCATCTGTTCAGGAAAGGTTTCGTCGTTTTTCCACATATAATTCTCCTTCAAATTTTGTCTTTGTTTCCTTTTGGCAGCAGTGGCTTCTTCCTGGGATTTCTTTCTGTTAAATTTGCTTCCAGGAGTCGTTTTCGTTCTCTTTACATACGACCCTCAACAAAAAAAAGTGCATTTATCCTATGATCATGACACATCCCTGTGCCTAAAAGGTAAAACATCCTAAGTCGGCTTATTTCTTAACTGTTTAGCGTTATTTTAAATATTTATTTATGTTCTTATTTAAAAAAAACATATAGTTGTTAAAATTATAAATTAGCTGCAAAGCCTGAACGATGAAGCCTTAGGCAGTATTTAAAATATATTCTCCCTACTTTAACTCGAATGGAATTGGTCGGTAATAGCGACATGACTGACATTTACATGCAGTTTGTATTTTTAGTGGGTCGTCGTGGCGTAGTGGGTAAGTGCGTCGACTCCTACGTAAAGGGTGTCAGGTTCGATACTCAAATTTACCACCTTTCATAATTCACGACTCCACCTCTTTCAATTAACTGAAAACGCTCAAAGTGTATTCGTGTCTAGAAAAAGCTTCTCAACTTCGCCGTTCGGAGTCGGTTTTAAACTGTAGGTCCTTTCAACTCTTGGTTGCTGAGAAGCTAGGCCCAGGTCCGCCTCGGACTGTCGCGCCGCTAATATTATTATTATTATCACTTAGGCTCGGACCCTGCATGGGTCGCCAGCTTGATAAGTAAGTAAGTAAAGGCAGTTTCAAAAGATGAAGACAAAAATCCCAAAGTTGAGTTGGTGTACAAAATGACCCTTAGTTCCTTACACCGGAATTTACACAGGAATAATTAATATTTAAACCTCGGTATCTCCCAAATTAAGCGATTAGTAAATTTTTGCGTCTTCAAAACACGTTTTCACGGAAGTCGTAAACATACCAGCTTTTTACAAAGCCACTGCCGTTTTCATATTCACACCTCTAGGTGTTTAACTTGACTGGTAAGAGAGCTTATAAGAGTCGTAACAGGCCACAAGGCCAATTTTACTAACGTAGAAACAAATATTCGCTGCCCACCAAGTACGGGGAAAACAAACTAAATCAAAAATTATTTTACTCCCATCCCCGTTCACGTGAAAACTTTCTGCCCCCATTCAGATACGAACAGAATGCGACGTCCAAAAGAAATCAGTGCATTATGTAAATATTATCTCAAGCAAGATAGTTGGAAAATATGGTAATCTAACCCAGCTCTCAAGATGTCACACCTTTAGGGCATTTTTATTGGTTATCGGAAACCGTTGACCTACGAGTCAAAAAAAAAAGTTATTTACCATCTTATCAAGAACATCCAACGCGCCCAAATGTGTCAATAACAAACACACACATTTACCGCGTGCCACTAATAGGCTTATGCCTGCGGCGTAGTAGAACGAATTTATTTTCAATAAAAGTCAAACAATTTGTTTGTTTTGAGATTTAATTTATACCACAAGTCATATACATCATCTTGACTTTTTGAACTCAGAGTAAATTCTTATGTTGACAACTTGTCAGAGACGAGATTTAAAACATGTGTACATAAATGAGATATGAAATTTAAGGAAAAGAAAAAAAAAAAACACTCCAACCGCTCCAGCGACTAATCAGCATTTAATTGATCAAGCGACGCACGACATTCCTTCGAATAATTAGAAATCGAATGTGAAACACAAAAGAATTCGAGAAGAGGCAATCTGTCAAGGACAGACGAGCAATCAGCTCGCAATGAAAGCGCGTCTACATTTCTCCCCTACAGCTCCTCGCCTCAGTGGCCGTGACAAGATCAGGATCTAGAACGCGTGGCCCACGCAAAACGCCTCACAAATCACCGTCATCATATCAGTGGAGAAATCCAAAAATACCTCTAACGCTCAGCCACACACAACAAATGACACATGCGAATGAAGTGTGGAATAATTCCAAAAAACATTATCGTCGTCATTGTGAAATGCGCACCCCGTTCTTGTTAGAACTTGCCCAACGAACTTTGGTGAGTACGCTTTCCTTTCGCTTTGATGACCTTTCATTCATTTAATGGCAAATCACTTGGCTGCGACGGCAAGTATCTCCACCACTATTCTCGGTGAGAGGGTAATGTACGGGGATGAAAACAAACAGAGAACAAAAAAAACAAGGAAGCGCATAGTAGTTTTTTTTCAGACTGAAACTTTGCCAAAAGCTCCCCAAACACGACCAATTTTATCAGCAACTGCACACGGGCAGCACAGAGCGAAAGGAAACCCGATTAAATCTCATTGCAAGCGACTACCACCGCACAAATGAGGTCAGCAAATATGTACTCTAACCTGAATGGATGGATGAATGGACGTTGCAAGTGCATTTTTTGTTTTTTTTTTTTTGCTTGCCAAAGACCCACCTGTTAGTAGAGGCTGCACAACTCCATTCTGGTTTAGCCTACTACGGTCAACCGCCATGGAGTCTTTCGGTGAGTAGTTCAGTAGCCGGTCACACATTTTTTCACAATGACAGCACCAGTTGGTGGTAGCTCACAGGCTCTTCTTATACACGGTACACGGGATTTTTCTGAAATTCACAACAATTGGCCTCGACCGAGTATCTGCGACGAACTAGTCTAGCGAACGCGAACGTGTAAAATCAAACGCGCGCGCAAAATTCCAACAGCCTATGCGATGAGCACGGTAGGACTGTGACTGTGGGCCGAGAATGTTTATAAGAAAATAAAAAAAAAACTAAACGCTTGTATCTCCGATGAGATGAGACTTTTATCTCGAAGCAAATTCGATTACACTGAGTAGCACCGTCAAAGTCACAACGCAGACCGTGAGTGAGAATGATCGGTTTTTGGAATTCAAAAGTGGACACCTTTACGTATTGCTTTTAATGTCTTCTAGCCCGACTGCCTGAGACTTGATTGAGAGTTTCGAAGCACTGCGTTGGTGTTTTATTGGTGTTTCACGAATTTCTGCGGCAATAGACGACGAGCTCGGTTACTTGGTACCAAGAACTCACTATTGATTACACACGTGAGCTGAAGGTTGCGTGAAGGTCGGGATTTTGGCAGTGGCACAAGGGGGAAGAGTGATTTGATGATTTGAAATGCCGTTTCATTTGATGAAATTCCCTGACAGTGACTTATTTGTTCACACGAATGATTATGATGACTGAATGCTCACTGCCGGACGTTGGGAGGTGAAATATCGTATTGCGGCGCGATGAATTTTTGTTTTTCCCTTTTTGTGGGATGATGAAAAAAAAAAACGAAAGTTGATTACAAATAAACCACCCACCAAAAGATTTTCACGCAAACTGACATTTGTGGTGACATTTTTCTGACATTCCGGTTGGAGAAGTGCTCTGATAAGAACAGTGAGGCCAACCTGACCGACGAAAATTGTGTACGAACAGCTGATTGGAGGGGAATGTACTAGATGTCGGCAATGTAGTGTTTTTAAAAAAGGAAATAAATATTTGGGCGCCATTTAATAGATTTAATCTCGTACATGAGAGCACTGGGCATTGTTGGGTACTAGAAAAATATGTTTTTTTTTACAAATCGAATGTTGAATAAAGCACTGAACACCAGTTGGAGCTCTAATTTTGAGTTAACACCTTAGCTCTAAATTTTAGTTTAGCTTGTTATCTCAAATTCTATAGACAAAGTTTGTTCATAAAAATCGCACGTAATCACTGGATAGAAAATCATGGTCAGAATAGAGGATGAGGGAAACTGGCAAGGGTATAGTATGGAAATGGGATCAATTTTAGACATCCTGGGCTCTAACAACGTTGTTCTTTAAAATATACAAAACATTGTGACTCACAGTGAAAAGGCCCTCAGTCAGAAATTATTTGTTTGTACAAATGCTTGTGCGAAGCCAAAAGCGGCCAAAATTGGTTTAGCAATGAATGAGGTCAAAATTTAAGAAGGCCACGGCGATCGCCTATCATGGCTAGGCCACGTAGAGCGGTGCAGGTTTTCCTAGAGAATTTCTACTTCGATGACCTAGTTCACCTTCTAGTTGGTAGATGATGTATTTTAGATGGTTGATTGGGGACCCACCAACTCAGTGGGGGCGTTACTGAAAGCTAGTTGCTTGGCCCTTTCCTTCGCAATCTCATTTTGCTCTATGGTGTTGTGGCTTGGAACCCAGAAGAGAGTGATTGTGCACGTTCTACTGGCCTGTTTGAGTTCTTCCTTGCACTGTTGCTCGAATTTAGAGGAAGTGATGCATAATGAGGAGATAGTCCTTGGCTGTCGCTGCAGATAGCTGCAACTTTAACATAAGGGCAGGTACTACTAAGAGGTTTACACGCTTCTCTAATTGCTAGCTCTTCAGCCTGGAAGATACTCGAGTGATCTGGGAGGCGGGAAGAATTAGATAAGTTGAGATCCGTCGAAAAGACCGCTGAACCAAAAGCATTCCCCTCTGGATGGAATACGGCCTTGTGCCGACTTATCGAAGTCTAAAGTGGGGGTAACCTTGTCCGTGGGAGCTGGGGTTAGGTGCATGCATGAGTTACAGATGGCGCTTCACGTGACTACAGAATTGATGCAAATGTCCGGTAGGAGAAGGTGTAGGAGCACGTTTAGTGCTTCGGTGGAGCATGATATCATCGCCCCGGTAGTTCAGACTCCTGCCGATCTCTGATTTTTGTTGTTTCCACGCGTGTGTTACATTGTTTTAATTGGTCGATCGAATTGAGCACTCAATCAGCCTAATTTGCAGTAACATGGCAGCCGCTGTAACAGATTGCCTAATAAATTGCAGTGCTTCTTACATGCTCATGAGGGTCAAAGAAGCATCCGCCTTCGTTTTTTTTTTCTCGTATAAATTATGTTAATACATATCCACACTTTTGCAACAACTACAGGAGTATATATATGCTCCACCTCGCCTAAAAGATCGTGCCCAGCGAACTTTGTGAATGTAAAAAGCTGTCTTATAAATCCTGGAGAAGACTAGCGAGTCGCAAATCGATAAATACAATCTTTTCATCGGTTTCGAAGCCGCATACGACATCATTCATTGCAAGTAGATATTCGATGCGATGGTCTAACTCGGAATACCTGGAACACTGATCCACTTGATTCGCACCACTCTAACACACACGCGTTGCACCGTGCAATTCGGTTTAAGGAACTGCAAGCTGTTTGAAATTTGCTCCAAATTTCGGCAAGAAGATGGGTTATCGCTGACTTCTTCAATCCGCCACACACAACCTGGAACAAAACATTGGGATCGCCAGCAAAAAATTTCAGTGAGGGAGTATGTTTATCTCGAGGCAAATGTAAACTCCACGAATGACACTTAGTGGAGATCCGATGTAGAATCGGCTTTGGCAACCGGTGGTTCTTCGGTTTATCGAAACAACTGGGCTTAAAACTCCTTACTTGAAGGACCAAGATCATGCAAAACTACAAACTCTTATTTTGCCAGTCCTGCTATATGGAGCCGAAAGCTGGACGATAAGCAAAACAGCAGAGCTGATTCTTGGTGCCTTCGAAAGAAAAATTCTACGTCGGATATATGGTTCCGTCTGCGAGGAAGGCGAATGGAGGAGAAGACACAACCACGAACTCAGGTTGTGGATGTAGTCCGGAAGGAGCTAAAGGATCTGCAAATCCGAGCCTCCTGGTTCGAAAAGGAGTGGAAGACCGAACCTCCTGACCAAGCTAGGTCTTGATGACTGGAAGCACCCTGCCCAGGACTGTCAAAGATAGTCATATTGCTCAGGGCTCTCATCGCGTCCTTTCGATTCTCTTCGATGATATCGTCGATGATTTACTTCACGTAAGACACTCACTATCGTCCCGCCTATCGTTACAGTTTGAGTGATCTGAAAATATTAACTCTCACGTAAAAATGACATCTGTGCTCTCATTCCTCTACAATTTCACTAATACATTCTCATTTCAGTTTGCGAACAAAACTAATCCAAATGCGACCTTTCACTCTAAAAATGTCTCAAAAGTGTAGAACAAGATATGTATACACACTTTTTGTCATTTAATAGGAGACGATACTGAAATAGGTATCGCCAAAAATCAGTCTGCGAGACGAGAGTTAATGACAGTTTTCAGCCTACACGAAGCAGACAAAACGATATCTCTCAGACGCTATCGTTTTTTTATGCTTACATGAAGCGAAACTATCGTCGATGCGCTATCGCGAGACGATTGTCGCCTAACGCGATTATAGCCCAGGCTCTGACCCTCCATGGGTCACAAGCCTGTCAAGTAAGTAAAATCACAAGACTCCATCGAATCAACGATAGCAGACAAAAAACGAAATGATACAAGAGATATTTAAAGTACATACATCAATATTTTCATTTATTTTATTAATACATTATATATATGGAAACATTTACAGTTTTGTTATAAATTTTCACTTTTTTTTTGTTTGTTTTTCTCGCAATAATAATAATAATCATCGACACAATACAATATGCTACCATATTACTTCTTTTCAACCTAAAGAAAGAATAATCTACACGTACACATTTAATATATATATATATATGTATATATTTAGAATCATTTTCAATAAAAATATATAAGAATACAAAATACACTTTGTAACTCTTGAAAACGGCGATCAAAACAAAAACGAAATTCAATGACTTACCCTCTATTTTACAAATTTTCTTAGAAAATATTCTGATTCATGAAAATTAAACAAAATAAAAAATAAAAAAGTAAAAGAAACAAAAATATATATGTTTATGTAAATCTATAGGACAGAATGTTGAAATCAAATGAATAAATTGCACCATCACCTCTAGATAAGTATTTTTAGTTACCTAAGATTAATTTATTTATCTAAAATGTTCATGTTCTTATATATCTTCTATTTATAATTATTTCAATTTAAATACTTAATACTCTTATGAATTAGGTTGTTTTGTTTGTTTCAATGTTTTCATTTTAATTATGCAAAAAGCCTGTAAAAAAGTATATAAAGGATATTTCTGAGGTTTTCATTACTTTTTTTTTGTTTTACTCTTCTTTAGTTAGTTGGTTGTTTGTTTTTTTCATTTTGTTTATTAAGATTAGTTCATATATGTATATTCTAAGAAGAAATAAAAGACAGAACTGTAGGTCGAGTGAAGTAAATCCGTTTGTTGAATGGGTGGTGAAGAGGAGCGTTAAATGTTTACGAACGTTACAGAAAAAATTTTCATCTTCTTTTAAATCAAACAAAAATAACAGATACCCTATTCCTAGTATACGCTTTCATCTATTTATAAATATTGTGTGAGACACTATCAAAAGTTTTTATATATTTTATTTTAAAATTTATTTGTTTAGCAACTCTTATATACAAAAAATATTAGTTTAATTAGACTTTATTTTAATTACCGTTGTTTCTTATCCGTGTTTTACTTTTTCAGTTGGAGGGGGAAAATTACAGTTTTGTGCTAGACTATCAAGTGGACTACTGATGGTGTCCGTTCTTCACACAGTGATATTTACACAATTACCTAGTCGATATATATGATCTTACAGCATTCGATTCTTCTTAAGTAGTTTCTCAATGTTACCTTTGACAGTGACAAAGAGACAGAGAGAGAGTGAGTTAGGTTCACAAATAACAAACACAGTCATATTTAACCTTTGACACTAAGGTTGTGTGATATCAAATTGTTCGTGTCTCAGATTTTTCTTCTTCTACGTTTTCTTACAAGCTAATGATGGAAAATGGATATGCGGAATGGGTGACGGCTTACAACACATTACTGCATGTATAAATAACATTTGCATTTACACTTGTGCTGTGTACCGTTTGTAAAATACACGATTTTCTAGTGACATTCTACAGCGTTGTTGGGGAGAGTTATCCTCTTTTTTCACACGATTTAGGATTCAGAGAATTCGATTTCACGGGATCTGCTTCAGTTGGTTTTATTGACTATCTAAGACGTGACCAAGAATCGACAGCGACGATGCCTAAGCAACTTGGCTCAACTAAGTGTTATGTATAAATGTCCTCAACTGCCAGGCGTTGATAAATAGGTCCTACAGTTCAACAATAAGTGTTGAAGAACGTGCCTCAGTTGAATAATAAGCAGATTCTTATTGTTCTGTTCAAAAAAATGAGACTCGAATGTGAGAAGCAGTTGGGTTGCCT
Source organism: Eristalis intricaria (assembly GCA_964034865.1). Taxonomy (NCBI): domain Eukaryota; kingdom Metazoa; phylum Arthropoda; class Insecta; order Diptera; family Syrphidae; genus Eristalis; species Eristalis intricaria. Next base: position 52,996,631 of record OZ035874.1, read on the forward strand.
TTGAATGAAAGAAGACGAAAAACGAGTGGCGAAAGTGAAGTCCAAATGAATGTAGACTCTTGGAGATGGTGTTGATGTCTGGAAGCATGACTTAAGGTCGAACCAAATTCCACAGGCTGATGTTAGCATTCTAATTGGCAGTCAAACGGCCATTAAAGCAATTTCGGCTACAGAAACCAACACCAAATTAGTAGCTGCAGCAAAGAGCTCAAGGTTCGTCCCACGTCATATGGACATGACCGGCAACGAAGTAGCAGCTGAACTGCCATAAAAGTAGCCGAAACCGACCAATCTCAGGCAATCCCATGGTTTGATCCACCTCTATCTGACATCAACAGGAAAGTGGACAACAAAATCATGGAGTTAGCTAATGAAGGGTGGAGTTCTCTTCACACATGTGAGACCTCTTGTACGTTATGGCCGAAGTTCAACAGCACGAAGACCGATCATGAAGAACACTGGTGGAAGAACGGAAAAGTTATTTCCCCCATGGGCTCCACAATGGGTCAACTGGACCGAAGTGTGACGTGGGCTCATCTCGTCTACCCACCGGCCTAACCTAACCTAAGGTCGATCCATAATGAACATAAAAAGACTGTAGTCAACTTTAACAAACGAGTGAAAACACAGAAGTGATGATCTGGCAATAATAGCCATTAAGCCTAGTTTCGTTGAGTTTCGTTCAGTTTTGCTTCTTTGAGCGGGAGCAAAATCTATCGATCTTGGTTGGTGTTTCTTGTCAGTTCCCTGAAGAAATAATGGACACTTTAAAATTTGACTCAGTTTTGTTTAAGTCAAGTCTAGGCGGACCCTTAGGCCTATCTTTTCACAGCAAATACTCTGGAAGTGCGTTCAAGGTTCTTCTTGTTGGTTATACTCTCTCAGCATTGTCAGTGATTCAAGAGAAATGATGCTGCGTAAAGATCGACTCACTTATACGATACACCGGACCGCTGCACTTCCAGAGACACAGGACCTATCATTCAGCTTCACCCGTCAAGACAGTCAACATCAGGTTATGTGTTGCGATTGAATCACTGAAATTATTATTTAACATTATTTATGTCCACTTGCAAATCAAAGATGTATCTTATGTCAACACAGACCGGCTTGCATGCGGATTTATTTGTTCAGGAAAACATTGCGCAACAAGACAAATATCTACCATTCATTGACATCGCAACTGGTTTTCGTATGCTGCAATAGGCATCGAGTAAATATATGTGAGCTCAGAGAAGATTTATTGTGGAATGTGTGTGGAATGTATAAACCAAAACGTGACGGAAGTAATTATTCTAGAAGTTAGAATGTGGCATCCAGTACCAGTTGTTCGGAGCGTGTTGTGGCATTGATTTAAGATCTTTTATAAATGTTCCCTGTTCGATTTATGAAGAATTGTGATAAATTGCCGGAATATTTGAACACTGTGGTAAAGCAGTTTGGATTTTTTGAAACAAGATATATTGCAACACAGGAGGGGGTGAGATTAATGTCAATGAATTGTATTAAAATGTATCTGGAATCAGTCTGACCAAGCGGTAACTAGTTCGACGCCTGGACAAAGGGAAGTTTATAGATAATTTGGTTCCAGCGACTTCGAGTCTGTGTGACAGCGCAGCAGAAGACGTCCATGATTGAGAAGGACCGACACAAATGAAGAAGGCCGTCACACAATTTGATGCGCGCTTGATTTAAGGGCGGTGCCATGTTCGTCCCTATTGGAGACGGTTGTTGGTGAATGCGACGACACACGTACCATCGAATCCATTTTGGAATAAACATGTGAAGAAGGTCTTTGGACAGCTTGAAGCGCGTTTGATTTAAGTAGCGGGCTCGAAAGGGTTGTTCGAGAGTAAATGCGATGACTCTCGATCCATCGAATCCATTGCGGGTCTGAACTGAAAATCCCACCGAATCGATTGAGTGTCTTAATTGAAAATCCCACCGAATCCATTGCGTGTCTTGACTGAAAAGTCTTCGTGAGAGACAGGAAAATAGCAAGGAAATGCAGTCCACTGGTAGAAGCAGTGGCCTGGCAATCAAATCAAAGGTGACGACTTTCTAGAAATCTTTCTTCAACATAATCAAAAACACTAAACTTCTTGGAGATCCATGTAGAGCGCATGGACAGCACTGCTTCAGCTTGAAGAGTCTTCGACTTCGATCCAGTCGGACTACGCAATCGAGGACGCCCACCGAACCGATGGCGCACTCAAGTGGAGAAGGACCTCAACCAACTTGGCGTGCGAAAGTGGAGGCAGCTGGCTAAGGATCGAGGCGACACTTGTTAGCTGAGGCCCACATCATCTACGTCAACCCTTAAAGAAGAAGAGGAAGATCGACGTGACAGTACAAACTGAAGCAGCAAGCATGTTCACTTCTCCCCAAATCAACGCTGTATACATTAGATTATCCTGCAGGACTCAGTGTAAGCTTCTTCTAAAAACTACCATAGGCTCATTGAGGGACTTAAATGGGGAGTAAACCTTACATCATTCACACAATCTTGTTTTTTATTCTACGGTCAATGCGTTAAATATGTTCTTATTTACACTATGCGACGCTTTTTCATGTACTCGTAGATTGCACCAAAATATAAAGATTCTACATTAACCTCTTACAATATTACATTATGATAGTTACTTATGATATGCGATTTATTTATTTACTTGTATTATACTTATTACTTGTTTTCACTATTAACTTCTCTTTTAAGTTAAATTGGCGAGTTCGAATGAAAAGTGAGCGTTAGCAAGAGGGGGCAGCTGACAGCCGCTTCATTCGTTTTGAAGTCATTCTTAGGTTGAAGATCGATTTTGTGCCCTTATTACCGAGGTACTCTTTATATTGCTACTCGACTAAATTGTCTATCGGAAGGTGGAGAATAGTGTTTGCTTCTTTTTTTCTTTTGGAGGACGCGACGTCATCCTGAATGTCTCTTGCGTATCAAATTTCATTCTATTCTAGATAAAATAATATACCCTTTTTTTGTATATGATATTTAGAGCTCGCTCTCGATCAAAAATCTACGCAATCGTAGTTTTTGGATACTTTACAACCATGTTTGAGCCTTTGGATACGGATTCAAAGGCAGAAAGGAGTACAAACTTCGGAAAATCAAAAGAAACAAATTGCAAATCTTATTTATGACACTTGAAAGTAAAAACAACATTAATTCACAGATTGGTTAACAGAACAATTAAGAGTTAACAAATGCTTTGAAAATGAATGTCAAAAAATTAAGATGCGATTATCCGAAGTTAACAATTCTGTTCATACTTAATGGAAATGTTTAAGGAAGACTTAATTGCAAATCTCAATCTTGATTGTTTGATGAGTTCTCGAGTTCTCTTGTGTCGTTAATTTAGATCAAATCCTTTGGAAGTTACTAACAAATTAGTACATGTACCTAATATACTTACTAACAAAATGTAAATTTACTTAATTTCAAAAAGAAAAAAATAATATTCGGTAAACAAAAAAAAAAAAAAAAAAAAAAGAAAAACATAATAATAACTAAAGAAGCTCAACTCATCTCGGATCTGTTTCTAATCTGTTCTAATGGGCTTGCCATTTGAATTTCGATTCCATGAGCCATTGCTGGCCCTTGGAGTAGTCGCACGGCTTGAGCAGTGGTGTGCTGGCATCGTTTCGTGTTGCCCGCTCTAGACAGTTGCCAGTGTTTGTGTGACGAATTGTTTTGTCCTTAAAGAAAAGAAAGTGAACAACAATGAAGATTGTTAAGGTCTGGGTTGCATTTACCTCCTCATCGTAGACCCATTCCTGGTTGCCACCCATATTGTGGCATCTGACCATGTTCACTGGTCCATTGGCATTCGATGCGTCCAGACAGAGGTCGTCCGACATGATTTGCTGTCGTTTTGTATACGCAAACACTTGATTGCCACCCAAACCGTGGCAGTAACTTATACCGATCTTCTCGTTGTACTTACGACCCATCGTGTCGAGGCAGGTGTCTGTCTCTGAATTTCGAATCTGTGGAATGGTAAATATGTTTTTTTAGTTTCTATGCTTGTTGGAAGATATTAAAAATGTTTTTAAAAATTTAATATGTTTTTATGTGTTCGTCTACTTAAGCGTTTTAGTGCCTTAGGCTTTGTTGACAGTATTTTTTTTTTCAGAATTTATTATCACGCTGTCAACGATCAAAATTTAAATCCAGGCCGTTCTATTGCGAGTTGTAAATGTCTTTTGAAGGTTCCGTAACGCAAAATTATCTAAAAATTCCTTTGTTTATATATTAAAACTGCACAGTTACGCTTTTTTTAAAAACAATTGCCAATCTGTACGTCGCGATAATCCCGATAATTCGAAATGGCAAGGGCACATATTTTTTACGAATTACCGCAGGTTACGAATTGTCGAGACTTCGATTTATCGAGGTGGAAAACATAAAAATACAAATTACCGGCGCTTTTACATTTCGTATGAGTTTCCAATTCATAATATGTAACTTTATTAAAACTAAGAGTTCAATTGACATGCACTAAAATTAAAAGAGGAAACTTAAAATTACATATTTTTACCTTAACTATTTTTAATAAAAATATGAAATAACGAGGGAAGCAAAATGTATGAACATTTTACGAATTCGCGACGATTCGAGCAGAGCTTGTTGCGAATTATTGAGGTTTCGATTCAACGAGGTACGAATTATCGCGATTCGTCTGTATAAACCCCCTCTATAAGCTATGGTAACCTTGATCTTAAGCCTACGAAATCCAACTCTTCTACATGTACACACATGTACAATAAAGAATACAATAAATTTATTTTAGGTTTTTCAACTGTTTGTTCCACTCCTGACTCAATATCGTCCAAACTATTAAGGATTTCAGAGAATCTCAAAACTATATGGCAAATGAAGGCGTGATTTTATGTAGACGCTATGGAGGTGTGATAGGTAAACAGCTGGACGGTCAGACCTAAATGATAGACGATTTGATGACGGAAGTTTAAAAAAAAAATGATTTTGAGTGATGGAAATCTTTATTTCGACCTCCTTCTGTCAAGTGGAAAATAATGACATCCGTCAAGTGGCAAGTGAAAAAATGCATTTGCAAAAATTATAACATCTTCCCTTAGGATGACTAAGTTTGCGCCTCATATCAGAGGTAAATGATTTGTCTCATTCTGGGTTTCGGTTTTTAAAAATAACTGCACGGAAAACTTGAAAGGATTTGTAAGGAATTTCTGAAACTAAATTTGTGCCAAAATGTTTTACATTTCGCACAAATATTGGAGTCTATAAGGAGGATTTACGTTTCACCTACCGAAAGTGTGTAAACCTGTCATACTGTCTAGAAGATAGTGTACCTAAAATATTAATAACAATAATATGATGGCCGTACAGCCCGTAGAGGACCCAGCTTCTCAGCGACCACTCTTGTTGTGAGTGCTATTGTTCTCTGATTCGCGTGGCTCGAGTCGCGCGAGTTACGTATCACCCAGCACCGGCCTATAGACGAGTTCATAAAAAGAATACAAATAAATGCTGCACAAGCATCCGACAGAAGTGGGTCAATAAATGGAACATGCCAGTTCTTCAAACTGATCGCTGAATAAGGAATTGATTCGGAATATATACCGGTAGTTGGAGGTGGGTAATACGTGGTAACTTAAGTTTTCGGTTAATTAAAAATATTTTTTTTTTCATTCAAATACTAACGGAAAATATTATTCGCGTTACCAGTATTTAAACTCTGCAGGGCTTATCCCGCTCACGCGACTTCGTCACTCCGTTATGGGTTCGTCACCAACTGTCAAGCAGGCGCCTGACATTTTGCATTTTCAATGCGAAATAAGGCCGAATTTTACATTTGGTCTTAAGTCCACAGAAATTTCCTGCACCGTACAACACGAGAGGTCGCTGTAGAATTTAGGACCTGTTCCTCTGCGGGCTGTAGCGTCACACACATTATTTACTAATATTATTAGACTATGTAGACGACTTTATGTCTGCAGTTTGTGAAAAAACTACAGTGGTTCCGAATTCCCCAAAGAGAAAAAAAAACAGGCACCCCTAAAAGTGGGCCCAAAATGCTTGCATCACAGGTGGCCAACTTTCGCTGTATCCGACATCGATTGTGTTTTTGAAAAGTGGATTTTGTATAGCCAACGTAAAATTGTGTTTAGTGGTTGAATTCAGAAGAAAACCAGATACCTCTGCAAATCCAGTCTTTTAAAACAGTAATGACACTTTCTTCAAAAGAGGCGATAAATGGCGAGCCTTTTTTACCGTCTTCCTTATATTCACTGAATTTATAGCGGGCTCCATACCTCGTGCGCAATTGTACAAAAACAGTTAGTCAGGATTTTCACATCCATTTAACTCTTTCCACATTTGTTCAGTCATTTTGATGGAAATCACAACAGCTGTAGAGAATTTTATGGCGTCAACAAATTTAATTGTGAAAAATAGATGAACAGCTTCCTTACGAAAGTTTTCGTAAATTAAACCATTCCTTTGACAACTTGAGGACAAAGTTAGTTCATCCAATTAATTCGAATATATATACAGTCAATCACAAAAGTAAGTATACAGCATAAAGGTGCCTGCATTCTCGATAATTGTAACTAACAGAAACTGAGGTAGTTGCAACTGTCGAGTTTCTGTCTATTTGAAAAGTTCCGATTACTGCGTTTCGAGATTAATCGATACTGAATACTGTTTATATATCAGCATAACCTTATATTTTTTTGTTCTATGTACACAACTTAGTGCTTTAGACTGCTTTACTTACTTTTGTTCTGGGCTGTATATACACACGTCTGTAGACATAAAATTAGTGAATTTCGCATAAATTAAAGACCATTGTGACCATTTGATTTGACTTTGATTTCCATAATAGCCCTAATAGAACAGCAATCAAACACATTTCAATCAGCCTTATTGACAATTCCACAACAAAGCAGAAGATCGAACACACAAACAGACTTAATTCTAAATAGATTTATCACAAATAATTCGACATTAAGTGACACCTTTTGAGTTGGCATCTCATCAAACACTTACCTCTCCTAAGTAGTAATAATCCAGTGGCATTAAACTCTCTGGATAGACGTGTTCCAAGTACCACTTGAAACTCTTGCACTTCAGGCGTTCACGGAGTGCCTTCCTTTCGCTCACATCACCAGCAGAAGCTTTTCTCGCCCCTGAATTTGATTGGATTTGATAGAAAAGAAAACACACACACACAAAAAAGAGAACATTAGCCATTAAGTTTCATTAGGTTGTGAAGAACAATTAACTTTTTTACAACATGCACAAACCATGTGAAATGGACGTGTGTATTTATGTGACGTGTATGTGATACTGTGTTTTTTTTTATGAAGATGTGATGTAATAAATAAATGAAAACAAAACAAAATAAAAACAGAAAACAATAAAATAAACAAAATCAATGGAAACATTTGTTTTTTGTGCTCATGGTGATGGTTAGTCGATTAATAAAACAAAACAAAAAAAATAAAAATAAGAAAAACAAAACGTATAAACATAAATTATAACCAAAAACCAAAATAAACAAATATGATCCCAGTTGAAGTAACAAAGGCATTTCCTGTCAAAGCGTCCAATGAGGTTAGCCACACCAAGTGATCGGTTCTGAAATGACTGTGTTACTTGATGAGATGTGGAAAAGAAGACCATCAACCTAGTGGATTGGTACTAATGTAATTTTGGGGGACATTACAAGGACGGGGTTATTTTGATGCTGCGCATGCATTTTGCTACAAGGAACTCTACATTCACCATATTATGTTTTACATACACTGTCGAGCAAAAAAATTTGTTTGTGAACAAGACTGTTTGACGATTTGTTTTTTTTTTTTTTTATTTCGCGTTTTATACGAAGATGACATTTACAAATTAAAGGGTCATCCACCTTGTAGTCCGGTCATTCGATATTCCTGTTGCAGTCGTGTACGTCAAACCGAACTGTCACCCGAGACGGTTTATGTTACGTCGAAGTTAATACCCATATCGCAACGGCGCGTTCAGGCGTTCGGTCTTTGACATTTTAAGCAGAATAAACATGAATCATTTGTGTAAGGCGGAATTGGACTGTCCCGCGTTGATATTTCACAGACCGCTGACATTTCTCCTCTCACTCGGGCATATGTTGTGGTTGTATACATTTTTTTTTTAATTTATTTCTTAGATTAAATTTTATGCAAGCATTTATTTTTTTTTTTCTATGAATTTTGACATTTTTGTTTTTTTTTTTGAAAATTATATTTCAGAACATTGGCGAGCTTACATTCCTTCATGTGAAAAGCAAAGGCTGTCGAGTTCTGACACAACATTCTTGTAAGCTCGATAAAACGCGAAGCAACGCTTGTCAATGACCGAACGCGCGAACTGGCTGTTGCTAGTCAGCCTTAAAATATGGATCAATTAGCAATTGCTGAACATGTTAGGATTTGAAAGAAATAACGTGAAAATAAGTGATTCTGTAGAGCGTAAGATTTGAACGCAATATGAGTAAGACGGCAAGAAAAGTAAAACTGCAGATCAGTCAAATGCACGATCTATAGAAAATGAGCTCAGAGTGTTGAAGAAGATTCGAATCTATTGATTTCAAGGCGCCTTAAGCATGTGGGCTTACTTGAATTTGCATGTACACTTTTTACTCACTGAAGAGTTAAAGCTAGCTGATCAGGGAGGGCGTAGAGCATGTGTAGACTCAAGGCCTCAGCCCATAGAATCCGTTGCGAGCGTGCGTTGCGATCACACAGAAAATGTTCTTTACGCAACGCAAATAGCCGATCCAATTAGTACGTTGCGTGTGCAATCTAAATTTTTACAAATGTAAAAAATTCGAAATTTTAAAGTTCCCGGAATTATTCAAAAACAATTTGAAACAAGGCAAAACGTATTCATTACGTACAGACGAACACAAGAAGACCAAGAATTTCCACGGAAACATCTGTCAACCGCACAAAAAGTGACAATTTGGCAACTTCCATCCGTTGTGATGCATTCCCCTTGTGGGACGCATTTGCTGTCTGTCTTCTTCTCATAAGGTGGACTATGGATGGTGAATTTTTTGACAGAACGGGACTCACGCAACGGATTCTATTTGCTGGGGTCTTGAGTACAGCGTTTGGATGTTCAAATTACAGATATGGAAATGGAAGGCATGTGGTTTCAACCAGAAGTTGCCATTTCACATAATGCGACCCATTCGAGCTCTGTTGACAAGACAAGCATTTTTTGGGTTAGTTCGCGTTTTGGTAGCCGTCATGATCGCGATCATTATTTGTCGCCGTTGGAGAGTTAGAAAGCGAAATATCGCCTCCATGCACACAATCACCAGTCTTGACGAATATTCGTAATTATCATAGAGTTAATGCCCGGCATGCGTCGAAAAGCCAGACAAAAATACCTTGTCAGCATCGAGTACATAATGTTATACTCCATTTATTATGGCAACATTCAAACTAGATATTGGAACAAGACTTTCATCAACATCTCTACAGTCAATGCGTTTTGTTTACATTTACTTTCGGAACCACAAAATGGATGATCCAGTAGAAGGTCGAATAAAAGGTGCCCGCGCGTGCAATCGCCAACTCATTGTCGTCGTTTATACAAATTTATGAAATCTTCAAGCACATACAGTCAGTCTCAAAAGTGTGAATACAGGATATAGATGTCCTGCATTCTCAGTAAAAATCTTATTTGAAACAGCACTCCAAAGAAAAAACAAAAGACTTAAATGCAGTTTTCTAAAGCAATTAGTTGTGCACCTACTTTAAGCAAACGAAGTATGAGGATAGCACCGAAACTATGGGCTCGACGCGACTCAAATGAAAAACGTAACGAAATCACCAATCAAAATGGCTGAAGCTGGGCAGCATCCACGACCACTCATGATTGTCATTCCTCAGTTTTGCTTCAGCAGCGCATGTAGCAGGTGCTCGTGGTAATTTGTTAACTGTGTTTGAAATGAGTGAATCCTTGGAATTAATAATTATTAGTAATTAATTCATCATCATTCACCCCTTTCACGAATTCCATCGTAATCGGAAATGTGCTGCGAACTTCGAATAATCTTCACAGAATCCATTCGTAGAAGTAGAATCGTAGTGAGAAATCTGCTAGGAATTTAAAAGTTCGTAAAATTTGGTATCACTGAGCTCGAATGAAATCGACATTTGTTATCTTTGTCTATCCATTATGGCTAAAACACAATAGTGCGCTGCGCCAGCTGACTTCATGTTACGGAGAGAGTGCGATGACGCACTGCGTTGAAATAAATACTCAATTTATCAGCTGTTCTCTCTCTCACCTACCAGATGAAAAATATTGCCTCCTTCCTGCATACACTCATTTGAAATGACTTTTGTCGTTAAATTATTTTTAATCAACTGTTTTCATTTCTCAAATGACAGTTGACACAAAATACCCTCAATTTGGAAGAAAACTCTCAATCTGGGAGAAAATTTATCTCACAGCTAACCCCTCTGTCAAAAAATATCCAACATGTTGAATAATGACGTGCGATGGACTTACTTTCATCTCTCTCTTAATTTTCACTAACGCAGGTCGACGCTGTATTTTGTGCTTGGTCATTGAATTGTGTGCGTTGAGAGTCAACGTCAGCGCAAACGCACTATTGTGTTTCAGGCATTACGATGCCGTTCGGATTGTGTGATAGCATTTTCTCGTAGTTCGTATCGTGACGTACGAATGGATCTTGTGATAGGACTGATTCTTCGTACAAAGAAGTAATTTGCGCCAAAACTCCATCGTTCACGCGTATTTGATTTGTTTTTGCGAATGCCGAATGGACGTTCAAATGCAAAATGATAACGAAATAATGACACTCATCGTCATTCATCATCACGAATAAATGCGGAACACTCTGACAGGCAAGACCATCGACTGGCATTCATTAGTACGCTCACGCCGGGAATGACGTCCATTAGTGATCGTGAATGACAAGCGCAGGTTACTAGTTCAAATGGCCAACCCCGTACATTACTTGATTGGTGGACAATTGAACACATTAAATGCTACCTGAAAAAACCCATATTAGGCCCGATTTCCTAAAGTGATTGAAAAGCCGTATGCTTACTCTTGAATTTTGCTTAAATTTTTGGTTTATCTCGATGAACTTATAGTTTTTGAGGTACCTTTTATATATTGAGGTACCTTTACATATTTTGTTGCTTTATGTAGATTTCTAATTGCCTTAGAAAACAATTTTTTCTTGGAGTGCCGTATGACATTATTTTTTTGTTGACAAGGCTGTATGCTCGCTTTTGGGACTGAGTGTACACGATGATGTCTGAAGCGTCTTTAAATGAGACTTCGGCATGTTCAACAAATGAACTAAATTGCTCCATTTGTTGCTCAAACCTTCACTTAATTTAAGAAACGTAGACACGGCTAAGGAATTTGCAAATTTTAAAAATTAACTACAGTCGATAATTCACCAAAAAAAAAACCCAACCCATTAAATTTCGTTTAAAAAGTTTCCCCCCTTAAATTTTGTTGCTCGATAGTGATGTATTTTTCCCTTTTGTTTTTTTGTGGTTTGTTAAATTTTTAACCTGGATAAAAACTGTAGTAAAACTCTTTCCAATCGTCCAGCCACACTTCAACCAAACGAGCATTATTATGATTAACAATTTCCGTTGTGCCACCCGGAAATGTGTAGGGCGTTGACTTTCTAAATACATGACCAACTCGTGAGCATGGAATTATTTCTAGATAACCGCCACACATCCAAATCTAATGCACGCGTATTTTATGTTTTGTTCGTTTTGTTCGCATTTTCAAATAATTCGTTGTTGCATTATTATTATTTTATAAGCATATTGGTTTTTTTAAGTGGTTAGCATATGTTATTAGAATTTATTGAAAAGTACAAGTCGTCCCAGTGTGAATGCATAAAAAAGGAAACAAAATAAATAGAACATATTTTTTAGTAAATACATAGATTTTGTTTTTTTTCTTTTGTAAAATTTGCTCTTAAATGGGCATGCTGTTAGAAGGATTAGGATTAATGGGAGGGAATGTTATATATTTTATGACTTTTGCATTTACTTTCACTTTTAAAAAAAATCGATATGTTGCTCAAGAAAAATTTCACTTCTTTCTTCGATCTACTTATGCCTCTACAGATTTCTCTAGCCCTCTCGACTGTTGTTGATAGACACTACTTGACCTTGTAGCACTGCTAAAACAAAACTCTAAAGATAAGCTTATGGAAAAAATAGACTTCAATTAATAGCAGTCGCCCTAATTCTATTTTTACACAGTAGACATGTTCCAGGAAAATAATAATAATATTATTATCAAATAAAAATATGAATACAAATAATATTATCAGTCCGAGGCGGACCTGGGCCTAGATTCTCAGCAAGTTCCAGAATAAAGCATGTAAAAAACAGGGATAGGTTCTATCTTACAACCCTTTTAAAAAGCCTAAAAAAATTACTTAAAAAAAATCTTCAGCACGATTAGGATATTCTCTTTCTGACTGGATAGCATTGAGTTTGACAAGAAAATCCGTTGTTAGCCGTTGAGATCCATGAATCACATGAGCAGCGAACTGCGAACGCGAATTTTTAGAAACAACCATTATCCAGCAACTGATTTGAGAACTTGAGAACTGATACAATACACAAGAGAGACAAACGCGAACCACAATTTCACAACCGAATAATTCGTGATGAAATCTCTGTTTGCTTAAATTGCACCCATTGCTCCATCCGAATGAGAAAAGCTCATATGGATGAAATGTCCGAGTTTGTGAAGTTCGAGGTGCGTCGTGTGCTCATATCGAGTTAAAACGAAACCAGTTTTTTTTTCAGGGCTTGCTTGTTTTGTTAATTCCTTGTTAACTTAATTCCTTCTTTCTTTTAAAAGACCAAAGTGTCTTGCAGCATTTTGTTAAGTCTAAATTGACTGAAAACTAGTCAAAAGCAAAATACCATGCCGTGCAGCAAATCATATATGTGTTGACCCTTTTTTAGCCTTAAATAAAACGTGTGGCAAAGATTGCGAAATGAGCATCATTCTTACTCTTCCTTGTGGAGTTCGTGTTGTTCTGCTGACAGTTTAAGTAAACAAGAGACGAGTAAGTTCGTTAAAGGAAATACTCAATTTGGTGTGAATAAAAAATTGCATCAAAGAAGGGTACCCTCCCTTCAGTTGACGTTTGAAAACTAGAGTTCTTGGGGTTTAAGGCTGAGTGCAAAGTCTGGTAAAGGCAATAATGTTTTTGAACATACCAGCGCGAATTATAACTCCTGTCCATATATGTTTCAACGAAATCGCGAGATATCGAAACCACGATAACGCATGACGAAACCTGTGCGATTTGTAGAAATTTGATGAAACCTCGCGATTTCGTGCTCCGGGGACATGGTATTATTAATGATTTTGAATTTATTCTCCACAGACCAATCATTCTATTTGTTCGCAGTACACAAACGTGATCCACAAATCGACGACCAAAAATGCAGTTTAAGGTTAGTTTCTTTCCTTGAACTGAGTTAAAGTGTACTGCCATTTGAAACTCATTTTAGCAACACAGTAGCATTATTATTGATCCACTCTTTTTATGAAGTGTCAATTTTCTGAAATTGTACTCGTAGCTCCTGCGAATAATAAGAACTCGCGATGTTAGCGATTCCTAGTGACTCACATGAATGACACAATTCGGAAAACAGCAAAGATGTTCCACAAGTGGACCCCGCGATAATGCAAGGCGTTCCACTTAGTTTGACGAATATTTTCGTTGATATTTATGTTTATTTTTAGTATATGTTCTGCCGAAGCAAGAACGGTTGCCGGGTGGGTCGCCGTGGCGTAGTGGGTAAATGCGTCGACTCCTACGCAGAGGGTGCCAGGTTCGATACCCGAATTTACCACCAATCATAATTCACGGCTCCACCTCTTTCGAGTCACTGACAATGCTCAAAGAGTATGCCTGTCTACGAAAAGCCTCTCAAATTCGCCGTTCGGAGTCGGCATTAAACTGCAGGTCCCTTCTACGCGTGAGAGAACAATAGCACGCACAACACGAGTGGTTGCTGAGAAGCTAAGCCCAGGTCCACCTCGGACTGTTGCGCCACCCATATTATATTATTTATGTTTATTTACGCATTTCTTAACCATGTAAACATATTCCATTTTTGCGTAGAAAAAATCTCATTCTTGTGGGATAAAACAAGAATGCCTGTGGGGTCTTTAATGTTGAACATGTGAAAGTGAAGCTGTCCACCACAATATCTGTGAAAACACGTGAGGAAAATGTGTCACATATGGAACGACAAACTATACTGGGATCAACATCTGCAGTTAAGTGGAATCTGAATTGTGAGCGTTGCGTTGACCTGAAATGTTGGAATGTGGACAAAATAAGGCCGTAGTTACTTATCATCGGGAAAACAATGAAATAAGGCAGAGTTACTTTCTTCATTCAAGGACTATATGACCACTATTCAAGGATCATAGTAATAGAACGTCGTGTGGGTAATAGCAAGACAATTGTTCTTTGTGATCAACATCCATTATCTTGAATCTTTGAAATATACTAGTAAGCATTTCTATTAGCGTGTTTAATTAGCTGCATATCTTTCTACAGTCCCTTACCTCCACCTACTAAACTACAGATCTGAACCGACATTGCTACCGGTATTGGTTATTTATATTGGCTTACTTGACCTAAAGGACCCTTCATTCATAATTATTCGATTATTATATTCTCGAATTCTATAAATAAACGCTAGATAAACAAGATAATTGGTGTTGCCCAATAACACACCCAATCCCAGGTATCCATTGAGTAAGTGATAAAAATGGAGTGGAATATTATACGAAATCCATGCATAAATAAATTATCACGTCGTATATCATTTAACCGTCGACATGGCACATTTATGCTTTTATCTTTATGAAGTGTCTTGTGGAACAACAATCAATAGAACGTTCGTTTTATTACTTCATGGCTTTTCAAAATGTGATTTGCATGTCTGACCTTGGTCTACAAAATTCCATATGAATAGCGGTTCAATTCAGATCGTATAATAATGATTCAAAAGCGATTATCAAGTGTTACGACACCACTATCGCGGTTGTTTGGAACACAAATTAAACCAATTAAAATACGCAAGCACAGCAGCATAAGCACGCTTTATATTTACGTGCACTTAAGCGTGAAATTAATGTTCAATTAATTGACCGGCACCCTCACAAGTAGACTGATTTGTTGGAATTTATTATTTTGTTGGTGAGTGGGAGTGAGCGAAACTCATTTCATGGCATGGAAGGAACACTCGATGGAGTCTTATTTCCGCTTCTAGAACCGAAGAGACTGACTGTGTAGTTCACGTACCAACTAATTCGAAAAAAAGAGCTATATCAAGTGAACTAGTTCACGTACCAACTAATTCGAAAAAAAAGAGCTATATCAAGTGAACTAGTTCACAATCCAATATTTTAGCTCAGTAGTTCAACAAACGCAGGCATAGTATGGTATATGAGGAAGAATAACAGAACGAAACTGAACTAAAGTGAGTGCTTTGCCCTGTGTGTGTATTTGCCTTCTGCACTTCAGGGTTGTGTTTAACTACCGCAGTACAAGAAAATCGAACATTGTTCCGTTGCCTGCGCAAAAAACGTACGTGCACGTAGTTCCGAACGTCTATAGAACAAGACGAATTTCTCATACATCACAGAAATGAATAAATTAATGCAGTTCATCAAAGACCGAATATTGTCGTTTTCATCAAGTGTAGGTGCGTTCGCTGTTCTTTCACCAATTTATTATCCACGCGAATATGTGGGATGGACTACCCTCATTACTTAGCGGCTTGAAAAATAGTTTATTCTCAGACCTATCTATTCTCACACCTACTGCATACACACACAAAATTTCACAAGAATCGGTCAAGCCGTTTCGGAGTAGTTTTGTTACAAACACTGTGACACGAGAATTTTATATATTAGCGACGTACAAAAATACGTGGATAGCGTATTTCCCAGGTCAATTTGCGCGGAGTCCAAGAAAAAACCAGGGCTTTTCAGCTCGTCCTGGATTATTAGAAATCCATAGAAATTCAAAAATCGTTAGTTTATGATATGATGCCCAGGTTAAACGAAGTGATTGTAAAAAGTGGTTGCTTTAACGCAAATTCTGTCACAATTTCGTCTAATAAAAAATGATCGCCTCGAATATATGCATGTTTAGGATTATTGATCAAAATTTCAAACTGATCAGTAGGCCGTTCTCAAGTTACACTGATCACCGACTTCGAAGCCATGGTTTCTAAAAAGACGTGTTTAAAGTTTTGAGTATGTTTAGCATGCAGATGGAGATGGCTCCACTCAAAGTCATTTATCTCCACGTATTCTTCTTCTGGTGGCGTTACAGGCCAAGGTGGACTTGTGCTTCAATCTACAAGCCTCTCCAGCTAGCACGATCGTTAGCCACCTGTCTCTAATTGCACACAGCAAGTAGGTTGAGGTCCTTCTCCCCATGGGTGCGTCATCGGTTCCGTGGGCGTAGTCTTGTCTTGCATTTTTCCACTGGTTCGGAGTCGAAGACTCTTCGGGCTGGAGCAGTGTTGTCCATGCGTTCTACATGGCGTAGCTCTTTTAAGCGTTGAATGCATAGGCGCCTGACTAGGCTCATGTCGCTGTACAGTCCGTACAGTTCATGCTTGAATTTTCTAAATAATAGTCCGATCTGGTTTAAATATTCAGAGAACACTTTTGATATATTCTACATTAAGAGTACATACATAGAATATTAATTTGGGGCACCTCTTTAAGGAATATTGCTGCTCAGAAAATTTGTTGTTGAAGAGGGTCCGAATCTATCGACTGCACGGCGAGCACTTCCTAGGTCTTGAAACCAGTTGACGTAGAACCCAGCTTGAACATCTGCGTTTGGACGTCTAATCAGTCTCACACATTTTCTTCAGCAGTCAGACTCATTTGTCACGCGGAGGCATTCTTCTTTATTTGGCGCTACAGTCCGATGTAGACATGGGATTAAACTAATAAGGGTGATCTAGCTGTCTCCAATTTCGAACGCTTAGTCGGTTGAGGTTCGGGCGGACGGGCGTCTTCTGTTCTTTTGTCACTCGGGTTCGGAGGCGAAAACTCTTCTGGTAGGAGCTGAGTTATCCGTACGCTCTACATAGCCAAGTCACCTAAGTATTTGGATTTGTAGACGCCTTTCTAGACCTATGTCGTTGTACAGTTCGTGGTTAAATCTCCTCCACCGAATGCCGTCAACGCGAACAAGACTAAAGATCGCACACAGAAATTTTCACTCTTCACTCTTGGAACTCTTCATCCGCTTTTAAGATTTGCTGTACCTCTGTTCATCCACCAGGACTGGGATGGTCAGTGTCTTATAGAATGTCAGCTTGGTCTTTCTAGAGACGGCTCTATAACCTAATTAGTTTTTGAGTCCATAGAAACAGCGGTTGCCAAAAGTTACTCTGCATTTTGGGACGTTTGGAAGACGAAGTGGATACTCCGTGGACACGTTACGAAACAATGTTGCCTACGTTCAAGTGGAAATCAACGTTCACCACAATTAAATGCATTTTCCAGCCTTTGGTAAAAATGTTATAATCTCAAGGTACATATGAGCTGAGTCTGAGTACTCCAGTGTAGTGTTCAAAACCTCCGATAAAAAAAGTACAGACGTGATACACCAGATTCAAGATGCTCAATCACTCTTGAAACACTTTGTTTCTCCGATCAATTCATATCTAAGTAACCAAGTCATGCAGTATTATTCGAAATGAAGTATTACAGAGGTAGCCGACTTCACAGTTGATTGCCCCCTAGTCCATCGACGAATTTGAGTGTATTTTTGACAGATATTCATGCATTTTTGGCGGTTATTCACGAAATTACGTAAATGCCGTCCTCTGATTGGTCAATTGGGTTTTTGAACACGTTCTAGAAAAAACAGTTGTTAAAAATGTTACGGGGAAAGTGATATATTTTGCCTGTCACTCCAATTAAACTCTTCAAGTTGTTAGTGTGTTTAAATTCCTTTCTACGCTTCTGAAACACTGAGATTCTACTATAATCACTGCCTCAGCCTGATCACATCGAAAATTTACTATTCTTTACTCAAATACCTAACCATGTCACAACAGTGTCCTCAAATGCCCACAAAAGTGTGCAAATACTTATTATTTACCAATTACCATTGTTAAATGCAAAAGTCATAAAATATAAAAAATCAAGGATATGCGGATGAGAAATCAAAGTAAAACAATAAGATAAAGTGAAGCAACCTTACTCTCAGCAAAATGTGAATAAATTGTTTAGTAGATATGGCATATTGTATACTCTTAGCAGAGAATTATCTCTCGTCTCTCTCTTTCTCTCAAAACAGTGCTCTCAAATGCGCACACAGGCACTGCGCATTACTTCCCAACTAAGTATCTATCCCAAAAATGAAAAGCCTAAGCATATTCGCAGTTAAATGTACCAATTATTCAAATCAAATTAGTATTGTTAATCGAAACCAAAAATAAATAAATTCACTGAAAAGCTAAATAAAATGAATTTGCTTTGTTTGTTAATCACAGCAAAAAAAAAATATAAATAAATAAAAGGATTATTAAAAGAAAAATAAAGGAAAACAAACTGTGTTAACACAATAACTCTCCAATGAATGAGCACAAAATTCAATGTCAAGAGAGAAAACTTGTTTCTTGTTGTGTAGAGGTCATTAATTTTGTTTGTTTGTTTGGATTTTTTTTGTTTTAAATTTAGCGAACCTGCACTCATTGCATAGTAAAAATCTCTCCACTCGTCCAACCATACTTCAGCGACTCGAGCAGCATTGTGCAAAACGATTTTCGCAACCCCGCCTGGGAATGTGTACGGCGATTTATCACGGAATACATGCCCCACATGCGAACATGGAATTATCTCTAAGATTCCACCACATTGCCATATCTAGATTGAACATGTTTTTTTGTTTTTTTTTCGGGAATAAAGGGAGAGAGCATCAAATGAAAAACAGAAAAAAGGAGATGTTGAAATAAATTTTTTTAAATCTAAAGACAGGAGGATTTTGAATGAAAGGGAAACTCTTCTACGGTCTTTGCTTCACTCTCTCTCTATCTCACTCCTCTCTTTTACTTGTTTGTATGCTCTGTGTGGCCCGTACTTACTCTGAAGGACATTTCTAGATTTTCCCCACCCCAGATGTCCATACCCTCGTCGTATGAACCGATTTCATAGAAATACTGCTTATCAATTGAGAATAGACCACCGGCCATGGTTGGCGTTCTCAGTGGAGCCGTCCGGTCGTTGTTGCGTCGCTCCATTTCGCGTTGAGGAACTCGATACCTATAAAGAAACACACATCAACCTCGCGTAAGTGACCAACATCATTCTCTTTCATCTGTATTTACCATCTAAAATTGAGCTTCCAGTTGAAGCCACCCCACGTCTGATCGGATGCGGTAACATACTCAAACGTCTCATCAGATATCACATCGATAATAGGACAAACGACGGTCCGTCTGTTTTGTACAATACGCGCCAGAAGCGGTTCAAGCCAGCCTTCTGTGCACTCACAGTGCGCATCCAAGAATGTGATAACCTCACCCTGAAAATGTGACCAAAAAATTAAGCGCCCGAGTCGTACAACATTGTATTTGCTACTCACCGTTACGTGCTTTGCACCCAACAGTCGCGCCCTGATTAAGCCGGAACGCTTCTCAGTGCGAAGAACAAACGTTCGCACTGGCAGTGTCGCCACATAGTCTTCTAGTTTCTTTCCCAGGTAATCTAAGATGAGAAAGATTCACTTTTAAGCACACACACCGATCGACTTACAAGCGAGAGTGATTGCTTACCGCGTTCGCTGGCGTCGTCCACCAAGATAACCTCCTTGAGTAGTGCCTTGGGTGAACGATTAATGACACTCCAGACGGTGCGCAGCAGCGTGGTCCACGCCTCATTGTGGAACACGATCACAATTGAAGTGGTCGGAAGCTTTGATGCGTACGATTTCTTCTTGCAACTGAATGAGAAGACGAGAAACTTTGTTTTATTTCAAATTCTAGGGAACAACAATGAACGAGCGTACTTCTCATGCCGGACGTCGGCCAACGAACGATTCAGTGACATCATGTCGCTGGCCAGCAAGTTGAATTGATTCTCCTTGAATTTCTCCTTCATCAAGCCCTTCATCTCGTTGGGAATTTTCACCGGTTTTCCTGAAATGAGATGCAAATTAAAAACAGCAGCCATTGATGGCGTAAATGCGGCAATTACCCAATTCGCCTGGCTGGCCAGAGTGCTCTTGCACTGTCGGCGCTGGCCTCCATTTTCTTAAGTTTGTACTCCGATATGTGATTGGTACTGATACACCTCCGTCGAGGTTCTTCGCTGTATCAATTTCTGCCTCGTCGACAATTGAGTCTTCGTCCACGAGGCGTTGACTCTCCGCAGGTAACTGAAACCAGAGAAAACACAATATTTTTAATAATGGCTACATTTGAATGGGGTTCGTTAGGATGGACGGAGATTTGTTATTCTGGCAACATCAAGCACGAAGGGTAAACAACTTTTTCTTTCAAGATAATTATTTGATAGAGGATGGGAGGGAGTAGAGTGGATTTGTTATGTCAGCACTGACGGTTGGGTTTGGATGAGTCATTTCTGCACACTGTTTGTGGACAGAGTTGTATAATATGTAAACAATTGCATGAGTTCATAACAAGTTCATAAACAATTTCACATGATGAGTGGTGAAGTAAATGAGCAAATCAAATTCAGACTCTTTTAAGATTCATTTCCTGTGTTAACTACGTCAAAGCTCCTATCTTGCTTAACATTACTGATCGTCTCGATTCTCAACGTAAAACTCTTCATTCAACTCGTCTTGTGGTCATTTTGTTCACTAAATGTTTGGGATTTTCAACTTCTGGATTCGCTCAAATGGTTTCAACAAGAAGGGAAGTATTACAGAGATGCCTGACTTCTACCTCTCTTGCCGCTTACAAGTTTTGACAGTAGTTTTTTTTTATATCGTCTTCTCAAACCAAATTGGCTAATCAGAGAACGGCATTTACTTTATTTCGTGAATAACCGTCAAAAATTCACGAATATCTGTCAAAAAAGCACTTAAATTCGTCGGTGGACTAGGGGACAATCCAAACTTTAATACGTTATTATATACATATATAGGCTATGGTTTGAACTAGGATAAATTAAATCGTTTACGATTTAAAAAAAAATCAAAGGTCCGTCATTTTGTTAATAGAGCCAAACATGTACTCTTTCTATTCCCGTTGGAATTTTTGGTTTCGGATGTTCCAGTGAGCGGAAATCACATGCGCCGCCAAAAAGAAGAGCTTTTGTTTGATAAAATAAAATTATGTAAAATTGTTGTCTTCTTTTTTAAGTCTTCTAATAAATGTAAGCAAAGTTAATAACAATAATATGGGTGGCGCGACAATCCGAGGCGCACCTGGACCTAGCTTCACAGCAACCACTCGTGTTGTACGTGCTATTGTTCTTTCATGAGTGGTCCCAGTTTTAAATGCCGACTCCGAACGGAGAAGTTGATGAAGCTTTTTCTAGACAGGAATACTCCTTGAGCATTGTGAGTGACTGGAAAGAGGGGGAGTCGTGAATTATCAAAGGTGGTAAATTCGGGTATCGAACCTGGGACCTTCTGCGTAGGAGTCGACGCACTTACCCACTACGCCACGGCGACCCACGCAAAGTTACAAGCCTAAAAAATAATTTATGTTCATTAACCAGCAGATTGAAAATCGTCAAAATTTTAAATCGAGAATGGGGGAGGTCCCCTTAACATTGTACTACAAGCCATTTGAGACCATTTTAATAAGACTGGATACAAAAAGAAGCTCGATGTATGGTTCCACACGAATTCCAAAGACCTCATTGACCAAATTTCACTGCTGAATCGCAACAACATAGACCCATTTGTGACATTTGACGGAGGTTCACTGGTGAAGAAACGTGGATCACTAAGGACAACGTTAATCAAAAACGGTCGTGTTCGAATCGCGATGACTCGGCGCAAACGGTGGGACAGCTGGGATAGACGGCTTACTGTCTGGCAATGACCCATCGAATATTAGCTGATAACCTCTTAATTCGGATTCTCAACAATTGGACCACCTGAAGGAAGCAATCGCTCAGAAACGGTCAGCTTTCGACCATTAGAGATGAATTGTGTTCTGTCAGGACATGTATGCAGTCCCTATAGTCCATACCTAGCACCAAGTGATTACCAATTGTTCCCGTCCATGGAAAACGATTTTGCTGATGAAAAGTTCGTTTTAAGAGAGGCTTGTGAAGCAAGATTCTCTCAGTTTTTCGGCAGTAGGGACGAGGGCTTTTCCAAAATGGCAACAAATAATCCAATCAGTCATCTGCAGACAAGCCATTCTGGCTTTGCAGACAAACGTGTGTAAGAAATGCAAACATTAATTATAAATAAAATTCAAATTGAATTGAATTGAAGAACAAAATAGAACATACTTGACCTAAATCGAACCAATTTTTACTGTGGTAAATTCAGCTTTTAATCTGGGACACAAGTAAGGGATTTATTTTTACTTGATGTATTATTCTAATATTAACGACTGGGTGGCGCAGTTGGTAGAGTGCCGGTTAGCCTCTGGTTAGCGGAGTCCCCGGTTCGAATCCCAGTGAAAGCAAAGTTAATAGGCTTTTATCTAGTTTTCAAATCGAGTTCAGACACCATTTGCCGTTGGGATCAAATTGATGGCGGAGTGGTCAATCAGTGGTAGTAATCAGACTATGGTTATCACAATGCACCAATATGGTCTAAGAGCGCTGGTGAATGCACTAGCAGCCCCCCTATCTAACCTAACCTAATATTCGTGGCACCCCAGCCAAAAGGACTTCTCTTTCCATTATCTGCTCCACATTTTGCAAATGTACTCCCTTTTTATGGCAAATTTGCTTCACTTTCTAGACTCAACATTTTCATCCCCGGGCTAGAGAGGTGTTGTCCATGTTGTCCGTTATTGTTCCGGTCTAAATACAGCATGAAGTGACATTTTTTCCATTAAACACCCACATAAGCACAACTAATCAAACCTTTATTTTCTCCATGAACCCATCTACCCTCCTCAGGCATGGGCGCGCCCCACTCGTACGCACACCTGCATCAAGCAACGCCCCTATCTAAGTGGTTCTGGAACTGTAATTAACTATATTACACCATGCCCCCGATTCTTCGCACTGAGTGCGGCTAATATATCTCACTATCTATCTTTGCGGCCTAAATACCGTGAAAAATGTAGTTCCGTATGTGTAACGCTTATTGGCGTCATTACTGTTCATTAAATACTGATACCGGTTGCCCAGTTGCTATCGGGCACACATTAGCTACACAGGCTTGAGTCAACTGTTGTCACAAATGCAGCCGTGCTAATATTTGAGGTTGTTCGGGCAGAAGCAAGCCATTTTGTTGGCGCAACAAACAGTCGGAGGTTATGATTTTTATCAAAAACAGATGCTGGTTGCATAAATATTTTTCAATCGCGAAACAAACACATTTTTTTATTGACATTTCGTGGGAATTGGCTTCGGTTTCTCGGAGCAGATAAAAAATGTATTTTATTTGAATTTCAGAGAGCCGGGTGCTTGACGTGATTTATGTCTGACTCATTATTTGTCTTGAATTTCAAATTTTGACTGAAGGTCACTGCGTCGCAAGTTTGTTAAGACAGGGGAACTTTCACTTTGCGAAACGTCAGTTAATATTATCGATGAATCATTTCATCTTCAGCAGGAGAGGTTCAGCTTTTAATGTGTTCAGCACTTGGAGGAACTCATCTTCATCGATGGAGCTTGGCTTCGGTCAAGATGCCTTTCTACCTTCTGGTCTGGCCTTTGTAAAATTGTTTCGAAGAACGAACGTCCCGGCGGAAGTTCAAACGACAAGCTTTCACTAGAAGGGCACATGCGATGAAAACATCGAAGCGATAGACGAATCGTGCAAAACTATGACCGTGCACGCACTTGTGCTATTCAGCCACAAAATAGAACGCACAGCTTTTAATGTCACTCTGCTACACTCATGGTTAATGAAACGTACGCTGTTGACCATTGTTTTGTCGCAAAATAAGCTGGATCATATTGTTATATAATAATATGTGCCTCCACAAATCCCCAAATCAGACTTGCCGACTGGGCAGGCTTAGTATTCGAAAAAGTTCGCAGCTCTTCAGCTTGAATGCTGCTTAGCAACCGGGCCACGCTTGGACGCTTGGACATTAAGCTTAAAGTGCCGTATGATAGCTCGGTTGGTTTCGAGCTTGGTATTGGTTGTTCTGAGGACGCTCGATCTCTTCCTCTTGTACTAGCAGTTGGTAAGGACGTGTTTCGCCCAGCTTAAGTGAGAATTATAAGGCGTTTGGATAATAAGCAACTAATAAGTGAAGATAACAATAGTTGTTAGATAAAAAAAATAATACAATTTAATCATATTTAAAAACAGATACCGTTTTAACTTATCCGCTAATCCGTTACTATATGGATGCGTGCAATATCTCACGCACTTATTTAATAACAATCAAATAATATTGGCGACGCTGTAGCCCTGAAAGCGCCAGAGCCTAGCTTCTACAGCGACCACTCGTGTTCTCTCACGAATGGAAGGGACCTACAGTTTTATGCCGACTTCGAAGGCCAAGTTTGAGAAGCTTTTCCGGGACAGTTATCACTCCTTGAGCATTGTCAGTGACTCGAAAGAGGTGAGGCCGTGGAGATTATTTTGGTCATAACGGGAATCGAACCCAGACAGCTAGGTTCAGTTGGGTAGGGGTCGACGCACATACCCACAACGCCATGGTCGCCACGCACTCGTTTATTCAGTTTTCATAATGTCTGATAACGAGTTAATTGTAAGTGGTTTAATATCGATCGGAACACGACTGGATAGCGCCGTTGGTAGAGTGTCTGGTTAGCGGGGTCCCCGGTTCGAATCCCAGTGAAAGCAAAGTTAATACGCTTTTATCTGGTTTTCAAATCTGGTCCTGTCACCATTTGCTGTTGGAATCAAATTAACGGCACTATCATTGAAGTGGTCAATCAGTGGTAGCAGTCCGACTGAGGTTATCACAATGGACCAACATGGTCTAAGTGTGCTGGTGAGTTCACTAGCAGCCCCTATACCTAACCTAATCCTTCACTTATGATGGGATGGATGCAATATATTTATTTGCGCCTTTATTTTAGAGTACCAACAAACCTTCTATCAAAGTCGCAAGTGTGCTACGACTCATGCTAATCCATGTCCCGTTTTAATTTCCGATAGAAACATCGTCTATAGACTGCGACTTGTTCCATTTTTTTAATCCTTGCGTTGAGTTATTTATTTCCCTTTGCATTTTTCTTTCATTTTGGTTACGTTAGTTACGTTCTCGTACTGAAGTTAGTTAGTTTAACACTTATCGAGTAATATTGTGTTAGTAGTTAGTTAGTAGTCATTCGAGTGACATGTTGTACTTGTCGATTATCACTCATCGAATGTGCCCATCTCGACTGATCATTCGATTACTAAAGTCTCGATTCTTAAAATCAATCTTTAACTCTAATGTGCAACAACTACTGTAATCTGTAGCTGTGGTCTAACAATCATAGGCTAGTGGCTGTCTCTCACAAGACTAGATTAAACTAAGAAGAGTTAGTAGTACAATGTTTGGTCATACTGGCCATAAGTGCCTCAACACTTCCATACATCATAATTCAAAACTGTCGAGCCAATAGGTACCCAACATTGTCCGCAGTCTCAACAGTTTACTCATAAAAACATGTCACAGCTAAGGCTAGGAGCGCACATCCGTTTTTCCATCACAGCGATAGAAAAATCGCAAAAAAAAAACCATGTCCATGGGCGCACTTGTGGCTTTCTTTCGCACGATTCTGTAGCTGCAGAAAAATAGAACACAATGCTTTTAATATCAATACATACATACGGGGTCAAATAGTCACAACGATTGCTGAACTTGGCTTGTTGCATTTTTTTAATCGCTGCGATTTCTTAGTCGCATATGTGTGCATTCATGTCTAAAACAATTTGTCTCATTTTTTGCGACTAAATTATGAGACGATAGAAAATCGCAAGTGCTTTCATACCCACATCTTGTTGCGACTACGAATTTTTAATCGCGGCGATTTAAATCGCAAGTGTGACTGGACGAAAGTTAAGTGTTTTCCCTTCGGGTCGCGGTCGAAGTGGCACTTCATAAATCAATTTCTCTCGAGGAACAGTGTCCTAAGCTAAAAATCGAATGAAAATAAAATTGGATGGATTGTGGATATGTCGCGGTGTGTAGACATCCGGTTGATGCTGGACTTAGTTGACTTGAACTGTTGGCATAGAGGCTGTTTATGAAGCGTTTCAATACTACGCAAGGTCCTGCAAGCAATGACAAAGCTTCTTAAATAAAGTGGTTTAAAATATTTTATCACAATATTGCCTGAATGAAAATATCAAGTCAAGCCATAAGTCTCAAGACAGAATCATAATGGAGGTCAGGAGAATTAAGTCAACTGTGACAATAACCACTTCACTCAGTTTCGTTGACTTTTGCTTACTTAAGTGGGGCGAAACCAAACGCTACACACATGTGTAAATGACAGTTGATGTTGGAATTCTGTTCCGAATAGAAGTAAAGTACACTTTGAGAGTTACTCCTGGCTCCTAAGATTGCTCAAGTCACTCCTTGCTGCCCTTATCGAAAAGGCACGATCAACCAGAGTCAAAAGATTCATGAAGTAAATTAGCACTCAACTTTCTTTTTAATTGAGTACAGCAAAGCGTTTTTCTGGTCTTGATTGTCAGGCGAAATGTTTCAAAAATCCACCAACGTCAAAGCAAATTTACATAATCTGCCTTCTGGGAATCATTTAAAAGCGCCAAGCCAACAGCCGGCAGACTTTTTTTGCAATCGAAGAGCTGAACAAATACTCGCAACTTAATGTGCAAACAAGAAAATATAATCCAATCGGGTTTACTTGAATTAACTGGGTCTGCGCAATAAATCTGACTTTTATTTAATTTACGAGTTACTCAACTTTTTTTTTTGGGGTTTGTTTAATTTACCTCCGCCTCGAGTCAAAACAGAGCCATTCATTGATATGTTCACGTGTGGACTTGTATGAGCACATTTCTCGATTTGTGAATGACATGCCTGGGTGAACTCAAATTTGTTGTTGGGTTTCTAAAAAAGTAGTTAATTGAGAGCAGCTTTTTAAAGTATGCAATAACTCTATTCATCGATTTGAAACTTATTCAGCAACTGAAGGTGAACGGTAATTTGTTTGGAGTGTGAACACATGATGAATTTTGCAGCAGAACAAGAATGAAAATAGCAATCAGCGTAATTTTTTTTTAATTTCGCCGGTAAAACATGTTTGATAACATAACCAACATACAAGCGTTGCTAAAACAACTGAGTATAGAGAAAGAGAAGCAAAAAGGAATACATACAGGGTGTGCCAAATACATTCTTTTGAAAAATATAACAAAATTAACAAAATTAATTTGTATTGTAAATTGTAGCTTTATTAGTAAGACAAAACATTGCCATTCATTATGAAATACAACGTCGCACAGTGGTTTGAAAAGCGAAAAAAGAGCATTTTTAGAGTAGGTTAGGTTAGGTAAGGAGGATGCTAGTGCATTCACTAGCACACTTAGACCCACAGTCAGACTACTACCACTGATTGACTTGATTGACTCCACTGATAGTGCCGTTAATTTGATTCGAACGGTAAATGCTGGCAGGACCAGACTTGAAAACCAGATAAAAGCGTATTAACTTTGCTTTCACTGGGATTCGAACCGGGAAGGCCGCTAACCAGGGGCAGGCATTCTACCAATTGCGCCATACCGTTCGTTATTCTTAGAGTACACTGAATTTCCCACATAGGCGGTCTCAGCATTCGCGTTTTCGCTTATACGCGATTTAGTTTTTACAAACATTCCTCCACATACACACGCCTATACGCGGTTCATCTTGTGTTGTCGAAAATAGAAACATGACAAAAAAAAAAAATAACTGTCTGCCAGCAGGCTTTGCATTCATTTTCAAGTTCTTATAGGTATCAGATTTGTGTGCAGTGTAGGAAGTGCCGTGGCGTAGTGGGTAAGTGCGTCGAGTCCTACAGAGAGTGCCAGGTTCGATACCCGAATTTACCATCAATCATAATTCACGGCTCCACCTCTTTCGAGTCACTGAAAGAGCTCAAAGAGTATGCCTGTTAAGAAAAAGCTTCTCAACATCGCCGTTCGGAGTCGGCATTAAACTGTAGGTCCCTTCCACTCGTGAAAGAACAACACGAGTGGTTGCTGAGCAGCTAGGCCCAGGTCCGCCTCGGACTGTAGCACCACCCAAATTATATTATTATTATAAAGCATTCAAGCATCCACAAGTTTTTTAAATCTACCGATGAGCACCAAGCTGGGGGGCAGTGCCTTATTTTCTATTTTTTTTTGTTATGAATTATTTTTTTCTTAGCTTTTGGTTTTCATTTAATTTGATCAATGATTTTTTTCTTGTTATGTTGAAATGTTTTTATGTTTTTTATTAAAAAAGAAAATCTAACTGAATAAACTGAGCTCATGTCTTTGTTTTCATACAGTGTTTAGTCTCAACATACGCGCAACATACATTTTGCGGAACGCATCCCTCGCGTGTGTAGGATAACACATTTTTACATATTTTGCACAGTTTAAAGTCATTCCATTATCCAACAATGTTTAGTGCATACAGCGAAGGGACGCATTCTAGTTAATATCTCTGCCCCGACATGATGTATAATTTTACAAATTTGTATACCTTTTACAGGATGTCTAAAGAAAACGTGAATATTTTTCCTACTCGTCTAGCAGCTGTGCATTTTTAAAATAAATCGAATAAAAATCAATACATATTTGCGAAACTTCAGTAGACCAGAACTAACGAGCACCAAAACTGTCCAATTTGATTCTTATTTTAAAATATTCTTTAGAGTCTTACTTAAGCAACTATACAAGTTTCAGCTTCATCAACCTGAGTCTCCGGCAGCAAGAGCATTTTAAGAGTAACAATAGCCTGACCTAAGTTGTTTTAGTTCTGGAAAATAATAAATTTGTAACTTCTGAATCCCTGGACCGATCTTAATGAAATCTTTTCGCGGTTCGAAAAAGTGATGTGTATTTTTATTTTTTTTTTTTCATCTAAGTTTACTCCGTTAATGAGTTATCCGTTTGGGCTACATTAACCATTTTTAAACCATGAAAAGACCTCGTGGCACACGTAAAGGGGTTTCCAATAAAGACTTGGCAAATTTGAATTTAATTTGTGAACGCACTCTTTCACACTTCAAACTGTCACTGTCAATTCATTCAGTGAACTCAACATTTTCATCACGGTAAAGTATACGAACGAGCAACGTCTGCAAAATGTAAGAATTTTCTACCGAAATTCGGAGTCGGTGACCGTAACTTTGAGAGCGTTAACTCCAATTTTCGACGAACCTCTGTTTTGGCTCAATGGCTCCGTCATTGGTCGGGTGAAAATCCACATGTGCTTCATGAATCACCACTACATCCACAAAAAATAACTGTTTTGTGCAGATTATGACATGGCGGCATAATCGAACCTTATTTCCTTCCAAATGATGAAGGGGACTCTGTTACCTTGAGCTCCCAGATGCAGAGCGATTTTAACTGACTCTCTGTGCCCGCAGCTCGACAACGTAGATATACTCAAGCAGTGATTTCAACGAGACGCCCCTACATACCTGATAAGAGAAGCAATGCTCACAGTTGTACGGATTTTGCGACTGGGTCATCTCACGGCGAGAGTTCAGCGAAGGAGACCGCCGCGATCAACACCACTCGATTATTTTGTCTGGGGCTTCGGCAATTCCTTAGGGTACGGTAAACGACTGGATGGGGCAGTTGGTAGAGTGCCCGTGGTTAGCGGGAGAATACCAGTGAAAGCAAAGTTAATACACTTTTATCTGGTTTTCAAATCCAGTCCAGTCACCATTTGCCGTTGGGATCAAATTAACGGCACTATCATTGGAGTGGTCAATCAGTAGTAGTAGTCTGACTATGGTTATCACAATGGACCGATATGGTCTAAGTGTGCCGGTGATTGCACTAGTAGCCCGCCTGCCGAACCTAACCTACGGTACGGTAACAAGGTTATAAAATTTAGACAAGTTCCAAGCCAACATTGGAGACGCTCTTGCCGGAACACACCGCACACATTGGACCGAGTCATCTGAAATTGGATCGACCGCTTGTAGTACATCCAACGAAGCCATGCCGGCCTTTAAAAGCATGAATTTTGCTTGGAAATGGTCGTTTTTAAGCATTTTAAATTTGAAAATTGGCAGTTATAAATAAACTTTATTCCCACAATTTGTTTTTTCTTGACAGTTGAAGAGTGATATATTTCAAGTCAGAAATTAAGTATTACAGAGATGCCCGACCTACCTCCCTTTCCCTTTCCCCATAAGATTTTGTACAACTTTTTCTTATAACGTGTTCATAAACCAAATTGACCAATCAAAGGACGGCATTGAATGAATATCTGTCAAAAAGGCACTCAAATTCGTCGATGGACTAGGGGACAATCAGCTGTGAAGTCGGCTATCTCTGTAATACTTCATTTCTGATTTCAAGTATTTGGGGAGTCACACAAATTAAAATTTGACACTGTATTTGGTTACAAGTGCATTCATTCCCTTTATTGAGTTGATTTTCAGATATTTTACTTGTTTTCTAACAGAGACCTTTAATTACGCTAGCTAAATTAAAATCCTCATATTTCTAGAACGTCATATCATTGGAAGTCAATCTGAATTATATTCGACGAATGACTTCTCGGTTTACGTCGTCTCGACTTGCGTCCCCATTTCCTGGAACACATTTGGACGTAAATCGCCGTATGTACTCCACTCACGTGATGAGCGCACTTGTCGGCACAAGAGCCGCCAACGAGGCTTATCTGCCGAATCCATTAACCATTAAGTGTTCAGAAGAATCAGCGAGAGGGAGTTTCAATAGCCTAAAAACTTGTTTCCGAGATTAAACCAATCAATGGCAGCTATCAACGCACATTTATGGCAGCCCGGGGAAAGGTAGAAGACTTACCTTTGCCCTGGCTTTCTTTCTTTCTTTCTCTCTCTCTCTCTCTCTGTCTTCTGTCTGAGACCCTCCCTCGAAACGTATTTATTTTGTACAGCTCTCTCTCTCTCTCCTGTCTGAGACTCCCTCGAAAAGTATTTACTTTGCACATCATCACAATGTATGTCCTGAACCCATGTCCCACGAGCATAACAGGGAATTATCTTCTCCCAGCCACTCAGCGAACGTGAAACCAGCATTTCGCGGCCATCCTCAACAAACAAAGGCACTAATTAATGCTACTCACCTCGACGTCATATTCACCGGGCCGTTTACACCGCCATCCGTCCCGCCCTATGCAGTCCGAGTAGTTTGTGATTATTATCAAATCTATTATCACCCAAACAAGCGATGTGAGCATCACTATCCGACATGTATTCGTCCGCATTCGGCTCCGCAGCATCCGCGTCACGTTGACGTTCGACATTTTTGCAAGCAGGCCTCACTCGTGTTCCTCTCTCTGCGATTAATTACACCACCCTATCACCGCCGACAAACATAAACACAAACGCAAACAATTTCCGATACGATGCGCCAAGAAGTGCGCATGCGTGGCTCATACAAATCGAATCACCGAACCGGAAAACGCACGCAAACTAAATTTCAAATTAAGAAAATAAACAAAATCTCTCGTAAATTAAATCCCTCGCGAGTGGACAGCAATTTACAGGCAATGGGAGAAACGATCAGTCACAGATATCGGGCCTCGTTGCTAGAGGTGATGCTGCAGTCGACATTTTCGCAAAAGGCGCGCTCATTAAACACAATCGACTTGATTACGACGACGGCGAGCTCTTTCATTGAGTTTCTCCACGGGCGCTCGGCTGCTGTTCGCTGCGGTGCGGCATCAATGGGGGCTGAGACGGCAGCAGATTTTCAATTGTCTCTTCACTATTTTCTGAATCACAGTTTCGGTTGGGCTGGCTCAGGCGACGACGTCAACATATTTTCATCTTGCGTCTGGTCTTCTCGCTCCACCGTGTGTTTGTGTCACTTGTCTGCGTGCGGTCGAATTAACGAGGTCAATGTGCTATCCAGCAGAGCTTATGCAAATGAACTCCTCTCGTCAGCAAGTGAAGTTGGTGGCTCCCGTCCCAAAGAGTCTTACTTTCAATCTGAAACGAGTTGAAGAGAAAGAAAGCGAAAGTTAGTCTGGATTGAATTTCGGTACTTTAACAGACGCGCTGTGGCGTTATCTATTGATTTAATCGAATCGGGCAAGTGAAAGGATCGCTGTAGTCGATGCGATAAAGTGTACAAGATACAAATCTTAATGAATGTTTCGTGTTAGGTTCGGGCGAGGGAACGAATGAAATGTGAATGTGTGCAGTCGGTTTTAGTGCACGTGTTACATATTTTCTGACATCTCTGAAATTTGTGGGAGGGACTTGGTGCCGCATTTATTTAAAGGAAATCTTTTTTTATTTAAATTTTAACAGGTGGAATAAAGAACATTACCTATTTTTCACCACGTTTTTTAAATCAATCATGAGGTGTTCTTTATACAGTGGACTCCCTCTAAGTCTCTCTCTAACTCGAACAAGCCGTGGTATCCCATGAAAAACCGGTTTACTTGAAGTCCAAAGTATTTTTTTTAAAGATAGAATCTATAATGTATTTCTTTAAAGCTAGGCCCGCTTCGCGTTTTTTCATCGCAGCGATAAAAAAATCGTGGTCGCAAAAAAAATTTGACCATATTCGCACTTGTGGCTTTCTATCACACGATTCCCAAGCAAATACAACCAATTACTCTTAATGCCAATACACCCATAATCCCAAAGTTTAACAAAATGTGTTTTGTTTTTAGAACGCAAGACTTCCCCGTGGAATCTAATCTAACAAGACTTCTATCGAAGCCCCAAGTGTGCTATGATTCGTCAAATGATATCAATTTGCGTAAAAAAATCGTCCATAAAAAGGAGCTTGTTGCATTTCTTTTTAATCGCTGCGATAAATTCGTCGCTTATGTGCATGCATTCATTTATAAAACAAAACGTGCCATTTTTTGCGACTAAATTCTGATATGATAGAAAATCGCAAGTGTGTCCATACTCATGTCTTGCTGCGACAACGAATTTTTAATCGCAGCAATTTAAATCGCAAGTGTGTGGATACTCTGGGCAGTACATATGACAATCTCGTCGCCAGAAAGATGGGACAAATTGGTGACTTTAAATCGTTGCGATTGTGTGGTGTCATGTGAACTCGTACACATTATGCGTTCTACTTTTTGCGATAATTCAGTCGTGCGATGGAAAACGGATATGTACGCCTAGCCTCGGTGAAGAAACGTCACTCGACCATAGTCACTCACGTAAAAATCAAGAATCAAATGTTTAGAGATAGGCATCTTTTTAGCACACATTCTTTGACGGTTTTTCACGATTTTTTGACATTTAATCAAGACCCCACGGAACATTGTGCACCAAGGGAATACCGTTCTCTGATTACAAAACCCTGCTATCAAATGGATTTAAGATGTAGGAGAGGTAGAAGCGTAGTAGTACAGTGAAACTTCTCTTTACGGACACCCCTCTATAAGGGCCAACCTCTTTACGGACAATCCGTCATGGACACGGGATGGAGATAGGGCTTTTCGTGTATTTCAACCACTCTACAGTGGACGGACTATACTGGAAACGGTCATGAATTTCAGCGGCTATTGAACAGTTGTACCCTTAACAACGGACACGTGGCAAAAGGAACACGCGTCAATCAGTGGACATATGGTCATGGTCTTAGGTAGTCCAAGAGATAAATCATATAAGGAAATACTCCATCTTAATAAGGATAGCTTAAGATTGCTAACAAGCTTTCTTATCGGCCACTGCGGCTTGAAATATCACCTTAACAAACTAAACCAGTGTCAAGACACGGTTTGTCGGCTTTGCCTCGAAGAGGGTGAGATTTCCGAGCTCATCATGTGTGAATGTCCGGCAATAATCTGGTTGTCCTCAACCTAGGCCCGTGTCTTCCATAGGCAGATACTCAATTCAGTGGTATTGAAGCACTCCACCACAAGATATTTACTTTCCTTTATGAGGGTAGTGGTTTGTCTTAACTCCAACCCTTCGATACAATAGATCTACCCTGGGCGCGGTGTCATTGCCTAAACGACATGAGTTGTACAAGAGGAAAATATAAATAGATTTATGCCGACTCCGAACGGGCAAGTTTGAGAAGCTTTTTCTAGAAAGTTTCACTTTTTGAACATTGACAGTGACTCAAAAGGGGCCGTATTTTATCTTCTGAAAAACTTAACTACCATTTCAGGCGACTATCGTCCTTTTGATTCACTTCGATGATATTCTTTATGTAAGACACTCACTATCGTCTCGCCTATCGTTACAGTTTGAGTGCTCCGAAAACTATAGCTTTGACAAAAATGACATTTGTGCTCTAATTCCTCTCAAATATCAACACATTCTCATTTCAGTTAGCGAACAAAACTAATCCAAATGCCACCCATCGCTCTAAAAATGTCTCAAAAGTGTAGAACAAGATACGAATACACAATTTGTGCTCATTAAATGGGAGACGATATTGAAGTAGTTATCGCCAAAGATCAGTCGTCGAGACGATAGGTACCGACAGTTGTTAGCTTACGCGAATCAGGCAAAAACGATATCTCTCAGACGCTATCGTTTTTTTTAAGCTTACGTGAAGCGAAACGATCGTCGAAACGCTAGCGCGACACGATTGTCCCCTTACGGGATTCGAGCCCAGGTTACTCATGTCCTTGCAAATTTGTTTCCTCTGAAATGTGGTGAAAAAGCGATAAGAAACTGATGTGGGGTCTTCTCCTCTTCCTTATCTTTGGAACAGAAGACGCTTAAGGACACGATTAATTAAATGGATAAAATGGGAGTTCGAATTTTGCAGGATGTGCCAGCACTGATGTCTTCACGCTTTGTCTTAAAATCTGAATTTGCGCAAGGACTCCATGGTTTGACCAGACGAATGAATTCCATTCTTGAAAACTCCCCAGTACAAAGAAATTCCTCATCGGATGTGTTCAGTAAAATCGTTAGCTTGATTAACTTGTTCAAAAATACAACACCCCGAGTTGATTCATTTACTTCGGAGTCTATAACCAATTCCTTCGGAGTCTATAACCAATACACGACCAACTTGTGGGTCATGTTTCCGCGCACTGACTACAAATATCGACGTGTCCTGAAAAA
Source organism: Eristalis intricaria (assembly GCA_964034865.1). NCBI lineage: Eukaryota > Metazoa > Arthropoda > Insecta > Diptera > Syrphidae > Eristalis > Eristalis intricaria. The sequence goes on from OZ035874.1 coordinate 53,032,041, forward strand.
GACAATAAAACGAAAATAGTATGCATCGCAACGGTTAATGTCTGTTTGTGACTGATTTCGGAATGACGATAAAACTGATTTGCTTGCGTCACGCAACACTTGAGAACATGCGATAAATTTGTTATATTTTTGGAATACGCATGTAATTCAGACAGTTGACTTGATGTGGGTATACTCGTATTCTCAGAGGATAGATATCATTGCTTGGCGGAAAATGTCAGACTTTTCGTAGCGATAAGGCTACATGAGTGGAATCAGCGTGGTTCCACGGAACCGATGGCGCACCCAGGTGGAGAAGGACCTCAACCAACTTGGTGTGCGCAGTTGGAGACAGCTGGCAAAAGATCGTGCCGGCTGGAGAGGCTTACTGGTTGGAGACCAGGTCCACCCCGGACTGTAGCGCCACCAGAAGAAGAAGAAGAATATTTGGTTGCCTATGTGGGTTTCCCTATGTATTTTGGGGTGATTATTATTTTAATTCACGAATGGCAATTATGTACTCACTGGATTGACACCTAAGCCATGGAAATCGGTGGCATAAGTTAAACCACTATTTAAATGGAATATATCACTTCCGCTGTGAAAATGAAATTTCTATCAATTTTGAGTTTAGCGATGGATCGACACAGTGACCACACTGTGAAAACGGGCATGATAGGTATCGGGTCCGTTGGCTCAGTCGATTGCTCATGCTTTTTTCACTCTTTTTTTCCATGGGTTATACCACTTTTTTGTATTTCAATAAACAATATAAGTTTAAAAAAACAATTCATATTCTGTATTCCGAAGTATTCTATTTGCAATGAATATAATGAAAATTATGCTTAACAAAAGTAAATGTTATACAATATAATTGAATAATAATTGATTACATAAATGCTTATGACATTGCTCTTGTCGTACGACAAGCTTTTCTACTAGTATAATATATATTGCGTAAGCTATATTGAAGTGTTTTAAATATCTGTGCGTTTATTGCATCATGTCATGTTTTCATTATATTGAATCCTTGTGTTGGCCACTTAAGCTTCTGTCATCTTGTGTTAACTACATAAAACTAAAAGTCGCAATGACAGATGACTGAGCCAAGGAAATCGCTTTTATTGACTGAAACACAATAGCGCGCTGCGCCAGCCGACTTTGTTACGATGACGCACTGCGTTGAAATAAATACTCGATTTATCAGCTGTTTTCTCTCTCATCTACCAGATGAAAAATATTGTTGCCTTTCTGCATACACTCATCTGAAATAACTCTTGTCGTTAAATTATTTTTAATCAGCTGTTTTCGTTTCTTAAATGACAGTTGATACAAAATACTCTCAATTTGGATGGAAAACTCTCAATTTGGGAGAAAATTTCTCTCACATCGCACCCCTCTGTCAAAAAATATTCAACATGCTGAATAATGACGTGCGATGGACTACGTTTTACGTTTTATTATTATCCTCTCAATCTCTCTCATTATTCACTGACGCAGGTCGACGCTGTATTTTCTGCTTGGCCATTGAATTGTGTGTATTGAAAGCCAACGCCAGCGCAGACGCACTTTTATGTTTCAGACATTTCTCGTTGGCTGCCATCGATACAACACGCGTTTTAGGCACCTTGTAATTTGAATTTATATGAATAAACCGAAGTATTAAGTTGCTTTATAACGGGTCCGCAAAATTCCAACACATTAGTTGCAAAAATGGAAATTACACTGTGTCTCAAAAACTAAAAGCACGGCGGGTCCGGATTTTTTTTTTTGTTGAGAATGCAAGCACCTTCATGCTGTATGCTCACTTTTGGGACTGAGTGTAGGTACCAAGCATTGGTTGTGGAAGGTCCAGCTCTCCCTAAGTCGAATTCTCCTTAAGTCGAGACTCTCTCTAACTCGAACCTTTTCGCCATATTTTACATACATTTCCCTCAACTTTCCATACAAAAACCGAAAACCGAACAAATTTTGGTATCCCGTGACAGTTCGACTTAGGGGGAGTCCACTGTATTATTTTATTAGTGTAATTAATAACATTTTAGGCTTAATTAATTCCACAACTTGGGATAACATAAATTATTTAATTTCGTAAGACTCCTCCACGAGCAATCAAGAAATTATGGCACAATTGATCTGGCAAGACGCCATACGATTAAAATCATTTATTCGGGTTCAGCCGAAATCGTAAAAAGACGACGTGCAAATTGAATCAACAAAGCCGGTGGTTAACGACTTCATTAGCTCGACCACTGGAGACAAATGGAAGTCCACACGTCAGAGTGTCTTCCTATTTTTAGACTTGTATACATGAGCTGGCGTTGCTGAATTGATCGACTTCTTATCTACCTTCCTGAGCCATTGTTGATTAATCATTCAATTCCTTCGCTTGAAAGTGATAAGATAAACTTGCGTTTGTTTGCAGTCATCTTTGATTTATTTATCGGGACGATTTCAACTTTGTTGTTCAGTCATTTTTGCTTGATTCGCGTGTGTCAAAACATAAACAGCATTTCCAAATCGTTATCGGGACGACATTGATGTCCAAAATTGGTGGTCTAGACACTCTTGAGGGTTTCTCGTCACAACGCAAAATGCTAACACTTCAAATCCACAGCAATTACACAACTGACACTTGTGTCGTACGCGTAAGACAAAGCACTCACTCAGCGAATGCAAAGAGAACAGATAATGAAAACAAAATCCATCTCCTAGGTCAACTGGTGCTCTGTCCCACAAAGCAAAACCGGCCACGGTTACATCTGTCACCGAGTACGATCGATAAAATGCCGCAAATAGACGCGTTCGTACGCAAATCGTCAGCTAAACTGTTGCAAATCTGATTCTGTCGCCGCTCAGGGTTCCGCGGCTGTCACGTGTGACCACGAATCCCTTATCCAGCAGCTAATTGATGCGATTGAAGAAAACAGCGCTTGGGTGCGTGGCCTAGACCTCAAGACAATACGCATCAGCATCATAAGCAGCGGCGTAAGATCAAGTTCAAAATCGCGCATCGAATACGTCAGCCAGCCGTCAATGCGAAACCGCAAATTGACGTTAGGCACACTGTGTGAGTGTGGCGGCCGAGTGGAGATTAATTGAGCCACAGTGGCTTATTCCAACAAGATACCCCAGTCAGCAGCGTGGTCATTGTCCCACAATTGCAGACGGCTTCGCTGGGGAACGAGAATGCAATGCCCGTGAGTGTGTTGGTGTGGGTAGCTTCGCGGGGAGAGGCGAAATGTATTTACATTGGCCATATACGGTCAAGCAGCTCGTAGTCGTGTTCAATTGGTCCGCCGAGGACGGGTATCGACTGCGAGCAGTGGTCGATAAACGGGTTTTCAGCCGAGTGTAATTGTTTTGTGGATGGAAGATATCTTGCTGTGGCTGCCCGACTATTGAGGACCGCTTTAGAGGTCAGTGCCGTTGTTGCCGACCGACCGTCTTTGGAATGCTGCCGCTGCCTGAACGGAGGATTTTCGTATGTCGATGATGCTGCGATGTGAGGTGATCGACTTGATGCATTGCTGCGTGAAACTGAAGTTGAAATGGATTCCATCGACGGGCAATGGTAGGCGTCCTTCAAATTGACTAGATTTCTTGTGCGGCCTTCATTGTCCGTGAATGTGTATTCCGCCAGTACAGGTTTTCAGCGGAAAAAGGCAATTGGGGTATTTTTCTTTCTTGCTTGTGCCCCGCACTAGGCGAAGCCTAGAGATAATTGATGCGCGCAAGGAGTGTTATTTGTGCGACATCATCGTACAAAATGGATGCTTGACGAAGGGGCTGATTTGTGGTCTGTTAACGAGTTTCTGTGGTTCTTCGGGAGTTAATTAGCTGTTTTATCAAATTCGAAAAGTACACCCTTTGTGTGGAGAGCGTTGAAAGCGTGCAGCATCTCAAACAAAGGCGGCAGCGAGGGGAACATTTGTGGATCATCAATTTTGTCGGAAAGCACAGAGAAGCGTGTCATGCACATCACGTCTACGTTAACATGTGATGGAGGAAGAATAGACGAAGCAACTTGTACGTTTTCCATATTTTTTTGAAATGTGAGAGAAATTCAATTATCCGCACACGTCCACGAATGTCAATTCCCTCAAAAACGTAAAACATGAGGATTCGGGAAGGAGTCCAATCGATCAGAGTTTATCCGCCGGGGAATAAGTAATTTCATAAGAAACATTGAAGAGAATGCTGAACATTAAGCATTTTTGTGGCAAGCTTGTGTTGAGTGTCTTTAGTGTAAGAGTGTGATGATATTGTGCTAAGACACCTCCCCCTGGAAATGCTTAATCTGTACACTGTCCTGTTTAATAATGTTCTGAATAAGGCACATTATCCGGGGCATTGGAAAACTGCCCATATCCAAGAGAGGAAAAGATTCTTTGAATCCTTGGTCAATAAGTCTCCTGCCGAACATCAGTAAGGTATTCGAGAAGATGATCAAGAGAACTCTGGTAAACTGGACTAAGGACAAAAATATAATTCCGGATAACCAATTCGGTTTCGAATCGGAACATGACACTATTCATGCCGCGTCGAAACTGGTGTCGGACATCCAATGGAACAAGAGCCAGAAACAATGTACGGGTGCCTGCTTGATTGACCTGGAGAAGGCCTTCGGCACCCTATGGTTAGAAGGTCTATTCTACAAGCTCAATCGGCTAGGCATTAGCAAACCACTGCTGTGCCTACTGTATAACCTGCGTACCGGTAGACCGGTAGAAGGTCCGTCGTCAAGAATGGCAACGAGACCTCCACAAGTACATTTGAGGTAAAAAATGGTCTCCAACAGGGTGCCGATAATTCGCCGATCCTGTTAAATGTTGAGCTTGAGCGATCTGTTAAGTTCTCTTCCTCACGTAATTGCGTATGCCGATGACTTGATCTTGTACAGATCAGGCAAAAAGATCGCTACTCTCACGCAGGGTGACTTCGATTCATTCATGAGAAGTTGCGATGGCTGGAAGTTGAGTATCAACTTCCGGAAGTCGGAAACCATTCTGTTCAGGGCGCCGTTGTATAAGGCCTCGGCGGATACGAAAAAGGATTGGCGAAAGTTCTCAGTCGTTGAAAGACACGGGGAACCACGCAAAAGACTGTAGTCAGATACCTGGGGATCTGGCTAGATCAGTATCTATATTTTAACAAACATGTAGATGCTGCTCTGACCAGAGACCGAGGCCCTTTTGCCCTGACAAAGAGACTGTGTTACAACAGCCAACTCGATGCGAGGGTGAAGGTTATCTGCTACATGGCCCTCATCCGGCCAAAGCTCACCTATGACTGTCCCGTGTGGTTCAACGTGAGTGCAAGCTTGATGGAAAAGATTCGGTTGTTCGAGAGGGCTTGTCTTAGGGCTTGCCTTCACCTTTATAGAACTCCAGAGTCTATTCAACGAGGTCTTATACAACAGGGCAAACCTGATAAGAGTTTAACATTGGATGTCAAATGGATGTGTTGCTTAAGCTTACATCACAATTCAATTTCATCTGTAAAAAAAGTGAGAAATGAAAAACAATTTTCTGTTGAAGTTGATTCGAGGTCATACTGCTAGAGCGATGAACTCAATCAATAACATGATGATGCACAATACCACGAAAGGGTACATCACAACGGCTTCATCCCCCAGAAGCATTTCTCCATTTAGACAAGAACGGACTGTTACAAAATATAAATGCGGTACCACTCATCTTCCGTTCAACTGTGAATGGCCGACTCAACCACGACTATTCCGTAGGACAACGCGCTGAGGAGGGTCTCCTCCGGTTGAGTACGGCGGTATCAAGGAGAGATGTTCGGGATGTTGCTGGTGAGATAGGGAAGTCCCTCGTCGAACCCTTAAGACCCTGGGTAAAAAGAGAAGTACGTATCCCCGAATGGGGGACCAGTCGGTCACTGTCTTGCAGCAAATTAGATGCACGCTACAGTCTGGTGTGGACCTGGGCCTCAGCCAACAAGCCTATGTAGCTGACACGACATTTCGCCAAGTTCCTCCAATTTCGTGCGCCAAGTTGGTTGAGGTCATACTCCAATTGTGTGCGCCATCGGTTTCGTAGACGACCTCTGTTGTGTTGTCCCACTGGCTCGGAGTCGTGGGAGCAATAATGAAAAGAACGACTTGTCAGTTTAGTAGAGATTGAACTTGAACAACTGAGAGGTAAATTGTTCAAAAATTCAGCGAGACGAGGTTTTTTGAATCACAACGTGACATGTTCACATTTAAAATGAGACGAAAAAAAATGTGATTAATTTCTGCTTTCTTGGAATATATTTAAATTTTATCAAAAATATGACAACGTACGGTTTGAGTAATTGCACTAGGTTCCATTTATAAGACATCTCTAGAAAGTGTTTCATGGGGTAACGCAGATATCTCTGCTTTGCCAGATAAAAATATGAAACGACATTTCAAGTTTTGAAAGTAGACGGTGATCAAGTGGTGATCTCAGACATTCTGGACGTCCATCGCCAAGTCTCACGCCCAGTTGTTATGCGATTCTCAATGAAAATGTGAAATGAACTGTTTGAATGCTTGTGTGGAACGAAATTTATTTCTGAATCATATCATCGAAGATGTATCATATCGTCACACAGTCATGTTGCATGCTCAGCACTTCGGTCAGCACAGAACGAAATGCAATACGATAATGCCGGATGTTTATATCGCGCAGCACCATTGTAAGCAAATCGAATCGTTTCGCCAGTAATGACCACCCAAGCACAGCAGCCACGTAGATGCATTACACAGGAACATAAATAACGTGGTCCGAAAATGTGGAATTTAAAAAAAACTCCAGCAGGTAATGAATAAAGGGTGTTTTTTTTTCCTTTTTACAAGAGCGGAACGTTAAAATGAAGTATGAATGGATGTATAAACCAGAATTTATTTGAAAAATCATTTTATGGCAAGGTGTGCTGGACCGCTTGTCAAAACCACTATCTTTTGTTTTGTGAGGTCACTTAGGTTATTATTTTTTGACATAGGATGTCAAATGGATGTGTGTTCACAATTCAATTTCATCTATAAAAAAGTGGTAAATGAAAAACACAAATTTTTATAAGTCTAAGTAATTTAATCTATTTATTAATGGTGTTTTATTGGATAGTTAAATAATGTGTAGTGAATTGTTTAAGAACCCTTAATGAGTAGGAAAATGTTGAATAGTAACCCCGGTCCTTATTGCGAGTGTCGACTATCGAACGAATCGGTTGTCGACAAATTTATCGACTGATATCACTTTTGGTATTGTGTAACTCAGTCGATACATAGTTATATTACTGTGAATGAAAAAGTTCGTATTGTGAATATTTTACAATTTGACAGCTAAAACTCCAATTGTTTGTACATTTTTCAAAGAATATTCTTTGGGTTGTGTGAATATTAATTTTTAAATTTGAATAAATATTGAATAGTGTGGAGTAATAAAACAAAACATTTAATGGCATCAGTTGTGTTGTGAATTGGACGAAGAAATTCCAAGTGATTTTAAAAGGAGCCGGCTAAGAGGCACTTCTATCCTTTGCAAATAAGTTCATTAATAATTCTGTTTCTTTACTAATTATGTAGTCGTTATATAGTGGTCGCCGTGGCGTAGTGGGTAAGTGCGTCGACTCCTACGCAGAGGGTGCCAGGTTCGATACCCGAATTTACCACCTTTCATATTTCACGGCTCCACCTCTTTCGAGTCACTGACTGCTCAAAGAGTTTTCCTGTCTAGAAAAAAGCTTCTCAAATTCGCCGTTTGGAGTCGCCATTAAACTGTAGGTCCCTTCCACTCGTGAAAGAACAATAGTACGCACAACACACGTGGTTGCTGAGAAGCTAGGCCAAGGTCCGCCTCGGACTGTCGCGCCACCCATATTATTATTATATAGTCGTTACAGCTTTCTGAATTACTGTCTAGATAGGCATTTAAGGAACCATTGACGAAATACATGAAGATCAGCACATCTGAACCTAATATCATCAAACTTGCGAAAACTCTGTGATTATGTGCTCAAGATTACTACCAAAAAAGTGTCGGCAATGAATTTTGCGTTAGTTTAGTGCAAGCAACTGTATTTTCTGTATTAAAAGAAAATCCTGAAAAGAAAATAAATCGTCTCTCAAAACTTTCTTTACATTCTAGGAGACACCGATGTCTGGATTTCTCTTCTAAAATGTCTGGACTTTCCACTAAAATCGTCAATTGCTTCTTATTTGTTACTTGCAGTGATATAAAATCACTTTACGTTACAAAAACCCAAACGATTTGCCGCAATATTCTTCCATATTCAGTCTACAATTCTTAGTCGACAACCAGCGACCACGAATTTGCAATCGCTAAAAAACTGCTGTCAAGTCGACAAATATCGACTGCGAACGACATTCGCAATACCAAGCTTCAGAATCGATAGTCGACAGTCGACAACGAGCAATTATCAGTCAATAGTCGACACTCGCAATAGGGGCCCCGGTTCGGTTTGTTTCTTAAGCTTGTGAAAAATGTTTGTTGATTTGTTTCCGCCTTTAAGTTTCTGTTTCTGTTGCTTTCATACAAGACTCTCAATAGTACTGTCCAGTCTTACACCATAATTTTATGGAATCAATGTCCGAACAACGCAACTGGTAAAATTTGTACGTAATCCTCGCAGTAGAAGAGAGTGGGGCTAGTTGTAACAGGTAACAGCCAAACTCACACAAAAATACATTTACAACAGCATGATAAGAAAAAAAAATTTCAGATATTTCATCCGAGGACAGGGATGAGAGATCTTTGTGCCTCATCTGTTGCAAACTATTTTCTCAAAGTTAATAATAGCTGTGTTTTTTTGCAAGTGTATATACGCTTAATTTATAAGTGCACAAAAAAACGATCATCGGCGCTTAATGATTCATCATACAATCTTGGCAGCACCGGCGATAATTATGACAATTGTGAAAGTCAGGGGGTAGAATCGTGTAAGGTAATAGTTGATCGTTAATGGGCACAATCTTCGGTTTGCGATTATGTAGTGTGACCATCACCTTAAATGTAGAGACACTTAATTTTTATCAATTGAAACACATTTTTCAGCAAATGATAAACAATGAAAAGAATCGATAACGAAACATAAATGGAAAGTAGAGCACAGACAAAAATTGCATACTTATCGATGCCAAAACAATTAAAAATCATCTAATACATCAACCACACCTGCAAATGTAAGCCACATACAGCAACCTAAACAATGAAGGAATAAACTCAGGAATGAACACACAGAAAATAATGTTTGGAAGAATTGTTTTTAGTGTGTTTCACATGCAAATTGAAATTTAAGCGTATATACGCTTGCAAAAAAACACAGCTAATATCAGGTGATAAATAGGTGCAGTGTAGATCATGGAAAAAGTGGACTAACATCGCTCAAAAGGATCCATACGCTTATACATCTCCATTAACATCAATACGGATGGTGGATCTTAATTTAAAATTGGATTGCTTTGTATTTCTTTTAGAGTTCTTGTTACAACTTACCCCGCCCTATGTTACAGGCAGGTTAAAATAGCAGGACTTTTTTTTTGTCAAAACAGCCCAGAGAAATGTTGAACTTGTTTGGCTGGTTTATGATAAATTTGTAGTTGAAACATGCGGTTTGAATTGATAAAAGTTTGCCTAAAATTGTAAGAGTAGCATCGATTTTTCTAAAAAGTGTTAATTTTTTCCTCATCCTCACTCTCCCCTCCATTGACATATGCTTTCTATGTATACTTGTAGTCTTGTCTGGCTAATAAGGTGATTGCATAGGCGAATGTAAGGTGTTTATTTTCATCGTTTTCAATTTTCATCGAATTCAATTTTCTATATTTCTATACATTGTGTGATCGTATGTCGATACTTATTCAACTATTTCCAAGTTTCGTCAAAAGAATGATGATTACCATTTGACAGCTCAGAAAAAGTGACAAATTTAAAACGACACCGACTGCCCTTCAGTCCGTTTCGAAACTGGGCCAAACTTCTACGTTTTCCAAAAACAAAATATGGATTCACCTGTGGGTATAGGAGGACTACATACACATGTCCAATTTATTTTCAATTTTCGAAAGCAAAGTTTGCCTTCAGTGCGCTCAGTAAATGCAATTCTCTGTTCAGACACAGTCAGCTCCAACACCCACTCAATATCGGCAGCTTCCGTTCTGCTTATCTGTGCGGTTTGAGTTGTATTCATGAGGGACTTGAATAATTTGCAAAGTAATTGCCAACACCAGAAACACATTAAGTACTTTACTCTTAGACGTTAAACGTACACTGCCGGGTTGAGACTCTTGACCCTTCGACAACTTTGAATTGATTTCCCCATGCGCTGGCGATGACATCTTCAATGACACTTTGACGCAAGAGACGTTCAAAAGGAACTGAAAACCAGAGCAATGTCAGGAGTTATGAAATAAATACGAGAGATGGTGGGGAAATTGATGTGCGAACATTCAAATACACTCGGGTGACGGGTTGAACTTTTTGAACAAGTTTGATTACCTTGAACGGCTGACGATGACACCTGAGGTGTCCCCTCTCAATGGGGTGTATTTGCGGTGCATTCAGGGTACATCGGTTTATTGGAAATACATCCCAGTGGTTTGTGGTGATAATGGATAAGAGGTTTGGAAATATAAATTAGCACAAGTGTCATATTCGATGGCAGCTGGGTCGTGCGGAGGAAGAGTGGCTTGATGACAAATGTTAGAAAGTGCCGAGTGCGTGAACTTGTAATGAATGAGGTCACTCACGGTGAGTTCGTTGTCGACATTGATGGAGTAGATAAACTTATCCGGCGTCAGTCTGACCACTTTTGTTATGTCGTACTATTTACGAAAAAGTCAATGTTATTAGAGGGCAGGGGCCTGTGCATCCAGGGCAAAGTTGTTGACTGCTCTCAACTTGGCGAGATGCCAGCAACGATCCCTGTTAAACGCACAGGTCAAGTTGACATACAACATTCTCGCGGCGCCCTCTGGATAGCCTTTACAGCAACCGATTAGAGATGAACCAATGCATGCAGCGTCCCCTTTGCCTAGGGGTTTAAGCCAGGATCCGGTCCTGTAGGTTCGGGGGCTGCATGTAGGTTTAACTTCCCCACCGTGTAAACGAATTATTAGTTCAGAAACTACGAGAAGCGGATACGGATGGTCCTACTGCTGACGACCTTAGATAACGAAATAAAGACAACGATTGTCGGTTCTGCACGCGGAATGTGAAGTCTCTGAACAGACCACGTGCAGCCGACGAACTTGCGGAAGGTTCTGCACGCGGAATGTGAGGTCCCTGAACAGACCACGTGCAGCCGATGAACTTGCGGAAGCCCTCGAAGCTTATAAGGCAGATATCACCGCCATTCAGGAGGTGTGGTGGGATGGGCCGGGCAAAAAGAGGATGAAAAACTGCGATATTTACATCGGCCATTGCTACAAAGAGCGAAGGCAGCGCTTATTCGGATGCGGGTTTGTTGTTCGAGGCAGACTTAGGCAAGAAGTCTTAAGCTTTAAATACATAAGCGAGCGCCTCATAACAATCCGCATCAAGGCTACATTCGGCAAGATCAGCCTGATATGCGCCCACGCCCCAACGGAGGATAAAGATGACGACAGCAAAGATGACTTTTATGATCTCCTAGAAAGGACATACGATCAATGCCTTAGCTACGACATCAAGACCGTTCTAGGAGATTTCAACGCAAAGCTGGGCAAGGAAGACGTCTTTGGGAAGCACAGCCTGCACCACAACACTTCCGAAAACGAACTCAGGCTGTTGGACTTCGTAACGGGCCAAAAACTCTTTGTAGCCAGTACGCGGTTCCCTTACCCCAACAACCACAAAGGGACCTGGCAGTCTCCTGATCAATCAACCAGACACTCCTCCCGTATTCTCGATGTCCGAACATTCCGAGGAGCCAATATCGACTCGGACCATTTCCTTGTGGTACCCAGGTAAGAACACGGATATCGAGAGGTTAACGGCGGAGTAGAGCAGGACCAAGACACTTTGACGTCGGGAAGCTACAATCGCAATTGCCGATCGTCTCCTCCCTAAAACTCTCAGAGAGTCCAGCTTTGTCAGGCGAACAATCGACCGACAATTGAACCGTTGTCAAAATGCCATCAGAGAAGCTGCCTCTTAAAGGCTGGGTTTTCAAACGTCACCCCAAAAAAAACCCCTGATTTGACAACGAGTGCAGGCAGGCACATTCAGTGAAGCAAGTAGCATACAAGGCGATGCGACGCTGGGCAGAAGGACGAGAGCGCTTCGTGAGCTCTACGAGCTTAAAAGAAGGGAAGAGCACCGGCTTCGGGAAAAGAAAGCGAAAGAGCATGAGAAGCGCGCGATCGAGGAGAGGTGCTACGGCAGAAATGATCTCCGAAAGTTCTCCCAACGGGTAAAACAACTATCGAATGATTACAAAATTCGGGCAAAAGCCTGTCGTGACGAAGAGGGACAACTCGTAGTAGATTCGCAGTCGATACTGAGTTTTTGGAAGAACCATGTCTTCAGACTTCTAAACGGCGATGAGGACTCTAATTCGAGAATGAGAGAGAGAGAGAGAGAGAGAGAGAGAGATAGAGAGAGAGAGAGAGAGAATTCCGTCCCCCCGATTAAGACAAAGTCAAGATAGCGATACTAAAGTCGTATAAAACTGCTGGTGCAGACGGACTGTCTGCGGAACTGTTTAAGGCAGCTGGAGATGCGCGGGTAAGGTGGTAAGGTGGTAAGCTGCTCATCTGTTAGACGAGTGGAATCTCAGTATCGTTTGCCCGATCCACAAGAAAGAAGACCCCTCCAACTGCGCCAACTATAGTGGGATAAGTCTCCTCAACATCGTATGCAAGTCGCTGCCGTTTTGTGTCCTCCCCTTAAGCCGTTTATAAACAACCTGGTAGGGTCAAATGGGTTTAGCGGTGAACGAGGGCAAAACGAAATATATGCTGTCATCAAGAAAGGACACACAACATCGACGTCTTGGACAGAGCGTCACAATGGGCAGCTATAACTTCGAGGTAGTCAAGGACTTCGTCTACCTCGGCTCGCAAGTGAACAGTACGAACAACACCAGTACCGAGATTAAACGCAGAGTAACTCTTACCAACCGCTGTTTCTATGGGCTCAAGAGGCAATTGAGTAGTAGAGTCCTCTCTCGAAGGACCAAGCAAACATTATATAACACCTTGATCATCCCTGTACTGCTGTACGGCGCGGAAGCATGGACAATCTCAAGAGCGGATGAGGAAGTCCTTGGTCTTCGAGAGAAAAGCTCTGCGTGCGATCTTTGGTCCTGTTTGCGTTGACGGTTTCTGGAGGAGAAGATTCAACCCCGAACTGTAGGCGCTGTACAGCGACATGAGTCTAGTCAGGCGTCTTCGGATCCAAAGCCTAAGATGGCTAGGCCATGTAGAGCGTATGGACAACTCAGCCCCGGCCCGAAGAGCCTTCGACTCCGAACCCGTGGGACAACGCAACAGACGACGCCCGCGTTTAAGGTGGCGCACCCAGGTGGAGAAGGACCTCAACCAACTTGGCGTGCGACACTGGAGACAGCTAGCCAGAGACCGTGCTAGTTGGAGAGGCTGGTTGGTTGAGGCCTCGGACTATAGCGCCAAATAAATACGAAGAAGAAGAACTATGGAGAGCGTGCTATCTCAAGAAATGGCCCAGTCAATTGCCCGCCTCCTTCGTGCGAAGTAACGCCGCCCACAGACTTATCTTCTGTGGGGCTACGTTAAGTCATTGGTTTATGATAACAAGCCGACGACGTTCGAAGAACTCAGAGCCAACAGTGAACGCGAAGTACCGGCCTTTCCGCCCAAAATGTGTGGCTGAGTAGTTGACAATTGTGTCCAAGGAATCGACCGCTGGAAACGTGCCCGGGTTGGCCATATGAACGTAGTCGAATTCCATTCATAAATGTTTCATGAAGTTTTTGAAATATCTCAAATGGTTTGCGTTTTATTTTATATTTATTTAGAAGACTGTAGTGGCGTTCCTAGTTGAGGCAAGAACGGGACAGTTGCAGAGGAGGTCTTCGCTGTTAATGTAATTGAGTACACAGTTCTGTTCATCCGCAGGTACACTTCAGTCTTGATATTGCTATCGATTGACCTGCAGGGCTAGGCCAGGCCATGTACAGCGCATGGACAACACTGCTCCAGCCCGAAGAGTCTTCGTATCCGAACCAGAGGGACAACGCAATAGAGAACGCCCACCGAAGCGATGGCTCACCCAGGTGGAGAAGGACCTCAATCAACTTGGCGTGCGCAATTGGAGATCTGACTAAAGGTCGTGCCAGTTGAGAGACTTGTTGGTTGAGGCCCAGGTCAAGAAGACCTGAAGGGCGGGTGGACAGATACAGGATATCTGTATCTGTAACAACGACCAGATGAAATCGATTCCATTCCACCTGACAGCGGGATTTGTTGGCAGTGTATGAAAGTGATTCCTCCAAATTGTCAATACAGAATACATCACCATAAAAACCACACCTCACGAGAAATCAGCAAGTGATTTATTTTAGTGCTTCTTAAGCTCATCTAAATCATGGCACTCACCGATGTCAACAACCTCTCGTATCGGGCGGCGAATTTCAAGTTCGCCAGTTGAGTACTCAAATCTTTATTACGCACTGGCCTCGCACACGTGAATGAGTAAACCGAAACCGGCCGGCTCTTGTGTGCGAAATAAAACGCAAACAAGTTCGTTGATAGCTTCGAAGGCTATAATCCCGACCCTGTTTGATGGCTTTATTGCCAACCGCCTTGATGATCTGAACATAGAGGGAGTTCCAATGATTTACACGCCTTTGTCTGAGAGGCCCGGGAAAACTCAACTTACTCCGAAATGGACAATGCCGACGCACTAGACTGTATTCAAAATTGCACCAAGTTTGTTTGTAAATCAAAAAGTGACGAAAAAACATGACACAGACTGACCCCAAAAACTACTATGATTTCGTTAATTTCCACATTTTCCACATGATTTAGTTTCGCAAGCAAGCCAAGCCCACCAGCTCCATAAATGTCATTTCACATCAAAATCGCGCAAGCGGCACAGGAGGGGAGAGGGGGACATGTTGTTATTCGGTTCAACTGAAACTTTATCTCTGCTCGGCGCGATTGATTAAAATTCCGGCACACAAATAACACGCCATGCACAACAATGACATCACTCTGATTTTCAATTAAATCAACAAAGCTGATATTTTACGAGTACGAGTTCACCGTCACAACTTTGAAAATTGTTAATTTGCGAACGCATCCTCATGCTAGTCGCGTGTTGCAATAATTATCCAGCCGACCAGCACACAAAGCGCCGCACTAATGCAAGTGTCACTCATTTGATTTAATATCCAGACTAAATAAACCGTCAGATTTTCCAATTGACAGAAGTTAGTTCTTAAATAAAACCTGTCATGAACGAAACGTCGCACACACACACGGACGCACAACACAGAGCCAACCTGTCCGTCGGCACAGTTAATGACTGAAGCGAATATGAATATGACGGGGCCGGCGCGAACGACGCGGTTCATTGGCCTGCGTTGCTCTTCGGTTTAGTATGCAAACCCCGTCGTCCGGATTTCGTCGCATTCAATTACGGACCCGAGCGCATCTTCCGAAAATAATCACAAAACTGCTCTAGCCAAAGAGGCACTCCCCGGGCACAGGGAGAGGCATGAATTCTCCTTTAATTACTCACCTGACCCCAAAGGACAACTACATTTTCTATTCATTGCGAGAGGAACGTGTAAATCTCAACTAAGATAGCCGAGCGGTGGGGTGGCGGGCGCGACAGCAGGGGGTCGCACGAAATGTCGTGAATTATTCAACACGATCAGGTTTACTGCCGTGGCTGGCGGGACAGATGGTGGCGATGGCGGTGCGGCTGACTAGGGTGGTGGATATGGAACCCACTGGATATCCATTCACATTTTTGTGTTTTTTTCATCAGAGATGTTTGATTCGGTGTGCTGGTACTTGGGTTGGCGGTTTGTAGCCGAAACCGTGGCGTGCGGGCTTGCCAGCGAGTGAGGGCAATTATTACTGTACATTTGACATTTTCGACAGTGGAGACAGAGCGAAGACTTCCACTGAGGATTTTCTTTTTTTTTTGTTCGTGACATGATGAAAATATGATTATTTTATGTGAATGCACACAAAAGAAGGGATCAATGGGAGAGATCTTCGGCGGCGAGTGGAGGGAGTTAAAATAAAATCGAAGATGATACAAATTGGCAGCCAATGAGGTTCTGGACAAGTTGTTCCACTAGTTGTCTTGCCTTTTTCGAGCACATATGACTGCCGAGCGGCCGTGAGGGTTTGTCAACTCTTCGGTTCAATCCTCAAATCGAGACATTTTTATAATCTAAGGCTCGAGTCACTGTTAGTGACAGACAAGTTCCTGATAGACAAGAAGCACACACAACACGAGTAGATTCTGCAGAAGCTAGGCACTGACCACGGCCCATATTATTATTAACACTCCAAAACGACTGTAACCGTGCCTCGTGACCAAACCATCGAAGCTTAGCTCTTTTCGTTCGAAAAAGCAGCTGCTCAACCTATCCCGGCGAGTAATTCGCACAAGAGTACTAAGAAATCTCATCTCAGCAGCTTGTATTCGCGATCTTACTCTTTTAGTCATTACCCAAATTTCATGACCATAGGTGAGAGTTGGAAAAAGTATTGAGTTGAAAACTGCTAACTTGGCTTTCACACTTAGCTCGGCCTTCCTGATTACACACCTCCCAAGCTGTGTCAAAACTGCTCCAGCTTGACCAATCCTACAGGAAAGGTCAGCATTACTTCTCTCATCACTCGTGAACAAGACCACGAGATACTTAAAAGTCTGCACCCGCTTTAATGGAACATTACTAACATAAAAGTGCATTGAATATTCGTTCTGGAAATTAACATAATCTCGGGTTCAAACATATCTTACAAAATTTGTTAAATAACGTTCATGCAATTAAAAAAATATTAGAAGGATAGCGGTGCTACTAACATTTTACGAGCATAATGAATTCGACTCACGCAATGCAAATGGTGTTTGACATTTCTCTTGTTAAAAAAAGTTGTCACACAACGGTAACTGCCGTTTCCAAAAAAAAATGTATTTTGCAGAACGTTGAGACCTTTGATTTTACCTGTCGCTTGACAAACTTTTGTCAGACGGGTGACTTTTATTTTGGAATTAAGTTCCGCTAGATCTGCAAAATTACACACTGTGCGCAGGTCCTTACGAACAATCATAGGAAAAACCACCTAAAATTTCCCAAAAGACCAGGCAAAAAAAAAGAAAAAAAATCCCGACTTTAGTCCGGTTAGACAAACGAGGTGGCTCTATGGCATCCAAAAAATACTGCATACAGACCTCAATAAAATCTAAAAAAAATATTCGGTGGTCCTATCAACCGTATGACACACGTGTCACATTGAATCTAGAAGGTTGGCTGTTGTGTGATTATTTTACTTGCAAATAGACAGGAAACCATCACTTTCACTTCACCCTGGCACCATGTCACATTCAACAGCATTTTCTTTAAATTGCCAATCCTGCCAAACCACAATCAAGTCTCATCCATGAATTTGCCGAAATTATTATATAAATTTAAAAAAAACAACACTTCGCGCTGCGACAACTTCTATTGTTGATTATCCGTTTATTTCCCAACACGGCCGTTGAAGGTCACTGTATGTATACACAATGAACTTGACGTTATCCGTTTTGTGGAGACTTCAGGTCTTTCACTCGATCAGCTGGTGGCTCTTTCCAAATATTAGAGCACAGCTGGCAAACGGTACTATGCATCGTGTAATCTTGCGTTACACTATGTCGTGCAAGTAAGACACCGCGCAATATTTATTCTTCACCGACCGCAGTACAATCAAGAAGAAAGGAGACCCCTTTAACTGCGCCAACTACCGAGGGATAAGTTTCCTTAACATCGCCAATAAGATCCTCTCTAACGTTTTGTGTGAGCGCCTGAAACGATTTGTCAACAACCTGATAGGTCCTTATCAGTGCGGTTTCAGGCCGGGGAAGTTCACCACAGACCAAATCTTCACACTACGACAGATCCTGGAAAAAAACCCAAGAAATGCAAATCGACACCCACCACCTTTTTGTCGATTTAAAGGCCGCATATGACAGCGTGCATAGGGACGAGCTATACAACGCCATGTCTAGTTTTGACATTCCTGGCAAGCTCGTCAGGTTGTGCAGGATGACGTTGGAGAATTCTCGCTGCTCCATCAATGTCGGAAGCGAACTCACCCAGACCTTCAATGTCAAAAAAAGGTTTTAGAGAAGGCGACGCGCTGTCATGTGACTTTTTCAACATTATTCTTGAGAAGATCGTGCAGAACTCACACGCTAACACAAGAGGCACGATCTACCAGAAGTCCGTACAACTGCTAGCAAACGCGGATGACATTGACATGATTGGTAGAACACAGCGAGCCGTCAATGAAGCGTTTGCTGGCATTGAAGCGGAGGCGGCCAAAATGGGTTTAGCGGTGAACGAGGGCAAAACGAAGTATATGCTGTCATCAAGAAAGGACACACAACATCGACGTCTTGGTCAGAGCGTCACAATGGGCAGCTATAACTTCGAGGTAGTCAAGGATTTCGTCTACCTCGGCTCGCAAGTGAACAGTACGAACAACACCACTACCGAGATTAAACGCAGAGTAACTCTTGCCAACCGCTGTTTCTATGGGCTCAAGAGGCAATTGAGTAGTAGAGTCCTCTCTCGAAGGACCAAGCTAACATTATACAACACCTTGATCATCCCTGTCCTGCTCTATGGTGCGGAGGCATGGACAATCTGCGAACGAAGAAGCTCGTGTTCTCTTCGAGAGAAAAGTTCTGCTTTCAATCGTTGGTCCTGTCTGCGTTGATGGTTATTGGAGAATAAGATTCAACCGCGAACTGTACAGGGTATACAGCGGCATGAGCCTAGTCAGGCGTCTACGGATTCAACGTCTAAGATGGCTGGGCCATGTAGAGCGCATGGACAACACTGCTCCAGCCCGAAGAGTCTTCGACACCGAACCAGTGGGACAACGCAATAGAGGATGCCCACGGAACCGATGGCACACCCAGGTGGTAAAGGATCTCAACCAACTTGATGTGCGCAGTTGGACTCAGCTGGCTAAAGATCGTGCCGGCTGGAGAGGCTTACTCATTGAGGCCCAGGTCCACCCCGGACTGTAGCGCCATCAGAAGAAGAAGAAGAAGAAGGCTGCGCGACAATGTGGACGTGTTTACCCTTAACCTTCCCGTGCTTAGGTTTAATTTAAATTTTATAATTTCAAAATTTAAGTTTCTACTTGAATTTTGTTAATTTTGTTTAAAGTTTGTTAAATTATTTCATTTGGAAGCAGATCTCTTAGATGTCCACCCGCCCAAGATCCACAAGGATTGTGCCGAAACGTGATGGCTTAGTCTGCACGTTGGATCAACACGCGTGTCCTATGGTCGTCGTTCAGCAAGAAGAGACCATGGGTTAAGTTAGGTTGCTAGTGCATTCACCAGCACACTTGGACCATATTGGTCCATTGTGATACCCTCAGTCAGACTACAACCACTGATTGACCACTCCAGTGATAGTGCCGTTAATTTGATCCCAACGGCAAATGGTGACTGGACCAGATTTGAAAACCAGATAAATGCGTATTAACTTTGCTTTCACTGGGATTCGAACCTGGGACCCCGCTAACCAGGGACTGAAGAGACCATAGTCAATGTCGCAAGGTGCGCATGCATGCCTTTACCGAACAATGTGCACTCATGGCTGCTAACCACACCACATAACACTTCTGGAGAATCTTTGGCTTGGCGCACTTCCTTGTACGATGATACCTCTTTTTAAACCACAACTTCATCGTCAGTCAAATTGAAAAGGAACACGCTTTCCCACTACTTTGACTTCAGATATTTCCACTCCAACTGAGCATTCTTCGTCACACTGCCCCGCAGTCTATCCTTAGCGAATCTAGTTACGTCCCCACTTTCATCTCGTTTCTTAAGTTCACTTCAGTCATTAAATGACACTGCATTTGCTTGACATCGATATAATTGCCTTCAACCCGAATGTTGCTCCGAAAACCTAACGTGTCGCCATCTTTGACATCAACATTGGCTCGTGCTGTTACTTGTGCCTTTTAACCTACGCGACAATAACTTTCAGAGTTTGCGTAGAATGCTGTTGTTCTCTTTGAACTTTAGCCCAGCCTTGTGTGTCTGGTTATGAATCTGGTTGCAAGCTGTTTGCTGGTTGTGACCATTTACTGGGCAAGAAGTGGGTTATCTCGCTTTGCAGAACGCCCACTTGCGGAATCAAAACTCTGTGTCTTATTTCTTTGGTTCCTGTCGTCTGTACCAGATTTTGCGGGGAGAACCATTCTTAAAACGCCCAACAGGGAGGACTTTACAAGTTTTCCCTCAGGTAGTCTTGGTGAAGCAGTGACCACCTCTCTTGGCCCTAAGGGGATAAAGCTCACCGATTATCGACTCTATTCCAAGGTCCCGCCCTAGCCTTGAACGAAATTTTTCTTCAGACGGGATCTCCGGATATACACTCATGC
This sequence comes from Eristalis intricaria, assembly GCA_964034865.1. Taxonomy (NCBI): domain Eukaryota; kingdom Metazoa; phylum Arthropoda; class Insecta; order Diptera; family Syrphidae; genus Eristalis; species Eristalis intricaria. Next base: position 53,052,625 of record OZ035874.1, read on the forward strand.
TCATACAATTAAGCCACACATGCGACAAGGAAGTACGTGCCATAGCAATTGCTACTGTTGAAATTAATGAACCTGGAATATCTTAAAACTGCTAAAGAGCAAGAAAATAGTTTATCAACAACAGTGGACAGTATAACCTATAATAACCCGGAACGGCGGCAGAAGATGTGAGACAACAGGTATTTCATTATCGCATATGTGGCTTAATTGTGTGAGCATGAGTGTATGTCGGAGTGGCTCTAAAAGGATTGTGCCTAAGGCTGCTGTTGACTGGAGCTCTGGACGCGGTCAATCTGCCGATCATCTCCTCCGATAGTACTAAAGCTACAGTCTTACACTCTCTCTTTCCTCTTTTGATTGCAGCCGCCAACCACGTAACACGGGCATTGGGTACCCGATCTTTGGACAAAGGTGCCCGGTCTGTTGATCGCGACTAAGCGCAGATGGTCGAGTCTGCATGAACCGCAGTATCACCGGTGTGAAATTCACAAGAAGTTTTTGAATTATCAAGAATAATTGAGCGGTCGGTCGGTAGGCAAATTGAGTGTCATTAACCCTCCCCTGTGCAGGCCCCTACCTTGGCCCATTTTTGTTAATTGGCTGAATTCTGGCACAATTAGCCAAGCCGCCACTCATTTAAGTCAGTAGAAAGATTGCTTTCCAGTGAAGCTTTTGCTCTACAATGAGAACCGATCAATTTGCTTTGTCAGTGACTGGCTATATTTCCAAAGTTGTTGGCAAATCGACGCAATCGTGCTTTTACGGATCACCTCTAGAATATCTTACAGAAGTCGAACTGCATGAGTGCTCTAAGTTTCTGACATGTTATAGACATCCGCATAGGGTAACACTTTGTAACTCAAATCCTGTTTAACCGAGTGCTTTTCCGGTGCGTCCCTTTACTTGGATTCAAACATTTGTCAAACCAGTGCTCTCCATTCCCTCTAGATGGCCTAAAAATCCCAATTCACTGTTAGTCAGTAGGGACCTTTTAAAAGTATTCGTCTTTTACAATGTTTATAATAATAATAAAGGGTGGCACTACAAGCCGTAGATTGTCAGGACCTAGCTCTACAGCCAACATTTGTGTTGTGCGTACTGTTGTTATGACTTCTGAGTCACAATTGAATCAGAGTCTAGTTTTAAATCTGTCGGCTGAGAATTTCCGTGCCCTTTGTACACATGAAAATGGATTTGGCTATGAGAATTCAACATTCAACCGCGCCATCACGAACTTCATGTTCCAGGGAGGTACTTTCACCAATTATAATTGTGCTGGTGGAAAATCAATCTACAGTAACTCACAAAATTGAGCACACACCTATCATTACTTCATATTCGTGCTGTTTTAAGGCCGACCACTTTTTTGGTTTATTTTTTTGGTATACAATCATAACTGAATACATATCTTAAACAAGAGTATATGCCAAATTCATAGACAGGCGACTTCCTACCGGTACTTTTCGCATGAAAAAGGAAACAACCCCTGAAATCGACACACAAAATTGAGCATATAGATGTCATGTGGGCGTTATACACAAGCTTTGCAGATGGAATGAAGCAACAAATGTCCCTGATGATCATTTCTGCACACGCTTTTGAACTGAAAAGACCGATATTCTCTTCTTTGTGCGAAAATATGGAAAACATGCGAAAACAGACTACTTTGTCAAAGAGAATGCTCATAATTAAGCTATTTTGCGAGGGGAAGTCGATGCGAAAAATAGGAGAAACTGTAGGGCGATCGCATGCAACGGTACAAAATATAATAAAAAATTAGAGATATGAAGGAACACTAAGCCTGGAAGGGGAATAAAAAAATTGCTCTCAGAACAAAACGAGCGGTATATTGTTCGGACAATCAAGTCCAATCCAAATTCTAGCGTTCCAAAGTTTACGGCTGAGGTGTCATCCTTAATTAATAAGCCACTTTCCGTGTAAACTGTTCGCAGAGTCTTGAGAAAGAATAATTTAAATGGTAGGATCGCCCGAAGAAAGCTTTACATTTCCCTAGTTAATAAGAAGAAAAGATTGGAGTTTGCTAGACAATATGTAAACCACCCGGAAAGCTTTTGGGAAGGTGTTTTGTTTTCATATGAAACAAAAATAAATTTATTTGGGTCTGATGGCAAACAAATTGTTTGGAGGGCACCAAATACAGCTCTCAAAGCTAAAAATATAAAGTCAACCATAAAACAGAAATCGCTGTGGAAGGTTGAATTTATAGAAAATACTATGGACAAAATTAGTTATTTGAATATTTTAAAACGAAATTTACGAAGTTCCGCAGTAAAATTAGGTCTACCTTCGGTTTTCTACTTCCAACAAGGTAATGATCCGAAGGACACCTCCTATTTAGTACGCGAATGGTTGCTTTATAACGCTCCAAAGCAGCTAAAAACACCCCCACAATCGCCGGATCTTAACCCTATTGAACATCTATGGCACGAAATAAAAGTACGGGTTAAAGAAAGTACCTGCTCCAATAAGCAGGAGTTAAAAGCAAAAACTCAGGCAGTTTGGGAAGGGATTCAGCCATCTTTTACTGAAAAACTGGTAAAATCCATGCCACGGCGGTTACAAGCTGTCATAGATGCTGAAGGAGGTAGGTAAAATAATAGTGTATAGAGCGCCAAGTTTTTTCTTAGTTTTCTTGGCCAGTAAGTATTAAACAATTAAAGTATGTCCTAAGGACAAAAAAAAAAACAATAAATACCTTAATAATTTAGACGCCGAAATGCAAATAGTCAGTTAGAATAGAATATAAGTACCCGCGAAGGGTCAGTAAGATAGAATTAAGAACATGAATTGTTAGATATTAGGATAGATTTTTATGTCATTTTTGTCTAGTAGTAAGTTGTCCCGAAATGAAATAAAAATGAAATAAAAAAAAAAAAAAAAAAAAAATGCTGAAGGAGGTGCCACGCGTTACTGAAATTTTTTTTGTAACTGTTTTTGTTTTGTGTTTTAGTCGTAACTCGAATTTACTTTAAGTGTATGTTAAATTTTGTGTGTTAAAATTAAGTGCCTTTTTTTTTTATTTTACTTAGAAATAGCAAGTTTTTTTTTTTTTAATTTTCATATTTTTGTTTATGGTTTTTAGCAATATAATAATAATAATATGGGTGGCGCGACAGTCCGAGGTGGACCTGGGCCTAGCTTCTCAGCAACCACTTGTGTTGTGCGTGCTATTGTTCTTTCACGAGTGGAAGGGACCTACAGTTTAATGCCGACTCCGAACGGCGAAGTTGAGAAGCTTTTTCTAGACAGGAGTACTCTTTGAGCATTGTCAGTGACTCGAAAGAGGTGGAGCCGTGAATTATGATAGGTTGTAAATTCGGGTATCGAACCTGGCACCCTCTGCGTAGGAGTCGACGCACTTACCCACTACGCCACCGCGACCCACATTTTTAGCAATTGAAATATGTCAATTCGAACTGCATTTAAGTTTTATCAATTAACAAGATAAAAATAAGTTTAAGCTGTGAGTGTATGCTCAATTTTGTGAGGTACTGTATATGGAACTAAGTTCCAGAATGATAAAACAATTGGAACACCAATGGATCGTAATTCTTCGATACTACTGTTAAGGCTGCATAGTCGTCATGTTGTTTTCGGCAAGGTTTTTGAGGGTATGGATGTAGGCTAGCAGATTAAATCTTTTGGCAGCGAATCCGGCAAGATTGTTGTTGTTGATTGTGGCGAGTGTCTAGGTTTAGCGCCCAATGCCTTAATCATTCTACAAGCATACTATTGTTCTGCTTATTGCCGAATCTGAATGACCAATCTTCACCATTGTTAGTGCCTCGAAAGAGGTGGTCCGTGCAAATTAATTCTTGTCGTACCGGGAGTCGAACTTAGACGCGGAGACCAACAACGCCACGCCACCACATTAAAACAGCTAAATTCTTAGAGGGGAAGTCGTAGAGAGGGAAGTCACCGGATAAGGCATCTTTTACAGAGGAAATACGGATTTGACAACCCTGTTTTATACACATACGTTGTTTAGCTTATAGTTTACTATTTTACAGTATCGATCGTTAAACCATCGCCGAAAGTGTTAAAAATGTAGAAACTTACCGCAAAATTCTGATTCTGTAAAAGGCACGTTTCGTGAACGCTGACCAGATTTTAGCCGACATTATTGCAAATCTGAGCTTACTGTAGACAGAGACCGAATCAGTTTCTGATGTCCAAGGTTTGCCTATTCTAGAAAAGCACGCTCTATAAAGTATAATATATTCAACATAGGCGAGATGTTGAACAAGAACTCCGCCATCCCGACTTCAGTGAAGTTACGGCAGCAATCGTCAAATTACAGTCCAACAGGGCTACTGGGCCAACTTTACCAAGCTGGCGGCGATGATTTGAGAAGTTGCAACTGACACCAACTCATCTGAGAAATTTGGCTGAAGGCTTAAAGCAAGGAAATGTCTGCATCGTTTGCCAGATCCTGAAGAAAGGAGACCCTCCAAACTGTGATGATTACAGATGGAGTAATAGCACATAACATCTTTTCTGCCGTGTTGTGCAAGAAACCTGCGGTCAATGAGTGTAAGACAAAGTAAATACTGTCTATGAAAAAAAGCTCCATCAACACCGACGTCTTGGACAAAAGGTTACTATAGACAAAGTCTACCTAGGCTCGGAAGCTAACGAGGGAAAGGATCACCCTCGCCAATTTCTTTGTTCTTGGGCTTGAAAGGTAAACGAAGCCGCTTGAAGAACTGATATAAAAAGACCCAATCCTGCTGTATGGCGCAGAAGCATGGACACTAACCAAAGCGGACGAGGAGTTTCGCACAGATTCTTGGTCGCATCGAGAGGAAGTTCCTTCGTAATGATTGCATTTGGAGGAGGAGACTGTAACACCGATCTCATCGAACGAGATCGATTCTCTCGTCATAGATGGATAGGTCATGTAGAGCGAGTAAATGGACACGTGCTGTCTTCGACTCCAACCCCCAGGGACAACAGGGTAGGGCTTCCTTCCACGTCTCCGGTGGCTGGGAGCAACTAGCACAAGATCTGGAGGCATGGCTGGAGAGGCATGTTGACTGAGGCCCAGGCCCACCACGAACTGTGGCACCAGCCAAGGAAGACAGAGAATACGGCTGCCGTCTGTTTGTGAAATCTGTTTCACCTCAAACACGTTAGTTGGACTTGTCTGTTTTACATTCGAATTACCATCTAGACTAAGTTCAACTAAAAGAGGGATAGAGAATGGCTTATCAGTGTCAAGTATTGCAAAAGCAAGAACTAACCTAAAAAAAAAACAAAATACGACTGAATGGCGCAGTTGGTAGAGTGCCTGCCCGTGATTAGCGGGCACTCTACCAACTGCGCCTTTTCGGTTCGAATCCCTGAATCCTGAAAGCAAAGTAAATACGCTTTTATCTCGTTTTTAACACAGGTCCAGTCACCAATTGCCATTGCGGAGCAATGTGCCAATACGGTGCTGGGGAATTAACTCAAAAAACCTAACCTCAGTCGCACGAAAGGTGCTCAATAATCTGAAAAATATATTTACAGACCAACCACCAAACCAAAATTGTATTTTCCCCAAAAAAAAAAAGAAACGTTTTTTTTGAAGGTGATTACAAACTGCCAAAGTTGACTGTACCTCGCTCGAATGAGGTGAACGCTGCACCACTCGAATTCCCCCCGAAGCGACTCCCATCCATATGCGCTCATCTCTCCGCACACAGAGATGAAGATGACTGATCAACCCACTGAGGTGGCGAAAGAGGTCACTCCTCGGCAGTGTTTCTTTTGTATCTTCACAAATCCGCGAACAATAAGTGAATGGATTCGTGGCTGCTTAGGTTTGTAATAGGCCGGCTTATAAATGCCATCCTCCTTATGAATGCCTGCACACGCGAACGAGAGTCTGTGTCGTCGCCGATGCAGAGAAACCCGAAGTCCGTTGACATTTGCAAAA